>CM065365.1:7746542-9138209 GCA_033032245.1 Poecilia picta
TTATCACTTAGTTACATGTTTACTTGTTGGGGAATGGGCTCTGTGTTCTCGTTACAAACATCTTCCAGGTAACGCTGTTTGTTCAGAATGTTGAATACATAGTTTTCATGTAACATTTTGGTTGTTTAATGATGAAACATAAATCACCACGTGGATCCTCTAGCTGCTGAGGTGTTGGTTTAGTGCTGAGTCTTGGCTGGTAGGTTTGGCTGGGGGCTGGGAGCACAAACAATAGCTCACCATGGAAACCATTTAGGGTCGAACCGGCACTGTTGAGGAACGCCATTGCATTCTTTGGACCCATTTAGGATGAATTGCACTGAAAAAGAAAACTTCACTTCACTCTAGGTTCCGAAATGGAAAGGGTTAAAGAAAAAGGCCATCAGACTTGTAAAGATGTCATAAAAAAGTCAACATGCTGGACTTGTAGACATGAAAAGGAGCAGTAATATATTCTGCCACAAAGTCAACCCTTTTTTTTTGCTTATTCCAGCAAGATGATGCAAAGCATTTATTACAGTTGCTTGGCTCTGTTGCAAGAGGCAAGGAGCTAAATGGATTTCCTGCACTCCGAAGCCTGCAACCTCTACAAATGGCAACAAATTCACATTCAAAAGACATCAGATTCACTCACTTTTCACACACCAAAAAATACACCCTTATGTTAAAACACTGCTGCTTCAGTCACTTTACATATAGGTGTATATATTTTTAAGTACAACAAACTTATTGTGTTTTGTTTTACTTTTTTTCAGTGCAATAATTCACAATTGTTTTGCATTTTGTTGCATTATGACCACAAACAGAATGTATTGTCCCCTTTTTCAAAAAATATCATCAGATACCTTAAGATTGACTCCATATGTCATTTGGCTTAATAAAATACATTCCAAACACATGTTTTAAAGCTCAGGGGGTTTGAAGTGTAGCAATCTGGTACACCGCATCTCATCAGCACATTTACTAATCAATCATGTTCAGGATGCTACTGTCTTTCCAATCAGTTTTTTCAGGCAATTATTTTATCCCAGTCTAAGTGTCTGAAAGACGGCATCATCATTCTCCTTTATAGCTTTATCGTCAGTTCCTAAAGATTTTTAGTACTTGACACAAAAAGCTACAATCTTTTTTAAAGGTCATGCTGACAGTGTTTTATTTGAAGAGTCATCCATCCATCGTCTTCCTCTTATCTGGGGTCAGGTTGACGATCCAGACTTCCCTCTCCCCAGCCACTTGAGCTTCCAGCTCCTCTGAGGGAATCCCCAGGCGTTCCCTGACCAGAGGAGAAACATAGACCCTCCAGCGTGTCCTGGGTCTTCCCCTGGGTCTCCTCCCGGTGGGACGTGCCCAGAAAACCTCACCAGGTGGTCCGAGCCACTTCAACCGGCTACAGAAGAGCCTGTTGAGGTGGCTCCACTGGCTCTAGCAGCAGTTCTACTGAGTCCCTCTTGGATGACTGAGTTTCTCACCCTATCTCCAAGACAGAGATCAGACACCCTGAGGAAAAACTAATTTCAACTGCTTGAATTTGCAGTTTTGTTCTTTAGGTCACTAACTAAACCTTGTGACCACATATGAGGTTAGAAACTTACTGACTAGTAAATTGAGTGCTTCCCCTTTTGACTCAGGTCTCTCTTCACCATGACAGACTGGTACAGCTCCCGCTTTGCTGCAGACCCGGCACCGATCTATCTATCAATCTCCTGCTCCAATGTTCCCCCCCCATTAATGAACAAGACCTCGAGATACTTAAACTCCTCCACTTGGGGGAGGACTTCCTCTACAACCCGGAGAAGGCACTCTACTCTTGTGGAAGCACTGATCCGCACCCCGGCAGCTTGACACTCGACTGCGAACTGCTCCAGCCAAAGTTAGAGATCACTATGTGATAAAGCCAATAAGACCACATCAGCAGTAAAAAGCAGAGACGTGACTCTGATGCCACCAAAATGGATCCCCTCGACACCAAGGCTACATCTAGAAATTCTGTCCACAAAAATTTTGAAAAGAATTGGTGGCAAAGAGAAACTTTGAGAATTAAAGAGCACTTTCCTTAAGCTAGATTTCTAGGCTAATGTTGACATGTCCAAGCTCTGTTTTGATGTGACTTGCTGATCATTTGGTTCTCAGTTTATTTCAATCCAGTTCCATGTAGTTGTGTGCAGACAGAACTTGCAGGATAGGTTTTTCTGCCTGTTGCAAAAACAATAGGCATTTGGCTTTAATTCAATTCAGTTTATTCATAAATGTCATTACAAGGCATTCAGAACAAGTTGGAAAAAAAAAAGATTTTAAGCTCTGTCTGATACAGAGCTGTCTGCATATGTGTAAACGTAGCCGTCACACAATATCACACAATATCACACAATACAGACAGGAATGTTGTAATAACAGATAAAAAAAAGCTCTCATTCAAGACAGAAAAACACTGCGCAGGAACTATGACACAGTTTTACAAAAGAAAATCAGATGTGATTTTTCATTTAAAAAAAAAAAAACTGGGTATGCTGCTGATATAATAATCCCAGGCAGACAGCAGACCAGCATCAGGCATAAAGAGTTGGGTTTCGCCTGGAGCCATTGATGCTGGAGACTGATGCAATACTTGGGATCAGAATTTGACATCACTTCTTCGCTGTATTTTACTGAGATTTTATGTGATAAACCAACAAATGCATAGAATTGGAAACCAGAAGAAAAACTATCCGTCCATCTTTCCATCCATCCAGTGATCAATAGAGGCCAGGGACACAGGTTACCAACCTATCGCAGAGGCAAACAACCATGCACAATTACAGGGAGATCAATTGACCTGACATGCAGTTCTCTGTGGGAGGCAGGTTGAGTTGAAGAAGACAACATGGAAACTTCACACAAAAATCTATGCGAACATGTCACCCTGTTGTTGCAAAATAGATCAATAAAATGTCAAAATGTTGAGTCTGTACCGACGCTTCACCAATTGCCTCCACATTTTAGTTAATTTATAAATAGAGTTCACATCAATGAAATCTACGGCAAAATACGTAAACGTTTTCTGAACTTAAAAGTGTACTGCACACTTCGATGCTTTGGCTGGTCCTCTGGACGTTGTAGTGGATGGGAAAACAAATTTAAACATCCTGTTGGAGCAGATAACAGAACATTTCTTACATGTCTAAA
The DNA here is from genome assembly GCA_033032245.1 of Poecilia picta. Lineage (NCBI taxonomy): Eukaryota > Metazoa > Chordata > Actinopteri > Cyprinodontiformes > Poeciliidae > Poecilia > Poecilia picta. The sequence goes on from CM065365.1 coordinate 7,749,705, forward strand.
ACTCCTACAATGCAAAACAAAGAAAAGGAAAAAAATAACAGAGGGAGAAGATATTTAGACATAAATATGCAGGGATGTTTGTTTTTTTTTACTGTGGTTTCAGTTTATTCGAGAGAGAAACAACATTTTATCTGCTCACCGTATATGACCGGGTTCTTTTTAATAATACTCTGCCAGCTGTTAAAAACTCCTCAGAATCTTTGGGAAAGCAAAGTGCAGGCACAGACGATTAAAAAAGGGAGAGTTGTGTTTCCACGTGTCGTTGCCCCCCCTTCTCTCCTCCCTCCACCCTGCTGAGCCTTAAAGCCAAATTTTGCAGCAATAGTAACTGCTTACCTTCACATTCTGACACATTGAATGTAAATGACTTTGGCCCCAACGCTGCTTTAACACTAAGCCTATAAATAAACTCCGGAGTACTTTCCGAGCACTTCCTCTCATACACACGCTGCCGTGGGGGACTCAACATCCCTGCTCCTGCGACGAATAAAATCTGCTGACAAGATTTCTTGGGAGGTCAACTCCAAACACCTTCAATTACAGACGGGAGGAGAAATAAAACAACAGCAACAAGGCAGCAGGAGTAGTCATGAAGGAGAGAGAGGTGGTGTCAGGTGTCATTAGTTAAATTAGATATTTCCTTTATGGGGGGAGGGGATGGTTCATGCGATGGTTAATTATTGCTGCATTGTGGGAATGAAGAAGCACGGAATTTGTCATAATGAGGCAGAGCCAGACGGTGATCAGAGGCACATAAGGTCAGAGTTAGGGGGGCAAAGGGCCCAACAGCTGAACATCCCATTCTTCACCAAAAGTCAGGCTGCTGCCACGGCCGACCATCTGCACCTCCCTGGGTACTGTCAACACGCCCTCACTTTACAACCTACCTACAGCGAAGAGGGAAAGGCGAGCAGAGTGGGCCTTAAAATAGCTGGACCCACCAGGGTGGAAGCCATATAAATTGTTGAGAAATCAGGTGCAAGTGTATGGAGAAAGCTAGCTAGCTAGGAGATTGACCTTTAAGTTGTCGTGCAATCTTCAAACCTTTGTACAGTGCATTGCAAAACTATTTTCTCCTTTGATTTAGTTCAAAAGGAACAACATACATCACATAATATGCCAGAGTTAGCTATAAAGTCTTGTTTTCATCTGTAGCTCCTCAAGATACAATCTAATATATACAATATAGTGTAGTGCAGATGAATTAAAAAAAGAGAATAAAAATAATGATACTGCCTTCAGAACTGGGAGTCCAGATGTGGCGGACATGTCTATCTTTAGAGATCGTTCCTGAACAAACAACTCTATGAAGATTGAGGAACATGGCCAAAAGTTGTTCAGGAGTTTACAGCACAATTTGGTTATTAAACCGTATTTCAAGCTCTGAATGTCTCACAGGGCACTGTTCAACCTATAATCTGAAATTGGAAAGATTTGTGCATAACTATAAAACCTCCATGGCATGATGGACTCTTGGTATTAACAGAAGGAGAGCATTAAATTCTGAGAGACTGAATAAAAGAGGGGAAAGAAGATTGAAAAGCATAAAAACTGGGAATTGAACTTTTTCTGCATGGTGTGTGTGTGTGTGTGTGTGTGTGTGTGTGTGTGTGTGTGTGTGTGTGTGTGTGTGTGTGTGCGTGTGTGTGTGTGTGTGTGTGTGTGTGCAGGGACAAATCATGAAACATGGTGTTGGCAGCATCATGCTTTTCTTCAGCAAGAACAGGACAAAAGAAGAAAACATGTCAGAGGCAGACAAGTTGTTAAGACTTTTCCTCACGCAGGAAAACAGCCCTAAACAAACAAAACAATCCCATGTTGTTATGGCCTACATAAAGTCCAATCCTAGTTTTCTGACTTGTATCATACCATGCTAAAATTTGTCTGTCACTTTAAATCACTTTAGGCTAAAATAAGACACAATATGTAAGGATACAAAACTTTTCTCGCACAAAGAATGACCTCAATTAAATGATATAAAAAAGCTAGTGGGAGTCTGTGGATGTGGAGAAAAAGGGTGCCAAAAAAGTCATAAAGGATTTAACCAATCAAAGCTAAACTTTACTGAAACCTCAATATTTCCCAAGGATTGCTTTTCCCAGGTTTGCGGTTCAAAATAAGGACGCCGCCGTTTCCATTTGACGCCTTCACAACTCTATCCACTCTGCAGCTTGAAAGGACTCTATTTCATGGCTGTTTAGCCATTGTGGCCCTTAATAAGGTCAACACCTCGGCTGAAAGGGAAATTGACGGCATTGTGAGCCTCTGTCTTTGTGTCACGCCACCCAACAACATCTGGACTCCACTTCTGTCGCCCAATTTTCACTCTTATTCAATGAGACAAAGGAGGGCAGGCATCTGACCATCCCAAAGTCGCTCTCCATTACGCCGGCCTCCGGCGGCCTGACGTGAGCACAATGACGGGGAGGCAGGAAGCCACTGCCGAGAGGAACCGGAGCGGTCAGTGTTCTAAGAGGACGGTGGGGTGGAGAGAGACAGTGAAACAACGTTTACTTCCCCAGGGGAGCTGTTTATGTCCACAACTAGTGGGGAGAGGGAGGAAGCCCTCTACAGGCAGAGAAAAGATGCCTTAGGGGCAGATTGTTGGAAGAAATGGGTGTGAATTGTGAAACAACAGTTGCGGGTTAAAGAAATCAACACAGAATTAGAGACTGAATACTAAACAGCGAGAGCGAGACCAAGCGGAGTGCAGAGAACGGAAAAGAAGTTAGCAGGCTGACTCTCTCCATTAGCATCGACGGCAGCAACAACAGCAGCGATAAAACAGAAAACGATTATAGCTGCTTAGGTGCTGCTGCTAATTAGGAATGAGTAATAATACCAGCTCTTGAGGTGCCACTTTGAATCATGTAACACAAACTCATGAGTGGGATTTTTGAGGTGGGGAGGAAAAACTGTAGTAGGAAATAAAAATACACAGCTTGCGCAGAATAAAATCAGCTTTGATATTAAAACGAAAACCCTTAAGTGTCCCTTACTTCTTGAGAAACTTTTGCAGCAACTCTCACGGTTCTGGCAGGATATCTGACCACTGTTCTTGTCAGAAAACGCAAAGTTCATTTAAATCGGCTAGTTGCCTGGCATAGACCGAGTCTTTAAACATGGTCAATAAGTTTTCAATAGACGCATTGAACACTTTTGATATGATCTTGGCCTGAAATTAATCAGACGGTGGGTCATGCTGTCAAATTTTGTTTTTTGTTCAAGCTAACAGGATGAGAGGAATGTTTGCTTAGTGCAACATGACATTAAGTAATGTTACGCTGCAATATCTGCTTTTCCGTTAGCCATAGAATTGTGCAAATTGAAATGACGAAAAGAAATTAGCTTCATGGAAAAATGTAAATTTTGAAAAAAAAGAAAGTTCGTATAAAAAGTTTTTGTGCTAGGATGAGGTGGTTTTTCTGCCTTGTAGATGTATTTCATAGCACATAGGACACACGTTTTTCACGTCATACCAGTTACGGGACCGAAGGATTGGTGAAAACGATGAAGACAGCAGAAAGTAGGGCAATGTCCAGCTGTCCCCACCAGAGCTAGCACAGCATGGCTGCACTGTTCAGAAGAAATGTTGTCATTCCAACTTGTTGATTCCACAGCTTTTAAAAATATATATATATAAAATCACCAACTACAATTTCCTCAAGACGCCCATACTTTGCTCCCAAGTCTAATGGGTTTGTCGCCCCAACGGCTCCATAAGACTCGACGTTTCTTCTGGTGGCTGATAAAAGCTAGCGTCGTGGCTGAATTATGACTATATGTCAAGTGACTGTTTACAGTCTTATGATTTTTAATGACTTATCATTTGAATGACCGTATTCACATGTGATTCAATGTCAATTTCTAATAGAAACACCGCTATTGCGAAATTGTGTTGTTTTTTTCGACATTAGCAGAATATAGACAAAAATTTGCAGACATTTGTTATGGAATAGCAGCTACAGTAGTATCAACTCTTGGCTGGTTTAGCTAATGCTAAAGTTGTCCTTGTGTATTATGTGTGACTGGTACTTTTTTCAGTGCTTTTTGTTTCCCCTAGCATAAGGCCACAGTAGCATGAAGTATATAAAGCAGAACAAAGAGAGAAAGCGAGGTGCTCATAGTAGTTAGCATTAAAAATAATCACAAGTTAAAGCATTCTGGTTTTCCAACTGGCAATATGAGAACGAAGTCAAGCCCAGGTCTGAATTCCGATTTAAACCGGAATTCGTGCCTCTTGTGACGTTATGATTTAATATCCTCAGGAGCAAAACAATAATATAAAAAAAAATCATTCTTATAGCACCATGTTTTTATTCTAACTCTTCTGCCTTTGGAATGAAGCTGTTCCCCTAACAGCATTACTATTTGAACGACGACCAAATCATCAAAAATCCACGGTGTGTCGCGAGGACCCCTGTCAGTCGGAGCTGCCTGGTTGTGTCTGTCTCTTTAAAGCGCTCGGTCCTGGAGGTTGGGGAGGATTTGTTGCGGATAGCTGGGACTGCGCTGCTCCCCTCCGAGCGCGTTCGCTCAGCCTGCAGCTGGCCGGAGCGGAGCGCATAAAGAGCGGGGGGTTCCGGGGAGGACGAGGAGGAGGAGGAGGAGCAGCAGGAGGTCCTGTCTTCTTCTCTTTACAACCGGTCCTCTATCAGAGATTAGTCTCAATGTTATTTTGGCTCTCGGAAGCGGCAGAGGAGGAGCGTCCTTACAAGAAAGTCGGTGCTCGTGTGGCCATGCGGGAGCGGAGAAGTGATGCTGCTGAGTTTAGTTATTAGGTCGCTCCTCTGGGGCGACGCTGCTGCTGCTGCTGCTGACTTAGGTTGCTGTGAGTGATATCAAAGTTTTTCGGGGTTATTTTTATTTTTTTTACTTGCTTGAAATATTCCAGCTGAGTCTCTGTCTGCAAATTTGTCCCCTTTTTCTTTCTTTCTTTTTTTTTTTTTTAAAAAAAAAAAAAAACCCTACTCGTTACTCCAATGACTGAAGATTCCCAGGGATCTGGATCCAGAAAAGTGTGGAGATGAACTTTGAAAATTTCCTGCTTGTGATTACTTCAATCGTCACCATCACTTCAGGTAAAGATTCTATGTAGAAAATACTCTATTTTCTTTCTCTGTCTCCCTTTCTCTCTCTCTCTCTCTCTCTCTCTCACACACACACACACACACACAACACACACACACACACACACACACACACACACACACACACACAGGAGCAGTCACAGCCCATATGGCGTGACGGGCCTCATAGTACAGGCTGGGTGACATGTCTTATCGTGTTTTCTGTCTCTCCAGATGGATGTAAATGTTGTGTTTAGCAGCGTTTCTCCAACTCTCTCCCCTGACAGCTGCGGGAGCTGAGCAACATCCTCCCCACTCAAACGGATCAGAAGAAGAGAAAATGTCACCCATGAATTTATTTGTATAATGCAGAAATGCAGCTGGTGAATGCCAAGCAAATGAACATTTTAAACATCGAAGTTGGCCCTTAAGAAGAAGGAGAGGAAACAGTTTAGCTCTCCCCTTCAGTGCAGATGTGCGTAAATTGTCTGTGGCACTGACCAAAAAAAAAAAAAAAATTCTCCCCCACCCTCTTGATAGTGTATGGAAATACACTATTAAAATGCATTTAAAAGCTTGTTTTTGGTTGCCTTCCACTAGGAGATTAAACGTTTTAACCATTGGTTTAATAAGAGCTTTAAAATCCAAGCCTTAATCCAAATGCAGAATGAAAAAAAAAAACAATCCAAAAGATTGGAGTTGTTATGTTTGTGTGTGTGTGTGTGTGTGTGTGTGTGTGTGTGTGTGTGTGGTTCTCAAATTATGCACAATACTGTGTTTTGGTTTCAACTGAAAATGTATTTAAACCACTTTAGCTGGATTAGTTGGTTTGTACAAAATTCCCAGTCAAAGCGTTCCTACGTTTTTAAGCTGTTGTATTTAAATGCCGCAGAATGTGCTGGTGATCAAGGTTTTCAGTGGAGTCCTGCCACTTCACAACATGCTGCTGCACACTGTTGGGCAGCTGGCTGAAAGAAGGCTTTGCTTAAAATTACAAAAACACATTAAGCAGCAACTGACTAATTAACCTACTTATACTAGCTTGTAAAATTTGCACTAAGTGGATATTATGAGCTTTGTGACATGTTCCAATGTTATTTCCTTATCAGTGTTGTTTTGATTCTGTCATACATGTTTGAGAAAATCCTTGAATCTCCCAGGGCAACCATTCGGGGGTTGCTTAAACGCTTACTCCCATAAAGACCCACCTGTTTTCATAAAGCTCTTCCTTGGAGCTCCAGTTTCACGGAGCACCTCTCCCTGTGTGACGTCCCCATTCAGTTCCTTCAGACTAGTGGCAGCAGTTAGCATGGTGAAACTCTGCGACTGTTGAGCTTCGCATACAAATGGCTTCTCAGTCAAACCTTCATAAGAACGTTGTTGTAAACAGGATATCGGAAAGCCATTGAAGGCAGAGTGTGGGAAAGAGCAGGAGCTTCTTAAAGAGATAGATGTCAATTTCAAGATGTTACATTTTTTAAAGTCATGTTTGATATATATATTGCAGATATATATATTGCACTTTTATAGCAACTGAAGGCAATACAGTTACTTGATTGTGCTTTAAGTTGTCATGTGGCTAGAAAATACATAATGCTGCCCCATTATGGAGAAGATTGGACAAAATCTATAATAACCAGTTCAAATAAGCAACTATGCATGCTGATTATACATTCTAAGCAGCAATAGAGAAATTGTTCAGGGTGCAACTAATATATAAGGCAGGTGTTTTTTTTGTGTGTGGTGTAGGACTCGCTCTGGTTGGTGAGTCAAACACTGCAGTTATCTGTTTATTTGTCATACAGATTTTTACCCTTTTGCTAAAGTGGAAGTTTCTTTAAACCACTGGCATCTATGCCATATAGGATGTAGATACTAATCTACATCCATATAGGATGTAGATGGATGTAGATACTAATCTACATCCATATAGGATGTAGATTAGTATCTACATCCATATAGGATGTAGATACTATATCTACATCCTACTGTAGTTACCATTTTGAAAAATGGTAACTTTTTCAAAAGCATTGTTCTTGCTTTTGAAAAAGTTACCATTTAAGATCTTGTATTCAGTCGTTTAAATATATCTAAGGATCAGGAAACACCCAATTGTAAAACTGAAGGAATGTCACCCCATTACTCCTGTTGGGTCACACTGCTTTTGAAGCAGCTGAAAGCAAACTCTACCAGAGCAGATAGCCCAGCTAATTAAACAGCACTTTAAAACAATATTTTTGTCTTTATTTGAATCACGTAGCTCTGACTAAATGAGTCACATGACAGCAACTCGATGCTTTTAGGCACCTAGATGTTGTGAAGACGCAACTTGCTGAAAAACGATGCAGACAGGCAGGTCTGAGCATGTCAGAATCTGAAGGTCCAATGCTCAACTCTCCATTGTATTTACAGAAAATGGTCCAAAGCAAGAGAATACAATATATCCAGTAAAAATCAGACGTGTGGAAGAAAAAGAACAAGCAGGATGGAATGAGAAGATACATAGAAGGGCCACTGCAGCTCAGTTAACCGCTTCTTACAACCAGGTTATGCAGAATATCAAATCACAACATGGGGAGCGATTGTGCATCTTTTAAATGCGACCACCTGCCTGAGTGTTGTCCATGGAGATGGACATGGTGTATGCTTAAAAATAAAATCAGATTTTTTTAATACCAAATCCTATTTCCAATTTGAACATCTCATTTTTCTTTGTGTTTTTTCTCCTAAAAATACAAATGTCAAATGTTAAAAAACTCTTTTCTTTAAGTGATTCCTCCTGTGAGTTGACCTGAATCCAAAGTTGAAATAAATACAAGCTGTAAAATATAAGATGGTAGATTTTGGGTGGGTTAATGTCACACTGGAAACCCAAGAAGTGCACTGATGGAAAAAGAAAAAAACAATCCAATTTTTTTTTTTTAAAAAAAGAAGCAACCTCCAACAACAAGAAGATTTCAATTCATCAATAAAATCAAGTTATCACCCCGCCCTACTTTATGGTGACCGACCACCATCTTCCATTGCCTACCTTGAGCAGGATAATGTCATAAAGCTCAAATTATCTCAAAATCCCACAGTGAGATGCTGTCATTGCCCAAACTTGGAGTTTTTTATTTTATTTCCCCAGCTAAAATTTAGACAGTGTCAAATCTACATCATAAAAGCTTCTAGCATCAGTGTACCTGATAACAATAAAGTGGCCTTTAATCCTCCACCAGCTGAGCAGGTTCAGAGGTGTATTACTGTTGTCCATCACTCTCTGGGTTAAATCTGCATTATCTCCTAACATTAAAGCCACTTTTAACACCCTTTGCTTTCTGCCTACATCCATTAATCTGGAGTGGCAATCACCTCTGTTGCTGCACTCGTTCCTGTCCGTAATGTGTGTAATTTGCGCGGAGCACTTGAACGGAGAGGATTCGCACCGACTTCGAGACCTCAGTCGGGAAGCAGAGGAGACGGTGGCAGATATTATCCGGTGTAACAAGGCGGGACTTTGTTTATGTTAGCGTTCCACCAATCAGCCTACTCTGCACGAGTGTCCAAACTTTCCCCTCCAAGCAGTTTTCCAAAATAATAAAAATGCTTTGTGATTGTAAGGGAAACAGCAAATCGACACGGCAGCTCAGCTATTTTTTCATTCGCACACAAATACCAAATCTCATTTCATTCTAATTGAAGTGTGGTTTTGCTTGAGCTGTGTTCAGATCCAGCGGAAGGGGAACTAAAAGGAGCCGGTGTTCTGTGTCCTTTCGCTCCCTGTGGTGACCTGCTAAACATACAGCTCTGCTTTTTGAAAAACTATCTCAGACGATTCTGCTTAGTCGTCTGACGTGCCTCATCGTTGAGTCACGTTGCCCGTATGTAGACATAGGCCCACCCCCACACACACACACACACACACCCTCCACTTTCTGGTACAGTGGGTTGATGATTTCATTTAGAAGATGAGATGATAGACGAGGAGGACGGCTACGTTTAAACAACTAGGGGCTGATGCCAGAATGAATCAAACTTAGCTTCCCCCCCCCCCCTTGTAAAAATGAAGTTTGCTGCTTCAAATTAATGCCCCCTTCTCTCCCTTCCCCGCAGAGATTACTTGGCAATGTCACGAGAAGTCTTTGAATATTTCTTTCTTTTTTTTTTTTGGCCTTTTCAAATATGTAAATGAGCTGAAATTGAAAAAGACGCAGAGAAATCTCAGCAGACAGCCACCATCCCTACAGGCGTGCTGCCAGCCTTCTGCTCCTCATTTCACTTGCGTGTAAAGTTGGACTTTGAGTTTTCTCTAAGTTGTTATTGTTGGGGGGGTTTTCCCCCTCACAGATAAGAAGCTGAGCTCAGATGGGTCTACGTTCTTGTTTCTGGCTTACCCTGATCCTGGCAGTCGCTGAAAGGCGAAGAAATCTGAAACAAAACAACAACAACAAAAAAAACCTCTCTCTTCTCGTGGCTCTCATGTTTTCACGCATTAGCGTGACGGAGTGCGCTCCGACCCTCCAGGGAGGAGATGGGGGTTAATATTTGTAAATACTAATTAATGAAATGCTCCCAGAATCCCTTGCTCCTGCCCCTCGTTATGTAACGCCACAGCTAGGAGCCGGAGAATGGCCTGACTCAAAACAGGTCTGGAAGACGAGATCTCGATCTCCCTTGTAGCTCTTAGCCTTACTTATGCTGAGTGTTCAATGAGGCAGACGCGAAGAGACGCCGCAAGCAAACATGTGGGTGTGTGTCAGAGTTTTGCAATTAGGACCAATGCGATAACTTGTCTATCAGTGTGTAGCGGAGTCACTAATGGGCTTTTATACAGCTGAGACGCCACTTTTTCCCCGAAATTATACTTCTACTTCTTTTTTTTCCCTGAATAAATACGGGAATTCTTACAGATGAGATTCAATTATTACTGTCTGAGCTTTTAATCTTCACAACGGACGTAATGAGCTCAAAGTTTGCTAAAAATACTTTCACTACAGATTCTTCCAACACAATTTGAAAGAGAAGGAAAGAACCTGCAAATCTCAGCAGGCACATCTTTGGCGCGAGAGTGGCACACTTATTATTACAGTATGTATACGACTGTTTGAAAAGGATAAAGTGTAGCAACCTTGCTTTAGCTAGCTGTAACACAATGCAAAGCAACAGGTGGGGGAGGGAATCCTGCTGTACCCTGCAAACAACCAGAGAAAACTCAAGTTGCTGTCACACTTCTATGGCATTTCAACAAAAGCAAAACTAAGTCAAAGGAACCATATGATGAAACCTTTGAAGACCGTGGTTTATTTTGACACCTGAAGCCGTTTTAAGTGTGCAGAAATCATCACTTTAAACTAACAGTATAAGGCAGAGTGATAATTTGGAGCGATGAACCAACAGGTAATTCAAGTGGCAAATTTTGACAAGAGGGTAAAAGATGTAAATTGCTCAATGCGGGGGTTTTTATTTGCTTATTTCTCCTTCCCACTACTGGGAAATCAACACCTGCTTGTGCTGTCAGAGTTCCTGTATGTTTTTCGGATCAATATTATTTCAAGACAATTTTTCACAAAGTTATCTGTGAATAAAATACATCGCTCAGGCTTTAAATAATTAACCAACATAAACCACCGTCTGAAAGAAAGAAAGAAAGACAGGCCAGATGACAGATATGTGGGAGGTCAAATATGAATAAATTAATGGATACATTTAAAACTAGATTCTATTGATTGAAGAGGATATATGGCTCAGTCTCTTTGCCATTCTAGTATCTTTTTCCATTTTTATCTAGACTTGAAAAATAAAATAAAAATTCAAACTTAGTTCACTCAAACTTTGTAGGTCGCAGAGTGAAGGTGGCATGTCGCTTGATTGTTTGCTAACTTGTCTGGGGTAGAATTATACGCATTATTGTTTTTTTGAAGCTGCTGTTATTAGCAAGAAAATAATCTTTCTGCGCACACTAATGTTTGTGAGTGCTCTGAACTTTTTCAGAACTTTATTGCTTTGTGGTAATGACCTGTTCTAGATTGGACCAATTGTTGGCGACATTGGATCCAATCCGATGTTGGCAGCTTCATCCCTTAAGAAATCTTTGGACGTTTCGTGTCAGCCTGGTAGAATCGTCACAATCGGGGAGTCTGTTTGATTGACATTCTGTAGCTACCTGTTCAAGTTTGCCGTCACAATACAGCTTGTCAAACAACTAACTAGACCTTTTCAATCATGTATCCTTCTCCTTGGTGGCATTGAAGAATGGCCTCTAGTTCCTCATAACAAGTGAACTTGTCCTTTTTGTTTCATGGACTACCGCTTCTGCTAAGTTATCTTGTCTTTTCATAAAGTGTTGGGTACTTTTCACCTTTGTGCAAGACTTCTTTTGAAGTTTCATCTGACCTTTTTTCTATCAGAGCTTCTAACTCATCCTGCCTCTCCATGTGACCGTGCGCCTCTTGTCTCGCCAGGCTTGCTATATGCATGTTTCTTTTGGCTTGATTCGTCCACATTGTTCTACATTGCCGTCCACTTCCAGCATTTGGTTCAGACCAATGTTTTTTTTTAGGTGGACTAGAGTTTTGCTCCTCTGATCCACATAGATTTTCAGTTGCAAAATTTACAACTCCCCCCAAACGTACCAGACTTTCAGAACGAGCAAATGTTTGATTCAACCAGACTGGTGAGAATGAAAAGATGTTTGCTTGTTTAAACTCTAGCTATACAACTAAGTCAAAGGAACCATATGATGAAACCTTTGAAGACCGTGGTTTATTTTGACACCTGAAGCCGTTTTAAGTGTGTTTTTAAAACTGTTTTTTTTTGAAAAAGAGAACTTCAAGATGCACAAGTCTCATTGGCCGGTGCAGGCCTTTACTTTGATTCATGTCACGTACTCTTTTGTAAGTTGCATCTTAAGGCCTATGGGTCTTTTATGTTTGAAAGAAAATGGACTTTCAGATGGATCAAAAGAGGAAAGAAGTCTAGAGAATGACATTGTGATTACATGCTGTACCTCAGACCAACCGGCTACTCCGGACAATACAGACACTGCAGACTCCTCTGCAGAGTCACTCATTGATGCTCCTCTGTTTCGTAGGGGAAGAAAATCTCTGATCAAAGTCCAGGAACCCATAATGTATCAATATCCTATGACTTAATTTCTCAGATTGTAGGAATTTTTTTGATTTAATTTTACCTTTTTTGGGGTGAATAGCAAAAACTACATAGCAAAAATGCATAGCTTCTGTTTTAGCAAGTTTCAGTTTGCTGGTTGTTTTCCAACTTATTTTTGACTTTGCAATAATTTGCTGTTTAATCGTTTTGATTTGCTTTCGCTTTGTCGTTGCGAGACTCCGATTTCTTTTACAGTTGCCTTAAATGGGAAGAAAACTACTGAGATTTGCACAACGTGCCAAATATTTAAGAATGAATACTGGTAGCTGGTGTTTTTATATTATTTAGAAGCGCACAAAGAAAATTAAGTCAGTGTTTTTTTTATTTTATTTTTTTTATTCTTCCCTGGAATGAAAATGACAGAGCTTAGTATATTTGTATTTTAGAAGCACTTTCCACTCCAACATGTTCGTTTTCTCTCCAGATGGCCTTGAGAGTGTGGAGAGTGGGGCACGTTCTCATTCATCAGACTCTTTTGGTCTGCTTGGCAGCTCAAGGTTTGCTGCCATTCACTCTTATGGCTCATCATGACTCTGTTTTGCTCCTGGACTTTATCCTGTGTAAAAGCTCTTCATGGACTCGTCCTCGCTGACAGAACAGCGCAGAAATGAAGTGTCTTTTGTCTGCAGGAGCTTAACAAGGACTTCTGTACTTGAGAGTTTAATACAAGGCCGCCGTTTAATGGATGTCTTTTAACAGCGAAGCTCCCAGTTTAGTTAAAATGGTTACTGTTATGCTGAATTCTTTGAAATTCAGTAGAGTTCAATAAAAATGTCCTAAGTCCTACCTTACAGTCATAAAGCTCAAAAAGGTTACAAAAATTGAAGAGAAATTAACAGTAGTTGGTCTTTTTATTGTTTTTCGAAGCAGATAAGAAGCTTTAAAATAATTTTTTTGACAATAGAAAAGCCTTTAAAGCGATGTCTCAATTAAAAACATAGAAGTATTCACACCCCTTCATTTAAGAAAAATGTTATGTTGCAAATGTTATGTAGAGTATTTGACATTACTCTAATATCTGATAGTGTTTAAAGTAGCCACACAGTGAGAAGGAAGACATGTTTTTAGACATTTTATAAGTTTATAAAAATGTACTTAAGTTTTAACAAACCTATGCAATCACCTAAATTGCAGCTGAAGTGCATTTGACAACATGCTGCTGTGTGTCTCTACTATTCAAAAATTAAAGAAGTTTGGAACCATTAGGACCCTCTTTAGGTCTGGCTTATCAACCAAACTGAGTTTTTAGGGATAAAGGACCTTAGTCAGAGAGGTGACCAAGAACGAAGAGCTCCTGTGTTCCCATGTGAAGATGGCAGAACCATCCAGAAGGTTAGCTATTGATAACACACTCCATTTATGAAGCTTTTATGTTAGAGCGGCCAGATAGAAACCAAACCCCCCTAAATGGCGCTTGGCAAATTGCTAGAATATTGTCCAAAAGCACCTTAGACATAGTCAGAAGAAGAAAAGAACAAAATTATTTTTGTCTGACGTATGTGAAATACAACTTTTTGTCCGTATATTTAATGAATTCAAATTCAAGTCGCAGACTTTGCAGTCACTACGTTGTTTTGGGTGGACGGTGCGTTGTTGGTTATTCCTCCAAACTGAACTCTCTCACTCTCGGCTGCCTTCCGCTCACATATTTTTCCTCCTACATTTCAACATATTTGTCACCTCTATTCATGCAAGTAAATATTAGAACAGAAAGCAAGAAAGCCGGACGGCAATTGAAAAAGTTGTAAAATTTATAATATATGCCCTTTAAGTGGTACTTTGGGAGTCATATTCCATCAATGTCCTTCCCTGCCTGTTCATCCCTTGTAAACTTAAAAAAAAAAAATCATTTCACAGCAGAATGCACAGATTCAATTTTTATTATTCCCCCCCCCCCCCCCCCCCAGACAAAACAAAGTCAAACTCCAAATTCCCATTTGCCCTCGGATATCTCCGAGGAGGCCCGACGTGGGCTCTAATGGGCCGTGCTCATGATCCGACTAAACACACACCTTCACCGAGATCTCCATCGTCGCCCGTGACACTTGCAGGGTTGACGGAGTTTCTTTCTTAGCTGAAAGGTGCTTTCAAGTGCAGCACCACAATCATCCTGTCATGAACCGAATATTACTGTGAAAATATTCCCTCTCACAAAGAAAATGTGTTTCTGCCGAGCGCAAAGTGGCGTGGACTGCTCACTGATTGCACACATTTCACAGGGAGCAGGTTGTTGATTGTCACTTTTGGTCAGCTTGGAGCTGTTTGTAATTCGTTTTTTTTTCTCCCCTTCTTCTTTTTCTGTTCTCTTTACAATGCACCCCGTTGCGCCTATAGTAATGATCGCTGTATTTGTAGTAAATGCCTATTGACTCATTCATGATTACAGAGTAAGAAAAATAGTTTTCCCTCATACATTAGACCGCTTTTACATTTTCACAGCTTTTGATTTTTTCTTTTCTCACAGGATGCTAATAGTCTCCTTCAGCTCATCAGAGATAATTGAAGCAGAAAAAAAAATTAGACATGGTAATATATGTTTTTCAAGCTGACTGAAATCAACAAGGACTTCTCTGTGTTTGCCCACACACACAGCTGAATATCGCAGCAGAACGGAGCTTCAGCCGCAGCAGCTAAAGGTGTGGATGTAAAAAAATAAATAAAAAATTCAAATGACCTGTTGGTATTAATCATAAGTATGTGTAATTATTATGTTGCCCTTAGTTGATGTTTGTTGATGCTTAAGGGAATGTAAGTCACATATTTAGGATAACTCGTTTAAATGAAAGTCAAAGATCAGTTTTAATGATAAAGCGGCCGAGCATTATCGACCGGCCCTAAACACAACTCCAAGTTGGTAGAAGACGGTCGATCTCATTTGTCCAAACCATTTACTTTTGCAGAAAAATTATTATAAACTACTAAAACCTTGTGTATAATTTAAGTTTATCTACATGACTACAACAGATATAACAGCACAGTCATACAGAAAAGACTCCACAATTATTTAGCTAAGTCTCATTACGTGATAAATCTTAGTTCGGGGATCACTCTGATTTTAGTCATGCATAAAGTCAGCTCTTCGGGAAGTGTTTGAATGATTCTATTTTTGTCCAACTGGAGTTCTGCTGAACATCCTGTTAATACGGACAAGAAAGCTTTTGCTGTACTCAGATTTTGCGTTGCATGAAAAGCACATAGCTTTATCTACGGGTGTTTTCACACTTGATGGTGCAGTAGACTCGTTTTGCTACATTTTCAGCTGCTGTGGTTTGTTTTCACACAAAATCAGTTGAAAAAAATGGTTCCCTCCCTCACTTGAGGTGGTGCTACATCAAAAACTACTGAAGGAAATGACGCACAGAATCTCTGAAGAAGACGAATGCTCAACTTCCTTCTTCAGAAAATTTAAACAAAAATGGAGTGGCATCTGATTTTGGCCATTGTACTATTTCTTTTTTGACTTTGGCAGCTTTATAGACTCATCTTGCGTTTGTTTTGGTTGCATTTACCCAGAATGCCCTTTGTGTTTATTCACTTCCTGCTTGTGAAGCGGTCTTCTGTCCATTTGCATCCATATTTACATTCGAATTGTGCCAAAGTTCACTGTAAGCAAACTGAACTCTAGGTTTTTAGGCAGACCAGCGTTGGATTGCGCATTCACACCTCCCCAAGCGAATCCGACTTTCTAGAAAAACGGACTAGAGCTCGACTAAAGTGGACTAAACAGGGCTGGTGTGAATGCACCCTTGGGTTTCTAAAGATATATCTTGACTAGCTGTAGCATTCAGTAAAGCTGCGTCTTGCTTCTGCTGATGATGTTTCAATGGAAAGCAGTTTGTTGAAGAGTTAAACGAATGTTTCTGTTTTCTCTGTTTAAATCCACTGTCGATCATTCAACTCTATGCATTCTTCAATGTGATTCTTCTTTTTTATGTGTGGATAAAACTTAGAGAAAGTTGCTTTGCTAAGCAGCTAAACTTAGATATTTGCTTTTAAAGTAACATAATTTAATAACTAGCGTTTGTTTAGCCTTTCTAGAGACGATTTGTTTTTTTGAGCAGACGCCAAAGCAGGTCGAATAAACACCGACAAGGATTTCAAACATTTTCTGTTTTACTGTGAAAGGTACAAGGTGAAAAACACTTTTCTTTTGATAAGCATTGATAAAAATAATGTGTACCAAAACTCTTTGTAAGCCTTTGCACATGAAAATTGGCAGAGATTTTTCAAAACCACCCACCAATATCTGATTGTCTAAATGATTACAGTTTAATTTTAGGATTGCGTCTGAAGTCAGGGTCACTTACTCATATACTGCCTCTGTTCTTAGAATAATAGTGTGAACCACAGTGCATAAATACCAGGCAACTGTGTTATTAAAATGTTTGCTGATCTAGAACACCTCCCTCAAGAGACGTGCACAGTGAAGAACCGGAACGTTTCACTCATTTTACTGTAAGAGATGTGCCGCGTTTAGTCGTGACGGATATTTCCAGTCGCAGTGATTGGAAAGGACCTGCAGCACAGAAAGTGCTGCGTGACTTTGGAGAATGTCGGTGGGAGGAAAACGACCTCTCGGACTTGGCATAAAGATCTAAAATTTAAAACTGAGCCCTCGGGAGTATCTCTGAGCTGTGCTGTCATTGACTCCGACATGGCAGCCAAACTGTGTTCGCCTCATGATTCATAGTGACCCAAAATACATTTTTTTCACCCCCCCTCCTCCCGACCTCCCCTAAATGTGCAGGAAGTACGTTTTTTCGAGTGTCACAATAGCTGTGAAATGACGCTTTGTGTCGGCTGAAAGTGACCCATTTGCTCCAGTTACATTGGGAAGGTCTAGAAAAGCGGTATGAATATTTCATCCTGTCCCGTTCCAGCATGCTCTGGCGGCTGCAGTCGAGCACACAGGCTCCATTGAGTCAACATTACAAAAATTGGAGTGACATTCATGTGGCGCATGGAGGAAAAAGTTTGTTTGTATGTGTGTTTGCACATTTTTGCTTCGGACCTTTTCGAAATGACTGAGGTGACTTTTCAAAAAACTGACAGCCCATTTTAGAACAACAAAACTACCCAAAAAGTTCCTGTGTGGAAGGTTTAGACAACCAGGATGAATATTTCATTAACGTGTGCTCTGCTGCATTCTGGTACTTCTCACTTCATGTAATCAACATTAGAAAAGCAATATTGCTTGTACAACTGAACATGCTAGCTTAGTACAGATTGGTTGACATTGCATTTGGTACGTTAGAGGATGTGAACGTGTTGAAGGGAAGATGCTGCTCAGATGAGAATTTCTTACTAACAATTCCTTGATTACATATCTACATTTTTAGCTGTGGGTGTGTTTTGGTTGGTTGTTCCTGCTGACTGAGTATTAAGTGTTTTGTGACATCTACTACATTTTTATCATCAGAGAGATATGTGGTGTAACTTTTCGATTGGTTTTTCTTTTACTAAGAACGAGAGGTGTGTAAAAATACTGATTCATCAATGCATTGCAACATTGATTTGGAAAACCCTGTGAATCGTTTGTATCCCCTGGCCAATGGGTTTGCAGAATGGTGAGCAGCACTTTCCAGAGCCTAGCCATATTTCCATGTGAAGTTGTCGTTGTTGTCTTCTTCTTCTTGAGTTTATTGTCAGTTGACAAACAGCCATTTGGTGCGCATTACCACCACCTGCTGGTGGGGAGAGTCGTCAGGGCTGCATTATTGTTCAAATATGCTGAAGAATGATGTGAATTATCTCAGCTTTCACAAGAAAATCAATAATCATTTACGTTTACATTCACTTCAATTTAAATACAGTACTTCATGTCACTACTGTTTTATTTTTAGATGTTTTAGTGCATAAAGACTTTCGTTTTAGCGACATCAGATGTACCAAATACAGCAGTGTCACATCCACCTTGTTGAAATCCCGTAATGATATCTCTGAAGATAATCTCTCAGGTTGCTGATTTAGACTTGTCTGCTCCTGTTAAACACGGTGTGTTTTTACACCAGGACGCCCTGAAGGTGCTATAGAACATTTTAATGGCTCGATTAGTATTCATCCGTGGCCGGCGCTGCTGTTTCAAGCTGTCCTGCTTTGTGACCCAGGAGTGTCAGCTGCGAGCACTTAGATCGCTCTTTAGATGTTTACCTCGGGTTTCTGCCTCGGTGGTGACTGCCGGCCTGCCTGGATCAAATCGCTCAATGTTTTATTTTTAAAAAGGCTTAGATCTGCTTTAAGCAAAAGTGCACATTTCTCCCGATGCCTACAATTTAAGTCTAATTTAATGGCAGCATGTGTGTCATTAGGTTGCTCTCCACTGCTCCTCTGCGATGATAATGGGGGGGATTTTCATGCAGTCTGGATCATGCGCCGACTTTAATGCCACAGACAGAGCAGCTTAATAAATCACTGGTACAGTGACCATTTTGTTTCCTTTTTTTTTTCAAACAGAAAAAAGTGACAGAGAGAGAGACAGAGAGGCCATCTGCTCCTCAGAAGCGACCTAAAAGCAGCGCCCTTTTGAATTATTCATTTTTTTTCTGACTGTAACACAATGTTGGAGACATTTGGTCGTGCTCTAAGAGCTTACCTCAGGTCTCGTAGCAGAGCGCCTTTCGCCGAGAGCCAAGCAAAAATAGTAATGGATCTCCGGGGAGTTGGATACAGGACTTATCTATTTCCCTCTGCCTCTTTTGCTTCTTTTCACCTCCTATTAAATGCTAAGAATTTCCAGCTTTACACCAGCTATCGTCTTCATATCTGCAGGAGTCCACACACACAAAGTTTAGCCATTACCAAATCACATTAGATGTGCGATTTGTATGCTCGGGTTGTCTTTAACATACTGGATAGCGATGCATATTTTGTGTAATGGGCCTTTCTGTGAGCAGGAATTGGAGGAGGAAGTAGAAGTTGAATGTACAGTGCCCTGAAAATGTGTCCATGCTTGAGTTTAGATTTATGACCCAAGCCTGAATCCTGAACCGTGGGACGGGTCAGACCTAAATTATTTACTTGAAGGACGGGTTGTGCTTGGGCTTCTATGGCACGCTTAGTACGCCAACAGTACATACAGCACAGAGGAAACAAAACGAGAATGCACAATACAGAGCTACGTTACTCTACTTATTGTTTAAATAGAGGAGAAGATAGTTGAAGTTACTGAAGAAAGAAAGTAAGGTGCAGCAGTTCATTAAGACAATAAATGCACTCGCTGCCCCACCATGCTGGGCTCCTATCAGTCACACCTCTCAGATGATTCGCACTTGACTCACCCTGAGGTTGCAACAAGCGACAAGATGCAGCTGGAAGTCGATAAACAGCAGCTAAAAACAGGAGGATTTACACTGCTTACTTAACCGGTGGTCTGAAAGCGAAAGCAGTAAAATCATAATTAAAATATGTCACGTTTATGTCTGGCTCAGACCTAAAATTAATGTTAATTAGTCAGGCGGGTCGGGTCGGGCCTGATCTGAACTCTGTCAGACCCACTGGAGGTTCTTAAGCTACGGCCAAAAAAACATTACCGTATTTCATAGAGATATTCTGAGATACAGTTACATAAAGTTGTGCATATTTTTTGTGGAAACAGAAATTCTGTGGTTTTTTTGCCAAAAAAAAATAAAAATCACTTTACAGGTAACTGAATACGTATCTACAAACTCTGCACATCCACATATTTTTAGTCAATTGAAAGTTTAAGTTTGATACAGAGTGTAGCACATGATCTGGATTTAAGTCTTAACACTGATTGGATCGTTCTGCATTGATCTGAACTAGCTACATGTTTCCTGTCATTGTGCTGGAAGGTAAATTTCGACCTCAGTCTGGAGTTTGATTCCTCCACTCTAACAGGTTCCTGCTACATAAAGCATCTCCAACTGCCTGATCCAGCCACCACCATGTTTTCCGATGACAATTACACTAGGCATTTAGGAAGATGAGCAGTGTTTTTTTTCCATCACACAAACTATGTACTAATCACCTAATGATTTGTAAAGGCAATTTGTTACAGTAGAATTTATTTAGAGTTGTGACAGTGAAAAGGAGCTGGATAAAAATGAAAGTCTCGCTTATGTTTTCAGAATAATGCATCGTTTTTCTCTCTAAAATAATGAACTTTTGTTTGCCCAAAGTCCCCTAGAAAAGCACATTTTCAGTGTGACAAATTGGCTTTTCATGATAAGTTTCATTTAGAGACCATTATCAAATGACAAATTGATATTAGTATTATATTGCAAATTCACCCTCTCAAAAACTAATCATTTTTTGTAAAACCACTTAGCCCTCATTTGTCTTAACCAAAATAAAATACAACAGCCAAAACAACAGATACAACGGAAATAAATAAGACACACAACCAAAACCATAAATAAAATGGATTATGATGTCTTTGTAAACAAAATTGCCCTTAAAGGAGCCCATTTCAATTAATCATAGTTGCTTAATGTGACAACATATCTTAAGGAGAAAGCTCACTTCATGTTGAATCATTCTGCAGTAGGCGACAAATTTTCAAATCTGGACGAGTCACATTAACCTTCTCCTTTTGCTCTCAGGGTCCCGAGCACGATTTGAAGACAGTGCTCCTCGGATAGTGGAGGACCCCTCCGACTTGATCGTCTCCAAGGGGGAGCCCGCCACCCTCAACTGCAAGGCGGAGGGCCGGCCCACGCCCGGCATAGAGTGGTACAAAGACGGCGAGCGTGTGGAGACCGACAGGGATGACCCGCGCTCCCACCGCATGCTGCTGCCCAGCGGCTCCCTCTTCTTCCTGCGCATCGTTCACGGACGCAGGAGCAAACCGGACGAGGGCGTCTACACCTGCGTGGCCCGCAACCCGCTGGGAGAGGCCATCAGTCGCAACGCAACGCTGGAGGTCGCTGGTAAGGCTCTGTTTATTATAGTCAGCTTAAAGTTGTAACTGTGTTTCAATGTTCTGTCAGTTTGGGGGCTAATTGGAGATAAATTGACTAAGTGCTGCGTTCATTGAGAAATGACGTATTTCTCAATGAACCACAACGCAATGCATTGAGTTATGAAGATGTTTTTCATTACTATTCATTTTTTGTTGATATGAATGCATGATCCATGTTACTTGAGCTCCTTCATGACAATATAAGAGCTCACATGGAGCCATGTTACCTTCAGTTGTTATAAAAATGCTAGATATATTGAACATAACTTAAAGACATTTGACTTTGGAAAGTGACACCTCAAAATTGGGGTTCTGTCTCTTTAAGAAGCTCCTGTTCTTTTCGACACTTTGCCTTCAGGACTTCATCACAGACTCTTTTACACCCGGTGTTTTGCTAATTGCTGCTGCTGCTAGTCTGGGGGAGTTGAGTCGGGGAGGCGCAGGGGGAGAAGTGCTCTGTGAGGTGGAGGCTCGGCTGGAGTCTGGGGCTTTAAGGAGGAGCTTTGTGGAAACAGGTGGGGCTTTTTGGGAGCAAAGGTTTAGGCACCTGTATATGGTTGCCATGGGAGATTAAAGGATTTCTCAAACACACATGAAAGAATCAAAGCAACACTCCAGGTATGTTTTTTGTGATGTAATATGAAAGTTAAACAAAGCTCAAAAAAGTCATATTGTACATAATATCTCCTGTCTATATAAAGTAAATTAACAGGTTAGTTTTTTTTTTTTTGCAAGTCATAGAATTTAAATGCATTTTATTAGATTAGTTTGTTAGTTTTTGCTCTTGACTATATAGTTTTAGATATAAAATACATTAAAAGCTCAGACAAAACCTGGTTGTCTTGATGATGTGAAAAGCTAAGGAATTAGGAGCAGAGAGTGGAAATCTTCAAACATGATTTCAATCTGGAGAGACTCAAACAGAGAAAGAACGCGATTAAAATTAATGACAAAATGAACATGAAAATAAACAAAGTCCTTTGGCGTTCAGGCCCTGGCCGGGGACGTCGAGCTGGACTTTGAAAAGCTCGATGAATATTGCTGAAGCAGCATAGGAATGTAGACCCCCAGGAAGATGAGGCCTGAGAGCCGGGAGCAGAAGGTGGAGATGGGTGGAGGTGGGTTGACCGCAGCTGGTGAGCAGAGGAGGCCATGGGTGAAGGTCCTTTTGAACTGGAGCCCAAATGATGATTGGCTGGAGCGAGGCTTGGACCGGCGCTGATAGGTCCAGGTTGCAGAGAGGGAGGCGCTGATTGATGAGGCAGGTGGGACTAGAGAGTCTTCCAGATTGAACTTTTGTCAAGACTCTATTTAGCTGAAACCCAAACCTGTGAGGTGGTTGTTTCTGGCTCATATCAACTCGGTGACTTACATTTATCCAAGTATTTTGGGAAAGCATGACTCTGTTGATTGACTATAACTTCCAAATACACATTCTAGTATTTTGTTAACATTTCAGCTACTCATTCTGAAGCCAAATGTGGTTACAAAAATAAAGTTTAAGCAGAGCCAGTAAAACTTTAAAAGCACACAAACATAACTTCTCGTGCATCTGCTTATGTGTTTGTGCTAATATAAAGTTGCTAAACGTGTTGCTTGCAGTTACCTGAGAAAATCTTAAGTTGCAGTCATCATTTTGAGGCTAATTTTCCACCTCAGGCTTTTTTTTGCAAAGCTTTGACCTACTGATACTAATTTTAGGACATATTCAAGTTTCTTTTTAAGATCTCTTGACAGTCTTACTATTTTCTCTAGCATTCACCCTCTTAGCAGTCATTAAATATTATGAAAACAGGCACAATCACACTTTGCAGGTTGTGGTGAACAGGCTTTTGCTTTTCTTTCAAGTAAAGAAAATCAGTTTGAAGGTAACTTCATGTTCATTTATAATCTTGAATGAGCAGGTAGCATGGCTAGCTAAATGCAAACAAAGCATCTGAATAAATCGTTTCCGCCTCTCAGATTTTAGTTGTCAGCTACTTTACAGACTGAATGGAGATTGTAGAAACTGATGAAAGGATGTAGGTTGGTATGGTCATGGTTCTGTACTCTGCCTTTACGGTAACCGTAAATAACAATGTTACATAAAGCTTCTTGGCTGAAATGTAAAGAACTGTCATAATTATTTCACTATAAAAAAGATGAGCAGCAATTTTTCTTAGTCTTGCTAAAATATTACAACATATTGATGATGCATATATTAATGTTATATTAAATACAATTCATATTTATTTATTCTTATTCTGATTTCGAAATGAAAACACTCTACTGAGAGTAGTTTCGTGCAAAACGAAGCTGTTGACGCGCAGCTGTTCTGCTGCTTGCTTGACTGCTTTGCTAATTGTGGTACAGTTCTAATCTCACTCTGTCAAAATTACAAGAAAACTGTAAAAAAAAATCTGAACAGTGTGATGAAAACAGAGATGTTTTTTAAAGTATTACATTTTCAAAAAGTAATTCCTTGTGCCAAGAATGAGCCCGTTCTAATCAATCAGTCAGTTTATTTCATAGAACATTTCAGCAGCTCAGCAGTTCAAAGTGCTTTACATCGTGAAAACATAAACCATCTTAAGCACATCACATTTTCAGCAGCTGTTAAAATCATCAATACACATAAAGTTGGTCAATGCTTCATTTGTTATGCTTCAAAAGGAACTCTAGACAGGACTTGCTCTACTGTAGCTTATGATTCTGATGATTAAAACTGAAAACAATCATTTATAATGAACACTGACAGTCATCAGAACAGCTTCAAGTCTCCGGACCTCCAGAAATCCGGGCTAAAGCTCCTGTATCTCAGCCGCTGCCGCTCCCACTGCTGTCTGGTGTGAGCTTCTTCATATGTCGGTGAAAGAGCCGGGGCACGTGCCATTGTCTCCCCTCTCCCGCTAATTGTGCCAGCGTGTTTCGGCCCCGGGCTGAACCGCGGCGCTCCTTGGCACGAGGGAATGGATTAGTCAGTGAGTTGATTAGGGGAAGGAGCAAAACAGATTAGCAAAGGCGAATTGTCCTCGTTAAAAAAACACAAAACAGCAATTTGAGCCCAGTCTTATCTTCCACCGTGCTGAGGTTTTCCTTGCCGGCACACAGTGAATGTGTGTGTTGTGTGTGTGTGTGTGTGTGTGTGTGTGTGTGTGTGTGTGTGTGTGTGTGTGTGTGTCTGTGTTTTATGGCTGGCTGACCTCATCAGCAGCTGTGTCCTAAAATAAAGACTCGCTCCGGAGATATAATGTATATCAGGAACCACAAGCCCGTGCAGCTCTGGGAGCACAACATAATGCGGATACTGTCGTATTGCCTCCTTTTTGAATTTGTTGATGATGAAACTGAGCTTCTATTTTTTTTCTTCTACTGCTTCTTCGTATTACAACACACTGAGATGGAAGAAGGGATGATTCACCTGCAGGCGCCGAGTGACTAACAACATTAATAAGTGCCTGTTTTGTTCTAATCTCTGCGCCTGAAGTCATTAGGGGGCATATGTTAAGACGGCGCGCTGGTGGTCCTACTGTCCTCTTTCCCTCGGTGTGAGGTCGTGCTGACTGTGGGGTAAAAACTGACCCAATTAGCTGAGGGAGGAAAAGAGGGTGCAGGGGGTGAATGCGGGTGTTAATGACCGGTTTTAAGCTGGTGGTCTGGCAGAAACGTGTGAGGCGAGGGTCTGAGACACAACAGGTGGGAGGAGGAAGAGCTCCAAACTCCCACTGAGCAGTAATTAATACCAACGCATCTGTTCAGCTGCTCCAGCTCAGACGAGGGATCAGGAGATTGCTAACCTGCTTTTAACAGCACGAGTAATTCGTTCTTGCTTGCGAACGGTGCATAATGCATGAGGCTGCATGACTAAGACTTTCTACACTGCCTCACATTTCGCTGCTCTGTGACTCCTTTCGTCTAATTACTGCAGAAATGGGGCTTATTCCGCCGAACCGCGGGGCGTTGTTTTGCGATCGCAGATTGCAGAGGCTTCACGCCGAGAAGATTTCTCTGTTTTCCTTTAAGTTTCCGAGCGCACTCTTTTGTAATGCAAGGGCAGGCAGAAATGATATTCCGGCGCACCGCAGGGTAACAAAAACATTGTTGTTTAACTTGTCATTGCTTTGTCTGTTGAAGGTAATAAATTGGAGGTCTGTCACAGTTGGAAAAAGGATGCGGAGAAGAGTTTAGCTGTAGCAGATGTAAAGTAAAGCCAGCTTTCCCTCATGTGGTGCCTTGCAAACATACTTGTGAATTTTTGCCGAGTTTTAGTGCGATTTTGTGTGACTTGAACAAAGTAGAGCACAACTTTGGAGAGGAAATCTTTTTACAAATAGAAAGCTGCGGTACGGATATCCAACTCTTTTTATCTGACACCGCTGTGTTAAATCCAGTGAAACCAGTTGCTCTCAGATGTCCCATAATTCAGGAGTCTGCAAAGTTTACTATACAGAAGCCATTTTTGCCATCAGTCCAGTTAAAAGGAACTAATTTAGAGCTGCAAAGTTTTAGATTACCCTTTTAAAAAGGGCTGATGTTTAAATAAAGATAAATCTCAACTACAACATTTTAAATTCTTAAAAGAATCACCAAGAAAATAGCTCAAAAAAACTAAAACTACTGATACATAGTACACTTCAAAAACACACAATCATTCCAAGTATTTTTGGTTTAATTTCTCCTGAAAATATCTTACTATAGTCGAAATAAGATAAAACTAACTTACAGCATTACATTAACTTTTCAGCAAGATATGAGCTTGTTTTAAGTCAACAGTTCCTTAATATTGATGAAAATATACCAGTTTTATTAGCAGATTATTTAACTTAAAACATGGGAAACATTTCTCGTTATAAGTGAAATAGTCTGCCACTGGAACAAATGCTTTATCACCAATATTAAGGATAAGTTACTTCTGAGTGAGTTTTGTCTTATTTCAAGTGCACTACCTTGTTTCCACTGGAAACTAGACCAAAAATACTTGGTAAGATTTTTTTTGGAGTGTACTATAGGACTATAGCACTTTTATTGTGAATGAGTTGAGGAAATTCAATGAATGTATTCCTTGGCAAAACTGAAAACGTCCCATTTTTTATCTACATTTAATGCCATCAGTTGATGCCGATTTTAGTCAAAGTTATTAGGAGCCGTTGAGAAAGGTCCAAAGAGCCACATGTGGCCCTAATTAAACAAATAAAGTCCTCTTCTGTGTAATTTGAAGTCTTTAGAAATATATCTGTTCTGTGAAAGTTTGCCAGAGAACATTTTAGAACAAATAGTTACTATGAAGACCAAGAAACAGGACAGAGCTGTCAGGGAGAGTGCATAGTCCCCCAAACCTTGACTGTCTCAGGAAACTGTCTTCAGTTCATTATCCAAAAACAGAAAGACGTTGGAGCGACCGCAGACCTGCCAACTGAGGGCCGTCCACTTAAAGTGACAGGAGAGCAAAGATTGACAGGCCGTCGGTAACTCTGGAAGATCTGCAGAGATCTACGATTCAGATCGGAGAATTTGTTGACAAGACATGCTCTCCATGAACCTGGCCCTTTTCATGGTGACCAAAATAATCCTGCTTTCGGTAGCAAACGGACAAAACCGTTTGCCACAAGTCATGTAAGGGAGACTACAGCAATGTGGAACCAAATCCTCTGTTCACATGGGAAACATTTCACCCTACATTCAAAATTATTCTTGTGGGAAGAAAATTGTCACTGTGGTTCCTCTATATGCGAAGTGAAAAATTGTAGTGGCAACGTTGGTCAGAGTTGGATGGAAACTTGGATGGAGCTGAAGAGGAAGAATATTTGTTAGAAGCTAGACAAAAACTTGACATTGTGGGTAGAGTTTCACCTTCCATCTGGACCATGGAGCTACAGTCAGGGCAAAATCATGTGTTTGAATGTCCTAGTCAAAGTCTAGCTCTAAGTCCAATTGAAAAACCGTGGCCACACTCCCTCTTCACAGACACTCTTGATCCATTCGGCCTCTTTTGTGAATAAGATCGGAAAAGAACATCAATATATGTAAAAAGATGCTAGCCACATACTGAAGCTAACGGTGGTTGTGCAAACAATGGAACTAAATGTAAATAGATGCACTTTTTGAAAGTTTTGAATCTGTGTATTATTTTCCCTTCGACTTCCAAATTATGTGTTGTATTTTGTATTGTAACATTTTGTGGCTGTATTGAGAACTTCTTGATGATGTTACCATATACCCAGTCTTTCTAAGCTAGCCGTTGTATGAAAGAGTCCGTGTATATTTGCCTGTGTCAGAAATGACCTAACAACTAACATGACCTTCACAGCATCGTTCCTGGTTAGTGATGGAGTAGTTTACAAAGCTGTATAAAGTCCAAAAAGCTTATTTAGTTCCATAAAACAAGACAATATAGACAGAGGAATGGGATATTATCACCTCACATCAAATGGCTGCTCTCCTGTCAGTAAAAAAAAAAAGTGTTATGCAGTGAGGAAGGTACTTTCCCCACCCAGCATCATTTTAAGTGGCTGTAACTGAGGAAATGGTGGGTGTTTGCTCTTTGGGTAATGAATTTTTTAACTTGTGGAGGTCTCATAAATTTAAAACCACCCCTAGAGTTTCCAAAAGAGAGTTTCCTATTCATTACATCATCACAATGTGAAGTGTGCAGGATGAGGGGCAACCTGTGGGTGGGGACTGGAAGCACTTATGTGCTTTTTGGCTGCACAGAAAAACAATCAAATTGGAAAGCTTTGTGGTTCAGGTTGGAAGAAAACTCTGTTTCCGTCAGTATCTTGCTTTTAAATTTATCTTTATTCTAACCAATTTATGGCGCTTTTTCTTTTTTTTAAAGTAATTTCCATTTTATCATCTGTGTGTTTGTAAATGAGGGGCTGCAGAGAGGCACAGTTGGCAGCCCTGTTGCCTCCTGGGTTTGAAGCGGACTTGGCGAAGCTTTAAAGTGTCTCTCGAACTTTTTCAGACCACTTAACCCATTTAACAAATACTTATGGACCACCTAGCTCGAAATTACCCCCACGACAACACAACATCTTGATATGTACAGGCTGAAATGAAAACAATTGTCTCTTCATGCACTTATTAAGTGAGTTGTTCATATTAATGGGAAAGATGGCGCTGTTTTGAAACTGACTGACCATGACAAAACCACAATCAAGTCTACTTGAATTATTTACAGATTCTGAAAGTGTAGCTTCTAAGATTTCCAATTACGTCAAATACAAGGAAATCCAAAAGGAAGCTGTTCTTTACTACTTACTGAGTGTTGTTTGCATTAATAACATTTCATTGCTAATTGTGTTTTAGAAACACAATTAAAGAAAAACAAACTTGAGATGCTTTGGCAGAAACTAAAATCCTCTTCTTGCACTATTAAAAAATTATCTACCCATTTCTATAAATTGTATTTGTTCTATTGTGTTATTCTAAATCCAATTTTAATTAAACCAAAATAACAGCTGCTGACGTGTGAACAGAGCATTGTAAGCTAGCAAAGTCGTAAAAAAAAAACACAGTTCTCACCAACGTAGACTCGTTCACGACTTCAAACTGTTCAAAAGAATCAAATCGCTTGAGAACGTCACCTCAAACCACTCAGCAGGTATAACCTGACTTCCTCTGATCATATAATATTCCTGGAGTTGTTTTTCTTTCCTCTGGTATCTTGAACTTTTCTTTTTAGTGACCCAGTTTTAAGCCACTTGCCCCTTATGATTTTTAAACAGTTTTTGATAAGCTAACTGCAGCGTAGCACTTTGAGCTCATGTCACGGCAAATAAAGTCGTTTACATGCAGTACCCTGCGGACCGGTAGGGGGTGCCAGAGTTTGTGAAAGACTGCTGTAAATCATTTGCTGATTATTAGTTATTTTCTGAGATGCAGTTGTGAACAAATACAAAGACTAAACTCATAGCATCAAATTGTAGCTATGGCAACATAGCAATTAAGCAAAGATTAACTTTTATACCTTTACAAAGTAAACTTGCCATTTCCTTTAAGTTTTATCTTAAATGTCAAAATATTTAAAGTCATCCTAATGTATCTCTGATGAAACCATGAAGCCAAATTTAACAGTATTCTCATTCTCAATAAACCACTGTTAAATGTTTAGATATGTGCTCTATGTTTAAATTCAAGCATATATCTGGAGGTCAGTGGGGTCAACTCATGCCTTGGGCCGGCTCTTCCAGCTCCTGCTGGCATCTAGTAGATGATTTTCAGTGCAAACTTTCAGATATCATTGATTACATTGCCCCCATTAAAGTAAAGGTTGTGACTGGTAGGAAGAAATCTCCATAGAGAAATGCACAAACAGTTCAATCTGCAAGACAACTCTGCCGTAGGGCCGAACGGAGATGGAGTAAAGCTCAACTTCACGTCTACTATGACATCTACAAAGAAAGACTACGTGACTATCACAAAACACTAAAACATGCAAGAGAGGCTTTCTTTTGCAGATGTCATAAACAAAAACATTAATAATGCTCGAGCTTTATTTGCTACTGTTGACAGGCTAACGAATCCTCCAATGACGTTACCACCTGAACTTCAATCTAATGCTGCCTGCAACAAATTTTCCAGTTTCTTTTCAGAAAAAATCCAAAAGATCAGAGGATTAATCTGCACATCCACTCCAAAGCCAGTACCAATGCTGTGCCCAAACAAAACAAATGCAGGAACAATGACCCATTTCCAACTACTTAATTATAAAACTTTAGAAGAAATCATAAGTCAATTAAGCTCCGGTTCCTGCTGTCTGGATGTCCTACCCACACATTTCTTTAAGAAAGTCCTGCCAGTCGTTGCTAATGATCTGATCCAAATAGTAAACTCATCACTGTCTTCAGGTGTTTTCCCCCAGGCTTTGAAGACAGCAGTTATTAAACCGCAGATAAAAACGAACAATCTGGACAAATCAATACTACAGAATTACAGGCCGATCTCCAACCTACCATTCATTAGCAAAATAATTGAAAAAGCAGTTTTTAAACAATTAAATAACTTCATAACAATAATGAATCGATTTGACTCCTTCCAGTCCGGTTTCCGGGCTCACCACAGCACAGAGACGGCCCTTTTAAAAGTGTTCAATGACATCCATATAAATACTGACTGTGGGAGAACCACAGTGCAGGTTCTGTTGGACCTCAGTGCAGCTTTCGATACTTTTGACTACGACATTTTACTGAATCGACTGGAGACTTGGGTTGGACTCTCGGGTCCGGTGCTCCACTGGTTTGAATCCTACATAAAGAACAGGGACTTCTTTGTTTCCATCGGAAATTTTTCATCGGAGAGGTCAAAGGTCATATGTGGGGTACCCCAAGGTTCAATCCTAGGACCCCTTCTCTTCAATATTTATAGGCTCCCACTGGCTGAAGTTATAACAGGAAATAAGATCAGCTACCACAATTATGCGGATGATACACAGCTCTACATCACAATGTCACCAGGTGACTCTGAACCCATCCAATCACTGAACAGATGCTTAGAACAGATCAATGTATGGATGTGCCAAAACTTTCTCCAGCTGAACAGAAACAAAACTGAAGTTATTATCTTTGGACCAAAAGAGGAACGAACCAGAGTCAATGTTACTGCAACTACAAACCAGCAATCAGGCCCGAAACCTGGGAGTAGTGATGGACTCTGACCTGAACCTTCAGAGTCACATCAAATCAGTCACAAAGTCGGCTTTCTATCATCTGAAGAACATCTCCAGGATTAGAGGACTAATGTCTCAGCGAGATCTAGAGAAGCTCATCCATGCGTTTATCTTCAGCCGCCTTGATTACTGCAACAGCGTCTTCACAGGTTTGACTAATAAATCAATCAAACAGCTGCAGCTGATCCAGAAGCTGCGGCTCGCATTCTCACTAAAACCAGGAAAATAGAGCACATAACACCAGTTTTAAAGTCTCTACACTGGCTCCCTGTAGCTCAAAGGATAGACTTTAAAATACTGTTGTTAGTTTATAAATCACTGAACGGTTTAGCACCACAATACCTTAAAGATCTGCTAGTGCTGTACCAACCGTCCAGGCCCCTCAGATCTTCTGGTTCTGGTCTGCTCTGCATCCCCAGAACCAGAACGAGACGAGGAGAAGCAGCATTCAGCTTCTACGCACCACAGATTTGGAACAAACTTCCAGAGCACTGTAAAATAGCTGAAACACTGAGTGCCTTTAAATCTTAAATTAAAACCCACCTGTTTAGAGTTGCTTATGGATAGACTGAATTTTTTTACTTTTAATAATGATTTTAACTCTTTAAATCTTTTTCAAACTCTGTCTTGTTTTGTTTTTATTTTTATTTCAAATTGTGAAAAGCACTTTGACATGCCATGGATCCTTGTAAGATACAAAAACTCTGAGGTTTGAGAATCCTTGTTTAATGTCGAGGTTTGAGATGTTTTAAAATGTTTTCACTTTTAATTTTTACTTTTAATAATGTTTCTATCTTCTAATCTTTTTCAAAATCTGTCTATTTCTGTTTTCATTTCCATTTTAAATGGTGTAAAGCACTTTGAAATGCCTTGCTGCTGAAATGTGCTATACAAATAAAATTTGATTGATTGATTGATTGATCTTCATGGTTTTATACTTTTGTTTTTGGGCTCATATCAAACCTATTTATCCCTGGCACACAGAATCCTTGTCCTTCCTTGAGCGACATGATGGATACGATCATTTTAAAACAGAAAATAAAATATCACTGTGTGATCTGGAAAGTGTAGCACAGGATGAATCTGGTTTGTGGAAGTTCAAAATTCTCTTCCTGATCATTTTTGGTGATTTATTTAACTTTTCATGATGTCACACCAGGCAGCAGCCGAGTGTCTGAAGTGTTGGATAAAAATATTCACCCACAGGCAAGACTCTGTTCATCCCAAATGCTGCAAATTAAGTTTTGCGAGCGCTTCAAAGAGTCATGGCATCGTCATCTGGGGTTTTCTACATTTTTTATGACGTGGTAATAGTGTTTGTGAAGGACTTCGCAAAGAGAATAATCAGCGTTTTTTTCTGTTCGAAGCCTGAAAATTGGAGCAGACTGAGATAAGACAGTCCTTCAGTCCATCAACAACAATGGGGTGTCTTGTGTTCATGTTTGTTTTAAAATCCTGTTTTACTTCCATCACAACCAGGACAGACCACACAGTTACAGTTTTGATCTCCCCCCCACACCCTCAACTATTGAGAAAGTACACAAATCTCTAATATTATGCAGTGTTACACTAAAACTGTTTTATGAAATTAAAAACTACAGAAATCTCTTGGGTTTTGTTCAAATATGAACTCCCATTAAACAGCTATTTGTTTGTGTTTTGTAAGAAAAAAATGATTTTTTTTTTTTTTGCACAAATCCACCAGCTGTCTCAAAAAAAATAATCTCTGCTTTTCTGTCAATCCTTTAGCTCGTCCTTGTTAGTCTGAATAAATTATCCCTGAAAGGAGCTTTTCGAAAGGTGATGTTAAATATTTTTATTTCGACTGCATTGATAAAAAAGGAGGAACAATGTTTTTTTTTGTCTGACTGCTGCTTGCATCTGTCAGGTTTCCCCTCATGTTTTCTCTGCGAATGCATTATTCCACCCACCTGTAATCTTCTTTTCTGAAAGTTGTTCCGGAAGCTTCGGGGGAGAAACGAATGATGTTTGAACACAATCTTTTGTACCTTCATTGGATAAATCTCCTTACAAACATCAAAAATGATTTATATTTTCAGATTATAATGAGCAACCTGAGGAGCTTACATTGTCTATTGCTTAATTTGATTGGTTTTGTTC
Source organism: Poecilia picta (assembly GCA_033032245.1). Lineage (NCBI taxonomy): Eukaryota > Metazoa > Chordata > Actinopteri > Cyprinodontiformes > Poeciliidae > Poecilia > Poecilia picta. Next base: position 7,782,610 of record CM065365.1, read on the forward strand.
TCAGAGTTGGACTTGAAGTACTTGGAAAAAGTCGACATACAAAGGAAAGGTCGTTTAGCTCCATTAAAACACACAGCTGGCAGGATTTCTTCTAACAGTTTGTACTGCAGTTCAGAAAAGGATATAAATTGTGTTTTTACTGACTACTTTAAAACTTCTCCTTGTTTGGCCAAAAGAATAAAAACAGTTAAAATGGATTATTTGCCCAAAATATCAAATCTTCAGAAATCTCAGCTTTCTGAAGAGACAAGAAATTGTCTCTTTTACTCCTGAATTTCAAGTAAATCCACAAGAATTCAAGTCGCTGAATGGATTTGTGTTTTTTTTCCTTGTTACTTTCAAAATTAAAGTGAATTCAAAGGTTAAATGATTCTTTCTAATGCTTCAAAGCAGTTTACTTTTTGTAGCCTTTGTTTCTCCATAGCTTGCCATAGTAACGAGGTTTTGCATTGTAGAGTCGTACAATGCAATGTCGTACGTTGCCAGTAGCAGTCGTCATTCTGTTTTTTTCTTTATCTTTCTTTCTTTTTCGTCCTTGAATTTCAATGTAAGCCGCCAGTAACCGGCTGAGTTGCCTGACTTGTTGTGGAAGTGGAATAATGAGGCAGTGGGAGCAGACTAGAGATCCGTTTCCATCGTTTTCCCGGGTTTTTCCAACTGGGAAGGAGAGAGAGGGGCGTAAAAAGAAAAATAAAGTAAAAAAAAGAGCCTGCCTGTTTCAGAATCCTGAATGTGAATATCCCCGTCCGTGTAGCAGACAGTCACATGATGTCGAAGGATAAAAAAATAAAGTAGGGCAAATGAAAAATAAAAGTTGCTTAAAAGGCTTTAGAGCCAGATGTTCCTCTTACTCCTGATGAGGGATTACGAAGGAGGCAAAGTTCTGTGTGGGGGATTTCCTGTCTTTTCCTGCATTGTTTTCTCCTCTCTAAAGAGAATCTGCAGGTTTATATCCTTCTCGTCGGATGGGATTGCACCTAAGCGATTCATTTCTCAGAAGCAAAACCCTGCTGCCGTAGTTCGTCTGAAACCAATCAGTGTTTGTTCACATTGCGCTGCTGCTGCCGCCTCCGACTGCTTCTAATTAAAACACGATCCCGGTTTTAAAAACCGAGCTACTTATGACCGGGACCGTCTACTGGAGGCGAGTTTTTTCCCCTAGAGTGGTTTCACATTCCCCATCAGCGCAATCAGACAATGGGTGGATTAAAGCAATCCCTTTCCTCTGCGGACGATGCCTCCATTAGCTACGACGGTGCGGCGTCATAACAATGGGATTAGGCCGACCGTCTAACCGGTTTACAACTCATAAAGTAAAAGAACAATGGCAGAAAACTGTTTCCAGAATCTGCGACGCATGCACCATAGCCGACCCTGTTGGGTGTTGTTCACAAACGCAGTTCAGTTCAGTTCAGCTCAGCTCAAAGAGATCAAAACTGAAGTAGTTCACGTTCCTGTTTCACAACCTAAACATTCTGGGCCTAATACAGCTCCACTGTGAACTAGTTTGTTTATTTACGTTATTTTTAGGTGAAGTCGTCTGCAAAAATATCCGTTCCTCCATTGGCTTGAATATTGCTTCATCATCAAAATCACATCACGATTTATTACAATGTGTCCACATGCGGTGGGTGATAAACAATCTACCACCTCGCTTTATGTTTGGTGTTTGTCCTGGGATGGAGTTGTACAAGTACTTTGGTGAAACAAGAAAGTCCAATCTTTTTCAAAAGCTAGATTCTGAATTAGAATTTTTTTTTAGAGAAACACCAGGTTCTAAGATTATTAAAGAGTGGGTTCACTACAAGGATGCAAGTGGAATGAAGACCGCTCCAAAAGCAGGAAGCAAGCTGCAGCACAGGGCATTCTGGGTAAATACAGCCAAAACAAACACAAGAGTCTAACGCTAGCAGAGGAAATGGGTTGTGCAATCCTACAACTGCTAAGCTCTGATGCTACTCCATTTTTGTTCTTATTTTGTGAAAGAGGAAGTTGTGCTAATGTCTTCTTTGAAGGTTCTCATGTGATTCTTGGTGCAGCGCCACCACAGAACAAAGGAGGAACAAGGTTTTCAATTGGTTTGGATTATTTGACACAGAGCAGTGTGAAACCAAACTGCTTCAGCTGAAAATGTAACATGTGTTACAATTGTGAATCTACAGGACTATCAGGTGTGAAAACACCCTAAATGTGTCTCAAATATATAAAAGACCGAGCGAGCATCCAACTCATCCACTTGGAGTTGGAACCTGGAAATGACCAGAGCAAGTTTACAATTTCCTGACATGTCAAAGCTGGGCATTCAAAGGACGAGAACTTCCTCTTTACCAGGTTTGCATGAAGAATGGATGGAAAGGAAAATAAAAGTGAGAATGAATATCAGTTTACACAGGTGTTTAGGTGTAACAGTGTAACTTCATGCAGTGTGTGCAGCGGTCAACCATTCCCAGCCGTGAATAAAGGAAACAAAGCAGTGAGAGATTGTTCAGTTTCCAGCAGCTGTTCACTCCATGCTTGAGCTTTGTGTAAGTCGCTTTGAGGAAGCTTAAAAAACATATTTACAGAAGGTTACAACATTGTTACGTTTCTACTTCTCCAAAAAACATAATTTAAACGTCTGGTCGATAAACTGTCCTTGAAGTTAGTGCAATAAAAGATAATGTTGTTGTTATTTTCAGACCATTTTCAAGTAGTATAATGGTAGTGACCTAATAATAATAATAATAATACAAGAACACATTCTCAAATATCAATAGACTTTAACTTTTCAAGTTAACCTTGAAAACTGGAACTGAAAGACATCTAAAATATCTAGAAGAAATACAGAAACGACCAATAAAATGAATTATGAAGCCTCCGTAAGCAAAACTGTCCTTCAAAATAAGGGCCTAGTTGGGACCAAACCAAAAGACTAAAGACGTTTGTCATCCAGTTTTTGGTTAAAAAAAAGAAAAATGATAAATCATGCAAATGAAAATAGTTGAGTTCGTTTTAATTCATCATGCGATTAATTGATTTATTGTGACAAGCCGCTGCACAAACTCATAGTCCAGCTTGTGTTTTGCTTTGAAGCTCTTTGATTTCATTTACATTTCCTAATTACTTGCCCTTCTAATGTTTCAGTCATCATTTCGACTTATTTTTATTTTTTTTATTTATTTATTCATTCATTTCATTTAATATAAAAAACAACCTAACATGTTTTTGATATACTGAAAAATAACAAATACATCTCAATTCATATGTATTTCAAAATTTTAAAACAAAATGAAATGAAAGGCAGCAGAAAGAAGAAAAAAATCTTATAATATCTGCCCCTTTTTCTCAACTCTGAATCAAAACAAGGAAAAAAAATGGTTATCTTCTGCAACAAAAAGCAAAGTCAGTCGTCTATCTCAATTAAACAACATTAATATGAGCTCACTTTATACTGTTTCATACTTCTTCAAGAATCCAATCTTTGACAATCTCTTAAACATGTACAATGATTTAGCATTTTTAACATCATTTTGTAGGTCGTTCCACAACTTGACTCCTTGAATTGAGGTACATCGTTCTTTCAAACTGGTTCTGAATTTGGGTTTCTTAAAAATCTGTGTCCCCTTAAGATTATAACAACTCTCTCTCTTTGCAAAGAGTTTTTGGATGTTTGAGGGTAATGTGTTTTGGTGTGCCTTATACATAACTAACAAAATATTATAATCAACTAAATCATAGAATTTCAATGACCGCAATTTACAAAACAATATATTGGATGGATATTTGCTATGTTTTCGGGAGATAACTCTTATAGCCCTTTTTTGCAAAACAAAAACAGATCTTGTACTTGTATTGCATGCCTTTCCCCATACCTCAACACAATAGACCAAGTGTGGAACAATTAGTACATTATACAACATATACATTGCATGATCATTCAGAAAATCCCTTACTTTATAAAGCAATGCAATTGATTTGGCTATTTTTGTTCTTAAATAATTCAAGTGGGATTTCCATGTTAATCCCTCGTCAATAATCACACCCAAGAACTTTACCTCACTAACTCTACAAATCTCAACACCATCAACTTTAAATGGAATATTAACAATTCTTTGTCTCTTTGTAAACAACATATAATTTGTTTTATCCAAATTTAAAGATAATTTATTAAGTTTGAACCAATTTTGTATTTGCATAAATTCTGTTTGCATTTTTTCTAACATCCATTCTATATCTTGACCTAGACAAAAAAAAGTGGTGTCATCCGCAAATAGAACACATTTGAAAAACCCTGACACATTAACCAAGTCATTAACATATAGGATGAACAACTTTGGTCCAAGTACTGAGCCCTGTGGAACTCCACATGTAATTTCACAAAATTCAGATCTAGTATCATGTACTTGTACAAACTCTTTTCTTTTTTCCAAATAACTCGAGATCCACTGTAATGCCGGCCCTCTAATCCCATATTTAATAAGTTTTTTAAGTAAAATGCTATGGTCAATCGTGTCGAATGCTTTCTTTAGATCAACGTAAATACTGGCGCAATATTGTTTTTGATCAATAGCATTTGTTATTTGTTCTATCAGTTCCATAAGAGCCATTGATGTCGAGTTGTTGGCTCTAAATCCATATTGACTGCTACTTAAAATATTATTTTTGTCAATAAATGTATCTAATCTGATTACAAATAACTTCTCCAAAATTTTGGAGAACTGTGGTAACAACGATATCGGTCTGTAATTACTAAACAAACATTTCTCACCATTTTTGTAAATGGGAATTACCTTTGCTATTTTCATAGTGTCTGGAGATTTTATTTTATGCTTTGTAAAAACACTGTTTATGACTCCCCATGTTGCTTTTGTGTCACCATTACTTTTGGTTAATAGGTGACTATAATATTCTTTTTTATGTTTTCTTATAATCCATGTCAATTTGTTTTTGTATTTCTTATATCTGTCCTCTGCTTCTTTTGTTTTTAACATCAAAAAGGATGAATACAAATTGTTCTTTTTTTTACAGGCATTTCTCAACCCTTTTGTCATCCATGGCTTGTCAACAGCATCTTTCTTAACAAAATTTAAAACTTAAATGAAAAGCTAAAAGTCGTGTTACAAAATCTCCCAAAAAGCGTGCAATGACAATACCTTGTCCTTTAATCAGTTTTCCTCTGTAATGCTCTTTTTTGTTGAAACGCCAACAGATGGCCCTTCTGCTGCACTAAACACCAAATAATAGGAATAAATATCACTTAGAAATCAAGCGATGAATATTCTGAGGGAGATTAAATCTAATCTGTATATCCCTGAAATATTAAAGTCGCCACGGTGAGCTGCCGCTCCCGGAACAGCAGGAATAAGGATGGGACTCATTTATACACAGTCCAGTCACATTAATGTGACCACCACGTACTTTCCACTTCAGAGTTAAATAACCAATCACAGAAGGCAGGTGGCAGCACAGTGCAGTTGAGCGTATATAAAGGGTGTGTGTGGGCTTCGGAAAACATTTCAATCGTTGGCGTAATGCAGAAACGAAGCGATTTATCCGACGTCCAAAAGGGCATGATCATTGGCTTTCGGGCCAAGGGTGGAAGCATTTCCGAAACGGCTGAGTTTGTGAACTGTTCGCGTGCCGCCGTGGTAAAAGTGTACCGTGCATGGCAAAATGGGACTGTCCAAAATCAACGACGTGGCAAATGTGGTGCACCACGGGCCATAGATGACAGAGGCGAACGACGGTTGCGGAGATGCGTTCGGGCAGATAGACGGGCTACCGTTGAGCAACTGACCACTAAAATGAACCAAGGGGCTACCACAAGTGTCTCCCAAACCACTATTCAGCGAACATTGCTGCGTCTGGGCCTCCGAAGCAGACGCCTGGTTCGTGCACCTATGCTGACTGGTGTTCATCGACGACGAAGGCTAGAATTTGCACGCCAGTACAGCAGCTGGACGTCCACTGAGTGGCGACAGGTAGCGTTTTCAGATGAATCGCGTTTTATGCTCCATCGGACAGATGGACGTTGGCGTATAAGGCGTGAAACCTCTGAAAGGAACCACCCTGCAACCATTGCAGGAACGGTCCAAGCTGGAGGCGGGAGCATTATGGTCTGGGGAATGTTTTCCTGGCATTCTCTGGGTTCACTGATTATTGTGGAAGGCACGATGGATCAATACAAGTAAGCATCTGTCCTTGCGGACCATGTCCACCCCTACATGCGCATTGTTTTTCCTCAGGATGATGGCATCTTCCAGCAGGACAATGCGAGGTGCCATGCAGCTGCCAGTGTACGTGCGTGGTTCGAAGAGCACCAGGATGAGTTTACCGTCCTCCCCTGGCCAGCAAACTCACCTGACTTAAACCCAATCGAGCATCTGTGGGACCATCTCGATCGAGTTGTTCGCGCCATGGATCCTCAACCGCGTAATCTAGCGCAGCTGGCCACGGCATTAGAGTCGGCATGGCTCAACATCCCAGAGAAGACCTTCAGGGACCTAAGTGACTCTCTTCCTGCACGTCTCGTAGCAGTTCGCTCTGCGAAAGGTGGTTATTCTGGCTTTTGACAGATGGTCACATTAATGTGACTGGACTGTGTAGCTTTGCCATTGTTTAAGCTCACAGGGAGTGTGAAGGTTTGCCCGTTCAGAGGCGGGTGGGGAGGGTTAGGCTTCGCTTGCCCTGAGGTAGCTGCGCTGTGTGTGTTAGCCCAGTGTGGATGGAGCAGAGCAAGAGGAGATTACTCTGCAAACCCAGTCGCATTATGTCTGTGAAGATACTGCGGACAGTGGCCCCTCGGGAAGCAAGGAAGAGGGGTGGTTTATTTTCTCTACTGTTTCCGAGGAGATGGATCGCTTCGGCGGCCGAGTCATGATCACACACAAACATCCCTGGGAAGCTCTGACCGGGGTGGCAGCAGGAGAGAGGATCACATTATCTTTAACTAGACTTCAAAGACATTTTGGAGGCTCGTGATGTCAGGCTTTAACTCCGTTCCCGAGCTTGTCTTTCAGCACTCGGATATCCCACTTTTCAGAGGGTTGGAGCCCAGAGACTTGGGGGATAAAAAGCTGATGGTGGCTGCATGTAGAAATGCAGTTTGTTCATCTGGTTCTGTGAGTCCAGTGCCTTGGAGACCCAGTTATACCTGTAGACCAGTGGTGCCTGTTAGAGATTTTTTGGTATTATCATTTTGTTATTACTTATTTATATTCAGTCCAAATCAACAATAGTTAATATAGATTGTGATTTTCAGTTTAAAGTGTTCTCTTACTTCTGTGTCTCTGAACTGACTTGAAGGCCACGTCTGCCTGTAAATCTTTATGTGAAACAGTTAACTGTCTGTTTCCCAGACCTTAAATTACGCTTCCACAGGTGGTCTTATCACTAAATACTCCCTACTTTAGAAACTGCCTGTGTGCAGTGATAAATATTGTCTGTGCTGTCCTCCGTTCCCCATCCTCCCTGTTTTTGCTTGATAATAAAAGACGAGCTGTAACCAAAGGTTTTTTAGAGCGCTCGGTGAACGGCTTGTAGAAGCCGTTTGTTGAGTCTTCTCCTTTTGCAAAAGCTTTGTCATAATTATTCACATGCGTTGTCTGTGGTTCTTTTTAATGAAGGTTCAAGAAAATACCCATCAGTGCCCAAAGTGGGTCCTCGAGGGCCGGCATCCTGCATGTATTACTGAGAGAACTAAAACACGCTGGATGCCGGCCCTCAAGGACCCACTTTGGGCACCCCTGCTGTAGAGGTTCTCCAAAGTCGGCCATGCTCCATCCACAAACATCACTCGAGGTTACAAAAGCTTAATATACTAATCTATAGTAACCTAGTAATTTTTTGCACTCTAAGTAATGAAGTGTGCTTCATTCAATTGCAAGTTTATCACAAGAGAAACAGGAAACCTTTGGAAGGAGTTGCTCTGGACAGATGAGACCAAAACTAAAACCCTTTTTGTTGCAAAGAACTAACATTGCACGTCATCATCCCCAACAAAAGGCACGGCGGCGGCAGCATCATGCTGTAGGAATGACTTTTTGCAGCAGAGTTGATGAGATTGATGGATGAAAACTTGTTGGAGGCCGCAGTGTTACTGGTACTGTGGTTCATCTTCCAGGAAGTGGACTCCAAATATTCAGCCAGAGTTGCAATGGGGAGCTTTAGTTCTGAGCATTTTCATGTGTTAGAATGATCCAGTCAAAGTCCAAACTTAGAAATGCACAGCTGATAGAGACATTCTTCAAAGGCTGTAGTTGTAAAAGGGGGATAAACAAATCGTGGTAGGATTGATGTCCTAATAGATTAAATAAATAAATAAATAAAAAATGTTTTTTAAGTAACTTACAAACTGAACTGTATTTAAGCATTTTATATGTGACAGCCATCGTACCTAAAAATACTAAAACACTCTTGAATTCAAATTGTGAATATTGCATCAATATTCACAATTTGATCCAATTGTGAATATTGGCTCAAATATGCACAATTACAAGCATAAAATTGATTAAAATTTACCCAGAAATCAGAAGGAATCAATCAGGTTGTGCTGAAACCACACTGCAACAAACAAACAAGCAAAACTGTTTTTATCTTAAAATCCTACACTCAGCAAAATCTTACAGATGTTTAGCTCCTCCTTGTACAAAACACTCCATCAGAACGGCCAGCAAACATTGTGATATCAGTCAAATGTTGACATTACAACAGCAGTGTGAAATCAAAACAGCCAACAGCAGCATCACTATTAACGGTTTTTTTTAAAAAAAAAGTCCTAGGAGCATTTATCAAGAGCAGCATTAGCATAAAGCTAACCAGAGCAACATAGGAATCTCAAGTTGCTCTGGTTAGCATAGAGCAACTTGAGATTGCAACTGTCGAAGCAACAATTTTCCTTCCGAATAAACAGGATAGCATAATGGTAACCAGAGCAACGTTCATAACTGATTACCAGTAAGAACAACTGATAGAAGCTGATGAACAGAAACAGGAAATAGCGGAAAAGAGAAGAGCAACATGGAAGCTAAAGCTAATAAGACACGCTGAGCAACAGGACATGTAGCAAACCTGCCAAGAAGAAATAGAAATCCAACAAATTCCTCCACTGGTTGTGGTGCGGCCATATTTGCTCTGTTTTTTTTTTTTTTTTCTTTCTTCTGTGAAGATTTTCCAGACTGGCCTGTGAGGTGAGGATAAGTTTTCGGTCTTCTTCTCTGTGGCAGATGTTTGCACATGACAAGCCCTCAGATTGAACCACGGGCACATAATCACCTGCGCTTAGGCAAGTTATTTGACTATGAATAATAATTCACTCTCACTGCAGGTTAATGAGAAATTTAATGATGTCGAACAGGTTACAAATTTCCATTTTGAAGAGGCATGTCACTTTTGTTTATCAAATGTCACAGCTTTTAAATAAAAAAAAAGTTTAAAAAAGCAGGGAAAAATCCAATTTTCCCTCTGAATAAAGAGGATAAGCTCCTAATGCTGTCAATAAAGTTCAGATAAATTAGGGTGAGACTGAAAAAAAGCGAGTCAATAAGGTAAATGCGTCGACTGATCTTCATTCCAGAGGAAAATTTCCTCCAGTTTTTGAATATTTATTGCTGATTATTACTGAGGAAGTTCTCAGATGCTGACCTTTCTGACTCCATCCACAAAACGTCTGCGGCTCCTGCAATGATGTTTTAATAGAATAATTTCGGCACTGATACTGTGTGTACATGCCATTTGCACTAAAACCAATAATTAAAGTAGAACTCTAAACTCTGAGATATTTTTGAAAAATTTCCCAGTTGAATTCATTCGGTCAAAGCATGTGACATTGAGAGTGTTCTCATTTTTTATCTGCTTTTTAAAACGTTCTTTTAGATTTTTGGTGGCATAAAAAGAATGGCATTTCTGGTGTTCTGACTCTGAATGTGTTTTAAAACAGGACCAAGCTTTCTACTGTTTTAAAGTCAAAATTCATGTTTTTTTTTATATTTCATCGTACAAAACGTCCATTGGTACGTGCCTGTCGCTTCATGTGACACAGGCTTTTCATCTTGTCATTTTCTGCAAATGTCATGAACGTTTTTTGGAACAACCTGAAGTCACAAGGTTTATTCTATCATTTCGATTTCTTTTTTTTTTTTTTTTTACTGTTGATGGTATCATAACAAAGAAAAAGAGAAAAAAGAGAAAAAGAAACTTTCCATGCAAGTTTCAACTGAAGGCATGAAAATCCCCAGCTGAGTTTAGGGTCAAGTCAAATTTATTTCTTTTTTAGTCTGTGCAAGCAAATTAATTTCTATATTTTTTTTCTCTAGATTTGGGCACTATGAAGATGTTGTAGAAAACTAAATTAAGCACTACAAGCATTGTATTTGGTCCATATTGATTTAATCTATATGTAACAGCATGCTATGTGTTGGTCGCTCACACATAACACAAACGGGGATATCAAAGTATTATTTTTCTTAGGAAAAACCATTGAGTTCAGATTTTAAGGAGGACAACACAGTTGTTCTCTATTTTAAACCATTTTTCTCTGAGTCCATCACTCAACAAAGTGGCCACGCATTTCTGGCAGCTCTGGACAAAACCTGTCCGTAACGTCAACACAGCCAGTGGCAGCACTTGTCACAGTCTCCAGGCTTGTACTAAAAAAAAAAAAAAGATAAAATAAATCAACTTGCTTCCTTTTGGATTTCAAATCTCACTGAAATTGCCAGAATATCATGGTGCCGAGTTACGCTGCCGAGCATCCGGCACGCAGACCTCTTTGATAGTGCCGGATGACAGGACCTCTCTACCACCTCCGGAGTCTTTGCTGTCATCGTAGGATGCGGAAGAGAAGGAAGCCGAACAGCACGGTAGATGAAGTGTGCTCGCTGTGGCAACGGGAGGCGGAAATATTGGCAAATGGCAGGATCCTGTGCCTGGTACCGTTTCATTGTTACTGTGCAATCGACGTTTTCCTAAGAAAAACACTCTTTCTGTTTTGTGTAAGATATCACGTTGTTTCAAGTCAAAGGGTTCGGGTCTAAGTGAAGTCTTGAGTCATCGGTGTGAAAGTGTAAAATTTGAGTCCACAGTTCTGCCATAAAGCCTGCTTGTGCAAGTCCTCAACCAGATAAAAGGCCTGGTTTGGGATGTATATATCCCCTTATCCCGCTCCTAAACCGCCTGGAAGGCATTTCCAGCCGAGACAGACCTGCTGTACCTGCACTGGGTGGAGCAACTCCATCACAAAGCCTAGACATAAACCAGAGGACGTGATCAGTTTAGTTGTTTGAGTCATTGTTAGTGTTTCAGCAGGGTGTGGACATTTGTGGATTATCAATCTGCCTATTTCTGATTTTGGCCGGGACTGATTTTTTTACTATATCATGAGAGTCACTGAGTTAGCAACAGAGGGGAAACCATTGTTTACTGCAAACATGTAGACATGGCATGGTGGGCCGATCTGACCCTTCTCAGAGAACAGCTGAAGAGGACAGTGGTTGATGTTTAGAGCTTTAATGTCGACTTCACATTGGTCCCAATTAAGGAAACTGGGACAGATTTATTTTCTGACCAATTTATCGTTACACCTCTAGTTTCTGTGCTAATTTTGAATATTTGCCATTTTAGGTTGAATAAGAGAAACTGCACTTCTGTGGTATTAACGTTATGCACACAAGGTTAAAATATCTGGAGTTAAAACAGTGACAGCTTACAAAAAAAGACATTTAACATCAAAAAATAAAATACAGCAAAATCAAGCACTGAAAAACAAAACGGTGCCATTGAAAAACCTACAACAATTGTCACAAAGTCAATAGCAGGTCAGTTTATGAAATTAATAATGATAATAGTCATAAAAACAAGAGCCTTTCAAGAGTTTGAGGAGTGATAAACCACCAGGGAACTGCAGGTAGAACGAGTGGAAAACTGGAGGATCCATGAAGGAGCTTGGTGGTCCATTGATGTGACCTTCTAAAATTTTATTTTGTCTTTTTTACAGTTTATAGTGCTTGGCCCAAGATAGACATTTCAGAATTTAATAGCTTATTTTACCACTGTCCCAAATCAGTATAAGTACATTTCACATCACTAGCTATGTGCTGCACAAGGTGTGTGTTTTTCTTCCCACTTGAGCACCTGCAACGACATTGAAAATTTGTCACACACACACACAAAAAAAAAAAAACTGGAGCGTATCATCATAAGTTGTTCAATGGGTTTGTTTCTTTATTTCAGTGACCATGTTTTTATTTCCAATGTGATTTCTCAATGCCAAATCTTTGTTTTTTCCCAACAGCAGCAGAAGCTGTCACTGTTGTAGCTCCGTAAAAATACAGCTAAAACAGAAAGCTTGTGTGTTTGGGTTTCAGTTTTTTTTCTCCCAAAATAATAATAATATTAATAAGAAATTATCTAGAGGTGTGTGAAGCAGCTGGTAAAAAAAATCCATGCTCCCGGCAGCGACTCATCTTGAAAACATGAAAGGCCAACTTTTCTCTCCTAATGACACATTAGAGTGTCGGGAAGCGACGTAATTTTATTCATTCTTTAATTTCCCATATCTCTCTTCGTGTCAATGTGTTTCACAGAAAGCAAAATTGAAAGGGTTTCATTAAAAAGCCATGGAATAATTGGAATGTGTCAGGACTCCGAATGGGGTCTTTCTCTTCCCAAAGGTTAAAGTTGAGAAACTTGGCGCTTCATTTGTGCAGCCGTCAGCCAGCAGGAAGTCACTTTTCTTCCTTCACATGCGGTTCCACCTGTGCTGGAGGGAAAAATCTCCCTTACAGTCACTTAAGTCTTCAGACTGTTTTAAGAGCTGAATAAGTGGAACGTGTGACTCGGCTCACCGCAGCAAATACTTTGATCAGCTGACTGAAAGGGCTGTACAGGGATCAACATTTAGTGTTTTGACACAGATTGCACATTGGTGAAAAAGCACAGGCTCTTTTATCTCTGTATCAGCGAGAGATGGGTAAATTATTAATGAGCGTGTAAAAGGAAACTGCATTGATTGATTAGGCTGAAATAAAACACTTTGTTTTGAAAAAAAAAAAAGAAACGGAGAGAATAAAGAACCCTGCTGCGGCCCGACAGGACGAGGCAAACCGGCTGTCTGCGACTGCCTGTGTGTGTTTGAAAGTGTAAGGCTGTCAGCGCCTTAAAAGCACCAGTTTCCATTTGTACAGGAGCCGCTCTCTCTCTCTCTCTCTCTTCTCCCTCTCTCTCTCTGTCTCTCCATCTCAGGCTCGGTTCACGGTTCAAGCCGAGGCTTTCATCTGTCAATCACAGGAAAAGATTAGAGGATATCGGAGGTCGCCGTGTCAAACCTCTCATCCTGTCCTCATCCGTGGGGTTGCTCCGACTTCAGGGGGATCGGCTTTCTCGCTCACTGCTGACTCCAGCCGCCGCAGGAGAGCGAATTAAATCTCTTCTCCAGCGCTGGAGCAATGTTTCTTCTCGCTCACGTGTTGGCTAAATTATAAATGCGCCATTATTATTTGTTTGCTTCATGTTGGACTGAAAGATGTGCATTATTCAGTCTGTCCTGACAGCAGAAGAAGTGGAAAACCAGGACGTGGGAGTGGGGGGAACATGAGGGATGCTGAAGGTGGGGGTGGGATTTGAGCAGTCAGGGATGTGCAGTAATGAACTTTCTCAGCCCCAAACAGGAAGATTGATAAAGCCTGAAAAAGAAAAAAGGTGGCAGCTACTTCCAAGACAAACAGACCGATGATGCTTTGATGAAGCTGGTTGTGCGTTTGCCCTGCTGGTTCCCAGTCTGTGTGTTTTAATACGTCAGGCCCGCAGAGCCTTTCAAGCTAATCGAGTTTTGCGTTTGCGTGTTGTCTTCTCCCTCAGTCCTGAGAGATGATTTCCGGCAGGCCCCGAGCGACGTGGTGGTGGCGGCCGGAGAGCCCGCGGTGTTGGAGTGCGTGCCCCCACGGGGTCACCCCGAGCCCTCCGTCTTCTGGAAACGCAACAACGCCCGCGTCAGCAGCAAAGACGACCGGATCACGGTGAGCATAAACGCAGGAGCACCGACCTAAACTCTCTTTTTGATGATGATATAACCATGAATGCTTCAGTTGTTTAGTCTTATAACTCTTGCTATAAATGATTCTGTGTTTTCCTGTCTCTCTTTTAGCTGCTTGCATGCTTGCACACACACACACACACATATGTTCACAGGCTCACACACATGTGATGTTAAGGAGATGACTTCATAAGGGAACGCCCTCTTTAGGGTGTGGATAGAGGTCTAGAAAAGGAACTAGAAACTTCTGTCTCGCGCCATTTCCTGTGTTTCCCTTAAGGAAGCATGGTGATAGACAAGCGCTATAATTTGGCCTTAATAAATCGGACTTTTGATTTCAACTTGCTGACTCTATCTGAGCCTCCTACGTTACAAACTGGAGCTGGAGAAGGGAAAATCTCTGACACGCTATTTCCAGTTCCTGTAGTCTTTAATAGAATATGTTATTCATTTCTAATCCCTTTTAGAAGTCGGGCTGTTTTGAATTGAAAAAGTGGAATTTAGCAATATTGTTAACTTAGTGCCTGAACTCATGTGTTGGCTAAATTATAAATACCAACATTTATATTTGGCACTGATTACCCTTGGTAACCAATGGAAACCAATGTAACCATTGACAGCTACGGTATGCATTACTGTAATGTTCTGTCAAATAAAATCCAATAAAATATATTGAGTTTTGAGGTCATGTGAAAAGTTCAAGGTATGTGAACACTTTTGTTAGGGAATGTAATTTTTAGTAAATCCAAACCAGTTTTGATCTTAGCTTGGCTGTGGAGCTTATTTCAATTTTTTTTTCTCTAAATGAAATTGTTCTATTTAAAAAACACTAATATTAAGACAAGGTTTAGTTTGGATTTGCACTATTTTTGTAAAAAAAAAAAAAAGTATAAAATTAGACATTGTAGTGATGCAGCAAAACCCAATAAACTATCTAATGGTGACATTCAAAAGGTTAAGTTTGCAGTTTACCTCTGAGAGCATCAGACCTACACATTTCTGCACCTCCTAACTAATAATAATAAAAAAAATTCAAATTCTTTACAACCTATGATTTCTGCTGCTTTTACTGTAGCAGAACAAAAAGCAGAAATGTATTTTAACTGACTCATAGTAAGCTCAAAGCAAAAGCTAATGTCACTTTGAACAAAACAGAAAAAAAGGTTTTGTCTTATTTTTCTTACCTTGAACCTCATGTATGATGTGGCATTCGAAGTCAAGGAGGAATGTGTTTTACAAAAAGGAGAGATACTCATTTAGACTGACAATAGTTTCAAAAGACTATAATTCAGGGCAGACATGTTGTTATGCTGTGGACTGGAAAATGTCTGGATCCCTGGCGTCCCTGTCGTCCTCTCCCCTCATGTGTGAAACCCGGAGATGGCTGCGAGATCGCTGAAAGTCGACTTTTAAAATACAGGCAGTGGCTGTCTGAGGGCAGGAGAAACTTTGTTACAACACACACATAGTTCACTGTGTCGCTTGTGGGAAAACCACAACTATTCACGTGTTGTTTTGATATAAAATATTCATAATTTATTCCTGGAAAACTTTCCTAATATGGATTTTTGCCATCCTGAAACGATCCAGGATACGTGAGACGTCAGGAGACTCTGAGCTGAGCTGTCATTCTATGCTGATGTTCTCCTTTAGATGCGAGGGGGCAAGCTGATGATCTCCCCCACCAGGAAGAGCGACGCTGGCATGTATGTGTGTGTGGGAACCAACATGGTGGGAGAGAGGGACAGCGATCCTGCCGAGCTGGTGGTTTACGGTAAAAACTCCACATCTTCACAGAGAACCGTTTGCTCTCTCAAAACATAATGTTTGAAATCATTAAACAAATGTTAACAAAAATGACCAGAATAAATAAGTTATGATCTATAAAGTGTAAAACTTTGTCCCTGTGTGAAAAGGACATTTCCCCTAAAACAAAACAACTGTTTGCTTTTATTATAACTTTTATTAAGGGTTGTCAATAACTGGGAATGAGTCTTTAAACTCACTGTGGACAAATTGTGACTTAATCGTATTTGGAGAATTATTTTAAAGAAGCTTCATTGGAACAGTCACAACATTTCAGTGATGATTTTTATTGGGACACTCCAAAATCTATCTGTCTGTCTGTCTGTCTGTCTGTCCAGCCAGCTAGATAGACAGCTTCACCTTTCCTTTTTGGGGAAAGATTAATCAAAGTTCTGGACAATGACGCTCAATGTTCACCTGAGACCCAAAGCCTAGGAAATGACAGTGAATTCCTTCCAGACTGTCTATAACCTGTTGGAGCACAATGTGGTACTATAGTGTACTTTATGTTGTCAGACAGGTCTGAGTTAAACACTTATTGATCATGTAGTAAATTGTACATAATCTAATAGAAAGAAACCATTTGGTGAATTGTTATGACTTAAAATGATGGAATTAGATGTTTTACATAGGGACAGGTTCAGATTAAATATGAAATAATTTGAAAACGTGTTTTCATGTTTCCAAAGCTGAACTTAGAAATCTGTGAGGAGTTTTGCACTTTTACAGCATTTTATTCTGCCCATTAATTGATATAATGTGTTTGTGCATAATGCCTCCTCTGCAGAACGTCCGGTATTGGTGCGGCGCCCGGTAAACCAGGTGGTCATGGAGGAAGAGACTGTGGACTTCCTGTGTGAGGTCCACGGCGATCCTGCTCCCACCGTACGATGGCGGCGAGAGGAAGGGGAGCTTCCTCGTGGGAGGTGAGACTAAAGGAGATGTGAACGAACCGCTGAAGAGACGTATGTTAGAAATAGATCTCAGTTTTGAGTTTCTAGCACACATTTGCAGCGGGTTTGATCTTTAATTATTTACTTTAGCTTATGGAAAAGTTCAAAGAGCATTCATTGGTGGAAACAACCCAGCCTTTGAACAGTTTTGTCATTTATTTCTTTTATAATACGTAGACAAGATGAGACTATCAAGGTTTAGCATTTTAACTCTTAAATCATGTTTGTTTACTCAAAACACCAAGAAAAAAAGCTTCTGATGTCATCATGGAAAGAGTTGGACCTTTACTCAGTTTATGTTGGGTAAATTTCATCAGCACAAACTCTGCACTATTTTCTATTGCTAGTCTTTTGAGCGTTGCTTCAATATATTCCTGCCATTAATATCTGAGTTTTCTTCCATTTTGATGATTTTCGTCTAAAAAAAACATCTAAAATATTCCAATGTGCATCACTTAAGGAAAAGAAAAACCTATGGCATCTTTAGTTTTGTATGGGTATTACATCATATTATCTTCTCTCTAATTTCATTCTATTTGAAATCATTTCTTTAGATATGTTAAATAGACCTAATTTACTCACTGCCTGCTCTGTATTGACATTGATTGCCATATATTTAAATGTATATTTGAACACAATTGCAATTGTTTTAATCATAAAGCCTGATTCACTCTGGCTTTTTTTTTCTTTTTTTTGATTTATCACCTTTTTCAGGACATTTTATTTGTTTCCAGAAAATTCCTCCAAAAAAAAAAAGAAAAGAAAATCACGGCTTCAGATTGAGTGACATGGAGGGGGTGAATCTTATCTTGTCCTACCAGCAGATTGCTTTTTTCACTTTGTGCAGTTAGAATTTTTTATTTTTTTCTTTCTTTTTGTGTGTGTGTGTGTGTGTCCACCCTTTCTGTGTCTCGCCTCACTTTCGTTCCCAGGTTTGAAATCCGCAACGGCAACAACCTGCGTTTGTTCCGTGTGAAGGAGCAGGATGAAGGGACGTACACCTGCACATCTGAGAACAGCGTGGGCAAGACGGAGGCCTCGGCCATGCTGCAGGTCCACGGTGAGAACACGCGCCGCGCATGCCGAATAAGAGCCGCACACGGACCCGTACTTGAGTATGCACCGAAGCAGCTCCCTGGGCCTGTGAGGTCACGTGACAGCTGTATTAATATAAATCCCGCTGCCGTTTTTTTTTTTTTTTTTTTTTTTTTTTTTTTTGTCCGATGATTGCTGTGTTTTCAGACGGGAGCATCTGTGTGGGTCCAACGGTGGTGCCAGCAGCTTATGTTAAACCGTATGGATTACGCTGTTTGGCAGATGTTTGATGGATGTGTACTTTCACTCACTGCCAGAGAGCAGTCACAGTATTAATAAGATATGACTCCCTATTTCTCTCTCTTTCTCTCTCTCCTCCTGTCTCCTTATCTCCCCTCTCTCTCCACCTAACTCTCAGTGCCCTTTCTCTCCCCACACACTCATCATGCGTCTTGGTTTGAACAGTCTGCGATGACTTCATTCACTAATGTCTTTATCACGGCGAATGAATTCCAAATCCAATAGTTTTCTGTTCAACCTTCTTTTTTGCTCTTTTTTTTTACAAACACTTTTCCATGCGTTTTATTTTCTGGCTCAGTATTTCATCCATTTCATTAGTTTTCTATTTTTTTCCCCTCCACCCATTATTTTTCAAGCCCTATCATCATTCCACTTCGCTCATTCCACAAGATCTCATTCTTATCTAAGATAGAAAAAAAAAAACTAATAATAAAACGACATTCGTTTCTCTCGGTAATTTAGGTTATTTTCTATCTGTTATTCCTAATGGTTTTTAAAAGCAACAATCAGTGCCTAATGGTGTAAATAAGTCCTTCCATTAGGTGCTGACACATTGACAGCGTGTCTGTTGCTGCAGTAAGGCATAAGGAAGCCCCAGACTGTGTAACACCAGATTAAGGACTCCTTCTACACACATCTGCCATGTCCAAGGCAGTGTGTCAGGATAATGTGACACCATGCAAATCCTGCCTTGGGTTGCAGCTACAAGCAGCAGAAAGTGGAGCTGAAAAGTATTTTAATCAGAACTCAACCCATGTCTCAGAGTTAAATAATGACATAGCTTTACTTTGATGTGGTTTTGCTTTAAACTAGGATAGATAAGCATGCCGGATTTAAAATATAAGCAACATGAGCTTCCCCTTAAAAGGAAATTAAAGCTGCTTTTGGGTGACAGAAAGAATAAAGAAGCTTATAAATCAATTCTCAAAAAAAAAAAAACAACTTTTAAAGTGCGGGGCAGAAGTAATTGTGTTCTGGAACGTTGTCAAATTTTTTTGCGTTACGGCCACGACCTTAAACGCTTCATGTCTTCTGTGGCCTCTAGCAGGTTTTTTCCCCCTCACTGTTGCAGTATGTAACTTTTAACAAATATTTAAAAGTATATGTTTTTTCATATGAAACAGTCACCATGTTGTGATAGCTTAACATGAGACAACCTTGAGGTTTTACACAGATAATATGTGAAAAAAAATCAAGCTCCTTTTGCCTCCTCCCTTCAGAAATACACCGCTCAGTCAGAAACAACCAATCAGAGCCTGGAGGAGGATCTCAGCGCAGTTAATCACCCGTGTGTATGTGCTGTTGCCCCCAGCCGCCACTGTTGTGAATGCTCAGGCTAGTTAGCACAGCTACCGATGACTGCGGATAAACAGTTTTTCTATAATGGCAATTTGTTTCTCCGCCATTAGCAGTTCAGCACCTTCATAAGCATGATTGATGGCACTAAATCCCCCCTGCTGCCTCTGATTGGTTTATTTCTGCAGATGGCAGCAGGACCACTGAGAGCAGGCAGAGGACATCAGTGTTTTTTTTTTTATTTAGATCAGATTTTATTTAGACCTTCAACTACACAAATACAACAAGGCAACAAAATTCATAACAATCTTTTTTCACATATCATTATTCTCTTATTGTTGTGACAAAATGACTGTTTTAACAAATATGTTAAACATATTCTTTATGAAAGTTACTGCAGCAATAAAGCTTTTCTTCAACAAATATTTTGTTTTTGGACAAATTTGTGAATTTGACCGTTGCCGTGGTAACAGATTCTCCAACACTAGCTGTGGATCTCTGCAGCTCATCCAGAGTCACCGTGCGTCTCTTGGGTGCTTCTCTGAATAATTCCCTCTTTGCCCAACCTGATCTTGAACTGAATCTGTAAAACGTTTAAAGCTCCGTTATAACTTAATCTTGCTTTGAACTCCTGCACATCTTTACTCCTGACCTGTGTGATTTGTTCCTTTTCATTATGCTTCTTTTTTTTTTTACTGATTCTCTCCAGCAGATGTCTGAGGGCTTCACAGAACAGCTGTGTTTAAATTTCGCTCAGGTAGACTCTACTGACTAATAATGTTAGCTCTGAAAGCAGTTTGTTGCCCTGGATTTTATCTTGAAGAACACAAACATTTTGGAAAGTCTTTTTTTTTTTTATCCAGGCTCCTGCTGACAGCTGGAGATAGGCCCCCACAACCCTACGTAAATTAACTGGGTGTAGAAAATGGAGGATGGATAGATGACTTCCTTTCATCCCACTTTGCAAATTTGCAGTTATTTATATTGTCTCGTTCACGCGTGTCTTTGATTGTAACGTGACAAAGCGTTAACAAAACAAACAAAAATCATGAGCGACAAATGCTGCATAGATTGATTTTTGTGCCCCCCTCGTCATCATTACGTAGGATTCATTTTTCTACTTTTCCAATAGTTTGTTGTTTTGAATCCTTTGACTCGACTGCAGTCAGAGAAAAGCCAGGTGACATCTCGGTGAACCCCTCAGATCTACAGCGGGGAAAGGAAGTGATTTAATCCCCCTAGTCTGTTTCAAAACTAAACAACACAATAGCGATGCAGTGTCCTAGAATGCCCTGCGACGATAATGAGAAAAACACAATCTGGATGAAGAAAATACAAATTAAAACGCGCAGAGGACTAAGTTAAGAATCTTAAATGGTATGAAAATGTTCAACTGAGTGAAGCAAAAGGAGCAAAAACTACTGTTCCTTTAGCTGAACCGGCAAGATTTAAAGTTTACAACATGCATTTATTCTGTTATAAATTAACTAGAAAAACCATTAACAGATCGCCCAGTGGCTCTCTGATCAACTCTGCTGCGTCCCAGCAGGAATCATCATTCATTCAACCGTGTGTGTCTGTGTTGGTCCTGTGATTAGATGTGCATCTGGTGTTGATATTTGTTGCATACATTGAGATTTTAATCAGAATTCAACATTTTCAGGTTGAAAGTGTTTCGATGGCTCTAAAAAAACAAACTTGGAATCATCTGTAGTCTAATTTGTCTTTAAGGACTTTATGGTAAGAAAAGCTGTCAGAACATAATTCAGAATGTTTTTTCTAACCTTCCTGCCACAAATATTCATAGCTGACCTATTGGAGGCGCAGGTTTCGCGCAATGTGTGTGCTTGTGAGAGAGAGCAGCTGCTGTAAATCAGGTTTTGCTTTTATTATACCAAGAGAAAATGTTCGCTAGAGTTCACAGCCTTTCGCTTGCTTTTGTTAGCGATTAGCACAGTTGGCTCATCTAGCGTTACTAAAACATCAGCCTCTGCGCATGTGTTCCCTACAGAATGCCGATATTTACCTTAACTCTAAGATTTAAAAAAATGGTCCATGAGTGAATGAGGTTGAAATCTAAAAGAAACAAAACAGAGCAGCTTTACTGCAACGTGTTCAGCCTTCACTCTCATCTGCTGAGAGTCTGGTAAAGGTTAGAGAAAATACAGTTTGCCTTTTAATCAGCTCACGCATACATCTGTTTTTTTGGGGGGGGTTTCACTTTGTGGTAAATGCCTTACTGACACTGAAAACAGCTGACTTTGAGTCATATTACTTAAGCCCCCGTGACCTGATAGTGCTCAAGTAATGTGGTTTGGCCCGAATTGGTCGAGTCCAGTCACTGGGTAACTTCTCTCAGCATTTTTTTGTCCTTCTTGATTAATCATTGAGGGCAAGTTTCGGCTACCTGTGTCAATTTAATTGACAAAGTTTAGGGCTCATTTTTAAGTTTGTGAACTATCTTGATAAGTGTGAATTTACAGAAATCTGCATGAGTGGAACAGGAGACATCTAATACTGTTGATGACAAATGTCACATTCTTTTACTGACATTGAAGCTTCTAAAGTAAATAAACTAAATATTATCCCTTTATTTATAGTCTGAATAAAGTGTAAGATGGCTCATGTGATGCAAAAGATCCAGTTTTGTTGGTTTTCGCACCAGTGTTTTTAATATTTTGTGTATTTACCTCATGTTTTGGGTCATGAATCAACCTTTACAGTGATTTGTCTTAAAGCTACAGTAGATAACTTATATATATATATATATATATATATTTTTTTTTTTTACATATTTGTTAAAACTGTCGCTATGCATTAGTATAACATGAGACAAAAGAGCTTGTCTCATGAGACATGAGACAAGCTACTCTGCCTTCTCTTTGTGATTCTACTGCCATCTGCAGAAATTCATGTTTGGTCAGAAACAACCAATCAGAGCCAGGAGGAGGGTCTTAGCGATGTCAGTCAGGCTTTTAAAGGTGCTGCTCACACCCTCCCTCCTGCTCTCTGCTACAGACCAGCTCCTTCCTCATAGCAAGTTCAGAAAAGCTACATTCTGCAGCTTTAAGTCAGTACATAGTTTATTCCTTTGGTCAGGGTGATGTTATTGGACCAGTGTTGCTTATGTAATTCCAGCAGAAACTAAAGTTAGTCGATGAGTTTTTTTTCCCCTCGGTATTGCAGATGGGCAACTCTGTGTTTGTGCTCACATGCATGATGCAGAGACACCGTAGAGCAGATGGATCCAGGCTGGAGAAGCTCCATGTTCTGTGGGATTTGTGAGCCAATCAATCCAGCTGGATGTAGTGGGCAGCGGTCAGTGCGAATCCTCGGAGGACACAATGACGTCCTGGATAATGCAGCGATCCGACCTCAGATGGAGAATGAGAGCTTTTTGAGACCTTTTCCAAAAATAAGCCAGAAAGAAAATGTCACGAGGACGGTGGCGGTTTGTGCAGCGTCAATCTGCTGTGTGTCAGGGTTTTATTTTTTCCTCCCGTTTGTTGTTCTTCAGTTCAGCTTGAGGTGATTTCTCTCATTAATGATCAGAGGCAGATGAGAGAGTGGAGATAGATCAAAACCGGCTCAGAAGGGTAAAGAGATCCTTCCATTCAGCTTGTTAAGAGCTAATGAGGGTTTTATCGATTAACATCAGCGTAAACAGCTGTGATGGAGAGGGACTTAATACGTTTGCAGCCATTTTTAATCCTTTACGTTTATGTAAATCGGCTTTCAGACCCAACTCTTTGAAATAAAACTAAAATCCCATCAAATAAGCATTTATGATACAGTATAATGACAGTGAGGAGAACTTTTTAGACCAACGTCGGTGACTTGAATTAGTGGCAGCCAGTGAAGCTCAGCAAACAGAGGGGCGACATACAAGGGCGGTCCGAGCTTGTTTGGGGCCCTGGGCCAATAAATTATTAAAATTAATATTTTATTTGAAAAAATGTTGGAGAAACAAGAATAATAAAATGTAATAAACACACATTTCAGGGGACAAATATAAGATATGCAGTGCTGTTAAAAGTATACAACACTGTAGAAAATAAATGCAATTAAAGTAAACTGCACCATGAGTCAAACAATGATATAATTATGTGTTGCATTTTGATCAAGACATATTTCACTACATAACTATCAATTAACATCTACATTGATTTTTAGAAACACGTTTTACACCACTTCACTAAAAAGCACAAATTAATTTGCACAACTGTTATAAAAAAAGTCCTACACTTTGTGAAATAATTACTTTTCAAGCAAGAAATAGGCTACAGATTTAACTGCAAAATGGATTACTATTATGGCCGCTCTAAAGGAGAAGCTGCCCTGGGCATCTGCCCACTTTGCCCATATCAGAAACCGCTACTGGCGACGCGTGGTTGATTGGAGATCGGACGGACTTCTTTGTCCTGGACCAGGTGAGATGAGGTTTAAACTTGAGCTTTTCAGGAGAGACCCTCTTCACCTGCTTGAACCGCCTAGTTGACTTTTTTGAGGCAAAGGAGCAGCATCAGCTCAGCTTTTCCACCGTGACAGGAATCCTTTCCAATTTCCCAGGCTGAGTCTATGAAAAAAGCCAATTTCAGCCAATAGCATTTCGGATCAAGTCTTTTCACTGGTGATCTCTATCTCCAGATAGAGTGCTAGCTCGAGTGCTCTGCCTTTTTGGCTCGGTTTTCTGTTTACCACTACAGACAGACGAAGCCCCCCGATCCATTTATCCATCTTGCAATCCATCCTACCATCAGTCATGAAGAAGACATCAAGATAATTGGACTTGTTTCCTTCTGGAGGCAGCAGTCTGTCTTTTCAAGGCAAAAAAAACAAAATAAAAGAGTGGTTTATTGAAAACAGTGATATGTCACCATATCACTTTATCAATACATAAACCTGTCACAGTAATCAATAAATCAATTAATTACACAATAAATTAAAATGAGCGCAATAATTTCAATTTGGACAACAGTTGATTAAGAGACACTTCCCTTTAACCCGGTTGAAAAGCCGCCATTTTGTTAAGTGTTCTTTTAGAAATTTAAAAGTTTTTTTCAATGTTTGAGTGGATGTAGTTGCATAATGCTATTATTTATTTTTATTATATTCCTTAAAAATGGTCTCTAAATGACAATATTATCTCTTATCACAATCATTTCTGGGACAAATTATTGTCCATCAAAATTCGTTACCCTGGCAGGCCAATCGAGAAACACAAATGTACATCTTATGAATGCTAATCCACCAGGATGCTATCAGAAAAAGCTAGTTTTTTTTCCCCTCTATCAACTAAGGCTCTTAATAACTCTTCCTGTATTCCTGTCCTTCCAGTGCCGCCTCAGATTACTGCAAAGCCCAGAGACCAGATTGCCGCTCAAGGGAGGAGCATAACCTTCCAATGTAGCACCACAGGAAACCCTCCACCTGCCATCTTCTGGCAGAAAGAGGGCAGCCAGGTAAGAGGCTGGATCAGAGAATAAGATGTTTGTGAGTGGAAAGTTTGCAATTGTTGTTTTTTACATGTTGGTGTTAGCTGTTTGGACAGTTTTACAAGCTCTTTATTGTTTGTCATATCAATAAACAGAGTTTCACACCTCCCTTTCAAAGGCGAGAATGACTCACCCCAACATGTGCAGGTTTTTTTTTTTTTTGATTTCATCTTGACACCTTTTTTTCTGAGTTGCCCACACTCTTCAAAACACATTTTCAAGACAAATGTTGCTCACATTTTTACACATACAGAGATAACCTAGTGGAAAATACAGTTTAAACACAAAGGATATAAAAGGTTTTTCCAATTCAAGACAAAGATTTGTCATTGCAAACTTTTTTTTTTGTCATCCATACTGTGGCATAATCTGTACAACTTAATGGAAACAAACTGAAATATTTTAGGAAAAAACTAGAATAACCCATTTGTTTCAGGAACTTCAGTAAATGAAACACATCATCGTCTAATGAAACCAAGGTTTCATTTTTGGCCGCCTTTTCTATAGGCAGGTGTCACTCACAAAACAATACAGCACATTACCTAAATAATGCCCAAACTTAAGCCTGGTGGAGGTAGCATCATGCTCTGGGCCTAGAATGTGGATCGTGGTCAAGGCGGAGGGGATTATTATCATTTCCATGCCGGTGTTGGCACTAAACCTGAGATTCCTGCAGGAAAGCTGAGGATTAAGAGAACCTTCATATTTTCAGCCTCATAGTCTCTGCTCTCCCCTCCCACCCCCCATTCCCCCGGAAATATGATTTGGAGGCAGTTGGAGGAATAAAGCAGGGGACTGAAGGAGGGCTTAGCAGGTGCTGAAAGTGCTCCTTCAAGGCAAACTCTGCTCTGCTTCCACATTATCCCAACTATGAATTCAGCCCTGCTCAATTAGCAGCTACCTGCACCGACTCCAAGCACAGACATATACAGCTCGTTTTTTTGGTTTCGTCCCCACACAGTATTAGCGAATACACATGCCTGCTTCCGCTTACGGTTGTGCTTGGCTGTTTGTTTTTTTCACTCTATTTGGAGGATTATCTGTAACCTTATAACTTCGGTCCATCCATCGAGATCTAAGCCTCTTAGAGGAATAAAGTGGTCGGCTGAACGGATCCCTTCCCCCCTCATTTTACATCCGGAACAAAACTGGATGACAGAACTGCAAGACATCTGGTACATCGTCAACAAACACCTTGCATGCCGGTTATTCGCTCTGATTTAATTTGATTTATTTATCGGGGAATGAGTGCAGCCGTGCAGGGTATTGTGCACAACAGAGAGGAAGAGTTAATTGGGAGATTCAAGCCATATCTTTACTTAATCTTTCAACTAGTCAGGCTTTTTGAAGGTTAAAGGGAAAGAAAATTACATTGATTTACAGTGAATTTTATTTATTTTTTTGCACCAGGCACAGAACGCTCCATACGCAACAGAACAAAAGACACTTGTCTCTGACGAAGCCCATCCTTACACCTTACCAGCAACAAAAAGAGCTAAAGCTGCGTTGATTTATTAGATTTTAGAGAAATAAAACTTTAAATTCCCTTTTTCTTTTTCCACGATGGGGAAGTTTTGCTAATCAAAATTTTCACTGTAGAAAAATGTAGTGCAGCTTTGACTGATGCAAAAGCTGCAGTTATGCTGAGCTCAATCTATTGAGAAAGAAACAAGAAATGGAAAAAAAGCATTTTTTGTGTGTGTTTTTAAACGTGGAATCTCATAAATGTGGAAAGTGTGGCGTTCATTTGTATTCTGCTCACTTTACAGTAAGACCCTACAGTAAAATCAAGTTTTAGTTGCCTTCACAAGCACCCAATTACTAAATAGTTAATTTGAGTGTAATTTAGTTTTTAGCATGAATCCAGCCGTTCTGGGCAGGTTTGTTGGAAAACATTTGTGAACAAACAGCGTAATGGAGACTAAAGAACACAATTTAAATCAGTCTGGAGCCGCAGATCAGGTGGAGGAATCTGCTGACGGGGCAACCGGTGGTTTTTCAGTCAAACAATCTGACCCTTATGGAAGAGAGAGCAAGAGGAGAGCCATCAGAGGTCCTATTTACAGTTTGCTACTGGGCATGTAGGAGATGGAAATGTTTGGAAGTTCTGTTCTAAGTTTCGTAAAATTTAACATTCAAAACATTACAGGAGGCAGAAAACGATGTTTTATATCACCTTAAATTCACTGTTTCCACAATGAAGCATGGTGTAGGTAGCATTATGCTTTTGGGATATTTGTGAACAGAACTGGGAACATCCATGTTGTTTCCACCAAATCTGACTGAGCCTTGGCTCTCTGCATGTTTTTTGTTGATCTATCATGATTAAGTCCCAATTAAATACACTGAGAAAAACAGGGAGGTTTTTTCAGCTTTTGCCGCTCCTTTGATTTTTTCATAAACTTCAGAACGTCTAAAATGGACCAAATCTACACTATCTTTCTCATTCGGCCTGTGCATCAATGTGTCCAGATGCTGCTGTTTCCTGGTCAGCCACCGTCGCAGTCCGGTCGGTACTCCGTTTCCATGAGCGGAGAGCTGATCATCGCGGACGTCCACCCCGAGGACTCAGGCTTCTACGTCTGCCAGGCCATCAGCGTGGCAGGAAGTGTGCTGACCAAGGCTCTGCTGGAGGTGGAAGGAGGTATGTCTTTGACCCACAGGGTCATATTGCCAGGTTTGCTCTTCACCACCAGCTAATAAGGTAAACGCATTAATTACTTAGTAGGTGCACAACAATGGGGGCTCATAGAGCGAGGGCACAGTCGGAGGCCCCACAAGGGATGAGCAATGAATTCTAGACCTAATGTTCTTTTTCAGGCAGCTTGTCAACAGCAGATTTATGCCTTCCTCTGTCCTCTTTATGCAGCCCATTAAACGCTACCTGTTTGCATTTGAAGGGTTTTTTTTCCCCCTTGCGCATTTTACAGCTGGCAACTTTCTAATTACATTCCCTCAGTCTTCTAAATGTGTTTGTCCTTAATTTTCTGCTTTAAATGCCACTGCAGAATGGAGATAGCACCACTAAAATGTAGTGCTGTGATATACAGTTTCCTCTCAGATCTATGTTTTTTTTTCTTCTTTTTGCCTTTTGTCACATCTAAATGTTGAAGCTCATCGTCAAACTATTTTAATGTTAACCCAAGCCGATGCAAAATTCAGTTTTCAAATGAAGATTACATTCACTGTGGAAAAAAAACCATCTGCCAAACCAACTTAGGCCTGTGTGTAAAAAAAAAGAATATATGAAAATAGATGGACGGGAAGCCACTCCAAAAACAGGAAGTGGACTGCAGGGCATTATGGGTAAATACAACCAAAACAAACTTGAGACCAGCGCCAGCGGGAGAAATGGCCCATATTGTTTTACCAACGACAAAAGAGAAATCCTACAACCGCTAAAATTTGATACCACTTCATTCTTTTTACATTTTGTGAAGTTGCGCTCAGTCTTTCTTGGAGGTTTTTTTGTATTGTTTCCTTCAGTGGTTCTTGGTGCAGCGCCACCAGAGGTGAGGAGAGGAACAGTTTTGTCAAAGGGTTTGTTTTATTTCACACAAAGCAGTGGGAAAGAACCACACCATCTGAAAATTTAACAAATTTTGATAAAAATTGAACCGACTGGACTGTGAGATATGAAAACACTCTAAATGCCCTGTTTTAAAGAAATTTGAGAATAGGTGAGAAATGAAGTGACATCTAGCAGGGTGAAAAGATTAGCAAAGGCATTTCAAGGTTTCATAACTCCAGTGAGTCACTCTATCCTCAAATATAGAAAACATGGAAGAGTGGTGAACCGTCTGAGCATTGGTCAGCGGAGGAAAGTTTCTCAAAGAGTGCATCAGTGTCTCATCAGGAGGTTTAAAAAAGGATCCATAGCAAACCCTAGAGTACACTTGACTTCACTTGCCTCAGTTAAGGTCAGTGTTCATCAGGAAGGAGTGAGATCTACAGCAGAAACCCCTGAAGGAAGCGACCTTAAGCTACAGATAGCATGGGTTATGCTGCAGGACAATAATCCAGAGAGAACAAGCAAGTTCGTCTCTAACAGCTCAACAAAAGGATGTTTTTTGCGACTTAGTCAAACTCTGGGCTGACAGACAATTAAAATGATGTGGCTTGACCTTAAGCAAACTGGCTGTGAAACCCTCCAGTGCGGATTATGGAGTGGGATGAAATGCCTTCACAGTGAGGTAGAGTGAGTGTCCTAACTCGTTTGACGGCAGCTGTTATCTCCAAAGGGGGCACAAGTAGATTTTAGTTTAGGGGGCTTTTCTTTACTCACATGAAACCATTTTGATTTGGAAAATCTTCTTCTGCTCTTTATTTGAAAACAGCATTTTGCGTTTGCTAACTGTGCTTGACTCTAAAAGGAGTTGAGGATTTCCAACATTTAGCTGAGATAAAAGAAAAAAGTACAAACAGAATAAATTTGGCAGTTGGCAAATATATATATATATATATATATATTTTTTTCATCCTCCGTTTAAACTGCCAGGGCCTTCAGGTCGTATCCCACCGATCATCCGGCAGGGCCCGGCCAACCAGACCGTGTCCCGGGGGGCCATGGCACAGCTGCACTGCCGCTTAGTTGGAGGCACCTCAGTCAAGATCTCATGGGAGAAAGATGGAGAGAGGCTGCAGGGAAATAAACCCCGAGTGACCTTGATGGAGAACGGCACACTGCAAATTGCAGATCTAAAGGTGTGTATATATGTGTGCGTGTGTGTGTGCAGTAGTCGCTTTCATTCAAAAGGAGGGAGGGGGGATTGAAAAGGATTCTTTTTAAGTCCGTCCCATCTTTGACAGAGAGAAAATCGGTGATAGAAGCTTAAAAAAAAACTCTAAAGAATAATAGAGTGTCTCATCTGTGACCTGCTGTCACCTCTCCCTGCAGCCCACCCAGTGACTGAATTTTATCTCATTTCCATCAGAAACTCCATTTTCCCGGGCAAAATTAAGGTGAGGCAGGGTTTCAAAGACCAGCCGTACCAAGGCGCCGCGTTATCTCCCCGGCACAATTATGTACCAACGCGGTGTGTAATTGTGATGCTAATGAAGGCGCTTGTTTATAAATGCTAATGTGTTCTCCGTTGATAGAAGAGGAGTCAGAAGCCCCGCCACACCCCTCGTTTTTGTCTCGCATGCCCCACCTGGAGGTCAGGGAGCGCATGCAAAAAAGAAAGAAAATATATAGAATCGGTTTCTCTAATCGATAGCCAATTAATCATCGAAACCGGCTTTTAATTAGATCTCAATGCTTCTTCTGCTACCGCCCTGTTTCTCACCAGTGGCTGAGAGCGACGTCAGAACATTAAGCCGTGGTCCAGTGCGCCGCTCAGGCAGGGGGAATGTGCCACGCCAATGTGCTCAATGGAACAGAAGAGATGCATTAGTGCGGTGTCGAGAGAGAGGGGGGGGAGAAAAAAGACGGGGGAACGGAGATGACGAGAGAGAGAGAGAGAGAGAGAAAGAGAGAGAGAAAATGCCTAAAAATATTCACCCTGCTCATGGCCCCTACGAGTGCATCAATATTTTAGTAGTTGTTGGAGTCATCTAAAAAAGTTCACCTGCTGCCGCACGCTGAGCTGTCTGTCAGCCAGAGGTCAGCGCTGCGGAGGGTGATCTCATATGGTCCGACGGTGGTTCCAGCAGACTGGCTCCCGGCCAGTACACGGAGAGACGCCGCTCGAGTGTGAAGACACATACAGCTCATAATGTAAACAGGCAGGCTGGTTAGGGTTGGGGGCTCCGAAGCTGGAGCGGGGAGAGAGGAACGGGAAGGGATTTCATTTATGATTTTTCACGATGATAGTGGAGAATAAGTTAGGAGAAAAGCACTCTGATTACTATTTCCTACACTGGACTGATAAGAATATTCTAGATTGTTTCTCATCACAGTTGCACATCTTATAAATGGGACAGCACATATTAGTGAACATACAGTATTGCCAGAGATATACCACTTAGCAAAGTGCTAATTTCCATTTGAAGTCCCATAAAGCAAACACAATATGTAAATAACTCCAAATTAAGCAAATTAAGTAAATAACTCCAAACGAAGCCTTTACTTCGTTTTATTTTATAAAATATATGGTCGACCTCCGGTTTTTGATTTGATGCTTTTATTTTGATAAGAGAGCTTCCACTGTAATGGCAGCTTAACGAAAGAAAAGGACGGAAGACGAGTTGCAACAACATTATAAAAACGTGTCTTGTTATTAACGGCCACTTTAATAGACACAAGGTTTGTTTGTGTGGTAAATAAGGATATTTCTAATGTTGATCGACTGAAATTGTGAATTTGTTTTATTGTAATCA
Organism: Poecilia picta; assembly: GCA_033032245.1. Classification (NCBI taxonomy): domain Eukaryota; kingdom Metazoa; phylum Chordata; class Actinopteri; order Cyprinodontiformes; family Poeciliidae; genus Poecilia; species Poecilia picta. The sequence continues at coordinate 7,813,824 of CM065365.1, forward strand.
ATAACTAGGGTATAGTTTTTGAATCAGAGTTGGTATTTCTAGTGGTGAACGTTATTTTTAGTGTGTGTTTGTACATTAAGCTGTTATGGTGAAATTCAGGGTTTACTTCCAATAAATCTCACTGTTCAACAGTGAAGCCACAATCCTTCATTTTTTGGCGTCTGCTACACAATATATATATATATATATAAAAATAATTAAAAACTATAAGTGGTTGGGAAAGCCTATATCAAAGTTAAAATGTTCATAAAACTGCAGCCATAAAAAAAGTAGTAACTGAAACTTGAAGTTACAAACTTTGCTTGTTTTTTTAATATGGCTCTTTCATTCAAGATGTGTTATAAAATGAAAATATCTTTATGTATTCCTGTAGAACACGACCACAAACCGTACGTAACTTCTCTTGCTCCCGTTTGCAAAACAGATGATTAATTATAAATCTCTATCTGCCTTCCTCTGCACAACCTGGAATAATTACCTACCAAAAATAACAAGCTGTGCTTGGTAGGTGTAATAATAAACTTCAAGTAATTATGTGAACCCAGAATATTTAACACTGCACAATCACAATATCTTACCAGTTTTTTTCTCTAGTTTCTGATGTAAATGTCTTAGTACACTTTGAAATAAGACAAATATAACTTATGAGTAACTTTTCAGCAAGAAATAGGAATTTGTTTTGAGTCAGTAATTCTTTAATATTTACTAAAAAGTACCAGTTCCACTGGTAGATTTTTTCTCTTGTGAAAAATGTCTTATGAGCGAAACAATCTGCCAGTGGAACTACAACGTTTTTATTCATATTACAAAATTACTTATTTAAAATAGGCTCCTATTTCTTGCTGAAAAGTTACTTGAAAGTTAGTTTCAAACACACTGAGATATTTACACTAGAAACTAGGCATAAAATAAGTGCTAAGAGTTTGTGTTTTTGTAGTGAAGTAAAGGACCACTTTACTGTGTCAATATTGGAAAAGCAGCATGAGTTTGAACCCAAGACTGAAAAGTTATTTGAACTGATTGAATTTGTATTGTAGGTCACAAAGAAGGGCAATTTAAATGGTACGGAATAAAAAATGATTTAAAGTAAGTATACTCAAGTTATAGAGTGAAGGTGAACAGAGCAAAACCAAATATAATTGGTTTTCCTGCTGTCTGCGAGAAACATTCACACATGAATCAATATGATTCTCCATCCCAAGTTAGTGGCTTGCGAAAGTAATCATGCCCTTTTTTTTTACTCTTTCAAACATTTTGTCACATTATATCCATTGCTAACAGACAGCTGTAAACACGTCAACGTTTCTGGTCGTCAGGTGACGACTGTGGGTGTGTTTACGTGAATTCAGGGATGCTTCACCTAAAACTGCTGGAGTCTGCAGTGCTTCTCCCAGCAGCGGATCACTGGCCTGTGCATGCAGAGAGCGGCGTGTTGGCAGTCACATACCTATCCAGAATTATCACCCGGCGCCGCAGTTGCCCTCAGCTCTGCTGGGCTTTCTGATGTGTTTCATTTCTGCTTTGTTTCCACAGGCTGCTGCTCTGATAGAGTCTCACTGCTTTAGCTCACAGTGGCCGGCTAAAAAAACAAGCAAATAAACCAACAAATGAAATGAATGAAACAAATGAAACAAGGAATTGTCACTTTTTTTTTCTTATGAAATAAGCATCTTTTTTAAGGAAAACCTTGTTTTCTGATTCCAAAATAGGAACGAATAAATTTTAATGTTGATTCTAGAAATTAGCATAATTGCTGTTTTTAAGAAGAGAAGGTCCATTTGTTTCACAAAGAAACACTGATTTCTATGACGGGATATGCTGCTTCTAATTACGGACTAGAAAAGGTAATCCGCAAAATAAAACCGGGAGCAATTGTTTCAGAATACTTTTTTTGTGATGGAAAAATTATAAAAACAAGACAAGAAAAATTGTTTGGAACCATATCTTATTGTGACTTTTTACAGAATAGCAGAATTAGAGTCTGATTCTCTTTAAAAAATTATTTTTATTACATTTTTTAGAGGTCTGCTAAGGAAATAAACAATCCACATCACCGTTTCTGAATTTTATGCTTTTAATTTTGCTGTGTTAATCAGGCTGTGTGGCTGATTATACAAAGTTGCAATCATTTCTAAAAAATGCTTATTTCTTATGAAATAAGATCTTTTTTAAGGAAAACCTTGTTTTCTGATTCTTTTCTGATTCCAAAATAGGAACGAATAAATTTTAATTTTGATTCTAGAAATTAGCATAATTGCTGTTTTTAAGAAGAGAAGGTCCATTTGTTTCACAAAGAAACACTGATTTCTATGACGGGATATGCTGCTTCTAATTACGGACTAGAAAAGGTAATCCGCAAAATAAAACGGGAGCAATTGTTTCAGAATACTTTTTTTGTGATGGAAAAATTATAAAAACAAGACAAGAAAAATTGTTTGGAACCATATCTTATTGTGACTTTTTACAGAATAGCAGAATTAGAGTCTGATTCTCTTTAAAAAAATTATTTTTATTACATTTTTTAGAGGTCTGCTAAGGAAATAAACAATCCACATCACCGTTTCTGAATTTTATGCTTTTAATTTTGCTGTGTTAATCAGGCTGTGTGGCCTGATTATACAAAGTTGCAATCATTTCTAAAAAAAAAAAAAAAAAAAAAAAAAAGCAAAACAAAACAAAATTAGGGTGTACAATCTTTGTATTTCTTTTGAATTCCAATTCAGAACTAAACTAGTTTTGACAACATTTTGAAAAATTGTTATTCCAGGGTTAACTATATGCAAGCAAAAGATCTTATAAAGATGAATCTGGTAGGAGAGTGTCACTATGAAAACACAAAGCCATTACTATGAAATCAACCTAAAGGTTTCAGTTTTCAATGCACTCAGGGACAAAGACTTCATTTTAGTAGACGTGTCATGTGGGCTGAAATGCTTGAAATGGGAGTATTTAAGCCAAAAATAATTGTTACATTTGGAAGATAAAGTGGGAAGCCTGCAAACCCAAGAACGCCATCCCAACTGTGAAATACTAGGGTGGCAACATCGTGTTGTGGGGGCGTTTTGCTGCAAGAGGGACGGCTGCGCTTCACAACGTAGATGGCAGCATGAAGAAAAAACATACGGACAACACTAAAGGAACGGAAGTGAAAGCTTGAGCATGAATGGATCTTCCAAATAAACATAGCTAATTATATTAGCTGTAGTGTCAGTTGGGGGAAAAAACCATTGTTTTAGGAAATTCTACCATTTCTCTGAATCTAAAGAAAGTACAAAATATATTGTATAATAATGTTTATTCTGGCATTTACCAAACAATATTTATTTTGGTAATTCTGATTGAGATGAAACAGAAAAAGTTTACTCAAATTTGAAATCAGAAGGAGAGAGACAGAAAAAAAATCTTTTTGTACAGTATTTGTACATATCTGTTTTCGTTGTATGCATATGGCCTCTTTAAGAGTCTGTATACTCCAGTTAAGTCTTTCAATAATCAATTAATTACGATTAGTTCGATTAATCGTTTTCACCTGAAGCATAAAAAAAAAAGTCAAACTCTAAAATGAGACAGTTATTAGGATAAACTTGCTGGTCTCTCTGATGGACTTTAGCTTTTCTTTGACAGGACACCGACTCTGGGATGTACACATGCGTCGCCTCCAGTCCCACGGGGGAATCCAGCTGGAGCGGAATGTTGACTGTCAGAGGTACTTTTACCAAAACACTTTCTTACTCGTCACACACTTCATCTGAGAGCCCCGTCTGTTGACTTATCGCGAGAGAATCCGTACCGGTTTCAGCCAAACCGATGATCCAAGCCACTGTCACGTTTCTGTGTCACAGAGGAAGGAACCTCTCCAGGATCCAGAGTGTCTGAGTTCATCCAGCTTCCGGGACCGCCGCAGAAACCCGTGGTTACCGAGGTGACCAAAAGCACCGTCACTCTGACGTGGCAGTCCAATCCTCACGAAGGCGGAGACGCTGTCACCTCCTACGTCATCGAGGCCTTTAGGTAAGATTTTGAAAGCAGAAATGAGACTTTTAACGTCGGAGGTTATTCCTGAACTCCAAGCTATCCTGCAGTTATATGAGCTTTTAATTTGTTTCTGTTCAGTCTTGGCTATTTCTACTTTTAGATTTGATAGTATTTAATTAAAATACCTCACTGCCACAATGTTTGAAGACGAATCAGTAAAACCTTGCTGCCAATTGGCAGTCAATAAGATCATGCCCTCTTATTACATAAGTTTAATAAAGAGAAGTGTCAACATTTAATAACAGCCAGAGTTGAAGCTTATGTCTTGAGTTTTGACTCTTCTTTTATTCTCAGGTACAATATGGTTTCGCACCATAAAGAAAATGCCAGCGCTGGATTGTGAATATACTCACATGTCTATTTCTGACTTTTTGCTGTTACTTATTGAGTCTGTAAAGCTGGAGGACACATTTTCTCGGCCATAAAAGTTCAATCACTTTGGTCTACTGACATCGGGACATCCTTATGTTAGACATCGACATACTTTTCACCCTTCCATTGAAAAATAACAGCAGCAGAGACTTATTATTGGTGGAAAAACACAGACGTTGCTGATTCAGTTGTTGCAGTCGTTCATTTGAAATAAACCGTTGTGGGATTGTTGAGAGTAGCTTTAGGTTTGACAGAATAGGTAAGAGTCCTTAGAAATCCTACAATCAAAACAATTTGCATCTCACATAACAACCTGCTGTCATTTGATTTATCTTCACAGTTTTCTTCTTTGAATTTGATTCATACTTAATGCACTTTTTGAACAAAGGAAACTTTTCCTACTCACGTTAAGGCCCTCGTCTTTACATCTGCTGACAGGGTTATGGACGTTCAAGGCTTTTGTTACTTTTATGCAGATTCTGAGGTGAGGTTTAATTGTGCACTCAGAGCTTTATGTTTATAATGAAATGCTGATAAAACAAGGGGACATTAATTATCCTGGTGAGTCTGCTTGCATTGTAAAAACCGCGTGCAGTGGTGTAGAAAATGCAGTGCAAAGAGTGCCAAGTACAAGCAGCGTACAACAAAAAAGTAAAACAATTATTTTTTTGTGCGGTTGGGTTTTTTTAAATTTTTTATCTATTTATTTTGTTAAAGACGATTTCGTGCCTCTTCAAGTTAAGCCTTCGCTTTTTCTTCCGGCTCCGATTTTCTGACTTACTGCTCTGCGATAATGAAGTCTCCTTCATTTTGGAGCCATTAAGAGTTTGGAAAATGGCTCATATCAGCCTAAGGGGAAAGCAGTTCTGTTAAGTTATGTTGGGGGGGAAGAAAGTGTGACACTCGCTGCCCCAGTGTTTAGCCACAGTGTCCTGGGGAAAGCCAAAGCAGCTCTAACAACCAACCGGGGGGCTGCAGAAAGGCAGAGAGGGAATGAAGGAGCAGACAATTACTGCGGAGGTCAGACTGGCAGCTCTGTCCTGTCCTGGGGCGATCCAGAGAGGGTATGCATGCCAAGCCGGGGAGTTCACTCATTACAGTGGCAAAACAGAGAATACAGAGTACAGACACACACACACACACACACACGTATACATTTCTCCTGGTGTCGAAAAACGATTCAGTTACTGATGAATGCATCTACTCCTGCACGCTTCAGCACAGAGAAACTGGTTTGTAAATGCTTGTTTTTCTGGGATGTTGGCTGTATTTTCTGGCGCACCACTTACAGACACAGGTTAGTTTCAATGACTCTCCTCCATTTTTTTTAAGCTCATACTTCTTAAACAAACCCTTTGTGCCCGCTCTTAGTAATTATGCATCCTCAAAGGTAAGCTTCAAAGGCTTGAGAGTAATAGCAGTGGAAAGATAGCATATCGGTGGGAAAATTATAGTTAGGTGAATACATTTTCATATAGCGACAAACTAAGCCTATCCCTAACCCTAACTGAAGATGAAATGTATCATTTTTGTAGATTTTCAAAGTCTTCAATAAAAGAGACTTTTGTGTCAACAACCTTGTTGCTTGGCTGAAGCTGCAGAGGTTGAGGTTGAGGTTGAGGCTTTATGACTATCTGTTGACTTTCCACGTCTCTGATCTCATTGCATTTGCTTTTTCCACCAATGACATCTGTAACAGGAAGAGAACCATTACTAATAAGTTCACAGAACTTCTGAAAAAACAAGTTGCCTTTATGTTTCGGGGTTCCTCAGGGATGACTGGTTTCCCTTTAGCCACGGTGTCCTGGGGAAAGAGCCATCAAAACATAGTGCCATCATCCAGGCCATCTCATTTTAAATATGTTCTACTCTAACATAAATGATATGCATTCCCTCAAAGCCTACAGGCAACAGCATTTGTTATCTTATATAAAATGTAAATATGGTTCATCATTTTTTAATTTGCATCCAACAAAAAGTCTGAAGCCATGTTTTCGACTGACATTTTTTAGTTTTATCATTTCAGTCTTATTAGTTTAATAGTAATCCTAATAATCTAGTAATACATGTTTGATGTGTCAAAAATGTATGATTTTTGACACATTAAACATTTAATGTGCAAGTTAAAGCATCTGCTGCTTTTCCAGCCTTTTCTGCACAAAACATGTCTTTCAAAGCTGTTTTTCTACAAATCTATTAAACACACCACAGTATGTTTTCTAGATGACAGATTGACAGAAAACTACTGAAATGACCCAAAGTGCTGTAGTGACTATGCCAGGCCTTTATGTGGCGCTATAACGCTGCAGTGTAAATATTGGGTGTACTGTGCACATAAAACTTTTATGGCAGGCCTATGACATCGATCTTTTCCAGAAATGTTTGTTTTGGTTCTCTATATAACAAAGACAAAAGTAGGTCATGCTTAATCACTGACATCTGTTTCAGAAAATATAGATTTGGGTAAAAAATGCTATTCTCTCTGGGGATCTCTTTGTTTACATGAAACTGTTAGAAATTTTCTCTACGAATAAAATTTGATGGATTTCATTAATGTGGATGCGAAAAGAACCAAAAATTTCCGTTGTATTTTTTGATATTAAAATTGCAAGACCTTCAAAGTCTGGGTATTACTTTAGTTTCTTGGCATAAAACAAGTAATGTCTGTTTTTATTAAATATTTCTTAAATGTATGTATATCTGTCTGCTTTTTTTTGTTTTTTAATCCAGTTTTATAACATGAAAGCCGCCTCTTATATTAAGTTGGGAAGTTTTAAATGATCAGTTCATTAATTCTTCTTAAGAAAAAAATTCTAATGAGATTTTCTCATATTTCACAAACAAGGAGTTGGTTGAAATGGTTGAGTTTTATAGGAAAGCAACCACTGTTGCCACTTAAAAGCCAATTTTAGACCTTCAGCTGGACACTTTAAATGGCAGAACTGCTCCTCCGGAGATCATTTGGTGAGAAAAAAATGCCCGTTGATAAGGAGAGGAGGGAAAAAAGCGGTGGCCTGCTTGTTGTAATTACCTCACTATTTTCCTCTCCACAGAGTTGAGAAAAATGTGAAACAGGGCCGCGCTGTTTGATAGCACCTGTATCTTTCCACGGCACCAACCTGCCGTTTCCTCGACTGACTCCTTCATGAGCCAACCTGCTGCAATAAAGAAGAGAATAAAACTTTGCCTGCAAGCTGAGACCTGCCGTGTGTTTTTTAGATAAAAGGAATCTCAAAGATTCGAGAAGCCAGTGATGAACTCTTTAACTCATCCGTTTGCTCATTCAGTAGGAACTACTTAAAGAATGTGTGGGAATTAGTCATATTTGCTCACTTTCTTGCTGAGAAATGATGAGAAAATCAGCGCACTGAAGAAACAAACAAGTCAAGTTGTACCATTTTGTTGGAGTTTTTAAGATGCCGATTCCTTCTGCCTGCTGGTTAAGGCAAATGGACAATTATTTTTGCTTCCCCTCAGGTCAATTATGATTGAATAGGCAAAGAGAAAGCAACTATGCCTTTTGTCTTAGCGATCTGAATGTCACTAAAGGGTTGTTTTGGTGGAATAATTATTAATCAATCTTGTCTCTTTTTTCCCCCCCCCCGGCTAAATTGGAAAGAGACCTTCTGGCTATAGAACTGTAGTTTTCAGCATATTTATCTGGGCTGAATAAAGACATGGGGCTGGATATAACCCAGCAAAGATTGTGCTGCTCATTTTTAAAGGATCTAAATAAGTGTGAGAATCATTTGAAAGTTGTGAAGAACACGAACATTTCTGGTACTTCTATAAGCTGGTACACAAATTAGACAAATTAGAATGCAACCAGGACTGCATTATGCCATCACTGAAAATGAAATCCTTGAAGGTGTTTTTTATGTCATGACAAAGTTGACTTTTTTTAGCTTTATATCATCTTATAATGTTGTTCCCTCATCAAAGAAATTCCTGGAGTGTTGCTTTCATTATTTCATGCATGAGAAATCCTTGAGTTTCCCATGGCAACCTTTGAAGGTGCCTAAGCACTTGTTTTCACAAAGCTTTGCCTATTTCCGCAAAGCAGAATCTGCCTCTTAGAAACCCACCGTCACTCAGCTCCTCCAGACTAGTGGCAGCAGGACTTAGCAAACACCTGGTGTAGCTGCTCATCTGCTGAGCTCATTGTGCAAGCTGCTATTCAGCCCAAAGCTCGTAAGAATGTTTGTAAACGGTGCAATGAAAAGCATTGTGATGATGCAATGAAGGCAGAGTTTCAGAAAGAGCAGGAGCTTCTTAAAGGGACAGAGGCCAACTTTCAAGTTGTCCAATTACAAAGTAAATTTTTGTTTGTCATGTTTTGGTTAAGTGAAAACCACTTCTGCAATTCACTAAACACAACAAACCTAACTAAGCAAAATGATAAACTAATAAAACCCGGCGGCATTAACTAACAACCTGCTAAGATCAGTTTGCATGACACAGGATTCTTTTCTATATCCTGACTATTTTTAGTTATTATTATTTTGGCCTTCTCTGTCATTTTGCAACTTCTCTATTGATTTTGTTTATATATCTTTCTGCATGTGTATTATTTTGATTGTTACCAACATTTGAGGGGGTAGAAAAATGACAGCGACATAATAATGCTTCATTCACTGACAGATTCAAAGTCTTTATTCATTCTCAGCTTTTCAAGTGTCTCAAATGTATTTTATAATTTTCTAGTACAATAATCATTCCCTACAATTGAGAAAGAAATTCTGTTAGACATTTCTATAGAGAATCTTTACTCGAACTAATTCACCCCATCGCCTTGACTTATTGCTTTGAGCCGTCTCAGCCTCAGGAGATTTGAGTGTGTTTTTTTTCTTCTTTTTTTTTATCTGTGGGGACGACTGCCGCGACTGAATTTTACAGGATGTAACTTCAGATCTCTCCTTCTGACACTGACTTTTCCAATTTCATCCGTCCGTGCTATCACCGGCAGCAATCACTGAACTAACCATTGTGCTCAAACCCATGTCAATCAAGATGAAACGATAAATTACCGAAGCTAAAAAACCCAGGATATTAGAGTCTGTTTGATTATCTGTGTTCTTTTTTTGGGTGGAAAACATCCTCCTGATTAGGATCGGAGGGATTCATATTAGTATTCCGGACACATTCAGTTTCTTTTTACCTGTAATAGAAAAGGCTAATGTTTTTTTTCGATTTAGAAAACAAGTTTTAATAATCCCATTTTCCTTTGTGGTGTTTTCTCTCACGCAGCCAGTCGGTGGGCAGCACCTGGCAAACCGTTGCCGACCACGTGAAGCACGAGAGGCACACAGTTGTTGGACTTTTCCCAAACACGGTTTACCTGTTTATAGTCCGAGCCGTCAACTCCTACGGCCTCAGCGACCCCAGTCCGATCTCTGAGCCGGTCCGGACTCAGGGTGAGGCCCTCACCGATCTGCACACACCTGATAAAATGCAGAGTTATTTAGATGTAAATAACGCCAGTGTTGTAAAAAAAAATAATAAATCCAATTTGTGAAGTTGAATTCTGCACAACTTCAGTATAATAATACACTGCATCACTGTAATAGCATAAGTATGTATTCAACTATACGCTGGAGCACTTGTTGATGTAATTTCAGTATTTAGTTTTCTTCAGTGCACACTTTCCCTAAATTATAGATGATCTAATGAGGGACAATTAAAGTCCAGCTGCGACAGGAACTTCTTTTCATTTGCTGAAAAACATCTTTTGGTTCAAAGTAAGAGCAAAGATCAAAAAGGAGCTTCCTGTGCAAATGTATCAATCAGAAGAAGGCACAAAAATATGCCATATAATCATTGTGAACCTAAGTTATCAATACCACTGGTTTATGTTTAATGTGATATTTGTATTTTGCCAACATCTACTTGTGGCTGAACATCATCTCACAATTTGAAAGAGTTCTTTGAAGAAAATAAAATTGGGTTGATAATAAAATTAGGCCTTTCAGTGTTAAACAGTTTGATCTTATAGAAATAAAAAATATCAGTGGAAAAATACAAAATGCAGGTCAGCAACTTTAGGAAGGGTTTGAACACTGTAATGCAAGTTATAGTTGTCTACTCATTGAGAAGGATATGAAAATTCAGTTAAAATATGCAAAAACACAAGAGCAATTATCATTATTTTTAAAAAGATCAGAAACAAACTCTTTTGTTGAATTGAAATAATCAGCAGTACGAATAATGCAGGTCGTATTGACATGTTGACTTTACGTTTGTCTGAAAATTATATTGGAATGAAACGGGAGAGGCAACAAAAGAGCTGAAATTTGTGGAAGTAGCAGCTGTGTGCTACTTCTGACAACAAACTCCTGTTTTCACCAAGAATCTGGAGTAAGGAGTCGGGTTGCTAGGCAGAAAGTCTTTTGTTCCACATAAAACATCGAGGTCAGACAACAGGTTTCAAAAGTGGGTAGGTGAATGTGCTCTGATGAAACCTGATTTAAATAAATAGCATTCTTCACAAAAATAAGTATATATATACAACATCACCAAATGAACAGGCAAATACAGGTGTGGATGTATGATGAGTTGCTGTTTTCTACATTATTGTGTATTGAATCCAATAACATTCCTAAATATTCATCCTTTTAACATCAAAACTTCCAGGTGGTGCTAGAAAACCACATGAAAGACAGTTTTATTTTTCGGCATCACCATTATGTCCTTCAAATAGTGGCGCCCCAGAAGGTTTTCCTAAGGGAGCCAAGACCAGGCCAGTAAAAAAAAAAAAAAGAAAAATGAAAAAATAGGGTGGCACAATGAAAAATAAACAGTTATTCAACATTTATTCATCTAGTTATTGGGTTTGGGTTTACATTGGAGCCACCACTGTAGTCAAATGTAAAAAAGAAAAAGAAAAATTTACAGAGAGGATCATTTTACTTTCGGAATGGTCTATCCAAAGTCCAGAATTGAATCTGACAGTAACTCTGTGGGTGTCACCAGGATCTAACAAATTTCTACCAATCCCAGATTAAATTGGATTATTTAAGATTATTTAAAAATCTGCACACTTATTGTAGAACTTTGCTCCATGTTTTTTTTTTTTTTTTACATATTTATTGAAATGTGTGAGAAAGATGTTGCATTGACCTCAAACAACCTGCATTTCCTGTAAAACAGGAGCGTTTGCACTTCCTTAGTAAATCCTTTGCTTTTTACACTTGTCCATTTCCCTCAGTGTGCACTTCCATTTTTGCATATTTAAAGGAAAACAAAGATAGTGGATGTAGAGCAGAGATAATGTGCCGTGCTCTTTTAAGAAGTTGTTTTTCATGTACAGTGTCATAACTAATTGCTTTCTCAGCATGGTGCTTTTCTGCTCTGAGCAATGTTGAATTTCAAGTTCATCTTTTTTTTTTTCATCTTTTGCTGAATGGCTGCTGCTCAGCTGTGTTTTGCTTTGATTTTTTATTTATTTATTTATTTCTGGCTTGATCTCTTTTTTTGTGGTGTCAGATGGGAGTCCAACAGAGCAGGGCGTGGACCACAGGCAAGTTCAGAGAGAGCTGGGGGAGGTTTCCATCTACCTGCAGAAGCCCGTGGTTCTTTCTCCCACCAGTGCCAGGATTTCTTGGACTGTGAGTTCACTTCGTGGCTGGAGATGTTTTAATTATCACAATGGCGAAAGGCAACTCTAATCCTCATTCATTAGCTTCAGTCGCTCCCTCACACAGCGCACGAAACAAACTGGATCCGTGTAAGCCCGAACACTGCTGGAAGGCGGCTGACGTGCTTGTTTGTTTCCTGCCAACTCTTTCCAGGTCGCCCGTCAGTCCCGGTACATTCAGGGTTACCGCGTGTTTTACCGGATCATCGGGGGCTCCTGGCTGGTCCGCGATGTGGAGGCGACATCCGACTACAGCGCCGTGTTAGCAGATCTCCAGAGCAAGAAGGAGTATGAAGTCAAGATACGGCCCTACTTCAATGAGCTACAGGGCCATGACAGTCTCATGGTTCTGGTCCGGACCCCTGAGGAGGGTACGAGATTACCTACAATGCATCAGATTACATCAGCTACTTCCAGAAATCATGCAGAAATGTGGACTTGTAGATCTACTGCTGTCTAATACTTGTTAACCCATTTCAGCTCAATATTTTCTCCTCTTTCTAGTCTTAAGTGGCCCTCCACAGGCTGTTTCAGTGGTGCAGCTCACCAATAGCTCAAGCATCAGTGTCTCCTGGGAGCCACCGCTTCATAACGTTCAGACTGGCATCATCCTAGAGTACAAGGTGGGTCAATGCCCAGGAGCATAGCGTAGCATGAATTACTAAATCTAGTGTTCTCTGCAACATGTTTTTTAGATTCACTGTACTAAAAGGTTTTTTTCCCTTGTGCATACAGCATATACACATCACTTTTGTATAGATGTGCTGGTTAGAGCACCAAACCCTTCCAAATGTCCACAAAAATAGCTTAGCTTAGCTAGCTTAGCTTCAGGTCACATTCCCTGTGTTACATTATCTGATATGTAGAATATGTTGGAGTGTTACTCATGCAAAGCTTACAAAGAAGCGTAAGACACCTACGAGTGTCATGGAGGTATCAGACTAGCAAAACCAATCAAAACAGAACAAGCTGGTCTTTTTGCTCTTTGATGTTTGCATATTTTTTTTACGCAGGCTTTTACTCAGAGGTGTTCAGAGCTGTTGTTGAGATGGTTGTGAAAAGCACTGATTTGTAATTAACAATTAGTAATGACTCTTTTGCTGCTCGTGTGCTGCCAGTTCTTGTTTTGTCATCAGCTTGTCTGCTAAACACTTACTGTTCCTGTCATCTGTTTGCTGAGCGGAGAACGAGAGAGAGAAAAACAGTCCTGATTGTCTGTCCATTAGCATTAGCACAACACTGATTACTAATCACCAGGCTGCTAATCCAGGAAAAAGTTCAACTCTATCGTTTTTGACGTATTCTTTCCATCTGCCAACAAACGTAGAAACAAACAGAAGGCAGCTCGTTTTAATGTTTATCAGCAGAAGGCAGGGATCAAAGCAAATCCCGTAAAGTTTTTTATTTCCAAGGAACCATGTGCTGCATTTGTTAATCAAAGCCTTAAATATAAAAAAGCACTGCGTTCCAAATAGATAGCTTGGTGTTGCGGCACAGATGTTCATTATAACCTTCAGCGACTTCATTGCAGAACTTCACAAAAGGTTAATTAATGAAAGAGTCGCTTCCTGAATATCAATGTAGATAGATATGCAGATTATATATAGCAGACGCTGGAAAGAATCTGAGTTGCGGTCGCTATGTTACTGATAAAAATTTCCGTGACAAAATTAGGGCTGATTAATTTACAAAAGTGGGACGAAAAGCCTTTCTATTCTTTCTATTTTTTGTTTCCTATCAGATAAGAAATTTTGCAGTTAGAATTAGTCCTTATCGACTGAATTGGTCGATGAGGAATAAAATCATTCAAGAAGAGATCTTCTGTTTTGATTCTGTTTTCTTTAATCTAAGTTTTGCTTTCAATTTAAAGAGTTTGATTAGGATAAATATAAAAGAAAATTGGTTGAAATGGACACTTGCCAAAGTATACACACCACTTTAGCTTTTTCATGTTTTCACTCTTAAAATCCCAATTAAATCACAATGGATGTTTTTGGTTTATGTGATAGATTAACACAAGGTAGCGCACAAATGTGATGTGGAAGAAGAGCTTAAAGTTTTTAAAGTTTTTTTCTAATGTTTGTAATTGGGCATCGTGGGTCATAGCACATACACAAGGTGATTGACAGCACTAAAATCCTCCTCTGGGCTCTGATTTGTTGTTTCTGATGAAGTGGTATGTTTCTGCAGATGGCAGTAGGATATCAGGGAGAAGGCATAGGAACTTGATTTTTTTGCAGATCATCTGTGTCATGTTAAGCAAACCATTTTAACAAATAAGAAAACTTTTCTTTTTTTTTATAAAATTACATAATGCTGCTTTAATCTGGAAAGATTTAGCCACTTGTTGACCTAAACCTTCCACATTTACAGCATCAAAATTCCTGAGATTCTCTCTGGTTTCATCTTTTATCCTCTGCTCTATCCATATATGAAAGCACAAAAAGCTCAGAGTTAAAAGCTGTGTCCTTTTTTTTTCCTTTTTCAAACCAGTCACGATCAGAGCCGCCTTGTCTCATAGTGACAGAGCAAACATTAACTCCTGCTCATCTTTGTCTCTTCTCAGGTCTGGTGTTTGTCCGGCGACGCGGAGAGTCAGATCAACCGAACGGTGGACGGTTCCGTTCTGTCCATCCTGCTGACGGGTCTGCTGCCTGACGTCCAGTACACGGTGGCGGTGGCTGCTGTCACCAGTCTGGGTGTGGGCGCTCTAAGTCTGCCTGTCAGCCTGCTTGTCGGTGAGTCACTCAAACCGTTGCAGCCGCCAATGCTCTGCAGAATATGGCAGGATGCACTCCCAGCAGGCTGAGTTTACCCCGGGTGAAAGCCGTCCTCCGAGCATCGCTGAGCAGGTTAAAATCAGAGCGATGTGCGATTATCACTTTCCTCTGGGGTGTGAAAGATGTTAGTGGAGAATTCAAACTGAGAAAGAAAAAAAAAGAAAGATCTTTTTATATCTGAAGCAGTGGCCTCGTGTTTACTTGATGTTTTCCTTCAAATTCTTCCAAACATAGCGTGTTGACAAATTAGGGAGATGAATATATATGCAGAGCAGCTCCCGATGTTTGTTTGCAGGCGCTGGAATCTGGAGTGACAAAATCTGACTGACGACTTCTGGCAGACTGCAAAATAACTCTAGTGACACATTCCTCCACATGCCAATCAGAAGCATTTTATACAGTTATCATCGTGGTGAAGTATTTAGATATTCCAGTTAGGAGTATTCTGTGGGGTTTATGGCGGATTTCCATCATGTCCACATCTCTGTTTGTCATTTTAAAAAGGAAAATATGACACATTATTTAAAGACCTATTAAGGTATTTTGCTTCCACTATAATTTAATTCTTAAACTAAACAGAAATATTGTCTCTGACAAAATTTACTCACTTTACTTTTCAAAAAAGTTCTTCAAATCTTGAGATAATAGTATTAAGATAAAGACGTTAACTGCAGATGAGCACAAAGCCTGTTTGTTTTTTCTTTTTAATATTAATTTCTAATTAAATATGTAAGTCAGATTTAGCACATTTCAGCAACAAAGCAGTTCAAAGTTCTTTACAATAATAATAATATACAATAACCAACTACAAAATAAGCAATAAGCATTACATTTTGTCAAATGCCAACATTAAATTCATCTAGAATAATAATCACCATAATCAGCGTTCCAGTTGTTATGAATCAAAGGCAATTCTAAACAGATTAATTTTTAACTTTGTGTTTCAGCTGTTTTGCAGTTTTCTGGAGGTTTGTCAAAGATTTGTGGTTCATTCTCTTTTTGAAATCTATTTCTATGAAACATAAAACCCCCTTAAACATATTTAAAGTATGTTTTCTGTGGATCATGAAACAGAAAAACATTGAGGTTGGATTCTTTTGCTTCTAAACCTGAAAATAACCCATTTATATTAAAGCCAGGAATCAGTCAAACCTCCACATATGTCACCGTCATGTTTTAATTCATCCTAATATTTTCTTCAAATTGTAAATCTTCTGACAGTCCTGAGAGATTTTAAGTTAAATTGCTTTAATTTGTCTTAAGTTTTCCAGGAAGCTTAATATTTCAGGTAGTGTGTAAAACCCGCCACGAAGTGTACAGTGTAATTTTGGGGAGTCTAACCATTTCTTAGGATGGATGTGAGCAATTTGCATTCTGCTATGAAACCATATCTTTTGCTGCCTACCTTTCCATCCAGCTGTCACTGAGTTGTCTAGCTGTCTGTCATGTAGTGTTTCCTGTGTCAGTGTATTAGGGTTTGTGTGGAAGCAAGCAGAGTGTGGCTTCATAAGCGTGATATAAATGTTAAAATATTTGTTTTGTTAAACTTCTACTTCAATCTATTGGTAAACCGTGTAAAGACGTGTAAACAGCTATAAGGAATCAATTTTCTATTTTCTGTAGCAGTGGTGTAAACTTGCTCACAAAAAAAAAAAAAAAAAAACCCAAAATAAAGTATTCATTTTGTAAGGAATAAAAACTCCCAGGAAGAAAGAATTGTTTTAGCAAAAACTACCAGTGCAAAAACTCTTAAACCTAGAATATTAATTAATTAATTAACATTAAAGAATATTGCTGAAACATTTTATCTTTTTTAGTTTTAAGCTGTTAATAATCCATACATTCCTCTTTCCTGGGGTTTAAATATTGATTACTTAGCCAAAGCTCTGCAGATTGGATGTGTTTCTCCTCCCGTCACACATAGTGAGGACGACGGTAAGTAAAAGACTTTAGAGAAACGCAGGGCAAACAGTGGCTTCCTGACGTTACCATAGCAACCATTAGACGCTGTCTACATGCTAACCAGAGCTTTTGGGAAGCATGAAAGGAAAAGAAGCATAAAGTTAAATCATAAATTGGACCCTCTAGGATCACAACTATTAATGCAAATTCACTCATCATTCGCAAATTTCACCAGTCAAAACAAGTCTAAAAACTTTTGTATTTTCAAACTCCGAAAATGTCCACAAGTTTAACATTTTTGACTTTTTCAAACTTTTTCCTGGAAAATTTCAGTTTCTTTCTATCAAATTTTCAACTTACAAAAAGATGTCAAACTTTTTCTGGGATGAAATTTATTTCTCTTTGGGGTTTTTTTTTATCTATGATGGCCATAATACAGAAGCAGAAGTACATCTTAGATTAAATCTTAACAGAGATTCTTTTGCACATTAGTTTCTTAAGATGTTCACCAAAGCAGTAGAATAAGTCCAGCCTTATTTCTGCCTAGCTGTGATAACGAAGAGAAAATTCTCCACATATCAATGCTACCTCCTATATTCTCCTGCCTCTCTCTGTTTTTTTTTTTTTCTTCATATTTAATTGAATGGATTATCAAACTTAATAGCATACTGCTTTGCTCAGTCCTGGAAAAATAAACCAAACCTTGGAGATAAATTACTTCATGGCATATAACCAGGCTCACCCTCAGCACTGAAAACATATTTCCATGATTGGTCTCTGATGTGGGCCTTTTCCTCGGTCTTTATTAGTTTTTAAAAACCCAGAGCTTCTTACAGCCATAGTCTGAAGGAGTGTTACATCCATTCCCGTCTCTACATTGCGTTGATTAATTGGTTTTTTGGTGGCGGGCTGCAGAAAATCACAGAAATCTCCATTCCAGTTAAAGTCCAGACACATTGTATTCTGAGGTTGTCACCATCCAGAGGAACAAGGACGCCGCCGCCGCCGCTGCTGCCACAAAGAGATGCGGCAGCTGAATTTTTGAAAAGCCATTATGTCTCAACGTATCAAATCTCACATGCAGGTGCATCTCGGCAAATTAGACAAACACATTTTCTCTGTGATGAAATCGAAAAGTTGATATTACAGATGTTCGTCACACACAGATTTGTGTGTTTCAAATTGATACCCGAAATTCAGTTTCTCTGAAAAATGAGAACAAAAGTGATTTTCAGGACAGAGATGTTAGTTTACAACCAGGATAAGCTGCAGAAGGTCATTGATAAATGAAGAATTAGAAAGCTTGAAATCTTTCACTCCATGTGTAATGTATCTATGGAATATATAAATTTCACTTTCTGAAATACATTACATAAAATATTGCTCTTTTTTTTACAATATTTTAACTCTTCCTGAGTTAAAATATTGCTAAATGAATATGAACTGGTTTTCTTTCCATTATTTGAGGTCTAAAAGCGTTGTATCTTTTTCGATATTTTCACCATTTCTCATTTTCTGCAAATAAATACTTAATTCTTGCTTGGATTTCGGGACAAGTCTTCGTTCTGCGTCCTTGGTTAAAATAGAGTAGCTGCATTAATGATGCGACTGCAAATGTTCTCTGTGGGCATATTTATCTGGAACATGATGTATTTTCTCTACAATAAGCTTGTATTTAGATGTGCAGAGAGGTTCTTTAAAGCTGGAGATGCTTGTGCTTCGTGGCACCAGAGGTGAATGAACTCAAACAAACAGTGGACACATTCCTCACATCGTGTTTTCAGCTCAAGGTCTGGTGTGAAAACAGATTTAGAGAGTTGTCTGTGACTTTGTGGCGTTATATATTCGTTTTTATTGTTGTTGTTTTTCTTTTACACCAACCTGACAGGGATCAGGAGGTAGAACAGAGTGTCCATTGTGATTTCTGGTGCAATTTATTCCTACTACTGCTGTCATCAAGACATGTCAGAGTTTATTTATTTGTTTGTTTACGCTGGTTAAGGTGTTTCGGCTTTCCGTTGTGCCTTCGTCACCTTCAACTTTGACATTTATGTTTATGTTAGAGAAGTCTGATCATTCCTAGCTGCTACTGCTGCTATTTCCTTGCTCTCTTTTCTACAAGGACTGTTTTCCACGTAGTCCACACAGTGTCTGCGTACCACACACATGTTCTGTTCTGTCAACTAGAAAACTTTATCCAAAGCCTTTTGTGCTTAAAACCTGTGTAACTTAAACAACACACTGTTAAATCAGAGTTTAATCTTTGCACTCCTTTAACACACTCTTTCTCAAACTGGGGTCTCCGGACCAATGGTGGCCCTCGGGTGCCCCCTTGTTGCTATTTTGTAGCATCAGAACGCTGGGTTCCAACCGACTGGCACACTTTGGCAGGCCCTGTTTAAATTTCTTCAGAAATTTTCTAGTTCTTTTATTATGCTTCTAAATTACAAATTGCTCTATAACATTATTAGAGGATAACAACAATTGTAGCAACTTTTTTTAATTTCATGTATTAAAATGTTGTTTTATTATGGGGATAATTTCAAATTAGATGCTCCATGAGAATTTATGAAAAGGGGTAAGTGGTCCTCGGCCTAAGAAAGTTTGAGAAATAAATACGAAACTTTACTAGTTAATTATTTCAGACTATTAATATAAAACCTGCAAAATTTAGAATGTTCGATAGTAGAGGGATGGATGAAGTTCAAGACAGTCTGACATGTATTAAAGTCAGAAAAAGTACATTCGTGTCCACATTTAAGATAATGCTAATACCAGAACCAAACATGGAGAAGCAACATTCAGCTTCTACTCACCACACATCTGGAACAAACTTCCAGAAAATTGCAAAGATGATAAAACATCTTATTTAGGGTCTTTAAATCAAGGATAACTGCGACAGACTGGCGACTTGTCCAGGGTGACCCCGCCTCTCGCCCGGAACGTTGGCTGGAGACGCACCAGCACCTCCCGACACCTCTGAGGGACAAGGGTGTAAAGAAAATGAATGGATGGATGGATGGATGGAAGGAAATCAAGGATAAAAACCTGTCTTTGATTAGTAGTAAGTGAGGAACATTGAACAACATGTAGTGACGTTCCTAAAAAAGCGGCCCAAGACACTTTTTGCCAAAAGTGATTTTTTTTTTGCCTAAATCATCTTTTGGCAAAAATTGACTTTGGCTTTTATTTTATACAAATGTAACAATATTTGCTTGAAGATTTTGATAACGGTATTTGACAAAATATAACGTTTAGTGTTTCACAATCGGTTACTATATTCTGTTCATACGATGTAAAGCACTTTGAAATGCTCTGGTGCTGAAATGTGCTGCACTTGTAAACTTGACTTGACTAAAATTCCTAAAACCAAATTCCTGACGGTGTAGGAAACCCATCCATTCAAAGTAAACCTTTATCATTCAATATTTTGACCTTGTGTGTGTGTTTTGTTTTTTTTTGTCTTTCAGCTCAACAGCCGGTGGAGGTCAAGAAAGGTGGTGAGCTCAGCGTGGCGGAGCAGATCGCCAGCGTTATCCGTCAGCCGGCCTTCATCGCGGGGCTAGGCGTGGCCGCCTGGCTGGTTCTGATGGGCTCCGGCGGACTGCTGTACTGCCGGCACCGCAGGAGGAAGCAGCTTGGCCACTACACCACATCCTTCGCGTACACGCCGGCAGGTGAGGCAGCCGGTCCGTATGAACCCCCTGTTCCACTTTGGACAAACAAAGATGGCTAACCCAGTGTCATCAATCCACTCCTTAAAGTCGCCACATCCGACAAACCGGGACAGACACGGAGAGAAAAATGAATTAAGCAGTTCACAGTTTGTTTTTGTTCAACCCGGTGACAGTGACAAACTTCCTGACGCACCTCTGGGGGACGGGGGGAACATCTTGTTTGGTGATAAATGCTTTCAATTTCAGTTGTGTGCTTTTGCAAAAAAACAAATCCTGCACTTTAATCTCATCCACAGTTCATTTAAATGTATTTATTATCTGAGCTCACTAGCTTGCGCGACTGAAGGCAGCAGAGAATAAAACCGCATCGGTACAGATTTAGAACAAAGCCTTGGGGTGTGAGTGAAAACACATCGTTTGTTCACTTCCTAATGCATTCAGAAGCACATGTAATATGGTTTTATGTAAGTTTTATGTAAGTGTTATATTATTGTGATTTAGATTATCTTATGATTGTGTCAGTTTGCGTAGCTGCCTCCTTTTTGTTGCAGGCGTGTTTCAATGTATATCCATCCATTGTGAGTGTCTGAGCGTATTTAGGTCAGAAGTGTGTTTTCATAGAAATGAATCCAAACCTGCTTTTATTTGAATGTACTGTGAAGTGTAATGATGCAGGGCTAAACACACTTGTTCTCTTTAGAGTCTTTGAAGGAAAGAAAAAAAAAGCGATGTCTTAAGGCAAAAGCTTTCTCTTCTCCGCTGTCAAACATGATTTATATTATAGCTCTTCTTTTTTCTTTTCCTTTTTGCAGTTGGCTTTGCTCACAGTGAAGGATCTGGAATCATCAATGGAGGGTAAACTCTTCTTTAAGGTTTGATTCACATGATAAGAGACACTCTGGGTTTAATAGAAACGGCGCTAATACGTTCTCACCTTTCACTCCCTCAAGGCCTGGCTTGTTGGGGTCAAATATGGGCAATTACCCCTGGCTGGCGGACTCCTGGCCCACTCCGAACCTCACTCACGGCAAAGACTTCGTCAACTGCTGCTCTGGAAAATTGGAGTCAGAAAGATATTATAACTGTAAGAGCCCTCAGAAGCTGAATATGCAGGTGCAGCGGCCTGTTAGGAGCACAGAGGGCGGTAGATGAGAGTGTAACTCGTTGTTTGTGTTTTTTTCCTCCGGTCCAGCCGTCGGGATCATCAACTACCCCAGTCAGACGGAGAAGCGCAGCACGGCGTCCAACGACAGCCCCATTTACAGCACCATCAACACGGCAGCTGAGGACGACCTGCTGGCTTACTACGACACCTACTCCAGTGTGCCCTTCAACCAGGGTCCAGACCCCTACAGCAGCAACCCGGTGCTGTCCAGTACTGGGATTCTGGGCCTGGAGCAGGACCTGGACCGCTGGACCATCCAGTCTGGCCAGTCGGGCTCAGAATATGCCAAACTCCAGTACACCAAGAAAAGCAACGGTCAGTACTTTCCCCAATACAAACTCCTTCTTTTGTTGCCTGTACAAAGGTTTGAAAAAATTTTAAAAAATATTTTTGTAAAACGTACCTACTGAGATAAAAAATGTATTTAAAAAATATTTTAGAAAAACTGTACTTGAGTAATTACAATGAGAAGGATTCAATCACATGTTGAAAAAGTATTTGAGAAATTTTGTTCCAAAATTATTGGAGGGTTTTTGAGCGTGAAAATCCAAGATAACATGTCATAACATCTCACATTAAAAAACCAGACTTTGACTGGACCAGACCAAAACTTCCACTTTGTACTATTTTTCTTCTTGACATTGAGAGGTGAACTTGTCGGGATGCAACACTTTTTTTTTTTTTTTGTCATTTCAATAAACAAGGTAACGTTAAGCTACGGCTAAGCTAGTTTCAGAGAGCCACTTCATTTTTAAAAATCTCCACTTTAGGAACAATCTTAAAAAATTATTTGTTTTTCTCACCAAAATCTTGTGATGGTGCTTGTGGACAGGAAATTTGCCCACAGCAGAGCATCAATGTTATAAAATAAAGCAAAACTATCCCAGATTTCAACCAGAGTAATGGGTTTATCATCTTGATTCAGGTGTCTTTTAAATTATTTCTTAAATAATTAAAAGTCCTGCTTGTTCCCCTCCTTCATGATTTGTATTTAGTACGACTCAATATGCTCCTCCTGACCAGACACAACTCTGCACTGTCCATCATTTTGAAAGTAATTAATAACAGAATTAGGTAAAATCTGATTTATTTCTGTTTTCAAAAACCATCAATTTGTTGTGAAATCCACCGGCTTTGTTTCAACCTTTTGAAATGGTTTCGATCGATAGTCCACTGAGTCTTCTGCCAGTCGAACATTTTCCCTGAGCAGCTTCTGCTCTTATTCTGTCTTATCTGTGAAACCTTGAGGTGTCAGACAGGGAGCACACTGGACAAAAACAACTGGCAGAGTGAGGTGAAGCTATCACCACCATTCAAAAAGAAAAAAAAATCAGCAAAGACCTGTTACAGGAAATAAGACATGCATCATCCTCCTGATCTGTTCACATTTTGAACTAACAGCTGTGGGAGTGACCTTGAATGGGGCAAAATAAACAGTTTCAAAATTGTCTTGGTCCAAGTCTTCTTTTTTTAAATATCCATTTCTTTTTATCCATCCTTAAGTGAAGATGCCTTTCAAAAGCTCAAGTGATCCTAAGTTGTTTTTACTCATTATCTCCTCCCACTCACATCCACATGCCAACAAACACTGAGTAATAACAGAAGTTACCTTCAGAAATTCCTGTAAAAGCTTTTAAAGCTGTGCAGAAACGTCCTAAAAATGAGCTATTTGAGTAGTTTTTGTTTGGTTCATTCAAATAGCTGCTAGTTCAATTCATGCAGCTTTTCATGCCGCCAACAAATCTAATTCTCGTAATTTTTGCTTACATAAACTTCTGTGTTGTTTTGAGGATAAAATGAAACGAGGTCAGCTAAAGAGGGAAGCCATTAGAGAGGGACTGTTTTAAAATCCATATCTTGTTCATTTTTTTTGTGTATTCATTTGTCAAGCTGGACATAAAGATAATAGTTATAACAATGATTCTGTTGTAAAGATGCGATACTAAAGATACTAAATGATGGCTCAACCTGAAAAAAAAGTGGAATTACAAATAATAAAGACACATGAGATTAGTTAGAGTTTGGATGGAAAGTAAATATATTTATGAATAAATTGTTAGTTCCTCCGACCCATTTCAGATGGGATTTATGTTTTGGGTGTATTGTTATTTGTGTGTATGTAGATAGGTATGTGTGTGTGTGCGTGCGGACGGACAGATGGATAGATGTGTTCACATATATACTAACTTTACAGGTTTATTCTTGTGCATTCAGTTAAAGTAGAGTTATCGATTGAGATCAATTTATTTTCCAATGTTTTGTTTTTTAATATGCATATATAATGTGGGTGTATGCATTGCACACACACACATGCACACACACACACACATACACACGCACGCATACATACATACATTAAACATACATTCATGAATACATTTACTTTACATTTACGTTAACACAGATTCATATTAGTGTTAATATGAATGTGCTTGGCACAATGGTTGCGACATGTCTGGAATGAGCCGATAAATGAAATTGATGATACAATTATTGTTTTTATCATTGTTTTTGTTGCTATTAGACAAACTGGCTTCGCAGGCATCGGCTGGATCCCTGTCCAAGCCGACTCCTCTCACCTGGGTGGACGTTTTATCACTTCCTCTTCCGCTCAACAAGGGCAGAGATCATCCAAAAGCAGACAAAGAAGAGGCACAGCACAGGTAGCATTCATCACCGCGTTCATTTTTCAGACTCCTCATATCTCCGAGAACACTTGGCTCTTCGGCGTTTTTTTATTTTTATTTTTTATTTCATTATTATTAGAGAGAAGGCCTCTGGCTCTGCTTCTCTGACAGATGGCGTTAAGGCAGCTGGGCATCAAAGCTGCCCCGCAATGCTGCCAAGGCAGTCAAGCAGAGCTTAAGTGAAGTTTGGTGGACTGAGGAGTTTGCAAATTAACACTTGTGTGTCTACCGGCGGCGAGGCGAGGCGACTGCGCTGCGAGGCGGCGGAGGGGAGCGTCCGCGCTAACCGCTTCTGACACATTAGATTGCGGACATAACGGGGTGGGGATCGGAAAGGCTGTTCTGACTGCGCCGTGTCTTTTGTAATGACATTAGGCTCCGTCTGACAGGCTGAATTAGTGCTTTCCGTTTTCAATGACACGTCCATCATTAAAATAGCCCCGACGGCGCTGACATGACAACAGGCATCACGGAGGTGGAGCCCGTCTTCTCGTTCTTCTTTACTACTTCCATTTCATGAGAACTTTGAGCAGTGTGTCTGATTTATTCCTGCTTTGCTCTCTTGTTGACCCCCCTGGTTGCTCTGAAGTGTTTACTGGACGGTGTTGAGTTTTGTGCAAATATTCTGGCTATAATTTAGAAAGAAAAGTAAAGTGATGCAACTGCAAAAACACAAAATCTTAGCAAGTATTTTTGGTTTCTAGGGCAAATATTTTGGTACACTTGTAATTGACGATATGGACTAATATTGTGACAACAATAAAAATTATTATAGAAATCCATTTATTGCCAGGTTTTTGGTAACTGCATGGCACCACAAGCATAAATACTGCTTTTGAAAAACATTCTTATTGAAATGAAGCTTTTTCAGGATGCGTGATTTATGTCACTAAATTACACATAGAGACTGTTTAATCCTATTTTTGAATCAGGATTCATCAGATCTCCTCTGCACCTGCAGAATGCAGAAAAACGCCAAAGAACACAGCGGCGTGGGTTTTGAAGGTCGAGCCGCTTGCACACTTTGCTTGCGTGTTTTATTATTCTTTCCATGTCGGGTCAAACGCGGTTTCTCCTCTACGGCTCAGCCTGAGGGCACTATTTAAATTACATCTGCCCTGCTTTTATGGGACACTCCACATGTACTGTGAAAGCTGCTGCGTTAATCAGTTGTTTAAAAAAATGTTTTGCATTTTAAATATTTGGTTAATTTTTATGTCTTTTGCTCCTTCATTTCTACGCAAAACACATTTATATTCTGTCATCAGTCGCATTGAGTGTAATGTTAATTTAAAGGCATACTTCATCATTCTTACAACCACTCCACCTATGTGTCAATCAGAATCAGCTTTATGGGGCAAAATGTCCCCATAAAGCGAAAATATTTACTTCAATTTCACTCACAGCGTGCAGACATTAAGTATATACAAACAAAACCTTCTAGGAAATAAAATAAACACATGCCAACATCCTCTGGAAGAAAACTTATCCATCCACTTTTTTTTCAATATCTAGAAATGAAATGAGAACAAATATTCTTTTTTTTAGCTAGGCAGAGGGTCAAAATTGATTATTGGATTACAAAAGCTGCACAACCCCATCTATTGTATGTGAACATAATTCTGACCAATTGGGGATTCGATGAAATTGTCACAAAAATGAAACTTGCTGATCCCCAAAGTTGTGTGCGATGCCTTCAAGAGTTCAAATAAACCCTTTGAAGCTTAAGATTAGGGCTGGACAATAAATCAATAACTATATATCGAAACAGACACGTGATCAATATCAATTAATAATACGCCTGACTGAATATTCAATATATAGAAAATTCACTGGACTTAGATCCAGATTCACGTAGCATTCTGGGAGATGTAGGCAAAGGAAAGACTTTAGCCGCTCAACCTCGGCTAGTTACCATCTAAGAAAGATGAAAGTCATCAACTCACTCACTCTGTGGTTACCTAGCAACAACTTGTTGAGTGACTTATGCAGCTAACTACAAAAAAATAAAACCTGGTGCTGAGTGGATAAAAGAGGAAAGGTAACGGCAGCAGTTTGGCAGCATTTCAGATACTTAAAACAAATCAATATTTATCTACATTAACTGATATGAGACGCTTGTATCATGGTACGTTTCTCAGCCATATCGTCCAGCCCTGTATTATATTTTCAAATCTTACTGAAAATGAATCAGCAGCAAGAAGACAGAGTGTGTCCCTGAAAGCCACTCCTTCACCTGCTGCCTTCTGTCCACCCGACGTTTAGCTCCGAGGAGGAAGATGATGACTGGTGTCCTCCGCTGCCGGCCAGAACCTACCTGATGGACTCTTACAGGGAGGAAGGATCAGGCCTGCCGTCCAGACCAGAGGAAGTAACGCCTTCCCCTCAGCATGACGCCCTGCAGCCCGGCGACAGCCCGCGCGTCCAGAACTTTGACCTGTTGGTGCGCCACCAGCAGAGCCAGGTGTCCCAGTCCAACCCCGATCTATTCACCAACACCAAGGCGCTGGAAGCCAGTGATCTGTACAACCACAGCAGCCAGTGGGCGGATGATTTCAGGGGAGAAAGCCTCGGCAAAGGTCAGTTTGAATTAATTCGAATGCTAAGGCTGGACTCATGCGACCGCGCCGCTTCCCGAAGGATCTACTTTCCGGTTGTTACTCAGCAGAAAGAAAATCGTGTTGCATTTATTCATAGGGGAATTTTTTTTATTTTATTTTGGCTTCTGTGTGAAGTTTCCCTAGAGGATGACGTCAGCATGCTCTCTTGTCAGGACAATCTCTCGCTGCGGCCGCCGAGTCGAGCCCGACAGCTGCGGCGCAAAAACCCAGGAGTAAGAAGAGAGCGCCGAGGGACGGGCAGAGCCGGAGAGAGAGGCACGGAGACACGGCAGGTACTTCCTGAGCCACACTAATCAGTTCTAATCCAGTTACGAGAACGCCGCTCATTCTCTAAATTATTTAGAGCAAATCTGACAAACATGGCTTCTTTAATTATTACCTCTTTGATTTAAACAGCAGCCGTCAGCTTAGGTTTGTTTCATTTGTATTAGCAATAGTTCTCATGCCCTTTGAACTCTTAAGCTTTTTTCAATAGACTGTCTAAGAACGTTAGGAACATTGACAAATAAGCTTTTTTTTTTAAAGCCCGAATAGTGTGGTTTGCTTTAATATTTGATCCTCTTTATTCTGACGCCTTTAAATAAAATCAGGCACAACCAGCAGCCTTCATAAGTCACAGGCTGTAATGTGTAATAGATGCATGTGTTCTGTAATGGCGTCTCTCTAGCTGGTTAAAGCTGCAGAATGTAATTTTAACATATTTTAATATGTTAAAGTCCTTCTTAACATATTTGTTAAAAATGTCACCATATGGTGACAGTTTATGAGACAGATAATCAATGAAAAGGTCATTGATTATCTGTGAGGTACTAAAAGATTTTTTTAAGTGAATTTATTAAAGTTTTAATCATAGATTTTCAATCATAGTTTTTTTTATAATCATAAAATGTAAATTGTTTATCAAAAATAATTCTCTAGTAGTAGTAGAGCGACTTGAAAAACGAAATTTCATTGACTTCATTCTCAGAATTCTGACTTTTGATCTCAGGAGATTGAATTTTGAAAATTGTGAGAAAACAAATTCAGAATTTAAATTTTTAGTGGCCCTAATCCCCTTCCATACCTCTCTCTCTGCTTGGCTGTCAGTCAAAGTCATCAAGCTGCTTTGCTCCTCAAGCACAAAATGCACAAGTTTCTGACAAGAAAAAGACCAGAGACCGCATCACACTGCTGTAAAAAACAGCATGAAGCAGCATTTAAGCTAAACAAATGTAATAATGACTGAATAGTGAATAAAAGGTGCTATGTAAGGAAACTCAATGTTTCCTTACGTATTTTGTAACATGGTCTACTGGTTTGCAAAGGGAGTCCTCACTCAGAAGCTAACATTATTTGTGGGATGATAGAATGGAAAAGTTCGGGAATCCCTCCATTAGATATCTGACTTTGGCACATTCACCATCTGAGTAATCACTGGTCTCCATATGCAAACACTTTAAGTCACAGTGGTCCAGAAAGAGGCTGTAGTAACTAAAATAACATGATGCATCATGGGTAACCAGGGCGCTGAGAGTCACTGGCTCACACTTTGAGCTTTCAGGTCCCCTTCTGTGTCCCGTTATTAAGCAAGTCGACCTCAAAAGTGATATCTGCTTATCTAACTCGCAGCGAGAAAGTGAATAAGCAGATTTCCCGAAATGTCAGAGTATTTCTTTTAAGATAAAATTCTCTTTGTGTGTGTGTGTGTGTGTGTGTGTGTGTGTGTGTGTGTGGTGTGTGTGTGTGTGTGTGTGGTGTGTGTGTGTGTGTTTTTTTATCATCGCTGATGAATCAGAGCTCCCCCCTCCGCCGGCCCCTCCCGCCGCAGACGGCTCCCTGCAGCTCTTTGTGGACGTTTCGAGTCGCAGACAAACAGACAACGAAACAAGAGAGGGAAGAGATTTGCCCGCTCTCCTGAAGCGAGGAGACGATTCCTCACCCCAGAGGGGGGACTTGCAAAGTGGTTATCACAAGGTAAAAAAAAAAAGGATAAATTCAAGAAAACAAAAGTGGAGCATGACAAACTGGCTCCGACAGCAACGACACGCAGGTTTGATTTGATATTGTTGTGAAGCTTCCGGTAAATTATCTCGTTTTTCAGTCATTCAGGGGCCAAAACACTTTAAATCTGAGCGATATGTTTTCCCTCAGCAGATGAGAATGTAACCCCATACGGACAGCCAAATGTCCTGTCCAAGGTCCAGACGTCGGGCTACGGGTCCCTGGGGGGAAGGGCGTTTCCTCGGCCCGCCGCTGTTCAGAGGAGAGATGAGGTAAGTCTGAACAGAGCAGATACTGAACTGTTATCAACTCAATAAGAGACTCTGCAGGAAGCAGGCCCGTCTCCAATAAATATTTTTAAATAAATAAGGAAAGATGGAATCTAGAGTTTATTTCTTTTATCCGGTACAGCTCTCAGTCCACTGGCCAATTATCCAGTAAACATGTTTTCAATATGGACATCATAGGTTGAAGTATAAAATTTAAATACAGTTGCTTTAAATGTTTTTTACATATTTCTGTTAAAATGCCAGATTTTTGTGAAGCAAGTAAAAATTACCAACTAAGGTAAATTATTTCAATATTGTACAATTGTTAACGTACTGAAATTTATACAACAAAACAACTTCATATACCTGGTTGTATAATTGTTCACTCCCCCTAAACTTAAACTTTGCTGAAGAACCTTCGGTCTTCTCTTAGCAGTGGCGACACCCAGAGGGGGAGTGAAGGGGCCACTGGCCCTGACTTGAAAAATGCTTAGCTTCCCCACTGCATGACCCCTGCAGGGAATCACACTCAAGCCATAGAGAGGAAAACAAGAGTCAACGTTTGCATTGAAGACAAAAATATAAAAGCCACAAAATGTATAAATGCAAAATAAAGAAAAGAAAAAAAATTAAATCAACCCTATTTTTTATTTTTATTTTATTTGCTGTGCCCCACTAGAACTTCCCAAAACTTCAGTTTTCATCTCATATTGAAACAAAGAGAATGGTTCTCCAACTTAAAAAAAAAATCAACAGCAGTTAAGTGGTCATAAGTAATTTAATGACATAAGTGAAACTTACTTTGTTCATGTTTGTTTAACTTGACAACTTAATAAATTATCTTAATTTCTTTTGTTTTATGCACAGGTGAAGAAAACTAAAAGTGTTGTGTTCATAGTTTTATCATTGATAACAAAAAACAATTTTCCCTTGACAAAGATCATCTCTTCCACATGTTTCACTGTGGAAGTGGTTTCTTAAAATAATGCTCAGTATTACTTTTGAGTCAGCATAATATTTAGGAACTGTGGCCCAAAGAGTTCAGCTCTGCTTTCATCAGATTAAGCTTTTAGAAGAGTTTCGCCTAGACTGGAAGTTTTCTTTGACAGAAACTGATTCACAGCCTCATGTGTCAGTCATGTGAATGGAGGAGGAGAGTTTTGTCACATGTAGAACATAAAGGGTCCCGACCAGAACCTGCTCTGCCGTCAGCGTTCCTGCCAGACTCTTGACAACCTTCCTTCCTGACCATTTGTCTTGTCTGCTCATCCGTTTCATAGAAACTTACAGTTTCATTATGTCACCTTTGTGACCTCGACACTTTTTTCCTCCTATTTTTCATGTCTGCCTCTGCTGTCCTTTGTTACGCACACATATATAACACACATATATATATTTGTAATTGTGGAGTTTTTTTCACTCTTCTGAGTGATTCCAACGTCTCTGCTAACTGTGACTTTAGCTGAAGGGTGCAAACCATGTCAGGAGAATCGTACCAAGACACTTGTACTTCAAGTCTAACTAATCTGATTTACTGTAATTGATGTTATGTGTATAGATGTGTATTATGTCGATTTATTTAAAGGTGCTTCAGTAAAGTATTAGCTAAAGGGTCTTTTTTTCCTTCTTCTTTGCCATTTTTTGAATTGAACAACACTTGTAGCTTATTACTCCAAAAAAGAAAAATATTTTGAGAGGATTATTATTCTCATTTGTTTTATGTTACACAATTGTGGGTTGTTAATGGGTTATGCAGACTCTGAGGTTCACGTAAATCTTCTGCTGTTGCAGACTCTCTGCAAACTTTTAATAAACGTATTAAAAATACATCAAGCACATTAATTACACCGACAGTCATTCCGAGTTTAACTTCAGAAGGACATTTCCCTTCTGCTGCATTAAGATAAAATGTTGTTTGTGGTTTAAAAATACCCAACAACAGATGTTCAGCTAAGAGAGGATGTAGTAATATTCCACTGATATTGTGAGGTTTTTCTCCGCCAAATCTGTGAACAGATTTATGAGGGTGTTTTGATGCATATTAACTTTTTAAAGCTCATTTAAAGGTATCCTGTACCTTTAAATGTTTTCCTCAGCTTTTTGGACACATTTTTTTCTCCTTACAAATCCAAATATTGTCGGCCACGAATTCGTCTCAACTTTGCAAGCAGTGAGCTTCGTGAAGTGTATTAATGAGTTTAATTAAATGACACACTGCAGCACTTTACACACGCGTTGACTCAAATATTTGTTTTTGTGGATTATCTGCTGAAAATCTAGTCATTAATCAGATTTTAAAAATTGGCATTTTTCTGAGATTTTCCATTTTACCACATATGCTTATTTTTTTCAGTATTAGACATAGTTTATTTTTCAACTAAACATTTTATTGCCTAAAATGCTACATTACATTCAATAAGTGAAAGCTTTTAATCATTTGTAGCAAAGGATAAATCTGCAGGTGAAAATATATTTCTGACATAAGTTTATCCCTTTCTGCTTGACTAACATCAGTACAGTGTAGGACTGATCTGTTTATTTGACCCAGGTTAGTCTGAAACTAACCACTGAAGGACTTCTGGATCAAACATATTTACAGTCAATATTGTTTTCATCTTAAATGCAACATGTGTATATTTTTGTACAGTTTTGGCTTTATTAATACTCTGAATATGTTGTACTTTAAGAAGCTGCGAGCTCCAGTTAACGATTAATCGATTGCTAAATAAGTGGCGATTATTTCAATAATCGATTAATCACTAATAACACGATTAATTAATTTCAGCGCTACTTTCAACATCTTTCTTTTTTCTACATTTTTTGTTTTTACTCTGATCCCCATAAATAAAATGGACCTGTATGTAGATACTGAAAGGCTGTCTGGATGGCCAAGTCAAAGTCCAGACACAAATCAAATCGAAAATTTGTGGTAAAACCGAGTTTGAGATATTTTGCAATGATGAATGGGCAGACATTTTGATCTCAAGGGTTTGATTAAATTTCTTGCACCTGTTTCAAGATCTCAACATTAAAAATAAAAAAACAAAAAAGCATAAGATTTACTTTTATGATTATATCCAAAATTACTTTCACCACAAAAAGGAATATTTTTTTTTTAATTTTTTTAAAATTGAGTGTTTTATTGGCAACATGAGCAACTGTAGACGAGAACGTAAAGTTGCCCGGTACACCTGAAGAGCAGCAACGAACGTGAAACAACAGAGAAATGTTAGTAATTCAAGTTACTTACAAGTGGATCTGATTCCTCAGTGAAGACGAATTTCTGATTTGAAACGTAATCTTAAAAATGGGAAACATGATATGTGAGCTTCATTACTTCCTCACTTTAGGGATTTTCACATGGCTTGATCTCCACAGCTGTTCTCCATGTAATCTGCATGCTAATGTCTCTGCTCGTCTAACCGCGCGCATTCTTTTCATTTGGCTTTCTCCGCAGAATCTCATATAGACAGCCGCCGATTACACCACGTGACATTCTCCTCTCCTTTCCTCTCCGACTTCCTGTCTCCGCGAACCATCAATGTGTTGCCATGGCATCCCGCGAAAAGCCGAAGACAAAAGGAAAAGCGTCAAGGCTTGCCATCTGCCTTTTCACAAGCTACTCGTATTCTCTTTTTATTTTACTTTAGGGATCTTCTTTCTTCTTCTTCTTCTTGCGTGTGATTTCTCTCACCCCCCTCCTGTGTACAAAGACTTCCTCTGTAATTTTTTTAAAGGAAGAGGTGGTCACATATATTGCTAAGAAAAGAAACCTATGGTATTTTTAGGCTAAAGGGAATGAAATGGAAGTATTGCGTCGTTGTACAGCAGATTAATGAATGTATCTTTTGTTTACTCCTGACCGTCAAACTATGATGCTGCGGGGTTTTTTGGTTTTGTTTTGTTTTTGATGAACGACGGGAGCAGGGAAGGGGGACTTGAAGCTGAATCTCATGATGTCGGTGTGGGTGTGTGTCAGTGTTTTTAATTTCACCTTCCCGTGTGGCTGTGTAACTGTGTTAGATCACCAGTGTGTTCATTTTTAAATCTGGGAAAAAAAAATAAATAAATAAATAAAAGGCTTTGTTACATAAAGGTTCCTCTTGCGTAGAGTGTGAAATCTACTAACTGTGACAGAAGAATAGCAGTTGTGTTGGTAGCAGTGGGACTCTGCGGATGACAACGCCAGCCTGGATTTTCCAGTCAGCTGGTCCACTGCCTCAGCACCGAGTGAAAGTTGGAACAGAACATGATTCAAAAGTGCTCGAAAAACTTGTGCTGCTGAAACTTTTTGAGCTTTAGAGCAGATCTGATTATTTATAATTATTATTATTATTATTATTGGAAAGATTTAAGGAAAGATCTTTAAGATGACCAGCATTCCTAACTACAACCTGTAGAAACCTGTGAGGTAGTTTTCTAATTGGTAATTGGTAGAAATGTATTTTGCGTTTGTTGATTCAGCAGAAATCCTCTGGTAAAAACGAACTTATCTTCTGCCATCTTTGAGCCCCGAATCCTATTGGACAAGGATCGTTCAAACAGACCAATCAGAAAAGACCTGGCGTTCCAATAAGAACAGAGTTTTCTACCTAAATTATGTCATCTCTGATTTTATGTTAATGATTCTGGTTAAAAAGGGAAATTCCTACAATATATTTATATTTCTTATGCATACGGTAGAACATTGGTAATATCTGGCTATTTTAATGTAAATGGCTGTTATGGTTTGTTAGAAGATGTTAATATGATCATTAAAAGATTTTCATACAGGGATGTTATATCACGACCTGCACAATCCTGGGAACAGATTTAAGCGACACAGGGTCATTTTTGAAGAGGTCACCTTTCTAAAACTTTTGCCTAAGTTTTTTAAAAACCTAAATCATTTTTTCCCCAACAATGATTTTGGGGTTTTCCCCCAAAATCATTGTTGGCAAAAAACAACTTAGTCCATTAATTTTGCAAGGGGACGATAAGTGAGCATTTTAAGGGACAGTTCAGTGGAAGGAAAAAGTATAGTTGAAAATAGTGTACAAGCAACTCAAGCAGAGTCCATTGGAGAGTCTTGTGAAGATTCAAAAACTGAAGACTGCAGCAGTCAGAGCTTTGGATATTGAAGAGGGACCGGGGGATCGGTGTTTTCTGATTCATGTCTGTCTCAGGTCCTGGGGTCTGTGACTCCTCACACACAAAAATTCACACACACAGACTAGTTTGCATTTGTACCCATATTAGAGCTTTCTGTTGACTAGTACAGAACTGAAGTGCAAAAAAATACAAAAAATCAGGACCAAGAGAAGATAAACATGGTGAAAATGGTCCTGTGTATCTGGTATGAAAATACACACACACATGCACACACAGGTGCTTGAATTCAGGTGTTTACGCACACTATCTTGGGCGTCGGTTGCCACTGAATACATCACGTATTAATAGCCTGGTTCTTTTCATCCATGCTGTTATGAAAGCATCTGTTTCTCACTGGTTACTGTGTCATTTTTCTCTCTCTTTTCACAGGTTTATAACTAAACTTCTAGGGTGTTCTCTTATATTCCCTTCATCATTTTTTCTCCCCTCTATTCTTATTTTCATCTTTCCCTTTTAGCTGTTTGCCACCTCTCTTACGTTCTTTTTTTTCTCTCTCTCTCTCTTTAAAGCTGTTGGGCGTCTCCATTAGCACTCAGACAAACGTGCTACATTGTCATTTAGACATTTAGAGAAGAAAGAGGAAAAGAAAAGGAAGCAGCCAGGAGATCCGTGGTCACTTTCTAGGTGCTGAGAAAATACAAAGTTCAGGAGAGTGACTAATGTTGACAGGACAACTCTTACATTTACACTTTTCTTTTTAGAAAAAGAGGCAGGAAAAAAAAAGCCTCAGAAATTTTCCCGAGTGGGAAAACGATCTGCCCTTATCAGATGAAAACATTTGAACTTTTGGCCTACATACAAAAAGCTGTGTGTGTGTGGCAGAAAACTGACACTGCTCCTCACCCTGAACACAACTTCCTGAAAAAGAAACAAAGGATCAGCCGCATGCTGCTGTGAGGCTATTTTCCTTGAGTTCAGATAGGAAAGTTGGTCATAGATGTTAGTAAGATGGAGCTGAATACAGGACAGTCCTGGGAGAAAACCTGTCAGTGCCTAAAAATGAAAAAAAAGCCCTGAGGATTGACAGACAAGAACCATCAATGTAAAGACAGAGCAACAATGGATCAAAATACACAAACAGAATGGCCTATTCAAAGTCCAGACCTAAGTTAACTTTAAAATCTGTGGCTGAAAACACAACTGACAATTTTATTTGGAAAATAATGTTGGAGAAAAAAATGTCTGTACTTCAAATTCACAATTGTGCTGCTACCCTGTGTTGTTCTATCCCATAAGCTGGTTATGTCTAAAATGAGAGAAAATGTGATTTATTTTCCTTCAAGTGTGAATATTTTTGCGAGTCACACTAAAATGCGACTTGTGTTTCACGCTGAGGAATCTGGAATTTCCCTGCCTGAATTTGAAATGAATAGAATCTGTGGAGTGTTTGGTGGAAGAATAAAACATAGGACTCAAAAATAACACAAAGTTTTAAAAACCACCAGCTTAACATCAGCAAATACAAAAAACAAAAACTGGGAGACACTATTTGTGTCACATTATGGTTTTCATCATTTACATGCTATCGAACTTCACTCAGTCTGAGACTTTGACTCTGTGAAACTGAGTAAATCTGTCTCTTCTGAATGGGTGATTTATCCTGATTATTGATTACGTATTAGCATTCATATAAGTAATGACTGTTGAGCTTAGGAGCATTTGCTCAGGATCTTTAAGGGAAAACATGTAACTGTCCAAAAATGTAAAAAGTGCTAAAACGTTGTGATTGACGGCCTGTTGCTGATAGTGATCTGGTGTGTCGCTGTGATCCGTATAAATAAAACAATTAAGATCTGCGCCGCTCCGTTTTCATGTGACTGAGAATATTAATGTGGGGACGTGAACAGACTGTCAGCAATAGCAGGATGCACATGTTTAATAGCAGGGCTACAATATATTGCCTAAACCTCATTACAAACATGGTTGCACATTGAAGAGTTTAATTATGCAGAAAGCAGAGGCACCGATATATGATGATGCTTTCATCTTATGCAAGGGGGAAAAGTGTCACTGGAGGATTTAGTGTCTGAGAAAACACTGAGGATCTTGGCGTCTTTCACCTTGGATCTGTAAGCAGAGATCTGTAGATATTGGAGGAATCTAACTCCACTTGGACACGGAGACGTTTCCACAAACGAACGGGACAGGAAGGCCCTGATCGTTCCAGGTTTGGAAAACCTTCCTTGGAAAGTCAACCGTACCTGGTACCTGTTTAGTACCAAGTGGTTTGTTCCACATCCTGATTGAATCTACCTCAATTCCTGGATATTCACAGAACAAATACATAGTTTCCAGCCCAATAGCAAAAAAATTAGATCAAAAATAAATATTACTACATAATAGTGTCTTTGTATTATGGATATTTAATGTAAGACTTCAATGGAAAAGCTTAAAAATGGCTAAAACCTTAAGAGTATTTTATTTGGAAAGTTTACCTGTGTGTGTGTGTTTTCTTCTGTATGTTTTCATTTCATTTCTAGCTAGTTAGTCAGAGCTACTTGGAAGATCCAAAGGAGCCACTTGTGGCTCCAGAGCCACAGGTTGAAGACCACTCACATGGTAAAGGCAGCCGAATAAAAACATCACAGATTGATGTTTTATTTCTAATGTCAAATCTATCTTTGGTTTTCCTTGCACTTTCCAGTCGTGTGTGTGTATTTAGTAGAGACATGCCAAAGAAAAAAAAGGAGAAAAAAAAACAAAAACTAAAGCAATATAAACACTTCTGCAAGACCCAAACAAGTTTGAGTGGAACCATTTTCTCCTAAATGAATTTCCGTCTCATGTAACCATAGCAAACTTCTTCTGAGGTGCAATGAAATAAGCTTGTGTCTCTGATTCAGAGAGGCCTTGTAGCAAGAAAAGAAAAAGGAATAAATGAGCTCAAGTTTTTCAACTGGAGCCAATTGACCCTGAAGTCTGAATAAACTCCTGGTATGTTGTATCATGTTCCGAGAACACCTCCCCTCCCCCCCCCAAAAAAGCCTCATCTATGAGAACGTGTGCACGAGCTGATGCCTTCCTTCCTCAGATTGCAGCATTGTGAGGCTGAACGTGGCTTAATGAGAGCAGGAAGCCTTCATCTCGGAGTACAGATTCCGAAATGTGACAGCGCTGGGATATGAAAGGCTTCTTCACCCACCCTCTCCTATGTCAGCTCTGTCATCCACTGGGTGAACCTTCCATGTGGAGATCTTATTAGCTGAAGAATAGGGAGACATTCAGACAGTGTGGAAAACATGTTGGACTCCGTCGTCTTAAGCTAACACCATCTGAGTCCCACCAGGCCAGGAGGATGACGGTCATCCACTGCAACTTGAACAGGTCACATGATTCAGATGGGTGGTGCAATCCTGTGCTTTTAGGCATGTGGGTTATGATTTTAACATTAAGTGGTCTTATGCAGGAGAACTGATGCACAATAGGTTTAATATGAACCCTACCCAGGTAGCTCAATGCTGCAATCCTCAAAAAACTTTACTATAACTTCATGTTGTAGTATTATTTTTATTCATAAAAATCCCAAAATGTTTACACAACTCACCTGTTTATACAACTCACAAGAGCTTCATATACAGTACAATGTTTGCAAAACACACATTTATTAAAAAAAGAAAAGGAAAGAAAAACAGTGGAACCCCCTTGACGTTGTTGCCCTGGGCTACTGCCCTTGTAAGGCCTTTCTTAAGTCTCACTGTGATTAAACACATTTTCTGCCACTTGAATCTTAATTTTTCTTGCTCTACCAAAAAGAAAGCTACATCACAGAACTTGTATGACATTACGAAGTAGTGTAAAAGATTTCAACAAAGCTAAACATCCTTTGCCGAGTGAAAGAACATAATAAAACAAAACACATGAGAAACAAAATCACTGACCTCTATTTGTCAATTTAAGACTTTTGAAGCACAGTAAGAGCAGCAACATGTGAAAAATAGAGAAAACACAAACAGCCGAAAGCCTTTCCTCCTAAAATTACATCGACGATTAATTTAGCAAAACCCAGAACAACAAGTGAGGCACTACAGGTCATGCTAGCCTCAGTGTTCATGATTCATGAATTCCACTTGGTGGAAAAGAAGACAATAATTCTCACATTTACCCACAAAACATCTTGACGATCCCTAAG
This sequence comes from Poecilia picta, assembly GCA_033032245.1. NCBI lineage: Eukaryota > Metazoa > Chordata > Actinopteri > Cyprinodontiformes > Poeciliidae > Poecilia > Poecilia picta. The sequence goes on from CM065365.1 coordinate 7,852,225, forward strand.
ACTCCAGGGGGGAAAACCATTCTCTCCCAGGAGCGACGAGACAGAGTCCAACATGTTAGACTGAGTGTGATTTGGAAAGACGGAGAGATAAAATAAATCCATGAAGCGTCACAAACCATGCATACATTTTAAGTTCCTTCTCAGGTTATACGCATGACTATCACAATACCATCCACGCTGCTCAATTACAGCAAGATCTCTCCAGAGCTCAACCCAAGCATGAAATGGAGCTCAATCAGATCCGACAGACGATCCGTCTTCATTATGTTGTACGGTAAACTCAAACCGTGTTCTGACAATTAAATGTGTCGTGTTGTTTTAGCATGAAAACCTTTGAAGTTGAAGCAATGTCATGTTCATATTTGTGCAATCTAAACAGGTGAACGTTCAGCAGAGAGTACAGCACTGAAAAGTAACTGGAAAGCACCACCTAGTGGTGATGTGGGGGCATTTCTTTTATTTTCAAGGTGGTCTCCCTTGTTGTGTGTAGATGGAAGAAAAAAAACTAAGGGAAACGCAGAACTCAACAACTTGCTTCAAAGCTCCTGCTTTACAGTGTTGCCCTGGCAACCATAGTTAAATCAATGTAGTCCAAAGCTGCTGTGCCGAACTACAGAACTTCCATTATGGTGCGTTCAATACACCTAATGACAGCAATTTATTTCTATCTCCCACAGCTTGTTTCCTTCAAACAGACCAAAAAGTATTTTAACTTAAGAAAAAACAATTACATGTACTTGCTGCGTGTTTCATTTTAAAGAAAAACTTCTGAAACTATTTTAAAATTGTCTCTACTTTGTCACAACCACATGAGATTTTATGTCAGATCAGCACAAATCACAAGATAACACATAGTTTTAAACTTTGTAGGTTAAAAAAGTCAAAAGTGCAGTAAAAAGAAAAGAAATTAGTTCTGAATCCATAAGTAGAGAATAAATAACTTATTGTATTTTTTTGCTGATTCCAAGCCAAACAGGAGACACCTGGGAAACAAATGTAAGAAAGTTTCAGAAATGTGAATACTTCCACATTTGTGCAACAGCATGATAAAGCAGATGCTTAGACTATTGGGAAAACTAATAAAATCATATTTTCAAGAATAAATAAATCTGAACAAAAAGCCCCGGATCATCTTCCCTTCGTTTTACTCACCTCACTGTTCCGCCAAGTCATTCGCATTCAATGTTGGTCATAATTATATACGTTTTGTGTGTGTGTGTGTGTGTGTGTGTGTGTGTGTGTTTGTGTTTTTAAATAAATGTCTGAGCAATTTTTTTATCTGCAATTAAACGCATTTCATTTCTCCGGGACGGCTGAGTGCCAATTAAAAGGCGGCTTGTCAAAAATACAGCACTTAACGCATAATAAATCAAAGATGGCAGCAATTTGTCTTTCAGTTTTCATTAAGAGTCACGGAGAAATGAAGAGGAGCAGCGCGGCGAGAGCATTTCCTCTAATGTATTCACCGTTTAAACCTTAATGTCCGAGGGAAGGAGTTATGGATTGGAACTTATGCAAATGGCGCCGTTTCAATTAATAATAATCTGGACCTGGTGGTCTGGCGCAGACAAATAATGACAGGGAAGGGATTTGCAAACATATTTCAAAAAAGAAAAAAAACGACTGAACTCTGTTGTATTACTGGTTTTGTCTTTGCGGCCTGTTGCAGGTCACGGGTTCACTGTGTGGGGTTTGAAAGAAAAGCCCCCCGTCATCAGTATGAACTGCGGCGCTTTGGGAGTTTTGTATTTTCAGCAGATTCCCCCTCAAACACAGAACTCATCCGTTGTGATTGGTCGCGGCTCCGCGGGGCCCCATTGTCCCTCCGATCCGTTTGTTCGCTCGGTTTCCTGCACGCAAACAAAACTTTCCTGCCATCCCGGGCTGCTTTGTGCTGCGACCACCTGGGATATTGGATTCCCACAACTATTTCCCGAGGAAAAGAACAAAACGCAAAGGTATGCAGTCCAGTCCTTTCCAAATCTGCATTTTTGAAAGTTATTTTCTAATGTACGTCTTGAATTCAATTGTGATTTTTTTTTTTTTTGGATAAAAATGCTGGAAAGGTCCACTTTGCATAAAATATTCCAAGAAGATGTCATGTTTCTATGGATGCTCCACTGAATCTAAGCAAGCAAGAATATTCTTTGGCTCATTTTGCCTCCTGTTTGGTATTCCTGGAAAGCCTCTTGATTTATTCAGAGTCAAACATGTTTAACATCACTCTGACAGTGTCAAAGGTCAACGAGGTATTAGATCAAACCAACCTGCTTCTTCATGTGGAGTAAGGGCTGATACTTCTGGAATTATTTTCTCCCCCTCCCCAAGTTCCCTCATGCATCCTCTCCCGGTTTCTTCCATATTTCTGAGTTTCACACCGTCTCAAGCCCTGACCTACTGTTTCTTCTTCTCCCTCTCAGTATATTTTAGCAGGATGTACAGCTTCATGGGAGGCGGGTTGTTCTGTGCCGGAGTCGGGAACATACTCCTCATCGTTTCTACAGCAACAGACTACTGGATGCAGTACCGCCACTCCAGTAACTACATGCACCAGGGCCTGTGGCGGTACTGTGTGCCTGGGAAGTGCATGACGCACACTGACAGCATCGGTGAGACTCGCTCCATGTTGTGTGTTTTAGTGTCTGACTGTGTGTCACAATCAGATTTGTTTGCTTTCCAGTGAACAGTTGAAAGTCCGAGGCGCGTCATGGATCAGATGGAAAAAAAACTTTTGAAGTCTCTTTGTTTCAGAAAGATGTAAAATCGGTGGACCAGAGCTTCTTCTGATTGCTACTTTACCTTGTTGAACCAACAGAACCGACAATCATCCGCATGTCCGTAAGCTTATTGTGATACATGACGCCGCTCTGTAGAACAATAAGTAAGTAGATGCAGCACTGAAACTAAGGAGGAAAAAATGCTAGAAAAGAGAAAAATCTGTAAATATAAATTCAAGAGCAATGATTCAGACTGTAACTAATGATTATTTCAGTAATAGATCAGTCAAATGATCATTCGGATAGCTGATTGATTAATCAGATTCTAAGATTGGCACATTTTGCTGATTTTTTTTATTTTACCACTTTTTTAATACAATATTTGTAATGCATTTAAAATATATTTTTTTAAAAAATCAGTTTCTCTAAAAAAATATACATTTTTAAATAAAAAATGTACTTTTTTTGGCTGAAATTCAAGAATATAGCAGTCCTTTAGTTTGTGCACACTGATTCATTTATAGATTATTCAACTATTTTTTAAATTAACTGATTAATAATTACACAGCAAAAGATACTTAAAGGATTTTTGTTTTTTTTAGAACTTGAACCAGGTGAAGCTAACACTATATTCTATGACACTTCAGGAGTTCTGGGTAGAACATGTTTACAAAAGTGTTTTTTTTTATTTTATTTTTATCTTAAATGAAAAATGCATATGTTTCTTTATACAGTTTTGGCCTAATTTTTGCTCTGACTGTTGTTCTTTCTGCAAATGGCCTATTTTTGAGTCTGTAGATTCCAGTCAATGATTAATTGATTAATTAATTAGTTGACGATTGTTTCAACAATCGATCGTTCATGAATCGCTTCAGCCCTAATAATGACATCAAAAGACTGGAAAAAAGTTTTCTGCCAGTTTTCTGTACCTACAATCATCACATTGTGAAACAAAGTTAGTTGAGAGGGGAAAAAAACAACTTTGAAAACAATAAAGACACAAAAAAATTGATTTTCAAATAAGTCAAATGAAAACAGACACAAAAAGCACAGTGAATACAGAACCCTCCACAGATCAGCAGCTCAGGGGTCATCATGGATTACAATGTGGGATAAAATTTCAATGTTACAAAGAACAATAAAAGTATAACATCCAGTTCAACCTGATGTAGCAGATAGAATGACCTTAGACAGGGGTGTCAAACTCCAGTCCTCAGGGCTGCTTGTCCTGCAGTTTTTAGATGGTCCACAGGAAAAACGCTGAAATGAAATGACTTAATTACCTCCTTCTTGTGTAGATATGTTCTCCAGAGCCTTGCTAACGACCCAATTATTCTATTCAGGTGTGGTGCAGCAGAGCAGTGGCCCTCCAGGACTGGAGTTCGATACCTGTGACCTAATACTTAAGAAAACTAAGCTCTTGATATTAGCCCGTTTTACTTTGACTGAGTTTTACTTTCACCTGCACCACTGCGCCCCTCTGATCATTCTCATGGCCGCTTCCTCTTTCCCCACGGTGACCTTTTGACCCCGAGAAGCACGTAAAGCTTTCCTGTGGTGGAGCCGAGAACACGAAACTGTCCGCCTTCTCCAGAAGCAAACTGACAGAAACATCCTTCTCATCCCACAGCGTACTGGGACGCCACTCGGGCCTTCATGATCCTCTCCCTGCTGGCTTGTTTCATCGGCATCGTGATCGGCATCATGGCCTTCATCCACTACTCTTCCTTCGACGGGTTTGACAAGACGTTTGCAGCCGGGATCCTCTTCTTCATCTCCTGTAAGTTACTCGCCAATAACCACACGCTCTTCTCTTTCTCTCCGTTTGTGCCGAACTGAAGGTGGTAACTACTGAATATCCGTCACGCAGGCTTCTTCGTGCTCCTGGCCATGGCCGTCTACACGGGGGTGACGGTCAACTACTACGGGAAACGCTATGGCAGCTGGCGATTCTCCTGGTCCTACATCATGGGCTGGGTGGCGGTGGTGCTCACCTTTTTCTCAGGTGCAAGCCTTAAAATTTTTGTACACGCATGAATATATTTCACTCGTTTTTAATCAAGCGTTCTTTCTAGGTATCTTCTACATGTGTGCCTACCGGATGCACGAATGCCCAAGGAACTCCAACTCGCGCTGAGGCACTTCAGAATCTATAAGCGATCCCAACACAGCTGAAACGAACCAGAGTCGACGTGAATCTTCCCAACAGCTTCCCGTAACTCGTCACGTTCAACGATAAGCAAAAAATAAAGGAGAAAAAAGTGTTTTGTTTGTTTCATTTTTTAAATGTCTGTACTGATAATTTCATTGCTTTTCAGCTGGATCGTAGCTGAAGGATCTCAGGACCAGTATGGAAAATGAATTGAGGCGCTAATTTCTCAACCATTGGTGTCTAATCAAATCAATTTGATTCACTGATTTTACATGACTATTAAAACTGTCATTTTAATTTTGTTTAATTTTACTTCTTAAATGCGTTTGATCAGGTTGGGATTTTTAGTGCTTTCCTTCCATTTGTCTGGACAATCTTTGTCTATTAAACTTTGGGAACCGTTTTCCTCTACAAATCCTGCAACTGGTGGTGTTCCTCAAGGAATCACCTTGGAACCACTTTCATTTGCACTACAAATGCTTCCTTTGGGTTGAATATTTCATTTGATTATCATGAAAAATAACAGTTAAAACATTTCCAACTGCCATTGAACACCAGTGACCGTACAGTGGTTAAGATCTACTCTGAATTGCACTATAAAGATGCATTTTTTTAGTGCAGTTTCTACTTAACTGTTGAAACTCATCAAGCCTTTTTTTTACAATGAAGTCATAATTATTTAGCCTCTTTGAAATTAGCGCCTCTTAGCACTATCACGTCTTCGGATGCAACCAAAATATGGAGCCAAAGAGTGAGTGAAAACTGAGTTGTTTTGTTCCTTTTAACTTATTTCAAAGGAAGCATAATAGGCCGACCTGTAAAGTTACATCACAGAAATTCCACTTATAGTGGAAAGCTGATAAAGCTAATAAAGCTGAGAAAATACTAGAGAGTTGGACATTTCATAGAGACCAGAAGACTTGCAAGAAGTAAAATGAGTCCAAAGTTATTTATTTATTCTTCTTTTGGTGAAGAACTGTGCAACAGATACAACTTCATCTCAAAGTAAGCAACAGAAATACTTTGAGGCAATATAAATGTTAACCATTTTAACTTAGAAACACGCAGAGTTTAAAAAAACAAAACAGAAAAACAATGTCCAGAGGACAATAATTTGTTTACTCTTCAGAACATGCATTGGAAATATGAATAAGGCCGTCTGTGACATTGAACATAAAGAAAGAACATCTGTTGAGGCTGCAGTGCAGCTTAGTCGACCTCCTCTATGGTGGGGCCTGAAACCCCTCCTGTTCGGGTCGCACCAGCTCCTGGCATCTGTCCTTCACTCTGGTACAGCTTGGTCATAATCGGGTTGCACAACTTCTCAAGCTCCTTCTGCTGGTGCTCAAACTCCTCTTTCTCTGCAGTCTAAAAAAACAAAGCAAAGAAACAAACAATGTTAAATATAATTGTCTACTATTTTCTGGGTACAATTAAAGCTGAGAACTGCCAAGACATTTTCAATTCAGTCATTCTTAAATTAAACCTTTTCCTAAAAAAACTTGGGTTTTTCTTTCTACTGTGGGAGATATGCAACATAAAAGTCAACAGATGCGTGTACAAAACTGCAATTATTTTCACCTGCTCTAAACAATTTATGAATTTGTGGGCACAGCTGGCCCGTTACCGCATGGACGTTGCTATGTCGACAGACGGAGATAATGACTGACAAACTCCATCTTTGCTGTTTAAGATTATTGAATAACAGAAAATGGGAACCATATTTGGATTGATTTTTTTTTTTACAACACGACAGGAATAGGTATAATCACCAGCAGAAAAACATATTGACATATACAGACGGATGAGAACGAGTCTGAGAACATGGAGGATCTGCATTGGGCTGTTTTGCAGCAAGAAACCGGAAGAGAATAAAGCTGGTGATCAATATAGATTAAACATAGACTTGAAAGTAGGGTGGAGAAATATTCCAGTGTGGCTGTGACCAGAAAATGTTTTTTTACGGTGGTCAGCCAATTGGATATTGATCTAGTAAACACAGATTCCCACTGTAGCTTTATGCTTTTTATTAGCAGACACAAATTTAGTTGAATACTTAAGACTGTTACGATAACAAATTTTAAGGGACGATAAATTGTCCCAGATATTCTATTACCATGTTGAGATCTTTTCCAACTACTTTAATAATACTAATGGCATATTACTCCAAGAATATCCATTCAAAGATTTAAAAAAAGTCATTTCTGAAGAACACTTAACTCAACAATCATTCTGCTTAGACAGGAGAAACAGGTAAAAGTGCCAAGTAGTGCAAACTACCTACTTTGTAATGAGTGTCAAATGTATATAGAGTTTCTCAAAATGGCAGGTTTTCAGCAATATAACAGGAGAGCATATCTAACAATCCCTGCCAAATGGAAATGATTGCATTCACTTGAATTTGTCCAGCAATTAATTGATTGTGAGCTTATGAGCTCTGCAGTCCAACTCAAAGTTGTCTCAAAATGTCATGAGCATCTAGCAGCAGTACCAGCCTACAGGTATCTTCATGCAGAAAGCTGTGACCTGTATACAATCAATGAGTCAGAAGTAGCTAATTTCACAGTGAAAACAGAGTTAATGCCTCTTCAATCTAAATGTCTTACAAAACTATTGAAACTACTTCTCTCAAACTCGAACCTGATTCTTGTCGAGCCAGCTGATGACCTCGTTGCATTTGTCCAGGACCTTCTTCTTGTCCGACTCGCTGACCTTGTCCTTCAGCTTCTCGTCCTCTACGGTGGACCTAATGTTGAAGGTGTAGGACTCCAGGCTGTTCTTGGCCGCCACCTTTTCTCTCTGGAAGTCGTCTTCGGCCCTGTACGTCTCCGCTTCGTGAACCATGCGCTCGATATCCTCTTTGCTCAAGCGGCCTTGGAGAGCAAGGAAGAGAGAAGAAAAATGGCTTACGAAGAAAAGCTACGATAAACACTGATGGCCGGGGTTAGCTTTTCAATAAATTTAAAAGAGTTTTGTTACCTTTGTCGTTGGTGATGGTGATTTTGTTCTCCTTCCCGGTGCTCTTGTCGACGGCGGAGACGTTCATGATGCCGTTGGCGTCAATATCGAACGTCACCTCGATCTGAGGGACCCCGCGAGGAGCCGGCGGTATCCCTGTCAGCTCAAATTTCCCGAGGAGGTTGTTATCTTTGGTCATCGCCCTTTCGCCCTCGAACACCTACGAAGACGACAGCTAAGGTCAACTCAACTGCAACTCGTTTCATCATTCGGAAGGCGAACGCAGACAGACGGCTGCCTCGCCTGAATGAGAACGCCAGGCTGGTTGTCCGAGTAAGTTGTGAAGGTCTGGGTCTGCTTGGTGGGGATGGTGGTGTTCCTCTTGATCAGCACGGTCATGACTCCGCCTGCTGTCTCGATGCCCAGAGACAAGGGCGTGACATCCAACAGCAGCAGATCCTGAACATTCTCGGATTTGTCTCCGCACAGGATGGCCGCCTGGACAGCTGCGAAACAAGCGTTTAGAGTCTCCGTCTTGAAATCACGGCGTCGTTTGAAAGGCATGTAGTGGGCATACCTGCACCGTACGCCACCGCCTCGTCAGGGTTGATGCTCTTGTTGAGTTCCTTCCCGTTAAAGAAGTCCTGCAGGAGCTTCTGGATCTTTGGGATGCGGGTCGAGCCTCCCACCAAGACGATCTCGTGGATCTGAGCCTTGTCCATCTTGGCGTCTCGGAGAGACTTCTCCACGGGCTCCAGCGTTCCGCGGAACAGGTCGGCGTTCAGCTCCTCGAAGCGCGCCCTGGTGATGGACGTGTAGAAGTCGATGCCCTCGTACAGGGAGTCGATCTCGATGCTGGCCTGTGTGCTGGAGGACAGCGTGCGCTTGGCCCGCTCGCAGGCCGTGCGCAGGCGACGCACCGCCCTCTTGTTGTCGCTGATGTCCTTCTTGTGCTTGCGCTTGAACTCGGAGATGAAGTGGTTCACCATGCGGTTGTCGAAGTCCTCGCCGCCCAGGTGGGTGTCGCCCGCCGTGGCCTTGACCTCGAAGATGCCGTCCTCGATGGTCAGGACGGAGACGTCGAAAGTGCCGCCGCCCAGGTCGAAGATGAGGACGTTCTTCTCGCATCCGACCTGAAATGAAAAGAGGCGTTTTTGTCTGTTATTCTAATGTCTGAAGCACTTTATCAACTTTTGATCCTGTTGGTATTTTGGATCCAGGAAAAACGAGAGGATTACAAGATCATCCCCACATACGTATCAAAACATCTTTTGGAAACTTTTGGCGTTTGCTAAACTCAGAAAAGTGCATCAAAGTGCATTAAATGAAAATGAAAGAGAAATAAAAAAATGAAGCAGAGAGCTTTAAAGCAGAACCAGGAAGTCCTGAGAAAACCATGGACTTAACGTGACATTTTTAACTGTCACACCTTCAACAGCGGAGCCTACAACAGTTTTCCTGTAACGTTAGTCAGTCAATCAGTCAAGTTTATTTGTGTAGCACGTTTCAGTAACAAAGCAGTTCAAAGTGCTTTTCATCACAAAAACACAAAAATATGAAGTCCTAAAAATAACAGACAGATGGCTATAATGTTAGGTTGTTTCTCCATAATTACCACAGCTTAAGTAAAACAGCAATCTTGACATGCACTGTGTGGGAGACGGGTGTGAGCAGCACATGAGCTTGATTGACAGTGCCTAGACCTTTCCTATTCAATCTGACTGGTTGCTGCTGACCAGGAGCAATACATTTCTGCAGATGGCAATAGGACCACTGGGGGGAGCCAGAAAAGCTTGATCTTTCTCACAGATTATCTGCCTCATATTCTTCTGTCAGTACATAGTGACAGTTTTAGCGAATGTGTAATAACAACCTTTTTTCTTTATTTTTTTTTTTATAAAGGTTACCTTTCAAACATGAATTTTGTGCTTCTGTTTACAAAAGGAACAATTTCATTTATATCTAAATCCCTTAAGGAAAAAAAAATTCAAAAGTCAAAAGAAAAATGTGTCCGTTAATTGCAAAGTGCTCAGAATCGATTTTTTTTTTTTACCTTTTTGTCCAAACCGTAAGCAATGGCAGCAGCCGTTGGCTCATTAATGATACGCAGAACATTGAGCCCAGAAATGGTCCCAGCGTCTTTGGTGGCCTGGCGCTGAGAGTCGTTGAAGTAGGCAGGAACAGTCACCACGGCATTTGTTATAGTCTGAACCAAAAAAAAAAGAGAATATATTTTCATATTTTAATGAGATATTTTGTAAATCGATTTGTTCTTTATTGCAGTTATAAATTGAACTGTTTGTCTAAATTCAAACAGGTGTATAAATACATTTTTATCTGGTAAAATTCTTAAGATGAATATTGCCGTTATGTTTTTACAGCATCCTTTTTGTCTTGGAGACACTAAGGAAGAATTCTGACTCAAAACATGCAAGGTTCCTCCCTTTGCAATACAAAACGCATCTCAAACACTTTGCACGTGATGAATAAATGCCAAAAGTTTGAGCAGACTTGTGTACCTTGCCAAGGTATGCCTCAGCAATCTCCTTCATCTTCAGCAGCACCATGGAGGAAATCTCCTCCGGGTAGAAGGTCTTCATCTCCCCTTTGTACTCCACTTTCACTTTGGGCCTCGAGCTGTCATTGATGATGGTGAAGGGCCAGTGTTTCATGTCTGATTGGACAACGCTATCGTCAAAGCGACGCCCAATAAGTCGCTTTGCATCTGAGGAAACAGCAGAGAAACCATCAGTGAGCTTTGTTACTCCCTAATCAGGTCAGTATTCATACTTTCTTTAAAATGAGTAAAAGTCGTACCAAAAACGGTGTTGTTGGGATTGAGGGCCACCTGGTTTTTGGCTGCATCTCCAATCAGCCTCTCTGTGTCAGTAAAGGCCACATAACTGGGCGTGGTCCGGTTTCCCTGGTCATTAGCAATGATCTCAACTTTCCCGTGTTGAAACACTCCCACACAAGAGTAGGTAGTGCCCAGGTCAATGCCTACAGCTGGTCCCTTGGACATGGTCTCTAAAAGAGGAAGAGTAGTTATTAATCATTAAACAGACGGTACAGTTCCAATCAGCATATCGCAGACGACCCTGGATCTCTTCAAGTCTCTGTGAAGAGTTGTGATGAAACGTACGGAGCAACAAAGCTACTAACAGACTCTGAGCACATCATACATGAGAGAAGGGGGAAAATCCAGAGCTCCTGTTAAAAGGCTATTAGTCAGTCAGAGGCCTAACAACATGCCTTTATTGTGACAACACGGATCTCTTCCAGGAACAGTGTTCACTGCATCCTAACTGACAAAAGAAAAAAGGTTTTCTACAGACTTAATGGGTTCAAGTCAGACCCAGGACACCAAGAATAATAGGATGGAAAGCAAGTTATAACTTCACTACATGATCACTACACAAAAACAAGAATATTTTAAGTGTTTGGGTCATAAACTGAAAAAATAAAGTTAAATATCAAACCGTTTCAAGAGTTGAGTGGAGTAGTCTCGCTCCAGATTTATTAGAAGCTGATTTAACTTACAGAGAACCTAATGATGGGACTTCAAGAACCTGAAATAGACCTAATGACCACATGGTAGCAAAGCCCTAATCAGTTCAGTGTAAATGGGAACATGAATTATAAAATGTCAGGCTATGATGAGCTACAACCTCAATATTTTTCTACACCAGGCTGCAATGAGATTAACTGTGTCTGTGCCATTTGTTTCAGTAGCTCTGCTGTTGCCATGCTGCTTGTGTTCAGCTCGAGTTTTCTTGTCTGTAAAGAAAGAGCATTATTTGTTAAGGCATTAAAAATAAAGTTGCTCTCATACAAGTTAATGTTTCTTAGAAAATCTATCTGAATCCCTGTTAAAAAACATAAGCATCTTAGCATCAAAACAAAAACATTTCCATTTACTTTTAGGTAAATAAATCAAATTAAAAGGGATTTGATTATCATTACTTGATTGAGAGGTTTAAATATAAAGATTGAGCATCTCGTTTGTTTGAGAAAACAAAGATCTGGAATAGAGCATTTATACAAAGATTTTACCATTTAAAACCTGAAGTTGATCCAGATTATCCTGGTTATAATTCGGTTTGACAGCAGTAGCCTAATGCTACCTTAAAAATCTGCAGGTTGAGTGAGAGCTGTATCCTTAAAGGCTGCTAGGAACTTTCTGGAACGTTCCCTTTAAGACGTTAAAGAATATTAAAGAAAAGCGTATGGAAGTGGAGTTCAAGGGCCCCAAAACTGTTGGAGTTAACCGATGTGAATAACAATAAGTACAGGGAAAATGCAATAGCATCATTTCTGACATGTTGCTGGGTGACTTTAATTATGCCAAAAAAGTAACTTGTAACGCAACAAATGGCGATGTAAAAATTAGGTTACAGTAAAACAGCAAAAACATGTAAAACAGTCGTTTGTTTGAAACGTTGCTCGAACGTTAAAGCCTCAAAATCCACTATTTCACGTTTTTTTCCCCTCACTACTTAAAAAAATATACAAATAAACATATTAATAAGACTAGTAAAACATTAAATACCTTTGTTGAATCAGCAGACTTGCTTCTTCTCGAATTACAGCGGTTGCAACCAATACTCTTGATGAACTTCTCCGTTCAGTAAACCTGGATGAGGACAGTTGTAATTTCTCCGGTTGTCTTGGTGATCTACTTTCTCTGCGCGTGTGCTCGCTGCTGCTGCAGGGGCCGCGCCTCCTCATAAACACTGGCACGCGGAATTCTCTAGAACACTAGAGGAAGCTAGCCAATCATCTGCCGTCATACTTCCCACCTCGTAAAACAACGACATTTGTTTCGAAAAATGGAGGTTTCTAGTAATGACTAGCAATACTGAAAAAGGAAAGATCCAGTAGCGGCCACAGACTTCTTGTTCATTCACCTATGTTTTCCTCGGTGTCTAACTTTTTTTTAACACAAAACCTGAACGTTTTTAGATTCTATTTACGAGGGGTAGAAAAAGGATTTATTATCTAGTTTATAGTGTTGCACTTTTGTCCAAATACATCTGCAAGCTACATCTAAAAACTTCTGTGCTGATTTAATGTGATACACCAACTCAAACTGTGGAAGCTCATTCATTATACACAAGAAGAAAAAGTTATATTCATGCCAAACAATACTTGAATACTAAAGGAAGTTCATTTGAAACACGAAAAACAAGAGGAACATCCTCAGAAATTAACATATTTATTAAAACAGGAACTGCTCTTTATTTTGTAGGTGAAGTAGGTGATAGCAGGTGTCTGCAGAAGAGCAACAGGAAGAGTAGTTATTGAATCAGTAAACAAAAATTGTTTATTGTACATATGGCCTCCAGCTATCTGACACATGGGGGCACAACAAGGTAATTTCAAAGGTCAAAGACATTCACTTAATGGATAGATGATCATCCTGCTTGGGGATTGTATAGATAAATACTGTTGAAAAATAGTGATCAGCAAACCTGTTACTAGAATAAAAAAAGGAAATGATGATTATCTAACACGCAATTAATAGGAAGCAAAAGGTGGAGCGATAAATATAAACTACAAAGTGATAGAAAAACACAGAAAGGGTTGTATGATATAGTTGTGCTCAAAATATACAAACCTTGACAAATTCAGATTTTTTGTTTAGGCCATTTTTCTGAGAACATTAATGACAACACAAAAACTTTCTTCTACACATAGTAATTGGGTGATGCCATTTATTGTCTATAATCTGTGTTTACTCCTTTTAAATCATGTTGACACCAGAAACTTTCCAAACCCTGATCAAAACTTCACATACCCCAGTGCTTAATATTGTGTACTGCCCCTCTGAACATCAGCATGGAGTCTTTTGTGGTAGATGTGGATGAGGCTCTTTATTTTCTCTGATGGTAAAGTTTTCTGTTCTTCTTGGCAAAAAGCCTCTGTTTCCTGTAAATTCCTGGCCTGTCTTGAATGACCTGCATGTTTGTTCCAGAAATGTTTATGCTTGTGTCTGTGCTGCCTGGCGAACTGTAAGCAGAATATTTTGTGGCACTTTTAAAGTAATATCTTTCCTCTGGTGACTCGATCTTGCAGTCTATTTTTCTTCAAGTGCCTTCTTATTGTGTGTCTTCAAACAGCCACATTCTCTATTTTCATAGTCTGGTTTTCAGGTGAAGTTATTTGTGTAGTTTTTCTTTGCGTCCCTAACAATTTTTCTGAACTTTCCGGTGGTTTATCTACCTCTGGTTTCAGTCTATGAAGCACCAAAACAACCCAAACTATCCCACTGCTATGACCATGAATTTGCTCATGTAGGTTCATTATGTTTCCAAAATGTTGACTTAGTTTTACTAAGCCAGGATGCTCATTTAAAAAGAAGTTCCACATTAGTCTATGGGTTGACGAGTCCTGAGAATCACCAAGATGTTTTTGGTAAATGTGAGCCAGTATGTGTTCTTGATGGTTTGCAGTGATTTTGGCTTAGGAACTCTCCGATGATTGTCATTTTTTGCTCATTGGTATCTTAGAATCATGAACGACTTAGATTGACAGAGGCAAGTGAGCCCTGCAGCACTTTAGATCTTACTCTGGGTTCTTTTGTTACCTTTCTGATGAGTTGCCAATTGGCTTTTGGAGTAATTTGGATAGGTTAACTACTCCCGAGCATAATAATAACAATAATACATCATTGGATACTGAATGAATGTGAAAATGTTTGTGTGACCTTTTCCAGACTGATATCAGTGGCTTTGTTTTCTGTTTTTAATTTTCTGCTCTTGGAACAGTAAACTTTTGATTCAACAAGGGTGCAATGACTTTTCTTTTTAAATTACGTTTGCCTCAGTGTGGAACTTTTTTTAGAATTTAAAAACAACAAAAATCTACTAACAAAAGGGGAAAAATCAAACCCAAATGCAAGAGTATTTTTAGCTCATTTGACGTATGAAAATATGTCACACAAAAGTATTCACGCCCTTTGAGCGTTTGCACATTTGCCAAGTTACAATCTCAAACTTTATTCGATTTTATGAGGATTTTTTGTGACCGTCCCAAAACAAAGTAGTGCATATTAGGAAGTTGTCATATTAGGAAGAGGAATGAAAAACTTACATCGTGTTCACTTATTTTCACAAATAAAAATACCAAAGCGTGGCATTCTGAATCTTACAGAACCACTTTTTTATGGAACTACAGCTGTTTTTCCTTAGATGTATGTCTCTCTTGGAGACTAAAACTACGCCCAATCATCTTTCCAAAATAGCTCAAACTCAACCCAGTTAAACGGTTGAACATTCATTTTTGAGTTTTTCACATGAATTTTCAGTTGAATTTAGGTCTGGACTATTTAAAATTCAGGTGTAGGTTAATCTGTTCACTTTTAACGTTGGATTGATGGTTTTAAGAAGCACTAGACGCGACAAACCAAATAATACAAAATGTATGCAATACAGTATTTGTCATTTTTATCATACACATTGAAAGTAGATTACAAAAGTTTCACAGACCTTCAGGTGCTGGAAACATACTCCCTTCCGATTCACATGAGAACAAATGATGAGGTTGGGTAAAAAGGAAACATCGGGGTCACAGATGATCAAGTTTTAGGCCTTCTCTCAGGATTGGCTTACCTTTACAATACAACACAAGTGTCCTGATATGATGGTTTGAAATTGAGAGCTTCTTCTATGTTAGTGGTGCTACTTGAGGTGTTGGATAGATCTTTTTCAGCTATGACTCACAGCACAGCAAGTTCTACCTACAGTCAATAATTGTTTGAATCCCTATTGTTTTTTCAAATGTAAAAAAATTCAATACCTTTTGCTCAATGCAACCCTGTAAAAGCGAACCATAAAGAAACAGGAATACGACCTGTAACGACGCAAAAGTAAGAAATGATATACGAACAAAATGTACTTTACTAAGACCGTTAATCCTGTATATGGGGCAAAAAACATATAAAACTCTACTTAATTGCTTTTTTTCCCACACAAGTTGTTCTTTTCTTTTAATAATTAGGTGTTGAAAGAGCAAAACGATGTACTCACCATTTCTGAGAAGTACCAAAGGCATCATTGTCACATCATGAGAGCACGTAATCTGTGTACTGTTTCAAAATGTTGACATTTTTTGAGTTATACTGCCCCAAGGCTGTCTTATGAATGTGCATTGAACTGACCGTTCCATCACAGGAGTACACATAACACAATCCTCAGCAGCATTCTTGTTTCTTTGTCATCCTCCATATTTGTTCTTGTTGCCGGAGAACTTCTAATGTATCTCCTATTACCTTTCATGTTAAAAGGTCATATCTATGGACACATGAGACGTGTTATTTTATGTTATTTTTTTTTATGGAATGTGAAGGTGATATCAAAGAAACCAAGAAATCCAACTTTGTACACGCATGGAAAAATTTGGGAGTAGAAAGTCTCCGAATGACCCTTATGTAACTACAAAATACTGTTTTATTCAAGTTATATTCAATCATATTTCTCTTAACTCATTTAATTAAAGAGCTGTTGGAACAATATTTCTCAAAAACCACTGGTGTCCTTCTATCGATATTCTATTGAAACCATCACCTGTCTCTATGTGTGGTTCCCCAGCTGCACAGCTGCACAGAGGAAGACTCTCCAAAGAATTGTAAAATTTGCTCAGAAGACCATCGGCCTTCTCTCAAAGATCTCCACAGGTCCCGCTGACTCAGGAAAGTCAAGAATATGTTTAAAGACTCCTCACTCCCCGCTCACAATTTGTTCCAACTGCTGCCATCTGGCTGCAGATACAGGAGCATAAAAGCAAGAACAAACAGACTGATGGACAGTTTATACTTGGTAGCGATGAGAGCATTAAATACCCTGTAGAAGTATTTTTCACCAATTTTGTTGTAATCCATGCAACTCATTGCATGGTTCTATAATAACAATAAATTTATTGTTATTATTGTTATTGATGGAGATGGCTGTGGGCAGGAAAGATCTCCTGTAGCAGTCTATATCGCAACAAATTTAAAGAAGCATCCAACTGAAGACATTCAAACCCAATTTATTTTAGGTCACAGTACACGAACTGGTTAATACATCATCCAAAAAATGGAGAATTAAAGATATGGATGTAAAACTTTAAAAGGTCATGGATGTCAAGCAAAAATTAAAGTAGCAGTCATGAATTCCATGGTCCTTTTCCATGGTTCAGGTGAAGAATCTGCCAATAACTATGAGTTTGTATTTACAGTGCGTACGGAAAGTGTCCACAACGCTTCACTTTTTCCACAATTTATATTACAGACTTACTACAAATTGTGTAAAATACATCTCTTAACTCCAAATTTTACAAATGCATATTTGATTATGTCAATGTGCAAAGAAGTTTTTGGGTGCTTTGCAAATTTATTAACGTGAGAAAACCCAGAAACCACACTTCTGTAAGAATTTAAAGCCTTTGCCATGAAATTTAGAAGAAATTTTTATGGTAAAAATTCTTAAATATATATTAAGAATAAATATATATATATTTATCAGTGATTCTTGAAAATAGGGACCAAATGGGTTTTAATTTTCCCATTTTTTTTTTGTTATTTCTCAAATTTATGTATAGAAATATGTAAAATAATGTTTTGGAAATGTAAAGATGCTGAGGTACAGGCTCCCAGTTGCAACATTTTTTAAAAAAAATTACATTTTTAATCGACCTGACCTAGAACGATGTCATCACCATCTGACAAAAATACATCAAAAATATTTTTTAATGACCCTTTTAGTGATATTTTTACTCATTTTGCAGACAAATACTTCTCAAGAAACAAAATAATTATTATTTAAAACAACAAACCATAAAACTCCATCTGACGGAGTTGACACTGCATGACGGAGTTGACACAAAACTGAAGGTGATGACAAACTAGTGAGTAAAATGAAAAACTTGGTACATGTGAAGTAATGCAATTTATGTAAAAATACATTAAAATGAATTAACTCCACATTTAAGTGATATTTGACAACAATTTCACTGAAAGAGTCAGAAAAACTCTGAAGGAGTTGACATCTGACGGAGGTGACAAAAAGCCAAACTACCTCAATTTATCTGATGTTATTCTGAAGGAGGCCATATTGTAGCTCATCAGGTCCATGAAATCGTTACATTTTACTAAAATTAAGCTTTTATTTCACAAAATCTTATCAAAGTTTTGTAAAATGTCAGTTACGGTGTTGACACATCATGGTTGTGACAAAAAACTTAGGAATAAAAAGAAGAAAAAACTAAAGAATAACATAAACTAACCAGAGCTAACTAGCCCTCCTAGCAAAGGAAGAGAAAGGAAGAGGTCATGGGGTCCTCAGAAGTTCTGCTGCCCCCAATAATGCCTGATTTTTTTTACATTCTTTTCATTTCTGATAGTGTTGACAAAAACTAAGGACAAATTTCAATGGAGTTGGAAAATATATAAAAATGATTTTTAATTCAATTTTTCAATACTTTTATAATTATTTATATGACTACTTATACTTAATTGTCATAATATATAATTTTAGTATTTCTTTAATTGTTTTAAACTATTATAATGTACTGAGTTCTGCTCCTGGACAAAGGCTTTTACAGGCATCATACACCGACTACAATGTTTAAAATAAAAAAATATTCAGCAAATACCTGAAAAATATACATTGTTGTGCTCACATGACCCAGGTTAGTTTAGTCAGATATTTGAAAAAATTATATTATTTGTATATTTTATTCAAATTTTGTGCTTTATCCATAGGACCTGTTTTGTCCCTATTCTCAAGAATCACTGTATAATATATATATATAATTTTATTTTTTTAAATTTATTTATTTAAATTTAAGGTCACAATCAGCTCAGCGACTTCTATCGTTTGATCATTTGGAACTACCAGGGATGGCTGAGTAACCGAGAAAGAAATACCTAATTGTTTCATCAATAATAAATTATTAAACATTATTATTAATTGCAAATCAAAATTTGATTCCCAACACAAAAATAAGCAAAGAATTGGATCCCTGCAGCATGACACTGCCACCACTATGCTTCACAGCAGAAAATCTTTAGACTGAAGTGTAATGCTAGTTTTCTAATTGGGCCAAATACTTGAATTTTGGTCATTTAATCAGAGCGCCTCCTTCCACAGGTTTGCTGTCTCCCCCAAATGTCTTTTTGTCAAGTGTCTTGGGGCTTTATTTTAAAAATGGCCTTCATCTTGTCACTCCTATAAGATCTAAGTAGAGCACAACTTTAACTTATCCAATCAACTAATTCAGGACTGTGGATCTGATCAAAGCCTCCACAGAGAAGTCTGTGTTGGTATTGGCATTAAATAAAACACAGAATGACTCTTTTCATGATTAGAAAACTTTCTGCTCTAGTTGGTTGGATGAAATATGCTACATTTATTTTAAAAGTAGTTAATTATTTTAAAAAAAGAACACCTTTAACTTCTGTATTAAAGGTGTGGCTGAGGATGAAGGATTAAATCCATCTTGAAAATAAGTTACTAAACAACTAAAAATACTTCAGAGTATCATGTTTAATATGCACGTATCATATTTTGTTTTCTAAATGTTCTATATTGAACCTAATTTCTGCTGACTTTGGTTTTGATTCACTTTTTATAAAACTTTTTTTGCATGAGACAACTTTCATGAAATGTAAAAGAATTTGACCTCTGATCAAACTACACAACGCTGAGTGCCTTTCAACTTGTAGATGGTTTTTATTCGATTCATATTAGCCCGTTTCATTAGAGCGAAGCACAAAAAACATCTGAATGAAACCTATACTCTAAAAACACAATGGTTTGTCATCTAAAACAGACGTCTGCAACTTTACAATCCAAAGAGCCAAAAAGAGCCAAAACTAATTCAGAAAAAAAACATATCTACTAGGAATTTTGTAGACACTTTTGAAAAAAACAAAACAACAAAAACAACAACACTGTTTTATTTCTATTTTTAGGTTTTAAAATACAAAAAAAATAAAACACATTGTGAAAGAAAAAAAAAGCACAGCTACATTTTCTTCTGGATGATAAATAAACCCTTCATGATTTCAAGTTTCAAACCTAAAAACAAAAAAATTAATCTAAGAAAAAAAAAACAGCTTCTTTGCTGTGGAAATTCTATGCAATTTTTACATAAAAAAAGATGAAAAAAAAAACTACTAAAAATCTGCATTTGTTGATAGAGCTATCAACATTACTTGATTCTATTTAATTTTATTAGCCAAAAATATGAGGAGGCATTTATGGAAGGTTCAAGGAGCCTGTGGTTGTTTATTTGATAAATTTGTTACAATTTGTGTTTATGTGTTTTTATCTAAGCACATAACAGATGCAGACTAGGATATAGCAGTGTTTTATCGAAAGCTGGGTTCTGCTGAATCCAATCAAGGAACGCAGAGTTCTTGGAAAACATGCGGCCTGTGCATTGACCTTTGGGTACAGGTCCTGACCCACATGGTGCACAGCCTGTTCTCCTTTATCGCTCCCTCCCTAAGGTGACTGCATTGAACGCTTTTGGCACCAAGTTCTATGTCAGCGCTGACACAAATGGCATCGCTATGAGACAAATGCTGTTTATCAATAATAACAGAGACACCAAATCCGGTATTTGACATCAGATACGCCCCGAGTAATCCATCGGGAACCCTTATTCAGGCCGCGTCCTCGCGTTTGTATTATGGCGATGTTCTTCGGGGAACTCGCGATTCCTTTTTCTTTGGGTCAGGATGCTCCACAAAAGTGTTTGGATACCTTTTCAGATAGGTGTGTCGTTTTGTTCCCAGATTGCACAAAACAGCGGGGACATTTTTCTATTTAAGGTTCCGAGCCTGAGGCCACAACAAAAAAAAATGAACAACTCACTTCCACAAAGTCAATGTAGAAACTTTTATCGTTTTTTAAAAAAGGAAAGATAAGTACCTGAAATCTGATCACTGATCCAGATATTTGATAGATGTGGAATTTAAAATTAGATTTGGAGCATGTAAAGGTGTCTTGGTGGAGAGTGTGTTTGTGTTATGTTAGAATATCCTGGGGTCTCTTTGGTTTACGCCTGAGATCAATTAATAATTTGGGTCAGAAGAGGATTTTGTGGTATGTTTCAGAGATGGTCCTCCATTATGACCACAGACAGTAAAAACAGCTTATGTCACATGCTTATATGTCAATGAGGATACATTTTTTAAATAAATATCTTTATTTGTTTGTATTTGTTTCTGAAATACCTTGGGCTTAATAAAGTGATTTAAAAAATAAAATCAATGTCCAAAACTTTTCAGCCATGAAACTAATTATCCATATAATCATTAAGTATTCATAGAATAATTATTTTCTGGAGCGAAATCAATTATTTTAGGATTACTGTTGATTTTGGCCCCAAAATCAAAACCCGACGTCACCTATTGTGAAAAATGAAATTGAAAGCCCGGTTCAGGTTACTCCATTGTCCTGGTGCTCACACGCATGTGGAGCCAGCGCTATAAATGGAGGGATCCGTCCACGGAGGAGAGCAGACGCGACGCAAGATGAAGACATTCAGGTGAGTCTGGGAATTCTTCTTAATTTAGTTTTTCTGAGTCACATCAGTAACTTAACTTCCAGAAAGAAGAGTTTGTTTTTCCTGAAAAAAAAAAAAATCTGGAAAACTGTCTTTAGACTTCCAGACATCTATAACAGTTTTTGAAAAGTTTGTCTGATTGTTTCTGCTGCTTTCTCGCAGATCCACGCTGAACTCATTGATGCTGATCGTCCTCGTGTGGCAGCTCGGCCTGTTTCTGCAGGCCGACGCCCAGATCCCACTTCAATGCCTTGCCAGCAACACATTAAGAGCTCCAGGTTAGACTTCTTTCCTCGGATGGATCACTGCTTCTCTATTTAAATTTGTCCTTGCTTTAATCCGCATCCTTCCTCGGTTATTTTTCTCTTTCTCTCAGAAAATACTGACATAAACGTAACGTGTGGCACCCAGTACATGGACCTCAACATCTTCATTTGTCCTATTTATAACGCTCAGTACAACGAGTCCCTGATGGTGCTCAACAATCAGTTCAGAAACCAGGCGTGCTACGGAAAACCTGACTGGACTGTCAATCCGCCAGTTTTAAAATTTAGATTCCCCATAAATGAAACTTCCATCTCAGCCTGCGGCAACACCTTCCAGGTATTTAATTCCCTTCACCTTCAATATTGTTTGAATCCACTACTTTTTTAGTGAATTGGAGTAGAGAAAAGGTTTTCAACCCTTCTGTGTGGTTTCGGAAATTGATGGTCTGAGGGGACAATCCCCCTTTTCCCAGCTGTCCGACCGTGACATTTGCCGCGCTTCTCCTGAGCCTCTGGCTAAGACGGCTGGGAGGGTTTTATTGTAAAATATTTAAGGCGTTTTTGTACTCTGCCCTATTTTTCATCATCATCATTATTATTATTTAACAGATAACCAGTCAGGTTGGAACCGGAGAATTTGCAGACTTCTCCAAAGTGGAGTTTGTGAATATATCAGGCATGGTCGTGTCTGTAGACCCGTCCGCCGGCATGATCACCTACCGACCGCAGATCCACTACATCTTCTCCTGCAAGTACCCAATGCAGTACCTGCTCAACAACACTCAGCTCAGCGTGTGAGTACAGCAAGGAGACAGCCGCCATATCTGTAGATCACACACAAGAGGCCCAGAATCATGGAACATGTTAATCGCTTTAGTCTTAAAATTGAAAAAAAAAAACAAAAACTAATCAACATTGCTTTTGAAATATTATGACAATCCAATGAAATAAAATTTACCATGCATCAACAATTGCTCAAATGAATTATTTAAAAATGACACTGAAACAAATACTGATACAGAACATAAAATTAATAAGCAAGTGTGAAATTTTAAAACGCATATGTAAGTCAGTTTTTTTCTTTTAAATTGCTTCATGGACACAAATTGTAATAGTCGAAATGTGGCAGAATTTAATAATAAAAAAATTTCAAGGATCAGTTAAATATTACAAATTTGTAGATAATTGATTACACATGTTTCTAAACTGGGTTTTATTTACTAACTAGATAGAAATTGTTTCAATATATAATTATTTTTATGGTGACCTGCTGCAAAACTTAATGAATTTTCAGTAAGCTTTATTTATTGAGACAGTGGGCAATACCGGAACTTCTCTCGCCAACATCATTGGCTGGACATTTACTTACTGTGCAGGAGAGCCAATCAGATGTTAGAGAGCAACGTACTGCACAGCTGGAACCATGTAGTCATTTAAAAACTGGGATGAATATATAAGTTTTTAGATTTAATGGATTCAAATTTGAATGAATTATTTTCACTTATGGATTTTTATAGACTTATGTGATTAATTACAAATCATTCTGAGCACTACAGGTATTCATTCATTCATTCATCAAATACATACATCCATGCTGTTTTAATTATGTAGTACATAAACAATTGTTTATTAATGTATCTGTACCATTTGACAGTCAATAATGCGCTGGGGCTTGTGAATTGACTTTATATGCCATCTTAATCTGCCACAGTCGGTGCTAAAGCTGCACATCAATCTCATTGGTCTGAAGCTTACTTCCTGTAGCAACCGTGATGGGGGTCACCTGTGTGGTAACTTACAGAGACTATAGAAATAATTTGGTCTTATGGTTTAGAACAAGAACTAGTAAGTAAGCAGAGATCTGACAGAAAATGATGAGGTGGAGGTGCCAAAACTGGTGTGACTTAAACAGAATCAAACAAAAAATGGGAATGTGGAACAGCAGTATAACTCAGAGCATTTTAACTGAATGCCAGGAGCTTATGTGTTTCATAAATGTTGAAATCATTAAAATAATTATGTATATATTTTCAGTTTTAATGGAAATCAATAATTTATTAGCTTTTTATATTGTAGCTCATTTTACTGCAACCAAAAGCGGAAGTTGAGCGCTACGTTAGGCTGTGCCCACTGATGCAAACAAAATTCCCGTCACTCACACATTTCCAGGCATCTCATGAAAATGACATCAAACCAAATAAACATAAAACCAGACACTTTTAGCACCTCTGAAATCGTAACTTTATTAAAAACCTCGGTATATTCTATATATGCAGATCTGGTGTCAACGTTGCCATACGAGACAACAACGGTAGCTTCATCAGTACCCTGAGTATGGAGCTCTACCAAGTAAGAGCCACTCTCATCTTCAATTCTTCTTTGAAATATTTACTTTTTTTTTTTTTACTTAATTTGATCTTTTCTTTTTTGTCTTTTTCTCAAAACAGGACGCAGGATACCAGAACCTGCTTACAATTCCTCCAACAGGACTCAACCTGAAAACCAAGATCTACGTTTCAGTAAAAGCAACCAACCTGACAGAAAAGTATTCAAACTTTGAACATTTAAATCTAAACCGGCCACGTCTGTGCCAAAGGAGAACAAACTACTCAAAGTGTAACTCTGCTTCCTCTAAAGGTTCAACTTGCTGCTGGACCGATGCTACACCACCACAGGTCCTTACCCCATGCAGACCCAATATTACGACCTCTTTGTCGGGTGAGTTGGAGGCCGGATACGTCTTGCCACGTCAAGAGACTTTCTTGTTTACTTACATGGCATTTAGCCCTCTTTGGAACTCTTTGTTCTTAACAAACCTCGACGTCTTGATGCACCCCAGGTGTACTCGTGATCCGCAGACCAAAGTGGAGGAAAATGGCATTTCGCAGAGAGCTCACTTCTCCTTTGAGGCCTTCAGATTTATAGAGCACAAGAATCTGACAGTTTCCACTTTCTACCTGCACTGCGTCACCAGACTGTGTGAGACAAGCACCTGCAGCTCCTTACTGCCTGTAAGCCAACTCATGTGCAGCCTTGCGGGAACATTTTACTTCAAGTGGGTTTGAGTTTCTCTTTTGTTTCTTTACGACAGGTCTGTAGTGGTCAAAAGCGTAGAAGGAGAGCAGCTACGGATGTGCCGGCCAACGCTACAATCACCTCTCAGCAAATACGCGTCGGCCAACAGAACACTGGTGCGTCTTTAACAAAAACGCTTCATATGTCCGTTTAGAAACAAAGTCACAAAAGGTAGAATATACAGCTGTGAAATTTGGGAATAAAACTTTAAGTTAGCAACATGTGACACAACCTGTTCTTTCCCAGAGCTTACAGGTAACGTTTGTAGAACTAACCAGGTACTTTCTTGAGAATTTTTGGGAACTTGCAAGGTACTTTTCTGGAATTTTAATGGAACCTTCCTAAACTTTAAGGTTATGCTTTACAAAACTGACTGGTGAGTAGTTTCAAGTACCTGGTGAGTTCTGGAAAAGTACTAGTTAGCTCCACTAACGTACTTTGACTTTGGAAAGTACTTTGTAAATTTCAGATGACACCTGGGAAGTTCTGCGAAAGTTCCAATATTCACACTGCTTGCAAATATGAAGCCAAGTCAGATCTTTTTCTGAGTGGGCAGAGGCTCACGGTGACGAGGTCAGACTTTTTAGAAGTGTAAACACTCAGGTCTGGCGATGTTTTTGAGTCAGATGTGAGCCACGTCCTGAATCCGGCTCGGATCCACTCTTTTGGAATGTGGTTCCACTGGGAACAACCAAAGCGCGTTTGATGTTGCTTTGACGTTTTAAAATAAGTGTCCTACCATAAGAGTCGAGAGAGGAAGAGACATTGTTAAATAAAAGTTGCCCTCGGCCTCCTGAGCTCGGGATGAACTTTCTGTGAAGTCCCTGTCTCACCCTTCTTTGCTGCAGCACCAGCATCCGAACAAACCTCTGCACCGAACCGGAAGCCAAAGCTCCGCAAAATACCAGAATGCAGAATTTCACTTCCATTAATATTTGTGGCTTTTGACACATTAAGTGGTTCCCATCGGACAGATCCTTTTCCAGTCACATAACCCTCAGCGGTTTTCACAATGTGCTTATTTGAGTGACTTATGAAAGTATTTCCCAAAATACTGTTTTTCCTGTTTAATCCCATCTATAAGTAACAAAAAAAAAACGTTTCTTTCCGTGACATATGTAACGTTTAACTTACATGTCAAAACTATTTGAATGATATTGACTAACGTTTTGAATTCTGAATATATTTCCTATGTTCTTTTTCTTTTAAGATGCTGGAGGTACGCTGGCTTCTCAAAGTAAGAACCTGCCATACAACTGATGTTCGTCTTTACCATTTTCCCCACTGTTAAGGTAGCACACTGAATTTTCTTCTCCATTTCTTCTCTAGCAGCTTCATCAGCTGAAAGTATTGCATCTGCTTTCTCGTCGTTGCTGTTCTCATTGCTGCTTGCCGTTTGTTCCACGAAATACGACTAAAACATCGCCTGATGAAGAACAAAGCCAATCCTAAATCACAGCACATCAACGGCAAAGCAGGACGGGACGGGATTTTACACTAGATCAGGTAGTCTTAAGATTCAGACGCAGATTTACAGCCAATACACAGTTTTGCTATTTGTTAAGAAAATAAGGGCTCAGCTGGTGTATGATAACAGTGCATTGTAATTATATGTCAGTCACAATCATTATGTTGGATTCATTTCCATGCATTTAATGAGAGTTGACAGCTTTTATAATCAGGGACGTTGGAATTGTTTAGTTTTTTTTTTTTGTGTTTTTGTTGGGAATAAAAAGAAAAATGGTTCAATACTTTGTGAATGTAAATTAATTTGGACGGAACACATCTATTTTGACAAGATGTTGGTGTAAACTCATTTATTTCTCCCCGTTTTTAGAGGAGTGAGCAAAAACTTTTTTTTACTCCAAGTTTATTCAGAGAAAGTGTTTAAAGCACATCTGGCTGTAACTGAAAACCTTGGGACAAAACTGATCTGAGGGTGTTTTGCCAATTTCAAATGTGATCTTCAGATTCTTTCCTTTTAACCAGCAGACCATCACAAAGTCATTTTTAGGTAGGCATTTTGATAGACATTAAATCTCATTTTAGCTGCAGAAAGCTGTCAGCTGAAATCAACTAAAAGTATAATTCATCTCCATGTCTTTTAAAAAAGCTTCATCAGGCACCTTGTAGTAAAAAAACCCTCCTCAATCTGGAGACCAGGAACCCGAGACTAGATCTGGACAACCTCAGTCAAAAGAAACGCTGATCTGAGGTGATCCATATTTAGGAGTTGCAACTGATGTAATGAAAGTTTTAATGCAAGTCATTTCTACTGGCTGTTTCACTTCAGGAAACACACAAAACGTTATAAATGTAAGATAGGAAATTATGACTTTTATTGGGGTCAAACAACAGGTTGTGGTTTTATGGGGTGTAGATTGCAGAAACATCAGCGTTCAAGAAGACTATAAATGCAACTTCCCTAAATTTCATGACTCAAAGTGGAATATCTGTAATATAATACTCAAAGTGCCACCGCAAAGGTTAAAAATAACTAAATTCCCGACCAAATGTCTTTCAGGATTCTTGGCATAAAAATGTGAAAACTGAATTTCACAGTCAAAGCGTTAAAATTCTGCAATAAAACAAAAAGCTCTTTTTACCTTTAACATAAAGAGACGTCAATGTCCACGTCATTCATTTTGCCAGCAATATTTGTCTTACACTCTTACTATAGAAAAAGAGTTTGCTTTTTCTGCATCGTAAAGTCAAATTGTTCAAACTCTGTTGTAAAGTTGCTGTCACTATTTCAGCTTAACACAATAATTTAACCAGGTCAATGGAAATAAATACTTCCAGCCGCAGTCGGGTGTATTTTACTTTAGAGCTGTTCTAGCAGAGCTCAACATTCTCAGCGGCAGCACATCCTCCACCCATTCACTGGGAGAAGCCATCATGCGATCCCAGAGCGACGCCTCGTACGGGCCGGAGTCCATCCAGTCCACCAGAGCGCCGTAGCTTCTTCCTGCGTAGAGGAAGAGAAACGTCCAGAAACATGCAGCCGACACTGGATTATTCTCTGGTAACATCTGGATTCAGGCACTTTAGCCCCTTCAAATATCCAGCCCCCCTTTTTTTTTAACACCATTTACACCAGGATTTTTTGTTTAGAGCAGGGGAGTCAAAGTCATTTTTCGTTTTGGACCAAATCAAAATTATAAATGCTCTTAAATGGCTGGTTGAGTGTATGAGACAGCTGTTTAGTACAAGCAGGAACGTTTTTGACAATTTTTGAGAAAAATCTGCAATAAGCTTCCAATTTCCACAATAATTTGCAAGAAACTGGATCGACTGATATAATTTGGCAGTAAACAGAAAAAAACTACATTGATTAGATTAACATAATATTTAAGCAGACTTGGTGTTTAGTCTAGAATCTAAAGGGCCACATAAAAAGCTACAGCGGGCCGAATTTGGCCCATGGGCCTCGAGTTTAACACATGCAGTTTAGAGTTTCCTTTCTCTTACCTATTTGATCTCAAACTACAAAACTATCCAAATGTGTCAGAAAAACAAATACAACCAAAAAATAATAATCACCACGAAACAGAGCATATGAAACATTTGTTGCGCAAATGTGACATGAGAAAAAACAATTGTGACACAAATTAACCATAAACCACGTACAATGATTAGAGATAGATTTAAAGTTATAATAGAACAAAAATTAAATGAAACAAAGACACGGAAACAGATGGCAAAAAAGTCAGAAGAGAAAGACAACAGAATGAAGTAAATCATATTTCTGTTCTTTCTGGGGTTTTTTAATTTTTTTTTAATTCTTATCTCATTTCTAATGCAAATATCTTAGTAAAGTTGAAACAAGAAACTAACGCACAAGTAACTTTTCAGCAAAATACAGGAGCTTGTTTTAAGTCAATAACTCCTTAATATTGATTAAAAAAAGTATTAGGTACAAGTGAAATAATCTGCCAGTGGAATAATAATTTTTTAAGGCAAATAAAGAAAGCTCATGTCTTTCTGGAAAGTTACTTGTAAGTTAGTTTTGTCTTGTTTCAAGTGTACTCGCATATTTGTGTTTGGTAAGACTTTGTGTTTTATGCCAGTGAGGAGACAGCAAGAGCCTGAAACACGTTTTTCTTTTAGCTTTCTCCTACCAATTTACTCAATTTTTAAGTTGTGACCACACAGAAAACAGAGAAGGAAAAAAAGCAGCCAATGTCCAAAGAAAACCTTTGGACACGTTCACCGACCAGGCGACGGTTACCTGTTCCGGCGCCGAGCCTCAGCCCCCCCAGGAGGTTGCTGGCGAGTCGGTCTCGGTCCCACACAGTGAGCTCCACGCAGGCCTCGGTCAGATCGGCCTCGCTGATGCCGTCGTACACCATGGTGTGGTTGAACACCGGCTCCGCAGTCCTCCGCAGGACGCGCGTCTTCTGACGGCTCTTCCTGCTCGTGTCCGGCAGCACGAAGCTGGAAGACCAACGAAGGGAGAACCAACGTTTATGTCACACATCACACGTGAAAAGCCTAACCCTGTTTGGGACGATTTATCCGCTGCCTACCATTTGACGTACGGGTCGATGGTGGCTCTGATTAAAGGCAGGTTCTTGCATTCCTTCACCCAAATGTGAATCTCTCCGCTGCTGGAAACGTCTTTGGGTAAACCTTGAAGAAAAGCAACGGCTTATACAGCTGAAAGGAAACGGTTTTATTGTATTGGTAAATCTGAAAAGTGTGGCGTGAATTTATGTTTAGCCTCATAAGTCAAAACTTTTAAGACATTCATAATGAGCTACAATATATATATAACTTCAACAATTTTTCTAAATATATACTACAACAAATGTTTCACTTTGAAAGCTAACAAAGTGCAACTAAAATGTTTTTCTATTATCACAAAATAGGGACAAAATTTGTAGAATGCGGTGAGCCTTTTCTATAAACGTGGAAAATGAACAGAGATGGGTAGAATAGTCACTTTTAAAGGCCTGTTGTAGATATTATATGAAGAGTTTGCAGAAGAACTTGGGGGGGAAAAAACTCATAGAAACAACCATTATTTTTTTCGTCCAAACTTTAAAACATTTCCTTATTGTTTTTGAGCTACAGACAGAACGTCACTGACAGAATATGATTTCCCTTATTTCTGCGCCAAGTCTATTAAAGCAGGCAAAAGAGGTGCAATAAGCTAAAAAAAAAAGTCACTTTAAGTTCTGATTTCTTTCTTCATTTTTAGCTGAAGACTTAGCTTGAAGAAGGAGGAGGAGGACTGTGAGCAGACCTTCACTGTGGGTGATCTGCGGCAGGTATCGGATTGCCAGTCTCATCTCTCCCCGCCCGTTTAGCGGCGCAATCGACGGCAGAGTCTGAAAAAGAGGCGAGGCGCGACATGAGCAGCCTGGCTTATCCCGGTGGGAATACGAGAGGGAACAAGGCCGGACAAACGAAGGCAACACGTAAATCCTCTGTTATTCGGCGAGAAAAGATAGGATGTAGGCGCAGCTTTTGTAGCCGCTGTGCTTGTGTTTTACCCTGGCTTTCAGCGCCAAGTAATTCATCTGGGTGTGGTCGAAGTCCCACTTGAGAGCTCCACGTCCACCTCTGCCGGAAGCTGTGTCTTTCAAAGGTGTCGTGATGCCAGACGGAGAGAATGAAGCGTCTGAGTCCTCAGGTACTCCATGCGAACACGATACTGTTACGGACAGGAACGCTTTTGTTTGCCGTGGGTCGAGTGTTTTAGCGTGTAAGAAACAAGAACAAGGAGAAGAAGAATAACCCTCACTGGGTCCACCACTTCGTACCCGCAGGATCTCGTTGAAAGTCGGATTCAGCGTCTTTTTCTTTACAGATGTTTTCCTCTTTCCCAGATTGGCTTTGTCAGGAACCAGGTAGCTCTTGACGTAGCTTTAAAATCAAGCAAAAATAATGATATTAATGATAATTAGCAGGAGCTTTCTATTGAAAGACGTCGAGAATTATGACAAAATAGTTAACTTCGTTTCTAAATGTCACCAATTGTCCCGCAAGCAATATCAAGATGTCACTTTAGTTTAACCGTTACTGCTAAATGGCTAATATGCTAATATATTAGCACGGCCAACAATAAGACTCGGTTTGAAGGAACAGTTTCGGACTGACGGGTCGGAGCGGCTCCTCTTCGGGTCGACCGCGGCCAGGTCGCGGCACTCGGCCACGAAGATGTGAAACTCCCGCAGCCTTTGGACGTAGTTGATGGAGAACTGGATGGTTCCTTGAACCTCAACGAAATCCCCGCTGTACATGGTCATCACACTCCCACTCAGCTGAGAGCAGACAGGAACAAAGAGAAAACTAAAAATCGAGTTAGCTGAGTCGACACGTAAGAAACCCGCCTATCGGTGGCTAAGCTAGCTTTAGCATCTTAATTATACGGCGCTGTAGCTTATAAAGGCAGTTTGAAGTCACTAATTCACAGTAGGTTTTTTTTAGCTCGTAATTACTTGTTGCAGCATTAAGAGAAGATAATTCTTTATTGAATTTTCAAACAAAACATTTATTCATTTAGGAATTTTAGCAAATTTTGTGCGTCACTTCACCACAAATTACCCTATTAAAATAAGTTATCCATAATATTTCTTTACTCGTCACATTTTGGTCGTTGTTAAAAACATACTTTCATTACCTCGTTTATGTTTTAGAGCAAAATACATTAAAGAAAGTAGAAATATAGGTTCTAGATATGCTACCTGTTTTAAAAAAAAGAAGAAACCTGACAAAACAAAAACAGGACTCCTTGTGCCACAGTTCCTTTGCAAGCCAGGTCAATAAATTTTATGCAATAAAACTGTGAACTAGACGGAAAACTACAATTTTTTTCCAACCTTTGTTTTCTTTGCAAACCAAATCCTGAAGAGTGCCACCTCCACTTCTATTCTTCTAACTCACAGGAGATCATGTGCAACCAACTGCTAAAACAAATCACTTAATCAGTAAATAATGTCCATCTGTTTGTAATTTCACTTCATTATAAATCCAGCTGTTCTGGGAAGGCCTCAGAGCCCCGTTAGAGAATATTAGCAAACAGTCATAAAAGACAAAGGAACACAGCAGAAGGACCAATGATGAAGCTGTGAAGTTTAAAGCGGATAAGTTATAAAACAGCATCTCAAGCACTGAACATCTCACTGAGTTCTGATCATCTGAAAATCACAATTTCAAAGCTAAAAAATAAAATTAATCTGTCAGGCTGGGCAAAAAGAACCTCCTAATTATCAAAGAGATCCACGGTAACGTCAGGAGCTGCACAGATCAACAGCTAAGATGGCAAAATCTGTCAGTAGGACAATTATTGCTCACCACAACACAAATCTGTCCTTTATGGAAGAAGGCCATTGTTGAAAAAAGTCATGAGACGCTATGTTTCCCTCAAGAAGGAAACACACCGAAAGTTGTTAGTCTAAACAATTTACTTTACCAGAGACAGTAAATTTAGTCCAGGTTTATAGAAATAAGGATATAGCAACATGCAGGGAAATACTAGAAAAAAAACCTTAGATACTGGGGTGGATATTGCATTGGGACAACACACCAAAACACACAGCCGCTGCAACAGATAGTTCAAAACATACTGTGTGTTATGATGAGAATTTTCTTTGCAAGAGCTGAAAACATTTAATCTAACAGAGCTGGAGATGTTTTGCAAACAAAATCTTTGGTCTGTAGATGGAGAAAGGTGGAAGAAACATACAGCAACATACATAGCTTACATACAGCTTGCTACTGCAAGTCTTTTGCATGTTGCTCACACTGCAAAAACACTAAATCTTCCAAAGTAATTTTGGTCGAGTTTGTAGTGCAAATATCTTAGGCTGCTTGAGATACGACAAAACTAACTAACAAGTAACTTTTCAGCAAGATACAAGAGCTTGTTTTAAATAAAAATGTCCTTGATGTTGATGAAAAACTACTAGTTGCATTGGCAGATTATTTCATTTATAGTAAGACATTTTCTCATGTTATAAGGGAAATAATCTGCCAATGTACCTAATAGTTTTTCATCAATAAAAAAGAATTACTGACTTAAAACAAGCTCCTATATCTTGCTGAAAAATCACTTGTAAGTTAGTACACTTGAAATAAGACTAAACTGAGTTATTTGCACTAGAAACTGGACCAAAAATACTCGGTAAAATTTAGTGTTTTCGCAATGCAGTCAGTTATTTGAACTGTTAGAGAGGCTGTTGGGTCAAAATACTTAATGTGATGAATCTGCATAATGTCATATTAACACATTAAGCCCTTTTAGTGCTCTGGTTTGAACAGCAGACACTTTAGCAAAATATAAAACACTGACTGAACGTGGATGACCTGCAACAGGGACACAGCGTCACACTTCAAACATATACGAGACAGTGGAAGTGATGTTTTAGACACAAAACCAACAGGTGACGAAGCCAACGTTTACACTGGGAGGACGCTCATGCCGAAGCAGCAGTGTGTGAACGTACAGAAGACACAGACGTCATGCCAGAGGAGCTGCTCAGGATAGTCGCTGAGCTGCCCACTGTTAGTCTTTCTAGAGGGCTACTGCCTTCGCAGAAGTCGACGTCAACGGCGCGCTCCTGAAACACAGACAGACCGCAGGCGAGGAAAGCTTTGTGCGGCTGAACGCAGCGCGGGGTTCGTTCTTCAGATGGGGGAAAGCTTTACCTCATTCTGTAAGAACGACGGAACGGATTTACTCATCTTCTTTAAGTGGTCCGGATCCGAAAAAGAAGAGGAGGAAGGAGTGGAGATGGCTGAAACTGTGGAGCAGTATTTCAGAGAATCTTTAGTAAAAAAAACTGCGATTCACATTTCAAATGCTTGTGCGTTTTTACCTTCACTGCTGCGCCTGAGGTCAGCAGCCGGGTCAGCCCTTCTTTCTTGCCCTTCGAAAACAGTGAAAAAACAAACTAATCCTCAATTGTTACAGATGTAAAACACAACAAAGTTGTAGAGGGCGTGCTGACGTGGTGCTGCGAATGCGGTGATGTCCTCCATGCTTTTAGCCAGATTTTTGGGCCGTGTCTCCGCTCGCCGCAGCGCCTTTCTCACCGGATTTTGATCGTCTTCGTCGATCCCTCCTGCATAGCAGAAGAAAACGATACCAGTAGGGCAAGATGTTACATTTTCGCAAAGGAGATTTGATTTTGACAGCTTGTTGCTTACATTAGACCAATAAGGCAGACTTTAGGAAAATGCATAAACATAAATATAACAAAAAGCAGATTATTGAAATAATGTGAAAAGTGATCATTCCTTAATAATGTCCCAGAACAATGCTGCATTATCAAAGTTCAGCCTGGTTCTAGTTGTGTTCCCATGAAAAGTTTTAACTTATAAACAAAAGCTGTACCACATAGTTGTTGTTTTTTTATGGAAGATTGTTTTTTTAGCTGAACTTGCCAATTGTTCACATATTCACTAATTAAAATCCACATGTGTGAAAATTCAGATGTTTAATATTTGCAGTATGTAAAAAATAGAAAGTTTCTTGTTAAATTTGGCTTTCATTTTTGTTTTTATAGGTTATTCATTTCTATTTAATTATGTTAATTGATAGCCATCTAATAGGAATTTTTCTTCTAATTATCACTCAGTTCTTTCAAGGCTTCATAAGTTTTTTTTTCTAAGAATATCTAAGTGCTCATATAAAACAATGTTTTGCTTTGGAGCTTGTTTATGTTTAGCTCCAAAGCCAAACAAAATACAAAACTAATGTCATTTAGATCAATCTAACAGCGATTAAGGTTTATCCTTCACTTCCTCTCATCGTCTTTTAGCAACTTTTTTCTGTTAGGATGTGGCAGTTTTAAAAATACGTGTTGTTTTTATTTATTTAGCAATTTTTATCTTTAAATGTCATTGTTTTGGCGTATTTTAAGTGTAGTATAGTATTTTTTTTTTTTTTTGCCAAAAATAGACATTTAAATGACCTTACCAGCATTTTTACAATAGCAGAAGAAAGTTAATCTCTATTTTTTTTTTCAAATCAGAATTAAAAGAGCTTAGTTACCTAGTGACTGCTTTCCTAAACAGACTGTTTTCACTGAGCATTTTAGCAGCAGATCTAATTATTGTTGTGTTGATTGTGTCATGTTTACTCCTGAAAGTTGGCCTTTTTTAAGCAGTAGGAGGTTTTCTGCCACTAGATCTTTGATGTTGTCGTGCAGCCAGAAAGCCTTTCTAGCAAATAAGTAAATTTACTACATATTGAACCTAACCTTGATATTTAACACCCCAACAATCAAGGTGACAGAAAGCGTAATGCTGTCTAGGGTGAATGTTACTAAGAAAACATAAAGTTAGATCTTACGATTTGAACTGTTCCTGATGTTGGACCATGTTTCTGATGTACTGCTGACAGACGACTCTGGGCCTGTGTCTGAGCTGCTGTAGTTGGCCCAAACGGGCCGCTGGCTCGTCTTGGTAATCTTCCTGGCATGACGCTCCTCTGAGCTCACCGGTGTGCTCGCCCTCACTGGTCCACTCAAATCAAGATCGTACCTGGACTTGACCTCTGCGGCCTCTTCGCTCGACGCGGGCGCGAGTGTGGTGTGGACGCTGGTCTTGTCCGTCATCCCCAGGTAGTGGCGGTAGTCTGCGGGGACGAAAGCCCGCGCTCGTGGAATCACAAACTCTGGCTCAAGCTGCCTGTGTTTCCTGCTCTGAGACCTGAGAGGACTTAGGTCCACTCTCAGTTGGGTCGGGTCTTTTTCCTCATCTACGCTCAGAGCAAACATGCTCGTGGCACGGCGCAGAGAACTTCCACGGCTGCTGGAGATGCAGAAGCTGTCCTTTCTGCTTTTTGGAGATCGAATGTCTTTGGTTATGCCGCTTTGTGGCTTTGTGGACTTCTCTTCTCGACTGAAGTCCTTTGCGCTCCTTTTGGACTGTTTCTGCTGCCCTGTCTCAGCTTGTGTGCAACTGGGCAAGTTACTTTTGTTGTCACTCTGTAGCTTTGATCCAGATCCAACCTGTTTATCATGTGGAGACTTTGACCGGCTCTGGGGAGAAGGGAACGACTTCATAGCAGCTCCTCTCGTTTTCTCAAGGGCAGAGCTTACATGATAAATCTCCGGATCGACGGACTTTAAATCCTGGGATGAAAGCTGGGAACGGAGGGGCTCTTTCCTTTTGGGGCTTTTGGGTTTGTCAAAGGTCAAAGATGCCTTAGAGTCAGCAGTAGCCTCGTCCCAGAAGTCTCGCAGAAAGTTAAACTGGGCACGACTCGTTCCAAGACTCGGATTCATCTTGTCTAACCTCTGATTCAATGGCAGAACCGTAAAATTCTGGGGATTCTTGTTACCACCTTCCGCCTCGCTTCCCGAATCATTTCCGATTGATCTCAAGTCAAACTCGGACTTTGTGAATCTCTTAGTCAGTTTTGTTTGATTCACACCACGGGTCACTTTGCCTCTCCAGGACCTTTAGGTTTGCCGTTGTAGAACATTGGTTTGTTAAGCTCCTGCTCCCAGAAGGACTTCAGCTGCTTTATCCTCTCCGCTGTGCTTTCTTGGTGTTGCGATGGTTGCTTGTTTGAGTATGAACCGCCGGCCCTGTCCTTGGTGGCTGGATCGTCTTTTCTTTTGGGAGAGGAGCCTGAGTGCAAGTTTTTATCCTCGCTGTCTCTCCTTCTCACATCTTCAACCAAATCTCTGTGAATTTTGGCTTTCGTGGTGAGTTGCTCTTCATTCTCATCCATGTACAAGTCATTTCTGGACAATCTGAAACTTTCAGACTCTAAGCCGACCTTGGTTGAGAGGTCTGGATCCAGCTGAGATGCAGTAATGTGCTTGGAAAGGAGGTCTTGCAAGAAAAATTCTTTAGATCCTGATATGCCGTCTGGTTGTAGATTTGGTGTGGCCTCAGAATTGCTCTCAAACTCTTGATCTATGATTGTCCTCTCTGATGGGTTTGGTCTGTTTGCAAGTAAACTTTCTTCTTCCAACACTCTCCTGTTGGCGGTTTGTAGATTGGATATTAACTTAAAATGGGTAGAGTCATTATCGTACTTTTCGGCTGCTTCTGACTGAATAGAGTTCACCATTTGCATTTTTTGGTTGTTGAGTGGCTGCTGCTCGCTTTCAACACTTTGATCTGGGGCGTACTTATCATAGAGCCCCTTTGTACTGTACTTTCCAGGAACAAAGTGTACATCAGGTTCTTTGGCTGCAAAACCCTGAGCTGAGTTTACTCCTTCGTCAGCCGGCGTCACAGATTTGCTGATAAGTATCTTTGGGCCCGCTTTGCTTTTCTCCCAGAACGATTTCAAATGAGAAATTTTCAATGGCTGGCTTTCATCGCAACTATCCCCAACGTCCTGTGAATGCAGATGTTGAGTGTCAAGCGTCTCCTTGCTTCCTTTTCTGTTGAGCTCATTGTTGATCTTTTGTAAGTGGCTCCTGTTCGTCTCAGATCTATCTAGCTTTCTTTCTCTGGTCCCTCTGTCGAATGACTCTTCCTCCCTTGTTTTGCTGACAGATGCGTGCTTGTCAAAGCCCTTGGAGGCCTTTGGAGTGTCTTCTGAGTTCAGCCAGTCGCTGCTGTCCGTGCTGCGGTTGAACCAGTCCAGCACCTTCGCGATAGAGTCGTCCTCTTCGCCGGCGGGACTCGTTGTCTGAGAGGACAGTTTGAAAGCGGTCATCTGATTAGGCTTCTGAACTTGCTGATTGGATTTGTCAATGAAGTGGAGATCATATGACATAGGAGGGATGGGATCTGGAAGTGGAGAAGGAAGGAAAGAAGATAAATACACATCTCACTGGTATGTGGTTTCCTTTAATTTATTACATTGATCAGAGTCAAAAGCACAATATACCAGCCCATTTGGAAAGAAAAATACATTGTCTTGCAAACATGTTTACACCCTATAAATGTTTCTACGTTAATAAACAATAACACATTTTGATTAAGTCGCAGGCTAACACAAATTAAGAGATAGTTTGTAGGACTAGCTTTGTAAATATTTTGGAGTACGTCAGCAGTTTTACACATCTACTGAATTAAATGTTTGACCATTCGTCTTTGCAAACTGACACCAGCTCAGTCCAAATTGATTAAGGACAATATGTTTCCATCATCTTTAGCGTCTTTGAGATTTTGTTTTTATGTACTTAGGTCTGAACTTTTGACTATATCATTCTCACATATAACCTTAACAAATACATTGTTTATCTGGATGTGTCTTTGGGTTTATTGTCCTGCTGGAAGGTGAACTTCTGCCCTAGTCTCCAGACTTTTGCAAACTCTAACAGACTTTCTTGTAATTTTGGTCTGTGGTTGTGTTGCTCCATCTTTCCATCAACTTCCAAAAAAAAACATTTTCCTGTCCCTGCTGGAGAAAAGCAACCCCGACTCCAGCAGAGTGCACAACTAATCATCTTTTCAACAGATTCTCCAGCCTGACCTCTGAATTCCTGCAGCTCCTTCAAAGTTTCTATGAACTCTTTGTTTTTTCTCTGATTATTGCTCTGCTTGCCTAGCCTGTCATTTGAAAAAGTCCAGTGGGCTTGAGTACTTTTGCAAAGCACTGCAACATATAAATTGTACAATTTTTATTCAGTCTTTTTTTCCCCATGGAGTTCATTTAAATTAGTAATAAGCATTTTTTTTTGTTTTTATTTTTTAAATTGGAGCTTTAAAGCTTTCACCACTACATAATATGTCCAAATCTGTAGAAAAGGTCTGCCTTCTAACATTTAAGCTGTGTAACGATACTGGGTCATCATTTTCATATGAATCATGTCAGGGCTGGAGGCTTGCCAGTGCACTATCCTCTCCCTCTGCAGCCATTTCTTTGCCATGTGCGCTCAGTGGGGGGTTTGCATTGTCCTGTTGAAAAATGCATGCAAAATATGCTCTGAAGGCAGCATATGTTGCTCCAGAACATTTTCTGCATCTTTCCGACTCTAATGCCGCTATCATCTGGTCTATATGATCTGATTAGTCCTTTTCATGTTTGATCCAGAGCACATGGCATCAATTTCTTCAAAATTCAATAATAACTAGGATAAATGTGGAATACAGACTTATCTGACGATAACAAATCCATTTATTGGGTAATAGTTTACCCATAAATGCCATTGATAACAGAATAATGAAAGTCAGCCAAGGATAACAGGAGGCTGATTTGCCTTTAATACCAGATTGCCATACAATTTAACCTGCTGACAGCTCCTGACGTACAGGTTTTGTTTTAAAATGTGCAGCAGGAAAAGCATGAAGCGATGGATGTCCATGACTTAAATGAAAATGGTGCTAAAATGAAAGAAAAAAGGACATTTATGACCCCATTATTTATCTCTTAATGACCAGGTAAAGATATGAAGCCATAAAATAAATGATCCAACCTTAGCTTGATTATGTTCATTCAGTGGAGAAAATGTGGCATGTTTTAGAAGAACTACATTTTTTCTTGGAGTAATTTTGGTAGGGTAACTATTCCTGGAAGGGTTTAGATATGTTTTCTGCTTTTTTTGTGGATCATCTCTTTCACTGATGTGCTGGGGTTCAAAAAGTCTGAGAAATGTCTTTATGAGCTTTTCAAACATCATAATAAACGATGCTGTGGTGCAAAAACACAAAGTCTTACTAAGTATTTTTGGTTTAGTTTAATTTAGTTTAGTTTTAGTTTGGTTTAGTTTTAATACACTTGAAATAAAACCAACCTAACATTTCATCAAGATACAGCAGCTTGTTTTAATCAAATGATTCCTTTATAATGATAAAGTACAGATTATTTCACTTATAGCATCTTATAAGTGAAATAACTTATAGCACTTTTTGTCAAAAGTGTTTTGTTTTTTTGTTTGATTTTTTTTGTGTGTGCCCAAAATTAGCTTTGGCAAAACCTTGACTTGGGTCATTATTTTAGGAAAGTGATGATATTTCAGGTGATGATTACAAGAGAGATACTCAAACAAAGGTGAACTCATAATTGAAACAGAGCTCACCCAGGGTGTTTGGAGGTAAACTCATCTCCTGCCGCCCTGCTGTTCCCACGCTGCTGCTCGTGTCTCCATCCTGAACTTTATTACTCGACAGGTTGAAAATGTTGGAGGTCGCGCGCTCTCTTTGATCGTCTCGGGCTTCGACCCGCTGCTGTGTTTCTCTGTCAGCGCTCACATCAGTCCTAGCAGCCGGTCTGAAACATGGCAGAGCTTCAGCTGGAAACGCAGACGGCCTTGGACGAGCACATCAAGTAAAGGTTTTTACTCACCGCTCTCTTGTTATTGATGCCGCATTCTTGTCTGTCTCCAGACTTGAATTGGAGGAAACCTGAGATACAGCACTGAGTGGCTGCAGGGAACTTTTATCTGCCGCTTTGGACGTCGGCGGGACATAAACGCTTTCCTGAGGCGTTTCATCTGTAATCTTCAGGCCAGACTGGTTAGAGCTCCCGCTGGATCCCAGCTGGCGGCTCCGTCGCGGGGCAGGAACAATGGCCGCGGGCCTCGCCGCAGCATTTAACCCCTGCTGGCTGCCGCGTCGAGGCAGGAACGTCCTCTTCTTCGGTACGGGCCTGAAGCCCGTGCAGGAGCTTTCTGATGTGACGGAGCCCCCCGAGGTCTGGCTGGACTCCCTCGCCGGGGCATACTTCAGCCGGGAGATTGCCTCTGGTTGGAAAAAATGATAAAAAAAGGATAAGTACGGTTTTGACTTTTATCACAAACCTGTTTGCTCCAAATCTCAGCTTCCCACCTGACTCCTGCGTCTCCTGGTCCAAACGGGGGGCCGTGTTATGGTTGTTTTCGGGAGGTTCGAAAACACTGAGGGAAGCTCGATTAAAGGGGTTGTGTCTCGGCTGGAAGGGGAATGAAAAGGACCAAGGATTAAGATTGCAGCAGCTGCTGTGCCGCAGAAATAACCTACAAATGTACAACAGGAAGCGAACCTGTTGGCTCTAAAAACAATGCCTACCATTTTGGGGGAACAAACTGATGAGTATCGATTTTCCTTCTCAGCATCACTGCAGGGGAAAAGATAAATATTAGATATTCTTAAAAACTTTCTCTGGATGAAAAGTAAAACATCATAAGCAATAAGCTGACATTAACACATGACATAAAGAGTTTCAATATCACTTTCAGGATTCCAGAATTTAAAAAAACATTTTTTTGGAACTTTTTGTGACACTTTTAAATCATGTTGGAGGTGTTGCAAATTTGTGCCTGAAGTGTCCCACACAGTTTGAGATCTGTGATAACTTCCATTCTCTGAGAAACGTCCTATTGTTCCTATTTATGATGCCGGTCTAAAAGAATCTAAACTGAAAGATAAGGTGAGATTGACTTTTTCTTCCTGTTAAAGAGTTTTCAATGCACCTGTGCGTCAGCTGACAGGTAGAAGTTGCTCATTAATATGCATCTATGTGTCGTACTAATGCGGTTACTACAGTAACAGGGGCCCTTTTCTCTTTTTTTGGTAAATGCTCAAATTTGCGGTCATTTCATTTATTCAACCAACATTTCTGTTTAAACTTATGGGTCTATGTCTACATATGTTCCTAAAAACTATATTGATCGGGTTTACAAATATTAACACGATCAGGTAGACGGTTCTCCCAAATATAAAATACCTGCACTGTTTTCATGAATAGATTTGTTTACCAGCTCATAATATAACTACAAAACCTCCCAAAGCACTAACAAAATGAAATGTAATAAAAAACATTGAAGTTTGTAGTTGTAACATGACAACAACATAAATAAAACTTTGAAATTCACTGCATGTGTAAAACACATTACTTTAGACAAATTAAATATAATATGAAATACTGTAACTCTGAACATGGGGCAAATTTCAGATGGAAGAAAATTAGTGTAATCTAATTAATATGACTGCACTTAAAGCTCATGTGATGAGGTGATAAATTTAAAAAGTACACAGTAACTGTAGCCTTTGTCATAATGTAAATACCTGACAAGGACTTGGCGTTTTTACAGCCTTTGAAAAAAGTTTAAAAAGCCAAATCAAATATTGACTTTTTCTTCTGCTGACAGTCTAAGCTGTGACCAGAGTTATAAAATATGCCTTTCTCAGTTGTTATTACTTTTGAAAAGTCTCAGCAGTGTGACAAGCTTATTTTAGAGAATTTTAGTCCATATAAAAGGTTTAAATGTTGCCAAGCTGTTCTGTTCCATTTTTCCATGCACACTTCCGAGTGGGTTAGAAAACCGACTGTTTCCAGGCAGCACCACCTATGTTTACATAAGCCGAGTCACAAGACTGTCTGCACGCTGGCAGGACTCTGGCGTCTTTAAGGGCCGAGCAAAGGAATGTCTCTCACATGTGAGGGAGAAGTGTCTGAATCTCAAGCCGAATTTAAGATCTGTCACGAAATCAGAGGAGCTCGTTGGAAAAAAGCAGAAACAATCAAACTGGTTGTGTACTTCATCTCCGGTGGTTGTGATGATTCGAAACACCTCGCAGGTTTTGGAGGAGGCGCTGCGTCCGAGCTACGGCTGCTGGGCGTTTTGCTTCTCTCCACTCGAATGGACCCGTCTGTCGGGGGAAAGGAGAGTGTATGTTCTAATATATGCTCTCATGTTCTGTCACCAAGGCCTCTAGGTTTAAAACATTGTATTTTTTTTCGCACAGTTGGAACTTTTCCAGGTTTAAAAATCGAGCAGACCTAAACTGGCCGGCTTCCCTTGCTTCATGGACGCCAGGATGATTTCCGATCCATGGATTTTGTCGCTGTGTCTTTGGGACTTGGCCTCGTAGAACCATTCCCCCGACAGATACTTCAGCTTCACATCTGACTGAGACCCGCTGTCCAGAACCTTCTCCAGTTTCCTGTCATGAAAAAGAAAAAAATCTAAATTGCAACTTTGACGAGAGGATTTTTTTTTTCTGTATTGCAACTTTAAGTCACTTTTAAAGATGAAAAAAATATGAGCTAACATCAGCAAACAAAAAGGAGTTAGACGATATTCGTTCATGCTGAAAGACGACTGGAACCGCATTTGAATACGTTACAAGTCAAATTATCAACAAGTCATATGAAAACAGAGAGTAAACAAGCTAACCAGGCTAACTTAGCCTAGCCCTTCAGCAGACAGCTTACATGAAAACTATTGGGAAATAGGGGAATGTATTCAAAGATTGCAGCATGGTGTGCTTATCAAATATATATTGAGAAATATAAGGAAATTAAGCAGAAAGTTCTGGTGGGACAAATTATCAGTCACTGTCAAGAAAAAGACAACGCTGCTGTTACATCACTGCAATGTAAAGTCACTTTGAAGTCAGGTTCATGCTGTACATCATAATCCCAAACGTTTTTCCCTGCCTGCCTTCATACACATAAACTTGACTAAAATTCAGTTTTTATTCCAAAGGGTTTAATATAACATTAGACATTTAGCCTTTTGACTTTTCCTCTGAAGGAAAGACCCAAACTGACTGACATCAAGGACTTTTTTTATCTTCTTGAATTTTATTTGATCAGTACATGTCAGATAGGTTCTATTTGTAATTAATCACAGTTAATTTTTTATTTGACAGAGAGGGTATTTACTTTTCTTTTTTTTTTTTTTTTTACAAAGTCAAGTTGAGTTAGAATAACTTTTTCTCCCTAAAACATAAATTTTCCAGGCACAAAGCAGCATTTTACGGCATAATCAAGTCACTATGTTGCCTTTAGTTCTTATAAAAGACAGCATTTATCAAAGATGGCTTCAAAAAATTGATTTCGTAATTTGACACCTTAAAATTGGGTCTCTATTTCTTTAAGATGCTCCTATTCTTTCCAACACTCTGCCCTCAACACATCGTCACAACAGTGCTTCTCGTTACACTGTGAGCAGCTTTTCTAAGGAGTGTTGGACTGAGTAATAGTTTGTATGAGGAGCTCCACAGATCCACACTGGGTGTTTCCTAATTGCTGCTGCCGCTAGTCTGGAGGAGCTGAGCGGGGCAGGCACAACGGAGGGATGTTCAGCTGAACAGGATGAATCCATCACTTCACTTCCATTACCATTTCCATCAACAGCG
Source organism: Poecilia picta (assembly GCA_033032245.1). NCBI lineage: Eukaryota > Metazoa > Chordata > Actinopteri > Cyprinodontiformes > Poeciliidae > Poecilia > Poecilia picta. The sequence goes on from CM065365.1 coordinate 7,895,934, forward strand.
TTACATAACTGCTTCACATGATCACTCTCACGAGAGCAAATTGGAAAACATCTCAGTCGAGTTAAAATAACGTTAGAGAGGGATCAAAACAAATTCCACCACTCCGGCTCATCTTTCCGCTGGCCGGAGGAAACCACGGCCGTCATGTGAGGCGGAGGTAGCGCATTATTACAGGCTGCTGGCTTAATCCTTCTCACAGCAGACCAGATGAGACACAGCCATCATTCAGGTAATGAAGTCAGCTCTATTAAAACGCCCAATGAAGAGCTCTTTGTTTTACAGCAAAAAAAATTAAATTAAACACATTTCCAAATCAGGTGTATTTATTTACTTGTACATTTACAGCTGAATTGGAATTTCAGAGACGTATCCTCAAATTCTCCTGACGGTCGGGAGACAAAAGCCTCAACTGTTGGCAGAAGAAGGCGATTTGAGATTAACGCTCGTTTTGAAGGCTGCCACGGAAAATTTCTGCAACCTAGCTGTAATCCAATTACTCTGATCACATTTAGGTCCCTCAGCGTCCGGCCCCAGACAGGCTGTTATTGTGTTACGCACAAAGCAAAGACTTTCTCCTTCATGAGGTTTGGTGTTGGTGGGATAGTATAAAAAGACGTCAACTTAAACTCAGATTAGCTTTCATTTCGAATCCACTAGGACACTCATGTTTGTGTAAGAAAATAACGGCAAGGAGTCTTTCAGGGACAAGCAGACTGTGAATCTTTCTCCACCTGATTCTCTCCTCCTCGGCCCGTTTCAGGTCCTCGTCCCTCTTCAGGACCGTCAGAATCACCTCCTGCTCCTCCTCCGTCAGGTGGCTCAGGTCGATCATGGTTTCCCCTCCTCCCCGTGTTGCTGCTTTCCCTCGGCGGACAGGTGTGAGAACGCCCAATGCGCGCAGGCTCTGTTGAACAAATACCACCGTTTACCTCCTGAGAGGGATGTATTTGTTCACAGCAAGCTACCGCGGCAACAATATACTGAAAAAAAAAAGAAAGAAAAGAGAGAGAGGGCAGTAAGGTTGCTTTCTCACATGGTGCACAGTCCATGTGAAGGACTACTGAATATTAAGCATTTAAAGGTTATTTTGGGGAGTTGTCGCCAACAACGAGCTTCTGATTATGTTTACTAGATGTTGGTATTCAGCATCTATATTTAATTTAGAAGCAAGCAGAGCCGGCCAAAGGTTATATGGGGCTCAAAGCGGAATTGAAATTAAGGCCAGTTGTCATTTATTTATGAATCTGTTTTTAGTCAAGGCATCAAAAAAAATGTATATATATATATATATTTTTTCCACATAAATGTTTCTCAAAGGTTTTTTTTTAAAAAGAAAATAAAACTGCAGCTAATTCTGCTTCGTATTAGTTTGGGTGTATTAAATTGTAACAGGTAATCACAATAATCAAGCTGATCAGCTAGCATTAAATGTTAGGGACAGAATACCAGTAAACACCTCTAAAGAAAGAACAATATGAAAAAACTTTTTGAAAAGTTTTGGAGCGTTCTTCTTCAGTTCAGTTATTTTCCTTGAGTTGAATCTGTTGGCAAAACCTTTAAGACAGAAGGTGTTTTAGCTGTTTAATGACTAGTTCATCCTGATTGCCTTTATCTTGAACTGTATTGCTTCCTCACTATTAAATGAGAAGAATTCAAATACAATATTAAGCTTTGAGAAATCCTCACTATTCAAGAGAAACCAGAGAATCTTGAACCATTTTTGTAAGGCTAAGTAAAATCTGGCTCGATTTGCGCACACAGAAAACACAAGAGTTTAGAAAAGGGGTTTATTTTTGTTGTAACTTGTCATTGTACTCATATGCCATACCTAGTCACTTCATACTCAACATTTTGGGTGTGAAACATTGTTGCATAATGTGAGATGTTTTGCACCTCACAACATGGACAACATGTACCCACATGGATAATTTTTGATTCAAAACAATTTTCTGTAATCCACTTTTGCTCCGAGGAATGTGGCTTTATGACAATCAGTAAATACCGTACCAGCACGAGGTCCCTTGGTGTTTTGATGAAGGGTCAACTCATGTTTAATAAGAGAGGACTGTCTCTATAGTGGGATCAGAACAATCATTTTTTTTAAAAAAAAAATCTGAGAATAATTACATAATTCAATTAAAAATGTACTTGAGATTTTTTTAAAAAAAATCACTCATCCATAGTTTGGGACAATACTGAAATACAACAAACTTATGTCTAAGGTACAATTTGAGATCACAATGGCAAGTTGAACCAGAACCACGACAACAGAACCAGCCAAGGGGGGAACCCACCCTAACTTTGGAAATCAGTTTAGCTAATCGATTATTTTCCCCACTGTATTTTCTAGATTTGTAAACTGATTCTTGTTTAATAAATATTCAGAGTCTTCCTCTTGTTCTGGATAATCCAGAGGTTAATCTGGAGCTGGGCAGTTTGCTTAAGGAGTAGGTAGTTGACGCAACAGGTGAGACAACTTTTTTTGTTGTATCCTGCCTCATTTCTTTGTCTAAATCCTTAGAATATTTTTTTTAAAAACTTTAGTAATTCAAGACAAAGAGTCAAGAATTTACTGAAACACACTACGATGAAACCTCTGTGTTTACGATCGGCGACTTTTGGAAAACAGATGAATAGTTTTCACCTACCTTTAAGGACAACTTTGCGACTCAGAACCTCGTATTCAGAAGAGGGGGGTTTAAAAAATGCATAAAAATGATAAATGCATACAAGTTTTAACTTCACCTCCGCAGGTCTGCTGATACTGCTGGATGCGCTCGACGGGAGCGGAGGAGAGGGGGCGGACTCTCAGCGCAGGGATGGGGAGGATCTGACAAAGACGAGCGATGATGAACAGCAGCCATTGTATTAGATCACCGCCGTATCCGTCTTACACTACAGCATCATCCAGCGGCTTAATGTAGGTCTGGATGATTAAGTCGATGCGGGTCTCCTTTCGAAACGGACTGAAGAAACAAGTCGCGGATGGGCGTGTTAGACCGGCCTGGGCTGCAATGACAGGCACTGTCCAGCAGGTGTCACCGGTGGCGATGCGGCTACTGTTTGACAAAAGGGTGTGAGCATCTTCCAGACAGGCGGAATGAACAGGACGGGCTGAGGTCAAACAGCAATTAAAGCTGCGCAACACGAAGCTGTTTCACCATCTGCTCTACGGTTTGGAGGGGAAAAACCCCCCCACTGCGACTGCGAGGTGATTCTCTGACCTTCAACACGCAATAATGGATGAAGCTATCTCACACTTCCGGTGTGGTCTGTGTATGAAAGCAGGGGTAAATTGTACAGCAAATTAACAGTTGTGGTATGGACATCCAAAAGTGCCACAACTCAAGAAATAAATCATTATGTCATGACATTAATGAGCACCTTTTAAACTAAAAATGTTGTAAATATGCAATATATTAATAGTTGTGAGCTGCAAAAAAAAAAGAATTGCACCATCAGTAAGCCTTATTACTTACTGATGGTGTAGTTGTAATTACAGAAAGACTACCACTACAACTGTCTGTGTAGGCAATCTAAAAAATGTAAGGAGTTACTTAAACTACAAGGAGAGTTCAGATTGTTCATTTCCAATTTCAATTTAATTACATGATTTTTAAAAACTAGTTGTAGGTTGTAGTTTAAAAACTTAATTTGTTTTTATATGTACATTTTTGTGCCACTTCTGTAAGAATCAATGGAATATGCTACCAATTTAAATTATCTGCTTGTTTTACTCAAACTAGAGAAAAGCTGTCTGTAAAAAAACAAACAAAAATGACACATTAGATACTAGGACAATGTTAATATTCTTTCAATTTTTTTGAGAAAAGATATTCAATCTTCAAAGATCAATTTTAGCGTTTAATCACGTTACAAAATAGTGAGTATACAATCTTTCAATAAAAAAAACATGAGAAAGGGGGTGAACTGGACGTAAACAGGAAAATCAGCTTCAGCTTACTGAAAAATGTTTGTGTTGTTTTTCACATAAATCCCAGGACAATACATTGGAGTTAGTTATGAGTCAAAATGGAAAAAAGTTGCAAGGGCACTTGCAACGTTTTGCACGTGGCCTTGAAAAAAGGGCATTTGCAGACTGGAAGCTGACTAAGTGCTTGTTCTATGCAGGTACATCAACAAAATTTGAATATCAATGTATTGTGTCACCCATTCCAGAAAATGATACACATCGTATACAGATTCTTTAAACATCTTATACATGTGCACAGTGACAAATCCTAATTCACCAGAAGTAGTTAAAATACTACATGTAATGAAAAAATGTATTGTGTAGTCGTAATACGAAAAGTTCTCCACCAAAAAGTCACGGTCAACTAAAATCAGAAGTTATCAAATGAAAGGCAGCATTAAATGGCTCCAATAATGATTGAATAGTGAACATAAAAACATTCAAAAAAATTGATGTTTTCTCACATATATTGTCTGCGGGTTTCCCAAACAGGGTCAGAAGCCAACGCTCTTTGGGAATCCCTGATCTACCAAACATTAAGAACGAGAGAGTCACACACTGACATTTGTGGAAGCTGCTCTTTATTTGAAAAAGAAAGAAAAAAAAAAAAGACATTGTCTGCTACACGATCTAATTACATAAAGAAAATATCTGCGGAGACAAACGCAGAGAATATCCTGAATCAAACTTAGGTAGAGTCAAATTTGATTGAATTGCTTTCATATTTCATACATCTTTCACCTTGTGCGCTCAAAGAACAGTCGAGTGTTTATGTACAACGTGGCACCGATCAACAGTGCTGCTCTGCTCTACGACCCCGCACCACTCTCACTCTTTTGTACAGCTAATTTACACCAAACCCTTTTTTAAATTTTTTTTTTATCACTGTGACGACAATCTAATCACCCTTCTTGCCTACCCGCTAACCCGCCCCCCCCCCCACATACTGACCCCACTCCATCTCTCTCTCTGAGAAACTGCAGCGTGGAAAGATGTGTGCAACATGAAGACAACTCGTTCACATTCAGAGTAAAGGCAGCCTTGATTACAGTCAGTGAGTCAACGGCATGCCAAGCTTAAAGCAAATGGAGCCCACCACCCCAGTGCCGCCCCTCAGATTTTGTGGATGAAGTGGTGCATTTTTTTTTTTTTTTTTTTTTTTCCCCAGATCTGTTGCGAAACAAAAAAAAAAAAACCCTAGGCACGCTATATACTGTTAACTGACTCGTACTCTAAGCCCCGCCCCCCCGCCCTGCGCTGCGCTGTAAGTACAATGGAGATCGTGAAATCTTTCATCTAGTAAAAAACAAAGTCCTTAACACAAAACTCAAGAATATTTAGTGCTCTATCATTCCGCTTAATAGGTGTAATTTATAGAATATCTATTTTTTCATCTCTACCTCTGATAGTCTGAAATCCTTTGTTTTAATGCTGAAGCACTCCCACATGTGTTCGTCTTACTGTAGATTTTACATTAATCCCCCCCGCCCCTCTCAAAGCCCCTCCCCGCGCCCCGATCTTAAACCAATAATCATAAATAAATACAAACACACAAGGAATGTCTACTGTAAACACGGTAAAAAAGACAAGAACTAAACAGGTGTAAACGTTGTTAGCATCACTACTTAGTGACGGTTAAATAACTGCAAGGGGGGGAGGGGGGGGGTCTGGATGACTGATGATAGGATCGAGAAAGGGAAGAACGGAAATCATTTTTACCTTTCACCCCCCCACGCCATCCCCGTTTCACCCACCGCTGTACATCATCAAAAGCCCTCGACGGTCCGACCGATCACGTTTCCGAGCAACCCAAGCTATCCTTAGAGAGGAGGGAGGGGGGAGGAGGGGTGGGGGGCTAGAAAGCAGCACCACTCGGCGCGTTGGGCGAGTTGTTACAGAACAAAAAAAAAAAAACAAAACAAAAAAAACGGGGGATTTGAGTTTCTGCCAGACGTCGTGCAGACGTGGTTACCATGGTTTCCGACAGTCGGTGCGCCATCGGGTTCTTGACGTGTCTGTGTTTGGGTGGGGGTTTCAGGGGGAAAATGGGGAGGGGGCGGGGTTGATGCTTCTCCGAAGAGTTCGACTGCAACGAGGACAAAGTTTTGCAGCTAAGTGCTTCATCTTCTGAGAGACACTTCCTTCAAATTACATGAACTGCATCTGCAAGAAAAGCAGAGGGTCGTATCAGAATAATAAAAATGAAATGATAAAAACAGAAATGATCAGTTTAGCTGCAGTTTGCTAAGCTTTTCCCTCATTTTTATGTTTTTTTTTTTTTTTTTTAACCAAACTGAGGTTAACAAAGATGTTTAGCAAATTCTGAATTTGCAGCCTTAATGAAGCGAAGGTGTTTTACTAAGGAGGTCGTCGAGTTACACGATTGGTTTGAGCGCCTCTTATACAGCAAAAGCAAAACCACAAGCACACGATGTTACCATGACACAAACATGCAACTGAAAATTTGGTTTCCAAATTCATGTTAAAACAATTTTTCAGTAAAAACGTTAGAATTTTTTTTTGTCAATTCAGAAGCAAATTATTGAATCAAAATATTCTTTTTATAAATTAGCCAAGTTTATTTGAGGAACAAGACAACGACAAAATTGTCTCTGCAGATACACCGACTGCAGTTTTCTATTAAGTGGGGAAACTCATTTTCCTCATTCACAGGAAATGAAGTTTCCTCCACACATTAAATAAATCTGCACATTCTGCAGATTTTTTTATTTATTTTTTACAAAATATTATAAATACGATAAAAAATGCAATTGAACAAATAATTATTTAAATGCAAAAATACACATTTTATTTCCTAAAATGAATTAACAGTATTCTTTTACTGCACATTTGAAGCAAAGCATACATCTGTAGCTAAAATAAAAAAAATCTAACAGGTGAAAAGCTCAAATTATGCTCTACTTAATACAGTGTAGAGCTGATCTGATGACCATTTTAGGGTTAACTGACTAATAATTAATAAGGAGATTTCTTTTTGTTCCTCTTGTTACAGAATTTGAAGCAAGTGAAGCTAAAGCTGCCACTTGAGTTTTGGGTAAAACATATTTACAGACAAGTTTTTTCTTCATCTTAAATGCAAAGCATTTATAGTTTTGTCAAGTTTTTTTAACTACTCCTCCTAGAATGTTGTTCTTTCAGCAAATTGCCTTTTTTTCCACTTCACTTAACGATTAATCAATTACTAAATAAAAAAAAACTAAATTAGTTGATTGTTTCAATATTCAATTTGTCACAATTAATCGTATCAGTCCTCAGATTTACTTCGAAGGAGACAAAGCTTAGCAAACGGCCAACAATTAAATTTAGCAACAGCTGCAAGGCAGAAAAAAACAGGTCTGAGTAACGGAGAATGGAGGAACGAAGAACCAAATGAGTTGGTCTCTATCTGACAACACAAGCATGACATCCAAGCAAAATAAAAAGAAAAGAAAAAAAAAAATCAACATGTAATGCGCGATCCACTGGCAAGGACATCAAGGGGCTTAAAAGTTAGCAACAAAAGCAAACGTGCATCAGCGCCGGACAGACAACGCATGCAGGTGCCTGAGCAAGCAAACAGCATGATGTACCTAAAGAGATGCTCTACAAGAAATCCTTGAGAGAGAGGTGTGCAAACGGGTCCTGTCCAGGGGCTCGGAGAGGACTCTGGCTGGAAGGACTAGAGGCTGCAGAGGGCTAACAGAGGAAGTAGGAGGACCAGAGGACAAGTCAGAGTCAGTACAGAGACTGAAGTAGGGATGAGATTAGTTGGAGAGGCTGTGATGTATGATTGATGGGTTAATAAATAATAATAATAATAATAATAATAAAGGAACCGTTTAGAAACAGGAAGTCGAAACAAGAGATGATGATTTACAGTTTTTGTTTTGTTGCTTTCAGCTCCAGAGAGTGAAGGTTTTCTTTCTTTGTTTTTTTTTCTCTTCTTAAAACTGTCATCATCTTCAGCAGTATTCACACCGACAACAAAGCTTTCACAGTGACTAACCGTGGGACACAACACTTCACAATGGCCCCCCCCCCCCCCGCCGTCCTGATGACGCGTTGACCCACCTGAGCGCTGGACACCGAGCCAAAGGGGTTGGGTGGCCTCATGACAGGCTGGCTGTACATCATGGTGGGTGGATTCATCATCCCCATGGAGCCCATTTGTGGAGGCTGCGGAGGGTTGCACACAAAGTTGGGTCAGACGTTTCATTGAGTTTGCAAAAAATATGAACAATTCTGAAAAAATAAAAAAAAAGTGTTTTGCGATCCCTACGCTGCCTCCCTTCCTGTTGAGGGAGGGTTTCCTGTTCAGTAGGAATAAAAATAAAATACCAACAGGCAAAACTATCCAGAGAGTGATAGTTTTGATGACGTTTTAATAAATTAAAACATAATCAAAAAATGAATTTTCTCTTATACTCTGTACAAGAAAAAAGATGAATAAATCCCTGAGTCGTTGGGAATAGTAAATATTCATAAACCGTGTTAAGATAAGATTTTTATGAGGTGTATGTAAATATCAATTTCACCTGTAAATAAAGCTGTCCAAATTTAGGCTTATGAAATAATAATAATAATAATAATGTATTCTTTCATAATGTATTTGATAATAAGTCTCAAATATTTGTAATTTTTAAACTCTGCCAAGCTGCTTAACCATCATAAAACAAATTGTTGCACGAAAAGGGAAATTATTTGCGGAACTTTTCTGTGCTCTTCAGAGTGGAAGCAGCAGCTGAGCGGAGGACTCACCATGCTGTATCCCATCATGCTTGTGGGAGTGGTGGCGGGGAAGGCCATGACTGACGGCGGCTGATGGGAGAGAAACAGTTTGAGGAAACATTATAGTAAAACCTTCAGAGAGTTGCAGGACAAACGTTTTACATCATTTATTTATTCTGTTTACAGAATGATGTAAAACAAACGTTTTACATCATTTATTTATTCTGTTTACACGCTTGAGTCTGTATGTAAAAATGTGACCTTCTATGGGTCAGAGAAAACACACAATGAACCTTTATCAGCTAAAGATGTAGTGGAATGGATTAAATCAAAGCATATTTGTTACGGCTGAAATGATTAATCCTGATGAATCAGTTATTGAAATAATTGTCAATTAATATAGTAACCAATTCATCATTAACTTGGGTATGCAGACTCAAATGAAAGACCATTTGTTGAAAAATAAACATTCATAGTTATTAAGCGAAACTGTACAATATTTAAACAAATTTGGCATTTAAGATGGAAACACTTTGTCTATAAACATGTTCTAAACAAAACGACTGGCAAAGTTTTAGCTTCACCAATGCCACCTTACTGGTTTTTATTTTATGATAGTAAAAGTAATTAAATTTTTTTATCTGATTAATTGATAATTAAAACAATCAGTGGATGCAGCCCTAATCATGGTAGTTTGAGCTGGTTTGCAAAGAATGAGCAAAATTTCAGTTTATTCCTCTGCAAAATTTGGTGGTTCTACAGAGTATTGAGGCACAAGAACCAAAACAAATGCATGCCATACTTTTCAGATTTTTAAAACTTTTTAGTCAGTTTCCTTAAAAAATAAACGCAAAATAATCCTCTTACATTTTACACTAAAAGGTGTTGCTCACATAAAAATAAAACAATGGAGGTTTGTGTCTGTAACCTCTCAAAAAGGGAAATACTGTGACGGGGTGTGAAAACTTTTTGTTTTGCTGGTCGTCTCTGAAACAGCTTGTAAGTAAAAATCTCAGCTTTCAAAATTCTGGAACGTTTTAGAGGATTTATTTTTTTTGAGCTTTCAATAAGACTTAAAATTTAAAAAAAAAAAAAAAAAAAAAAAAAAAAAAAATCAGATTTGAAGGGAAAACTACTGCCGACAAACATAATTAAAGGTGCACGTCTGTGTCACCATGGAGACGGGGTTCCAGGTCGTGGTGGGCGCCGCCTTGGGTTGCCAGTTGGTGCCGCCGGTCATCCTCTTCTCCCCGGCTGGCTCCAGTGGATGTCACTGCGGATCAACAGAGTTGGCGTCAGCAGCAGCTGGCGGCACAGAGCTGAAAACGCGCACGGCGCCCCAATCCACCAATCAGCCAATCGACCGTCACTTACTTCTTCATCGTTCCGTTTCCGATGCCCAGATCTGGAAAGCAACATTCGTCAAGCAGTGGTTAGTGGAACAATTTCGGTCATTTTTTTGGTGCGTCTTAATGAAGATACATGTTCATTAGCGCAGATGAATATAAAGTGCTGCACTCACTGCCGACAAGGTTGGCCAGGGAAGAGTCAAGGTCGTCTGACACCAGCTTCTCGGGCTGCTGATTGGACGACTGGTTGGAGCCGGCGAGAGTCGGCTTCAGGATGCCTCCGGTGAGATCTGACAGGGAAAATAAACGTATAGTATTGCTTCATTGTTTTCAAAATTCATGTTTTTTTTTTTTTTAAACATAAACTATTGTGCTACATTAAGCAAGATTCAGTCCCATGAAATTAAATCGTCACCATCAGAGTTGAGGCTCCCGCTGCCAGCAGCTTTGTTTCCAAAAACCGACTCAAAGTCCACCTGTAGGGCCCCTGCTGGCGGTTGTGGAGGGGCTTGAGGCGTTGAGTATCCTTCGGAAAAGAGATGAGAACGCTGACTGACAAAGTTACAGCATTTCCGAACTAGATTCCCAAACTGCACAGTAGCAGGATTCCTTAAGCAGAGCAGAAAATGAGATGTGATCTGCTGGAGAGCGAGCCTAGCATACTCTACCTCTGAATAGACCTGCTACAGTAGAGGGCTCAGTGGGGAAGGGAGCCTGGTGTGGGAGGTGTTGAGCAACGGACACCGGACCACAGAAGGAGTCTGACAGGCCGCGTGAAGCAGCCGGATAAACGGCAAAGAAAACGGGAAGAAAAAGAAAAGAGGAAGAAAAAGCATTCCAAGGACAGGTCAGAAACAGGTAAGGCCTGACAGCAGCAATACAGAAAGCAAGAAAAAAAGTGCTTATATATACATATATTTACACATATCTATTTTATTCATAAAAGTTTTTCATGTAATCTCTCAGATCTGTTAAAGTAAAACATTGCAGCATAAAAATGTAGCAACCCTCAAGTGATTAAAGGTAAAGTTGGAACATTTTGGGAATAAATCTTGTGAAACATTGGATAAGAATTTAATATATCACAGATCATCCCAGACCAGCTCACCAGGCCTGCTACGTTTTTTAAAAAATTGAAAATTATACTAAAACGCTACTCTAATAGGGGGTGAAATGATTAATTGTGATTAATCAATTGTTGAAATAGCCATCAAATAATTTAGCAAACAATTAATTGTTGACAAGAGTATAGCGATTAGGGAAAAAGGTATTTTGCTGAAAGAACACAGTCAGAGCAATAACTAAGTTAAAGCTATGCAATACGTACGTTTTGCATTTAAGACAACAAAAAAAGTCCTATTAAGCACCTTTTGCTCTCTAATTATTAATTGATCAAATGAGAAATTAAACAGATCAGCACTGCACTGTTTTGACATCAATTCCATCAGAAAAGGCTGAGCTTTCCACATGTTAGAAGCATGCTTTTGTTGGAGATGCATCTTTTGCATCTGCACCAAATGAAATGTTACATCTTTAGGCAGTAAAATGTTTAATTTCTTATTTAAAGTTTATTTGCATACTTGTATCCATTTCTGATGTTTAAAAAAAAAGGTTAAAGTGGTTAAATGAAATCTGCAAAATGTGTCATTTTTAATTAAAAGATTAGAATAAAATTGACAAAGTGATTGATTACTAAAATAACTGATCGTTGCAGCCCTAATCTCAATGCTTCACACTGAATACGTTAAACTTGTATTTTTAAACCCAGTCATTTGTCTAAATTAAAAATGTTTGTTTTTTTAAATCAAGATTTTGCACAGCCCTTAATATTGTAAACTTGATATCACTTATCAAGTTTACGTGCATTTAGACAAATTTAAGGCTTTATTATAGACAGTAAAATATTTTGGACATACTGTATTTTCCGCACTATAAGGCGCACCTAAAAACCTTCAAGTTCCTCAAAAGCTGACAGTGTACCTTATAATCTGGTGCGCCTTATACATGGACCAATATTGAGCCACAGCAGGTCTAGCAACTACGGTAAGCAGCTGCCGACTTTATTTTCCCCGTAGAAGAAGAAGCACGCAGTGCATGCTGGGATAGTGGTCAGAATGCTGGTTAGTAGTAATCTATTAATAAAGTTTGACTAACCCATCTACCTACCAACCGTCTAGAATCAGGTTGTCCGCAGGTCATCTAGCACCATGTTCAACATGAACATGCTGTGCGCGAACGGAGAAGGGTGACCATCGTCCAGTCACGCCTCGGCCCAGTCACAGAAGGGTTTCCTCACCGACCGGAGTCAGACTGTTTTGTCAACATTCCCCTTAGTGCAGCTCCATCTAGTGGATGCATAACATAACTCCAGCCTCTACTATAGCGTCTATTCTATGCGCCTTATAATGCGGTGTGCCTTATATATGAAAAAAAGTTTTAAAATAGACCATTTATTGACGGTGCGCCTTATAATCCGGTGCGCCTTATAGTGAGAAAAATACTGTAATTAATGTTTAGCTAAAACATCTTTCCATGAAAAAGGCTCCATCAAAAGATGATCATGTGACATCTGACTTTATGCAATTACAATTCTTTATCCAACTCAAAGATATTGGCAAATAAAAAGCTGATGATCTGGTCTGGCGATGTTGCTACTTTTACACGTTTAGTAGTAACAAAAGGACAAACTAAACATTTAATTTTTTTAATCCCAAAATGTAAAACACTTTCCTTAGTTATTATAAATCTGCTAGAGGTATTAAAATAATGGCTCTGGGGATTGGTGGACAGGAGTCTATGTTTGCCAGCAAACATAGGCAAACATAGGTTTGAGCCGTCGTAGTACCTGAGATGGAGTGCTCTATCCGCACTGTGCGTTTGTAATTGGTTGAAACTGATGAGTTTGTGTCAGTAAAGGGATTGTAACATCTGGAGAATCAAAAATAGTGTAAGAACAGGTTTCAACTTAAAAGCTCAACAGCATCTGAGCACTACAAAACAACACCAAACTGGAGCTGAAAGCTAACTGCACAGAAGACATTATGGCAGATTTTACAGTCAGCTGCACTTTGATACAACCGTTCCAAAAATCAGGGGTCAATCACTCTGCTGTGTGGAAAACATTTAAAAGATGGTGTGATTCATATTTGAAAATGCTGTCAAGTTGTTAGACTAAAGTCTAATTTAATACAAACATTAAGTTAGTATTTTGCACATAATGACAATCACTCAATTTTGGCTTCAAATTATGCTGAAAACAAATAATTTTGTGATCATTTTGTAAGGTTTCTTGACCAATACCTGTGGTTGTTCCTTCCAAACCCTGAACCCACTTGCACCGCAATGCTTTGTTTAGAAAAATCAATGCAAGTAAAGATGGCAGAAAGAGAAACCGGGGAGGACAGGAAACGACTGCTGCACATCGCAATTTTGTACATGGAAAATTCTGAACAAACAAAAATTTCAGTTCATTCCTGTAGGTGCCGGATTGTAATTCTGACAATCTCATGGTGATGTATATTTTTTTGCATTTGGAAAAGTGATCAGAATAGAGCAGAGATCTGGTTTGATTTAGTCAACAAATATAAATTATTAAACCACGATTAAACTACTAGGAAATGGTAAATGTTTCTTAAAAAGAACAATGAGCTGATTTTGGATTGAAAATAAAAGTAAAACTCACTCAAATCAGTCAAATTTAAGACTTTTAAATACCTTTGTAAAGCCAATACCTCTACCCGTAACCAGAAGTTTAAAGGTTGAGGACGGTTGGGGGATCCTGCTGTATTTCCATCAAGTGAAGCAGAAACAGTGAAACGACTGTGGCTTTTGGGAGCAACATTTTGCTTTTCAAACTAAATGCCGTTTTCTAAAGTCTCAACTCCCAAAGTGCCAAACTTAGACATATTTATTTCTTCCACAGATTGCACCAGACTCGTATGGGTAACAGAAGTGGGGCAGTGGCGAGAAACGCCGTCCAGCTAACCAGCAATTAGTATTTACCCATGATGAGTGATAAAAAAAAAAATAAAAAAAAAACTAATAAGGTAGCCAGCAAATCTACATTAGCAGCTAGTTATCGATATCTGCAACCACTTTGATTCACAGAACGCAGTGAAGTTGAACGCAGTGTTTGCCTGACAAAAAATTAGGCCTTTTCTTGCGGATGCGCTCACACAGTGCGATTTAAAAGGTACCTCTGTGTACGAGTTGTACTTGAATGCACCATAATATAACACCTGCTTGTGTAAACCCTCAAAATGCAAAACGTTCTGCCGTGACGCCACCGGAGTGTAGCTGCACGTCTGCTATAAAGACTCTGATGACATTTGGGGCTGCAGTTGGACATTAGCCTGTTTGTCTCTGGAGCATTGACGCTTACGTTTAGCTGGATGTCGTTTCAGGTTAGTAATTAAGTTTAGTGTGGAGTAAAACGCTGATGTAAAGCACTGGTGTGATCCAACGTTTTCCCCCTCTACGCTTAGGTTGCTAAATGAAAAACTGTAAAATAGAGAAAAGAGAGTTCGGTACATTAACCCTCAGCGTGAAGGCATGTTTAAAATAATATATTGTGTGTGTGCTGAATTGAAAGAACTACACAGAATGTTTAGTATACATTCATGTAGCGTGGCACCTCTAACATTGATTATTTGTAAGAACTCAAAAGATTTACCTTTGAAACTTTTTTTTCACTTCATCACCATTAAACATTAGCTAAATACTGACAGGCTAAATAGAAAAAAAGCTCTAGGTTTCTTTTTTAAAATCACAAAACTTGCTAAACAAAAACAAAACCATGGCCAACCTGAGTTTGGTAACATAAGGAGAGAAAAAGAGCCGCACAGACAAAATATTCAGACTACAGAAGCACATCAAACATGCAGGATAATCATGCGCTTAAGTATTTTACAGATATATGAACGAGAGAGGCGAGAGACTTTGGAAGAGAAACAAAATGAATTGTTACCACCAAACATTTCATGACCAGATGTCCTAGAGGAATAGCTAACACCGTCTGAAGACACGACAGGTAAGTGAGTGGCATCGACAACGAGTTTTGACAGGAAAGGGTTAAGGTTTGGCATGGAATCATCTCCAGCTTCAGTAGAGGTGAAAGGATCTATGCAGGCAGAGGGAGAAAAAAAAGAGAAGAGAGAGACAGGAAAGAGAAGAAAAGAAATGACAGAGAAACAAGAGTGGAGAGGAGAGGAAGAGGTGGAGATCAGAGTCAGACAACAGCAACAAGAGAAGGACAGCATGCAGAGCCAAAGTCTAGAGCCACAGTGTTGGTTGGAGGATGACAAAAAGAAAGGGGGAAAAACAAAAGAAAGGTTTACCTGCCCACGCCGTGGCCACTGGCAGGCCTGTGGAGCCCGACTGCATGGAGGGCTGGAAGCTCGGCTGCAGGTCAAAAAGGTCACTCTCCATCTTGACCGCACTGCGTCCAGAAAATAAAAACAAAAATCACATCAGAAGGTTTTATTAATCCACTACTGAACCATAACTGTCTGGGGAAAAGTAAGAAAACAAAAGCTCCTTTAACCAGCTCCATGTTGAATGATGCGCATCGTCACAGAATGGAAACCAGTCTCAGTAAAACCCGATTGGTAGGACTTCAACCGTACAGACGTACTAGATTTCTTTATATTTTTTGCAGTTTAGAGAATATTCAGAGACTGCAGGAAAATGCATTTGCCATTAACAGTTTTATTAGCAATCAGAGCTGAAAGTTCCAAAAATATTTAAGTAAAATGCTTACATTACAGTTTTTGTTGAGTGTTTATCAATCCCAGTTTACACAGCATTTAAATGAGGCTACTGTCTCATCTAAATGCTGTGTAATGTCCTTTTTTGAGCTCTGAAATTGCGTGTCTTCAGATCGTAATTCAAAATAGTGATGGGTAAAAACAAAGAGTGAGAAATCAAAATTAATGTCTGACATTCAAATTTAAGTCAACGTAAACATTTCCATCTATTAAGTAGCATTAGATTTCAGTCACTGTGAAAACTGGCGATAAGGACAAATGCTGGGGAAAGAAAAAAAAAAACATTTACAGTAGCTTCATTTTTTTCCACAAAAGTATTGAGACAAGGAAAATGGTCAAATTTAATACTATTTGTTACTTTTCAGACTGTGTGGGAACCGTCTTAGCCTCATGGCCTTTAGCTAGCTAAAAGAAACATGACTGAGTATCAACTCATATTTACGCTCCAAGAAATAAAAGGACATTATAGATTTTTGGAAGTTTAAAAAAGAACAAAGAAAAGGAAAGATATATATGCTTTACCCAGAGCCAATTTAAATGGCTCACTACTGAGTTAAAAACAATTATTTAAGATGGGATTTCTTTCCCATCACTGTATACTTGAATTTAGGGCAGATTTTCAGTGAGATATTCTTACCATATCTAAAAAGGTAAATATATTTATAGGCTTTAAGCTATGCAGACATTTATCCATGCTTGCATATAAAATTTTCAATTCTCTAAGCTTGTCGGAACAAGAAAAATCAATTAATTGCATTATAATTTTTTAATTATAATTTTTAATTGTATAAGGTCAACTGACTTCATAATCCATTTTATTTATGGTTTATGAAACATTCAATTCCTTTTTATTTATGGTTTTTGGACATTTTCTTTTTTTATCATTATTATTTTAGATTCAAAATAACTTCCAGTTCCAGTGTAAAGTGTTCTTTATAAAAACAGGGTTTATTCATCTTTGAATGGGCAAACTGGCATTGTTATGTCATGCATCACAATAATTTCTGATAATTTATCATCCAGCAAAATGCATTGTGACAAATTGTATTGTGACAATAGATGTGCCTATGAGTCACATCTATTAAACTTGACACAAGAAAGCAAAAAAAAAAAAAAAAAAAAGAAAGTTAAATCTAAATAAGCCAGTAAGTAACTAGTGGCTATGTGACAGCAGTACCCGTTTGAGCAGCTGGGTGTGGAGAAGAGGTCGATAGTTGGTGCTGTGCTGATGGTGCCCCCGGTGGTGGAGATTGGCGATGTATCGGTGGTGGAAAAAGATGGCCTCTTCGAGAGCTCTTTGAGCCTTTGCTCCTGGGACAAAAATAAAAATAAAAAGTAGCGCAACTTAAGAAAGCAGTCAAATGAGGCGCGTTCATGGAGTGGATCTCGACCTGTACACAAACCTTGAGAGCTTTGAGTCGGGCCTGTTCCTCCTCTAGAGCTGCCTGCTTCTCCCGCTCATCCACCTTAGTGAAAGACATCCCTGTGCTAGCCAATGATGACACTGCGTTTGATAGAGTGCTGGCCCTGAAGCAAGAAAAAAAAACAAAAAAAAAAACACCAGACACACAGAGCCAATGAGCAAGCATTATCGATCAAACGCAGAAAAAAAAAGCAGCAACAACGTCAGTGAGTTAAAGTACCTGCTGGCTGCAGTGGAGTCTTTGACTTTCTTCCCTTCTAAAGAGGCCAAATGCTGCTCCAGAGCTTCCAGGAGGCTGCTGGGAGCCTGGCGTGAGGAGGGAAAAATGAAAAATACAAAAAAGACACAGTCAGCAACCGCTTGGACACGTAGAAAATGTTACGTCAATGGACAACACCATTACGGGCAGTGGTGGGCAACGACGATGGAGCAGGAAGCACGAAACCTCATGAAATACCATTGGAAACAAATGAATCGTCAGCCAATTTTAGAGAATTACACCTGCTCCGGGGTGGAAGCCACCAACCACTGATCGATGACCGCATTCCAGCCAAAAAGCTACTCTGGGATGAGAGAGTAACATCTGTGTGGGATGACGGACTTCACCACAGCTCCTTCAACAACCCGGTTGTTGAATCGGCCATGTCTAAAGCACGACAGGGCAGCCATTTTTTTCCCCCATTAATTTTTTTTTTTTTTTTAAAAAAGAGAACGAGTTACGCTGCCTCAACGACACGACCAGAGTAAAGCAGAATTTACCACAGCGAGGGTTTTTTCCTTCAACTGCGTTTCATCACGATGTGGGAGACACGAGTCAGAGCAGAGGCATGCAAAAAGACAACACCGAGGCAAGTCACGAACAGAGAAGAAGAAGAGTGAAAGAACTGTACTTACACAAACTGTGAACTAAAGTGGAAAGATAAAGGAGGGAGGAGAATACAGAATATAAAGGTGGTGACAGTCAGAGGGGGAAAAAGCATTTCAACTCAACTTCTTTTGGGGTGACATATCGATGGAGCAGCATGTACGGTTTTAGTTTTATTTTATTATTTTTACTTTAATTTGGAGATAAAGCTGTCAATATGTAGTCGATCTCGTTCTATAGGGTGAACTTTAAAAAAAACACCTTTATTTACTGAAGCAGACGTGGGTTGGAATAGCAGAGGGAGGATCGGAAGCAAAAGGAGGGAAAGCGTCATATCGGGAAAAACATGCGGCCAAAAAATAAATAAATACAAATCATGCAAAATCATTAGAGATGCACCAAGAAACTGTAGTGAACAGAAGAGAATCATTTCCATTTTAATTACAAAACATGGACTTTACTATATTCTAACCAGAACCAGATCCAATTGGGACTGGTTCTGATAAGACTTGTGGGATTGCTCGTCTGATTTTGCCATTTTAAATCAAAAAGTTGCTGAGATTTCTGTTTTACTATGCCGCTACATACTGATTGTTATTACACCAATCATATCAATCACTTTGCTAGACAAAAGTTACTTACAGGAAGATACTAACACGATCTCAGTTGTCAATATGGCATATCATATTTTAGTGGATTGGAGCCTCAGAGGCAACCATAGTTACTCATGTGACTTTATGGAAAGTTTACCCAGCCCTGCTCTATGCAAAACATATGGAAACCACTGTTTTTGTCATGGCATTCATGCTAATCGCTAATGAAAGATGCTAAAGTCAGCTAAGAATGCCAAATCTAACCATTTGGTATTTGATTACTAATGTTCATAAGAGCCTGTTTGACAATTTACTCCACACAATTATGAAAACTAGAAGAAAGAAAGAAATACTTTAATCTTTTTTCTCCTTTTAGCTTTTTTACTTTTTAGCTCTTATAGCACATCCACGTTTTACAAAAACGGCAACTCACAATTCTGATCGGTGCATCTCTAAAGTCACATGTCTTGTTTAATTAACATCTCAGTATAATCTACATCTGTGTTCTAGCCAGACCAAATAAAAAAAAAACACAGGGATGATCTTAACTGGAAATAAAGAAAGGAAAGCAAGGCCTGGCTTTTTCAAAAAATAAATAAAATAAAAAATGATATTGCTCACCTGTGAGAGGTCTGGGATATCGCCTCGATCAATTCCCACCTGCTGTTTAAAAATAAATAAACCAGTTGAACTCATTTAAGGCAAACGAGTGAAAATAAAGAGTGAAAATGAAGCAGAATCTACCTCAGCTACTTTGAGGAACTCTGATATCCGGGTCATGCGAGTGAGGAACTTTTTGTAAATGTCCAAGCCTTCTTTACACTGAGTCTTCTTCATGTCAAAGTATTTCTCTGTTTGGGAAGGAGACGATGCGTTTTGAAACACCAGTGCAAACATTCTGACAGCGAGGGCAGGAGGGAAAGCTTAAGGTCTCACCGAGCAGGTTGATGATGCCTTCATTGTAAGCAGCAAAGAGCCTGATGGAGTCTTTGAAGAGGAGCATGAAGGCTGCATTGATGACTCCATTAGTCAGCTCGTTGGCATTGACCTAAGAAAAGGGAGTCAGCCACGACTATTTCTATTAAAAGACACTGCGCTGCCATTTGCTGAGGCACAAATGGTGAGTTTAGAAAACACAACGTAAGCTGTAAACTTCAGCCGAACGAGACTTTAGCGGAAACTCACGTTAAAGTCGAGGAGGGCGTCCATCTGGTTCTGAATAATGGGTATGGTCTTGAGCAGCTTCTCTGTGTTCATGGTCCTCATTACGCCGTCGACTCTGTTTGGACATGCGGAGTCATGGTTACTTAATGAGGCAACAAATGGTCTAGAATGTCAGATGAATTTAAAGAAAACAATAAAAGTAATGTTTCTTTTAAGTCAAACTAGAATATTTGAACATGCCATTTCTCCAATGAAAACACCAAAACCTCAAAAGGCTTTTTAGTTATTATAATTAGGAAATGGGCAAAGAGACACAAAAATATAGTGACAATGGCTTGTGACATTTTATTTAGAAATTTATAGTTTATTAAAGTAAATACATCATTTTTCCTGCAACAACCTACTGTGGTTCTGTTTTGATATTTGATGAGAAAGTGATTTTGGCAATAATAAATAAATAAATCACCACATCTGTCTTTAGAAAAAAATATTTTAGGCAAAATTAAAAAAAAAAAAAAATCAAATTTAGAAAAGTAACAATATTACTTTAATACAGATGATTCTACTTTTTTGTGAATTTCACAGCCAGGACAAGTTTCTAAATCTATATACAAATATAGAACACTTAGAAAAAATTGGGCATTTTCAAAAGGGGGCCATCATCTTTGAAGTGAATGAATCCTGAATTGATCTGAAGTCACTCTTGAAATGATTAATCAGTGATTGTTTTTTCAAACATCAACTGTGGGAATGCAGTTGATGTCTGAAATAAGTTAGAAATAAAGACGTTCAAATAACATTTGAATTGTTTTTGTAAATTGTTAAAGCTGTATGAAAATGATTGGACTGAATTGGCATATATGGCATATCGATCACAATTTAAACAATCGCATTGTGACAGACTGAGAGAAACATTGTATCATCCAAACAAATCGATATATCGTATTGTGATAAAGGTGTGATTAACACCCCTTGTATAAATATCTGTATTCATAAGACTGAAAAAAGTGAGTCCAGGAAAAAAACATGGATTTTATTTTTTATAACTTTATCATTGTTGTTAAAACCAGATCTACAAACATGCGACAGTAAACAGGAAATTTAACATTTTAAACATTTAACAAATGCTGGTAATTTGGCTTACTGATCTTCCTTAATTTTCTGTTTCATTTTCTCATCACAGCCTCTCTGAGTAGAGGCAAGCAAAGGACAAAATTTGCATGTGCGTGCGGTGTAGGCCTTTCCTGGTTCACTTTTCGTAAGCAAGCACTGATAACAAGCTACAGTACTTCCCCTTGATAATAAAGTAGGATTAGAATTAACCAATATGCAACTAATACTTAAAATGTATTAAACATAAGAATTGTATTCTGATACTCAAGTTACTAAATTGTCAGTCGACAAATTACTTGGAGGTGGATTTTGGTCAAACAAAAATAAAAAGACTGAATTTTAAGAAATAGAAACAAAAGTTGGTTTAGTAATTGGCCAGTTTATCTCTACAACTATGAAAACAAGATTGCATTAGGACAATACAGCAGTAAACAGAGGAGAGACTCCCAGTTTGTTCAGTCTTACCCTCGTTTAACTTTTGTGAAGTCGAAGGCAACCTGTCTGTAGGAGACGGCTTTCTCGTTCAGGTACCGACTATACCTTCTGATGAACGTAGACATGTCGTAGCCTTCGAAGTCACGCCGCGGAAAAACAACAAAAAATAAATTAGCTTTCATTCTTCTTTTCTAAAGAAAAAATATATTCAACGCCTTTCACTCGCCTTTCATTACCTTGTAGGCCACTTTTGTCCAAAAAATTGCTGAGGTTGAAAAGTGTATTCCTTGAAGCCAAGTACTGGATAAAACGCTGCGAGAGGAGAAGAGCGATTAAACTATATGGATTAGTGCGACGGTGGTGATGCGAGCGGATGCTTTACCTCGTTGCCGTACACCATGAGGTGGTGTGTGGTGATGAGCGACTTGAACACCACCACCCAGCTGGTGTTGGTGGTCCTCTCGAATAAAGAGTCGGCCAGTTGGGGAATGTTCACGTTCATCTCGTTGGTGCAGTGGATCAAATCTGTAGAACAAAACAAAACTAAAATTATTTATATATACTATATAGATTATACACACACACACATACATATATATAAAGACCAATCCTGTAGTGGACTCCATTTAATATAAATTAAGTTGCACCTCTCCTTCAGTGTTTGTTTTACAGCAATTCAAAATTGCAATTGTTACTAAACACATGCAAACACCTGGAAACCCTGAAGATTCCATCCTCATATTCTCAAATATTTCCAGAAATAAAATTTTTAAACAAATTTGATTAAAAATTAGCTTTTTTTTCTCCACTGTGTTCACTGGGACCCTCCCCCGCCCCTGCAAAAAAACCTGATTGATCGATCACATTATGGATTTTTAAGTCACAAAAATTGTCATATAAAGAAATCTTCAATCACACAAAATAAATGTAAGTCTATTTGACAGAATTATTACCAGAGGATAATAATAATATAATCTGCTGCCTCAAATGACACGTTTTCTATGCCTACAAGCCTTTGAAACAAAATTATTGTGATCACAATTTCAGAGATATTTGCTAATTATAAAATAAGTCGTGCATTATGTGATGTTAGTTTAATGCCACAGAAAACGTTTTATGAGGGTTTGAAATGTTCAGGTAAAATTTTTAAAGAAACTCCAACTAAGTTGTTTTCTTGTCATAATTTGAGGATATACCCAGATGAAACATTCATTCAAATAATCATGGAAACATTATTTTATTTAATATTGTGCAATCTTTAGTGTAAAATATGTGACTTATAGATATGTATTCAAAGACGACTCAACTGATTGTTTTACTCATCAACGACCAAAACTCCTTAGCTAAACTTTTTTTTTAAACCAGTATGATCAGATTTGTTAAATCCACCAGTTTAATTAGGAAGCTGGTTTAACCCTGATTATGTTAAAGCACCAATATTTTTAATAAAAATAAAAAATAATTTTAAATCAACAATGTGGAAAACTGATTAATGGTCCAAGTTAACTTATGATTCACATATTTATTTGGTAATCATTTAAACTCATTCATTATCAGTCAACTTGTTTACACGCCAGCACTTCCTGTTTCTGTTTTCCATTAAATATAATAAAACATGTTGGAATTTAACATTTCCTTAGATATTTGGCCCACAACACATTAAATGTCAGTCTGCAAACCCCTATTTTATCAGCTACTCGATTCTCCTTTTAAGTGGGTAGCGTTTACTTTTGACTTGTTGAAAATGTTGAGTGTAGATAGCGGCTCCACCCTTCCTATAAAACAAGAAAAGGGTGGCTCCCAGGGCTGAGGCCAGGAATTTTATCTAATCAAGCCTCCAATGACTGTTTTACACCCATTTCAGGACGTTTCTATTTAAACGCAACAAAAACGCTGCATACTTCTGACTGGGATGGAGACAAAGTTGGTGTCAAAATATTAAGTCTTCTTCAAGACCGCTAAATAAAAGCATAAAACTGATTTGTGAGTTCAAGTCATCTTTTACATCTCTACAGTTTGATGTCATTCAGCTGTTTAGTGGAACATGAGCAAGAAACAAAAACCCTGATCAGAGAAACAGAAATGACTTTCAGTACCATTAATATGCTTACAATGATGGAAAATTGACCTGAAAACTGAGATTTAACAAGAATTATACATTGTAATTTGTTTGATTGGCTCTAGTCAAAATATTTGAAAAAAATGGAGGAAAACTGTTAAATGAGCACATTTTCTGCAGTAAAATGAAATGGAAAATCATGTGTGAAAGCAGTCACGCAGCCCTGCATCTGAAGCCGTTAATGCCCAGTCTGTTAATGGTGAAGACGCACCGCTTGGCCGGAGCACCAGTGAGTGCACTGCATTAGGACGTTAACCGCTCATGTTCTGCCCCACTTCCTTTGCTCGTACTTTGCTTTAATGATCATAGTTTGAACAGCCGGGCCCCAGCTGCGCAGATGACCCTGCCATTCACAGCAGCAGCGATTAGACCGACCGAGTATATGGGCCTCCCTTTCTGTCCTATATTTGACTTTTTCAAAGAGGGGGGGTACACTACAAGTAGGACAGAATAACCTTCCAGAGAAACAGCGGTAGCCGCGGTTAGCATAGCTGGCTGAACCGCCTGGAAGAAGAAGATGACGAAGACGAGAAGAGCCGGGAGGAGGAAGGGGGGGGAATAATTTCAAAATGAATCAATCCACAAGACTCAAATGAATTCACGTAACAGCCATATGACGCCACAACAAGGTCGAATATTTCGAACAGATCGGATCCATTCATGGAGTGGCTCTGTTAAAAATGTCTACTCATAATGCAGAAGAAGGTATTATGTAAAGTTGCTGATCCAACCGTAGTGGATCTGTAAAACACACTTGATGATGGTGAGATTAAGGTGTCAGAATAACACTCAACTAGAGTGAGTTATAAAACACCTTCGTAACGTTAACCTTTGACCTAAGAGCAGTAATCATGTTCGGGTCAGGTACGGTGGCTTTGTCAGGAGACAGCAGCTGACATCGTGTTCCTTTACGGCTGATTTGCAGCCTGTTTGATTAATGATTTCCTCAACTAGCTCCTCGCTTTAAATCAAACTTTGGCCGCTCAGCCTCTACCTGCTTCTATAGAGTTTGTCCAGAGTTGTAGTTGGAAGTGGTTTAAAAACTCTGGGACCATTTTGGCAAGACTAGAAATCTGGTTGTGTTACTGGTTTATCCGTTTGGTGACCATTTAATCTACATGAGTTCAATCTTCGCATATCTGAATTATTAAGATATAACTTGTGCATACGTCAGCCTCTAGATAAATACGATTTTATAGAAAACACACTGATTCAATTTGCCTACATAATGGAATAACATGTTACTCAGCCCTTTGGAAAACACTTATTTATTAATGGATTGTGACTTAACCAAACGTTGTAGTGATTATTTTCGTTACCGTAGGAAATTCAGCTTTTTAATTAGAGAGCTTTTTGTTCTTGTAAATCATTGATATGACACCCGTTTCTAGTATAGATTGGACTAAACGCTACTGTATATAACAGGGCTGGATGATATGGTATGCATTTTTTTTCATACCAGGTCCAATATTAAATTGAGTTTTGTCCTTTCTTTTCTAAAGAAAAAAAAAACATTTTCAAAATGTGGCTTTTATATTTATCACTTTAGCAGAATAAAGACACAATTTTACCAGAAGAATGTCTTAAAATTACAAGAAAATAAGTTAAAGAAAATAAGAAAAAAACCTGCATATATATATTGTTTTATACCTTTGCAGTCTTATAAAGTTACTACTTCATCCACTAATATTACTATATTACTCTTGTAATATTAAGACTTCATTCACAGTATTTCAACATGGTCATGAGTTTATTCTCATAATAATAATAATAATCTTAGCCTGGCCCCTGTCATGGAGTTAACCTGAATTCAAAGTCCTAATAAACAGAAAATATAAAACATGCCTGTTAAAGAAAATGGCAGCTTTGGGGTGTGCTCACATCACTCTGAACTATGGAGACTAGGGATGTGCTGATCAGGTTTTTTTCTCCCGATACCGATCACCCCTGATCGCCTATTCCGATCCCCGATACCGATCACATAATTATTATTTATTTTTTATCATAAACACTACTGTTACATTATGTAGAAAAAGGAACCATGAAGTCGCCTTAATTTAGACAAAAACATATTTTTAATAACTTTTCCAAGAAGAAAACTAAACAAAACAGGCATTGTGCAAATTGAACTGATATCAATAATACTATCTTTAACAGACTGATAACATATGAAGGCTCTGAAGAAGCCAAATAATTCAAAGAGCCAAAATAAAACCTCTCAACATTGCCAAAAAAATTCAAGTATAAAACTTAACATTCAAAGGCAAAACCAGGATCCATTACAATAAACAATCCAGAGTTACTGAATGAAAACTTCCTGTTAGCATAGCAGCTAGCTGGTTACTGCTAGTTCTGATTGGCCGTTTCTGACTGAGCGGAGTAATTATGCAGAGCAGGGAGGCGATCGATTATTTTTTTTTTAGAGATTATCTGTCTCATGTTAGGACAGAGAAAGTTTTAATACGCATGTAAAATTTATTTTTTAGGTTAGATGCTGCAGCTTTAAACAGGTTCGGTGTGAGAGTCACTACCGGGTGGAGCAGAAGCGGCTCCGTGTCAAATATTACTAAATATTAAATATTACTACCTGTAGCGTAGCAGCGGTTCAACAGCAGAACCAGCGTCTTACATCGCAGCTCCAAGACTTTAATCATTTAGCGGGTTATTTGTTTAGCTTTCTGACCGTCATGCTAATCCAGGCGAGTGTTTGTAGCTTTGCTGCTTTACCTGCTGTCTGATCCTCCATGTTTTTTTACTGCATTGAGACTCGATGTAGCCAAACTCCGTCATTGTTTTTATGTCTATTAGCTTCGTTGTGTTGCGGCGGAAAATAGAAGCAGGTCAAAATGCATCAACACGCAAACGTCCTCATTCACTCAGTGTGTTATAGTTACACATCGCTTAGCATTTGTTGCTGCGCGTTTGCGCAGTGAAGGAAAGACAAGACCAGCTGGACAGACATGTTGAGAAATGAGATGCAGGTGATCGGTATCAGTTCAAGAGCCAATGATCGGCCGATCCCGATCATCACCGATTTCATGGAAATCGGCCGATTGTGATCGGTGACCAATTGATCGGCACACCTCTAATGGAGACTCGAGGAGAAGGTTGGTTAAAAAATAAATAAATAAAAAATTAAGATTTTTCCCAATTTAAATATTCAAAAACCAAAAATTCAAATGATTGATAAAACTCAAAGCAAGTCATCTCTAAATCTGTCTTTATCCATTGACTCAAAACTGACTAAAATGAATGTTGTGTTGCCTCTCTTTGGCCTTTACAGGTCACTAAATTAAAATACAAGTAGATGGTGAGGTTTACTCACAGTAAAGATAATACTGTGTAACTGGATTTACATAAAAATAAGTAAAAACGAACAACATGCTCCAAATACCTGCATCTAAAACGGATAGAAAACCATTATCCATATCATGTTGAAGAACTGCAACATGATATGCATGTAGGTTCACTTGTCCTTGGTTGACACAATTGTCTTTGCTTAGTTTTAGCTCCGCTTCTCCATAACCATGGAGGCTGATATCACACTTATTTATCACACTTATGTCAGGTTACCCCCTTTTACAGCAGCTCCAGATGACCTTTAATAAGTACATATTCCAGATTTTAAGTCTACATTGTTCCAAATTGTTGGACTATATAAATATGTATAGCCTCGAACTATAAATTTACCATAATCTGCCTAATCAATAAAAAACAAAAAGGTTAAAGCACAATGATGAAGCAAAATAAAAAAGATATGCAAAAATCATCCCAAAATTATTGAGTGCAAATTTATGTCAAATATCAGAATTCATTTTTTACACATTAGTTTATTGATAGCTGTAGAAGTAGCAAATATTTAGCATTTTATCAGAAAGTTTTTACTATGTGAAAAAGGTTTCTTTTTAGTCAAGGTCTCAACAAATTTGTATCAGTTCCCTTGCTAACTTGACACAGAGTCTCAGTTTTTATTAGTGTAGAAAGATAAATGATAAAGTAATGATCATTTTTGAAACATGAAAGCAACTGGTTTGATTTCTTCAACATAAAAGTTTTTTTTAATGTGGGCCACGGTAAATCCAACTAAGACTTAAGCAACTAATCGCACAATAAATTAAAATAAGCTTGAGAATTTACATTCTGATGGGTAATATTTCTTTGTTTGCATAAAATAATGCACTTTATGGTTTGTGTGTGGTTTTTATTTCCGTTTTATGTATTGTTGTTGGTTTTATTTTGGATATTTAAGATATCCTCTAGCTTCAGTGTTAATTGTTCTTTACTAAATTAAACGTTTATTGGTATTTGAGGAGGAAAACTTGCATTATTATGCCATTATCAATACATCACTTAAAATATGGTCTTAAAAACAACATTATTGTTTATGGCAATAATTTCTGGGACATTTTATCATCTGATATTATTGGTTATTGAGGCATCCAACAGTCTGATTTGTGGATTCATCAATGCATTTTTGTCTGACAATCCAATACAAGTAGCAATAAGACAGTTTACAATTTAACAACATTTCATTGTTTAACTATAAAAACTAAAACTGACTAGAAATTGACTCCATAAACAAATAGAAATATAATAATTTCAGTAAGTAATTCAGTGAATATGAACCTTATAAAAAGCATTCTTTATTAGACAAGGCTATGTAGAAAGGTAAAATAAGGCTAAATATTGGACACAATTATGAATAACTGCTATATGGCTTAGTTTTTAAACCAAAACTATATAATTTTTCCCCTCAAACAACTGAGTCTTCCTTTCCTGCAGACAAGATAAATATGCAAGAGTCTTCTTCCAAACTGAGCTGCAGCGCTGCGTTAATCTACGCTCTGTAAATCCTTCTATAACCTCCATATACATGTTCAACCCCATACTTGTAACCAGCCAACACTTTTATTCTAACCTTCAGCTCTACCAGGAAGTACTCAGAGCACATTATGAACTAATATTACAAAAGTGACGAATAACAAAGATTACAAACAGACACTGTTGAACAAAAAAAAAAATATATATATAACTAAAGAAACTTTTTTTTGATCCGGTGTTCGTATTTCCAATTTAACACATAACAATTGTCCTCAAAAGAAATTGAGATCTCTGACCGGCTGCTGTTAATAACAAGTTAATATTCAAGTCAAGTGATAAGAAATTATGACTTTATATTGATATTGTAACTTTTAAACCCATTTTAAAAGGGTGGTTTATCAATTTCTTATCTTTTGTGTAGGGAAAAATTAACAGTAAACCTTCCAGCTTTAGAATGTAAAGTCAAAAATATTTAGAAACAAAAAAAAGATAGCTTACTTAATTTCCTTTCTGTTTTTTGCATTAGTAACACAACATACCTGAAAGATGTTTGAAGCTACATTTGCTTCAAACACATATTATATATATATATACACACACACATATATGTATATATATACAGTTACAGGTGTTTTTAACTCAAGTACAGATGGAAGAAAATTTCACCCATCAGGATTCTGCTGAGTGATAAATCTTCCCAGAAGTTATTGCAATAAATGATAATATTGTTGTTTTGAGAACATTTTCCAGCAGCACAATGATAGCGGCATAACATGCCAGAATACATTCTCAAAGATCAAGGAACTTGAAATGCATATGACACTGGAACTGGAAGACATTTTAGATATACAAAAAAAATAAAATGAATAACAAATTCTCTGAACAAAATTGTCCTAAAAAAAAAAAAAGGCTAGTTGAAACCTTAGTACCAGACTGAAGACTTTTGTCAACCAGTTTTTGACAGGAAGAGAGAGATAAGAGAAAAATTATAAATCATGCAAATGGAAATTATTGAGTTTGTTTTAATTTATCATGAGATTAATTGATTTATCACTTACTGCAACAGGCAGGACAATAAAAACTTTTGATAATGTATGCCATTTTTTATGCTCTTCAAAAGTAACTACACTTATCTTTTATTTGCACACCTATCAACAGCATGAGAACAAGCATTTCTTCACTTATGTAATAAGAGGACGAATGGGTTTCCTTCACAGACCCAAAAGAACCTTTTAAACTTTTCATAAGTTCCTCCTGTCTGCCACCCCAAACAACCAAAACCATAAATAAAAAACACAAAAACTAGCTACTTCCTGCCTTAGAATAACCCTACAGTCAGAGAACATTCACTCATCTCACAATTGGGGAGCAACCTCAGCGGCAACATGCGTGCAAAACCTGCAACATGCAACACCAAGCTGAAAATAAGCAACACAATAACTTATTATAACCAGCTCAGGGAGCCGTTTCAGTCCACAAAGCGCTGTGATGAGTTTGCAGTCTGAAATAACACACAGGGTTCATTGTGACTGAACTTCACCCATCACACTGGAGAGCCAACAAAAAACATCTTTATTGCCACCATTGCGTTTGCAAGCAACCGTCAATATGCAGAAAATTGCACAATTGCTTTTGGCCGAGCGGAGGCCGCCTCTTCCGTGATCCGTGTGAGAAAGGAAGCGCCTTCTGCAACCCTCGGCCACAATCTGTGTCCTTACAGTCACCTCCATGTTTCTGAAGCAGAAAGCCACAGCTTGTATCACATTACCCACACAGCAGTGCATGTATCAGACATGCATTCCAGGTCTGTGGATTTTTGCTCTTTTTTTTATATAAAAATCCACTCATAATAATGGTTTGCTTCACAATCCCTAGTTTTTTTTTTGATAGTTTAAAAATCAAGCACAAATATCTACAGTACACTAGCTTGAAACGTCATAAAGATAAAAAGTGATTGTGCACAAAATGAAATAAAACCTCTAGGTGACGTATCAACTAAGATGGAAAATCAGGTACTTAATTAAATGTTGCTTTTCATTTAAAATCAACTTCTTTATTGTGTCAAAGTTGTGGTTAACTTAACATCCTCATTTTAAAAGGGCAGAATTATGTATTCTCCAGCCATATTGTGCTATTTCATTGCAAAATCAACTTAACATATTACTTTAACATGTTACTTTAATGCTGTATTAAAGTAAAATGACTTTAAAGAAATGTGACTATGCAATTTAACACCATTAAATTGAGCCTCTGTCTGTTTAAGAAGCTCTTGCTCTTTCTGACACTCCGCCTCAGGAAGTCATCACGACAAAGTTCCTCCATTAAGCCTTTAACAATGTTTCACCAGAGTTGCACTTACTTGAGAAAGAAAGTACAACCATTCGATGCATGGTTAAAATTTTGTCCCATAGGAGAAAAAAAACTATTTTTTATCATTGAACCAGTGTGGAACATTTCATTCACAAAGGAAATGGTATAAAACTTGACAATTAAGGAAATGAATCTATAAAAACATAAAAATAACATGTTAAGCAATATGTACTCTATTAGCATTTCATAAAGTAGGGAAAAATTTTTATCTTGATAATCTGAAAACTGTTCAGTTCTGGCTTGACTTGTACAAACACTAATCAAAGGTATTCCTTAAATTTAGTGACATTTTTTCTGACCATTGACAAAAACAGTTTCAATATTGAGGGGGGGGGGGGGGGGGGACAAAAAAAAAACAATGACGAATTTCAGAATTCAAAGCACTATTAATTTTTAACAAAGTCAAATTTGGAATTTCCTTAAAAGTAATAATAGTTTTCCAGAAACGA
Source organism: Poecilia picta (assembly GCA_033032245.1). Classification (NCBI taxonomy): domain Eukaryota; kingdom Metazoa; phylum Chordata; class Actinopteri; order Cyprinodontiformes; family Poeciliidae; genus Poecilia; species Poecilia picta. The sequence goes on from CM065365.1 coordinate 7,927,101, forward strand.
TAATATGTTCAGACATAGAGCTATTTTCAAAATTTTGCTAGCATACATATCAAAATCAATTAAGCAAGTAATATTCATCGAATTAAAAAAGGTATTGCTGAACGTTTTACAGTAGTATCCAAAACACCCAAATTATTCAAAGCATTTCGATACATCTTGAGTTTTATGCAAAGGGGGCCTACAGCTCAGAAAAGGAAGCTCAGTGGAGCAATAAGAGTTATTGGGAGACCAATATATTCTGCTCAAAGTCACAAACAAACCTTGGGAAAGCACTTATTACAGTAATTTTGTAGAAATTTAACAAAAGTGCTGAAATTAGTACAATCTAATTAGTTGCTTTAAACTATAGCAATTACTCAACGTTAAAGTGGAATTCATGCATAGCCAGGCCTCTAATTCAGATATAAAAGACCCAAGCTCAAGCAATCCTAGGAAATAAGTTATTACAAGTTAATGTTTTACAAAATAAGTACAATGTGCACAAAATGTTTTATAGAATGCAAATAAGAGCAAAAGATGACTAATGATATAACTTTCAGACTATGCTCTCCAAAACGTGTACAACTTGGGCATTTTTTTACTAACTGTGTAAATTAAATTTATTTTTAAGCCCCCCCAAACTTGCTACAGGAGGTAACAATGTTAACTTATAGCTTGGGCCGGCCCTGGTTTAAGGTCGCAACTTTTAGTTTCAGAGAAATTACCTCAGAATGTTGGACTTTAAAATAATGTACTTTTCATAATTTCTAACCTACATACATAATCTTTATATCACATTAAATTATTTTCAATGAGCTTTTAAATTTAATGATTTATTTTGACAAACACCTGTCATAAAATAACTTGCATGTATGGCTGCTTTAAAGCAGTGAAATAGTAATTTACTCAAGTATCAATTTGTATGCCAACTCCATCTTAGGAACTGTATCAATCACTAATTTTCCATTTTTAAAACATTCAATGTGCCCAAATCGGGAATTTTTATATTTTAATACCCGTAGAAACAACGTAGTGCTTTGTAATGTACAACGTTCAAGCTATGTGTCAAATATTGGGAGACAGAAGCTGGTAGCCTGATAAGCTAATATGACAACTAACGTAATGAAAAGAGTAGAAAACTCCACTTAAACGTTAATACAACATACTAAAAGGGTCGAGACAAATTAAACACCCATTGTTAGAATATCAACAAGGCATGTGGTTGCCGTGAAAACATTATAATCCCCCTGTCATGAGCAGCATCTGCTAGTATGTAGCCTCCGGTGAGGCTTTGAGGCCTTCTCCTAGCTTCCACCATCGCCATAACTGAGCTCGGTTTCATTTGGGAGCAGCTACGCCGTAGTTTTAACTTTCAGCCAGGAGTGAACAGTGCAGATATACTCACAATCCAAATGTTTCTTCTTTGGGCCCATAATTTCGTGCGTGGTGGCCTTGCATACTGTTTTCGACACCGCGGATCCCGTTACACTGTGCTGGGCTGCCGTTATCCTGTCCGTAATGCTCTGTCCCGACATCTTCGCTTTACTCAATGAAACAAAAGACTCAAAAAATGTGAAGCCCGAACGGCTTTGGTCTCCGAAGTTAGGTTTTCGTTTCCCCAGCTGTTTAAAAAATGAAATTTGATATCCACCTCCTCCTTTGCCTCTCAAGACCCCCCTTTTTTTTCCCCACCTCGCTCGGAGGAAAGAAAAATCAAAACTAGGCTATGGCAGACGCGGACCAGCGGAGGGCGGAATATAAAGGAAATCAGAATCTGACAATAAATATATATAAAAAATATATAGACTCGATTTTTTTTTTCTTTCTTTTTTCAGGCAGGGTCAGTCCCGATTCATTCGGATTTTAGAAATGCCAAGACAGTGAGGTTTCTTTCGCTGACTCATTCGACCCGGGTCTCTGTCTCGCTCTCATCCCGATGTAGCGCACCGGATCCCTGCCTCCGCCGCTCCGCAAGTCGTCGTTGTCGCCGCCGCTCCTCCTCCTCCTCCTCTCCCTGTTCTCCCTCCTCCTACTGCCCGCTGCTGCTCAGCGTCAAAGCGCCGTGAAAGGAGGAAAAAAAGAAAGAAAGAAAGAAAGAAAAAAAAAAGGACCTCTGAGAACGGGAAATGGCGGGTCTGTTCTGCTTTGCTCTCATGAACACCACCCAGCAGCAGGCCTACAATCAGAATCTGCAGAACCAAATTCTCATCTGTCAAGCCTAGATGGATGAAGCTTGTGCTCAATCTGAGTAATTGATAATAGCTCAATGGGAACCAACACAGCGGGCCTAAGTGAAAGAATGAACCAGAACGTTCTGGTTCAGTCTAAATAAACTTAAGTGTATTTTTGCATGGATTTTACTTTAAACTCAAACTCAAAGGGGTAAACAATTTGAAAAATGTTGCCAAAAAGTGGTATCCATTTTTTATTCACTACCCCTTTTATTCCAGTTCACATCAATAAAATCCAATCCATCTAACTACCTTAAAAAATGTCTTGATTAGCATAGTCCACCTGTGTGTGATTTATTCTCAGGATAAATGAAGCTCTTTTAGAAAGACTTGTCCATAGGACCACACACAGCATGCAGGTCCTTCTCAAAAAATTAACATATTGTGATATAGTTCATTATTTTCCATAATGTAATGATAAAAATTAAACTGTCATATATTTTAGATTCATTGCACACCACCTGAAATATTTCAGGTCTTTTATTGTTTAAATACTGATGGTTTTGGCATACAGCTCATGAAAACCCAAAATTTCTATTTCAAAAAATTAGCATATTTCATCCAACCAATTAAAAAAAAGTATTTTAACACCAAAAAAGTCAACCTTCAAATAATTATGTTCAGTTATCCACTCAATACTTGATCGGAAATCCTTTTTGCAGAAATGACTGCTTCACTGCAGCGTGGCATGGAGGCAATCAGCCTGTGGCTCTGCTGAGGTGTTATGGAGGCCATGATGCTTCGATGGCGGCCTTAAGCTCATCCAGAGTGTTGGGTCTTAGTCTCTCAACTTTCTCTTAACAATATCCCACAGATTCTCTATGGGGTTCTATGGTCAGTAAACCATGTACCAGTGTTTTTCTCACTGTGAGCAGGTGGCAGGTCGTGCTGAAAAATGAAATCTTCATCTCCATAAAGTTTTTCAGCAGATGGAAGCATGAAGGGCTCCAAAATCACCTGATAGTTGCTGCATTGACCCTGTCCTTGATAAAACACAGTGGACCAACACCAGCAGCTAACATGGCTCCCCAGACCATCACTGACTGTGGTTACTTCACATTGGACTTCTGGCATTTTGGCATTTCCTTCTCTTCAGTCTTCCTCCTGACTCTGGCACCTTGATTTCTGAATGACATGCAAAATTTGCTTTCATCTGAAAAAAGTAGTTTGGACCACTGAGCAACAGTCCAGTGCTGCTTCTCTGTCAGGCACTTCTGCCTCTGTTTCTGGTTCAAAAGTGGCTTGACCTTTGACCTTTGACCTGGGGATTGCGGCACCTGCAGCCCATTTCCTGCACACGCCTGGCACAGTGACTCTGGATGTTTCTACTCCAGACTCAGTCCACTGCTTCCCCCAAGGTCTGGAATCGGCCCTTCTCCATAATCTTCGTCAGGGTTCGGTCACCTCGTCTCGTTGTGCAGCGTTTTCTGCCACACTTTTTCCTTCCCACTGAGGTGCCTTGATCCAGACTCTAGGAACAGCCTATTTGTTCAGAAATTTCTTTCTCTGTCTTACCCTCTTGCTTGAGGGCGTCAATGATGACCTTCTGGACAGCAGTCAGGTCAGCAGTCTGACCCATGATTGCGGTTTTGAGAAATGAACCAGGCTGGGAGTTTTTAAAAGCCTCAGGAATCTTTTGCAGGTGTTTAGAGTTATTCCGTTGATTCAGATGATCAGGTTAACTGCTCGTTCAGAGAACCTTTTTATGATATGCTAATTTTTTGAGATAAGAATTTTGGGTTTTTCATGAGCTGTTTGCCAAAATCATCAGTATTAAAACAATAAAAGACCTGAAATATTTCAGTTGGTGTCCAATGAATCTAAAATATATGACAGTTTAATTTTCATCATTACATTATGGAAAATAATGAACTTTATCACAATATGCTAATTGTTTGAGAAGGACCTGTAGAAGGGATTACTCTGGTAAGATGTTATCAAAACCAAACCTTTTAGCTGATCATTAGCAAATCATTTTCTGCTTAGAACACTGAACACTTCTTCTTCTTCACATTAGCAATACAGACACATAAAATTCCAACAGAATACATTCAAGTTTGTATTTCAAAATGACAAAATGTGGAAAGGGAATGAATACGTCTGCGGTGTACATACCTACCACTTCACAAGTTGTTTCTGCATTTCGGTGCGACAGCTTTGAGGGTAACAATCTTCTTCAAGCAATGAAGCAAACTAAATGAACAACACTTTGAGGGAAGCCCAACACTCTGAGGTCGCAGGTGGCATCTCATGCTGCGCCTCTGCATTGGCGGGGAGTGCAACTTCAGTGCCAGGGAGGCAAGCAGGATCAATACACTCATTCAGAAGGCTGGTATCATTTGTGGTTGGAAGCCAGAGACCTTTTGATTCAGTGAACAAACGGCTCTCCTTCACTGACAACCCATCCTGAGGCTCGTCATGACTTGCGCCACAGGAAAATAAAGGCCGCTTTAAGAAATCTCTCCTGCCTCCAGTAGCCGTCTCTTCTTTGGCTTGCTGTATCTCTGCGATGGTGGTGACTTTTACACATAGGTCAACAATTTGTGTGACCGATACTGGATGTTGGTGCATCAGGGTTAATGGGTCTGGAAACAAAAAAAATATTTTTCGGAAAAATATATGGAAACCATGTTTTCTTCAGGTTTACAGTTACTTTTAGTAAGTTATTTAGTAAAATTGTATGTATCTTTTTTGGTCCATCTTTCAAAGACAGTATTTTGAATGTTCCATGTTAAAAAAACATAAATTTATACATAAAGTTCACAATGTGCTTTATTAGTCCAGACCCTTCTCCCTCCTCTGCTGCAGGTGTCAGTACAGTGTGAAAGTTGGATAATGTCGCTGCCACATGATGTACACACACACAGTCACAATTCTGGTTATTCTACTGCTTTATTGCAAACTGCTTACAAGAATCCACTGTACAGTACTGAATGTCTACACAGTTAATTTTTTTTTATTTTCTTGAGCAAATAAAATCAGACAGGCTCTACATGGATTCATATCCAACTCTCCTGAGTCAATAATCTGCATTACAACTAGAATATTTCACATTTCATTAGCTTTGGCATATTTTTCTCATTCAACTTTAAAAAGCGGCTGAAGATCTGATAATTTGAATGGAGATTGGTGCAAATTTGAAGTTTTGGTACAAATTTGTAATAGCCCTGTACTTTGACTGGGCCATTTTAACACATGGATATGCTTTGATTGGCTTGCATCATGCACCGCTTTCTCTTGGTCTGTTATAGAAAATCCCGATGAAATATATTATAAATTATGTTCTGTAATGTGATGAAAAGTGGAAATATTGAAGGGGTGTGAAGGTCATGCCAGTTTATAATCTCAGTGTATTGTCAGTGTGGCTCTTGTCAAATGTTATGTTATCCGTGCTGAAGGCCATGACACAATCGCATAACTCCTCGGAGTCTGGTCTTTGGATTGGCTAAGTAATAATCTTTTTATCCTTCTTTGTACCAAAGGACTAATGATATTTTCCAAGCAAAGATCTGGAATACTGATCTGCCTGACCTCAATTTCGTTTTTGCTTCATGCGACAATGACCTTTACCCAGATGCTTTTAAAACACCTGCTGCTGCAGCTGCATTGCTTTTTGATCAATACAATTAAAGTTTAGGTCAATGGAAGGAGCATAGTGTTTTGTTTTTTGTTTTTTTTCAATAATTGGTATTTTTGATTTTTTTTCCTTTTCTGATTTCATCTAATTGTTGAGGTATTTTACATTTTCTGTTGTTCCATAAGCAAAAAAGAAATTAGCTGGAAATAAAACTAACATTGCACAATTATTGTAATCACTAAAAATAACCTGACAATTTGTAGGAGCAGAAAAAGTTAATATCCAAATTTTTCTGTACCAAAGTTTTAGTAGATGCTTACATTTTCATTTAGTCTTAAATGTCCCCAGTGACCCGGCCCACTTCACTTAAAGAGAAAAATCACTCCCCAATGCTGCAGTCTCCACCCGACTTCATCTACTCGGAGCGTAAGAAACCTAAACAGGAATTGTGTTTCACCTGGGCATTTAGCTCAATCTTGCCAAAACAGGTTGTGGTGAAGCAGTTGCTGTTGGATTTGGATCTGCAAGCAGGTGAGTTTCTGAGAGTAAAACAAGAACCTTTGTGCAACACACAAAAACAACTTTCGCAAACAAAGGCCACAGTGAGGTGTGTTGATCCCCTTACTAATTCAAACATGACTAGTCAGCCAGTTTCTCCAGTGTCTGGAGAGTATTCACTCTGCTTCAATTTTTTCACATTTTATGTTGCAGCCTTATTCCAAATTGTATTAAATTAGTCTCTTTTCTCATAATTGTTCACACAAATACACAAATACATAAGTATTCACAACCTTTTACTTATGTATTTTCAGACAGGCACATGGTGCAATTTTGTAGCACAATCAAGTAACCATGTTACCTTAAATTGTTATATAGAAGCTGTATACATCAAACATGATAGTAGAAACCTATTTGATGCCTTGAAATTGGCCTGTTTCTTTAAGAAGCTTTGACTGCTTCCAACAATGATCCTCATTTTACTGTTTACAAACTTTATTAGGACTGAGTGAGAAGTAGTTTGAATGATGAGCTTATCAAACTTGTGGTTTTGAGCTTCATAGTAAAAGCTTTGAATACTCATAAATTTAATTTGCTGGTTTTCTATTTTTAATAAATTTGAAAAGCATTTACAATTAGTTATCCACGCTGACATATTGAGGTATTTGTGTGCAAAAGTTTGAGGAAGGACATTAATTTAATAAAGTGTGGGTAACACTTTATTTGACGGGGTGTGAATAAGACTGACATGACACTTTCATAAACATGACATATTTATGACATGTCATAGACATTCATAAAGAAGTCTTTATGAATGTCTATGACTTGGGTTTGCTGTGGTGGTGCAGGGGTTAAGCACAACCCACATATGGAGGCCCATACTCCTCTATGCAGCTGTCGCAGGTTTGATTCCCGGCCTTGGAGAAATTTGCTGCATGTCTTCCCCCATCTCTCATTACCCACTGTACTGTCAATTAAATATCAAATAAAGGCTACTAGAGCCAAAAAAATCTTTAATAAAAGAAGAATGTCTAGGATTGTTGTCATGAAGTGTCATAATGACACTTTTAATGCAAAGTTGCTCTAAATGTTGCATTGAAAGTCAACTAAAAATGCCACAATTGCATTAAACTGTCATTATTTATAAAATCATGCAAAGTTGGCACTTTTAATGGACTTTTCATGCAACTTTTAAAACAACTTTGCATTAAAAGTGTCATTATTTACCAAATGACGCTTCATGACAACTGTCATAAACATTCATAAGTACTCGTTCATGTTATGTCATGTTTATGACATTGTCATGTCAGTCTCATGCACACCCCTTCAAATAAAGTGTTACCAAAGTTTGGAAGTGAGATGCTGGGAGTTCATCGATGATCCTGCTGTCGTTGGGCTGGTGACAAACAGTGAGGATGATTCAGATTTCAGAATAAAAGTAGATTCTGGTGCATAACACGCAATTTGACTCTCAGTACCACTACAGGGATGATTATAGATTTCATAAGAACTGTTATCAGTAACGTCTCATTGACCACCATCGATCACAGGATCGATGGTGGTCAATGGTGGAGAGGACTTGTCGCATCTTTGCAGATTTAAAAATGTCACCATTTCCATTCTGCAAAGGTAGCACCAAAAGCATATTTTATATTGCGTAATTTTCTGGATTGGCAATAGGATGGCTGAAGAAGCTTCATCAGGTTTTTCCATCAGTGTTGACTTTTTTTTTGCTCCATCTACTTGCAGAATTTTCAGAAGGGTCATCAGCGATTAGACCTTATTCTGTGCTAGTTAGTCTCTTTAATGATTTTCTAAGATCCTAATATAATCTGGATACCCACTGAAAGATCAAAATCTGCCACGTGTTGTCAATCTCTCACTCTTTCCATATATTTGTCTCCAGGACTAGTTTTGACTGCCTGTAGTTGTGAAATTTCCTCTTGCAAAACATGTGCTGGCAGTGTTAGTCATTACTTTCAATTCGTCACTTTTTATAGCTGAATAAGCACCCAAGTGATTTCCTGCAATGTTTTGCAATGCATTTTTTTTCTTGTGCAAAGTCCACCATGTTAAAACACAGTAAGCATCATTTAAAGCATGGCTTCAATTTGAACTTCTACATACCACTGAATTGGACCATCTGGCACATTTTTGTTAGTATATTATATGGTGTACTTTAAAATCCATCCACCAATTATCTAAACATGCTCATCTTTGGTTGGTTAAGGGACCTGTGCTTTTCTCCTTAAAAAATGGTAATATAAAAAATTGCTGTTCAAGTTTTCCAAATCCAATTCATTTTTAAAAATATGCCATGTTTGTGTTTGTTTTCGATTCCATTTTATGTACTTCTGTTTGTAATTTTACTTGATTCCTGCACAGTGTTTAGAAAAGTGCTATTCAAATAAAATGTATTATTGCACATAACTAATTAAAAGTATTTTAGGAAAACAATGACTATACAAAACAGATGAAAAGTGATTGAATCTCCTTGACATCTTCTCTGTGTGAAGTGTCATTAAGCTGAACTGAATTTTAGACTACAGCTTTTTCAGGGCTTTTCTAGATCATAATCATAGAACATCAAACCCAATCACAACCTGAAAACAACTGGATGCTTCTCAGCGTCACGTCAGCTTCTGCTCTGTCTTCACATGGTTGTTCATCTTGGGATGGCGTTGGTAATGAAACAAATTACATTCATTTAGAAAAACGTTATTGAACTCAGTTTTGCATGCTGGGTAAACCACTCACTATGTTGTTCCCCACTTCAAGGGTTCGATTAAACTTTAGTCTGCGTTTCATTTTGCACAGCTGTTTATTTTTAAGAGTTGAGCCTTTTTCATAGATATACTTACCATCATAACGGCTTTTTGGTTAACACTGATTAACTTTGTTTTCAATACTGATATAGTGTTTATCTATAAAGGGAATATTGTGTCATGTTACAATGTTAATCCTCCATCAAAAACAATGAGTGTCGCTTTGATTCTTTCATGCATATTTGATAAATCCTTGAATCTCCTATGGCAACCATTCATGGGTGCCCAAACGCTTACTCATACAAAGCTCCGACCATTTCCACAAAGCTGCAATCTTCGGCTGAGCCTTTTTTATTTCCTTCAGTTGACAAAAAATGTTTTCTCAATTTCAGTTTTATTTTGTTAGTTTGTTAGCTATAGTCACCTTGAACTGGACAGAAGATCCCTGAGATGATGGATACAATCAGAAGTCGTGAGAATTCTGTAAAACTATTCCCACGTTTGAATTAAGTCTTGCTATAAAGTGGACTTACTGTTCAACGTTGCCCAAGTGGCAGCTGAGCCTTCATGAGTGCTAATAAACTCATGAGGAGAATTTCCGTTCAAGCGGACTCGTTTCTGAATATCAAACAGTAAAAAGTCTAAAATCAAATTAAATATCTCGCATTCCATGTCTAAAAATACCTCATGCAACCAAATTTCTTGCAGCCTGGTTCTTAAAAGCTGCCAGGGTGTGAGGCGCTTTGAGACGCAGCTACGACAACCAGAGTCCACTGTGAAAGCTTGATCTTTGAGGAGGGATTTCAGATTTCCTTTCTTCTCCGTTGGCAGCCGTTCTCTTCCGAAGAAAGACAAGCGGTCGACTTGCAGAGTTCTTTGCTGATTCAGCGCACGCACACCTACCAGCTAATAGAGGTTTACTGACACACTGCTTACACTGTCTCATCCTTTCACTCGCACCAGATCAACCTCGTCTAGTGTGGAGATGGAGCACACAACTTGTGCTGGTGTCGTCGTTACTAAGAGTTGCAGGTATTTTCAGCAGTTTTTTTGGTGTGGAGCCACACACGACGCGCTCTATGACATTTAATTTCTTTGCCGTCGATCAAAGTTGTTGAAAGGTCAGTCATTAACAGATAAAAAGGCAGACGAGACATTCTGCAGGTCGCAAGCTTAGATGGAAAATGTCTCTTTTCTCCATTTAAATGTAAAATGTTAAATGTTTTCTTTGGCAAGATATTATACCGTTGACGATACAATTACATCCGGAAGTACGGAAAATCAAAAACAAAACAAAAATGAAGCAGTTTTTGAAAAATCTCTCCCCCTCCTAAAAAAATAGCAACAACAAAAAAGCTATTTTAATATGGATTATTTTTTAAAATCTAAATCCCAATTAGTTGCTTCTACTCTTCCAGGAACTCATGCATTGAACATAAACAACTAAAAATACATAACGCACATAGATCACATAACTAAATAAAGATAAAAGTAACTACAAAACTGAACAGATACAAATGCAAAATAGAGGGAAAAATCAAAAGGATGTTCACAAAATATGAAAAATATTCACAATCAATATAACACCATTTAAAATTGAGAAAAATAAATTAGCATAATTGTTTATCTGCTAATCGCCTTATTCTCAGTTCGTTTTTTTAAACACATCTCCAATATATTTTCATGAAGCCCAATTTCAAGGCGTTAAATTACAACATTGAATTGTTTTGGATCATATTTGACAACAACTTAAGTTAACATAGTTACCGGTACTTGATTGTAGGGTAAAATGACACCTGTGCCTGAAAAGTACATAATACTGCCCCTTTAAGAAACTGGCACTAAATGGATTAGAAGCGTCTCCTCTTCACCCAGGACCAGAACTTTCGCTTACAGAGCGAATAGACTGACCAACAATCACCGCCGCCTACAATGTCTTGAACAATGTGACGAAATGTTTCCCCAATGTGAAAAGTGGGAAAAAAAAGAACACATTTAAACTTAGGGACTTGTCGCCTCCTCATTTTCATTGTGGAGACAAAAAGAAAATCAAATATGGATACTAGAATCCGATGGATCTGAAGCAACTAAATTGGAAATGAAAATGATAATCAAGGCTAGAACAAACCGAGACAAGGAGACAGGATAATGGAGAGAAACCAGGCATGAGAACTAGATAAGATCAACTAAAACAAAATCTAATTTAAGTAAAACAAAGGAAAATAACCTAAAGAAACAAAATATGATCCAGACAACTGTAACTAAGCAAAGACAGAACAACATATGAAAAAAAAAACAACAAAACACCAAAACCCAGACATTTGACAGACCAACTTCTTTCAACTTCTAGGAAATAATAATAATTGAAAAAAAACTGTGTGAGTTGCTGCTGGTGCTTTTCAATCGTTCCACCATTGAAAGATTCCTAGTGTGTCTGTAAAGTGTGCTTCAGCGGACACAAAAAAGCAATGCAGAGAGCGACTAACACAATCACTGGCTGCCCTTTTCCATCTTTAGAGAAAATTGGCAACTTGTGAACGTTTTCTAGAGATACCAAAATCACAAAGACTCTTCTGAGCCTGTTTGAACTTTGTCCCCCTCAGCAAAACGTTACAGGTGTCTGAAAAGAACAGAGTAGTAGGTTGAAGAAAAGTGTCCATCCAAAAAAAAATGATAACAGAGGTTTACCTTTAGCAAGACAATATGGCTAAAGCACATAGACACACACACACACTCACACACACTCACACACATAAACAATACATTGAAATTTATATTTATTAGATGACAAAATGTAAAAAGTTGAAGGCGCATGAGTATTTTTGCAATGTGCTGACAATGAAGTACTAGAAGTACTTCGTTATTTTAAATCATTTACTCAAATAAAGTGTAATTGTTTTGCCTCTTCATTTATATTTTTCTTCAATCGATTTTGAAAAAAAGAGCAATAAAAGCGAAAACACGTCATTTTCACTATATTTAGAAGCTGCATGCAGTGTGATGAGTTCCCCACCAGGAGGCGCCACAGCTCTAAGTGTCACAGCTTGTAGACAGTTTGAAGGATAACTAGTTGTAATAAAAGAAATGCAATTAGTTTGACTTATTGAGAAAAAATTAAACGTAAGTTAGCTTACATTTATTGATAACAAAGATATTTTAATTATTCACTAATTTTTTTTAACTCTTTAATATATAAATCCTATATTAAATTCTCTCAGACAAGAACTGGGCAACCTAAGTTTTTTTTTTCTTTTCTTGAATCCACTTTTAGAATTAAAAACAAACAAAAATGTAAACATAGATAGTTTCCTGTAAATTTTTGATGATGTCATGCTAACAGCAGCGCTATAAGCTCCTAAATAATCATTTCCATCTTGCCTGGGAATTTTCACAAACCTTGATTCCAACAACAAAAACAACAACAAAAACCTCTCGGGAACCTCAGGACACATTGCAACCTTAATTCCCTTTTAAATGGAAATCTCAAACAAACTTTTACCTTTTTAATCTTCTGCACTAGTGGAGCATTAAAAAAAAAACTTGAATTAGATTTTTTTTCTTCCCCCTCCTCCCACTTTTTGTCTGTAGTGCAAGTCATTTGCGGCGGCATAAACAGCCTTATTACCCAAATCCATTTTAAATGGTCCCCCTTCTGCTGTGGCAAGAAAACAAACATTACTCAGCGAGGATCAAATGGCAGAGAGGCCTTTGATGAGGGCTTTACTTTCCTGTCTGCGTTAAAACTGGAGCGTCAGATTACAGCAGCCCTCTCTGGGGTTTTTTTGTGTGTGTGCTGCGCCCCAGATTGTCCGATTCAGACGTCTGCTTGCCGAATCTGGGCGTCTCACAGGTTGATCAGATAGAGGGCGGCCTTATCGGGCACATCTAAGTTTGGCGGTCGGTCCAGAGACATTTTAAGTCTCCGAGCACAACGACCTGCAAAAAGAAAAGAGCTCAAGGGCTTTTACTCAGGCATGTGCTTTCGCTGCAAAGGCAGGATAAAGTGTTTAGGGGTTGAATATAAATTGAAATATAAGAGACTGTGTGTGTTCCTTCTTTATTTGGAGGCCAAAGAAAGAGGATATGTGTGAACATAATCGACCCTGACGCGCCGAGCGTTGTGGATGTGGAGGAGGCATTTGCTGAGAGCACAAAGAGTAGCTTCACTACACTATGATTCTCTAGTTTTTTTTTATGAATTCACACCCCTTGAACGTTTTGGATGTTTTGCCCCACAGGGTTTTCTGTTCAGTTTCAAATGACATTCCCAAATCTAAAGTAGTTTTTCTTAGCAATTACAAACTTTATGTGAATACTCTTGGTATCTAAATGAGGCTGACATGTTGGGAGACTCCATCAAAAGTCTTAAGTGTCGCATCAGCTGCTATGGTTTCAATGAAAGTGATGATAAAACATGAAATAATTTTGATAATATTATATAAGAAGTAAGTCTGCAAACTTTTGAAGACAATAAATTCCCATTAGCTGTGCAAAAGACTGATGTGGCTGAGATAAGCTACAGCAGATTTACAGAGGGTTTAGTAAAACAAAATACTGGATGTTTTGCCTTTGCCACAGGTCGGCACCATCTAAACTGGGGATATCTTAAACTGCTTGATTAGTTTTTTCTTAAATAGCCATATTTATTTTTTATCCAATTAAAAAATACACAGTGGCGCAGTTGGTAGAGCTGTTGCCTTGCAGCAAGAAGGTTCTGGGTTCGATTCCCGGCCCCGGCCTTTCTGCATTGAGTTTGCATGTTCTTCCTGTGCATGGTGGGTTTTCTCCGGGTTCTCCAGTTTCCTCCTACAGTCCAAAAACATGACTGTCAGATTAATTGGTCTGTCTAAATTGGCCCTAGGTATGAGTGTGTGTGTGCATGGTTGTCTGTCCTGTGTGTCTCTGTGTTGCCCTGCGACAGACTGGCGATCTGTCCAGGGTGACCCCGCCTCTTGCCTGGAATGCCAGCTGGAGATAGACACCAGCACCTCCTGACCCCACCAAGGGACAAGGGTGTAAGAAAATGGATGGATAGAAAAAAACAATAGGAAATTGCTATATTTGACTCCAGTTGAAGTGTGGTTTTTGAAATCTATGTAAACTACTACAAATTTAGGCCCATTTTGCTAAAAAATAGTTAAAACCACCAAAATATGTACTTTCTTGGCAGTACAATAGCACCCTACAATGTCTTTTTGGTGTATTTCCTAGACACTGAGTCCTGAAATTTTTGTTATCAGCTTCCAGCCAATAGTCTGATATTTCTGTACATATCAGATATATTTATGTTTAACTGAGGGGAGATGCAGTAAAAAGTTAAAATCTGACCCCAGGGGAGGAAACCCGGGGCTTAACTAGTTTAATTTGTTTGATGGAGATTTTATGTGATGGAGCTCATGACGTAAAGCATGACTGTGAAGTAAAAGAAAACTGATGGGTTTTTTTTTTCAATCAGTAAAATTGTACAACTATGTTGAATAATCGCAACGAGCAGCCTTTACTTTGATCAGTCAAATTAAGTGCAACCAGTTACCTTTAGAAGTGAAGCAAACAGTGAACTAAGTCCAGGACCACAGAACACAGGGATGATTTATAAAAGAAAAAACTCAAACTTTGAACTTCTCACACAGCAATGTTCAAACAATCAGCATTAAATCTAAAGTGTATGATCCAACTGCAGACCTACCAAGACTTGGTCGATCTTCACTCACATGCAAGGCATGTTCATTCGAGGGGCTAATGTTACTTCTGGAAGAGCAGCAGAGATCAGCGGCTCAGGTAGGAGAATGTGGTGGCAAGCAACTACTAGTCACTAACTCCTCAAATATGGTATCTAAGGAAGAAGAAAATTTATTAAATTACTTTGTTCAAGTCTAATGACTTAAACAAAGTCATTAGACATCCAATGTAAGTTTGCCACAAGCCGTTTTTGGTGAAACAAGACCAGAAGTAAACGTTCTGGCTAACATGCTAACACGAGCCTGTTAGTGGCATCATGGTGTGGAAAAAATAGCAGAGGGAGCTAATGCTGAATTCCAGTTCCACTCTGAACTGGGAAATTTCGACTTCCCAGTCGGAAAAAAAACAACCGGAACGCCCTCCAAAGTCGGATTTCCTACTTGGAAACTAGGAGCAACTCCGGTTTTCTGTTCCAATATGGCCGTTCCTCATGTCAACAGTTGTAAGGTGTGATGGAAACGTGCTAGGTTTACAAGCTACACATGTAAAATTGTGTCTAAAATCATTATTGCATGTAACGCATGCAACTATAAACTGAACAAAAGAAAAGCGGTGTTTGCTTATGGAAAGTAAAGCTTAAAACAATGTTTGTCCAAACTAGGTTTATGGGTGTCGCCATGTTGACATTCAGACCTTTTAACTGGACTGCTGTCACCTCAGTTCTGACGTCAAACCCAACTTTGAGTTGCAACTTCCAAGGTACCTGGAACACAGCATAAATGCAGAGTGAAACTAGAAAAAAAAGAGACTCCAGAGAAGGTCATAGGTTCATCTTCCAGGACATTGGTCCTAAAAATACAGATGGAGAAATGGAATGAAACAGTTTAAATCATATTCATGAGCTAAAACAGTACCGTAAACATCCAAACCTATAGGTCATTTGTGGGGAGACTCAAAACTTGCATTTGACAGATTCCAACCCTACTAAGTTTGGGCTTTAGAATAAAGAGCAAAGTTAAAAGAAAAACCCTTACAGACTTTTCAACAAACTGAAGCTTCAACAAACTAATCGACTTGTTTCTTTCTTTGAAGATCTGTAGGAAGAGTGAAGGTAAGGCCTGTTTTCCTGGTGGCGATTTAGAAAAAGAAAGCGTCTGCCGTGGCTGTATGAACAGCTGAATGCTCCTGCTTTAAGTGATGCCTTGCGCATCACAATTACTCACACACAGCTCTGCATCGGACCGTGATCTGACTTTTGTGCTCGCGCGAATGTGAGCCGTCGCAGTAGCCGATGAAAGCCGAATTCCCGGGCGACACCTGCCCCCTGCTGAGGCCCACCATTTGTTTGACCTGACAGATGGAGATCAGACTGAAGAGAGATGAGTGGGAACCCACCGAGCACGCTCAGGTTTCTTGGTGCCGTGAAAAGATTTGTCCCGTCCATTCAGATCCGATGGAGTTTCCCATGTTCCGCGCCGCACCGGCTTTTTGTCGGACTATCTTTCTCATCTCCGCGCGCACAAGAGAGATACAGCGCGAGGCTGACGTCGGGGGTTCAGTTTGGCTTCCTGGGTGCCCACCACAAACCGTGGTGTCCCCCCAGTTAGGAGGTTGCTCTCTCGTCACAAATCCGCAGGAAGACGACGGTTCCGGCCAATTACCTCGGAAAAAGACTGGAGACAGGTAAACAGGTGAGGGGAAAAACACACAAGGGGGTGTTGGGGTGGAGGAGGGAAGTGGGATGAAATGAGCCGGAAAGAGGGGGTGACCTCAGTTTAAAAGGCGTTAGGTGAAGGGGTCAAAAAGAGGAGGCAGAGAAGAAGGATTAGGGGAGCCGAAGACAGAAGGCTGAACTCCTCTGGTCGAGGTCAGAGTGTGCAGCAGTTAAGTGGAGGGAAGCATTGTTTTAGCCACCTCTAATTTCGACGTATCTGCTGTCTTGTTTCTTTTTTTTGCTGTCGTTTTTCTTTTTGACATTTAACTGAGGAATGTGGTTGATCCAGTGTTGATCTCCCCCCCTGACGATGACCCCGGGAAAACCTCTGTCAGGCGCCGGAATGGCACAGACCTGCTTCCTCCTCCTGTTAATTGGAAACGCCATCTCGGTTTCCACGCAGTTTAATGGATACAACTGTGACGCCAACTACCACAGCAGGTTTCCTGGTGAGAAAAAAAACAAACTCACAACTCTTTCTACATTTTTTTAAGGCCACATTTTTTTTCTATTATTCTGCATTGATGTGACTAAAATCAGCACAAGCCGAATGAAGCTGTGCTCTCCTCAGGTGTTGAAATGTTTAGTATTCCTTCCACTGTGTTTCCAGAGAAGACGTTAGCTTACTGCAGGGCAAGATTTATCCTCACAATTTAAAAAGAAACACCATTAGAGAACAATTACGTCTTTGAGGATGAATAAATTAGGAATATTTGCATTCGCATCACATTTGTTTTATATTTTTGCACATCTACAAATACAACTAAAGCAGATATATATACTTTAATAGCTGATTGTATTTTTCCCCCAAAGGGTATTTATTTTATTACTGTAGTATAATGAAGACTTGGAAATATCTTGATGCGCGTAGCCAAACTAACTGTGCATGGAAAACCTCTTGAAATAATTTTTACTCAAAATGAAAGTACACTTAAATCTTTTTTTTCTTCAATTATATATTATTTAATTATTTCTCTATTTTTTAAAATATTGTTAATTTGTTGTTCTATATCTTATCTGGGTGAGGGTTTCATTTTTCAGCTCAGTCTAATTTAAATCTATTTTTACCTAATGGCTTTATTTAACAAAAATGTCAACTGCTTGTTTCACAAAAAATTAAATCCCAAATTGACTACATTTTATTTTGCTTTTCACCGTAAACAAAAGCCTTGATTTGTATTCTGCTTCACTCTTCCCTTACTTGAAGTACTTCATGAATCCCACCAAAACAAAACAAAAAAACCCATCATACTTCTAAGAAAAAGTAATTTAAGCAGCAACTAAGACAGATGTGATTTACTTTGACAAACCACTTACTGCACAACTTTAAAAACAAAATGTTGCTGCTGATCTAAAGTGACTCACTCTGGTTACGAGCTTTACCCCCGTCTGTCTGTCTGTCTGTCTGTCCTCTGCTCCTCCAGCCGAGCGGGACATCAGCATTTACTGTGGGGTCCAGACCATCACCCTGAAGATCAATTTCTGTCCTGTGCTCTACTCGGGCTACACAGCAGCAGACCTGGCCCTGAACGGCCAGCACGGCGATGCCCAGTGCCGCGGCTTTGTCAACAACAACACGTTCCCCACCGCCGTCCTGTTCAGCATCAGCCTCAGCACTCTGGAGGCCTGCGGCAACAGCCTGGTGGTGAGGGATGACGGGGGGTGTGAGGGGGGGGAACGTCTCTTTTATGGAATCGACAACCGATTTCATTGTTGTGTGAGCTGTCCACCCCCCCACCCCCCCATCGTTTGTGCAGGTCAGCACAGCTCACGGGGTCAACGCCTACGGGAACATGTCTCTGGTGCAAATTGGGAATGTCTCAGGATACATCGACACCCCCGACCCGCCGACTATAATCAGCTACCTGCCTGGTTTGCAGTACAAGTTCAGCTGCAGCTACCCGTTAGAGTACCTGGTCAATAACTCGCAGCTGGCATCGTAAGTTACTTTCCCTTAAAGGGGCAGTGTTATGCAAAAGCAACTTTTTTGGTATGTTATGTCATTGTAATGTTATTCCCTCACCAAACACACACTTGAAGAATTCTTGAATCTCTGATGGAAACCATTCAGGTTTGTAAAATGCCTAGGGAAAACTGAGTGCCGCCTTCCATGCTCAGCTCCTTCAAACTGGCCACAGCAATTAGCAAACACCTGGTGGAAGTGCACGTCTGCTGATGAGTTCATTGTTGGAGTTCTCAGTCCAGAACTCCAACAAATGCTGATGAAGGTGGAGCTTTGGAAAGAGCAGGAGCTTCTTAAAGAGATAGGGGCCTGATTTCAAGGTGTTAAATTGTGAAGTCAGATTTTTTTATGTCAGGTTTGATAAATGCAGTATTTGTATAACAATTGAAAGTGACATAATTACTTGATTGTGCTATAAAATGGTACTGCATAGCTGACAAACAGACATCACAGCCTCTTAAATGTCTAAGATTACCTGGCCTTTTTTTTTTTAAACTGAATTTCTGAAGCTTTCATATCTGTGTATTTTATCTGTGGAGTTTTGAATCATTTCATTTTTTAAAAGGCTCACATATTCATTCAAATACAAGTAAACCAATCCAACATCAGTGAAACACGGTCAATAATATATCTTTTTTCCCCAACAGCTCGTCTGCTGCTGTATTAGTGAAGGACAGCAACGGCACGTTTGTTAGCACCCTCAGTATGATCCTGTACAATGTGAGTACAGAGCTTAAATAACGATCCTCCAGAAAGCATTCATTCAGTCGAAGTTTATCAAAAATGTTCAAATGATGTTTTCATTCCTCTGTAATCATTCTAAGAAAAGCAGACATTCAGGCCTCTTTTTCATGAAACGGATGTTAAAATTTTTATTCTATTCAACAATTCTGGTAAAAAATCAAAACAAGGAGGGAGTCACAGTATTTTTTAAAAAAAACTGAGTTAACTTCCACTTTTTCAATGTGAATACTCCAAAAAAAGGGCAGCAAGGATATTTATTAACTATAAGCAAAACTGAAAAATTAGTGCTGTGGATTCTCATCTTCCATGAGAAAATGCTACAGTTGTTCAAAATTAGCCTGTTTGTAGCCAGTTTTGTCCAGTTTGTTTCTCTCTGTTTAAATATTAAAGCTGGTTCTTAAATTGTCATTGTAAGCCAGCTTAGATAATATTTTGTCAAAAGAAAGAAGCCCACAGCATCACAGATCCTCCTTCATTCTTAATAGTGATCATCCTGTGTTTCGTGCCAGACTCAAATGGAATGTTTGTTGCTGAAAAACTCAGCGTTGGTCTCATCACAAAAGCCCTCTGTGCCAGTTTAAATTCCCGCTAGTATCTAGTTAAAGCTACACTAGACATTACCGTCACATTTGTGATGGTAGGGCAGAAAATACCTTGTTGTTGCTTGAGTTTTCATAGACTTCGTCCAGTTATTTAAAACTTTTTACTGATTGGAATAGTTTGGAATAGTTCAGGAAAATATCCAGGCCAACTTTATTCAGTTTATCATATAGAAATATAAGACCAGATAGATGCATATCATAGCAAAACGATCCAGTTACACCGATAGCTCTGATTCAATGAGTATCTGCTTTCTTGAAGTTCAATTTCTGACAAAAAAAAAATCAACAACACATCTACTTTCCTTTTGGAGAGAGGCTTAGAAAAAATGGGTTTTGAGGCACATCATATTTATAGCCAAGGCAACTTGAAAGTGATTGATTGCCAATTAAATGTTAACTAAACTTTGTTTAACCTTTGAAAATGCATCATAGGAACAATTAGAGGTTCCAATTAGTATTGCACAAATAATATTATAGAAATAGAAATAATGCCATTGATTATTGAAAATTCAGCTGCCAATGCAGAATATTCCAGACTTAGCAAACGTCAGTGTTTGCAGAGAGGTGGCTAAGTTATGAACAATGTCACTGAATAAAGGTATCAGTCAGGAGAAATCCTCAAAAATCTTGCAGTGCATTTTAACTGACTCAGAGTGGAGCCATTTACAATTTCATCCAAAACATGAATCAAAAAGAAACAGTCTGAAGAAAGAAATTTTTTTAGAGCATGATACTGCCACTACCATGTTTCACTGTGGTCATGAAGTTATTTTACTGACGTGTTCTTTCTCAGCCAGACAATGTCTGACATTAAATACACCTTTCTCAACAGGCGGGGGCACACTTTCTCACTTTCTCGGTCTATAATCAGACATTCGAGCGACTTGAATCCATTCCTCTGGCTCCTCCAGACCCAGGCCCCCATCGGTCTGGTTCGATGGGGGCCCATAGCTCTGCCCCTGGTTAGGACATTATTTGCTAAAACTTTAACAGGGGTGTGAACACTTTTGAGATACACCACATATGTAATCAGATTTCAAATATTTGGCACAGTAGAAAGTTTTATTCGTTTGATGCCACTTTTCCCTTCTCTTGCAGGACTCTACGTACAGTCAGCCTCTGTCGATCCCAATGACGGGTCTCGCTCTGAAAACCAGAGTGTTTGCTGCTGTAAAAGCTACCAACTTAGACAAACGGTACAGAACGTCATTACTTTTCTCATTTCAGCTTCATACATCTTCATATCTTGAAGAAATACATCTCATTTTACCCTTTGTTAACATGGCATCTTTACTCCAAGATGATATTTTTGACATTCTTTCCCTGCATAATTTTTTTTTCTCACTTTTTCCAGATGTAGCCATTTTTTTCTGTGCTTAGGCTACTTTCATTAGGCCATTATGTTATTACTGGATGTGAAGGCGCCAGTCTGCGGCAAAGAAAGCCCAACCAGTGCTTTCCCATGTGCAGTTAGATCTCTATCCCATCTCACAGTGTTGTCCCCCCTTGCAGATGGAATATCTTGATGGACTACTGTTACACCACCCCCTCAGGGAATCCTAATGATGAACTCCGCTATGACCTTTTCTTCGGGTAATCCTGCTTTTTTTTTTTTTCCCCCCCATTCAAGATGATGACTTGATAAACCCACAAAAGAGAGTCATTACCTTTTCATGCTCTCTGCTGGCTTAACCTCATGAATGCTTCCACCCTGTGACAGCTTAAGCGCACACCCAGACATCCAGTCTGTCATTTTTTTTTTAGTGCATGCATCTTTAAATATGCATGTATGTGTGTGTGTGTGTGTGTGTGTGCGGCGCATGTATGCAGATGCTCCAAAGACTCTCAGACGACCGTTTTCGAGAACGGGAAGAGTCAGATGGGGCGTTTCTCCTTCGAGGTCTTCCGATTCGTGAAGCACAGACACCAGAAGATGTCCACCGTGTTTCTGCACTGTGTCACCAAGCTTTGCAGGGCAGACGACTGCATCATGCTCATCCCGGTATGGGTGGCAAAAAAAATAAAATAAAAAATCTGTATGTGTGCGTGAGCATCGTCTGATCTTGACAAGGACTGAACTATGACAATTGTGATTGACAGATTTGTGGGCGACGGCGCAGGAGGGATGGAGAGCAGAGCCTTGATTCCCGGCCAGTGGCGTCTGGGAATGCCATTATCACGGCTGGTCCAATCATCACAAGGAGCGGTATGAAAAATAAACTGATCCGTGGAGGAACAGCCTGACTTTTTTTTTCCTTTGTTCTTTTTACAAGTAAGCTGATCCTAAGCTGATTTCTTTAAGTATTTTAACCCAAACAAACAAAACACTTAAGGGGCACCTATTATGTAAAATTCACTTTGCAGATTTTTCTACTTTCATTTGGGTTTCAATTGCTTCTAAAATAAGCCCAACCACTTAAACAATTTTTTTTTTAATTTTTTTGACAATAAGCCTCTTTGGTGTTTGGAAAATGTGCCATTTCAAAGACCTCCCGATTCTTGAGTTACAAAGAGCCGCTACTTAGCAGCCCCAGTCGAGCCCGGAGGCTCCACTTCTGCTTTTCAAAGATGTAAAGTGGTATAGTTACTCATCTATATTAAGCCATTTTCAAGAGCAAGTGTAATCGTTGAGTCAAGTGAACATATTTGGATTGAAAGTGACAAATTCTAAAAACAACATACAACAAAGGAGGTCAGAACAGGTGCCAGTGAACAGACTGAAATCTCATCTAAAAAATTTTTTGTGCAAAAAAAGTAATGAACATGTTTAGTATAGCCCATAGTTCTATCCTAACCTGTTCAAGAAAGCTTAATAGGTCGCCTTTAAAATGATGTATAGATTTTAGTGTTCACCTACATTTCCTTCTTGCAGATGAAACACCTGCCAACAACTCTCAACTTGGTAAGAATATATAAGAATATGAATATGCTCTGACAATTATTTTTAAATTTAAATAAATTATAAATTATATATACATAGTATTGACACGTCATCAAATGATTTGTTTCTTTTTGTTCTTAAATTTTCCATCCACCAGCAATTGGCAACTCCTCCCAGCCATTAAACGCTTTGACCATTGCTCTGATCTCGGGTGTGGCCATACTGGGCGGAGTCAGTGTTGGTTTCCTGGTTCTGTCGCTCCACCTCCTGCAAAAGTCCCGCCTCCCAACAGCTGCAGCCTCAGGTGTTTGGAATCCCAGCTTTAATTGAGTTTGACTGCATTTTTTTTGTTAGTTTTTCTAGTCTCTTCAGAGCATCTGATTGCTTACTTTGATACACTCATACCTACGTTTTATATACATATTCCATGTTTTAGGTATTTATTGACTTCAATACCTCATTTTTTTTGGGTTCGTCAGTAGTTGACGACAATCTTAAGTGTTAGGAAAGTAGAAAGGAACAACTTGGGTAGTTGTCGCAAATATTTCTTTTGTTATTTTGACTTTCCGGTCATTCAGTGGAAAAATTGTTGCATTTTAGAACGATAATATGAATATTATGCTGGATGCTGTATAAGCCAATGAATGACTATAAAATGGATTCACACTTGATCATCTTCACATTTTGTCATGTTACATCTACAAACGATGTATTTTGTTAGTATTTAATTTGTTATAATATGCAACACTTGTCAGTTTTATAACACATTTTGCAAGTAATTGCATTGTATTTTGTATAATCCCGATAACATATATTCAGGTTTATGGTTATAACTTGACAAAATATGAAAACGTTTGAGAAATATGAACACTTTTCTTGCCATATACCATAATCCAGTCAGTTTGTAACTTTTTTTGAATTATCAAGGTTAAAAGTGTATGTGTAAAACAAAGAATGTGTACAATATTTGTTGTGCTTCAAAAATAAAAGTTTTATTCAACCTTTTGTATATGCTGGGAGGCATGTCATAAATGAAGCAAGTTTTATGTTTTGTACTAAAGAGTTGCTTTTAGAGTACCTCTAAAAAATCTTTATATCATGGGAATCAATTCATGAGCTACGTATTTGGAGCTCATATGCAGTCAGTGGAATTTTCTCAGAACATTTAATCTTTACCTGTCAAAAACGCTAAATTTAGTGATCTATGTAAAGGGCACGTATCATTTTTACAGTTCTTCTCAAGTGTTCTGAACTCATAGGTAAGTTCAGTTTCATTTGGCTATCTGACATCTAGAAAAATCATATATAAACTGTTATTACAAGGTTACAAAAAGATGCTGACGGGCAATGACGCTACATCTGGAATGCAGAACTTGGACCTCAATGCGTATCACAGCTTTCACCCAGAAAAATACTAGTCAGAGTCTCCAGCTTGAATTGGAGTATATAAAAGTGAGGATTTATTTAATGATTTATGCGGTGAAGAACATGAGCTCAAAAGAAGCCGTTGCTTTTAAGGCCCAACAAACCGGCAGCCTGATAAGAGATTGAAAAGCAGGGATGTAAAGTGTGCGGTGATGAATGATTGCTCAGGACGAAAACTGTCACGTTGACAAGTGCTCAATCGGCAGCAGGACATTGGGAGGCGCATGATGGAGTTTGCAATGACAGGTTTAATAATGGGAAACTTAAAGGAAAAATCAACACGGGAGCCAGAGCTAGAGCAAGAGTAGAATCCAGGAAAACCGAAAAGTCCCCAAAAACAGGAGTGTGATTACTAATGCCGCTTCTCACTCAACGTCCGACTCCAGTCAGTTAAAGTCTGGCTCGGTTCTGGCCAATGTGTGTGCGTCTCTGTTGCAGTCTGCTCCTCACTGCTGTGGTTGTGAATATGGACAATGGAAAGACCTTTGGTGATTTACTTCTATTTTTAGCCGTTTTCTGGCTCTCAAACATGATGATGGTCTTTCAAGATTGCGGTCGTTTCAACTTGTACGTTTCTCAGGGCGATTAACTGCTCGCGAAGATTAGGAATCACACCCACTCTTTATCCAACAATGTGATTTATTAAAAGACGAAGCGGGTGCAATAATGGAATTACTAAATGTTGCAGCGGGAGAATCATTATTTGCTGCAGATAACGCTCCAGGAAAGTTCAGAGAGGAAAAATATTCCTTAAGATAACCAAATCTGCTTAAGAAGTCAAAATCTGAATCATCATGTCATGCCTTAAAGTTTACTCTTAAAAGGTAATTCTTCTTACACAGTAAATATGCCGGTATTGAATTAACACTCAAAAGTGTCTATATGTGTCCAAGTCAGCTGGGGTTAAATTCAACAACACAGAGTGTCACATTAACATTTACAACAGTGTTAGGGTTAAAATATGTTAAAAGTAACACAAGTGTAGTGTTGATCACAAAGCATAATGTGGTGTTAAAAAAGTAAATAATTGACCCACAAAGTGTTGATATCAATCAAATCAAGTGGAAAATATTCAAAACAATACACAGAAATGGAAAGTTTAACTTTTCTTAAACCTATTTCAGTATTATAGACCAATTTTAATTTAACAAAAAGTGGGTGTCAATCTTTTAACACTTTCAAAAGTGTTATTTTAACACCAGCTGACTTGGACACATATGGACACTTTTGGATGTTAATTCAACACCGGGATTTTTACTGTGTATATTTACATTTTTACTGTTTTAGGGTTTCACAACTTACTCAGATGACTGAAAAAAATGCAACCTCAGAGCATGATGCTCCAACTACCATGGTGGGTATAGTTTTCCTTCAATGATGCGTTTTGTTGTCTGAGTCAAACATATTGCTCAAGATTTTGTTTTCATCGGACTACTACAACTTCTCCAATAGCCTCCTTTCAGTTTATCCTGTCACTGTTTCCCTGGAGAGAAAATAATGAGAAAGTTGATTATTTTTTTATATTCTGAGCACACTATAATCTTGCCATCAGTGACAGCAATTTAAAGCACGAAACATTGCTAGCTTGATTAATTAAACATCCTTATTACACAACAATTTGATTATGTGTGAGCAGCCCTGAGTACCCTGACTTTTGCACTGATGGTGAATTTGAGTTTAATTCAGAACTTGTTACACATTTTGATGACAGCTTATCATAAATTCTCATTTTTGACAGGAAAGGCTCAAGAAACAAAAGGAGGACAGAAATTACACACAAGCTGTGATGCTGTAAGAAAAGGCTATTAACAGTTTCAGTGTTTTTGGCCAGTTTTAACCCAGACTACATGATTGTAGCATCGCAATCTTTCTGGTATAACGGTTTTTGACAAACTCTCACAATGATGCAACATAACCAATCATAATTAAGGCCTACAGATCACAGTTTGGAATAAAAACAGATCAAACACTGCCAAAGAAGAGCTTTCCCCTTCCTGCTTTTGTGTTAGATAGTCTCTGGTAATCCTCCAAAGATCTACCGTCACAGGAATATCAAAGTTGGTGAGTGAAAACATCAAAAATCTCAGTCTTTCATGTTTCAATATATAAACTCTTCAGTTAGCAGCTGATATAGGTAAGGTGTAAAATATGTTCACCAGTACACTGCAGCAAGTTAAAAAAAAATAAGATAAAAAGTTGCCATAAAGAATTCTCGAACAGCTGAAGTTTAAAGCTTCATCCTGCAGCATAACCAGCCATGTGCATTTATCAGGAGTGGATAACTTTGGTCCTGCAGGTCTCCTTCCTACATTTTTAGAAATTTGCTTGTCTGAACACACTGTACCTAAAGGAAAAGTTTATTATCAGGTTCTGGAACACACTGGTGAGATGCATCAAACATCTGAATTAGATGTGTTGGAACTGGGACATGTTTACGACATAAAGGACACCAACGGTAGAAAAGTAATAATTCATCATGGAAGACAGAGGGGCATAAATATTTACAATGCCAGTTTATGAAAACAGATAGATGGAAAATCAGCGATTCAGTGGTTTAGTTCGACTGTCAGCAAAGGGGAAGCAGAGGTAAAAGAAACCAAATGCTACGTCTGTTTGAGGAAAATCTCCAACACAGTACTGCTTTAGCCATGCTGTGGCTATCACTACATCTGCACAGAAGAAAATAATAGCAAAAATATGTAGCAGATAAAAAAAAAAAGAATGAAAATTTGACGTGAAAAATTTTGTACATTTAAAAATATTTACGTATTTCTTAGGTAAAGGCAACATTACTCCATCTGTTTTGCATGTTGTTAAACAATATATCTTGTACATGTGTGACACATAAGGTAAAAATTTCAGGTGAAGTGAAATCAAATATAATGCTGCAAGTCTTCATAAATGCCACATGACACCTTTTTACGCACTACTACACAGTTGTCGCATGGGAAAATCGTGTTTACCTGTTTCTTTCACGAAGAAACCATGGAACTGGTGTTGCTAAGCAACACCAAAAGATACAATACAGAATAGAATTTGTATATTCTGATTCAGAATATACAGTGTTTCAGTGTGAAACATGTAGGAAAGTCTTCCATATGTGAAAGCTACCACTCAAATCTGAAGAAATTCCCTATTTAAATGACAAAGAACCACAAAAGGCAGATTTTATAATATCCACATCAAATGACATTCCCATCCATCCATCCATCCATTTTCTTCCGCTTATCCGGGGTCGGGTCGCGGGGGCAGCAGCTTCAGAAGGGATGCCCAGACTTTCCTCTCCCCAGCCACGTCTTCCAGCTCCTCCAGGAACCCCAAGGCGTTCCCAGGCCAGCCGAGAGACATAGTCCCTCCAGCGTGTCCTGGGTCTTCCCCGAGGCCTCCTCCCGGTGGGACGTGCCCGGAACACCTCACCAGGGAGGCGTCCAGGAGGCATCCTGACCAGATGCCCGAGCCTCAACTGGCTCTTCTCGACGTGGAGGAGCAGCGGCTCTACTCTGAGTCCCTACCGGATGACCGAGCTTCTCACCCTATCTCTAAGGGAGAGCCCGGCCACCATGCGGAGGAAACCCATTTCGGCCGCTTGTATCCGTGATCTCGTTCTTTCGGTCATGACCCAAAGCTCATGACCATAGATGAGGGTGGGAACGTAGATCGACCGGTAAATCAAGAGCTTCGCCTTTTGACTCAGCTCTCTCTTCACCACGACGGACCGGTACAGCGCCCGCTTCACGGCAGACGCTGCCCCAATCCGCCTGTCGATCTCCCGCTCCCTTCTTCCCTCATTCGTGAACAAGATCCCCAGATACTTAAACTCCTCCACTTGAGGCAGGACGACCCCCCTGACCCGGAGAAGGCACTCTACCCTTTTCCGGCTCAAGACCATGGCCTCGGATTTGGAGGCATTGAGCCTCATCCCGGCCGCTTCACACTCGGCCGCGAACCGTTTCAGCGAGAGCCGCAGATCACGATCTGATGAAGCCATCAGGACCACACAAATGACATTCCCATTTAGAAATATATAGTTTTGAAGACACACACACTGACCAACTAGTGGAAATTTTAGGGCACAGTAAAAATTTTGACATCCAATTGAAACCAATAAATTTGTGTGGACCAAACCTATATGTTTCCTATATGAAATGGATTGTAATGAATTTCACTTGATCATTTTCAAAATCAGCTAACATGTTAAAACTCATGTTTGGCTCATTGCCATGACTGTGTGTTACCTGCTCTAGGATCTTTTGCGTTCTCATTCCAGACATTCACCCTGTGTAAAGTCAAAGTAACATAAAAACAATTCAAACATCCAATTTAAAAAAATCTTGAGATCTTTTTAGGCGCAAGTGTTTAATTTTTAAATCTCAACCAGAAAAGCCTGCAAGTGAAATCAAGTTTATCTGTATAGCGCATTTCATCAATAAGGCAGCATAAAAACGCAAAAGTAACATTTCCAACCAAATATAACAGTTTCCTATAGATTTGAGGTCATGTACTTTATCAAAGAGTTTACAACTTCTTTTCTAATCACAGAACGAGCCAACAAGAGCCTTTTAAATGTCACAATTTTGTGAGGGCTCCAGTCTCTTTGGAAAAAAAACAACAAAAAAACCTTGCTATCAAAAACCTATTAGATAACTGAATCAATCGTACATTTTTCTTTCTTTTTTGCCATATTGATTCCCTCCTCTGATGACCTATCTAAATGTCTGTTGGCGGCTGCTGCGTCTCACGTGTCACTCCGTGAGGCTCGCTTTTTTCTTGTGCGCCGCTCGGCTCTGCTGAAGTCGGCGCTCCTCATTACTCTAATCCGTCCTTTCAGCAGCCATTCTGCTGCGTATTCAGCAGCTACAATGTCCACAGATAACCAAAAATGGGACGAATGAATTCTATCATCCCCCCTCTCGGCTTTCTATCGGCGATAATTGATTAAACCCTCCTCGTGAAAAACAGAAGCGAGGCTGAGCTTTGGCTTTTTAACGCTGAGCCCAAAGTTCAGATGGACCTTGAGGCCAAAGGAAGGTTTATTTTATTTTTTTAAAAAGATTTGTTCTACATAAATTATTAGGGACACAATAGAAGAAAGACCTCGTGTGACGCTTTTAATGGGACTCCATACTTTCAGTAGATGGACAGAAACTCCCCTCTTCCAATCTCTTCAGATGTTTTCCTTCCCAGGTGGCTCATCTGACAGGATCGGGTTTCTAATATGCGTACACCGTTTCCTCTCTCAGCTAATATTTTAATTTACGCTTAAGGAATTAAAAACGCCAACTAAGATCCAAGTGTTCTCAGACAGTTGCAGTCTAAATCTTTTTTTTTTTTTTGTCCTACTTTCACTTCAAAACTAAGCAGATCACGAGGTTCGATTGTGACGCTGTCAGGCTTTTATTTTCTCGATAATAACTTGTCACAAAACTGGGAGCATCAAAAGCCTCCTCACAAAAGCTCCTTTATTCTATTTTTTTCCCGAATTAAGACATTCAGGTCGCACCGAACCAACAAGAATCACAGCACTTCATTCCTCTGAGTGAGCTGCTTAATTTTAAACAGAAACTTCCACCTTTTCTACTTTTTTTTAGGCTTAACATTTGTAGGAAACAATAAACTGGCACCAGATAATTCACATAAAGACTATTTAAAGAATTACAGTTCAAACCAGACAATTCACTACACAGTATTAAAACAAGAACCTATTTTTTCCTATTAAATCAGACAAAATATTTACTGTTTGAGTTCAGCTAACCAGACATTTATAGTTGATAAATACTAACAGTGAAAGATGTCAGTCTTTCAAAAGACTGTATGCATTTTGTTTGCTTTTAATTTACTTTGGTAAAAATGCTAGAATGGCCTTCCACTAACATTTCACAATACTTTACTGAAAGTTTGGCTCATTCCAGCATAGATAACTGCTCCAGTTGATTGGGTGACCTTTTCAATTAATCTATTTTGACCAATTTGTACCCGAAGTACAACTTCTTGGCTAATGTTTTGCTTTAATGGTAAGATGACGTCTATTTTGGGAATTCAGGACTCCCTCCTTTACCTCCCGCTTTTTCCTCCAAACGTAGCAACGGTTGTTATGGCCACAAATGACTCCTCCTTTGTCTCAATGTTTGGAAATGTTACTCTTTTTAAGTTGATTGTCAAGTAGAGCTGCAAAATATTTCGCTTTTCTATCGTCTCTGCAATATCAATGTGTGCAATATTGCAGCCCCAAAATAGAACTTGCGATATTTAATATGACACAAGATTGTAAGAGCAAATACATTCATATTTACTTGGATGATTGCTCTATTTGGCCCGACGATGACCGCCGGAGAGAGGCGCCGGTCCTCCAGGAACCTTTCAAGGTTAATGAAGAGTTGATGATACAAACAATAGATGGAAAAATGGGTCATTTTATTTGTGGCCAGTGGGACAGACTTTCACAGTTCCACTGTGTTAAGCTCAGTAGTAGAGACATCATAAAAATGTCTCCACGTCTTCATTTGGACACTAAAAATTGTCAAAATAATGGTAATGAAAATAGGATTTCATAACCGATATCATCTTTATCATCAATGGTATCAAATTAGGTTTTCCTAATATCATGCCTAATATTTCTCTCATTGCCTGATTGCTTGTTGTTGCTTTTAATCTTTATTCCTGTACATGCAGCGTTGTTGAGTGTCTGGTATAGCGCTTTATGAATACTGTTTATTATTATTAATATTATTAATCCAGTTTCGGAGGAAAGTCTTCTTCCTTTCTGAGTGGCCTTTCAGTCGGTTATCATTTTAATAGATAAGCAAACACCCTTACCAGTTTCAAAAGATTCATTTTTCCATTGAGAAGTTGATTTTTTTTTAACTAAAAGGTCCTTCTTCTTTCTAAATGGTGTGATGGCAGGAAATTATTATTTGCTATTCACCAGGAAAATCCCATTGAGATTTAAAATCTTGTTTATAAGAGAAACCTGGCCAAAAACTGGCACCACAGTGTTTATGTGAGTAAATGATTCATTTGCTTAAACAGATGAATGTTGTATGTGATTATACCAGACACATGATATATATATATCTTTTTATAGCTTGTTTATTTAAAGGTACCTCTAATTAGTCTTTTTTTGCTTTTCTTTTAAGACTCTCAGAAAGCGCTGCAGTGAAAGCTTTAAAATGATCAATGTTTCTTTCAAGTAAACCCTTTTTCCCTGTCCTGCTAAGTATGTTTTCACCCAGTTTTGAGTCGGTGACGTGTGGCGTAACAGGAACCATGTTCTGGTTATTACAGAGTTAACAGGCAGCTGAGATGCCCCAGAAAACCAATAAAATGCAGAGATAAGGAGGAGAGTTGGACTAGAAAAATAATAATCAAAATTTCAGCTATATTTAAAAGAAAAAAAAATCAAAGCTGTGGGATGGGTGCCTGAAAGGAAAAGGTAAAATCATTATTGGTTGAAAGCAGCGATGTGGAAACTGGAGGCAGAATAATTTTGAAAGCACAAAAGTGGCTGAAACGTCGCGGAACTTGGAATACAGGAGAGGGGACAAAGCATGCAAGAACATTTTGGTCTTATTTCATTTCTACTGCATGTGGAGTAAAAACGGTTTGTTCCTCATCTGAGAAATCACAGTTGATCATGAAGTACTGCCTGGAGTTAAGCACATGGCGGCTATGAACAAGAGTTCCCAAATAATCACAAGTTAACACAACAACATATTAAAAAGAGGGAGAAAAAATACAACGCATTCTCAGTTTTGTGAAATAATCTGAGGAGTATTTTCTTGTTTAGCAAAAGTCTGATTAAATATTGAATTCTCTTACAAAATCAACAAAACGTACAATAAAGAAGAGAAACTTGCCTTCTCACATTATCTTATCTTTGAATTCAAACAAACTCTTCTTTGATTAAGATTCTTATTTAAAAACCAGGTATATTTAGAAGTTTTTGCAAAATGTTTTAATCTGATGGTCTTATGGTTATGAGAGTTTTCCAGTAAATGATGCTACTTTACATAAAGTATGTGAAATGCAGCAGTCTTCACTCCTCTGACTGTGCTGCTCCACATTAACAGAAACTGTCACTTTTCTAAGCTTCAGATTTGTAGGAAGGCAGCTGTAGCATGAAGCATCCTTTCTAAATCCTCTCTTCACTGATGTGCATTTCGGCTTGTTGGCAGGAATGTAGGACCTACTCAAAATCTATTCTCAAATTAGGGAAATTAAAAGGTCTTTTCTAATCTTTTTCAAAACAGTAGGTTTTGAGAAAGGTGTCTTTTAACTCAGGGATGTTTTTCTAACTTTCTAGACTGTTGTATTGTTCCATCTATTCCATCTTTCTTGATTTTATTGGATTGTAAAGATTAACCACTTGATTTCATCGTCAGGATAAAGAATTAATGTTCATGTAAGAGTTCGGAATGTCATTGAGCTTTTGTTTGTTTAAAGGGTCAGTGTTTCTTTTCCAGTTACATACTCTGTTAACCTTACTTTGTAATTTAACGCCTTGAAATCAGGGCTCTGTCGCTTTAAAAGCTCCTGCTGTTTCTGAAACTCTGCCGACTGGAAGTCATCACAACATGGCTCCTCTGTTAACCCTTTAGCAATGTTTTTACCTCAATAATGAGCTCAGCAGATGAGCAGTTCCACCAGGTGTTTGCTAATTGCTGCTGGCTAGCGCCCCTCCCCTGTACCTTCTCCACTAGGCTCCTACAGACTAGCCGCAGCAGCAATTAGCAAACACCTGGCAGAACTGCTCATCTGCTGAGCTCATCACGCTACTTCTCAGTCCAGCAAGCAATAACGGCTATAAACGGCATCATAAGAAGCATTGAATTTCAAGGTGTTAAATTGCAAATTCGAATTCCTTTTAAGTTATATTTGATATATACAGTATTATAATGACAACTTAAGGTAACTGTTACTGTTACTAGATTGCACAATAAAATGGCTCTATGTGCCTGGAAAATAAATAAAACCCCCTATTTTAACATCAAAGAATAAAATAGACATTTTTAAGTAAGACAACAAGTGGCGTGTTGTTAATTGATTTCTTGAATATTGATTGTTTAAAAAGTTATTTTAAAAATTAATATAATATATTTTTAAAATACTTTTTGTTCTTTACAAAATGTATGTTTCCAAAGTTCAACAAGTGGTCTTAAAATAAACAACATGATGAAGCCCTGCTTTCATTGTCTTCAACCAGAGGCCCGTTTCTATACCGGCTGTGACTCCGCCGTGTTTATTTCGCTGCCGTGGTTCATGGATTTTCAGGTACTTTGTTCTACTGGACCAATACCACAGCCTTCAACCTCCATCTTCCTTTGATCCGTTTGTCTCATAAGGCACAAAAACCCATAAAACACGATGTGACAAAAGAGAAAGAAAGCGAGCTGCCCAGAGTAACCATGATGTGATTTATATTCTTAGTACTTTTAGGCTTTACAGTGTGTTCTGCCTCCGAGTCCAGCAGTCCAGCTTTAAATTTCAACCTTTACACATACCCTCAGGTTTTCCTTTCTTCCATTTAATAAGCACACCGCAGCTACCTAAATCCACAGAGAGCCCCAGTCTTGTTTCTTTCCTGCCTTCATTTCAATCAATACCACATAGCTGGGATGTGTCCATGTGATGTGCTGTCGGGATACATGTGAGGCTTGCCTTAGACTGGAAAGCGATGCCAAAATCAGCTTATTGCCTTCCTGGAGAATGCGGACTGCCAGAAAGCTCGTTCTTGCCTCCAGTCCTATGACTTGGAAACTGTTGGATGCTTTAAATGAGGACTGAAATCATCAGCTTTATGTGCAACACCTTTTATGTACAAACTGCTTTAAAAAAACAGAGATAAGTGAATCACTTTAAAAAAACGAACAAGTCATCCAAAGAACAAGGTTATTTTATTTTTGTATTGTACTGAAATAAAGGGTGAACTGCTAATTCAAAATGAAATACAAAAAGTTGTAATTCTTATTTAATGGAGCCAACAGTGTTGACAAGCCTCAGGTTTTTCAGGAGATTGTTACAAACTGAAGAACATAGAAAACAAATGCTGCCTTCTGTGGGGCAGCAGAGTTTGGAAAATAAATATTTAGTTCGAAAAGTAATCTTTAGTTTGGAAAATATTTAATTTGAAAATAAAATGTGTAGTTTGGAAAATAAATATTTAGTTCGAAAAATAATCTTTAGTTTGGAAAATATTTAGCTTGAAAATAAAATGTGTAGTTTGGAAAATATTTAGTTTGAGAATTAAATGTTTAGTTTGGAAAATAAATATTTAGTTTCAAAAGTAATCTTTAGTTTGGAAAATATTTAGTTTACAAACTACATTTTTGACTATACATTTAATATTTAGTTATACAAAATAAATATTTAGTTACACAAACTAAATATTAAATTTGCAAGTTAAATATTTAGTTTTTAATTTTCAGTATTGGTGTCTTATTGATCCCACCTACTTTTCATTTGTCGATCAAGATGTTATGATCAAGTATTTTGAACGCAGCTCTAGGATTCTGTTTTTATTATGGACTTCCCTTAAATTTATGTTCATTGTGTCTCAGCTTAAAATTTTACTGTTTTGTACCAGATGTACATTTTCTGTGTAATCCTTTTCTTATTTTAAAAATACATTTTCTTCACTTTGGGTCTCTTTATTTTCTTTAAAGGACTTTGAATTCCCCTCTGCACCTGTAGTACAAATGCTCCTGCTTTACCTCGCTTCAGCGAACCGGAGAATGAGACCATCTCCATCTGCACCGCGCCGCGCCGCATCGCGCCGCGCCTCCCGACAGTCTGGGAACGTGCCGTCTTCATTAGAGGCAGAAATCTTTGCAGATCCAGCTGTGATTGCCGAGGATATAAAAGTTAAAGCTTTGATCTGCAGGCTCCCGGCCATCCATCCGTTTTTGGTTTAACAAGAAACTTGAGGAGTTTCCATCCAAATCTGAAAATTAGCACAAATAAAAAAAAATACTTCAAAGAATTTTGTTGTGAAATGCAAATGCAGTGACTGATATGAATGCAGATGATGTCTTTTGTGTTTTTGTTCATGTTTAGGAAATGGCTGACCACCTCCACCAATATAGGAAAAATAAATCACTAAGTGCGTAATACATTTCCTGTGTCCTGTCGCTGATAAGAAATGCAACCCCACAGCATGATGCTTCCACCACCATTACATGGGTGTTGCATCAAAAACGACAAAAAAAAAGGATAATGGTCCCATACATGATCAGATTCAGTATTTCAGAAACTAATTTTGACTTTATCTCTTGTCTTGTATTTCTGCTGTTAGTAATTTCTAAGAAAATTTTTCCCACAGATGCTGCTGGGTGGATTTTTTAATGCTCTCATTATTAATCTTCAGAACTTTCACAGTGTTTTGGTGAGAAAATTACATTGTTAATACTTAAATATGCAAGCAGAGTTTGTTTGACTTATCAAGGAAGCAGATCCAGCGTTTTGCATGGCTGATACAGCTTAAGCTTTTCCACATTTTGTCCCACACATCATTGAATTTCTTTTGATAAATCAGGTGTATAGCGGGAAAGTTGCCTACATTTGTATTTAGCCCCATTTACTCTGCAACACCTGAATAAATCCAGAGCAACCACTTCACTTCAGCAGCTAACCAACGGGTAAATAGTTTAAGTTTATGACTTGTTCAGTATGTTTTTAGGACTTCTTATTTCTGTGTTTTTATGATGTAAAACACTTTGAACTGACTTGTTGCTGAAATTTGCTATACAAATAAATTTGATTCAGTCCTTGGTGTAAGGTCAGAGTAAATACTATTATTCTGTAAAGGTCTCAAGGTTTGTTAGACAACATTTTTAGCAAATTTCCATTTTATAAGCCGTTTTTACATAAAACGTGTAAAAGACGGTTGGATAAAGTTATAATCTAAATCACAATCAAACCTCCCCTTGTAAAACTCAGAATGTTACTAAACTCTTCCGTTTCTGAAACTAAATCTGTTGCTCGACTTTTAAACATTTCTACTTTATTCATCTTTCTTTCCCCCAGTAATTTAATTTCTAGTTCCAATGTTGTGGCAAATGTGATATTTTGCCCCTTTTAATGAAATATTGATGTTTCTCTGCCTGCACTTGCAGCCACTGTCTCCAATAAAGAGAGAAAGATGCTGGTTGCTTATTAACTTTGCTGCCATGTGAATCGCCATTCACAAGGCATTTACTAATTAGATTCCTGAGAAGCATAAAGCACTTCTTATCTGCAGTAAGCCATAAAGTCCTCTGTTTCTCTTCTGTTCCTCTGTATTAGTGTCATTCTCATTTATAAAAAAAAAAAGCAAAAAAAAAATCTCCATCTGGTGGACAATTGGACAACAAGGGAACATCTGCTGCGCCGCCGGAACCCATGTTAGTTTTATGACAGGTTTGGTATCCATTTTGGTCGCAAAGTTTGTTTTTTGGTCAACAAAATGGCAGCTATCACTGCCATTGAGGTCAACTGCAGTTCTGCAAAATATGTACATTTATTTTGGGTGAAAAATGTTTATAATTACTTTTCTGAATGTTACCAGCAGTGGTTATCGGCAGATCTACAACACATTAGTAATTTTACAAAACAAATAAAAAAATTGGAGGGCAGGAGAGGGGAGTTTTAAGCATTACAAATGTTACACAAATGTTTCTCTTAGCATCTTTTCAAAATGGAAAAGACAAAAGAATGTTCAAGTCAGGAAGCTGCTTCAAAATAAAAGCTGGTCATCTCAGTCACTTGTCAACTTAGTGACTTTTGTCAACTTAGTGACTTTTTATAAACTTTTCGGATCCATCTACTGACTATTTTTCAAAAAAGCTACTAGTAACAAATCCAGCAGCTTTATGCAAGGCTGTGACATACATCAACCACAATGTCTGTGCAATCAGCTTGAAAACTCAACTGCAGTAGCCACCTTTCAACCTGAAGAGAGCAGCACTGAGACAGTTTTTTTTTGGCCAAATATTGCAGAATTAAAAGGTTTACTGGGAAAAAAAAATCAGTTTTCTCTGCAGCAAACATAGCACCATTAAGGTCCAAATTATACAGTTTATCTGCAAAAAAAAAAAGAAAAAAAAAGTTGATCTGGGGTTTTGTCACTCTTTAAACTGGGACGATAACTGGAAACCTGTGCTGTGTTCACATGACACTGCTAGGCAGTAAACTACAAATTAAGAAAACCCTTCATCTGTTGGTATGATGTACAGATAATTTCACACAAAAAATCTTTTTATGCACCAAATAAATGTACTGAAACAAAAACACAAAAAACATTTTTAAAAAGCCAGTCAATGAGAATTTTCTTTAGGCTGATTTACTTATCTTTATCAAGAGAAATGCAGAAGGCGCTGCAAATTTGTGACATTTCCCTCATGTGTAATGAAATTCTTGTTACAGAAGAAAAGTTTGATATATCAGAAAAAAAGGTTCCAAAGTTAATTATTGCG
The DNA here is from genome assembly GCA_033032245.1 of Poecilia picta. Classification (NCBI taxonomy): domain Eukaryota; kingdom Metazoa; phylum Chordata; class Actinopteri; order Cyprinodontiformes; family Poeciliidae; genus Poecilia; species Poecilia picta. The sequence continues at coordinate 7,964,604 of CM065365.1, forward strand.
TGATATGAGAATTTAGCTTTTTATGCATTGAGGGTAGCGAAGGACGCAATAATATGCGTTAGGACTGTTCTATTAACAAAAAAGAAATTAAATGTGTTTGCTTATGATTATACAGAATAGTAGAACAAACTGCTTAGCTAGAAGGTTAACTGATTCCTAATTACATGCACAAATCAAATAAAAGATTTGTGCACTAAAATACAAACAAAATCACCCAATACATGGTGTTAAAGGAAGTAGCTCGGAGAAATCAATAGCTAACAAGTCGTTTGCCAGTTTGCATATATTCATTTCTAAATTAAATTTGACAAAGTAGTTTCCTTCCATTTACCTTGAAATGAATGATCACTTTTAAAAGTTTTTCCATACTTTTCAAGATCAAAACTATACATTTTAAAACAAGACAAAAATCAGAAAGTCAGAAATCAATCTCCCAGTTTTGCAGAACCAAAACAAACCTTGAAAGCAGGAAAATAAACCAAAGAGTCAGGCAAGGGGCTGCTTTGGTGTAACAAACACCATCTATTTCAACAGATTTTTTTGTGTCTGCTGTTTTTTAGGTTTTTTTTTTAATGGGGAGTAGAAGAAAAAGAAATGAAAACAAGCTGAGCGAAATTGATGCTTGGAGCAGTGAAGGCGAATTTGCACTGGCTTTTTTGAGGACTAGAGCTCTAATTCCATCACAGCTAGCAGGAGCTCATTGAGAGACAGCAGCATTGAGATGTGCAAAGGGGGGGAAAAATATCAGAGTGTTAAGAATAAGGAGCTGGCTGGTGTGGAAAGCATCAGATACGAGATGAGGATTACAGATGGAACAAGACTGCTGCGGAGGCTGCTCTGTTTGGTGTTAAAAAATAAAATAAGCTGCTATCTCAGAGAGAGCTCTTCACTCCGCAAGATCCTGCGTTCACAGGAGAATGTGAAGTGGCTGGAAAGGTTTGTTTTTACCACGTGATGTGGCACCAAAAGTAATGGAAGCTCCATGCGAGTGGAATATTTTGGGTGTTGGTCATTTTGACCCTTTGCCTTGTTCTGGTCATTTTATACTCGACACTTTTAGCTACAGAAAATGGGCTAAAATTCACACCTTTTCACTACAAAAACACAAAATCTCACCAAGTATTTTTGTCTACTTTGTAGTGCAAACATCATGGTACAGTAAGACAAAATCACTTAAAAGTAACTTTTTCAGCAAGAGAACTTGGCTTCTTTTTCTTAATAATTCTTGAATATTGATAAAAACCACTAATTCTACTGGCAGATTTTTATTCACTTTAATAATGCCTGGCTATAAGTGAAAAAAAAAACAACTTCCAGTGAAACTAGCAATTTAAGTCAATATTCAATATCTATTGACTGAAAATGTATTTATCTTTATGAAAAGTTACTTTTAAGTTATTTTTCTCATATTTCAAGTGCAACAATATTTCTAGTAGAAAGTATTCAAAAATATTTGGTAAGTTTTTATGTTTTTGCAGGGCAGGTTGATGTTTAGAAACTATTAAAACAACCATTGCTTTAAAATAATTCCATAGTATTATGTGGCTAAAGAGACTAAAATATTGACCAACAAGAAGTTGCTTAGACTTATTTTGGTTTTGTTCTGGGGTCAAAATCTGCTATGTTTCTTTTTATATTTTTATTCTGTGTGGTTTAATGTCTTTGGAATAAACCACAGATTGGGTTGCTCATAAAATTCGAGCAATTTAGTGGACATTGTTTAATCCAGTGGTGATGGCATCCTGCATGTTTTAGTTCTCTCCCTGATCTTTTTCAGCATGTCAGTCTTCTTCTTGGGCCATCTAATGAGCCATCATTTGATCCAGGTGCATTTAACCAGGGAGAGAACTAAAACATGCAGGACACCGGCCCTCTAGGACCGACTTTGGACACCACTGGTTAAATAAGTCATTCCGTTCTGGACAAGTACTTTCCAAGTATGGAAAAATAAAAAATAGAACATAAAAATATTTCCATTTCTACAGTTTATTTCTTGTTCCACAGTCAAAGTCCATTCATTAATGCATTTAAGGCAAACATTGAGAGAGAATTTCTTTTAAAAACCAGGAAATTTTGGTGAGGAAAACTGTATAGAAAACCCTCACTGTTATCAAAATACATATCATCTAGAGACTTAAGCTAGAAATTTCTTCTTCTTAAGTCTGCTCTTTTTACATGAATTAATGCATTAATGCGCCGTTGGCATGGCGGCAATCAGGCAAGTCCAGCTGGAGAATGAAGCCAGGGAATTAAGCCTGTCAGCAGAGGCCAGCATCAGGCTACATGAGTGGTGGTTGCTGTGGACTCATATGCAGACAAGAAGCTGGTAATGTCACCCTAATCTATAACTTAATGAAGTGAAGCTCAGCAGCAGAGCAATGGCAGGTGAAAACAGCACGAAGGAAATGAGACAAGATGATAACAGGTTAGTCTGATCAGCAGAACGTGTTGGAGCCGGGCTGACGCATTAACTGAGCTTCAGATGTGGGAGAAAAGCCTAGAAATTGTGGAAATATTTGCATAAATTCCTTGGCCAGCATTGTCTAGCAAAAGAGACTTAATCTCATTGGGATCTTCCTGGTGAAACAAAGGTTAATAAATGGATAAAGGAACACTGGAGAAATAATTAAGCAAGATGAACAAGAATGAATGAATAATAATAATAAAAATGTTTACAAAGAATGTCTGAACACATGAATCTTAAAAAATGTCCTTAGAATTTAGTTTGGACTTACACCAGCAGATGACAAGTCTACAAATAATCTGTGAAAAACTTCACTCTGGACTGGGGCTGAAAGGGTTAATCATGATTAATCTATTGATTAATCATCAAATGTACCATGGTTGTGTAAGTTATAACATTGTATTTCTGTATCATTTTCTTGCTCTCGTGTAATGCAATAGTTTTCAAACATAATTATTTGCTGTTAATCACAAACAACAAACTAACAAAAGAAACATGAAATATACCACTGCTGACTTTTTTGACAAAATTAGGATTTCTAATGAGTTTGTTTATGTCTTTGTGATTTTTTTTAACATCACTTATTTTAAACTTTTATGCCAAGTGAAAAAAGAAGTTGGTTTTCTTAGATGAAACCAGCAGCAGCAGTTAAAAGTCAATGCGCCTTGTTTGTGCTCTGCAGTCCTGCGTTAGGGAGCGCATCTTTCAGCTCCTATGAAACAATTCCTGACGTATGAGGGGGGCTTTGGTTATTCCGAGCTGCAGGAAATGAAAGGAATTAATTTATCAAACTGAGTGTAAGTGGCGCACACACATTGTGCTTTGTTATTACTTGAGGAATGTGGCTGGTACAAACAGAGGAGCAGCACAATATGAGAGCGACATTCAAATTCATGCATTCAGTTTGAGTTTTTTTTTTTTCTTTTGATGCGTGTCACAGGCACAGAAGAAAAAAAGTTTGTGTGTGAGAAAGAGAGCAAGAAAGAGAGAGAGAGAGAAAGTGGTGTGTGGGGTATTTGGGAAGCCATGTTTTTGTTCAGATTTTCCACTAGGGGGTGTATAATCACCATATTTATCAATTTTTAGACTCCCACCAGCAACCTACCTGTCCACATAGTTTGATTTGGGGATAATTGTTCTGCTAAGAATTTGTTGAGCTGAAGATGTGAATTTTTCGAGCTCCAGTCAGGATTATTTGTGAAAGTCTTACATCACCACAAGCTTAAGTCGCGTCAGCTCCCTGAAACGCTGGTTAGTCTGCAGCATGTTTGTTTTTCCAGCTTACGTGGATTTGGTCACACACTTTGTCAAGTTGCACCACAGACTTTAATGCACTTTATTGGAAATTGTACTAGACTAGCATAAAGAAGCCAGGGCTTGCAAATTGGAGGGAAAAGAACAGTGTTCAAGTTGTTTGTTTTCCCAATAAAAATCTGATAAGTGTGGCATGCATTTGTGTTCAGCCCTCGTTTGTCAATGTCGTAGAGAACAACCTTTGAAATTACAGCTGCAAGTCATTTTTTAATGTATGTCTCTTCCAGCTTTTCCAGCTAAGGACTGGAAGTTTTGCCCATCCTTTTTCTTAAAAAAGCTCATGTTTAGTCAGATTATAGGATTCTACTTTGCCTAGGCCATTCTAAAACAAGATTAACTAAAATCTAAACCACCCTAATGTCAACATGGTTATATGTATATTGCTGTGGTCCATCCAGTATCAAGTCTTCTACATCTCATGCCATGATGCTGCCACCTCCATTATGATAATGTTAGTTTTTTTTTTACAGTGTTTTGCTTGTGGGCCAAAAAGTGAAACTTTCCCCTAATCTGATCAGAGCATCCTCCTCCAAATATTTCTGGTGACTCATTTTTTGCTTGAGATAAACTTGAAATTAACTTAACTTTTTTATATTGTTTTATTTATTTTACTTTTTAATGGCCACATTTCTGGAGTGCATCTGGAGAAATACACAGCAAGGAGGAATGTCTTAACGTTGTCAATCACCGTGTGTATGCGCTGCTGTGCCATTTGTGGAAAAACAATTTACTTGCATGGAAAAACTGTTGTCATTGATAGCCAGGCTAACTAGCTTGCACATTCACTGTCCCCTCCTTAGTGCTTTGGGGGTTCTGGGGTGGACTGTGTGAACAGCATGTACACAGGCTGGTTGACAGCACTAAGAACCTCCTTCTGGCTCTGATTTGTCGTTTCTGACCTGAGCAGTGACACTGCTCAATCTTTTTCAAAGATTATCTGTCTCGTGTTACATTAAAACATAGTGGCAGTTTTAGCAAATATGTAAAAAACACCACATTTTTTTTAATGAAAATTACCTCCTGCAAGATGTTGCACTGCCTGTTACACAAATCCCAACAAAACACTAAAGTTTGCTGCTTACGTATGACAAAGTTCAAAGATACTTTTGCAGCACACTGTATCTGTAACCAAGGATTTTCAATGTGAGCTAAGAGGTTTTTTTGTTTTTTTTAAATCCCCCTTTGTATGTAGCAGGGAACGACTAAGCCAATCAGCTGATTTGACGGATGATCCAAATAAAAAGTTACTGTATTGTTAAGTAGGCCATAACAAACTCAACATGAAGACGACCCACTTTGAAGCCTGAGGGGGTAAATCAGCTGAACAGCAATGTGGTGCTCCATTAAGGCTGCAGTAACCGTACTGAGCGGGATAAATCACCCTTTTATGAATTCACTGTAATTTAATTAAACCAACAGGGATAAACGTGTGCGGTGTCGCTCGCTAATGATGTGGACATTAACCTTTGGTTCCAGCTGCTTTGCCCTCTAAAATGTTAACAGCCCAGGGAGGGCGGGGGAGAATGCCCGTTGGAAAACCATACGGCTCTCGGCTCGCGATGCTCCTGACACGGCACGAATTTATTACGTCGTATTTTATTCGCAGTCAAGTCGTGTTGTGATACGTCTTCATAAGCTGTATTTTATGCTGCTGCCAACATCATCGTGACTTTTAGACTGTTATCTGTAAATCGCCTCGCCTGGTTTCTTTTCTTTTTTTTTTATATCCTCGGCTGAGAGACTAATTGTCCTGTCATTTCCATACTAATTAATATGCATAAGTGTCTGTCTGTAGGCTATACGTTAGGCTTAGTAGACGGCACAATCATGAAAAATTGATGGGCCAGCTGTATTTTAGGCCATTCATCGGAATATGACACTTTTAATAATCGGGTAAAAACCTGAAGTGGGATGATTTGGAGGCAGCTAAATGTGCGGTTTTCTGAAGGCGTAGTGTGGGACTGGACTGACGGGGAGGTGAAGTCTCACAGGAAGGTTCTGTCGTTCCATTAACCTTTTATAATGAAACAGTGAAGCGAGAAAGCTGGACAAATGACACAATGTTCACGTCATATCAGGGGGAACAGAATAATAACACCGGCACACAAGCCGTTATTTAGAAAGGCATCTGCTTCCCTGAATTATTTAAGACTATAGGAAGATATATTTATTTTTTTAAGAACTTTTCTCTCCGACTTGCTGTGAAGAGCTAAATGAGGTCTCCAATGTCACTCTAGTAGAACTCAAGGATGAATTGGAGGCACAGAAATCTGCCAACAACCGATAATTTGTGCTTGATTTGGCAATTCAGTGTAATAGTTTTGCACACAACCCGTCAAAACCGATGCTTACTCAGCTCTCCAACTTTACCCCGATGGATTTTGTTACCTTTCGATCCAGAAAAGGTCTTCCTTTTAAGAATCTTGAAGCTCAGCCATACTTCACTTTAAGCAGAAAACAAATATATAAGAAAAAAACTGAACAGATTGTGCCAGCTAAACCTCTGGAAGACAGGAAATAAGGTTTCAAGGCTTTCAAAGGCAGACAGATTCCACTATCTTTATGCAGAGCAAGTCTTTCTCCCACATTTTTGTTGATTTATGCTACTCTTAAAGTGAATCTTAAAGGGTTTGACTCAGCAGTTTGCTCCAGCTAATGGACGCTCACAATGGTCCATGCATACACTTTTAAGGATTCCATTACTTTTTATGTAAATAAACATGTGATCCCCACATTTTGCAAATCATCATTGATCTACAGTCCTGGTGATTTTTTTGTGACATTTAGTCACATTAGAAACCATAAAGTTAAATGTATCTTAATTGGATTTTATTTGATAATTTGTGTATGCTTGAGAAGTGAAAAAAAACATTTCAGGATTTATTACAAAGGAAAATCTAAAAATCAAAGTCTCGCATCCAAATGAATATTGTGTCAAAATTAAAAACTTGAAGTCCTGTGTTAGCCTTGATATTTATTGAGAAAATGTCTATAACAGAGGTTGTTTCTCTGTTACTTTCAGATTAAAGTCCAATCACTGACGTATGGAAAGGAGCAAAGCTTTACAAACGTCAAATATGGAACCATTTTGATCTGCCACAAAAAATCTCCAACCACTGACGTTCAATACACAACGAGAAAATGTTAAGGGGGTCTGACTACTTTTGCTGTTTAACTGTATGAATGTTAATTCACTCGAAAGTGAGTTCATTACTTAAAAAGATTCATGTAAGATAGAAATACAAAAAAATGAATATGATCGCAACCCTTCTTTGGCCTAAAAATCAGAGCTAACTTTATCTCATCACAGCCATATAATGAGCACAGGTGAAGCTGTAAAAGAGACCAGCTGAACCCGCTATCAAACTAATTATGAGACTGACTGATATAAAAGAGGGACAGATGTGCTTGAAATCACCCTCTCTTGTTACCAGTGGTCATGTAACGAGAAGCAAGCAGCCGTCGTTTCTCTATCAAAATGGCCTCACATTCAATAAAATTGCTGCTAGAACATTTTTAAGATGAACAAAAGCTAAAAGGTTTAACAGCTGTGGAGAAGGCTCCAGAACATCTAAGAGAGGAGAATAAGTATGTATTATGCAGTACAGTGTTGCCACCAGTGCAGAGCAGACTCAAAACTGGCAGGAGGTGAACTTCAGTGCATCTGTACGGACAGACAAATGCCTTGAAGCACTTTCAGTCCAAGAAAAACAGAAACGACAGACTGAAACTCTGCAGAAATGACAAGAACGGACATAAAACGGCTGGCGAAAAGTTTTTTTTCTTCTTGATGAATCATCCTTCTGATTGTTTGGGACATCTGGAAAATTATTTGTCCACGGAAGAAAATATGAGTGCTACAATAAATCCCCCATGTCCAAACACTGTCATGAATACTGAGTGGAGTTAAAACATCTTCAAAGAGTTACTTTTTAAAGCAATGCAAGAGGGAAGAAAAACAATACATTTAGATTCTGTGTATTTTCTGACAAGACATAGCACTATTTCACAAAAGCAAAGGTGATCACAAAGGGGCTTAAATATCCTAACATTGAAACTTTGCATTAATAGCCAGAAAACTCTCCAGATGTTAATAATCTTAACCTATAAAAAGGGGAAAACTTGAGTTAGTCAGCCCAAGTTTTACTGCAGTCTTAGGTATAACCACGATGATAAAATACAGCTAACGACACAGTTTATGTGAAGTTCACAGAGAATTCAAACATTATTTTAATCTAAATTGTGATAATAGAAGAAAACAGTATTATGCAGATTCTCAAGACCAACTTCACTAGAAAGTAAAACGAAAAAATGAACAAAATGTTGGCTTTTGATCTAGTAGAAAATAAGAAGGTCTAAGCCTTGACTAATCAATTCAGCACCTTATTTTTGATCATTTCTAGATTTATAAGAGCCAGAGAGTCTCTTATTTGCAACAGTATTTCTTGCGGTTTGTTTTTAACACATTCACCTCTCTCATTGTGCCATTCTAGAGGGGTATTTGATATTAATACAGTGTTGAGGGCAGAAGTGAGGAATTAATAAAAAGCACCTTCTTCTTTCTCATTCACAGCAATCCCAATGTGTTCTTGGACCCAAGAAAGTCCAGTGTTAAAACTCTGACCTCAAGTTCAAGACTTTCTAAAACACCTACAATATGGTTACCGTGCCCTTACTTGTCAAACAAAGATCTGTATTGATTAATCTTTTCACACTCTAGGGCTACTAGTGTGTGAGCTTCTGTGTGGAAAACAGAATATAAATCTGAATTCCTGACCTCATGCAAAGCCTACAGAAAAAACAATTTATATAAAATAGTATAAACTAGGCCATTTGAAGGGAGGTGGCAACAAATCCTAACAAACATGATATGGGGCATTTGTGGAAATTATTCTGATAATTTAGGACTTTCTTTTCACACCCGGGAGTTGCCTGAGGTCACCAGTCCAACACAGAGACAGACGGGGCAAACAACCGTGAAATTATGAAAACCTCACATGTAAAAAATAAGCTCATTAGCTACAGTCATTAATATGAAACCCTTTTACTTATATAAATTAGTGAGTAGGTAAAAATTACAGTTACATAACAATCACAGGCACACGAACAGTACCAGAAATTTGAGAAATATGTCACTTGAGTTGGTGGTTCAGAACAGTCACTTTAACTTAGCTAATAGAATATCAGCATATTTAAGTGGACTCACATCTATATTTAGAGCTACTGGATCACACAAAGCCGATTAAAAAGCAGGCACATCTGTGGGCAGCACGGTGTTGTTACACTTGACCTTGTGCCCCTTTTTTCTAATGTTCTTCCATAATTGGAGAGTTTTTAACTGCAGAGGAGCTTGATTTCAGTATACTTACTGGCCCCTAAAAGACTGGCCAGAATATTATGGAGTATTTTGTAACCGAACAAGGTCATTTATAGCAGGGGAAACAGTAAGGCACATTTCTCATTTTACAAAATCTATTAATTTTATTGATTTTATATACAATATTTCTTTTATAAAAGAGAAAACATTTATATATCTTTATCCTTGGAACTGCTCTCGTGCTGAGACTTGAACAAGCTATAGCACACAAAGAAATATGAATAATATTACACACGGGGCCCCTGGGCCACATCACTAACTGACAGGCAGTCATTGTATGATTTATTTCCCCAATCTACTATGGTCAAAAACATATGAATATTAAACTGTTATGGGACAAAAAGGAACAAATAAATCTTGTTTTCAGATTCAGTTAAGGTTTTGTTTTCACCATCAGGCCTGAATGCCACTTGATGTGATTGAGAAAGTGAAGACAAAGCAACATTTTCCAAATTTGAAAAATGTAATGCCTTTTAATGCCACCATACTGGCTACGCCGGCTAATTACAGGCTAATTACAAGTTTACTTGTTGAAATCCTAATTAAGCTAGCTAGTTTGAGGTTCATTGTAGGCTAGTTTTGAACTGTAGTGCCATGGTTTTCAAACTGGCACTAAATCAAACTTTGGTCTGTGAACATTAATCACAGCTTTAGCATGTCCTAGTTACAAATAGGAAAACCTAAAGGCCTATCAACTGTAGCACTCAACAACCAGGCTATTTAATATTAGCATCATTAGCTAATGCAAATATTTGTTTCTTCATTATGCACTGAAATACTAAAGGAACATCCATCCATACCCAGGGTCATATCTCCAGTGGTCATCGGGAAAGAGGTGGGTTCACCTGGATAGGTTCATAACAGGACAACACCGAGACACACAGCATGGACAGCCATGTAACACATAACTAAGAACAATTCCGGCACAATTTAACACAGTCATGTTCTTTTTTTACTGTGGGAGGAAGCCAGAGTACACAGAGAGAACCAACTAAGGGTTGAACGACTGCATATTTTTTAAGGTCGACTACATCGTGACAATAGTCGAGTCGATGTCGACTAGTCGCGGTTACGTCATAGTGACGTAAGCGCAAAAAACTTCTATAACGACTTGGAGGCTTTATCAGCTATTTTTACTGCAAATATTGACACCGCCTCCCCGCCCTCATCCCTTTCTCCCGCTTTTACTAAGTCTAAACAGATCATTCTTCGTGAGCAGCGGTGAAAAGTTCGTTGCTCAAAGTCGGTCTGACTTCTTTTTTATTTCCAAACACCGGCTGATACTGATGATCTCTGGATAGCTGCTCGTATAGCTTGGACTTAGTTTACAGATGTTGTCAAACCATATAAGAGCTAAAGCTGCCAGGTTAGACGCTTCAATACGCAGGACGACGCTGTTCATTTGGGGGGATAAACAAGCCTGACATCATGACGCGTTGTCGCACATTACTCCATAGTCTTTTTTTTTTTTTAAGTATTTTTTCGGCACTAGTTTATTTGACAGCAATCTGACTGTGGGGGGTCGGGGAGGGCGGGGGGGGTCTGGGCCCAGCGAGTGGAGGACGGGAGTCGGACTCCTGATACCGCGGGCTGGAGCCTCTATGCGGGGCGCCGCGCTAACCACCGCGCCACGCAACGCCCCTATTGCGGGAGCCTATGCTGTAATTTACAGTTTCTCTTTGTTAAATTTTTTAAATTTTTATACAATTTGAGCTTTCTGGCGAACTCACCTAGTCTACCTTCTTTCATTTCCTTGGAAAAATCTATTTTGCCACGTGATTGTGACTAGTCGACTAGCCCAGAAAAAAGTCATTGCAGAGAAAAGAATCGACTAGTCGACTAATTGGTGCAAACCCTAGAACCCGCGCATACATAAGGAGAACATCCAATCTCCATGCAGAAAGACCTCAAGCTGGGATTTGAGCCCAGACCATTTTGCTGCAAGGTAACGGTGCTACCAACTGTAGTCCCATGCAGCCCTACTAAAGAAATGGGTCCTCAAAGAATGGATGCACATGTATTACCATATTTTCTGGACTATGTGTCACTTTGGAGTATGAGGCACCCTTCAATCAAAAAAAAAAAAGCATTACGAAGAGGAAAAATAAAAATAAAAAGTAGCACAGGAGTATAAGTTGCATTTATTTAGAAATTGTCAAACGTGATGGGGGGCCTCACAGAAACTGTTGACTTTGGCATGGAAGTTATCTGGCAGTTTCTGATGCACCAAATCCTATTCTAAATCAAGAATGGCTCCACTCTGCCAGTGAAGTGCGCAGCAGGATGGAGACGCATGTGGTGTAAATCCAGAGTGACAGACAGTGCGGCATAAAGTAATAACACCAAGAAGGTCAGCATGCAAAGTCATTTATATTATTCTCCTGAATGGTGCATTCAGAAGCCTCAACAGGTGTTGAAGTAGTTGCCAAAGGCATCACAGACAGATTATCAGAACTAAAACAGCATGTTCTTTGTGGACTCAACTGTGGACTTGTTTCGAAGGCTCTGGTCACCCTGTTTTCAACCCACAATTAGCTTCATTCACAGTTGCAGGCAATGTTTAATCCTTGGTACATGTCCATATGAATTAACATTTAACGCATCAGTCAAACATGTCATGAAGAGGAAAAAACAGATAAACAAGTCACAACCGACAAAGTCAAAGGAACAGCCAATTAGTGAAAAAAGAAATGCAACTTATAGTTTGTAAAATACTATATTTGTCTTTAAGTGTGTCGTCCAGATAAATTGCTGTCACCACGTTTTACCCACGCAGCAGCCTTGTTGGATGTTAAGCTTGGGGTTGTTTATCTTGGCCTCTCGAAATTCAGAATTCAACCATCTTCTTGTTTACTTTTCCAACTTGCAATTAAACTTTTTCCCCCATTTCATTCCCTCCAAATAGATAAAAAACACAATGAAAGGAAGAAGTCAAACTCCTGTTGTCATTTAAAATGCCTCAACAGCATAGTGGTACTAAAAAAAAATCATTTAATGAGGTGGTATTTATAATGAAAAGCCTGGCAATAACCGTTACACTTGAACAGCAACAACCACTTCTTTACCAAAAAGCATACCGTTTTCCACCCATGCCGTCATTTTCAATTTCAAATAATCCTCTTGAATACTGATGCAATTAAACTCTTAGAACACATATATTAGTGTTTTGACACCTCAAAAAGGACTTCTGACAATGGGAAAGAAACCTGCTGCTATAATGCTTATTACACTTTTAAACACCATATGCATTACCACATGCTGGTGTCTTCAGAGCCAATTCTGAAGAGTGACAATTACTTTCTCCAAACAATCTATTCATACAATGAGCAAGGTTTATTCCCACTACATTTGCATGCCCCGTACGTGCATAGCGTTTACTGTACATCCTTCAATGTAGTTCTTGTGGTTATGCTCAGAAACATTCAACCCTTTTACCAAATAAATGTGGTGATTTAGATTTCAACATTTAGTAAAAAAATATTCAATATCTAGTCAACTTCTGCCAAGTCAAAATTAAAAACGTAATTCTGCAGCATGATTTGCTTTACTTCTGAATCGGGTAAGTAATCAATTCTAACTTGGAGTGCGTCCGTAACCGGACAGTGAAGAAGTGGAGTAATGAACAACACTTCTCTGTCTGACAATCCAACAGAAGACTCTGGGTTTGGAGTTTACCAGAAGAACAACACTTTAGGTTCACTGCTAAGTGTAAGGTTTGGTGAAGAGGAGATTATATTTTTCAGGAGTTGGACTTGGCCCTGTAGTTCCGGTAGAAGAAACTCTTTGGATATTTTCACAGCTGATAGTCCAGTTGACTGTTCAATTGGGGGTCAAAATTGCAACATTTAGCTGCAGTGGTTCGGTTTCTCACTGCACTGTGTCAAGCAATTCAAACTCTTTGATGAACCTGTTCACCTCCTTGGTTGTGGTGGCGCTGCATTGAGAGACACTGAAGGAAACGATGCAAAAATCTAAAAAATGTAAAAAAAAATGAAGTAGCGTCAGATTTTAGCGGCTTTCTCTGTTGTCTTGGCTAAACATCACAAAGCATTTGTTCTGCTACTGTTAGACTCTCATGTTTGTTTAGGTTGCATATTCCCAGAATGCCATGTGTCATATTCCGTTTCCTGCTTTCATTCACTTCAATGGAAGCAAAAGAGTTTGCTTTTGAGATGTAATGAAATAATCTACACTCAGCTTTGATAGAACCATTTTTCCCCATCATAACAATTCACCTTGAATATCTTCATGGATGAGATTTACTATATATAGATAAACATGCTTCGCAGCTGAAGCTACAATCATTACAGAACTCCTAAAGGCTTTATTATGTTTCAACTCCAAGCTTCACCTTAATGTGACTTTGGGATGAAATCACTGGCATATGGCTATCTTAAAGTATACATCAGGCATTGCCTGTGTTGATTTTATGATTTAATTGGCTGTTTAATTTATTTAACATCCAATTAAAGTGGAATATTTAATCACTAAATCCTTAAAGCCTTAGGAGGGATGAATAGCTTTTATTGCAGCTCTGGATGCACAGTCGTTTTTCTGTTGCAGTTTTTCATGTTGTAGGCCAACAGCTTTATGTCTGTTTAACGCTTTATTTTATCCAGAGACACAATTAGATAAATGTTTTTATTTAACTCAAAGGAGCTAATGTGATAGTATGCATATTTTCTATGCCTATGATCATTCTTATTCCGTTTCAAGTGCTAACCTACTCCTTCGGTTCAACGCTTAGCATATGCTAATTTGAATTTGAAAGAGGTTTCTCTGTTTTCCTGTAGCTGTAAAGAACTCATCCAAGTTGTGCCTGCAACCTCTGAGTAAAAAGAGGTTGCGTTTCACTCAAAGGCAACCTCTAAGTAAAACACTATTTTTCTGTCTAAATAAAGAAAAATGTTAAGGGTCTTTTCCTCTATCAAATGGAAAATTGATGCTTATTTAAATGACTTTGTGATGTACTGCTGCTTAAGTGAAAAATAAACCTTTGTGACTCCAAAAGAGAACTATGTGAAATCTGTTAAATTGAATAAAATAACTATGCATAGTTGGATGAATAAACACAATTTTAAAGAAAAATATTGGGTTGTGAGGAGCCAGAAAGAGAAAAACTAACTGGACCTCTGTGGACCCCATGACCTCTGGTCCTTTGACTTACAGTGACTTTTTTTTTATTTATTGTAATTTCACTCAAGACCTCAAGAGTTTAACAGTATGACACTGTTTTTTTTGTTGAAATGTAAAATGTAGTGCATGCTTAAAGGTAAATGCATCATTCATACAGCTTATGTAGAGTCTGTGAGCCGATATCGGTTCAACTGCATCTAAAATCAGGACTCAAAATGAATAACTAAGAGCCAAGTTCGCTGCTAATGCCTTAAGATATTCTCTAATCAATTATCACTGCACAACATAAGATGAAACAAACTGATTAAAAGAACATGAGAACATTTACAAGCAGTCATGAAGACAGGTTGATTGACATGTGGCTTGGAAAATTAATAATTGCGAGGATGAGAGCTGCAGAATCTGATTAGCAATAACTGTTGCCATGGAAATCGGGAGACGGACATGCAGCTCTGGAGAGAAAAACTCAGCTGGTGTAATTAAACGATAAGAAAGTAAACTTGAAGCCAATCAGATTCCAATGGGTTCCTCTCAGTTAAATGCCAACAGTTTAAATGAGTTATGGAGGATGCTCGGGTAAAAAGCAACAGCAAGTGTATCTCTTTTATTAAAATTTGCCACCACAACACACTTTAAAAATGTTTTCGATTCGCGGGTTTGACGAGCTCCTCGGTGCTGAATGGGCGCAATCAGGAGCTGTGATTAAGCGAGCAGAGGAATTTTGACAACAGAAAGGGTTGTGTTACAAAGTGTTGACGCTTCAGAAAGAAAAAAAAACACTTCTTGGACTTTCTGCAAGCTGCATGTCATGTTTTATTCTCTTTGATGTTCAGTGAAAATGACTGAACTACGTTTTTACTTTTCTCCTGGCTGAATCAAACATTTCTAATCACATTTACATTGTTTGGATATTGTAAAGGAAAGAAACAATTTAGTGCCTTTGGGTCTATTCCGATACATGCATCTTTTTCTCCCATTATATTATATATATTATATATATTATCAGCAGCCAGGATATTTAACTATTGGGTAGGTTGAATTATGATGATGAAATTATATTAACCATATTTTCTAGACTAAAAGTTGCAATTTTTTAATAGTTTTGATAGTCCTGCAAGTATAGTAAAGTGCAACTTATGTGCTTTTTTATACCTCTTCATAATACATTTGACTGTTGCGTTAAAGCTGCAGTATTCACATTTTATGAAAATGTTTCTTACATATTACAAAACATAACAATATTGAGAAAAAAAATAGAGGTCACTGGTACTATTGTAATCAAAAGAAATGCCCCACTCCTAATCAAAAATAACTAATCAGAGCCAGGAGGAGGGTCTTTGTGTGGTCAGTCATGCTTGTGTACACTCTGCTCAATGTGCTATTGGTGGAGAAACAACTTCTTGTTAAAGGAAAACCGTTTATCTGCAGTCCTCGGTGGCTATGCTAGCCAGGATTAGCATTCGTGGTAGGCTGTTCCATCAGAAAGAAGCTGTAGTAGCAGAGAGCAGGAGGAAGGGTATGAACAACAGTACTCAAGCTGATTGACAGCACCAAAACCCTCCTCCTGGTTCTGATTGCTTGTTTCTGACCAGGCTGTGAATTTCTGCCGTGGGTACTCAGAGCAGTGGGAGGAAAACAGCAGAGCTAATTTTTTCATTAATTTTCTCTTATATTACACTGTCACGACATGATGACAGTTTTAACAAAATATGTCAAAAGCATACTTTTTAAAATGGCTTTGAATGTAAATTCATACTGACAGGTATGAGCCAGGGAGTCAACATTAAGTCTTAAATGGCAAAAGCTAAACGCAAGCTGACCAAAGCTGCAGGAATGAGTCTATAAAGCATGCACAGTTTCCATGAATTTGTTGAAAATCAGGAAATGTGTCACCAAATCATATCATTAACAAGGACCAGGCCTGTGTTAGAGACACCTTAGTGACATTTAAATAATTCTATTATTTAACACCCTCCAGAGTTCCTTTGTATCACAGTTTTTATTTCACAGTCTTTGCTGGAACAGCTGTTTTCCAATGCGCCTGATTCATCACTCCTGTTGTAGCAGCTTAAACTGATTAGGCAGTCTTCAGTTGCATTAATGAATGTGTGTGGTTCTGATTACGCGAGCGCTTGTGAGTGCGTGTGTGCTCAGCACTGCAACATGTCCAGTCTTTAAAGTGGAAGAAGCAAAGGGACTCTGAGGCCTTTTGCTTGTCAGATTTGATAAAGCTGCTCCAACCTCTCCTTGTTTTAAGAGCTATATGCCTCTTTTCAGACAACATGATCTGGACTTTAGTACTGAGATTACTTAGGAAAGTTATTCTTATTCTTACTCAGTTTCTTCACCTCTAACTGTGGTCATAGAGCTGCTAGAGCTCTAAGCAATGGTTTCCATCCACCCCCATGTTATTTTTCTATGCAACTTGGCCTCTCTAAGTGCCCTGTATATAAATGCATTAGAAAAAAGATGAAGAGGCTCACTATGAATATGTACAAGCAGAGAAGAGTGGTGCATGCCCCCTCCAGTAGAGTCAGCCTCTATAGGAGGTAGATCCAACATTCTTAGAGAAAGTTTGACAGTTTTTCGGAGTCTTGTATTCTTGGTGAGCAAATCTTTTAGATTTTATGGCCTCAAATTCTACTGTTTTGCAAAAACGTATTGATGTATTGACACAGGCTTTGATAATGTTGGGCTGGCACATTTACTTTTAAACCAACATTGTCTTTATAATGTAGCTTTTCCTTTCAGGCTGTTTTTGTAGTTCAACACTAGAGGCAAGAAGAGTTTACTGGTATCAAAGTATAATTAGGTTGTTAAGGTTTTGTGTGACATAGGACCAGGGGTGAAAGTAGTTTTAATTTCTTGGGGGTACTATGACAAAAGCATATATATATATATATATATATATATATATATATTATACACAGTCCAGTCACATTAATGTGACCACCACGTACTTTCCACTTCAGAGTTAAATAACCAATCACAGAAGGCAGGTGGCAGCACAGTGCAGTTGAGCGTATATAAAGGGTGTGTGTGGGCTTCGGAAAACATTTCAATCGTTGGCGTAATGCAGAAACGAAGCGATTTATCCGACGTCCAAAAGGGCATGATCATTGGCTTTCGGGCCAAGGGTGGAAGCATTTCCGAAACGGCTGAGTTTGTGAACTGTTCGCGTGCCGCCGTGGTAAAAGTGTACCGTGCATGGCAAAATGGGACTGTCCAAAATCAACGACGTGGCAAATGTGGTGCACCACGGGCCATAGATGACAGAGGCGAACGACGGTTGCGGAGATGCGTTCGGGCAGATAGACGGGCTACCGTTGAGCAACTGACCACTAAAATGAACCAAGGGGCTACCACAAGTGTCTCCCAAACCACTATTCAGCGAACATTGCTGCGTCTGGGCCTCCGAAGCAGACGCCTGGTTCGTGCACCTATGCTGACTGGTGTTCATCGACGACGAAGGCTAGAATTTGCACGCCAGTACAGCAGCTGGACGTCCACTGAGTGGCGACAGGTAGCGTTTTCAGATGAATCGCGTTTTATGCTCCATCGGACAGATGGACGTTGGCGTATAAGGCGTGAAACCTCTGAAAGGAACCACCCTGCAACCATTGCAGGAACGGTCCAAGCTGGAGGCGGGAGCATTATGGTCTGGGGAATGTTTTCCTGGCATTCTCTGGGTTCACTGATTATTGTGGAAGGCACGATGGATCAATACAAGTACGCATCTGTCCTTGCGGACCATGTCCACCCCTACATGCGCATTGTTTTTCCTCAGGATGATGGCATCTTCCAGCAGGACAATGCGAGGTGCCATACAGCTGCCAGTGTACGTGCGTGGTTCGAAGAGCACCAGGATGAGTTTACCGTCCTCCCCTGGCCAGCAAACTCACCTGACTTAAACCCAATCGAGCATCTGTGGGACCATCTCGATCGAGTTGTTCGCGCCATGGATCCTCAACCGCGTAATCTAGCGCAGCTGGCCACGGCATTAGAGTCGGCATGGCTCAACATCCCAGAGAAGACCTTCAGGGACCTAAGTGACTCTCTTCCTGCACGTCTCGTAGCAGTTCGCTCTGCGAAAGGTGGTTATTCTGGCTTTTGACAGATGGTCACATTAATGTGACTGGACTGTGTATATATATATATATATATATATATATATATATATGTATATATATATATATATGAATGATTGCATCTTTGTGTGCTTTGGAATTTCTGTGCCGTTTCTTTTTTTGCTGAGCAATAAAAGCTGGGTAGCTCTTGAATTGCTACAAAATGGAGCTATATTTCCCTCAGCCTGGCAATGTTGACACCTTGAGATACCATGAGAACTAAATTCTGAACATCATGGCATGGAGTGCATCCCAGTATTCCATGTCTGGCATAGAACCATTCATTTTATCTTTTAAACTAGTTCTATTGATCCTGTGTCCAGACAGAGGTATAATCAGTAGCCTAGCATGTTTGTTCTGAAGATCCTGCAGCTTCCACTTCTCTTCCTAACATGGTGCCTTGGTAATGGAACCACAAACACACAAAATTGCGCAATACTTTGTTGAAACAATAATCACTCATATTATTATTGTTGTTAGGTTTTGTTGAAAAAACACTTTTTATTGATTTTTTAAAATTATTTATTTATTTTTGTTGCTTAATAAAGTTATGAACGTTTTAAGCCAGTCAGAGGAGGACGTGCTGGTCTCAGCCTCCTGGCGGCGTTCAGTTTGTCACCTAATGCCCAGATCGACTCAAAACCTTCTGCGATCGACGTGTTGCACTCTGCTCTGGTAAAGCACAAACAGTTCAGAAACAATATGAAATGGGAATAAAGTACGGTGGCCGACAGGTGCAAATGCGCAGCAGCAGAGAAAACATGCAAAAAAAAAGACACGCGCACAAATGAAATGCAGCAAGGCTTAGCTTTAATCAGTCAAACCCATTTGCTCAGGAATAAATTAAATAATTTTGTGAACAAAAACATTTTACAGCTATTACCTGGCTTAATATCTGTGTTTCACCTCCACTCATAGGGGAAAACTATTGGGAGGTTTTAAAACAATTTGCCGGGAGACCTGGGTTTTCTCTCAGTGTGCCGAACTAGGAGCGCCCGGCCAGCTGACAGCTGGAGGGGAGCTGGATGTTAATGCAGCGGGAGCAGACATCTCCGAAAACGTCGGAGCAATATTGTAATCAAGTGATTTATTGATTAATTGAGCAGATATTTCACATCTATACATCTACATTCTCACCAAAAAACATCGTAAAAAATCCTTTTGTGTAATTTTAAGTGTAATACAGCAAAAATAATTTTGCCGCCACTGCTGCTTTTTGAACACCTGTTTTAAAGGATGCAGACCATTTGGACACAGCTGTTTTTGTTCGACTCCCTCTAGAGGTCTGGAGCACTTCAGGTTTTCAGCACTTTTTGTTTGCATCTTTTCTTTTGTACGCTGCATTTAATTTTTTTTTTGTTTGCGTTTCTCTTTTTTATTTACTGCACTTCATTTGTGGTTATATTTTTTTTGTTTGCGTCTCTTATTTTCTGCATTTCATGTGTGGTTGTATTTTTTTTTTGTTTGCGTCTGTTTTTGTTTGCTGCATTTTATTTGCTTTTTGCTTGCGTCTATTTTTAAGATTGCTGCATTTCATTTGTGCGCGTGTCTTTTATTTGTTTGCATGTTTTCTCTGTTGCTGCGCATTTGCACCTGTCGGCCACCATAATAAAGCTATTAACTGATTAAGTCGTGTTTAAGATTGTTCTTGAAAAAATAATCAGTCATGGCTGATTAGTGGGTGCACTCATGACTGCACAGTGAACACATTAATTTTTTACAACAGACAGCCGCTCCCCTCTCTTGCAGGTACTGCATACCCCCACTAAATCTTTTAGGGGTATGCAGTACCTGACTGGACTAGCCTACTTTCACCCCTGAGATTAATGGTCATACATTTAATAAGAGATCAAATATTGAAAGATATCACATATTTCTTCATGGAGGTAACCATGGAGACAGTGCCCCACCATCATATAGCCTAGCATGTATGGAAAAAACTGACTAGCATCTAATTTTTTTGTTTGTTTTTAATGCTGCTCCAGGGTAAGGATAAACACTTTTTATGACATAGTGATATGAATCATTTGGTGTGAATTCAGGCAAAGTCAATAATTTGATTACGACATCAGGAGGGAGGAAGTATGGGTCGGTTTGGAAGCTAGCCATTTCCAACTTTTGTAGATACCACCATCTATGAGCCCCAATCAGGTTCGTTATGTTTACAGACAAGTTATCTCCACTCGAACATGACGAAGCCATGAATAAACTGTTAAAAACAACTTGCGAAAATAATTTCAGTCACTGTTGGATACTCCAGTCCTTCACTTCCAACGTCCGTCATGGCGCCTCAAATGATTAAGTGACGCAGTTGCAAAGGGTTAATAGTTTGAGTCAGAACGAAAGTTATGTATGTAACTATGGTTCTATGAATCCCGGATGACCAAAAGAGGGCGGTGCTGACCCGCAACCCGACCCAGGACAAGCGGAAGAAAATGGATGGATGAAATGGATGGACAGTTGTAATTACAACTCCCTTACACTTTTCAAGAGTTTTTTTTTACTGTTCATTAACATATTCATCCATATCCATGTGTCCATTTTTGTTCTTTGAGGAGATTGGAGAAACTCTGCTTCCAAACTCAGACTGGAAGCAGATTTACAAATCAGTCTTAACAAGAATGAAGGAACTTGAAGGACCAGAACAGACATGGAAACAGAAGAGTCTGACAATGACTAGTATATATATGAGCTATTGGAGAACATGGATTGAAGTACTGAGGTAAAATGCAACAAGCTCTGATAAAACCTGGAAGAAGCAGAAACAAAGAAAAATAAAAAACAATCTTATGAGAAAATTGTCTTTTTATTTTTCTTTTTTTTTTAAAAAAATATACTGGTTGACATCATGGAAAAAAAATCAGTAAACAAAAAAGGTAAGCTTTGTGTTTGAATTCCTATTTTACAGTGTCTGACTGCCCGGCACACAACTTAACATGCCCCCTTTGTCTGGCTTTTCATACATTTTGTTATTGGTTTTGGACAATAAGCTTCATATTTGACAGTTGAGAGTCAATGCTGGGGAGGTCAGAGGGGTAATGGGGCTATTAATTGCAAAGTAATGTAAATATTAACACCCGTAGGTAAGGGGACAAACTAAAGTAAGCATAAGATGAAACAAACTGATTAAAATGACAAGTTTAGAAATGACAAGTTCAAAGGGACCTGAAAACGAACCTCAAAATCTTAAGGATAATGTAAAGGTTTTAAAACCTTTCTACCAACAGCTCCTGCTGAACACAACTATAGTCAGATAGCTAATACTGTATAAGGATGCTATATTTTCTTAACTTGTACCGTCTTCTAAAAACAAATTTGGCTATTTGAGAATATCTTCAGCTGCAAAACATGGACAATCAGGACATGGAAATTACTGGAGTGAAACCCATTTCTCTGATTGAGGTAACAGTTTTGTAACATACAAGCTGCATGTCTGCTAAGCAGTGGACTGCATGCTAGCTATCAGAACAGACAGCCTGACTAATCAGCTAAAATCAACTGATTAAACTTGTGTTAACCAATTAAGTATTTCACCCAATAAATACTTTGAAATGATCACTGAAGTTCTAAAAAAAAAAGCATTATTAAAGCTGCAGTAATCAATATTTTAGCACTAATTAGCAATTGTTTCAAATAAAAATTATAGTTTTACGTTCTATTCTTTTTTTGTCATATTACATTATCTATACATACCATTGCACTGTAAAAAGTTTTTTTTTACTCCAGGTTAGCAAGATATCAGACTCTAATACAAGCATAAGCTGTGACCTGACCACCAACCAGGACAAAATCCAAGATTTCTACAATGTTTAACTTCCACAACCTGAAATAACCAAACTGGTTTCACACCATGTAAGGGCAAAATATTCCCAAAACACCTTAAGTTGTTGGCTTAAGTCGACTAAAGCTTCAAAGCAGCTTTTGTCATTTAACACATCCAGTACCGTCATCTCTTCAGTAGGAAAATGAACTAATCAGATAAAACTCTAAATAAGTGCATTTTGATGACTGACGGCAAACAGAGTTGAAGGCTTTGGGTTTCTGTGCAAACTTCCATCACAATAAAGAGACACCAAAGACATCAAAAACCCTCAAAGGGCTAAACAATCCTGTTCTGCATTAGCAGATAACTATCCGAGGCTACAATCTTCTCAAAGGCTTCCAAGACTGCTGGATTATTACACCTGGTTAGTTGGGAAAAAAAAAAAAAAAAAAACACAGGAATCTCTGTGAGAGTGACTGACCACCCAGGAGAAAAGCATTAAGAGAAGCTTGTGTCTGAGCACTTCAGATTCTCCTAAAAGCATCAGCCGATTCACTCTGTGATTCGAGTTCAGTCGAGGTTAAAGCTCTCCAACCGCGAGCGCATTATCGTTATTATTTAGCTCCTTTTTAAAATTACAGCAAATTTCTCCCCGGAACCATTGTGCTGGTTGCATTTAGATGCGCTACAGCTGGGTCCGTGCATGAACTGCCTTAAAAGTGGAAAAAGGCCTGCGTCGCCTCGTCCCGCTTCATCTCAACTTATTTGTCGAGCTGTCCGTCATCCTTTCAACGGACGACTCCTTGTTAATGATTGATGTGGCACCTCTTAATGTGATGGATGAATCCCCTGCTGCATGATGGGATGGGTGAGTCACGCACCCCGTGCCCTTCCCTCCCCCCAACCCCCGCGGCACTCAATGCTACCCTCTGCGTGGAGCCGACACACGCCTGGTGTCCATCGATGGCGGAACAAAGAGACATTCAATTTAAGCCCCATCAATAATGTACAGCTTAGAGGGCTTCTGCTGAGGCAGGCCTGTAAAAGCCGGGACATTGTTGCGGTGAAGCAATAGTTTCTGACTGGTTTATTATCTCCGGATCTGCACACCGACTCATGGATGATATCGCTTTATTTACTTTGTCAAGGCAGCACCACCACCACGACTGAAACGGCTTTTCTCGAGCCACTTTCTTTCTCTGCAGGATGGATCTTCGCATTTCGGTGGAACATGTCATGAAACAAAACGGCAGCGCCACGGTTTCTCATTTATCAACCATGTCATACACATGAGCACACACAAAGAAAAAAGAAGGAATATGTTTGTTTTAAATGTAAGGTAGGAAGCAAGTTGCTGCTTAAAAAAGAGATAAGAGAGGGTTTGTTTATATATATATACATACATATACACACACTATTTATTAAATATTTATATAAAGGGACAGCCTGACAAAAGAGGGCAAAATGTAGCAAAAATGATACTTTTCAGAACCATCCAAAAACAAAAAAATAATAACTGTACAATGACTCCTGTAAAGAGCAGGGCAGGAAAAACTTACCCTTAAACCTTACAAAAAAAAGTTATTTTTGAGATAAATCAGATAAACAGTGGTAGCCCACATGAGACTCCAAGGATACACACAATGTCTAAAAGGTTAGTTAAAGGTCAGGGTCACAGCACAGCAACACTAATCAATATATTTTTCTTAAATGGGGAAATAAATTGTGCGAATGACTCACTGTTTGGGTGAGTTTTTTTATCACAGTGAAAGCATTTGGTGTAGGTTCAAAAGAAATGTCCAGGTGTCGTAACAGAAACACAGTGTTCTGGAAACTTTTGCTAAAAAATGTGTGCTTGTGAGAGGTTAAGCCTGTGCAATGGAGTCGCACAGGCTTAACATCATGTTCAAATATTTGGAAAGTCCAGCATTTAAATTTGGTCCATTTAGTCGGTCAGGTCAGTTGTCTTAGCTGCTGGCCACAAAACTGGATGGAGTTAACATTTATGTCAGCACCCTTACAGTGAGCTAGGTTCATCTCAACAATTATTCACTAGGTTTACCGTGACATGTTAGAGAAATTTACTTTTATTGTGACAGAAGTTAAAGGGGCTGCATGAAGGTTTTGATGACCTCTACAGGTGACATCACAAATAGCATTTAACTAAACGTCACAAGTCAAACAGCTGCAAACAAAAATCTTTTCTTCAATTTATTTTTTAGAAAAAGGTCAACTCCTTGACTCCTCTTAAGAGTCAGGGTGTGATGACAAATGCTAACAAGATGCTCAGACTAAAAGGTTAATGTATCATGTTTATAATACATTGAAAAACATGACCTTCTCTTAGGTCTAAGCAAACTGTTTTGATTCTATGACTTGACTAAGAAATACTGAAACCAAATGTTTAAAGGGCCAGTATTAAGTAAAATCAACTTTTATACACTTTACATTATGTTATGTTATTTCCTCACCAATCAAATACCTGGAGTGTTGCCTTGATTCTTTCATTTTAAGAAGTTACGTAATCTCCAGTAGCAACCACTCAGCTGTGCAAAATGCCACCTTTGAGACGCAGCTCCTTCAGACTAGCTATCAGCAATTAGCAAACATCTAATGAAACTGCGCATCTACTGAGCTCATTATATGAGCTACATTA
This sequence comes from Poecilia picta, assembly GCA_033032245.1. Taxonomy (NCBI): domain Eukaryota; kingdom Metazoa; phylum Chordata; class Actinopteri; order Cyprinodontiformes; family Poeciliidae; genus Poecilia; species Poecilia picta. The sequence goes on from CM065365.1 coordinate 7,989,441, forward strand.
AATGCTGATAAAACATTAAAGGAATGATAGCAATAACTTCTTGACTGCTGGAAAGCGTCAGTTTCTTAAAGAGACAGAGGCCCAATTTCAATACGTCATATTATGAAGTCGATTTCTTTTATGTTATAAAAGAAATAACGTAAATTTCTTTTTCCGTTATAAAAGAAATTTTATATATATGGTGTTTGTATAAAATCTGAAGGTAACAGTTACTAGATTGTGCTATTAAAATGATATTTACTGTTAAATACATGGTAAGAAGAAAACAAGTAAAAAAAAAAGTTATGAAATTATCCAAATCTTATGGTCATTTCTCTTTCATTAGATCTTTTTTCAGACCTACGTTTGGTACATTTTCCTATCTGTCAATTTATTTTCTTAACCAAGTATTGGCCGTTTGGTGTCTACTCAAGCTGCACCATTACTAAGGGACAACGTTTGTGTTTCTCTGAGCTGCTGCAGACACTAATCAAATGTCTGACCCCTGAGTGTAAAACAGAGGGCTAACATTGTAACATGACCATGTGGCACCTGTGGTAATCATATTACTGTGTCCTATAAAGAGAAAGTTACATTTGTCTGTGTAAGGTGGCAACATTACATTTTGAAGTTATAAAGACGGCAAAGGAAGGTTTCAAGTCCATCTCTTGTTACTCGGAGCAAAAGAAAAAAGCAATACAAGCTGCATCATCTTTATGAAAGCTGAAAACGAGGTAGGTGATATTCTTGACTTTTGTGGCCAAGGGGAAAATATTTGAGGAAACAGAAGTGACCCTCAAAGGAAAGGATATACGATTCCAAGTGTTGAGCAGAGAGAACGAAGCTGCTTTAGAGCAAATTCATATCAGCCTATCGAGTTAACTTTTGCGATCAGGGCCGTCAAAGAGCCCCAGTAGAGGTTTGCTGAATCACAATAGATGATTTCTTTGTTTGGCTGCCACCCCGTTCACAAAAATGATTACATTCCAGAGAGATAATTTCTTATTCCAAGTGCAATCAGCTGATTAGCAATTAAATCATCAAGAGGCATAAGTGAAGTTGGCTCCCTGTCCTTCCACCCTTGCCAGACATTAATTCCTGACCTAGAACAGACCCCCATAATAGGCACTCTGGTCGCCGAGCCATTTAGACCCCTTTGCATGACACTCTATGTAATTGCTCCCTTCCCCCCCCCAATTTCTCGCCATTACTTTGAAAAGAGTCTTTTCTACTAAGGGTCAGGATCTAAAACTCACACCTGTTCCCAATCTAATCCCCCCCCCACCCCCCCTGCCAAGCATATTTAGTCATTTTCATAACCTGAGACCAACCTGGTGCACAGAAGTCAGGGGAGACAAGCAGCACTTACGCAAACAAGTGAATCCCTCCCAACTCCCCCCATCTATCCCAGACGGCCTTAGACACTTCTGGCTGAGATGGTCTACTTTGCCCCCAATCCATCTGCAGGCCTCCAGGGAGCCTGTGGTGATTATGGTTCATAATTCATAGAGGGAGGGCCAAACATTCAAAGGAAGACAACCCTAGGCTTACCTTTTCATAATGCATTGGATCTTGAGTGCTGAATGTTTCGCCTTTCTTTTTTTCCCCCAACCTCCTCAATTTTTCCAAGCAGTGAATGTAGGTTATTAGCTTAGTCAGATATGCACACAGCCACAGAGTCACAGTCCCTGAGCAGACGGGATATACGGAATACATAGTAATTGGAAAATTCCAAAGAGAAATAGACTCCGTTTGGTGTTTGCGTAGGTCACTGATTAAGCTGGATGAGCCAGAGTGCTCCTGGGATGAAAAGCGGTGGCAAACCTACAGCTCTAAAGGTTGTATAAATCCCCTTATTGGAGTCTGACTCCCACTTCTAGGTTAAAACCTGCCACATTCTTAAGAGTCAGGGAGTGATGACAAATGCTAACAGGATGCTCAGACCAGAATTAATTTACTCTGGTTTTCCCCTAGGTCAGGGTTTTAAGTTTGGTCTGTTGTTGTTTTACATGATGTGCACTAATGTCTCCATGTAAAAAGCTAAAGTGAATGCTGTCAGCTGGTTGGGGGAGGTGAAATGTGCTAAAAGAGCTGAAGTGAAGCAGAAGCACAGAAAATTAGGAGGAATATAGAAAGAAAGAAATGTGTTCAGGAACTTCTGTAGAGATAAGCCAAACAGCACAAGCTAAAACGAAAGGACAATTCTGAAATCAAAGTGGACTTTTCATGTAGGGTGGATTCATACCAGCCCTGTTTAGTCCGGTTTAGTTGAATTCTGGTGCGGTTCAAATGCAAATGTAAAGCAGACTGGAGACTTCTCCAAAGGCAGGAAGCGGACTGTAGTGCAGTGCATTCTCGCAAATACAACTAAAACAAACACGAGTCTAGCACTAGTGGGAGAACTTCCTCGTGATCGTTTACCACAAAAGACAAATCCTACAGCCTCTAAAATCTGATGTTTAGAAGCTAAAAAAAAGCAGAGAAGCAATACCATAAAATCTGAAACGTTAGGTGAAATCTATTTACGAAAATGAATAGCACATTGACTGTGTAATACCAGACATACAATTTTTAATTTTGTCATGCCTTATCTGCTTCAACAAAAACTTAAAAAACCTGCTGTGTCAAGTATGTGTTGCAAGTAATATTTTGGACAATCTTTATAGAAATAAAAATGCATGAAGAATAGTCAGAAATAGGAAATGAGGCAAAATTGCTAAACATTTTATGTTGTCAGAATCATTTGGTTTAATGACATAAAATCTAAATTCTGTTAGTTGCCTTTAACAAGTTGCAAGAATAAAGATGTTTACAAAGCAAATATGAAAAACCAACAAATGTAGTGTTGCTATCAATTTAAATAGCTAACATATTAGCAACAATTATTGTAAGTAAGAAACTATTTGTTTGTTTCTTTTTAATGACCACATCGATAGCAACACGTTTGAATCCAGCCTGGCTGGTGGTCAACATCCTTCTGTCTAGGAGAAAAAAGTAATGGGGTTGCTTTGATATATCCTGAGGCTGCAGTAAATATCTAATAAAACCCAAAGCAGTAATGAAAGAAGTGAAGACTACCACCACCCACTGGCGAGTGCAACAGCTTGTTACTTCACAAACCTCCCCTGCAGCTTAGGTGTAAGAAATGTTCCAAAAAGCGACTTCTATACCAAATGATGTTGGGTCTCTTGACATAAAAATAATTTGTTTCCGTTCCTCCAGAACTAATCATAAATTTTTTGGCTGCTTCTGCACTTTAGTTACGATCTATGTTTCAACTAACTTATCAACTACAACTACTAGCTCTGGTAGCAACAAGCAAAGGAGAGGAGCCAAGTGGTGGCGCACTGACACATATTCCTGCACTACTGTCCTCTAACACACTTCATCAGAGCATCGATACCCAGAAGGTGGGATATAATACTGTTGAATTTTTTATTCAGGATTGCTTCTTCATTAATTAACTTGGATAGAGCATTTGACGAAGAGGGAAATATTATGCATTTTCCAGGCAGTCATTTTACAGCACAATATAGTAACTATGTCATCTTAAGTTGTTATAAAATAAAAGAAATTATACTTCCTAATTTGACATCTTGAAAATGGGCCTATGTCACATTAAGAAATTCCTACTCTGACACTTCGCCTTCAACATGTCATCGCATTGCTTGTCATTTGGCCGCTTACAACTACTGAGCAGTAGCTCATATGAGAAGCTCAGCAGACGTATAGTAGTTTCACCAGGTGTTTGCTAACTGCTGCAGCCGTTGGTCTGGAGGAGTTGAGTGGTGAAGGCGGAGGGGAAGAGGTGTACTGTGAGACAGAAGCTCGGTTGGAGCCTGCAGCTCCACGGAGGAACTTTGTAGAAATAAGCGGGGTTTTGTCAGGCAAGCGTTGAGGCAGCCTGAACGGTTGTCAAGGGAGATTCATGGATTCCTCTAGTATGCATGAAAGAAACAGTCCAGACATGTTTTGGATGAGGGAATAACATTAAAACAAGACATATAGCCAATGAAAGAAAAGTTCATTTTACACAATACTCCCCACATCTTCCTCCTTTAAGCAGTATCAGTTGACATTATTTTACTTCTAGAGAAAAATCTGCAACAATGCACTCCTATATAATTATTTCCCTTGCATTCGAGAAACATAGCTGCCTAACCAGGTGAAATTGCTGCTTTGGCAGCAGGTTTGCATGTCAGCGCATGTAGCCGGATACATCACAGATAATCATGAATCCTTGTTTGGACAGCTGCTGTTGTTTAAAACTAGACTAAACATGGCAGCCTCTTTGTTCTAACCAAGAGCCACTGCAGTTCCTCACAGACGGCAGAGCAGCCCTAAACATCTGATCCCACAAATATCCCTGATTTATTCTCTAAAGCTTTGTGGTTCTCTTCTGGCTTAAGCATTTTTCAGAAAGTATAAATAAATAAATCTCTCTGACTGCGCCATTTGTGTGAGGATGCTTGTCATGTACTGTGTGTGGGTCATGAAAAAAAACAAAAAAGAAAAAAAAAAAGCTCGTGTGTTTCAGTGGCTTTTGTAACTCTATGAAATCTCACCCTGTGAATTTATTTCAAAGAACTTTCAAAATCCAGAGTGTTTCTGAGGTTGGCTTGTCATATTTCATATGCACGGTCTCCAAATGTCTGATTAAAAAAAAGAAAAAAATTCTGACCAAAATGTCCTAAAATTTTAATAACTGAATAACCTAAATGAGAGGAAAATCTTCCCTTAGATTGCATCACAGAAGACTGACAAGCGTAGATGATAATCTATTAATGCTACGCATTTTCTTTAAACTACATAACTGTGGATGGTGTGGCAGATGGAGTCTTGTCACTTTTGAAGGCAAGGTGGAGTGTTTGTGGAAGCCTGAATTCATAAGCATATTTTACATTCACTTTTCAGTCGACAAACTGTTATAAAAAAAAATATTCTTCTTGGAGATTGCATTTCAAAATCTATAACACTGACATATAAGAGTCTCTAAAGCTAAAATCAAATCCTGGCAAATATAAAAATTATGAACAGCTAAAGAGGTCTGTGCATAAAAAATATACATTATGAATAATGAGAAGAAGGCTCAACCATTTAACCAGGGAAAAGCATTCTGATTGAGGAAACAGTCTGTGAATTTTGAGAGACAGTAAATTAATGAATCTCCACAGAATAGATCAGCGGCGATAATGTTCGTGGTTAAACTAATTAGAGACGCTCTCACGTCTCACAACCAATAACGCTGCAATCTCTGTAATGAAAACGGTTCTAGCACTGATATTCAGCAGCTGGAACATGCATGAATAGAGTGCGGCAGTGATGATGAGTTTGTTTAATCCTCTCGGCTAATCACTGTGTGTTTGCTTTCTGGTTTATAGCTGCCAGCAAACTACGTCTTGGTTCGATTTTTACTGAGATTGATGCCATCCTCTTCCATCGTTATAGCTTCAAGATTAGGTGGTAAACATTTAGGCCAACCAAAAGCAAATGCCAATTAACCTGCGGTGATGTTTTGCAAAAAGGTCTGTCTTTTGCAACATTTTGCAAGATACAGACAAAAAGCAAATAGTTAATGTCAGCGAATAGCTCAGTCAATGTCTCTGTTCAGGAAAGAGGCGCAGCCGAACAGAGAAACACTAAGCCAATAGAAAAGCTGAAGTAAAACTAAAGTTAATTGCAGCATTCGCTGTATTAGTGACTCGGTCTAGAAAATAAAGACAGCTAAGCACAAAAGCAGTGAGTCAGGAGTACATGGGGAATGATAGACAGGGTTTGTGGAGGTTTAATGATTAGCTTTGTTTAGACAAGAGGACTAAATCAGTGAGCCAGAGCTGGTTTAAAGGGAAAAAAGGAGTACACAAAGGAATTGGTAGCAATATTTCTGTCAATGGCTCTATGCAAGAGAGAGATGGAGATAAGCACAGAAGTATTGAGCTGGGGACTTTCTGGGATGAAAAACATGGGAAAGAGAAACAAAGAAAGCCATACAAGATGAATTCATCTGGATATGCAGTTATTTTTAGAACATATTTGATTTTGTAAAATATATACTCATAACATCCAGAATGTATTAATCACGTTTTCCTTTCTATCAATTCATCCATGCATTGTCTTCCACTTATCCAAGGTCAGGTCGCCAGGGCAACAGCCTAGGCATGAATATACAGACTTCCCTCTCCCCAGATATTTGGGCCAGCTCCTCTGGGGAAACACCAAGGAGTTCCCAGGTCAGCCGAGAAACATAGACCCTCCAGTGTGTCCTGGGTCTTCCCCTGGGTCTCCTACTGGCAGGACAATCCTAGAACACCTCACCAGAGAGGTGTCTAGAAGGCATCTTGAGCAGATGCCCGAGCCACCTCAACTGTCTCCTCTCCATGTGGAGCAGTGGCTCTACTCTGAGTCCCTCCTGGATGGAGAAAATTTATACCAACTGCTTTTATCCATGATTTTGTTGTAGTTGATCACTTCCCTCATGTCCATAGATGGGGGTAGAAACTTAAATAAATCTGTCTTGATTTATTGACAGACAGCACCAGCTTCACTGTAGACACAGCACCAATACGCCAATCAATTTCCTGCTCCATTTTCCCTTCAATTATGAGCAAGATACTTAACTCCTTGACATGGGGTAGGATGACTTCCTCGACCTGGAGGAGGCACCCTACCCTTTTCCGGCTCAAGACCGGGATCCTCTTCACATTCAGCTGCAAACCGCTCCAGCAAAAGCTGTAGATCACAGAGCCTGATGAAGCCAGTGGACTATATCATCTTCAAAAAGGAGAAATGTGATCCTAATCCCTCAACACCTTGACTGTGCCTAGAAATTCTGTTATGAACAGAACTGGTGACAAATGGCATCCTTGGTGGATTCCAACTCTCACCAGGAAAGAGTCCAACTTTCTGCTACCATTGCAGACCAAGCTCTGACACCGGTCAGGTACCTGACTGAGCATATCAAAGGGCCTGGTACTTCATACTCCTGGAGTATCCTCCACAAAACACATTTGGACTGGTTTGTCAAACTCCCATGCATCCTTCAAGACCCTGGTGAGGGTGTAGAGCTGGTCCAGTGTTGCACAACCAGGATGAAAATCAACCTGCTCTTCCTAAATCTGAGGTTCGTATATCCAGCAGATCCTCCTCTCCACGACTCCTGTATAGACCTTTACCAGGGAGGCTTAGATGTTGTTTATAGAAAATAAAGATACGCCAAAGATATCAGACTAAGTGATGCAACAAATAAAGATCATAGATACTTAGGAAAAATCTCTAAACTTATGGTTGGATCCAGTTACTATCTGCTTTAGTCATGCACTAGCATAATAGGATCAATCCATCCATCGTCTATGCCTGATTTTAATTGCGGTCATTAGGCAAGAGGCAGGATACGCCCTGGACATGTGGCCAGTCCATCAGAGACGTGATAGGATCGTTTTTGAAACCTGAAACCTGATCCATCTGGAAGAGTTACACAACTCTGCCAGGCCTAAAGACGCCACTGCGGTTCTCACTTTGACCACCATGTTCTGCAAGAGACGTACACGCAGTCCATAGTGGGAACAATAAAATATCACATTATCAGTCATGTTATGAATAATTTAATAAACTGTATTTATATCTGGTTGGCATTTCCTCAAAGCTCTCTAAAGATTGACTGTTTAAAATCTGTAAAAAGATTTTTACAATTCAGACACAATAAAGCTGCTCGTGTGCCGTGTCTAGCAAAAAGAAAATAAAAATCAACCTACAGACACAATAAAGCTTATAAGTGCATATAAGTATATACAGAAATATAACCCTGTCTCACATCTGATTCTCCATTTAGTCATACAGAGTGATGAATTGCATCCAATGCTTTCCATTTATCTCCACTGCCTTCATCAGCATTTCCCAAAACATACTCTCATTTTTCTCTCTGATAGAGTGTGCGAAAGAGAGATTTCTCACTTTAAGGTTAAAGCATTCAATGACTTCCCATTTTGTCTCGCTGCTGCTGCTGCTGAACCATCTTCCTTCCTTTGTCTAAGTCAGTCTGTTTTTGTTTTGTTTTTGAGGGAACAGCTTAACAAGGACGAAGTTTTGCATCATGACACTGACGCAGCCTATCTTGGTTTCTTTGTATCAGTTTTTTGAAGAATAACCTGTTAGCTGAGAGAGCTGTATACGTGAATGTAAAGTGAGCACACTCATGTGAATGTCTGTTATTTTTCTGTCTTTGTCTATTGTTTTTTTTTCCCCCCTTCTTCCTATTATTTTTCATGTGTTTCATATGTGCGTTCCTGCTCCTGTGGGTGCATATGGATATGAATTTGGAGGCAAACACTCACAGGGAGTACAGCAAAAATCTCTTTGAAGTCATTGTTAATGCCACTGAGAGAAATTATGACGCGTTGTGTTTTTTGACTGTATGACTGTGTGGGAGACAGCCTTTCATCTGGTTACTTACATTAATAGGTGCATTTTAGAGAAATGTCATGATTTTAATGTGGATATTTCATCTTTTTTTTTTGTACTCTGATTCAAAACCTGTGACTAAGATATCGCGTTTATAGCCAAAATATTTTCTGCAGATGAATGCATTGTCGGTGCATTAAAACACTTTATGTGGAAACTGCAATACAAATCGCACTTGCTGGTGCACTTATTACAGTAATAACACATGAATCCCTGTCTGCAGTCTAATGCACTGCATGGTTACCTCACTAAAGTTTCCATCTCTGCGCTGTCATTAATTGGTTCCATTCATAAATAACCACTTCCTCCTTTTGCTACAGCAGTAATGCATGTTTTGCGAGGAGCACTTATCATAAAATCCATAAACTGCCAAGATGCCTGAAGTAAAACCTTTAAAGAACAGAGTCACTCCAGAAAAGCTATCAATGAGCACAATAAACATAAATTATTTATTACAATTAGAAAGAGAGTGTAAAAAAAAGAGAGAGAGATTGTGTGCGGATTAATTATTACACTAATCTTACATTCCTAGTAACATTCTTTCGTTTCAACTTGTGCTCAATCTGGTGTAACGTTAATAAGCAGACTCATGTCTACGTGTTTATACCAGGACTGTTTTTAGATATTTAACTGGAGGCAAAAAGATTAGGCGTGTGCTCGGCTGCCTCCTGTTCCTTACCCTTTTCAAAAATGCTGAAATAGTGCTGATTCCCCGTGGGAGTTTCTGAGGAGGGAACCCGAAAAACACAGCAGCTCCGGTGCACGCAGAGCTACTCCCATGACACATTTGTACTAGAGAAGGGGATTTATCTTCCTTTTTTTTTTTTTTCAGGAGGGAAAAAGTGAAAGGAGGGCGGTGGGGGGGCAAGATCTGAGATCTCTGCATCTGCTCAGCAGCTTGTCACTAGGAGTGCTGGAGGCAAGGCACGTCACCGTCGTTTGATTAAAGATTTATGCTCTCCCAGAGATGTTTTCTCTCATTTTTTCTGTAAACCTTATCTCCTACAATTTGCTGAAAAATGTGTAAAGTAAAGGAGTGACTCTTGCCTTAATTGTTTTCCCACTGCGGGGCGGAATTTCAAAAATGCAGGTGAGGATTTTAAATCAATACATTTGGGTTAAGTTAAAAGCATGTTCACGTAAAACATAAAAATTATAGGAAGGCTAAAAGATGAAAATAAAAAACATTTCTAAATTCTCTACTCTAGTTTTGTGTTATCTCGTCTTCACGCACGACTGGAGGAAAGCTGAATTTCCCTCTTTTCTAAACAGATGTTTAAAAGCCTCCATTCACCAAATTTACATTTGAATTGAGGATGCCTCTGCTCTCTTTGTAAACCATGAACACCATTGTGGCTCCTCCGTGAATCCAATAAATAAACATACATTTTTAATCCAGACATTTAAATGGACAAAACATCTTCGAACACAATGCCATCCATTATTTCGAAGTGAAAGTGCATTCTTCAAAAACTAAAATTTATAGAGCTTGATGTTTTTAACCCTTAGCGAGCTGAATCACAGACATTCAAAATCTGTTTTGTTGCTCCTTTTCCAGACTTGTGTTGAGGTCTAACTAATGACAGGTTCTATGATGATATCCATGCGAGTGTTGTTCTACTTCAAAACTGACTTTGGTATAAAGATGCAGAATAATCTTTACCAACGTTTGATTTCCACAACATGCCCTTTTCACAAAAGGCACTTTGATAAAGTGCCTATTCTATTCCCACTTTCTTTTGAGCTAACAGAGTGACTCAGCAGGCAGAATCCAACAAAACCAAAAACCAAGCTTAAAAACAGAAAAATATTAATTTATTCATCACTATTTTTTTTTACCTTTCTTTTGGTGCTGTGACGTACCTTGTAGTTCTCATATAACACACAGTATGTGACAGGAAAGAAAAAGAAAACAAAAACAAAAGGGTTTAAATTTAAATTGCAGAAATGTATCTAAAAGCAATACCAATAAACTTTAAACAAATTAAGTAAAATACAGTTACTGTAAGCAACTATGTGACTTATGTTAACCAGGTATACTGTTTATTTTGAATGTTAGAAATCTGCTGTATGCCTGTTTGGCTAACGCTACTGTTTCACTGATACTTACAAGGTATGAGTATGTTTAATATATCACTTTTCAACACTGCAGGAAATGTAATGTGATCTATAAATCTTCTAAATGCGAAGAATTGATGTGCATTTTATAAAATAACAAGCCCTTCATGACTAAAATGTACACTTGTCTGATGTGATATAACCACAGTTTGCAGCCTGTATCTGGAAGAGGCTGCAAACTGTAATGCGCTCGTCATCATCTTGCTTTTCCTTCGTAGTTGATGAACGAAATCAAGTATGAAAATGACTTCCTGATGATTTGTGGTGGAAAGTTTAACAATAATTAACAGTCTTGAGTGCCCAATACGAGTCAGATAATTATTTGCTGAATTAATCAGCATATTGGCCGTGTCAGCCATCTCAAGCGTTTGGCACTCTGAGGTGAGTGAATCTTAACGCAGACAGAGAGTCTGCATAGTGCATCATGAGATTAATGAATGAAGGTGAATTTCCCACCCCCCAATTAAATGAATTTTATAGTGATGGCTGCTGGCTGGGAAATATCAGTAAAACAAATTTACAAATGTCTTAAATATATTCTTATAATCTGTTTGAACTATTTCATCTTACATTTTAAAAGGATACAAAAAATAGAAATTCATTAAACACCTTTCTGATTAAAAAAAGGTTCATATTTAGATGAAATAACTTTTTTCAGTGATGCCCTTCATTTCACCATCGACTTACTTTAATTACTTAGCCTCATGGTTACACAAAACGTATTTGCAAGACCTATAAAAAGCTATTTGGAGTCAAAATGTCAACATTGATGAGGTGAAAAGACCTAAATTCAAAAGAAGGCCACAGACAAAGGAAGAAGGGGGGGAAAAAACATCTCTTAAAAAAATGGAAGCTCATAGAGCACAAGGCAAAGCCGCCACAAAGCTAGTGCAGATGGTGAGGCAGGAGCGAAAAGAGGATGTGACAGTAAATTAAAGCAACCTGGGAAAATGAGCACTGGATGGGAGGATTATTGAGTCAATACAGGTGTGCTATTACAATCTGGAGCAGATGTTGAAACGGAAAGGCAGGGAACCGAGGAAACCGAGGACATCACAATGTAGACAGTAAAAAAAAAAAAAAACTCAACTCAACTGAACAAGCAAGAGCTATAAAAGATAGAAACTGAGACCCTAGCAATCATAGCTGCATCTGTTACGTTTAATAAATGTCAAATAATCACAAAGAAACCTGTTTTTGTTTTGACCTTAGCCAGTAACTTAGCAACATTTAAGAGGGAACCTGTTTCTGCTTGGACCTCCTCGATTTGCCATTTACTAGAAAAACAAGGGTGCTAAATTTGGGTTTTATGTCATAAAAAGCAGCATTAAAAACTGATCTAACATTAAAACATGTTCAGCTTTTTTGAAGCTAAAAACAAGTCACCTTGACATAATGCTTAAGGAGAATGTGAAAATGCACAGACTACAGAAACTGCAGACCTTTCAAATTTCAGTGGATCATTCATCCATAACAAATTGAGCAATTTGTTTGCTTATGCTACACAGACAGAAAAAAAATACTACCTACCTCCATACATGGTGGGCAAATGCATTTAAGCGAAAAGCATATTTAACATAAAACAGAAAAAAAAATGCTATCTGCATTAAATTTGCTCCTACTCGGAAACTGTCAACAGCAGGATCAAATTCAGCTTATGTGAGTAATAAGTAATAGGATTAGTACAGTGAGTTACCACCAGAGCATGAAGCTGTCAGCTAGATTACAAAATGCTGGGTTGATTATGCTTAAGTGGCCCTATGTAGACGTCTCCACAAGGACAGGTCGGAAAATCTGAAATCCTGATTCAAGATTTAACTTTCACCCTCAAAACGCTTGCATGCAAGTCAGTGGGTTTGGGTTAATGATGGTTTAAAATAATAGGGAGGCAACAATTGCTCAAACAACCATTCCAACTCCAACATTCATGTGGTAAATTGATAGAACATGAAAGCATGGGTCCAGCATGGCTAGTGGTGGCAAAGTCTTTTTTTTTTGCACAAAAACATGCTCCCTTTCTATTGAAACAAAAAATATTTGGGAAAAAAATAAATAAATCACTTGGCAAAATTTTTTTTTTACATAGGCCATGATTTTTGGAAGTTGACAATATATCAAACTCCACATTCCACCTATTTGTTGACACTGGACTCAATTATACACTATTTACAATAAGTGAGCACAATACGGGAAAATGTCAGTATTGTGAAGAATCTGAAAATATGAATTTAGTATGTAGGAGATATGAGACAGAAAGGAGGTAAATGTTGGTGGAATTTAGAAAAAATAAAGAAACATTTTTAATTTAATCATTATACTACAGGGAAATTCACAAAGTAAAAGAACTCCAGAGAACAAAGTCGATTAACAAAACATATTAACCGGGTAAAATAAACATTGAGCTACACTCCGTACCAGTAGGTGGCGCCAATCCACCAATCTTTTCTTGCTAATCGCCAATAAAACTTAAGAAGAGCGTCTTCCTCATGTCCGCCCACAATACAGACGCATTCAACTTGGCTAGAACCGAACCAAACATTAACCAAGTGGAGTGAGACTTTGACAATGGACAAGGAGCGTCCAAGTGCTTGAATTTGGGGAGAATGAGAACCTTGAGCTGTGTTTTAAAACTCAAGAATCCAGCAGGTGCACAGGAAAGACTTTACTCTGCATTACTCTAGGAAGATACAGAAAACACAAGACCTCACTTCTACCTGTTTGGTCGACCGTCAGGTGTTGAGGGGGTCACAATATGAAGCCAACCAGACGATGGATAGCTTTGCTCGCAGAGCAACCATTTCAGCTTCATTGCTCCAACCGTTTTCCTGAGGAAGCAGAAGGTCAGCAACACAATCGCTCCAAAACATGACAAAGACTAGTATTTTAAATACCTGTATTGATCTTTTGGGTATCTTTTTACTGTCCTTACCTTAGTTTGGAGTTCTTCTTCTTCTTCTTTAGGTTTTAACGGCAGCTTGCATCCATTACTGTTGCACTACTGCCATCTATTGGATCCTAATATCTATACCTCAAATTCTCGTAATGATCCCAAAAACGAAAAATCTTCTTTTTCCCCTCCATACTGTTTAACTGATTGATCACTGTCTCAAATTTCAATTCCCTACTAACACCTAATTTTGTTTTTAATAATCTTCTTGGATTTGCATATTTTCTACAACTAATCAAAACATGTTCCATCGTTTCTACAGTATCACACCAACTACATGAACCAGTAAGATGCTTCCCTATCTTAAAAAAAGTCCAATTTCAAAAACTGTGCCTGGTTCTTATTCTATTTATAATGATCTCCTCCCTCCTGTTTATTCCTCTGATCCTTCCTACATCAACTGTATTTTGTATCCTATATAAATGTCTTTCATTTATTTTATTATCCTCACTAATTTTCCATATCTTCTTGCTTTCTCTCCAAACTATACTTTTGGCTTCAGATTTAGATAACTTTATTGACATACCAATATCTTCTTTTTTTAATTGCCTCCTTAGCCAACTTATCTCCCTTTTCATTGCCCATAAAACCTACATGAGTATGGACAGCCATTTCAGCCATTTTTATTTTGTTCACATATCCTATGATGAACTGCCACAATCTTGTATAATATATTTTGATGATTTGTAAGTCCCTTTTCAATACTCAACAATGCAGATGAGTCACTACAAATTATTATTTTATTTATATTAGTATCCTCTACCCATTCTAAAGCTAATAAAATAGCACACAATTCTACTGCATATATACTCAAATAATTAAATGTTCTTTTTGAAATATTAATCGTTAATTCAGGAATCACTACTGCTATACTGGTTGGTTCATTTTTGGGGTCTTTTGAACCATCAGTATAAATTTGCAAATAATCATATTTATTTTGTATTTGATTATAAAATCCTTGGCTTCTTAATATTTGATAGTGATCTGTCTACATTGATATATTTCCATGTCCATGTAGGTCTCAAAGACCACAATACTGTTACATTAGATATTTTTGCTCAGTCATCCCCAACCCACCCAAAACTATTGATGTTTCTTTCCTCTTTGTTAAAAATTTTCTAATATTTTCTTAATTGGGTGATCTTTGTTATGTCCTTTTAAATTTATCCAATAATTAACCATTAGCTGCTACCTTCTAATGCATAATGGCAATTCTCCTGATTCTACTTGTAAAGCACATACTGGCGTTGATTTAACTGCCCCTAAAAAATTCTCAATGCTCTGGTTTGGATAACATCAAAAAATGTTTACCTTGTCTTAGCTGCTGAACCATACATCACACCCCCATAATCTATTCTTGTCAAATTAGTGACACATAAATATTCTTAAGTGATTCAAAGCTTGCACCCCATGTCAACCCTGCTAAACACCTCATAATGTTAAGAACCTTTTTCCTTTTCTCAATAATACGTTCTATGTGATTTTCCCAAGTTAGTTTCTTATCAAAAACTACTCCTAAAAATCAAAAACAGTCAACCTTTTTCTAACTCGCATAAAAAATCCCATATCCAATTAAACATATTACCTCCTATACCCATCTTAGTTTGGAGTTTGTGAGGTTCGCATGATTTATTTCTTTAAACATTTTTGTTGTTTCCCTGTTGTGTCATCAGCCTCCCTTGGTTGCTTCTAGCCAGCTGCTTCTACTCAGTTAATTAGTCTCACCTGGTGAGGCTAATCTTTCTTCTTCTTCTTTGATTTTTATTGGCGGTTGGCAAGCAACAAAAATGCATTACCGTCACCAACTAGTATGGAGTGTGGACCAGAATGTCACCCAAGTATTACATTTTATTAAATAACTGTTAATTTAAGATATCAAAGTATTTATTATATATGCTTCCTTCCTGTCTTTCTTCTTCTTTTCTTATGGCAGTTGGTAATCAATGTTTAGATGTGCATTACTGCCATCTACTGGAAGGAAGTGTGCACTACATTCGGTTGTTTGGTCTTTGGTCTACAATTTTGAACTTGGTTCTTTTCTTGAAACCTCTTTCAATATACGTTGGTCAAAATCTGTGTATGCTGTTTAATGTAAAATCTCAACATCTTGTTTCATTCACTTTTATTTCTTTCTAGGTCTAATAAAAATAGGTTTAAAAAATGTGCATATATATATAAATATAAATTCAGGACTTTATTTTCCTGTAAGACATGTGTACTGGGTGTTTGTTCAGTCTGCTTTATTCCAGATAGATCAGCTTGGTGACAGCTGAATAAAATAAGACAAAATACGGTTCAAATATTAATGACACTGGCCTTCTAGCAGGTCTTTAGGCTGCCAGTGCTGGAGGGAAAAAATCCAGACTCGCACAGCTGGTGGTTTCTTTTCCCAGATACGACCTTCAGCAGGCGCCGGGACAGTTGGTAGTCGCTGAGGGTCCCTGGATGAGAAACGGCTTCTCATGAGGCCAAAATAGTGTATGCCTCTCAGTGGGTTGGGAGTGAGTTGCAGCCTCAAGCAGATAACATGTCCTTTAGAGTCTTGCTCACAAGCGCCAGAATAAAGCAGGTGATTCACAAGTGGACGGGATGCAGCAGTGATGTGAATATGGTATGAGATCATGTTGAGCCAGGAGGAAAAACATTCCGTCCAGCCATCGATCTACGTTGAAGCCTTCATATATCATTGTTACCTTGAGTGAATAAGTAAGCAAAAAGAGGATAAATGGGGTTAGTCGTTTTGCTCCGGACCCCGGGAGGACATCTGGATGGCACTGTGGCCCAACCCCTGTCGAACTGCTGAGAACCAACTCATGGTTCTCAGCAGTTCAAGAGTAATTGGTGCTTTCAGACGTTGCACCATTACAGCTGCAGTCTGGCAACATTAAAGCTGCAAATATGCAACTTTTACTAAAACTGTTGTTTTTCACATTTGTTAAAACTGTCACAATGTTGAGATAGTACAGGATGAAACAGATAATCAGTGGAAAAAAATCATAGACACTTTATATATATAATATATACCTTCAAAGTCCTCATCATAAATTCCTCTGTCAGTTAATTTTGGTTTCATCGCCCCGGCCTAGGTTGGGAAAAAACATGCAAGCAAAACGATATGAGTAACAGAACTAAGTTTGCTCTTTATTTTATTTCCCTCTTCTATTTATCTTCTTTTGATGTCCTAAATCAAATTATTTTTACAGAATGATTTGTTTTTGCAGAGCCAATACATGGAGAAGCTGTCTTTACCTAGCAATTTGCTAACCTTTTGCCATTTTCCCTCTTCCTCTCGCATTTGTCCCGAAGGTACCCAGCATTCACAAAATAATTACTGTAATTTGCA
Organism: Poecilia picta; assembly: GCA_033032245.1. Classification (NCBI taxonomy): domain Eukaryota; kingdom Metazoa; phylum Chordata; class Actinopteri; order Cyprinodontiformes; family Poeciliidae; genus Poecilia; species Poecilia picta. The sequence goes on from CM065365.1 coordinate 8,006,285, forward strand.
AGCTAATTTGCATTTACTAGCTGTGTAGCGACTAAAAACCGCAATGTGTCGCGGAAACCTAGAAGATGTTAGGAGGTTAAGTTGAGTTTATCGTATCAGAACATACAGGCGTTATTGCGTGTTGATTTTTCTCCTTTCTTTTTATGACTGTAGGCTACAATACGTGTTCTCAGCCGCGTTGCTCCAAATATTTAAGCGAAGCATGCAGCAAGTCTTGACAAATTCAGCCAAGAATGCAGGAAGCACAACTTGAAAAGTGGGGAAAGTATAAAGCGAGGTTAAGATGAGATGGAGGCAAGTGCAAAATATCAAATGTAAATTGTTGCTTTGATCACAAAACACCTAACAGAGAGAGCTAAACATCACAGACTTAATGATGTACGAGAAGTGTAATTTCGCTTTAAAGACTGCTGGTTGGTTTTTACTTGAGTATGCTGTTTTGCACCAAGGGTGTCAGTCTGTCTGTGCCCTCCAGCCTCGAAACAACACCGGTGACTTTTAATTGGTCTCCGTGTCATGGAATCAGAATGCACAGACTGCTCTCAGCCCTTTAATTCTCCATTGGTTTGAAGGAGCCAGGAAAAAAAAGAGAAATCTTTAAGAAGTTTCATTTTTCATGAACTCGTGGAGATGTAAATGAGTGAGGTTGGGGGGTGAATGAGCCATTGCAGATATTTCTTTTTCTGACTTTAGAAGCTTTTTCCTCTTAATATTTCAAATGCCCTGTAATCACTGCAGCAAGGATGCTGCGGACTAAAGGGTTAACTGAAGCCTGCAGGATAAAACTTTTGCACGATCTTGCAAATGTTTTGTGGGATTTCCACAAACTTGTGCAAGGACCTCGAACCGTATGAACTCCATCAATAAATGGAGTTCCTGTAGTTTGTTTGAGTGATTATTAATGATTTAAAGGTTTATGTTGTCCCATTAATTTATTCATGCACAAAAAGCTCAAATATAAATCTATGATGTAATTTATTCAAATTTAAATATAAGACAATTATAAGTTGAGGTGTAAGAAAATACCATTTCAAAAGATGATTCAATTAAGTGAAACACAAAGCTATGTATTAAGAATATGCGTCTATTAAATTGCTGTGTACTAAATTTGCCCTCCTACTTCTTTGTTTAATTTTAATTAACCCATATTGGAAAAAAATGACCATGAACAGCCAGTTTAGGATAAAAAAAAATCAAAGAGTGTTTGAAGGCAAATTCACACTGAATTCAAGATATTCTGGTTTAAGATTTTGTGATATGTTTCCATTAGTCAGCTTCTGACTGCTATGGTTTTCCCAAAAGTTATACTAATCTTCTAGATATTTTTTGGAAAATTAGATTCAGTTCAGACTTGGATCAGAGCGTCATGTTACTTTTTGAAATCTTTTTCTCTACCTCATGTTCCCAGTTTCTGTGTTTGTAGCATGTTGCTTCTACAGGTCAGGCAGTAATCAGGTGTGGTGAGCGAAACTAAAACAGAAAATCTGGTTAATTAAAGTAAATTTATGCTTTGGGAAAGGGAGATTATATTTTAGACTTGAATCGTTCTTGAAATGAAAATTTTCACTTCAAAACAGCTTTTTTTTGTAATTATTCAGGTTATCTCTATGTTAACATTTGTTTGATGATTTGAAGACTTGGCGTTTGGAGGGTGTGGGGGGGACCAGAAGAAATCTGTTGGGAAGCAAATAATTTGTCGTGGAAAATCTGTCAGTATTTAATGCTTTTTGGGGCCCAAGATTATAGTGAATTCATGTGAGACCTTCTAGAAAGGTTTTACAGAATTTTCAAATTTTTCTGCAGGCCCTTGATTTTTTTTTTTTTTTTGTTTAGGATTTGTATGTAGTCGACTAATGAAACCAGGGATTTGTGACTCAGGAAAATTTGCTGAATGGAATTGTTTTTTTTCTTGCCCTGATGGCGAGGGGAAAATGGAGGTCTCCCCGACCTGAAATGGAGAGGATATCATCTGTCAGGGTTCGGAAAGCGCGAGCGAGCTGACCTCTCACCCTTTACAAGAGGCATGCGGCTTGTCTCGACAAGCAGCATGTCTGGACAGAGAAACGGTGCCCGGAGGTAATGGGAGGGCCTCGGTGGTTAAAACATGTCACGGAGCAGACATTGCACCTCCGGGAAAGGAGATTTAGCAGAGGTAATGCAACATGACTTTCATACAAGAAAAAAAAAAGTAGAAAATTGTTGGGTTATGACACGTCTTATTTCTCTTGGAATTGGACCAGCTATAGTAAGGGGCACAACATTTCTGTTCATATAACAAACGGAGCAGGCTGCATGTAAACAGCCAAGACTGCAAACAAAGCCCCAATTCTCACAATTATATTTGGGAGAAAAAAAATCCTTAGAAGCGTAAATCTGGGGGGGAAAAAAAGAAAACTTGGAGAGTCCTTCTACATCTGTCAAAAGAGGCAGGTTTAAAGAAACCAAGATTTAACAACCAAGTTGGAGAAGTCTTCTTTTAAAGCTTTCTCTCCCCAGACGTATTTTAGGAAGCATAAAGACACAAATGTAAGGTGCCCCCTTTTCGTTCCCATTATCGCAGAAGAAAAGACAAAAATCCATTTTTTTTTTAAATGAAGCCCACAAAGTTTTCTGACGCAGTGCAAAACCCGTAGCGTTTTCATTTCTCCTCATCACACCACTCGTGACGCACCGGAATTGGTTTCTTTGTTTGTAGACGGTTTTAACTCTGCGCAGACGGCGAACACAAAGACTCGTCGGCGTGTAATTGTGCAAACAGCCTTCTAGTTTCAAACTCATCACAGTGAAGGTCAGCGCTCCCAGTGAAGGAACAACAAGTGAAGTTATGTTTTTCTTCCTCGCTGGGCCTACAGACGGAACGCTTTGTAATTCTACACTATCGAAAAATATTTAATGCTTCTGGATCACGTTCACATGCCACATTTAGTCCAGTTAAAGAGAAGGAGCACGCTTTTATGGTACAGAAGAAATGCAGCGAAGGACATATTGGATATTGGACTCTGATGGTGAAGTTGAGGACTTTACATTTTGTTTTTGTGCCTCCGGGCATGTTGCTGGGTTACTGTCTTTATGAACCAAGATGGAAAACTTCTGTGTGCTTTTGTTTGTTACTCCAGGTTACTTGGGTTTGTGAAACACGGCTGTTTCATGTGCACAGAAAGGATTGAAATCATCTGCGTGTGGCAATGTGCTGGTCTTGCTTGATTTATGCTTAATTCAGCTGGTTTAAGAAGTGTAGGAAATCTGAATTTTATTGAGCAAATTCTCATTCAGCATTTGCAGAATCTAACACAAGAATTTGAGCGACATCCCAGCTTAGTCCTCTAGTTTAATGCAGTCAAAATTAGAACATTGCCTAAAAGTGCGATAGTTTAGGTAAAATAAATTGAGTGTATTGATTTGTTCATGAGATGAAAAATGAAAGAACAGTCATTTTATAGAGACTCATGACACGCAGAGGAAAATATGTCAAGGTTTTATTTTTTTTCTATCTAAATGATTGTCTTACAAGTAAAAACAAAAAAATTGGACGTTTCAAAAAATTAACACACTATTAGACGTTTTTCGGAATCTATTCAGTGTGAACAATTTGATCGACAGCAGACTGTATTTGTTGTTTGATTGATGGATTTACATCACTGGGTGAGTGAAGGTGAAAAATTAAATTGCTTTTTGATGGAAGAGTGTGCAAAGCATCAATGACCAAATATAACGAGAGATTTTGGTGAAACAGGCAAAACAGAAATTTCTCATCGCCAAGGAAATATTGTTGTACTGTTTTTTTTTTTACCAAACAAGTAATCCTTTCTTTGCAGTTTTTTTTGTTTCAGTATCCTACTTGTTTTCTACCTGTTCCAACTTAAAAGTAAAAACAAACTGAAAACTAAACTGCTCCGCCCCTTACCTCGTTAATCAGTAAGCTGTTCATTGGTAGTCTATCTTACCATCTAACCTATTTAATTAATTTAAAAAATCCATGTACTAGCAGTTGTTTGCTATTGTCTTTGATAGAAAACTTTCTACTTTCATGTGGAGGTTTTGCATCATGTTCTCACATGTCCTTCTGGAGCCAAATAAAAAAATTCACCACTGTGAGGACTTGTCTTGTGGTAAATCCCCTGCTGACATTTTCACAGGCAGTGGGCAAAGTCTGAATCTGATTCTGCTGCTGTTGTGCCTGTATTCATTTGTGGGGGAAAAAAAATCATCAAGCCGAGCCCTTTCTCTCAAAAAAATAAAAATTGCAAGCTAGGAAAATCATATTGGTAGAGAACAGAATGAACTTTGTTGTGTAAATTCTTTTTTTCGTTCAACACTGAAGGAAAACTTCCTGTGGAGGCTTTTGCTGGAGTTCTGCATTCAATGCCTCTTTTATTGAAATCCCATGTAATTTTAAGTTGGATTTTTAAAACTTTTTCCCAACTGTATTTAACAAACGCTCGCCTCTAAATGAAAATATTTGTGGACTGTGCTTAAATAACATCTGACTGGATTCAATTTGGCAGCTTTTTGTGTTTTTCAAACAGAGAGCCTAATCACTCATCATTTGAAAACTGTGCTGTGGAAATGTCTAATTTGCATGTGAAAATGTAACATTTGTGTCTCTTCACTGAAAATTTGAGGTCATTCTTTGGCTCAAGAAGAGGAGATCAAGTGTATTGATTTGTTGTTCAATCAAAGGCGAGAGCACAAGATGAAAAGGCTGGTGATTTACAGGTCAGTCCAGGGCATGTTGCCTTTCACAAGATGGTGGTTTGAACAGCTGTAAAGAAACTAGTGTTATGCTGTTTTTTAAAAACATTTTTTAATCCCAAATGCCATTTATTGATTATGAATGCTAGCAGTGAAAAGCCGTGTTTTGGAAGGCTAAAGCACAGCACCTTAATGGAATTTTGCTATTACCTTAGTTTGGCTAGTGTTTAGCTTTTAAGAAAACATGCGAGGACTATTTTATAGTACTTAGCGGCAAGAAAGGGAAGGATAACTTCCGTAAACTTGAGAATAAACATAAAACACTGCATTTACTGGCCTGTTTGTACCCAATCAACTTGAAGGATTAAAATAAAAATGCCTCTTAAATTGTTTATGCTAAGCTAACTTACAAGAAGTGGACCTCCTTCCCATGACATCAGTTTCTTTCCTGAAACTCTAACTCTTCCCCCTCTTGGAACCTCTTTGATGGAGTGCATTGTGGGATTAGTAGTTTTGATGCCAACTTCCTGTAGTTCAGTCCTTCATGGCTGGAGGCACATCAACTTCATCTGATGAGTACTTTCAGCTGGAAAAAGCACAATGTCTCAAAGACTAAATCATCTCAGACTGGTTTCTTGAACATGTTGAGGTTATAAAATGTCAATAAATAAGTTTTCATCTTCAATGTACAAGTTAACAAATCTGTAGTACCTTTTTTATGCTAGCATGCTACGATAGGTTGAAATCTCTGTTTTGTTTCCAACATCATGTCAAAAATTAAGCCAGTTCTGAAGGCAAAACGGTGTTCAACCAGGTGCTAAACGGGCAAAAAAGATGCACACATCTTTGACCAGAAATTACTCTTGCGTCACTCTCTGAATTGCAGCAGATCCTGGGTGTTGATGTAGATCTATAAGATCATCTCAGATGAGCACGAGATACCAGATGGATGGATTAAAAAAAAAATTGGTGAGGATTTCTCGCCGTCAAATCAAGTAGAAAAAGAAACCGGATGTGCCTGGAAGCTTTATACTTACTGAGAGCTTTAACTAGGGGAGAAAGCACCTTTTTTAGATTATGTAAAATTAAAAATGTACTCATGGGAAAGGGATTGTGCTTCAAACCCCTCAGATTAGCTGTGAAGCTGGAGAGTGAAATGTTTCCTTCTGAACATGAAAGGAAACCAGGACGCCGTTCGTTAAGAGTAATGAGACATTTTGGTAAATGCCACATTTCGCTTTTTGCCCCCAAAAATGAAGAGCTTGAAGTTTTGTTTTTTACTTTTACAGAAATGACAGCTCTGATGAAGTTAAACTAAAGTCATATTTTCCAAAAACATCATTTAAAAGTGATGAAAATTTTATGATTTCTTTAAAAAAAATTGATGGAGATTTTCAAAGCATTTTTTTTTCTCTTTTTGTAAATATGCTTTTAAATATGAAGGACTTTTCACAGGGAGTGCATCTGATGTCCAACCACATAATTGTAAGTGAACACCCACAAATGAAAGAACAAATAGCTTTATATCAGGGACTATCGCTGGTATTCTGGTTGAAATGGCACGTCATAAGTTAGTGGGACACGCAGGTTATTTAAGTGTGAACGGGCTACTTATCCCGCTCAGTTTACTGATTTGTTGTCCTCGGAGCAGTTGCCAAGGCGTCCGGAAGATGAATGAAGGAAAAGTGATTTATTCCTGCGAGTAACAGACAACAGGATATACGAAGATTTAAAGAGGCTGTCTAATTAGAGGTAGAGATAGGCAATCCTTCTCATTATCAGTCCATACAGACATCCAACGAGAAAACAGGGTTGACAAGGTTGAGTAATTGCTTTACCCCTGTGTGTCCCACAAGCACGGCTGCAACAGTATGCAACGGGAGTACCGATTCCCCAAATGAGCCAGAAACAAGGCGAAATGCTTCATTTATAAAGCAAAATATGAAACTGCTGATTAATGTTGGCTTTTAATTGTAATATATAAATTGGTTTAATTTTTTGTTTTTTCTTGATTTTTAGTTTCCGTGTGTACCAATGTGATACTGGCAAGTTATACAATTTTTTTTGTTGTGCATTACTTCACATTGAATGCTCTTAGTTTGGCTGAAATGGAGGCATCATACAACTATTAGATCAATTTAAAAACTATCTTTAAAGTTATAAGATGAGTAAATATTGTAAAAGTTACAGAAAATTAACAAGTTATATTTTATATGATGAAGTAGGAAGTCTCTCAAAATTTTTGGTCCGAGTCATTCAAGATTATCGATGACGTTTCTCAATTCAAGCCACAATTTGATGACAATTTGATGATAATATACTAATTCAATGTTCTGGATGCTAGAGTTTCTGGTTTTTTTTAATACATCTGGTATTTTGTCTCAACTGGAATTTGTGCAGCTACTATGGATCCCTTAAGAACTGTGGGGAAGCCATCTGGATGAAAAAAAAAAACATGAACGCTGTATGCACTGAGTTTTTATCTTAGAATGGCCAACTCTCTGTTATTCCTATGTCAATTTGATACAGTAGGGGCTTCCACACTTCCCATACCTGTGTCCTCTTGTCACTTTTATCAGCAGTTAAAACTGTTTAATCCGTTGTTAACATGTGGGGGCCACAGAAGAAAAAGTTTGGGAACCACTACCTTAAGAGAACATGGAGGAAGAAAAAAAATAGAAATCCCGACTTATTTTTCTCGAAATCCCGACTTACTTTCTTGAGATCCAAACGCAACGGAGGACACAAGGGGGAGATTTATAGGTTTTTATTTCGAGATTGGGCTTGCGTATAAATACATCAGATCAGTGCTTGACAGAAGGTTTTCATATGGTGCATGACGTGTCATAAGGCTGCAATATCTGAATTTCTAACTTGGTGTTTGCAAGAATGAAACGGTATCAGTCATGGAAAACATTTTTATTGAAACTAAATTAAACACAGATGTCCGATTCCGAAAAACTCTTTTTTTTTTTTCTTTTCTTTTTTTTGCACATTCATACGTTGCCTGGCAGTCTTCAAACTGGTCAAAACGTGTCCACCAAACATCACAGGTCACTGCACCTGAAATGACAGGGTAAAGCTTATTAATATAGATCAGAAGCGACTCTACACATACACAGATTTAATTACTCATAATAACAACATGCTCTGAATGTGGTGTTAAACCAAAAATATTTAAGAGGCAAAATGTCTCACAAAAACTACGTATTTTGTTCACTTGGTTGATGCCAAGCAATGGGACTTTCTTGTTTACAGTATAACTACAAACTAAACTGCAGTGTTTTCAACCGCCTGTCATGTAAACTTAAAACATGAAGAAACAGAGCAGCTTGAGGAAATCTCATTATAAATAACTTAAATAGAGCTTGCCACAATCTTCGACAAAATAAAACAAATGGAAAATCCACAGGTAGGATGTAACGATAAGAAAGCTGCTCAGTATCCAACAGGTGACAAAACATCTGAAACCAGGAAGGATGGACGTCCTGACAATGTGCCTCAAAGCTTTGTCGTGATTTCTGAAAATGTTTCTGAAACTATTAACGGGACAGCAACGACATGCGTCCAAGTTTCGGCAGGGTCTACCTCCAGTATAAAACAGTGATTGGGACCCCAATTTAATTTTTAACTTAACCTTTATTTAACCAAGAAAAACTCTTTGAGAACAAACATTTCTCTTCAAAGAACGTCCAGAGAATGGCAGAGAGTGGTACAAAATCCACTTACATAATCAGCATTTTCAACAAATTCAGTTAGGCAAAACAGCTACAGACAGATGTAGCGGCCTCGGTCAAAAACAGAACCATAACAGCAGCATTGGGTCCAAAATGTTTCACTTCTCATTTCTCTACTTTATTTTTTTCTTCCTTCCAAGCAGTCATACTTTTCTCTGCAAATGAGATTTGTTTAAAATGAGCAAGTGGAAAGCAAAAGAAGAAATGGCAGCTCTGAAAAATAATCTACAGTACAAACCCATTCATTAGATTAAAATATGATTGAAAAGTCAATTTATTTCAGTAACTTCATTCACAAAGTGAAACACATTTTTAAAATTAATTACACACTCTTTGAAGACTCTTAAAGAAATTTTTCTCTTGTTCTTTATGATTTTCTGTTTATTTAGAAGACATTCAACCAATAATTTTGCTTTTAAATACAGAAATGTAGGGTTGATAATAAAAATATGTTTAATATCTGCTTGAAATTTCTTTTTACAAAAGGTTGTTTTAAGCTCACAGAAGAGCCTCGTTGGAACTCATGTTATAATTTATTGCATGACTGTAATTTAAAATTGGAAAAAGTTTTTATCTTCACAAACGCGTCTGGAAAGATGCATTGTTTTTAAACTAGCATGTTTTTTTAAGTGACTATTTTTGTTTGCAGAGCTGTAAAGATAAAAAGTAAATTTTTTTGTATGGACATCCGTTATGCAACTACACATCACTTCAGTTTAAGAGCTTTTTTACACCTAACTGATTAATTGCTCAAACTTATGTGTTTTGAAGGGGAAAAATCATTCCTCTGAAATTAATCAGCTACCATACACGAAACGGCAGCCAAAGCTCCAGAAAACATTCAGAAAGACCTTCAAAAACACTGAAGGGCATTTTTTATTAAAAAGGAATGCACAAAATATACGTATATAAATTTTTTAGTATTTTAAAAATACTTTTTTTATGCAGTTCATGAGCTCTCTGGAAACAAGTACATTTGATTCTGCTCTTTGGCACCATGAATGCTTAAAATATTTGGTTTTATTAACTGTAAGATGGGTTTAAATGCCATTCCGCTCTGAAAACGTTACGGAGCAGAAAAACGGTGGGAAGTGTTTTGCCTGGTGGGGAGAAAATAAAGAGGTCAAGGCCACCGGCTCCCTCCTGATATGACTGTCCGGGACCAGGAAGCCTGCCTGATAATGCTCAAACCAGCTGCCTGCATTCAGTAATTAAGTCACTCTGTTTCTGTTACATCATCAGTTTACTCCCCCGATTCGAATCGCTGCCAGTCTCCACTGCAGCCTGTCATTTTGAGACCCAGTAGTTTCATTTCTTTTATGTTTCTCGTTATATCTAGTGAGTCGAGGCTGACATGCATAAAGGCTTAGGAGAAAACCGAAACCTGACGATACGGGGTATGCACCGATCCGATTTTAATACCTGTATCGGTCCCGATATTGAACGAAATTCTAAATCATGTATATGTGAATGATTACCAGTTTCAGCTTCACTGTGCGGTCCCGTCGACGCGGCCTTTGGTTTTACAGCGCGCCACGTCGACTGTGGGACAGCGCTCGTCCTTGAGCGCACAGACTAAACGGTCCGCTTCTTTAAAGCACCCAGTCTTTAGCAGCTTGCGATGCAGATGCATCATTGACAAAACTCAGAGGCAACATGCCGCTCACTGTGATGGATTACTCGTCTCCAGCAAGTTTCAAATCTCTTTAAGCTTATTTTCGTAGCACACTGAAAACGAATGGAATATAATGGCTGCCAAGACGATGGGAAATCAATCTACAATCTGGTGGTTTGCTCTGGAGAATAGCCAGTGATGCAAAGTGTGCCTGATTTGTAGCTAATGGGCTGGAAGATGCAGAACTACCATTATGATTCTTTAAGAGACTCTCCGATCGTACGATTTCATCAAATGAAAGTTATTGAGCAGGTGCGGGATTATCACTCGAAGTTAAATAATTTTTGCATGCTAAGAGGTGTGGAAGTTTAAAAGGGTCTATAAGAAACTCATCAACCATTAGACGAGCCCAGCCCTGCCTCCATCGCCTAATCCTATTTTGCTTTGCAAATGCATTCACTTGCACCTAATTGCAGGAGCAGCAGGCAGCCAGAGTGGATAAAGATGCACATTTAGTTGATTGTTAGAGCTGCTTTGACCCTGTATGAATATTAAGGTTAATCAGGCTGAATTACCGACTAACACAATAAGCTAAAAAAAAAATTGGTACGTAACAAGATGATGGTTTTGATTTACCAACGATTTACCATCTAAAGCAATGAGCTTTTGATGGATATCTAAAAAATATTGTCTGTCATAACTAAAGGCTTAAAATAGGACAGTCTTTTTATAGGGGCTTCGTGTTCCTTTTTCTCTATTTTCTTTTTCTTTTTTTTTTTGAAGCCACTCTGACATTTGCATGGTTGACTCAGACACTGCAGAAACTTTCTCTGCAATGCGTGATAAGCTGCACCTCCTGATTCAGCCTGACAGCAGTCGGACAAGCTAATAATGGTTTGCAGAGACACTTACAGCCTCTTAAATGTTTTCCATTTCAGTAATATGAAGCCTGTTCCTTAATGGTAAGATAAAATGAGTTTGTCTGTGGAAATGTTTGTCATATTTTTTGGAGCTATTAAAGCCACAGCAACACAACAACAAGGACATACAAAAAACCGTCTAGCTGCTCTGCAGAGTGTTTTTATATTAAGTCTTGAACAGAGCATTGTATTTAATCTGAAAGCTTTTACTTTCAAAGACCCATGCACAAAAAATCAGATGCTTCTGCAGCTCGCACAACCCCAGATGTGCCTCATCACCTTCTAACCAGTGAGCGAAGCATGTTATTCTGAATTTAGACACATGCATCTAAGAATAGGGCAGGGGAAGCTCCAAAAATGAATGCATGTCACTTAGCTCCTTAGAGCAAAAGCTAGTTCCTCTAAAGGACAAATGACATAGTTTTGCATCTTTTCTAACTTTTTAACTGTGTTTGGGTTGAGATAATTATACTCATCCAAAAAAATTGGACAAAAATTGGACTGTGTGAAAAGGCATGAAATGAAATAGAGAGGATAAGGCAGTTGAAAGTCAGTCCAACTGTGGAAAACTGATGCTAAACTTGGGCCTGAGTCTACAACAAAAACAAGACAGCTCAGATTTGAGATCAAAAAGTGATGACTTTGACTGTTTATGCATTGAGGTGAAGAAGTTTAGAAGGAAGTTGAGAGGAGGAGCTTGGAGACCTAAATAACCAGCACTCTATGGAGGAAATTAAAAGCTCTCCAGATGATTCTCCAGAGTGCTGACGGACCGCTTTGGACACAAACTGTCCTACAAGACTCTTACATTTTGGCAGCTGATGGATGCGGTAATTTCTGCCACAGTTGTTCCTCTGATGCGCACAGATGTTTGTCCTGCTAACCTCTGTGTCTCCAGAATAGCCAGCTTTGTTACAGAGCCAAACAGTGTTTGTGGAAGCCTCACATTTATCCACATAATCACCAGTGTTTCACTTCTGAAGGTTAAACTGCACTTTACTTTTTTAAAATTCCTTTAGTCGTTAATAAGCAAGTACTATCATATGTTTTTGATCGTATTGTTATTTTAGCTGAGCCCTGATCCGTCTCATCTGGGTCGCCTAAGTGAGGGTGCATGATGTTTCGACCCTTAATCCTTTCTTTTTATTATTATTATTTTACTGTTTTGTATTACCATAACATTAAAAAAATGCACTTATTTATGTTACTTAGCTTTGATGTTCCTAAAAATATATATTCATCCAGTATTTAATTACTAATGAACATGACTGGACTTGTACAGTTTCTCATTCCCTATTGTTGGTTTATTTATCTCATTTGTCCAGTTTTTTAAATCTCAGTATTATTTCTTGACTTGTCAGTTCAGTTAGTTTGATCATTATAACTTTGATCATTACGGTGACGCTGTGCAACAAGCCACCTGAGCTCTTTAAAGCATGTTCATGTTGTTTGGGTCTTGATTCAAGATGTGGACGTCCTCACTTATTATAGACAGACTCAAACAGTAAAAATGCTGTAAAATGAGCATTTTGGTTGATTGGCTGCTGACTCTGCTCAAACTGTTCTAGCTGTGGAACAGCTGTGTTGTGTTCTCATCACTCTCTTGTGTTGTTTTCTCCTTTTAATCCAAATTTCTACCGTTTCGTAATATTGGGGGCAAAAAGTTCTTACAGCAAAGTTTCTGGTATCAGTAGACATGTTTCGTTTTCACCCGTTTACGTCCGTAGAGCTCAGCTCAATCACATTTCCTACTGCTGCACTTCATAGTAGTTTAAGTCTCTCATCAGCCTGACATCTATCTGACACATTCCCACTAAAAAAAGGTCTTTATCAAGAAGAAAGTCTGTGTTCCCTGTAAAACATCTGACCTTCAGACACAGATGACATGACTTTTTCCTGGTTTAAAAGAGGCTGCAAAATCTTTAAAAACTTTTTTTTTATGAAATGGAAAGTAATAATGCAGTTTATTGATGTTTCATATATTTAATTGCTCTAATATATTAGTCGTTGTTGCCAAAAATCCACACTTCCATATCCTTCTTAAAATATATATAAATATATATATTATGACTGTCATTCAAATAAGATGTCTTCCACACAAGTTATTCATATTTGTCAAAATAGTTTAAAAGTATTTCTGGCACAAACCACAAGGCTAATTTATTATTGACAGAATGTGTGGGATCTGTTTTTTTTTCTGGGTCTTTTTTTTTTTTCTATTGTTGATATTATGTAATCAAATGCCCTGTGGAGGACGTGTTCCTTGTAAAAAGAGCAAACTCAAATACGTTTTTTTCCCATAGTAAAATTAAACAAATTCATCCATAAATCATCATCATAGCTCCAAACTGTTTATCCATCTCTAACCAACCTGGGAGATTGGGAGAAAAGAAAAAAAAAGACTCGAGGAAACTGCTCTTTTGAAGGAAAGTAAACTTTGTAGACAGACAAAATGAAACTATGTAGATTTCTGTTTGTAACTTTAACCACAACATTCTTCACACAAGTTGCAGAAGTACATATTTAGATGCAGTAGCAAAATGTCATGATGAAAAAATTTAGAAAAAGTTAATTTTAGGACATTTATACAAAAAGTTAAAAATAAATCATTATTTCTGATATAATTGCCAATTATTTAATTGTGGCACTGAAAAAAACCGTTGTGCATTTGTTTAATGCAAGAAACATGACAACACAGTTTCCTCTGAACTCCAATTTATTCAAACATTAAGAACAAGATTAATTGGTAGCACAAAAGCCACCTTCTTCTTATTATTATTATTCTTCTTCTTCTCCTTCTTCTTCTTCTGTACACAGCTTCAGGCAGAGAAAACGGCAGCTATTTGTGACATTATTCTATACAATGAGGTGTAAACTAAATTATGAGCGATTAATCATTTCTGCCCCTTTCAATCGCATTATATTATCAATTAATATCATTACTGACATATAAGGGGTCACTTTTTTGACAAAGCGGGACCCTGTGTGTGTGTGTGTGTGTGTGTGTGGTGTGTTGTTTTTGTGTGTGTGTGTGTGCGCGTGTTTCTAAATGTGTGCTCGTCTGTGTGTGATTCTGCATGTTGGGGTTTTTTTTCTCGCCAGTTTTATCAGGTCTGGCTCCAGCACTCGACCTTGCAGTCGGTATCAGTAAGCCGACTGTCACACTGACTCGGACGCTGACAATAGCCTCTTAAATCACTGCCCAGATAGTATTCACACCCCCTTCTCATGTTACAACCTTTCCCGCTAAAAGTAGCCAAAACGTTCAGAGTTTAACAAAACCTTTTTTAAATTTCTTTAATCTTCAATTTTTCAGAAAGTCGAGGAACTTCTCCATCGTTTCGAAATTTGGATTATAGCAAATTTATCTTGAAGTCCAGTCTACAGTCCAATAATCCATTGGGCTCCAACACAGGTGACTTTTCTCTCGCTTTCTCTCTTTTACCTTAAGCTCCTCTTCAAAATGGCAAAGACAAGAAAACATGCCATTTAAAAGTTGAATTTATAACTCAGTAATTGGCAACGAGAAAACAACATCTCACATAAAATTCTCACATCTCCAGTCAGAGCAGTAATTAAAATGTTTGGGGGTGAAAAAGGAGAAGAGAGGTCACGGTTCTTTCAGTGTGAAACGTTTGTGACTTTTTCTACGTCTTTATCAGGGGAGCCTATAAAAACGGGAGGTTACTGTACGCAGGTTTTAATTCCTCGAAGAAGCCTTTGAATGTATGACAACATGACAGAAACCAAAAAAATGATATTTAGCAGGAGTTGAACTATCTTTTTTTTCTTTTCTCTTTTTCTTTTGTGTGGTTTCACCATCTAAGAAAAGCAGTACAAACCAGAAAATGTGTAAAAACCAACTGCATATTTGCTACTTTTTCACAAAAGAATACTATTTTGAGAGTCTGTTATCTTGGTTTGCAACATACTGGGCGCCACCAAGTCGCAGGAACTTTCAATATAATTTCAAGAATGCAACATTTTTTTAAATGTTTTTTTAATCTGCACCAGTACACAATAATGTACTATATTCTTCTGCAGTCAATCGTGCAACACAGGGTATTTCCAGAAAATAATTTTTTCTGTTTTAAAATAGATGTGGGTATATATATATATATATATATATATATATATATGTATATATATATATATATATATAAACAAGCCATCAGTGGGTGGAATTTTTTGTATAGTATTAAACATAAATATATGTAGAAATAGAGTGACATATAGAAACATCACATTTTAAAAACATACATTTGCCCTTGGTGCAAATAGATTAATCTCCACCAACTATGTCCAGAAAAGACTTTGCAACTCAGCTTTGATATTTTATTCTCATGATCCTCAATAAGAAAAGAAAAAAAAATCCACACCAGTTCCACCAGATTGCATTCACACAGCGAATGAAGCAGTTTGCTAATCTCCATATGAAATACGCACAACAAAAGAGGAAAATTAACTGGAAAGCAGGATTGTATAGAAGGGAAGTACAGAGAAAGTGAGAACAAGAGAGCACAGGCAGCAGAGCAAGAACATGTCAGACTCCTCTGTGGGCATCATGGGAGTTCATACTTGAAGGCTGTTTTTTTTATATACCAAGAATAAACAAGAAAAAAAATCTATAATCAGCTACTGACTTAATTTCATGTTTATTTCCCAAACAGGATCCAACCGAGGAGTTCAATCAAACTGACAGTTTTCGATCAAAAAGCTCATTCATGTGCACAGCACTTATTAAGAAATATTGTTTGGGAATTAGTTGGTTATATTCGTGAATAAATTTGTAACGATTTGTGTGTGGTATGACCAGAAACACGACAACAGTAGAGGGGAGAGCGGAAACCCAGAATCAGGCGTAAATCCCAAGTTTTATGCTCATTTGCAAGTTGAAAATGAATAAAAACGAAGTGAAGAAAATTCTAGAAAGATTGAAAAACAAAAACTGAGTAGCTCCAAATGGCCTATCACCAAGGGGAAGGGTCAGTGCGGTGTTTATTTTACAGCAGGTTCTGCCACTTCAGCTTTCTTTCCTGACCTCAGACAACCTGCCGTCCATCCTTCACACCTAATAGATCATGTGCTCCATTTTTCTTTAACATAAAAAGCACTACTGGACCAGTGGTTTTATGTTTTCTTTGTTTTTATTGTCTCCTTTGTACTTTCATCCCCCAGTCGGTCTCGGCTGATGCCTACCCATCCTGACCCCGGTTCCGATGGAGGTCACTTCCTGTTAAAATCAAATATTTCCTCCATTGTTGCCACGCGATGGCTCAGGACGAGGGGTCGACTCAATACAATTGGCTTAACATCCTCGAATAAAAACAGTTTCAATCACATTATTAGCTGACTCTGCTCGTACTTACATTGCGTTTCCTTTACACCGGTGGATCTGATGACGAAATGATTGGCTTGGAATTAAAGGAATCGATTTCATCTGACTCTGATCTGAACTGGGATTTAGTGCTGGTATAAGGTATTGATGTACACTGCATGGAAATAACTTCTCTCCTCTGTCATTAAATTAATCAAAGACTTTCCTGTTTAGGGCCAGTCTGTATTAAAAATACATTATTTTGATTTTTAAAGTAAGAGAATAGTGAAAAACATAATTCTGCTTGTATACATAACCACAACATTTCGTAGAATTGCCTTTTAAACTGAATGATTGCATGACTTGGTGTCCTTCCAGAAGCTTCTTGCATCAGTTTGATAGAAGTTTTTCCCATTTCCCCCCCCCAACAGAATCTATGTTGCAGTGTTGGGTTCTGAGGACGACGCCATCTGATTCATTCACTTCGACTGGTAATCTGGCCTGTAGATGGTACTTGTTTCCTTTATCATACCTTACTTAGCTGACTCGTTGTCATCCGTTCTTGCAGTCAGTTCCTCCATTGATGATCTCATATTATTTTGCTTTCTAACTTTTTGAGGTAATGGCTTCTTCTTGTAGAAGCAGCATTTCAGCCCATTTCAGGAGAGGATATGTTATATGATGGATGATACAGTTTCTGCCAGCCTACTTTCACTTTCACATCAAGTCTCATTCGTCTTTGGGACACAGAACTCATTTCTCTCTTAAAACAGTGCGATCTCTGGTTATGTTTTTAATAATTATTAAAATCTGATGGAGCTTACTTTTTGTTAAAATGAAATTTCTTTTGCTTGGCTAATTTATTCATATATTTTTAAAGATGTCACAAAGTGAAGCATTATGTTTCAGGTCCTTCCTGAAACATAATGCTTCAGGAAGGACTTTCATCAAAACTCTTTTCTTCCCCATCTTATTTTCTAAGCTCTGTTCTGACATCTTGTGTTACTTTTGAAGTAATGGCTTCTTCCTATAGGAGCAGCATTTCAGTTCATGTCGGTACAGAACATGTTTTACTGAAATTTATTAGCAGTTTTTTTTTAATTTAAGTCACATCCATCTTCAGGTTTTTTTCTTAAAGTATAATGGTTATCCTCGTAGTTTTAATACTTTGGTGTAAGTGAAAAAAAATTAACGTGGCACATTTAGGCATCTGTAGATTATCCCCTACTACAAACCAAGCTTGTGGAGGTCTTCATTTTTCATTCTTCATTTTCATTAAGATGTCGCAAAAAGGCATTGTGTTTCAGGTGTTGCCTGAAAATAGATTTGCACACATTTCAAAATCAGATGTTTTGAATTATGTGAATGTTTAGTTTCAGCTGTACATAACTCCACGAGTCAAATCGATCTGTAAAGTCACTTGAGATGAATTCAGTTACAATGTTATGACATATATAAAAAAAACTAAGTAAATTGTATTTTGCCTTAAAGACGGACTATGACATGGGCTTGAGCTCCACATTAAGCTGTTTCCAGAAGTCTTTCATGAGCCGATAGCCATAATCAGTCCTAATTTCCATTCCCCTGGAGGCTCTGTCTCAGGAGCCTTCATTGCTTTCCATTTAGTAATTTTCCCTTCTTTTATTGTGTGAACTTGGACAGATACTAATTTTAATAATGTGGCATCTTTTTTCCCCCTCTGAATAGGAGGATTTTTTATTTTTATTTTTACAGAAACACAGTAGATGGAAATGTTAAATAATTCCCATTTTTCTTGTCACATTCGTTTTAAATCCTCCTGTCCGTGCCTATCTGGTGTAGTTAAACTCAAAACACAAGGTTTCGGTATGCACAGGCAGAAACCCTGCTCCGACCTCGCCGTTGCCTTTATGGCCTCAGGCTGGTTTCAGAGCAGTTTGCCTCCTTTCAGTCCAAAAAAGACAAAACAATGACAGACATCATGATCCGTCCTGTCACAGCTCTTCCTCTGAGCAGCCGAAGCAGCTGCATTGTCATGGACACGGCATGAGGCGGTCAGGAACAGAGTCGATTGTTATGGTAACATCTGTTTGTTTGGAGATGGGATGTGACTGTAGGTGGGGTTAATTGCACTGTTATAGTGTTTGACCACCAGTAGCACATTAATGCTCCAGATAAAGCCCGCAGGCACCGGAAAGATAAAGTCATTAAATGTGTTTTTTTGTTGTTTTTTTTTTTTCAGGCTGGTGCTCATGTCCTGAGCCGGCGGCGGACCCTTCAGGGCGACGGCGCTCCAGCTCCTCCACATTCCAGAGTCGGGAAAGCTTTAACTCGTTCCTCCTCCACAGGTCAGCCGACTGTTTGAAGAGCTCTAATCAGATCTACGTGCTGGGCCTGTCGAGGGCAGGGCTGGATTCGCATTGTTTTCTGAAACAATGGCTGCCTCTGCGGGAGCAGAGTGAGGTGCAAGGTGCTGCTTCCACACCCTGCAAACGAGGAGCTGCGAAGTGAGTAGGGTTCAACTGAGAGTCATTTTCAGAACAGCAGCAGATCAGATTTGTCTTCCAAAATGACACTTTGTCCTCTAAGCACTTTGCCACATTACAGTGCTGGAACAATTAATCGGATTAATCGATTTACTGAAATTATTGACGACTAATGTAGTGGGCGATTAATCATTGAAGCTGGGGTAACTTTTCTAGAATTTTTTTCACTATTTTGTGAAAGGATGGTATGAGACAGATGATCTGTGGAAAAATTTAGTTCTCCTATCTTTTCCCATTCCTAAACAGAAACAACCAATCAGAGCCAGGAGGCGGGTCTTAGCGCTGTTGATCACAAACTCTTGTGGCGCTGCTAACATACGCTTTTATTTTTGATTTCAGGAATTTTAGATTGATTTGAGGCTTATTGCAGAAAATGGATCATGCTTTATTTGATAAAGATTTTTTTTCTCTTGGAAAAAATCAAAGAAACCTCCATTAGTCAAGAAAAACAAAGCAAAACGTAAAACTACAAATTTACTTAAAATGTAATGGGATTGCAAGCAAGTCTTTTTTTCTGCAAGTAGTGAAAGCTTTGCTAAAATAAATGCAATTAATTCAATCAAATAAATGGCAGGGTATCATTAATGCACGCTGCGTGTTTGCATACGAGAGGGACTGTCGCCAAATTCGAGGCCTGAGCGGGAACTGTGAGCAGCAGTGCATTCAGAGATCTGACACCGCCGCAGAATAAGAAACAAGTCCCATTTTCTGAGAGACACAACAAGAAAAAATATTCAGAGGGGCTTTTGGTTTCAGAGCCACAAATGTTTAGCTCAGCTGCTGCTAAGTATTCTCATTGGATCTGAGGGCATTTTAATTTGGATACTCGTATTTATTTCATTAAAAAAATAAAAAAAATCATCATCTCTAATTTCTGGCAGATAAATTACTTATTATTCTGGAGCAAAAATGAAAAATGGAATACCATATTCTGTGTCCGGTTTCGTCGCCGCTGTTTTATTAGGTTTTCAAGCTATTACTTCTAAAAAAAACCTTGGGCCAACTTTGTAAAAATGAATATTGCTTCATTTAGTTTTCATAAAATGTTGTGCACTACTTGTTTAAATTCATATTCAAAGCTGCTACAGTCACTTTTATTTTTTCTACACAAATGTTTTTGGTTTTTTATGCGGAAAATTGAACTTTCAGCTTGTTTTGTGGTTTGATAACCCATGAATGCATCTCGCTGGTTCATTGTTGCCATAAATATAGAGGACTATATAAAGGACTAAATATAGAGGCAAGTCAGTTGCCAGCAAAAAACAATTCCAGTGGAAAAAAAGCCCTTTGTTTACTATATACCTACTATTAAAAACAGCAGACAGAGTAGGCACCACACCGGAGAGCATGTCACAGCATTTAACAGCCAGGGCTGCATCACCGCTGGCGCCGTTTCATTTGGAAAAATATCATCTCCATCCAGATGAGCCTGTAAGCCCAGATTTGGAAATCAGTGTGTGTTTAGAGCAGCAAGTCTGAAAATGCCCACTCATGCATTCGGCAGGTAGATAATGTTCAGATCGGGAACGAAATAAAACAGCCATAATCTTTTGGAATGGCAACAGGAATAGAGTTCAAGCACGACAGAAAGCATCACAAAGGGCATGCAGGTCTAAACCTGCTGGTGCTAAAAACAAAAAACCCAAAGCATGACCCAAAACACTAACGTGGGTGTCTCCCTCAATGTTTACTAAAGTCTCACTTTATGCACAGCAGGGACCTTCTTCAGAAAGCAGGCGACATGAATTCAGAATGGAAGGCAGATAGTCTGTGTACAGCTTCTCGGCTCCATGACATTGAGGATTTCTTCGGTTTCAGAATAGACGATATGACAAGTTAGCTCGATTCTGAGTCAAGTTGGAGAAAGAGTGAAGCGTGAGTCCTCGACAGTGGAAGGTAGGCAACACGATGGCAACCGGAGGAGATGAAAAAGAGACGAATATACAGAATGAGCATTTCTTGTTTATGGAATTAAAAAATGTTAATGATGACATAATGAGAATAAAAAGGTGGGGACTCAAGTCACATGCTATGAACTCTAGTCATTATAGAAGTATTGTGTGTTTTCCAGGCATATAGTGTCATTTTCTAGCACAACCAAGTAACTGTTGTGTTCAATTGATTTAAATATGATGCATATATCAAGTGTGACTTGAAAGACATTTCACTTTGAAATTGGGCCTCTGTCTCTTTAAGAAACTTGTGTTCTTTCCAACACTCCATGTTCGGGAAGTAATCCCAACATGACTCCTCTACTAACCCTTTAGCCACATTTTAACCAGAGTTGCACTGAGAAGTAGATCATATAATGAGCTGTGCAGCTGAGCAGTTCCACCAAGTGTTTGCTAATTGCTTCTGGCTAGTCTGAAGGAGCTGATTGAGGAAGGGCTGCTCTGTGAGGCAGAAGCTTGGAAGTTTTCCACGGGAGATGAAAATAATCAATTTCTCTGAAAAGGTCAGAGAACTGTCACTTGACTTGGACTTTTACACCAATGACTTTGTACTTGAATTGGACTTGGACCTGTTTACCTGAAAACATTTGGTATTTTACCCTGAATTTAAAGTTTAAAAGAGATATTTTAAAAGTATGCCCTATTATTTCATTCAATCCATCGCTCTTTTTTTTTTCTTCCACACAATATATATGTGCAACCTGCAACACAACCAATCACATTAATCAAAAGCTCCTAAGAATAGTTTATTTTGGGTAAATAATTTACAAAGTATTCAATAAAAAAACTAAATGCAACATCAAAACCAAGAGAGAATCACCGAACAACTTCTGACTTTGTCCAACATTTGAAGCGGCATTGAGAACAGTAAGCAATGCTTTGCTTTCCCTATGATGGCTTTAGCTAACTTGTTGTTATGAGCTGATGTTGATACCGTTTCACAACAAGAAAATATTTCCAAATTTCACAGCTTTTCCAGAGCTGTGAAAGACGTTTTGTGTGTAAGAACCTGGTTGAATCCATATGTTCCTCACTTCAAAAATCCTGAATTAACTCAATGTCAATACTGGCAGCTATTTGTTCTCCAAATTCAAATGTTTTTTTTTTTATCTTGCTTCTCATGCAGCCCAAAACCAGTTAATGAAAGCTTTGGTTCGTGAGGCCTTTTTGTAGATTAAATTTAAATTAGTTTCAAAGTCTGAACAGGGAACCAAAGAATCTCACATTATCATTTCACTTTTAACATCAGTAAAAATAACCAGACTCCTCCTCAGGCGTTCAGTGACAGAAAAACCCCAGGGGTGGGAAAACCTCTCAGGGCAGAAACTTCTGTGGGAAAGCTGCGAGATGTCACGATATAAAACATTTTTTTCTTCATTTTTTTTTTTTTTTAGAATCTGAAACTTCTCACTGCTTCACGACCTTAAGTGGAACCAATTTGTCATGATCAGATCGGCAGTCACAGCTGATCAAGTGCTTCGCTGTTTTTTTCCTCTCTCTTTCTACCTTGTCTTTTCTTTTCCTGTATTTTGTGTGAGGATTTAAATAGAACTACTTGTCACATTTGTCAGCGTTCTTATGAGTTAAATTATTGAATGTAATTTGCAGCGACAGCAATCAATTTCTCTAGTTTTTTTTTTTTTTTAATTTTTCTTTTTTTCCGCACAGTTGAACAAATAACCTCGCAGACTCTCTAAACCTTGTGTGGTAGCACATTTTGAAACTGTCGAACAGGAGCAGGATTATAGTAATGTATGTAAAGCTCCAAAGCAGAAAAACGCGGGCCTGGGCGGCTGAAAGCAGGACTCGTTCCTCCACATTGTACATATTCTCCTGAAATTCCAGCTTTCCGACCAGTACCTACGCTCAGCTGGTTCCGGAGACGCTCATCCTTCATATTTGATTACTTTGCCTTCTGTTTGATATTTCCGGCGTGCCCTTTTCACTCGAATATTTCAGGCGATTGTATCTGCTTTTGGTGGGTATCTCTGCTTTCTGCTTTAAAGATTAACCGGCGGACAGAATGTCAGCCTGATTCACTACTTCGTTGCCAAAAAAAAAAAAAAAAAAAAAAAAGAGAAGAGAAGTTGAAAAGGCAACGGGGACCGACGGAGCACAGACAAATTACCGGCGACAAAACGTCTCCGAGACAAGCCGATGAGTTGGAACTTCTCAAAACGCGAACGGCGGAGGGGCGCCGTGACATGACTTATCTTTTGTTTAAGAGTTAATTTCATGGAACATTTGAGAGTCGTGCGAGAAAGTGGCGGGAGATGTATCCCCCCCTCCCCGCGAAAACGTCGGCGGCCGTATTAAAAAGGGATAACGAGAAAATGCCATTTGTGTTTGTTCCGGCTTGTTGTTCAAAGCGTCCACCGGCAGCGGGGCGGCATTTAAGTACCGCCGCTGCTTCCTCCCGCTGGCAAAACCCCCCTAACCGTCCAAAAAACTAAAGAATAAAATAAAATCAACGAGCCGCCCGCCATTAAATAACAAACCAACAGCGGTTTTGAGGCTCCGGTGAGAAATAAACAGTACAGACAGCTGACAGATGCCTGAGTTGTAGCTGGCTGGTCTACATTCCTCATGAATAATTTCTCTGGCTTTTCATGCTGCCAGTGAATTACTTGTGAGCATTCACAGCCACCTAATTTGGGAAAACAGACACAGCCTGGCAGCCCAGGCCTGCCAGACTGGGTCAAATATATCATACAACACCAGCTACGTCTGCCTCTGACACAGAATGGGAGGAAGGCTCTTGTAAAACATCTGAAAGTTATTTCCCTTTCTTTGTGCAATGCATACCTCCTCCAGTGACTTTCTTTTTGTCCAAATTTCATCTTCCCTTTCCTCCTCTTCTTGCTAATTCTTTCCTCAATTCATTGTTCTCAGCTAATATTTTGTCTTCTCTTTGCAATAATTGCAATGCTAATGTAGTATTTCCTTCAAACTAATTTCTTTTGAAAATGGTTTTGCCATCTTTGAAGGCTATAATAGCTTGCGTGCCTTGCTGTAATTGTCAGACTAAAGCAAATAGGAGATTTGCGTGATTTTTTTTCTTCTCTTTTCTCTCTCCACAAGACCATTAGCCATAGCCATATACAACAGAAATTGTACTTGGTATGTGAAGAATTTGCTCTCCTGTGAATACTGATTAAAACTGCATTAGTTTCTCTGTAAAATCTTGCAGTGAGGGTGTAGGACTGCAGAAATGTTTGTTTCTTACAAAGCTGAATGCCTTCAGAGGGAATGCTGTCTCCAAGAATTTGCGCTGACTTGTTAGGCAGTTCCACAGTACAAGGTTTCCACAGCTGGAGAAACCCAAATAAAAAACAAAATATGCACCTTTCTTTCATTCCTGGCGATCAGAATAATGCAGCATCTTTACAAAAAAGAGAGAGAGGAAAAAAGTTTACCATGAAAAATAATTAATCAAAATATGGTACTTATTGGTATGTATGGTATTTATTTTGGCAACTTTACCCATCATGGGGGTTTTATGCAGTTTGACAACTTTATATTTTTGTGTTTCTGTATCTGAGTGTCACAAAAACTGAAATTTAAAGACTGTATACACACCAAAGATGAAAGTAACACAATGACAGAATCTGTTGATTCCTTCTTTTCAATATTTCACCATAAATTAGGAATATGAGCAGGAACCTATTACAGAATCTACACATTACTGTTAAACTATTGCAGTAATACATTCATATTGACATCACTTAATCTAATGGAAAGTAATGACAAAAAATTCTCTCACCTCAGGATGCCGGATGCTTAAAACGTAAGGCGAAACTGAAGGCTTGCCCTACCGTAGGCTGCCAATAGAGCATTGAAATGTCATAAGTTGGTGGAAAAAATAGAAAACAAGACGCACAACAGAACCCTATGAACACAACAGAACCCTATGAATTTCCACTCTCTCTTGGTACATTTTGGGGATCCTCATGTAAAACGTAAGAAGAGTTGGCAAAATTTCCCTCTTTGCTCATGTTTGAACCTAAGAGACATTTTATAGCACTCTTCCAAGGAACATAACTCTGTTTCTTTGTTTTATTTTTAAAGAACTGACCTTGACTGTTCTTGCTACATTTCTGTGCCTTCAGCTCCAACCAATCATATTTTACAGTTCTAAAAAAAAAAACCTTTGATATTTTAGTGCTTGCCTAACTTTTTGTTTTAGGAGACTGGTTTGTCTTAGATCTTTCTGTCATTATCTGTTCAAATACAAACCATTTTCCACTCTCAAATTTAACCTTGGAATCATATTTTCAATCTCTTTCAGGTCACTTATGATAATCTGCATAGGCCATTAAATAAGTGTTCGAAGTGCTTCCTAAATTAGGCACGAGGCATATGTGAATCTCAAACAATAACAGAGCAGAAATAAGATGGTTTACTGTTTAAAAATAGCAAATATTACACTAAACACATAAGATGATATGACTGCTTTAAATTAAGGAAAAATAGATCATTTTCAATGCCACTAAGATTTTAGTTGTTCCTTATTTTGACTTCAAAAACACAGCCCCTAAATAAATTATTGTAATGTAATATTTACTAATACTTTTTTTGGCCATTTTTCCTTTTATAGAGCAACACAAGCATGATAGAAGTGTAGCACAATGTGACTTTAGCTGGCTAATTTAGCTAGGTTAGCATCACAAATTGAAACGCTAACCTCCAGTCATCTCCTTATCAAACATGTCGCTTGTGGCTCGGTGGCTGAGGTTATTCATATTTATCTGAATAACAGTGATGGATGAGGTTCACACCATGAATGTCTGTGTTTATTCAGCCAGCTGACCAGCAGTTTGCAGTAACAGCTTAGGGAGAGGTGTTGCTCTTGTTGCTCTCAGCAGAATGAAAACACTGCAGTCATTATTCTGTCTGACATCTGATTTAAAAAGCTCCTTTCAACGGATATTTATCACATTAGCATATTTTCTATTGGCAGACTTTGTATTCTAGAAAATTACTTCAAATCCTCAGTTGTCAGGTTTCAAAACCCCCTTTTTTTAAAAAAAAAATTAGATGGCTTAATTAAAAACCAGAAAAAGGCCGGTGCTGCAAAACAAAAATCCAATATGACAAAGTAGCGAGAAGATGAGCCTCCCCTGGTTTTGTTTCTCAAAGCCTGTCACAAAGACACAATTGGTTGCCTCTTATTTTGCTAGACCTGTGAAAAATATCAAATGTAGCACAGTTTGATATACAGAACAGTGCTTGTGCCTGTAAAAGAAAAAAGCACTTTTAGCTGAAAATTTGTCATACATAGGGACGAAGGATCATACGTCTCCCTGGTTCTCTTTTTCTGTTTCATATAAGCAATATTTTCATATACTGTTCATCAACTAACAGATAAGGGTTTTGGAGTAAAATAACTTCTTTCCTGTTTTTCCCCCAGGTGCTCAACACATAATATTTTGTCATGATCAGGTAAAATGACTGTGTAGAAAATAAATGAATAACGAGAGGTATTCAAAAGGTATTTCAGCACACACGCATGAATGTGCAATAACTGAAATCTATCACCTGTGTCAATCTCGTTCATGAGATGTATATTTGTCAGTCGAATTAGCCTGCTGGCATTTTTGCTGTCATAAAACAAATGAAATAAAAACACAAGCAGCAGTTGACGAGAAGAAAAATCATGTCTGCACTGAGTAGTTTGACTGATGCTTGATTTACTGGAGCACACGTTTGGCTTTACAGCTGCTCAATGGGGTTTTGTTTGCAGCTCGCGACAGTTCGATTCAGCGTCAAAAGCTGCTGTTTATTCTCGTTCTTTTGCCGTGACTACTTGCATAGTTTTAATATGACGGATTTCCTTTAAAAATGGTGGAAAAGGCTGATTGTAACTTGTCTGGTTTTTTTTTTTCATATTAAAAATGTTTTTGCCGTTAAGAAATGCATTTTAACGCAGTTTCCGAAATGTCCAGGCGATCGTAATAGATAGTTTTAATTTCCCTAAAAGGGAAAATGTCCGGCGTCGTAAAAATTAATGACTGCGTGAGTAATTTTCTATCAGCAATAAACCAAATGACCACATTAAACATAAAACATGAAGTCCACGAACCAAGGAGCTCGCTCTTCATCACGTAGGGACGCATTTCGCAGATTTATCTGAACCAAGCCTCATCCTTACCAATATTTTGCGAGTTTATCCGTTCCAACTTTTCCACCAGTTGTCATGAATTTCAGCTCACCAGTTTGTTTGTTGTTTTTTTTTGTGTGTGTGTGGTAATCCTGACGAATAGAACAGACAGAGAGAGACAAACATATGGGACTGTTCTCACTTGAATTTGCATCTCCCCTCAGCATACCAGCATCTTTTCATCTTAAGCCCTGCAGCTTTGCTGTTTTGGTTTGCTTTCACCGCTCTCATTAGCATCGCCTCTGACAGCCGGCAGCGTGATGTACAGCATTTAGCAGCTGGCTTGTCAGACCTTTCCCACTAGAGTAGCTGCAGCCCCAAACAAAGCCACGATGAATGTCAGTATTGGACTTCAATTTGTTGAGTGGACAAATGGATCCCTCGAGAAATGTCCATGCTGCACTGTAAGTGTTTGTATGCGTAGATAAGAAACAGGTTTCTAAAGAGTAGCCCATGCACATCAGTGGAGTGACTTGCAAAGGTGTTCGCTGAACCTTGTTCACATTTAGCTGCATTTCCACCGCGAACTCAAATTAGCAAAATGGAAAAGTGGGAGTAAAATAATACATTTTTTTTGTATTTTTTTTAAATGCAACCAATAAAAATGTGCAAGCATTTGCAGAGCAGGGACTTTTTACTTTCACTTGTGTGTTCGCATTTAAATCGAAAACCATACCAACAAAATAAGCTGTTTTATATGTTATAGACATATGAGCTAAACAACAAATGCACTGAATGTTTTTAATCTATTGTTTAGGTTATTCAACCATCAGATTGGTTCAAAGTGCTATTTACCCATTTAGCTTCCAAGTGGTTCAGGAATCCCTTATCCTTCATACAACTTATACTTCTTTAGAAATGTGGACTGTTGACATTGGTGTTGAGGACATCTGTGTGTTTGCTGCAACATTTTTTGTAATAAGATACCATTTCAGACTTGAATAGCTTTGGATTGGCTAACTCCTTTTGATCACAATAATAGTCTTTTGTAGTGTCCAATCAGATCGTTTTTGTGAAGTTAAAACGAGTCCCAAGTGAGTTGAGAGAAGCTGCTTTTTCGTCCATCGTTGTTGTTTGTGGTTGTAGCTTGCGCATCACAATACTGGGTGTACCAGAAACACGATACGAAAGTTCCGGTTTGGGACTTTTGAATAAAGAAAAAAAACAATAATAATTGCATAAAAATGTTTAATGTGACTAAAATCTACCTAGTTAATTGGTCAAAATGAATGTGCTTATGTCCCAGTTCTTGGAGAGACCTACACTGGAGAGTGTAGCAGACAATAGTGAATCAAGAACAATTACACTTTTTTCTCTTTTTGTGAAAATGTTTATTTGGGAATAACTTCAAATCCATTCTATGTTCCAGCCACATGCTAGAAAACAATGATATGTATGCTAACTGCTAGTTTGTCAATTTTCATTATATTTGGGGGCTAAATAGAAATCCACACTACGTTTTCAAGAATTAATTTTTTTTTCTTTCACAACATAAATAAACACAACATTTTGTTTGGTAGCATCTCAACTCGCCTCATTGGACTGAACTGCGTGCTCCAGACCAGTAGGGTGTTTTGGGCTTTATTTCATTGGTTTTGTTTGTTGTTATGTGGCAGCCATGTTGTTTGTCTTACGTCTGTTTGATGGTTTTGTTGGTTATAATTTTGAGTCTAGTGTATCGAGTTGACCTCTTCTATTGGCATGCCAGTTTAAGTGTTGGTTTTAACTATTTTTCATGCTTTTTGGGATAAATTTAAACCCACTGTTTGAATTAGGCACCTGTGTCCTCTATGCCATACTGCTGTGTCCCCGACGTACATTAAGGTTTTTGGTTATAGCATGAAAAGACGGAAGTTCAAGGTATCGTACAGGTTAACACGGATTGTGTTATTTCTACCTTTAATACTGAGATTCATTTCTTGATGTTTTGTTGGTCGTCGTTTCACTGTTTAAGCAATAACTGTGTGGCATCATCACAGGCGCGATGGATTCTCATCATTAGTTTTTCTGTCGCTAACAAGAAGCCGGCTGTATTGATCTGTTTTAATACAATGAAGGCGGGGATGGCATGAGACGCTCAAACAAAAAGACCCATTCTCCTCTTCTTCGTGTAAACGTGGAGATTAGTTCGGGCGGGGCGGGGGTAAGTTTGGCTCTGCGGTAAAGAATGAAATCAATGAAACACGGACTCCACTCAGAAAGAGAGGTAACTGTGCATTGACTACAAGCTGCTCACACACTCAATCAGATTAACTAATGAAGCAATTATTGATCCAGCGATGAGACGGTGGCCGGCCGCAGGACGAGCCATTAAGTGGATCATCCTCTCCCTTTGGTCACGCTGAAAAATGTCAGGGTCACTGTGTTTTGCCTCTTGACACAGTTTACCGACGCTCCTGTCTAATCACTCGCTTACCTCCCACGAGGGGCTCTGAAGAGGCTAACGCCTCCGTGGGACGGAGGCGAAACCCGATTGTCACAATGCTCGGAAAGGAGCCAAATTAGCATGCCTTATTTGCTGCAACGACACAGAACTAATTAAGGTACGCGAAAGAAAACCGACATATTGCCAGACGGGAAATAAGTGCCATCCCGTAACCTAGAGCTGCGCCGTCGGTTCAGATTACAGATTTTTCTCTTTGTTGTTGCAATCACCCTGAAAAGGTAGGGTTTAATTATTTTTATGTTAGCAACGCACCTCTGGCAAATTAGCACCAATCTATAACGCGAACCTGCCGAGGTGAGGAAGTGGAAGATTTGCTGTCTGCAGAGTCCCTGAATTTCAGGAACGCCTACTTTTCTTTGCCCGAGTCCTTAGCAACACACTGTTTTGTTTGTTTCCGCGCTCATAGCAGGAGCCGTGCCACAAGATGCCTCACGAAATGTCAAAATAGGAGCCCTCATTCTTTCATCAAATAAAAGACAGCAGGAAGCTGGTACAGTTTTCTCCTCTACGACATGATATATTGTAATTCATTATTCTGTGTGTAATCTCTCTCCAGAGTCATGGGGACTGACTGAAAATGCTCTCCTGCGAATACAAAATCAACCTGAACTACAGCTGCGTACAGCTGCGGGGTGGGATAAAAAAGAAAAAAAAGATAGCCTGATGTGAAGTTTTAGCACAGATTTCTCACAGACTCTTGGTCTTTTCAATATTTAGTCCTTGAGCATCCCTCACCTGAAATCCCAATTATGACAGGGATGTTATTGTTTGGTAATTGAACACAATGCTCCAGGCTTGGTCATCAGTCACTCTCATTCACTTTCACCCACACTCACACATGAAAAAGTAAATAGTTCTTTTTCTTTCTCACACACACACACATTCACACTCTCTCTCTCTCTGCGCACTGAGGCAGGGAAAATATTGCTTTGCGGTTAACTTCTAATCAAATTGCATTAGGTTTTCACAGCCTGCGCCCTCACTCCATTTGCACAAACCATCACAGACCTTACATGAATTTCACACCCAGGGTGAGGAATACTTACTTCTTCACCCCCAATAGATTTCTGCTCTAGCCCACCACACACATGAGTGTGCATTCCCCCCACACCCCCGTCACACACACCTCCCACACCCGCATACAAACACACACACTCTCGCACGCTCGCATGCGCACAATTTGTGATCAGACAAGCATGATCATGCAGTTACAGCCCAGTGGTGGATCATTTTATTTGCAGTAAGTGAGGTTTTAATGACATTTTACATGGTCTGCTGTTATTTTTTAACCAACTTCTGAAGTGGACCTGAAGAGGCCGTCACTGTCGTAGCAGGGTGGTATGTTTTACAGCGCACAAGTTCTTTCAAGTCATAACTCGTATGGCATCGTACACGCTGCATTCACGACGATCAAATCATAAAATTATGTAGATGCTCGAGTTCATTTTAATGAACGAATGCCTTTGGTTTAAGTCATATTGTCACCTTCCTGAAGTAATAACCCAAGTCATTTTTTGCCAAAAGTGATCACTTCTGCGGAGTAAAGATGACGTTTAATTAAAAAAAATTCTGTTTACTCCATAGAAATGGTGTTGAATTTTCCTCATTCATCATAGTTTATCAAGGAGTTCAGCAGAGTTGAGTGCTTGGACCTTTTCAATATTTTTGCATTAGTACCGTTTTTTATTTTTCATCTTTTTTGCCAACAGTCATCAGCATCTTCGTTAACTCTTTGAAGAATCTAAATTAATGAGTTACAACATTTAATCTCCTTTTCGGATTAATAAAGTATTATTGAATTGAATTGTTGGCCAGCAACAAATGTAAGTTGTCACACAGATGATGCTGTTTTATAGCACTCTCCATAGTTATAAACATGTGCAAAAGCCTAAAGACACGCATATACAAAATTGCTGGCAACCCTCTATTAATTATTGAAAAACCCGCAATTGTCACGAAAATAAGTTGAAACAGGCCAAAGTCTTAATGTATAAAAATGTACTGAAAATGAACCAATTAAAATCAGAGTTTGCTTTGGTGTTGCGCAACAGAATAATTTTAAGAAACTAATGAAATGGGTCTGGACAAAAATGACGGTACACATACATTTGGTTGCGCAACCTTTAGGCAATCACTGCAATCAAATGATTTGTGTAGCCATCAGTAAGGCTTCTGTCCACAGGTCCATCTGCCTCAGGTTCGGAGGTTCCCTCCTCCAGACGCCACGTTTCAGCTTCTTCACTTTTAATTTTTATTTTTGAAGGTTGTCCTGGCCTCTTTGGTTGCCATTTGTATTATCATTCTCCTCAATTTGTCATCGGTTTTCCTCCTGAGATCACGGCCAGGGCGTTTGGATCCAGTCCCATGGACCTTAATCTTCTGAATATTATGTGCAACTATAGTCACAGGAGCATCACGCTAATTAGTGGCGGTCTTATAGCCTTCACCTTTAACATGTTTGTCTATAATTTTCCTTCAAGTCTCCTGGGACAACTCCTTTATTCAGTGTGTTGCACACTGTGTCGCCAAATAAGCACAAGGACTACTTGTCACCCTTTTAATGGGCAGGCTGACTGATTACAAGCTTGAAGACACCTGCAAAGATAATTGGAGGACACATTTCTGCAAAGTGTCAAATTATTTTCAAATTATTTCCTTTTTTAAAGGCCTGATTCATTGGCTTGTTTTGTTATTCTGTTGAACTATATTTGAAAAGCAATGTATGATTTCCATTGGTTTAATGTTCAGTCATTTTTTGTGTCATTTTCATGTGATTTCAGTGACGGTTGTGGGCTATTTGGTCATTAAAAGAGGGAAAGTTCACAGACATGAACTTAAAAAGTAAAGAAGTTGGAAAGGAACTTCAGCTGCACTTGTTAAGGAGATATTGCTAAATATACCACTACGTGTAGCAATAATGATTTTGTCAGTAATATTTTCTTATTTTTCCTCAACCCTTCAACTGGCAATCTCAAATGTACACATGTATGTCATTGGGTCCTTCAGGACAATGGTGTGTCATCAGAGCAGTTAAGGGGTTAACAAATTTCCGGCACTTTGCTGAGACCCTTCTTTAAATTTATTTCAAGGTTTGTTTATATATCTATTAGTCGTGACAAATGTTGAAGAGGCCACTGACAAATTTCAAGTAAAATACATTGGAGGTTTGTCCTATAAAATTCATAAGAAGCCTGGCTGAGTTTCATATTCTGTTTCTAAGATTAAATGAGAAGGACGCCGATGTCTTCAGAGTGAAACCGTCTCGTTTAATTTTTCAAGATGAGAGCCTTCTCCCTGTAAAAATCCAGAATAAACCTACCAAAAGACTTATTCTTCTAACATACCAAAAGCTCTTAATCACCACACCCCATTCTGCTCCAGAGACAAAAAAATTTCCATGCTTTCCCAACAGTCGTTGCTCTCAGACTTTCAGGTCCAGCTGTGGTTGTCTGAGCATCTGAGGCAGAGCTTTCAGTTATCTTATTCTCTTTGCTCTCTGTGTGAGTGCATGCTAATGACATTGTGAATAAAGTTGGGTTGAAGTAGACGGTCTCTGGAATTGAATTAGGCCATTTTTTTCCCCCTGCCCCCTCCAACTTGCTTACTTTGGTTCAATGCCATAAAATTACATTTGTCCTCAATTGGCACCGTCTAAATAAACAGTTTTTAGCTGAATTAAAATAGTATAGGAGTAATTCAGAGATCTGCCAGCAGAACTCACAGCCAAAAGAGGGGGATGTTCATGAAAGCAAAAGCTGTCTTTGTGCCATTATTTCCGTTTAATGGACAGTCATTATCTATTATAGTGGTATTGCTCTCGACTGTGTTGTGAAATAATTGAAAAGTAGGGAGATACGAGCGAGAGTTTAATTAATTAATAATGAATTATTTATTTATGCGGACATTTCCTCTTCATTATAATTAACATGCTGCTTTACCATCGTCTTTATGTTCTTTTGCCTGACGGGCACAGCAGGAGAGTGATACCAGCCCGCATGAAACAACCCCGAAAATGCATGCGTGTTCATACAGTAGCGTGTGAGAGCGCGTGGCGGATTCAGTAAAAAGGGGGGAAAAGGTACAAAAAAATATGGTTCTGACACTTTCCATCATAGGAAACATCTTCTTTAAGTCAAATTTCTGTGGATTTCATCAGTGATGTTTTTTTTTTTTTTAACTACGTCAGCAGCACTTTGAAGCTGCTTTAGAGATTCTGCTAACATTCTTTTGCAGGTTAAAAATACCTAATTTCTCTGATGGGATCTCTGAGCAATTACCTTGGTGTCAAATTTAAGTTTGTTTTCTTTCCCCCTTGCATTTTGGAAACCTTGTTCTTTAACTTTCTCCTGTGCGTGATCAGAAATTTAACAGTTTTTGGAAACATGAAGGTTATTTAAGCTAAATTTAGTTCCAGATCCAATCCGAGCCATTCCTCTAAAGTTTTATCATACCGGACCCTAAACCAATTACACTTTCCAGTTTAGTTATATTACAACGCAGTAATATAACTAAAGTTTCTATCTGTTGAACTAAACGCTTTAAGTTACTTTGCACTTCTTACTCATCAATACATCAATGCATCAGTTGAAATTCAGAGATGCTTTATTGATCCCAAAGTGAAATAAAATGTTAAAGTGTTATTATAGATGGTGATGGTTGTGGGCAGGAAAGATCTCCTGTAGAGGTTTGTGTTGCAATGAATTTGCAGAAGCCTCCGACTGAAGAGGCTCTGTTTTTCTATGACTGTCTCATGAAGAGTATGGTCAGGGTTGTGACAATGATAAACTCTGGTTAATTCTCAGGATGCCATCTCATAAGTTACATGATCTCTACAGTGATCACTGGGTTTGCTTCAGACTCTCTGTTCTGGACAATATACTCAGAAAACCTTCAGGTACCTGATCAGGTGCTAGAAGCATCTCAAGTGATTCCCTTGGGTGTAGTAAAGCAGTGGTGCTCTACTCTTGGCTCGTCAATCTGTCTTTAAGGGCGAGTCCTCCCACCCTGCAAAGGATGCTCATTTCAGCCATTGATCTGTGGGATCTTGTTGTTTCAGTCACAATCTCAATCTCATCACTGTAACTGAGTGTCAGTAAATCAAGAGCTTTGCTTTTTGGCTCAGATCTTTATTTTACCATGACAGCCCTGAGCTATCTATTCATTACTGCAAGTAAGACTCCAATTCGTCCATCTTGTGCTACGTTATTCCATCATTCAAGTGAGACACTAAGATGCTTTCCGTCATCCACTTCAGACGGAGACTCCCACCAGACCCAGAGGGAGCATTTTACCTTTTCTGTTTGAGACCGTCGCCTCAGACCGCTCCCCCCACTCAGCCATGAACCACGGAAGTGCACTTAAAAGGTGATTACGTGAAGACAACAACAAAACATCGTCTGCAAAAAACATAAATCAGACCCCGAGGCTTCCAAACCAGAATCCCTCTTCTCCAAACGACACACAGAAAACCGCTTTGCAGTGTCTGTCAACACTGCAAAGCGGATCAGTGACAAGATGCACCCCTGGCAGAGTCCAACCTGGACTTTGAACAAGTTCAGACTTTGCGCTGAGGGTGCTGACAGCACTTTTGCTTTGGTTTTACAAGGACTGGACGGCCGTTAAAAGCATCCTAGGTGCCCCACACTTCCGCAGCACTCCCTAAAAATGCTTTGGGCGGCAAACTGTTCAACTCCAATCTGATCTTCTTCTGAAAATAGAGAGTCTTTGGAATAGTGTTCCTCCTAAGCTGAGAAATGGTGAAATATTGTTTCAAAACCAAACGTTATCTAAAATTTAAAAAAGGGAAATTTTCATGACTCGTTTTCCAAGCACTGTTGCGTTGCAAAAACACATCACTTATCGTAACAGGCAAAAAAATTGTCTGCAGTTGCTGTAAAAGTATGTCAGATGTTTAAAAGCAGAAACATTTCTTGCTTTCATTCTCTTGAATGACTAAACTATGTAATTTCTGGAATCAGACTGCTGGGAAGAAAAATGTGAAAATGTCACCTTGCTATCTTTTCTCTTTCAATATAGCAGTCTGGTGGGATAATCACTTAAAATGGCCAGATTCCAGGAGAAAATTTTGAATTCTGCAATTACATAATACACCAGAAACGGGTATTCTGGAGGGTATTCAGACACACCAGCTTGTCTGAAAGTTGGTAAGTGTAAGGTCTTGTGCTAGTTTAACAAGTTCCAACTTGTGATGGATAGATGACAAGCAGATCTGGACCCGCCATTAAGAAGATGCTTAGGATCCCACGGTTACTAGGAGGCCCTGAGATTGACGCAACGTAGACTCACTCACTGTTGAGTCAAAACTATAGAACCTACATAACGTAATTCTAATCAACCAGAAGCTACTCTAAAAAGTGTTCATTCTGGTGTCTCTGTAGGAGGAGGAATAAAGAGAGTGGTTGTTTCACGGGCTTCCTGCAATTGCTGAAGAAAGATTATGGTAATAAGTCTATGTTGGTTATAAAGCACAAACAATAAGCTTTCAGAAACTGTTGACATTTTTCTGACAACTCAAACTAGTTCAAAAAGACAAACATTTTCTTGGTGAAGTTTATCGATTCGGGGTGTTTTCACACCTGATTATCTGGTAGTTTCGGTTCAATTGGGAACCAAAATTTCAACTTTTTTTTTTTTTTACCATTTTCAGCTGGTGCAGGGCTCTTTCCCAGTGTCGAAACTATCCAAACTAATTGAGAAACCTGTTCACCTCCTCGCCTGTGGTGGCGCTGCACCAAGAACCTGCTTCATACTGTGGGAGGGAAGCGACAGGAAAACTTCAGAAGATGTGCATAACTTCCTTCCTCACAAAATGCAATTCCAAATGGAATGGCATCAGATTTTAATGGTTGTAGGATTTCTCTTTTGTCTGTGGCAAAAGACCACAAACCATTTCCTCCTCTAGCATTAGACTCCTCCTTCTGTTTTGGCTCTATTTACCCAGAATGCCCTACACTGTAGTAAGCTTCCTGCTTTTGGAGCCGTCTCCAGTCCATTTCCATCCACATGCTTTCAAACCTCACCGGAGTTCACGTTAGTCGAACTGAGGCCTCGGTTTTTAGGCAGACCAGAGTTTGTGTTTTTTGACCGCATCAGAGTTTGATTGCACACTCACACCTCCCCAAATAAGTTGGACTTTGGAGACAAACGAACTAAAGTTTAATTAAAGCTGGCTAAACGAGGCTCATGTGAATGCACCCTCGGTTGTTTTGTTTTGTTCGTTTGAAATTCCTTCCTCAGTACATTAAATATTGCTAGAGTATATTTCTGTAAACCTGCTTCATACTGTGGGAGTCTCTGCCTGAAGTGGACGACCAGATGTGTCTCTGGTCCAACACAAATGAATCAAGCATCTAATTTACTTCCCCAGTATGCAGTCAGGTTTCTGCAGACTCCTGCTAATGATGTCGAGATTTGATTCAGGCGTTTTGAAGCAGAGAGACATGTAAAAGTTGCAGAACAATGCAAAAAGGAGTGGAAGACCCATGGACGAAGTTCAATGAGTCTTACTGGATAACTGAGCGATAAATGTTAATTATTTTTATCACTATAACTGAAGCACTCTACTATAGATGCAATCTTTATTTTCTATGTTACTCTAATGGCAGCATGACTGACTAAGTTCAGCATAGTTGTGAGTGAGCAGTGAAGCACTTTCCTCAAGACCTGAGTTCTTTATACGTTCCTCTAATTTGCCTTGGCTAGAAAGTAACAATGATTTCTAGTATTGCTACTAGAAAGTATTGAGTATGTATTTAACAGTTCAGATGTTGCTGTAAAGTAATCATGTGGCAAGTTATGTTCAAATAAAGAAACAATGTTGACATATTATGATCTTTATTATCTGGTGAAAACCACTTTTACCTCATCCACTGGTCATAAAACACAATCATATAAACTTCGACCATTTTTTAATGTATATATTCTTGTTTAGATCAACGAGCTGCTAATAATACATGACTTTAACATTTCTGTGTCTGGAAAAAGTTTTGCATTAGATGGGTTAATCCGTGTTAAGGTATATTTGGTTTTGGAACTGTTAAAATATGCAGTTATGTGTAATTTTAGAGAGGATCCAAAGTGTTCGTGAAATTTAGCTAGTCACAGACTGTTGTGGTCCCTAATCCATTGCGAGTAGCAGGGCCCCACTGTAGATGGTGCATCGCAGTTTGTTTTATGGGCTGTGCAGCTGAAGACCAGTATAACAAATCCTTTAGGTAAAGGTGTGTGTGGTGTGTGTGTGTGTGTGTGTGTGTGTGTGTGTGTGTGTGTGTGCGTGCGTGCGTGCGTGCGTGCGTGCGTGCGTGCGTGCGTGCGTGGCGCGCGCGCGCGCATGGTTGCTTGTGTTTTGCCTCTTATACACTAGCAACC
This sequence comes from Poecilia picta, assembly GCA_033032245.1. NCBI lineage: Eukaryota > Metazoa > Chordata > Actinopteri > Cyprinodontiformes > Poeciliidae > Poecilia > Poecilia picta. Next base: position 8,044,037 of record CM065365.1, read on the forward strand.
TTTCTGTATTATCATTACATTTATTGTATGCGAAGTTCAATGAGTCTTACTGGATAACTAAGCGATAAATGTTCATTATTTTTATCACTATAAATGAAGCACTCCACCATGTATGTTTAAAATGAAAATTTACAAATGATGAACATTACTTGTTTTGACTAATTGTAAATGAAAAACATAATCACAATAATGTAGAACTATGGAACATTTTAAAACATGCCATAGCAAAGTCACAATTATTATTTATGGTTATTATTAGTAGCAGTTTTGTTATTTACCTTTATTCTTGTTTACTGTTGCTGTTTTTACATTGTGTTAGTAAGTTACTGAATAAATCATACTTCTCAAAATAATTTAATAATCCACCCAAAAAATTGTTCCAAAGCAAACTTTTTCATCACCTCAATTATTATTATATTTTTTACTTCTGTTAGCTGTTAGCTTTACCCTCCCTGTGATTAACTTTTAAAAGCAGGTGGGAGCTGTGTTTTATTTTGTTTCTTAAGTAGTGCTGCTTTCCTCCAAGTGCCCCTTTGAGTTCTAAATGTGTGTGCAGACTGAGGATGAGAGTGAGTGAATGAATGAGAGGAGAGTAAGGGAGAGAAACGAGGAGTTGGAGATGCGAGACTACAGAGAGGCGGTGGTGGGGTGGGGTCGGGCGGGGAGGGGGACCTGAGGAGGCCCGTGTGATGGGGGTGCACTTATATACGTGTGTGGGAGGAAGAAGGGGAGAAAGCAGGGAGGGAGCGGGGGAGGCGGGCAGGGGGTGAGTATCGGAGGCGGAGCCGCGCGCAGGATCCTCCGCCCTCGCGCTCGTCTGCGAGCCCCTTGCAAATTACCTGTTTGAGCAGAGCTGATGTGAGCGCGAGTCGACGAGCACATGCCACGTTGGGAGAGGAGCCAACACCAACCAGCGCGAGGGAGCGAAGCGAGCCGGGCGCGCGAGGACTCTTTGATTTAATCCACCTGCTTAAATAACAACAGTAAAAGAAAGAAAAAAAAAAAGAAAGAAAATTGTGAAGTGGGTTATAACAAAACCTTCGAATTAGAAACGAAGCTGACTGAGGATCTGTGAGAGTCGCCAGGATGATGCACTTGTTGTCCCTCCTCTTCTCCGCGCTCCTGTGCCAAGGTAAGCTAATTTTTTTTGTTGTCGTGTTGGGTCACTGCATGGTGGTAGGAGAGGTGGACGCAGGTAAATGCGTGAAAAGTGGTTTCTCCTCCTCGCAGGTGCAGTCACAACTTCAACAACAAGTAAACGGAAACGACGAGGTTTTAAACCACATTCTTAAGTTTGAGCTCTCGCCGATAGTCTGTTTGCTTTAGACAAGCTTTAGGTTAATGTCCTTCAAACATCTACATTTGACTGCAATTCCCTCACTTACCTTTTTTTTTAATCAATATCAACTCTTTATCGTATTTCAAGAAAATTTCCGGCTTATATCGATAGGTGACTTATTACTGCCTATAAAGTCATTATGTGCCCGTGGTGGATCTGTGAGGAGGTCATCACTCACTCCTGATATGTGGCTCAATGATTATGATGATCTCATTAACATGAGTCATTTTTCCGTGTGTGTTTTCTGTCCTTGTTAACAAGCAGGCTGTTGAGACCCAATGATGTCGGGCTCCTGTATGATTTATGATAATTATGGGCTGTCCGTGCGAGGGAAGCATTCCTTACATGCTCTGTCTAGTAATTACACATAGGGATGTTGGCAGGAGTGTAGTCTTGTGTGAGCGAATGGATCCTTTAGTTTTACAGCAAACCAAATGGAATCTTTAGTTTTTAAGCCAGAAAGTATGTCGTGAAAGTGATTGTCTTCTTTTAGGAGGAGGGAATACATTTAAATATGGACAAAGGATGTGCGCCTCTGTGTTTTGCACATGTTTTGCATTTGTGGACATGTCTGCGGCTCTTTGTAGTTTTCCATTTTGTCTGCTCTTGTTGGGTCAACAGGTAGCAGCACCATGTGTTCTCATCACCCAGCCTGGCTGCAAGCAGAAAGCCATAAGCTCAGAGCATTTCCTGGGATAAGAGAGGGGCGGGGAGGTTGATCCCACTCTGCTCCCCTTCGCCTCGCTGCTCAGCAGTGGTGCCTGTTGTAAAAGAACACCGGGAAGCACCTTTCAGCCCAATCCAGGTGCTTCATTTGAATGGAAATGTCAAAAAAAAAAATAAAAGAAAGAGGTCTCTTAATGGCTTTACGCCCATTGTGTTGCTGCGGGGGGCGTGGGCTTTCAGATGTCCTCCAGAGTTGGTCATGATGCGAGCAATTAAATAGTTGAAACATTTTTATTTTCTTTGCTCGCAAGATTGCGAGAAAAGCAGTCGCAGTGATTAACACGGCGTGAGGAAACTACTCAAAAGCTCTCGCTAAACATTTGGGAATGGTAGTAATAAGGCTGCTGCTGCAGAGCTTGCTTCACAAACTGTTTGGGTTTATTTGATTTGAAGAGATCACATTTATAACAGCTGTGAGTGCTTGAGCTTCAAACTCCGAGCAACTGCTTGCAACCAGATACAGCAGGGAAGCAGGAGTCAGTCCTGGGACAAATACTCCAGAAAGATGCATCTGTTTTTTTGTTCACCGCCTCAGCTCCACCCTTCCCCCACCGTCGCTCCCCCACCCACCCCAACCACCACTCCCTCCTGCACTGCCAGTCCCAAACAGACAGACAGTCAGTCAGACAGACAGTGCCTCAGTGTCACAGCTGGTCTTACTTGTCGGCAAGTGGGGGCTCTTCTCTTGCTAATGGGCTAATCTTGCGCTGGGAGGGGGGTCACCCAATTCCACCTGAGAGTCATTCACTCGCCACTCTTTCATCTCCTAACTAGGTTATGTCAAGGCTTGCCTGATGTTTGAATCTCAGGAAAAAGGGATTGGAGGGCTTTAATTGCATGTTTGGGTTCTGCGCTTAATTTCCCACAACTGTTCATTTGTGCCCCGTCTCTTTTGAAGACCGCTTGCAGTCGGGCTTCTTCCTTTTGAAAAGCGATTCCTTTGTGCAACTCGCAAGTATTGTGCCCCCTTCATGCAAAATTCAGACGCAGTCATGAGAGGGATGGGGAGCCATCCGAATCATGACTGAACAGAAATCCCAGAGCTTTACTTCCCATTTCGATATGCTGTTTAACTCTTCACCTCCTAAAACACTTTTCTGTGGGCTGGAATATGGAAGTGGAAAGCTGCCCAAGTGGGCGTGATGGGACTAGAAATTAAAATCGACCTGATTAAAAAAAAAAAAAAAAAAAGAAACACTAAAATGAATAACTGCACTTTTATTTTGGTGGCAAGTTTTGACTTGAGGCTCAGTTAACATATTGGGTTGATAACTCTCCTGGTGACTTTAATTAGTTTCACTCCAGACTAGTTGGATCTGGAGGCTAAAGCTGGATGGTAGTTCAACAGAAGCTAATGTCAGTGTGGACATCCACCCTCTTCCAACAATTCCCGCCTGAATAAATGTTATTGGGGTCTCTGTGAACACTGTTATACGATCGTTTGAACCTCTGCTGTGTTTACATTAGGTGGTCATTTGCAGAAGAAGAGCTGATAATTATTTCCACAGGAAATTGAGGTTGGAGGGGGCGGTGTTGCACCAGTGATCGTCATGGGTGAAACACATTCTGAGCGCATAAAGAGAGCTTCCTAATGGTTGAGGTATAACATGATGTTGATATTTAAAAACACCTAAATGCTTCCCTTCTTGTCTTGTACATGTGAACCAACTGTGTAGCATCTCATGAGGTTTACTTAACTTTGCAGTAAGTAAAGCAGTGTAAAAATGTATAAAACAGAATTCACTTAGTCCGATAAAAATCTGCTCCTTGTCCGAACAGGGTTGAGGTTTACCAGAAGTTGCGTGTGGTGTTGGCAACCATCACCCACTGCGAAGAGATAAGTGTAAGTTGAACGAGAATAATTAAGCATTTGGAAAACTACAGGCAGACTGCAATTCTGATAAAAAAACAAAAACGCCGAAATTTACCAAGACTAGTGTTTCTTACAGAATTCTGTTTCATACAATTTGAATCTCAAAAGGTTCAAACTGTTCTACAGGAAGAATATTTCTATGACATTATGTTTCATACAGGAAGATTATTGATGGTGCACCACCTTCTACCTCCACCTCTGTGTAAAAATTTATTGGGCTTTCTATGAATAACAACACATACAAAGGTTATAGCAATTTATAACATGACTTGTGAGTAAACCATTATGAAGTTTTTGTTTTTTTAAGTAGACTACAGTTATTTTAAGATGGTAGAAATCCGCTTTAATTTTGGGACGTCTTGGACTAGCCGTTAGCTTTCAGGTTTGGGTTCAGCTACTCTAAATATTCACAGACTTCTTGTGCAAATAACTGCACATGACTGCAGATGAAAAGTCACATTAATGAATATTTGTCCTGTAGTTGAACAGTGTGAACCTTTTGAAATTTATTTTAAAGGGAAGTCTGCATTGGTCTTTTGTTTTTATTATCTGTTAATTTCAGAATCTGGCACAAGCTATATGCTAAGTAATCGTAGGATTACACCAAATGCAAACAAGGCAGTGGTTTAAAGGTCAAAAGAATAACAGCTGTTTGAAGTAATAGGATGATTTTTATCGAAATTGCTTTAAGTTGGTAGAAGTCCGTTACAGTCATGTCACTCTCAAGCTAGCTGCTAGCTTCAGCTCCTGGGACCAACTTACCTAAATAATCATCGGCTTCCATGCAAAAACCTGCCCAGTACAAATTTGATTGTGGTCTAGCATTTCTTTAAATTGAGAAACTATAAAAGCTATGGGATTTTTGAGATTAGAGTCGTTTCAAGACGGCAAATGCTCTCCTTTTCTTGGTCCCTCCTGGACTAGCCATTAGCTCCAACCTCCAGAACCAATTATGCAAATAACTACCTAATGCAAAAATGAAAGTGTTTCAAGGCTCGTCCAATATCATCTGTGTATATAAAAAAAGAAACAGCCATTGCATTTGAGTCTGAAGCCATTTTAAGTCATTCTTTTGGCGCCTTCTGGTGTAGCTGTGAGTCTCAACTAATCGGATTCATTCTAAATAAATAAGCCAGAGGAGCTGCAGTATTAAGTTTGCATAACCTTGCTTCAGACATTCTAAAATGTCCTTTTAAAGGGAATAAATGGGCTGCAAAATCCATGTAGTCTGACTAACAGCATCTTAAAGGAACAAAGGGAACATCAGCCCTATTAATCCACAGTTCCCCTCACTTCTTATAATAAGAATGCTTGAAATGCTCCCAAAAGTGATATCTATGCACGTTATTGTCCTGCTGGCTGCTTAACCCAAATTTAGCTGCTCATGATGTCTCTCAAAAGGCTCTAAAGACCTCTTAGTGCTTAGTTGCGAGTGAGAATGTGAAGTGGACCCCCTTTTTTTCCCCTCATTTCACACAGTTAGCACACTTGTGTTTTGGATGAAAAAGACCACGGATAAAGGGAGGCAGACGCTATTACTTATCCAAGAAGCACAAAGAAAATGAGATATAAGAAGGAGACAGATGTTCGCTGTTGAGAATAAGGTTTGTGTGTGCTTATTTGTGTGCACCTTGCGCTCCACTGGCCTTGATCAGAATAAGAAATGAGCGGAAAGTCTGAGCAGAAGGCAGAGCTGTTGCTGGTGGAGAGAAGGGGGGAGAAAAAAACAGCTAGGCTCCTTTTAAAAAAAGGAAAACAAAAGAAAACCTGAGGCCTGTTCAGGCTGGTGAGGTCATACTGTAAATTAAAGCAGCATTTGAGCCTGGGAGCCCCATGTCATTTCTCACCAGGGGTCCAGGATTCCTAGCATCGCCCCTGGTAGCAGCGCTCCATGACCAGACCATAACAACCAAGCCTAAATTACTTTCCCCCCGATCCACTAGCTTCACTACTAAGATTACGACCAACTAAAAGTAACGCGGAAAATCAACTCAGAGTACCAATGAAATAAGAGACACAGATGTTACATCGCTTTTGATTAAAACTCCTGGAAGAGCCGGTTTTATTACACATCTAAAAGTGGGTAAGCACACATTAGAGCGGCTCGTTACCCTGCTCTACTTCTCCGAGATGGAAAAGACGCTTCAGATACCGGCGTTTCTAAGAAATCAGGCCGGTGCATCTTCTCCTCCCTGGAGAATCGATGCTTATATCGTGTGCATCCTTACCATATGGTGCTCTGCTTTGGGTCTGCTCATTAATACTGCACACCTCAAATTAGAGGTGGACTAATAATATATACAGTGGAGATAAGGACAGTTTTTTCTAAAACTGCAATTTTTCATGTTTAGAATGTATTCGGCACATTGATTTTCTTTTTTTTTTGGTTCTTTGTCTGTATCTCCTTACACAGTGAGCAGTGAGTGGGTGTGCTCAGGCTTGTATCTACCCCACAGCAGGACACCGAACAGGTGGAGGAGTGTTGGGATTTTTTTTTTGTGCCTGAGGAAGGGGGGAGGGTATCTCTTTATGATCCAATGCTTGTCAGTACAGTTGTTGGAAGAACAGCTTGTTCTCATCGCTCACCTTGAGCGGAAAGATAACTCCAAGTCTCATTTGTTCTGGACTCTTAAATAGATTGTCTTTTTTCTTCTTTTTTTTTTTAGATCACTTTTGACTACTTTTGGCTTTTGTAGCAAAGCATTCAGCTCTTGAAATTGAGATTAGAAGCAGAATACTCGATTCATGAGGATGAAACCTAAAGTTTGCCAATGTTTTGGGGAATTTTAAAACTCCTTTTTTGTTTTAATTAATCAATAATAAGTGTTGGAAAAACCCACCACTCAGTTTAGTTTGCTACATCTGTCTATTTTTGTCTTGTGTTGATGCCTAAAAATGATTAAAATTTCTCCATTTTATATAATTTTTTCACAATCTGTCCAGTGTAGTTATAGAATTCAGGTTTGATTAGTTGAAGTATTTTATATGTAGATTATTTATATGTGAGAAGCTACAAAGCACTTGCAGTAAGTCAACCATGATTTTCTCTCATTGCTCATAAGTTGTTTGTATTGTGAACATCATACATTAAATATTTATTTTTTCTACTATGCAGCCAAGATGAAATGATTTAAAAATAATATTTAGATGTGTGTTGTTGGCCCAGTTGCTACTTCTGTTAGCCGACTCTCTCAATCCATCTGGGGAGGAGAACTGTGGTGTGTCCTCTTTTCATGCCGAAATGCAAACATCCTTTAAGTCAGAATTACAACTGGGAAACTGAACCCAAAGCCCAAAATTAATCCACAGCCCAGCATACACACCTACAGCTGTATGTTCCTTTAGTGTTTGACCACCTAATATAGATAAAAATACACTGTTATTGACTAGCGTTGTGTCTAGTATTTGGCACCAAATTATCCTGCTGGCATTCAGACTTGGATCCAAGCCCCAACCTCCTGGACAATTCAGATGCTACACTTCTTCCTCTTGCTTCCAAGTCAAGGTGTGTTCACACCAGCCTTGTTTAGTCCGCTTTAATCGAACTCCAGTTCATTTGTCTAGAAAGTCCGGTTTGTTTGGGGAAATGTGAATCGATTGAACTCTGATGCGGAGCAAAAATAAACATAAAAACCTAACTCTTGGTTTAGTTCAGTGGTTTCCAATTTTTTTCCCCTGGGCCCCCCCTATGGTAAGTGGACAGGTTTTTCAAAGTTTGTTTGTTGGACACAGTGCAATGTGAAAGCGAACCGCACCAGAGGATAATGTAACAAATGTTTTGGTCCCCAATCGAAGTGATGCTACCGGACTATCAAGAATCTCGACTATCAAGTTGTAACAAGGTGTAAAGCATCATTGTGTCAGTGTTTGCAATATCAAAACCTCAAAATATTATTTGAAAATGTTGCGATTGTTAATAAATTCCAAGTGTAATAAGTTCACAGTTTGCATGCCAATAAGATAATCCAGTTCGTAGGATGGAGTCTTAAATCATTAGATTCCCATATCAGACCTGGATTAAAGTAATGAATTAATTAATTATTATTATTAAGTGAATCACAAGGCAGATTTCACTCTGATTAAAAGTATTGTGGTGTTTTTTTGTTGCCAGATCTCGTACCAGAAAACACAGTTACACTTGAAAATCTCATCACCTTTCAGATGAGATGCAACGGTGAAAATATGAGTCAACATGTGTACATGCTGAGTTTTCTTAACATGTCACACAGAGCAATTCCCTTTCTGCTAGGTTCACAGAGCCGGGAGACTTATGACTGTCCTTGCCTTGAGAAAAACAAAAGACTTGTGTGGCAAAAGTAATCACTCTCAGGCGACGACTCAATAAAGGAAGGGTCCTTTGTTCGCCCGCAACAGTTTTACACACAGGATTATCAGTGAAAACAGCGGCGAGTGAATCTTAATTACGCTTTGGTGATTGGCTTGCCCCACTTTGAAGGCAGAGCGTGAGAGATATATTCAATTTTAATCATCTCTGCCAAAACTGCCTTTTCAGCTGCTTGTTTCTGATGTAATTAGCCGGTTAGGTAAAAACAAAAAAAAATTTAAATTGTTGGGAGTTTAGCTCATTATTTAGTCTTCACAAATCGAGTAAAGTAAAAATAGAGATAAACAAAAAATAATTCCCCCCCTCAACATTTCCTGACTTTCCTCACCACTCACATGTTTGCCTTGCAAATGGTTTATTTGTTATCCAAGAGGAAGGAGTAAAAAAAAAAAACTACTGTCTCGGCTTTAAAGACTTAACAGCAGAAAGGTGACTGCTCTGCACAGTTGTACCTCTTTTTCTGTGTGGGAATGCGGCACCATTGAAATGCACGAAGCCGGTTTTGGGTTTTGGTAAAAGACGAACGGTGCTCTGAAACTCTGTAACCCTTGTTTCGTGGAAGGGGTAACAAAAAAAAAAGAAAAGATGTGAGGTTGTTTCTGTCTTTTGTCATTGACGCATCCCCCTCCGGCTTTCGCTGGATTCCTGTGGACTCCTGCCGACTGTATTGTAAGGGTGGCTCTTTTTAAACAAATGAGCATATGATAGTGACTTCTTGCTCCCGCTTCTCTCTTTGTCATTAATATGGAACAGCACACACCCCTTGGAGGGGGAGGAGGAGGGAGGCGGCATGGAGTTGCTGCCGCTGGTCCCGGCAACTCACATGTGCAACCTGGAGAAGCGGGAGGAGGGAGTCTCTGCTCCGTATGAAAAGCCTGGCGCCACACCCTTCCCTAACAGGGCCTAGATCTTTGTTCAAATTTTCCATTAGTCGTTGCTCCATTTTAATGAATTCTTTGACTGACTCTCTAGCCCCCTCCCCCCTAATACATGTGATGGTAATGAATCACGAGGACAAATGAGGAATACCACAAATTGGCAAATCCCATGTATACGGGAAGCTACAGGATATTTGCTAATGCCACTTTTTGTTTTTATGAATAGGACTTGTGCGGTCACGGTTTCTGGGTGAAATCAGAGATAAAGTGCTTCCCGTTACTGCTCTCCTCCTGGCATAAAAAGTAAAGATGCACCAATCCGCTTTTTTCACTTCCGATACTGACGCACATATCTGACATTTAGCATTGTCCGATATCAAGTCGATACAGAAAATCAGCACTGAATTGACTTAAAATGTTTATTTTTTAATTTTTTTTTTAAAAAAAGGGAAAAATGTACTGAAATACAAATGTATTTGATATCTCTTCAGTCCAGTGCATCCAGATCATTGCATTTCCATATAAAAGTGGGTCATAGTGGTGAACCTTTAATATTTATGCCTTAAAGCCATCCTTTCTAACTATTAATGAGTCTCCTGGCATGCGAGGAGTTTTCACTTCTTTTATATTAGACCCTTTTTTTTTTACTTTGTACTTTTTTAGAGGTTAAAGAGAGTCAAGAAAGTTGATACAGCTTTGGTGCACAAAAAAAAGGTGAAACATTCATTTCATGCCTCGAGGCAGCTAATAAAATGACGAGGAGTTTTGTCTTGCGATTCATGCATGAATCACTCTCTTTTGCAAGAAGTCTCTCTCTATTCACTCTGTTGCCGTCAAGCCATTTTTTTTTTTTGATTCATGGAACATCACGCCGCTTCCATCACGTCCCAACCCCTGGGAACTTGGAAACAACGGTTTTGTGTCGGCATTTGACCCCCAAGTATTTGCATTCTTGCCTTTTTAAAAGCGGCTTCTTTGTTGCCCGCTGATGTCCACCATCCCTTTCTTCACAGGCTGTGGCAGCAAGTCTGCAGCGCCTGGAGCTATTGCTGATTATAGTGGTGCAGTTGAAGTTCTTGGAGACAGGGGTTCTCATTCAGGGAGGTTCACTGTCACAGGGGAAGGGCTTGTAGAGAAGATTTTTACTTGGAAATTAAAAGCATCTTATTTTGGCAGTATCTAAGCAGCAGATGTAATGAAGGACTAAATGGTTAGTCTATCTCACTTAGTCTTGTCAATACACTTGGCTCTATTGAATCTTTTCAAGAAGTCAATAGTGTGCCTTGGGGAAAAACAGATTGAAATGGTGTAGCTTCCCAACAACGGTGAATCACACATTTAAATAAAATTTTCTGGTAATAGACATGAACTAGTAGTGATCAAAGTATTACCGGCCAAAGATAATCTCCATTTTCCTTTAATCTCTTACCTTCTTGTTGTAATTATCTTTGAATCGATTACAACACAAACTCAGTTTTATTTTAATTTAACCTTTACTTGTATAAAAAACATTCAGAATGAAACGGCCTGCAGCATCTTTAATAGTAATAGTCTAATGAAAGTTGAAGGCATTGTTAGATTATTTCCATTTATTCATCTCAGCACATCTTCCCAGCCTTTGTACAATTTTTAATGAACTCTAAAAAAAGCTGCCGTTTTATGTGTTTATAAAAATATTAGTTTTTCAGTTTTGATTCAGATTAAACATGAATAAGATCAATGATTAATTGTGATTATTGAATTTAAAGTTAACTAATACAGTAACTGATTAATTATTAACCAAAATATAGAGACTCTTAAAAAAAGGCAGTTTTCTAAAACAACAAAATATTTAGTGCAGCAGTTTAGCCAAAAATGTCCAAAAAGTACATATATTTTCAATCTAAGGTGGAAAAAAATAAAAACTGTAAACATGTTTTACCCAGAATTCAAGTGGTATAGTTTTGACTCCATCTGCTTAAAGTTCTTTTAAAAGCTAAAAAAATCCTCATAAGCACTTTTTACAGTCCAATTATTAATCAATTAGTAATCACTTAATTCAAAAAATAATCAAATGTTTATCTCTACAGTGTATTGCCGTTAAATTAAGCAGAAAGAGCTGAGCTGTTCACGTGTTGTTTTTTAGCTGCAGATTCATTTTTTCCTACAAATGATCAAGTGTTCATTAAAGAAATTTTGTTATTGCACTTTAGCAAAAAAAAAAATCATATTTAAAAGAAGATTTTAATTTTTCTTTTACATATTTTAATGTGTTTTTAATATTGAATAAATAAGGGTAAATGAAAAATTGCCTGGTTAATCAATTACTAGAATCTTATTTGACCAATTAGCAAGTGAAGCTAATTGAGAGAAAAGTGGCTGATTTTCATCACTGACTAACTGATGGCTCCATCACGATTTAAAACATGAAAACCACTTGACATAAAACAATTGAGAATGATGGTGTGTTTTTTGGCACTAATGTACTACCATAACACTTGTATATTGGTCTGAGGGAAAATATTCTGACTTCAAAGCTTGGCTGGCTGATTGGTGCTCCACTCAAATAAACAATTTCTGCTAAATTACCAGAACAAAGCAGATTATAATAAATCTACTTTCATCCTCAAGTTGCAACACCTTTTGGCCTCGTCTCAAAATAAGCGACACGTTCCACTGAACGTTAGTAACGCTTATCCAGGGGGTTTGCACATTTAAAACTATTACCTAACATTTATGAACATGCCAAAAATACAAGCAAAGGATAAACATTTGGGTGATTGGTCATAAAAAAGAAAAAAATTAGATGTGTAGCTTGGGGAAGTAAAAAAAAAAGTTTGAACAAAGTACTAAAACAGCCAGCTTCATAAATTATAATCCCTTCTCCCTACCCATTTAAAAGCGTCTTCTTTCTTTTTCTTGCATTCTAGTCAGTGAACAGCTAAGACTTCCTTTCTGGCTTAAGGGCATGTCTTTTCTAATGAGAAACTGCCAAAAAAAAAAAAAACACGATTTAGTGTGAGGAAATGTAATCCTCACAACAGCTTACTGTGACTTGAAACTGTCTCGTCACTTACAGGCAGCAGCAGAGTTTCCTTCCCGGTTCAGATTTGCAGGCCATGTTTTTGGCTCGCGCCCTCCTTGTGGACGTGTTAGATGTTTTCTGATAAAGTACTCTTCGTCGCTGCTAAGTATTCAGCTGCCTCCTCTACCAGACCCTACGAGGGGAGGTGAAGAGATGCTTGTCTTGTAATTGGATGCAAAACTTAATTTTTCTAATGGGACGTATTAGGAGGTCAGCAGCCTGTGCGCACCTGGAGTGAATTTCAAAGCAACGCATAACCACCCTCAGGCTCCATTTATATTCAGGTTAAGGTGCCTTTTTTCCCTCTCGGTACAAAACAAGAAACAGGTGTTGTATGATTCCAGTTTAGTGATTTAATACAATTTAACAAGATTGTTTTTAAGTCTGCTAAATCTGTGGTTTGAGTAGGAAAAGAAAATCAGAATAAGAAAGACGCCATAGGATCAAGTAAAAGATGCAGAAAAACTGAGACGTCGTGTTGTGATCCGCTGAAAAACAGACCGAAAATCTGCTCAGAAGAACAGGCCCCCAGGGTGCAGCAGCTGGGATTTTCTGCATTTTTTTTTCTATTTTCTTTGGAGAGGAAATCTTAGGATTACCTGTCTCATTGTGGAGGACTTGCTGTAGCACGCTCACATAAACAAAGCCAACACGAATGACTACTCCGAACCGAGACGGCATCAGAGCCACGGTATGTTTTTATGAGCATGTTTACCCAGATAATATTATATTGTGAGTTTCAAATAAATAAATGAGTTTGTTCTCTGCTCAAGGCTACATCTTTTATTCTTTTTTTTTTCCCACATATCATGCTTGAATGAATCCGTTTCTTATTGAAATGTCTTGTAGTTAATGCATTTTCATATCTCAGGCCATTACATCTGCTGGTAGCAATGTTCGCTATATTAACAGCAACTCAACACAATGTCAGCTTGAGCTTGTAAGAGTTTGTTTATATAAATATGTATAATTTTTTTTATCTTTTATCCTTCCTATAGGGTACTTGGAATCACTCTGCTTTCCCTCGTGCATATTTGAGTATGCACAATATTTCTTTAGTTTTTAGTTGTAAATCTGTTTGGCAATCTGATGAAAACGGAACTATAAAAAGTAGAAGAGTGCCCACAAAAGGTCTGTGGCCTGGGGATCTAAGAAAATGATTTCTTGTATCATGTCTTAATCCAAACGGTATGTCCCTGTTTAATATTCTCATTTCCTTTTGAACCTAAAGCATTAAACACCAGCCCCATACAGAGACTTGGAAGATTTGATGCAAGCTAATATCCCAACTTTGACTGTGTGGTGCAATACAGTGGTTTGAGCACAGAGGAGGAAACAAAAAACATGTCTTTCATGTACCAGAATTATAAAGAAAATGTTGACTTAATATAAGGAATCTGAAGGACAGATAGTCGACTTATTTATCAGCAAGTTTATCAGCAAGTAATGAGTTTTGGAATTTGCTGCCCAATAACTCAATTGACAAACTCTTTCGAAGCAAAAATCATAATCCTTTTTGGTAATAGCAAAAGTCTAGGTATTCAGAATAGATTGAGTCATACTGGCTCTGTACAAAATGACTTTGCCAACCAGCATTGCATTGACTCATAAAATAGTTCAGTAATATTAATTTAATATCAATCTTTATCCGTAGAGCACTGTTTAAACACGAAGAGGGAAACACAGTCAAAGAAAGTAGAAGAGTAAATAGGAAGCAATGAAAAACAAGCAAACCAAAAAAGTTGTTATAAGCTAAATATGGCACAGAGAGTCTGTTTTCAGAGGTGTGTGGTTAGAGGAACCGAGGAAACTTTAGCGACCCGCTGGAGTTAAAATGTTGTAGGAACCCCTCAGGATTTCATTGTTGATGCATCACATCTTAGTCCTGGTGATAAATAGCAAATTTAAGCTATTCTTGGATGAAACTTTCTAGGAACTTGTTTTAAGTGGAAGTAAATATAGAGAAATTAGGTGCATATTGTGAAACCTCAATTTCCATTTATTCTTTTAGTGCGTGTGTATTGGGAAAGACTGTGAAACGTAAAACTACTGTCATAAAATGGTAATCTATTTTTGTTGCAACACTTCAATGTTTTCTTTTGCACATTTAATAATTTCTTTATAGTCTTAAGTTAAATGGTTTGTACACAGTTAATTAGTAAATTAGTAAAGTAATCATTAGCTGCAATAATTACAAATTAATTCATGTTTATCTGTCATGTTAGTCATTCTTAGCCTTCAGCATGCTGAGATGAGTTAAACGTCTTCAGTGTAGATTGTGAGTTTGCCTGGCATGTCATGACATTTAAAAAAGTTGACATGCATAAAAGATAATGCTGCAATGGTATTTACTCTATTCTGAATAAAATGTGGGGCAAAATGCATTAGTTTGTAGTATTGGTTTCTGCATCAATGACTGCCTGTCAGACCTGATATAGAATTAGCATAAAGAAGTTTCTCAAAACTAAAATGCCTGACACCGTTAGTGTAGCCAGATTAATAGCATGTTTTATCATTTGTTGGACCTTTAAGGTTCCAATCAGCAATACACTGTTTTCACCACTGCTTAGGCAGGTTTGTCTGTCAATTTGTTAGCATCAAACAGAAAATATCAATAAATAAATGAATGATTTTATTAATTCAATGGAGTTTTGTGTACTTGTTGAGTAGGACAGGCTCAACAGTAAAGCTCATTTCACTGTTCCTCCAAATCAATTTCTTCTGCTCATATGTTGAATATTTGGCGCCACCTGCTGAGTGGGAGGTTTATCATCTGTATTGACACAGTGCAAGAGCTCCAAAAGGTCACCAGAGTGTGAACTGTGGCTTTGCCATAGGGCTGACAGATTGAGCAGACTGGGAGAAAACACGAAGTTCTTCTTATAAGTAGATTTATAGTAGATCTATAGCTTGTTGTCTCCACCTGGTGGGAAAAACGGCCAACTTGCAACGTATTTTTACATTTTACAGAGCAAGTTCATGCCCTGTCGTTGCGACTAAATATTTATGAAACTGTTAAACTTTACAAGAGGCATTTTCTTTACTTGTACTTTCTGAAATTTTCTCTTAATTAAATTGCAGTTCCAAAATTAGCCTCTTCGCTGATTTGCTGTATTGCCCTTTTATATTAATCAGTCGGATTTGTTGCGTTTTAAAAGACTTTTCGAAAACGCCAATGAAACAATGCTGTTTTCAAATAAAAAGAAAATGCCAGCAGTTCTCCTCCATAAAATTCACACAAGGCACCCCTATTGAGTTTGTGGGTTCTCGTAAATACCTCGGCATTTTTATTGATACAAGTCTTTCTTTAAACTCCCCTGTTGAATATATTTGAAAGAAACCGAATCTTTAGCTGGCTTGTTCTTTTCTCTTCAGAAATAAATCATGTTTTTTCATTTAATGCCAGAAAACAGCTTGTTGCTGTGACCTTTTTACCTCTTATTGACTTTGGTGTCATTGTTTACATGAACGTCTCTGTTAGCTCTCCTCGCTTGTTTGATGCCGTTTGTGAGATTTACAACAAGCTGTAAACACCTCACCTTTATGCTCTGTATTCTCTGGTCAAATGGTCATCAATTTCTTAAAGCAGACTTGTTTATGGCAAGCAGAAGTCACTTCTGGGTTCCTACGCTTTAAAAAATGATGATCTTGTACAACAGCATATACAGCTGTTCAGTTTGACTCCACCTAGGAATTTTAAGCTAAGGATAGCTAAGCATTTTGGGAAAATTTGCTCTTGTTTTGACAGTGTGCTTTGCACATCTGGAGACAGAGATTTTAACCTATTTTTCTTATCAATAGAGCTCAAGCTCTGTCTTTTTCTGTTTCCTGATGGCCTTCCCACACTATTTCGCTTGATTCTAATCTCGCTTACAGTACAGTCTGGGATTTCTCCCTTTGACTTGGATTTGTCTAGTAGAATCAATCAGTGATCAGGAGAAGTTGTGAACGATGATGTTGATCTTCTGCTCTGTTTTTGAATTGCAGTTTTAGCAGTGACAGGGCAAGAAGTGAACAAAACTATTGAGTCTGTGTTGGCCACACCCCCAAATATTAAATTAACATTAACAGCCATCTTCGCAGAGGTGGACGGATGTTTACAGGGCAAGCAATTTTGGCCATAGCATCAAACATACGTCACAGATAAACGTTATCGATTGGGTAAAATGTTCAACATAAACTTCAACATAGTCCACACTTCTAGGAAGCAATCATTTCTCAATATCCAAGAGCCCAGACTCTCTGTATAAAGCCAATAACCTACGACCTCAGGCTGATTTTTACTAGACTAGTTTTCTGATGCTGCCACCTCAATGAGCGTGGTATGTTGAGGGTGTAATTTTTCCACTATGCCCTGTTTTATGCATGAAGGCTAAAAAGTTTAGTTTTGGTGTCATGTAGCCAAAGCACCTTCCACCATGAGACTTGTGACAAAGTGCAGAAGTGAATTCTATTAATTAATTTATTTATTTCCAAACAATTCACCAATCTTGTCGCCTTTTCATCCAGGCTAGGCTTTTGTAGTCCATGGATAAATAGTTGTCCTGTCAACAGACTCTACCATAATAACTGGGATCTCTACAATTCCCCCATCACCTCTTGGCTTCGTTTCTGATTAATGTTCTCCTGACCTGGCTTGGAAGTTAGGTGGACAAACTGTTGGGTAGGTTTGCAGCTATGCCATGATATTTGAAATTTCAAAGTTTAGGTTGTGAGATGTTGAAAGCTTCAATCTCCTTTATAATCTAGCCCCGCTTTAAGCTTCTCCTCAGCTTTCTTTCAGATCTGTCTTGCTGATTGATCTGTAATATTGTCTAACATCTGAAGTTTTCACAGAACAGCTACCTCAATACTGACTTTAAGTTACGGAAAAGTGGAATTTTATACTTCCTGCTTGACTTCTGAAGGTAATTGGTTGCAATGGATTTCATTAAGGGTTTATCTGCAATGTTTGTATATTTAAACCTCTTGGAGTCCCGCGTGTGTTTTGTTCAAGGTTGTTTTTTGTGTGTCTGTGTCGATTTGGGAACTGATGATCTGACAAGACACGCCCTTTACTTCCCCCTCTACCTCCCCCCTGATATCACGGTCAGAACCGTGATATCTGCCACATTCTTCCTGTGCGTCGCGCTAGGATCGCGGTTTGGTTAAACATGCCCTACTTGTGATTGCTACTTGACAAAATATAACAAAAAAGGTTTAATTATGTTAGTACTTTTGCAAAGTATTGTAGTTCTTTTTAATTATGGAGCCATCTTGAATTAGTTTTAGGTTAAAAAAATAAGCCTGAATAATATTATGAACACTAAATGTACTGTGTGAAACTTGTTTTCTGTTAGGAGCTTTTCTCTGGGTTTTCCCTGCTTTTGTCTGACTGTCTGCTTCAGAGGGCTTTTATGAACTGGGTTTTTAATTCTTTCTTGCTTGGAGGTGGAAAACCTGAACGGAACAGTTCTACTGGGGTTTTTACTTCTTAGCACTTGAGGCCACATTTCTGATATCTTGAACAGCTTTCATTGGTTGAAGAGACTTTGGATGCCTATTGACAGTTTTTTTAGGGGGTGGGGGAGCTTTTTTTTTTAGGGAAGTGGTATGTTTCACTGCGGCTCATACATTTCACAATCAGACAGATCTGCAGGGCTTTTTTTTGCCCATTTCTGCTTGTGTTCAGGGTGTACTACACAGAATAGGAGGGGGTGGTGAAATAGTGAAACAACAAGGTTGATGGTTAAAAGCACTTACCCTTGATGTATGGCTTCTCCTCATGTTGCTGTGGAAGAGGAAAATGTAATAGCCACAGCTAATAAAATTTTTAAAGGTTTTGTGTTCTCAAAATGACTGTGACATGGACTGAAATGGTTGGTTATTTAATTTTGCAGACATAAACGGACAGCAGAGACTAAAAAGGATGATTGGGTTTCTTGCAGTGATGCACCAGTGAGTCAGTCAGTGATCAGGATCTCCCAGATTCTGCTAAAATGACTCTTATCAGCGATCGTTGGGTGTGATGTAGCAAAAACTCTCAACTCCCACGTGGTTTGGTCTGTAAATTTATCTTTCAGAAAAATCAAACTAAGATTACAAACAAGGTTAGCACTGAGAAAGCGTATTTCTCCCCTTTACAGATTTCTTCAATTTTTAACTTTTGGTCATTCTGGGTAAAACTTATCCTGACCAAAAATTAACACAAGACCTTCTCCACTCTTTCACTCAATGCAGCTTAATAATCTCCAGGGGTGTTTTCACAGTAAACTGGGTACGATTGGGACCAGAATGGCAACGTTTGGTACATTTTCATCTGGTGCAGTGCGTTCTCGCACTGCACCGTGCTAAACAAACCAAACCCTTTTTAAAAACCTGCCCACCCCTATGCCTCTGGTGCTGTACTAGGAACCGCTGGAGGAAATGACACAAAAACCTCTAAAAGAAGATACCGAGTGCAACTTACTAATCCATTTATCTTTGGTAAAAGACCAGGAGCCATTCTTCCTGCTTGTGCTTGACTTGCGTGTTTGCTTTGGTTGCATCTACCCAGAAAATACAACCAAAGCAATTGGTATAAACACATGTAGGGTCAGTGTGACCTTGCTGGACCGCACACAAAAAAACTCGATGGGAACCAATTGACTCCATCTCTTAATACTGCGGGAGGGTTAAAATTAAAAGTTAAGCTGCAAGTTAGACTTTCAGGAAAATTAGGAGTCAAATTGGTCAGAAAAAGCCTGATTGTTGCATCCCTAGTTTATTATGGCAGTTGTACGTGCTATTTGACAAAAGCAGCAAACACTTTTAATGTCATCTTTTAAACAAGTTCATTGTGCACAAAAATCCACTTTGTATTGTTCTAAGTTTCCCCACTTGTGCAACCTTCCACCCAGTTCGTGTTAGCAGTCATCCTACCGAATAATCCAACAGTCCTGAAGTCGAAGGCAGCCTCGGCGGCGTAACGGCACACGTTAATCTCCAGCCTTTCACAGCGCTCCATCAAAGCAGACGCTCGGCCGTGGGTATTAAATGCAAAACCACACAGATTGATGTGCAAGCAGGTACATAATCTTTTGTATGTATTATCTGCATTCCATGTATTTCTCTCACCGTTCTCGGCGCTGTTTAGCCAGCAGAGGCTTTAAGACCCCCCCCAGTGTCTAGAAAACTGAAGCAGGACACGATTTAGAACCATCTTTTTTTTTTCTCTTTCTCCCCTAATACCCACCGACCTTATTGGGATGAGCCGCACTGTTTCACAGTGAAGGGTTAGAAGGTCAGCTCTGTCGTTACAGTGCACACATACGACTTTTTACCCAACTAATGTGAGAGTACAGGTCTTGCTCTTTCTATTAACAAAAGGTGAGAGCGACATGAATCATCTGTTGAGCAAATTTCTGCCTGGTAGTTCCTGTTGTTTACAGCATAACAACTTAGAGGTTATTAATGCAACAAAGCAGGTGTGAAATTCAGACACTAATCAGACTTTTTTTGGGATATTTCAATAAATCATTCCGTTCATACTAAGAAAATGTAATCCACGTATCATGTGACGTCTAATGAAGTGCTATAGGGACGACCATTAGGAAGGTTTTTGTTCCACCCCCACCTACCCAATTTTCCCTGCCCGGCATTTCTTTCTTTCTGTCTGTGCCAGGATCTATTTGCTCGCAACAGGATTGTGTTGCGGCAGCAAGGTTTGATTGGTATCCTCAGGCGACACCTGACAGTGTAATATGGTCATACAGATAGCCTAATCGTGAGCACAACTGCTCCCTTGTGACCAGTGGGGGGCTTCACATGTTCTAAGGATTGTCTGCCGTCGGGTGGTGTGCGGGTGCGGGGGCTGGCTCTGCCTGGGTGGGGCTGTGGAGGCAGCACACACCGGCAGGCGGGTGCTTCAACAAAAGCTCGTAGCAGTTGTGTAAACAGTTTGAATCTGTAACTCCCGGCTGTGCTAATATCTCAGAGTACAGTAAAAAGAAAAGAAAATCCCAGATTTTAACACCAGTAAGAGGGGACTGCAATTTCTTTGGCTTCCCTCTCAACCTTACTTTTTTTTCCTGTCTATTTGCACATGCAGTCGCTGAGAGATGTGCCTTACTGTCATTATCGATGCATCAATTTAGTTAGAAAGTAACAGCAGCTCGGGTTGTCATGGTTTCATCTGATCATCATATCGAAACCTCCTTTATATATATTGTTTAAATAAACCAAAGACAAATTTTGTCTCAGATCATGTTTGGGATTTCTGGTCAAATCACCAAACTAAATAGTTCATTAATACTTTGGTCACTGAAGTCATTTTTAGGCACAAATTCCAATCAGCCTCATAATTTCAAGTTAGAAATTTGTGCATTTTTATTTGGTGACCAAAGTTGGACCTGTGGCCCTTTAAAGGATTTATATGATTTAGTCTGCACATAATATTAACACCTTTTTAGGACAATATTTACAGATATTTTTCAAAAAAGATGAAGACTGTAAAATCTTAAAATGGAAAATGTGATGTACAGCACAAAGTATTCCCGTGTTGTTAACTATTTTCTATGCTTTCACTTTCCATCCACAGCAACAGAATCACAAGCATCCATTCAATTTTACTCAAATACAGACCAATTAATTTAGCCAATTTAGCCATGTCCTGAATCTGTCAATATGTACTAAAACCAAAATGAAATAAAAAAATCCCCGTAATTTAGAAAATTGTATCGTTTTCTTTTCTTTTACTGTTTTAAAAAAATACTTCTAACATAAAAATGAGAAAAGTGTAGGGTTAATCTGTTGACTATTTTTTTCTATTTACCAATTAAAAATTGGATGGTGCTTAATATATTTTTTTACATAATTTGAACTCTGTGAAGCTTAAACTCTGGTACTTGAGGAGTTCTGCGGAGAACACATCTACAAAGAAATATACTTGCATTCAAAATGTATATTTTCGACGGACAGGCGTGCTTCACAAAAAAGATGGCATTGTCTAGAAAGACATTATATGCAACATCTCAAGACATCAGCAAATGCATTAAGACTTGGGCACAAATGGATCTTCATTATCCATGTGTAGCCAAATTAATCATAAATCAGTTTAAAGGCTATAAAGAAAAACATCTCTTAAATCTCACATGAGACTTAAGTGGATTCTGAGTCTTGTGCCTAAAGCTCTTAATGGAGAAAAAAAACCCTCAACTTCTACAGTGCGTCTGAAAAACTAGTTAGCACTTACTGTAAAACCTTCACTTTTTATTTTCATTCTCTCAGCTGTGATATGAAATCTGCCACAATTGTTGACTGTGAACAAAGAAATCAGAGTTGCTCTGCTGGACAAATGAGACAATGGCATTTTCCAAATTACTTCAATCTTTTACTGTGTTGTGATCCGTAAAAACGTGTCTGCCTGTCGTTCATTTTTATAAATGCCTTTGTCTTTAGCGTATCAAAAACGCTGCGAGCTGTATCTCAATCTCCAGCTCAAGGTGACATCTTAAGATTGCTTGTTTGTATTTTTGTGTCTTTTTTATATCAAAGAGTCTGGAAATGTTCCTGTTTTTCGTGACAGCAAAAGCAAACCTTCACATCTGCATGTGAGATAAACAGAGCTACATTTCACATCTAATGCAATTCAGTCATCAAAGATTTTTACGTTTTTAATTCAAAAGCAAATTATTCAACTAACTTTTCTAGTTGATGTGCTTCAGGAGCTTTTTGGCTAATAATTATTACAAATTATGTTCAATTTGTAATCCGGAGTGCAGATACTTAATCTAAAAGTCAGTCCCGCTCTCATTGGCTCTGCTGCTTCAGGCGAGCAATGCTGGCAGGTTTACGGTCTGTATGCAAAAAAAAAAAAAAAACCTGGAATATCTGCTGCCTGATGTGACACCTTGTGAAGAAACCTAGTGAAATGACAAGTACTTTGATGTCAAGAAGCTTGTTTTGAATGTGTCAGGAATATTTTACTGCTTCCTGTTAACTGAGAAAAGCGAGAGTCTTTTAAGAACGCATGGATTCATTTCCCGCTCTAAGATTTACTGATATCACTTCAGATTTTCTCAGTAATTCAAATGGTCCTATATGCATCATTGCAAAGCATTACCTTCTGCCGGCTTCATCCACCATATCACGCTATCCAAGACTCTGCTTTATCATTTTTTTTCTTAAGACTGTAAACATTTATTTTATCATTACTGTGGTGGCACTTTTAAAGCCTTAATTGGGCAAATTTTTTGCAGTGATTGCTAGAGGAAAGGGGGCTCTGTAATTTTAATTACACCAGCTAAATATAGAGTTTTCAGACAGCAAGTGCTGCCCTTTGCGAAACTCTGCGCACTTATCTAAGACTCATCGCAAATGCAGAGAAACACCAGAGGACCCCAACAACCACGTGACCTGATACCTGTTATCAAAGCTCAACCGCTAGCCTTGGATTACCAGAACAGTTGTTATTCTTCAGGGATGGGCTGAAGTCCAAACAGATATACAGCGAGGGAGAGAATTAAAACTGCAAGAATTTGCACTTTGCAAATCAAGAAAATAAATCCAATGCATTCGAATTATGTATTCAGATTCCGATCAAGCGTTGTAGTCAAATGTACTCCAAATTATAGTGTCATGCTGTCTAATTTGGTTGCTTGTCCAATGCTGGTTTAATTGAAAGCTATCTGGCTAAGGAAGTCCAGCAGATTGCATCGAACACTCTTCCTGAGAGGAGAGAAAAATGACACAAATGCACTATCAGAGACACACTTTCTGTAATGGCAAAAATAGATTTCTCATTGGGTCTAAAAAGGGTCTGCAGAGTTCAAGGCAGCGATTAGCTCTGTTTTTGGCTCCACATAGGAGACACAGGTAAATGCAGAAGCACTGAGTTAAACATGTTTTCTGTAGGAAAGGACAAACACAAAATTGATGACAAAAGCACCTTGACCCAAGACTGATCTACAGCAAAACATTGAAGCAATGAAATAAAAACAGCTATAGTAACTTGTCAAGGTATCTTTTTTGGAGTCAGGCGTGGCTAAAGATTGTGGTCATGACCTAGGAGTAATTTTTAGAGAGATGAAACAAAAACTAATCTTGACAAAGCCAGCAATGACTTTGTCAAGTAAAGACTCACTGAGCCAGGATTATTTTCTAAGAAAATTTTAAATAAAGACAGAACACAGGTCATGACGACAGTACCTTGTCGATGTCTCCCTTGACCCTTAGTGCAACGCTCAGGAGGAGTGCAGCAATGGACGTGTTGTCCCATCAGACCATCGGTTGTCCCATCAGACCATCGGTTTATGAAAGCACACAAAAAACCTCTCAATCGCACACTGGGTCTTTGCGATCCTGTCGGTCTGTGCACACAATATAAAAACGTGTCTGTTTTAAATTACCTCTTGAGTCTGCGAGAGGGTTAAATAAGATACTCGGAACAATGCCACGTGGCGATGGTGGTTGGCGTATCATCCAATAACTGGTGGGTTGCTGGTTTGAGCCCAGCTCTGTTTGTCTCCATCATTATGCCCTTTTAGCAAGACACTTCAGCCATCTTGCCTCTGGTGGTGGTCAGAGCGAACGGTAGCTTGACTACTATCCAGTGGCTTGCCACTGTTAGTGTGTGAATGACTGCATGTAGTGTGAAGGGCTTTGGGTGTCCTCTGGACTTGATAAAGCGCTATACAAGTGAAGACCATTTACTTTTACCATTTACAGAATCACTTGGCCAGGAAAAGTTTCCACTGCAAAGAAAATGAAAGAGCAGACAAAGTTGATAGCTGCAGTAGCACCATTACTGGTTTCCATCATTTCTATTTTAACAAAAAAAAAGCTAGAAGAAAAAGACAGTTATTTCAGTAAAAGTTATGTCTGTGTGAAGAAAGTAGGAAGAATCACAGATTAAACAAAAATTACCCTCTGAGATTCTTTTGTCCATTAAAAACCAAGCAACAGTTTTCTGACTTTGGCATAAAAAATTCTCATATTTTCTTCAGCTTTCACTCTAGCAAAACACTCTTGTATATAGCAGCTGCAGGGTTACCTAACTTTACAGCCAAGGTCTCTGCAATTAAAAACGCTGATTTTGCATGTCGATGTGGGTTCATCACCAGGCGCAAGCGCGCAGAGCTAACCCAGTGATGCTTGTAGGATGCAGTTTATTAACGTCTGAAGTCTCCTCTGCAGATGAGTACGTTATCGTGCTTAAATTACTCAAAAATAATTAAGAAGGATCGACTTTAATGTAGAGTCAATAGGCCCAGACCTTGCTATTCTTCAGCACAGCAAACATTTGGAAGAATAAGCCAATTGAAAGAGTGGATTTTATTTGACGCTTTTTAATTTGCTGAAGTGAAAACATTGAGTAAGAGTGTTGAATGGTGCTTCACTTTATGGATGAGCGCTCAGAGTTAAGTTTATTACAGTGAATACAGAGCTCTGAGAAGACTGGAGGTCACCAGTTTTTTTGTTTACAGTTTCTGCTTTTAAAAGTTTGTATTTCAGAGGTTAAAAAGTGTTTAACTGAGCTCCACTGTTCTTAAGTTAAACTATAAAGTGTTGTAAGATGTGTTTACAAACCCCTTCTTTTAGACTATAACTCTGCTCTTCTGCACAGCAATCAGCATTTTCGTTGTTTTTCCTGTGAGCATTTCTTATCGTGAAAAATTTCTTATAAGAATCTTGAATGATAAATTTCAGGTATTGATGTTAAATAAAAAAAACTAAGAATATTGACAGTATGACTGGAAATGTTATTTTTGTGATTTTCTCTACTTTTTGTTCTGTGCAGAGCGTCGGTCAATATCAGTAAATTAAAAACTGCAGTTTCTGTGTGTAGTGATATAAGTGAAACATCTTTAATGTCACTTATAGCAACTTAAAGAAGTGTCTATAAAGGCACTATGAAGAAGTCTATCGTGGATAAGCATGTTTTTCAAGGACAAAATTTGTGTTTGTGGTGCTATGAATGCTGTGTAGTCATACCTTTAATTATTTTCCCCCTAAACAAGAAGTAATAACTCTTGTCTTTAATTGTTGTTACAATAACAACACAAAATATTATAATAAAACTCTAAATCCATATTGCCCACCCCTATTTTCCATTTTACTCAAATGAAAGTTTTGATCCCTTTTGCTCTGTCTCATGTCTTACCTTGGCTTTGAATATTGAAGTTGTGGCCTTTAACAGATGGGCCATCATCTTGACAGGAATTAAAACATGAGAATCCATTAGCCTCTGATTGGCCCTGCCACTGTCTTGCTCATTTATAGCCCAGACGCTTAGGTGAGCTAATGCATGCACTTCCAAAAACAAAAGCCCCAAGTCTCCAAGCCGAAACGTTAGCCACCGAGATGCATTAGGAAGGGTTAATGGATAAATAGGAAGCGGTGGGGCCGAGCCTTGTTAATGGCCATAACTTTGCCTTTAATGGTACATCGTTAATGGGTGGGTGAGGGGGGAAAGGGGGTTGTTGGAGGTTTTTGTGTCAGGACAGCGAGCTCGACTTTGATCGGCCTCCGAGTCTGCCCACAGGCATTTCAGGGCTACTTACCCCCCTCAAAAAAGTCTCCCCACACACACATGCATACACATACACCACTCCGGGGTCCTGTAGCATTCGCCCCTCGAATACATAATTCACGACATAATGGTCTTGATTTCTGAGTGCACTTACCGCCCGATCGCTAAAGCCAGCTGTGATCCTAAGAGCAGTCCATGCGGCCAGCTACAGCTCATCTGCTGGTGTAATTTATTACATTTTTTAAGAGGTTTTCACTGACACGGTCGAGTGTGCGGATAAGGACAGTTTTAAAGACTAACGATCATGCAACAAGATCAATTTCTAGGAAACCGCATGGCAAGTCATTTAGCAGGATGATCACCCGTCTTCTAATGCACTTTTGTCTTTCCTGTCTCCTTTTCAACTATGGAAAAATGACTGACATTAGGTGCAGTATAAGCCAAATGTGAAGCTGCTGGTACTTTTTCCACCTATGTCTTTTTAGACAACTGAAGTTTGTCTAAAACCTTATCTTTAGACAAACTTCGATCAATAATAAAGAGAATAAAACCTGATTCTCTGAGTTGTTTATAGTTTCTTTTCTGAGGCTCAAATGAGCAATTTGAAGCAAATCAGGGGGAAATTCGCTGGCTTGATTGTGCTGTCAGCATCTATAGTAACAGAGTGTTATTTTAAAGAGTCTTGATTGTCATTCATTAAAGTTCTTGGTAATGGCTCTCTAAGATTTCATATTGAACTGTCTCACTAATCAAAGAAAAGAAATGCAAGAGACCGTTGAATAGGAGTCTTCTCTATGTTATGTAATTTATATGCTTTATATTGTCTTCAAGGCTTTAGTTATGTTAGTCTTACAGTGGCTTGGAAAAGTACCTATATCTTCCATTATCCATTATCACCATTAAATAGTTTCACATCAACAAATTTAAAATAGATCATTTTAAGCTAACCTGGTCATATATGAAAAGCTAATTGCCACTGTTGTTTATCTATTAGGGATGTGCCGATCAGGTTTTTTCCTGCCGATACCGATACCGATCACCCCTGAGGGCCGATCGCCGATTCCGATCCCCGATATCGATCACATAATTATTATTTATTTATTTTTTATCATAAACACTACTGTTACATTATGTAGAAAAAGGAACCATGAATTCACCTTAATTTAGACAAAAACTTGTTTTTAATAACTTTTCCAAGAAGAAAACTAAACAAAACAGGCATTGTGCAAATTGAACTGATATCAATAATACTATCTTTAACAGACTGATAACATATGAAGGTTCTGAAGAAGCTAAATAATGCAAAGAGCCAAAATAAAACCTCTCAACATTGCCAAAAAATTCAAGTATAAAACTTAACATTCAAAGGCAAAAACAGGATCCATTACAATAAACAATCCAGAGTTACTGAATGAAAACTTCCTGTTAGCATGGCGGCTAGCTGGTTACTGCTAGTTCTGATTGGCTGTTTCTGACTGAGCGGAGTAACAGGGAGGAGATCGATTATTTTTTAGAGATTATCTGTCTCATGTTAGGACAGAGAAAGTTTTAATACGTATGTAAAATGTATTTTTTAGGTTAGATGCTGCAGCTTTAAACAGGTTCGGTGTGAGAGTCGCTACCGGGTGGAGCAGAAGCGGCTCCGTGTCAAATATTACTAAATATTAAATATTACTACCTATAGCTGAGCAGCGGTTCAACAGCAGAACCAACGTCTTACATCGCAGCTCGAAGACTTAAATCATTTTCCAGGTTATTAGTTTAGCTTTCTGACCGTCATGCTAATCCGGGTGAATGTTTGTAGCTGTGCTGCTTTACCTGCTCTGATCTTCCATGTCTTTTTACTGCATTGAGCCTCGATGTAGCCAAACTCCGTCATTGTTTTTATGTCTATTAGCTTCGTTGTGTTGATGCATTTTGACCTGCTTCTATTTTCCGCCGCAACACGCAAACGTCCTCATTCACTCAGTGCGTTATAGTTACACATCGCTTAGGATTTGTTGCTGCGCGTTTGCGCAGTGAAGGAAAGATGAGACCAGCTGGACAGACAGGCTGGGAAATGAGATGCAGCTGATCGGTATCGGTAACGGAGCCAATGATCGGCCGATCCCGATCATCACCGATTTCACGGAAATCGGCCGATTATGATCGATCGGCACACCTCTATTATCTATGAATGAGCTCTGATTAACTACGTAACTCATAAGCTAAGTTTAACTTTTGTTAGCCATCCCAAGGTCTGTAGAATCGAGGATCAAGTTGAAAAGAACATCCTTATCAACACGAAGTAGGCCCAAAGATCTCAAAAAGAGAAAAAAATGCCTGTCACATATCAGTTTGGAAAGAGGGTAAATCAACCCAAAACTTGCCAACCTACCAGAAAAGTCTCCAAAAACCTCAGGTTAAATTCAAAATGTTGCTACAACATCAGTCGGAAACGGCATCGTAAGTCCTTCGGCATAAACTTTTACAACTTAAACAGAGCGAATGTGATTTTCCTTACTGCACCAGGATGCAGGAGAACCAGGAGGCGTATTGTGTTTGCAGTGGAAACGCAGCTCTTCGTCTTCTTCTGGGCTTATTCTTCCCGAGCTCGCGCTGTTGTTCTCTCCACCCACTCAGATAACACTCAGCAGGTGCAAACAGTTTCTACCTGTTCTTGAGGGCTTGTCAACAGGTATTCTGGGAATTGTAGGCAATCAAAGGATGCAGAAGCAAACAAGCCATGAAGTGAGTCATCTTCTGCAGTATGTGTCACTCATATTCTCATACTGAGAAGATTGAAATGTTCCCTCAGATATCGCAAAAAATAAATAAGGGGAAATATATTTCAGTTTCAGAGGCTGTGAGCTGAGTCTGTACCAATAAAATTAGAATTTGAATTCAAGAACTTTTCTTTCTCCATTACTGTTTGAATAAGCAGACCAAAGGGCATTCTGTACTTTTGCTACAATGCTTTGCAAAGGTTCAGATGCCCGTTGTACTTTTCCACATTTTGTTGCCTGAGGACTACAACTATAAAATTATTTTATTGGGATGTTGTTTGATTTGGTAGGGGTATGGTAAATGGTCATTTTTTGTACAACTTATTAAAAGCTTGTATTCTACCAACCTGATTTAACATTTAATCCACATTACTACAATTACAATTACTGCTACTCTTTTGGTGTATGTTTCTACCAACTCTGTGAATCCGTTACCAATATGTTTGAGCAAAGTAACTCGCACTTAGTCAGACTTGATGCAGACCATATCATGAATTTTAAAATTTTAACCCTGATTAAAATTTCAGGGATTAAATTGACCTTTGACTGGATCAGTCTAAAGGCCCACAACATACTCGGGTGTACGTCACTCCGCAGAGGTCCTCGCGTACTCAATGTGAACTCAAAGTGGACGTCCGTCAGACACGCACTCTGCCACACAACAAACTGTTTTGTATGCGATGCTGAGCTGATGAGGCTGAGAGCCGGTGGAACCAGTCAGGATGGGCATCAGCCAGACTACTACTGTGTGCTTGGTGGCTGTCCTGGTGGAGAAGAAACGGGGCTAGGTTCCCAACTTGCTAGTATCCATTTGGATTGTGCGAAATGAAGTAGTTTGTCACAAGAAAGGTAGGAATTTGGCACGCTTGACTATAAAATTTCAACCGTTTGTGGACAGCAGAGTCACCTTGCAGCAGGGTTATTGTCCTGCTACAAGGTTAACCTTTACCCCAGTCATGAACCTCTTGGTAGTTAGTATCTTTATGGGAGTTGGTTGTATTGAGTTTTTCTTAAGGTTATAAGAGTGAAAAGGATTGGTATTTTTATTTATTGATTGATAAAGGTTTTGGAAGCTTCTCTTCACATTGTTGTCAGTTTTGTCTTCATAAAATCTGAATAAAATACACTAAAGTTTATGGTTGTAATGTTAGTTTGTAACCTTTATTCAACTAGGGAGAGAAACTCGTTTAGATTAGAAATCTCATTTACAAGAGCGTCTCAGTCTGTGCAGCAGCAAAACAGGACAGTTTGTGACAAAAGGTGAATAACATCTAATATTCCTGTGTGATTAATGTTTTTACAATCTATGACTGATGGAAACTTTAACAAGGTGAAGAGATTTGAAAAGAATTGTAAGTATGCCATTCCTTGTAGAGGCATGATTAGAAAATGCACTTTTTGGTGGCCTTGAAAGAGTTGGTGATTAATAATATGAAAGGGTTTCTTCAAACGACATGTTTCTCAGCAGCCATGGCCAATAATTACACAAGTGACCTATAAGCCTGGAGGCAGAATAAATCTCCTCCTCCTTTCCAAGCCCGCCTCTCTTGTCTTTGTCCTCTCTTCTCATTCCCTGATGAGAAACAAAGGCAGAATCCGATCCCTCTTCAGCAGGTCTGTGCAGGTTTTAGGGCCTCCTTAGTACAAAGTTGAAACCAGAGAACACGGAGGCATCGTTTTTAGTCACAGGGCAACAATGGGATCTCGACAGGTGAGACTGCAGGCAGTGCATTAGCCCCATTCCCGCCTGCTGCGGTCTGTACGTGTCTGTTGACCACACATGATGCGGCTAATGAACATTGTTTTCTTTGCTCGAGGGGGAGAGATGTGCCTATCGATGTTTCGCTTTTGAAAAATGTTTTTTCTCCACCGCAGGGGTTGAACTTTGTATCTGTCTAGAGAGATCTTCATTGCTCAGGACTTAAATTGCTTTAAGAATCTCTTGATCGTTAGTCTGCGTGCCCTTTGCGCTGACGTGCTCGGCGAACTCTCTCACATGCACGTTTGAGTCGAATGCTCCTGTAATATATTCTGAATCGTCATAAATTGGGTGGCATGCTTCCCAGGCATGACTGGTTTTGTCATCTTTCGGAGAACAGCAGACTGAAAATGTGGCCGTGCTGCTGGGTTGAAAGGGGGAAGCTATTAAGTTTAATAGGCTCAGACTAATAACGCCGTGTGTTGCACGCTCCGAACAGGTTCTGTGTTTGCTGTGTCCACACATCTTCAAAAGAACAAAATTGTTTAGTCCAAACACTGTGTGCCTAATAGAGTGGAAAAAAACGTGAAGAGATTCTACTTATTTTTTTAGTAGTCTGGATCATAAGATCCATTTTTAAAACTCTGCTGAAGATCCAAGGCAGCAGGGAATCAATAGAAAATGTTCTGCTGTTCTGTTTGGACCTTTTGAAGTAAATTTACTTTTTGCATTGAATATAGTAACTTTTGCCTTTCTAAAGAGATGGCTGGACACGGTTGGACATTGTTCCCTGTTTTACTTTAACAGTGGTTCTCCATTTGTGCTTTCAATTCAGTTTGCTTCGTGTGTCGGAGCAGGTTTCTGTTTGCAGTCAACCCACCTGCGGCTTATTGTCTTAACTTGCCTCAGTGTGTTTAAGCCTGGGGTTTTCTGTTGTCTTTGTCAGATGTTTTCTTAAGTAAATTCGCCTTGAATTTCTAACCTTCATCTCGCATTTGGGGTTTTCAGCAAACAACTTGTGATTCCAAGGCTCAAGGTTGTGTGATGTCCTAAGCTGAAAATAATTTTATAGGATTTTCCCAAGGTCTGAAGAAGCCTTAAATGCAATAAATCAAATTTTAGGCGTTGGAAAGTCTTAAACATGCTCATATGTTAATGTGCTGAGACACAACTGGAAGCAAAGCGATGGATTCTGTTGAAAATGAAGTGCTTTGAAGTTTACAATTGACCCTTTGCAACTACATCACCCAATCACGTTGAGGTGCCATGACGGACGTCAGAAAAGAAGACTGGGAGATATTCTTCCTCTTACACTGGAAGCCTAGAAGCATTAATGTTATCATAATGCAGTATTTGATTATTTCCACTTAATAAACTTACCTATGAAAGTTAATCTTCGTTCCCTGTAAAAAGTGTTCGCTCCAATCCGCAAACACACCGACGATTACTAATTCTTTTGATTTATGGCTGCTATCTATTGTTGTCTAATTTTCTCATCAAATATTATGCAATAAAAGCCTGGTTTGCATCCTTGTCTGTTTGTGTGAAACATTTTGACAGGAAAATCTACTAAATGAAAGCGACTCTAGGCTACCAACTGTCTGTTTTTTTGACAGAAAGTTGGTTTATAAGAGTTAATGTACGCTTATGTAATTCACCATTTATTAAGTTAAGTTAGTTTTCATAATTTGAGTCGACCTTAAATTGAAATTACAAGGATCTAAAGAAGGCCTTAAACTTTCCGACACCCTGTTTTTTTATCTACTTTCATCTGATGCCATCGCAGTTATCAAAACCCTGGAGAGTCAGGATAATTGCAGCCAAGCTAAATGTTTTTTTTCACAACAAACTAGTGGAAGAACGGCTATTCCCTATTGATCTACTGGCAAATATTCTCAGTGAAATATGACCACCTCAGTCACAAGCAGCAGAAATAATTAAATCTGCATTGTTTGCTTATACTTTGGACCAACTGTGTCCCACCCTCCAGTGACCTAGCGAATACCAGCTTCTATTACTTGAGGTTATTCACACGCCGATACAGGTGAAGTAGTGTAGCATTTCTCCAGCTGGCTGATATAATGTGAAATAAGGGACAGTGCTGCAACAAGTGGAGGTGGGTTAATGTTGCTTTACTACAGAAAACCCTTTTCTCTAGCAGTTTCTCTGGTTTTTCATAAGTTTTAAATGGCAGCACTGGTTTGACAGGAAGCTTTTTGCCGCTTCGAAATGGCAACATTTTAAAACCTCGGCCTACTTCAATGCCAGAATCTTAGCTATGCCTCATTTAGGCAAAGAAAAATGCTAAGTTTTCCACGGTGGTAAATGCAATCATTTTTAAGCAATTGGTAGCTTAACATATTCAGTTTTATGCTGATTGCTGCATAAAACTGCATAAAATATCCGCAAAACTGCTTGAAAGTGTTAAATTGTGTCTGTAGAGTGCATATAAAATATTAACCCAAATGTGACATCATCCATCACTTTGTGGGGAGCTCAGTAGACTCAGGTGTGGGATTAAGCTGTTTCCATCCTAGATTTCAGAATTAAAATAGCATCTTTAACTTTTTAGTGAGGTTAGTTTTTTAAATGCCCTTCCCCTCCAATCTGGCAACAAGCCGGTAACATGAACTGATCAATTACCTCAGGTCATTTCTGTAGTTCTGGTCCGGAACTGTTTCAACAAATGGGTGTTATTTACAATGTCACTGCTTCGACTTTGAAATACTGGTTTATTTTTGCTGAATTGGTTTCGAATTGATAACCGGCGAATTGTTAAAAGCCAGGCTTATCGCTACAGTTATACGAATCTTGGAAGTAGATTTATTCCTCCGGTGTTATCTCGGTGTGAAATTGCTCACATACTGTAGCATTTAATGTGTGAAAGTAAATTGCTCCGCTTTTCTTGAGACCAATTTCACATTTCATTGTAGTTTCATTGCATGGCCATGCATGAATGCAGTGTTATATTAGTGTCAGACAGTATCACACACTCTCTTTCCCTCATAAAACTAATAAATATGTGAGGCTTCAGACTGTGTTTCTTGAGGAAGTTGTAGATAAGAATCCACTGAGAGCAGATCACTTATTAAAAAACCAAAGAAAGAGCAGACAGGCCTAGATGAGCCAGTCAAGCTGCAGATGTAGCCTTCGGCTGTGTGTGTGTGTGTTGGGGGAGGACTTTGTCAGAAAATGAAAGCTTTGTCTCAACTCTTTCTGTCCATAAGTTGACCTTCTTTTCAGATGGAAGGTTAGGATGCCATAAAGTCATGCTTAAAATCATGTTTTTTTGTTTCATTCTGTGCCCAGAAGCAGGTGGTGTGGCGTAAAGTAGGGAAATTGTTACGAATGCATTATGACACAAGCTCAGTGATGCTCATGTTCCACAATTGGGGCTTTTCCAACCGTGAAGTACAATACAAAAATCAAATCTGCTGGTAAAATTGTGAAATGGAAACGTTTAGAAATTGTTTTGACAACAAAACACAGGCATTTATGCTTTTCAATAAACATTTTAAAATCTCAATCATGAGTTTTTTCTTTTTTTAGATTAAGTTGTTTGTGTTGGTATTTATTTTGAAAATTGGTCCATTTGTAGCTGAAGGAGCAGCTTAATCTTATTGATAGTGGAGATTTGCAGATTAGAGATTTTGAAGGCAAATTTCTAATTACCAATTATGTGAAGCTGGTAAAGTGGGAACTTAGGACTAAGTTTGACATCAGACCCAGTTCAATGCCATTTTAGCTAAAATGTTGGAATTTCAACATGGTGAGGCCCATAAACATATCTTACAAACATTATTTTAAGCTTTACTTCCTCTAAGCCAAAACTTTTAATTTTTCCAGTTTATAGTTAGATGCTCTTGATTTTAGACGCTCTTTTGCATCCATGTCTTGTAAACATAAGTTTCCACCACATTTTACTACTGCTGATGCAACTAGCAGCCATCTTGAAACACAAAGTTGCTCCCAGTTTCCCAGTGGAAAGTCTGGTTTCCCATGGTCTTTCAGTTGATTTCCCAGTTCCAACTGGAGCGCAGCGTGAAGTGCTCTTACCAATTTCTTTTTAGAGATATAGACTGCAAAAAAATAAAAAATTCTACTTTTTAGAGTTTTTTTTCTTAGTTTCATGGTTAAGTGCCAGATGGCGGTAAAATCTGGCCACCATCCGATTCCTCAGGTCAACTCCCATTGCAGACTCACAGACACGCTTGATTTCCACCCTGCACGGTTAGAAAGTTTGTATCCTACCCGTAAAAGTTGGGCGTTCTTTCTCATTACATGTTTAAAAATCAGTCAGCTGTAAAGACCGAGATACTTTTCTTGTTCTTCTATTTTTTTTTTCCCGTGCCCACCAGCTCTTGACAGTTAAAAAATACAAGCTGATGGCTTTAGTTTTATGCTCCAAAGACAGTGACAGGCAATTACAGTGGGAAGGAAAGAGCTAAATTACAGAGCATACAGTGTTGACGGTTGGAATGGTGCCTCGTCGGTTCAGCTCGCTAGAAAAAAAAAGGAAGAGAGAAGCTGTGTGAGAGGGATGTTGTGCGAGCCCTGCTGTCAGTTATCCATCAGCAACATGATTATACCTCTTCCCTCGAGAGAAAGAGAGAGAGAGAGGGAAAGAGAGAGAGAGAAATAGTGAGAATGTAGCTGTGTGTGTGTTTTCTTTTTTTTTAATGTCTCTCTTCAGCGTGCTGATGTTGTACACTTCCTGAGCGTGATACTGGAGCAGAATTACAATATAGTCATGTGTCTGTCATAGTCGGTAACAGATGAGTCGGCTGAGTGTGTGAAGGGTGAAAGGTGTGACAAAGCAGCCGAGCTCAGATGGTAAAAGATAGCTACAAGGATGCTTTGGGGACTCCGATGATGGACTGTTCTGGTTTCCTTAAAAAAAAAAAAAGAAACTCCTCTCTCACTTTCCAGTGTGACGGCAATTTTTCCTGACAGCGAGCACTTAGAGATTGAGCTTATTAAATCACTGATCTCTCTCATTCGAGGTACTTGGTGCGGCTAATCAAAATTCAGCACTTGTTGAATTATTAAAGGAAAGACAAGGACGAGAAGCGGAATGTCACGGAAGGTTAGGCTTTCTTTGATTTCTCTCTCCTTAGGCAAGTGCAGTTCACTTGAAGAATCTGGCCTTTCTCCGAGTCGTATTGATCTAGCCGGAGTGGGTCTGTTTGCCCCCTCTACGCTGAGCCGCCTCTGAAGCGAGGCTATTTGCCATCAAGTCTTTGTGGACATGCGCCATGGGATCCCCCATTCACTGAGCAAGACTCATTTTCGGCACTTAATAAGTTTGGGCCTCGGCTTTCTTTGGGATGTTGTAGGTGAAAGGCACGGACACGTCGGCGCTCACGCGCACTCACACAAACTCCGGTGTAAATGGGAGGTATGGGTGTAAGGTAGCACAACAAGGATATGGAGACTTTTGCAGGGTGGAAGCTGATTTCCCAGGCGAGCTTCTATCCGAGCTGTCGTCAGCTGTCTCCTCTCACGGATAGAGGCGCCTTAATCAGGAACATGAAAGTATCTCCTGTGGTGCTGCCTTCTGTCTCCATCACTCACCTGTCTATTGGTTGATTTACCTTTTGCAGGAGCATTAGCTAACTTCTTCTTCTTTTTTTCTTGGCCAGTATGAGAGCATGTTTTCTATGACTGAAGAGGATTTCAGATAAAACCCTAGGAGCCATATTATTTGTGGTTCAAAGGACTAAAATGCTTCTCTGTGATTTGTAAATTCCCAGATGTATTGAACTGGAACCTTTGTCTTGAGAGGCAGGTGGATTGTCAAGAGATCTTTTTTTCTAGATCGGTCTCGAGAAAATCCTTTTGAGCGTTGAGTTTATGCCTTTAGTAAGCTGCAAAGGAATATTCATCCAAATTTATGAAAATATATGTCAAAACTTTAATAAAGACAACATGTCTCGGTGCAGAAAGACATTGGAATGACATTTTTGGCATGAAGGGAAAAAAGGCTTTCCAAACTAGTCTGGCCTCATGTGCAAAAGTATTCTGTTAAATTACAAAATTACAGTGATTACTTTGATTACTGTTAGACTTTAAAATCAAGTAGGCATTTTCCATCAAATTTGACTTTGTAATTAAACACCTCGAAATTGGGCATCCGTCTCTTTAAGAAATACTTGCATTTTGACAAATCGTCAAGTGGTTTTACACCTGACAAAACAATTAGTAGTATAATGCTAACATATTTTATATTTTGGCTTGAAATGCATCTATCAACTGGTCAGTGATCAAAATTGGGCGACTTCCGTTTGGTCAGCTCTGAGCTGTCATAAACTCTGCAATTTCTTTTCTCTGTTAAATAACCTTAATGAAAACTCCCTCTGTTTTCAGTTAACATGATGTTGTTTGATGCACTGTTTTCAGTTTAGTAAAACTCAAATAAAGCATGGAGCACATTGCATAAATGAGGACAATCTTGTAACCCCGTTTTCCATGACTCCTACTCCTTTCAAGAGACCTACGGCAACATTTCTTGTTAATTTTATTGACGATGCTTTTCCCATTTAATTACACAAAGTTTTCTAAAAATCAGTTTGCATGTCTTCTAATCTTACAGCAAAGCAGAAATCAGAATTAACTAGTAGGTGCAGTTTTGTGTTTAAAAGAAGAGTCTTTTATGTCTCTAGCTTCCACGGTCATAGAAGGTTGCAAGGTTTACAAAAGAAGCCTTGGCTGTTGTAGACAAAGCCTGAATGCAGAGGTTACTTGCACATTGTTTCTAACAGAGGAGAGTTGCAATTTGAGCCATGAAGCACTTCAGCCTCATCATTCAAACAAAACTATACAGCTGCATCTTATCTGCAAAGTCATTTTTTGAGGTCAACAAGTTTTTATTTCCTAACACATTTAAAGGGATACCATTCATACAAGATATAATTACCAACATCTAATTGAATTTAGTCTACAATAGGTACAGATGAACAGATTCAATTATTCACTTACTAATATTTTGAATGCCAGATTGTTCAATTGAAACTAGTATGTTTTAAAGTCAAACCTTGTAATTTTTTTTTTTCTAAATTGATGTCTGATTTCTGGTCTGTCTTTTTGTGAAACTACTGGTTTTAACCAACTCTCATATTTGATATAAGATCTATTCAGTATTCAGAATATTTTTCTAGTCTCTCTGCCGGTCTCTCTGTGTATATTCTTTAAAACAGACACTCATCTTAACTCTAAGATTTCTACATTTATCTTGATTTGTGATGGACAGAGCCTGAAAGCTCACTGAGACAAAACAGCAGGTTGTTATTATAACCACCTTGTATCTGCCGAAAGTCTTGCTCTCGTCTGCTTACCTGAAAGACGTGGAGACATATTTCCTTTTAAATGGCTTCTTATATCGTTGGTGCTTCCTTTGACTTTATTTTTAACAGCTCACTGAGAGTGAAAACGACATGAACTGGCATGAGACTTGTATAGAGGTTTTCAACCCCCAAAGAGTTCTCAAATACGCTTTGAGATCTAAAACTTAGTTAAAGCAGGTATTTTACATTTTCCAGGCACATAGTGCCATTTAAAGCCATATTTACCAATCAGCTGTGTTCCCTTCAGGGGTTATGAAAAGGCTGTACATATCAAAGGTAGCTGAAAAGAAATTTGACTTTACATCATATCCATATCTAATGCCTTGAAATTGGCCAATGTCTCATACTTAAAGGACCGGACTGATGAGCTCAGCAGGTTCACAATTAAACCAGGTGTTTGCAAATTGTTGCTGCCGCAAGTCAAGGGGAATGTCATTTGTCTTTCTATAGGCACTGATCTGGTAGAGTGCAGAGGGGAGGGTGCTCATCAGTGCCCCCTGTGAGAAATCTGAACCAGACAGAGACAAAAACATCTTACCCATCCTCTTTTTGAGGAAATTGCACTCCTGCCTTCAGGTCAAAGGCACCTGTTGCTGTCCATGAGGTTCAGTTGGTACAAATATTCCTTTATCCAATGCGCCAATCAATTGTGACCAAGCATGGCACATTCTGGAACATTGTAGAATCTATTAATGTGTGGATTATGCCTTGACCATCTTTACTAAGAGCACATTCACACCAGCCCTGTTTAGTCTGCTTTAATCAAACTAATCCTTCTAGGAAGTCAAGTTCACTTTATGAAAGTGAAAACTCTGATGTGGACCAAATGAAGCTAACTCTGGTTCCCCTAAAAACCTAGATAGATGGTTGACGTGAACTCTGTGACGTGGATTGAATGCATAATGTGAACACCAAACGGACTGGAGACCACTCCAAAAGCAGGCATTCTGGGTCATTAGAAGCAAAACAAACATGAGGAACTTGTGCTGGTAGAAGGAGAAATGGCTCCCGGTCTTTTACTGCTGACAAAAGAAAAATTCTACAACCTCTAAAATCAGACATGACTCCATTTTTGTTTACATTTCGTAAAGAAAAGAAATTGTGTACCTTTCTTCTTCAGAGGTTTTCATGTCTATTCCTTGAGTAGTTCTTAGTGCAGCGCCACCTCAGTCGAGGGTAGGAAAAAGGTTTTGAGTTGTTTGGCGCAGAGCAGTGTGAAAACAAACTGCACCAGCTGAAAATGTAACCAATGTTCCAATTCTGGTTCTCAATCTAACCGAGTCTACCAGGACTGCCAGGTGTGAAAACACCTTAAGTTTCCCCCTTCTGGGGCGACATAAAACATAACTAAACTGATAAAGCTCAAAAAGTCAACTTTTTACCGAGTCTTCTTCGCTCTATGAAAGCGTCCACACTGAAGAGTGTTGCTGCCGCCGTGAGCTGGTAATACTTGGTTTGGTGTGTTCACTGATCGGGAATAGACTGGATTTTTGAGTTTCCAACTGGTCAGCAAATGGGCGATCTAGGAACACTTCTTTGTGCCTCTCGAGTTTTATTTAAACATTACTGTTTTCTATACCTTACCTCAACGTTCGCCATCATCCCCTTGTTGCATCGACAGCCGTCGGAGGTGGCGACTTGCTTTTTGTTTTGCTTTGTGCACGAACATGTGTGCAAATGTTTGTCACTCTGAAGACACTGTTCTCCTACTTCTGTTGTGAAGGATTACCTTATCTTAGCAAGCAGCAGGAGCTCTGCTGTCTGCACCTCAACGTGTGATTAGTTCTCATTCTATTATGGCGTAATCTCCACAGATAATGGCTTTTCTTAATGCATACTATTTTAAAGTTCTCAGAGATGCAGATTTATTAGAATATTCCAAAGAAAAAAAAACAACAAAAAAAGTCTATTTGAATTTTAAAAGGGAAGGATTCTATTAACCAGGAAGAGCGATAACCTTTTCCATCTCTGCTGGGCTCATGGTGTAATCTCATTCTAACTTTCTCTTGTTTTTACGAGCAGTTGTTCGACTCATCCTTGCAGGTTGTGCTGTATTTTAGTCTTGAGAGGTTTGCCTCTCATCACTGATATACACCATATATGATATACACCACTGCTGGTTGCATAAACGTGCACACAACGCACAACCAAATGAGAATAATAATAAAAAGAATTGCTACCTTCAGCAGGTTCTGTAGGGCATTCAGATTATTATTATTTTTTTTTTTCTTGCATTACTCAATGCACGGACACGCACAGGTGGAGCATACAATCAAGATAGTGACAGATTAGTTCTGGCAACCTAAATACCTGCAAAAATGAAATGTAGCAAGATGTCATCAAACTTGACACGTATGCAAAACATGTCCCTGTGTCTTCCAAAGAGAGCTCATTAACGGCCCCCTCTCAATATATTCACAATGTCTCCATTAGCCTTTTTCCCCCTCCCTTCCTCTTCCACCCAGCTTGTGCAATCATTTCTGCCTGGATCAGAAACCTGCACGTTTCATTAGATTTCCATCAGACAGGCAAAATAGCACAGTGCAAGATAGCTCCATCAGCATGCTGCGTCCAAACCAGCCATCTGCGGTACTGTTTCAGGTGGATCCCATCGAAAAGACTTAGAGGCGAGCACAGTGCAGACGCATATGAAACGTCCAGAAAAGTGCACATATACACATGCAAGGTAGTATTTTTAATTGAATAAGTAATTTAAAAAATAAAAACGGGTTTTAGTAGCTGCTGATAGGCTTGTCATTAGGTCTGTAGTGATACAATAATCTCACGATATGATACGATACACGATATTTTGTTCACGATACGATATATATTGCAATATTCAGCAAAGCGATACAATTCAATACACTTTTGTGATTTTCTGAAAGATTTTAGAGGGACAGAGTGATTTTGGTGACATTTTGTGACTTATATAGTTGAACTGAATTAATTTAACTGAAAACTGATTAAAAGCACCAACTACACAACACCTGGCTCTGGTTGGACACAGACATAAAGTCGACAGCTGGACAAATGAATCAAACAACTGGTGACATGTTTCTTTTAATTGAAACAGTACTAACTGTAGCTTAAGTTACATGTATTTGTAAAGTAAATAAAGTGAACCAAGTACCTTCTCTGAATAGTTTGATACCTTTTTAACCTGAACATCTGAAGGAATCACTCTAAGCCTGATGACCGAATCACTCTCCTGGCAAAGCAAGCAGTGAGTGAGCAAGGTGACAGTTGGATGTTACAATACTTGCGGATGAATATCGATTTTTTTTTTTTCTAGGAAAGAAAATATCGATATCTATATTGTGATATCGATAGTATTATACAGCCCTACTTGTCATGGTAATAAATTTTGCTGGACGATAAATTGTCCAAGACATTGAGATAAACGACAATATTGTTGCTTTTGAGATCATGCAGTAATGGCAAAATAATACAAGAACACATTCTCAAAGATCAATGAAGTTTAACTTCTAATGAACATTTAACACTGGAACTGGAAGACATTTTAAATATCCAAAATAAATAAACAAACCAACAGAAAAAACAAATGCAATAAATTATAAATTCTCTGTAAACAAAATTGCATTCTATAAAAAGGGGCTAGTTGAGACCAACGGACCGAACTGAAAACTTTTGTCATCGAGTTTTTGATAGAAAGAGAGAAAAGAGAAAAACAATAAATCATGCAAAATGGAAATGATTTAGCTTGTTCTAATATATCCGGCGATAAATTGATTTATTATTTACTGCAAGAAGCTTAGATGCAGAGGGAAATAAATATGTAAAATCTTTTTAAAAAATTTAAATTATCTAACACATTTTCCTTAAAAAGTTAAATCCTTTAAATAAACTTCTCCATATTGGTCGGGGTGGGAGGGCATATTTCAAGTTGTTATAAACAATGAAAGGAATCCAGAGCAAGAAATTCATTCAACCAGGCTGACGGGTGACTGGGCTTATCTCCGTGTTTGCTAGGAAAAAGTCCCGGTGAAGATGTCAGCGGTGGAAATGTGGCGATGTTTTGTCCTGTCCCATGCTGTCAGGAGTAAATGTCGCCAAGTCTCATTGTGAATGCAGGGATTGTAGCTCTTTGGGTGAAGCCCTAAGGTAGGGCTATGTGTCTCTCATAGTTTCCACCGGGGTGGAAGTATTCCGCTTTGATGCTCTCATAACTTGTTCCTGCTTCGTGGACACAGCTGTCGGCGTCGATTATCGTCACTTTCACAGATTTACTCCACCTCACACCATTATCCACACATTTTAGATCTATCTGAATGCATATAGTGCATATTTTATTGAACATTTGTATCCATAATGTCTTGTGTTTTTTTTAGCAGTCATGCTTACCCAGTTTTTTCCGCTTTGAAAAGCAGGAACTGTGATTAACAGTTGCTTTCGGGGGTAATTATGCGTGGCATAAAAAAAAACATGAAATTAAGCATTAAACATCAAAATGTATATGATTGTAAATAAAAGAGGACAGGAAAAGGCATATTTGTTATTCAAAGCTGCTGTGACAAAAATAAAAACATCAATGAGGTAAATAACATAAAGTGTATTGTTTGTGGGACTCAACTTCAAGGATTTCTTGTCTGCACAAGAGAAAAATAATATAAACATTAAAAGCTTGAATGACTTGATCTGAACTATTTAAAAATGATCTATTATCGCTTTTGTATATGCGATATTGTAAAGTGTTGCAACTAAGCACAAATGTAAACAATTTATAACGCAAAGGCAAACAGTTCCTATAGCTCTTTAATTCTTAACAAAGCTGATAATTATTTCACCACTTTGAGGCATTCATAAACCGCACATAGTGCAGTGAATGGAAAAAAAACTTGTTCTTTTAATTGTGTTAATACATGCAACAGAGCTGATGTTTCACGATATTGACTTCCTTTCTTTATATTTGAACTCGTGTAAAAAGTGTTTGACACACCAACACACAACGGAAAGATAGTAGAGTGGGATAAAACATCTTTATAGTCCCCACGTTCTTACGTTTTATAGAACTGCAAAAATCTGACACAGTTAAATTAGAAAAATGGAAACAAGTAGTAAATTAGAAAAGTTTACAACTTAAGTTTATGTTTTTAAGATAGAGGGACTTTCAATCACGTAGAAAACTGCTGTTAAATCTCCAGGTTTTGGACAGTTATGCATTCAGGATGTTATAGCTTTTTTAAAATATATACTATACATATTTTTATCCCTAAGAGATTAGCTTGATTTTCTGTTTTAATTATTGCAGGATGTATCTTGCAATAAAGGTGCAGAAAGTTAAATTATTTTTCAGCATACTCTCAATTTTGAAGTTTAATTTTACTGTTATAATTAATATTTCCAGTATTCCTACTTGTTAAAGAAAATGTTTGCAAAGGCTTTAAAAATGGCTTAGGTTAACAGAAGGGACAAGAATATATAAACAGGTATTGGTAATAGACATCAACTCTGATGATAAAACTTTGATTTTAATTGAACTAAAAGACGGCTATTCAAGGTTTCTAAAAAAGAAATTGCTCTGGATATTGACTTAACTCAAATGAAATCACAAGGAACATTTGACACATTTACAGAGTTGTAAATTGGACCAATGACCTAAAGGTTTCAGTGCACTTTTAATTGGGTGTGAAAAGCTGTTAAAAAGCTTTTGAACGGGTTATCACATCTTACATGCCAGCTAACCTTGACTGACTGAGTTATAAAGCTGCTAACTTGCCCCAGATCATTATCTTTAACTAAGAAAGAATTTTCAGATGAACTAGCCTGTCTAATTGAAAAGTAACCTCACAACGTAACCTTGGGTGGCACTTCATTAGTTTCCACAACATGACTTTCCCAAAAGTGACTAGTTCTTTTTGTAAGTAACTGAGAAGTTTAAGAACAATAGAAACATGTTTGGGAAGGGCAGCATGGCTGTAGTCTGCTCTACAAACTTGGATTGTTCCATTACTTTCTCTTACATCTCATTATAAGGACATTAAAACTTAAGAACAATGACAGTAGCATTTCTTAAAGCATGATGTTTTAAAGCTGTAATATATCTTGATGCCTCAATACAACCGACTCCTAAGTATTGCCAAGGTTTACTTTCAAACAGGACTCAACGTTTTCTCAACTTTACAGGTTTTTGTTTATCTAAGCAAATTTGAAGAAGATTAGATATTTGAAAAAGAAGACTGTGTTGCAATTTAATATTTTATTATGTTTTCTTCTGATCTTTAGTTAGGGTGAATCACATCCGCCCTGTTTGTTCCTGTTTAATCAAACTCCAGTTCCTTTGCCTTGAAAGTCCTATTCAATTGGGGGTGAATGCGTAATTGAACTCTGCTCCGCCTACACACCTGTTTTTGGTCTCAAATTAAACTCAGTCCACCGGACTATCATGTGTGAAAACACCATACAATGATTAGATTTTGTCTTTATCTACAAAGGCAGTAGCTTTGTTTCCCAAATGTCTCATTGATCGCTTAAAGCCAATATAATGCCACAGGGCAGTGGAGTCTTGATTGCTGCAACACCCTAAAAAGGATGCGAGTCCAAGCAGCTCTGTTTCAAAAAGATGTAATTAAATCTGTATTTGACATCCTCCTTGTTTTTGGTGCCGTAAAAAAACAGGTTTTCCTGTTTGGTCCGGAACCAGACTGATAGTTGTTTGGCAGCTCATAATGATGAGCGACAAGTGTTGGCACGGGAACTTGTTGGGCCGAGTGCCAAGAACATGGCAACATGAGCAGAATTTGCTGACTCCGGGTAGGCTGTCTGATGTATTATTTTTTTGGTTCTTTCTCTGTTTAGTAATAAAACACTTCAGCACTTGGCTATTTTATGAGCCCGTGTGATAATTTGGACTTGATGCAGCATAGAAAACAAATATTTCTAAATGCGTCACCTCGGATTCAGGTCACATCAACTGACCAAACCGTCCCTCAGGGTTGAAGTTGTTACTCTGTCCTAACATGGACAATGGTAACCATAGCAAAAGTATTTACTTTCTTTCAAACGGGATTCAAATGAGGCTCTTGCACACAGCAAATGAATTCATTCCAACTCTGCCCCAGAGGAGAGGAAACCTTTAAAGCTCCAATGAGTTTATAGTGAAACTGAGAGCGATTCTCAAAGTGTGCCGCTTTATTATTTTTCTTTACTGAAAGAACATAAGTCGGACAATTTCAGAGCT
Organism: Poecilia picta; assembly: GCA_033032245.1. NCBI lineage: Eukaryota > Metazoa > Chordata > Actinopteri > Cyprinodontiformes > Poeciliidae > Poecilia > Poecilia picta. The sequence continues at coordinate 8,088,756 of CM065365.1, forward strand.
GAACAAGCACAACCAAATATTCAATTAGCTTCATTCCTTTCCTGAAAATACACAAGCATGACTTGTCGCAGATTCAGCAGATAGAGGAGAAGGGACGGCCGGCCGCTGGTTTGTTCTTGTGTGCTGAGCTGCCGTTGAGCTGTTTGGGATTTTAGCTGTCAGATTTGTGCTCCCGCACGCCCACTTGCACATTTACCTAAGCCTGAACTCTGAAGAGTCTGAAATGCAAATCTTGAGCGCCAGGGACGTGTGCGGCGCCTCATTTTCAGTCGGGCCGCAGCAGCCTCCTCTTTCCCCGCGGCCCTCTGGCTCTAACCCCTCATCACAAACTGCTGGCAACATCCTGCCCACCCTCCACCCTTCTTCTCAGAGATGTCGCCTCCATGATTTGGATCAATTTTAAAGCAGGAAAAGGAATTGCAAGATGATTTGCCCTCCTTAGGAATTGTGTGTTTTTCATTAAAAGTTAATGATTCTAAATAGGTGTGTCAGCAAAGAGTTGTAAATACTAAATGAGACTTGCAAATTTTAATTGTACCTATCTTTGTGCAGTCCCTCTACCTGCCTGAATAATTTTCAGCAATGCGTACAAATTGCAAAAAAAAAAAAAAATCTATAGGATGCTCCACAGATATTCTCACTCCTGGTGAAATGATGTAAAAAGCAGAAAAAATATTTCAGAAACATGATCTGCACTGATACATTTGGATAATAAATATAATCCAACATTCACTACATTTAGTTGAGAAAACACTACCTTCTGAAATGATATTAACAAAATAATCAAAGTTATTGACTCGCTCTTACTATTCCTACAAGATGAAATATATCTAGAAACTTTAATTTTGTGATCCATATGGAAGAAAAAATATCACAGTGACCTATCTGGGTCAGGTATCCATAGCAAAAGTTTATTTTAAGGCTTTTCTACACATTACTGAGGTTGCGCGTAATACAGGAGCATTGCGTGAATACCAGTTGAGGTCGACCTTGTGCCATCAAATCATTTCTCCAAATAATAGTAAATTTGAACTAAATGATATTGGTCCAAGTTCCATGTGGAACTCCATTATGTACATTTTTCAGGGTTGCTAATAACAGTGGATAGTGGTGTGAAAGCACTTCTCTCTAGAGAAAACCTAACTGTTTGGAGAGGCTGCCCTTAAATTCAATTTATAAGGTAATTTCTTTTAGTTTCATTATTAATAGCTTCTTGCACTTTTTGTTCTTTTGACTTCATTTTTTAACATTCTGCTGACACTGATAACAGTTCATCACAAGTGGTCTTCACGCATGGTGTGAACCACTTACATATATTGTGTTTAGTAATAAGAATCTGAGTTTCAGACCTCAAATTCCAGAGCAGGAATCTCTGAAAAATAATGTACAAGTGCATTTTAGACTGGTTTTCACCTTAAACGACAATTAACAAACTGTTTTGTTATCCTTTCCCCAGCGTCGTCGGCGGAAAAAAGCATCATCGGCCTGTATCGGGGAACGGTGGAGATTCCTTGCACCGTTGGAGCCAACAAAATCGAAAACGTCACGTTGATAAAATGGAAATATGTAAGTTGCAGTGGAGGTCAATGGATTCACTACAGTGACATTAGTCTGACACCCATTTGTCATGTTTGAGCCACGCCCCGTCTGGGAGCAGGAGGTGTGCATTAGAGCATGCATCTGTCACCTCCATATGACGGCGCATTATAAACGAGGCTGGGGGGAGGGAGGGTGGGCGGAGCTAAACATTGTGCATGCTTTTATTTGAATTGGAAGACATGTTTGACAGGCAAATAACAAATGCACTCTTCTCTTGTCTCTAGGAAAATGTAGACCTTTTGGTCAAATCTAAGGGCAAGGAAACTGTAATCTTAGCCACCGATGAGTACAAGGATCGCATCAGCCTGGCGGCAAATCTCAGCCTCCTGCTTACCGAAGCCAAGCTGACTGACCAGCACACCTTCACCTGCCAGGCGTTGATTACCACAAACATTGGCCTAGATATTCAAGACTTTTCACATGCGCTAATTGTCCACAGTGAGTGCAGGCATCGTGTTTCTACTTTAAAGGTCCTCTCAAGCAATTTTTAATGTGTTTGAAAACACTTATGTTTGAGCTGCGTCTGCATTTGCACTTAGATATTTCCTAAGGGCAAATATCTTATTACAATTTAAATAAAACTAAACTTACTTAAAAGCATTTTGTTTTAATAATGAATTCCTTAATATTGGTGAAAAAGTAGTAGTTCCACTGGCAGACATTTTTTCATCAATAAGTAATTTTTCCCCACGTTATAGGTGAAATAATCTGCCAGTGGAACTTGTAATTTTAAAAATTAATATGAAAGAATAATTGACCTAAAACAAACTTGTATGTCTTGATGAAAACTACTTGAAAGTTTGTTTTATCTTATTTAAAGTGCATTACGACATTTGCACTTGATTCTAGAAATACTTGGTAAAATTTTGCTTTTGCAGTGCACTTTTTATGATTCTTTTCTATTTTTTGTATAATTTACTTCAAATATGTAAATGATATCTACCCACATATTACAATATAACATACATATCACAATATAAACTAAGATGTAAGGAAGAACAATAATTACAGAACACTACAACCAAAAAAAAGCTGGAATATTGAGGAAAAAAGCATAGCTTATTGTCCCTCACCTCTTTGTTCAACTAAAATCTTCTCACCATTGAAAAATAATTTAGTTCACTAATTTAGTTCAAAATTTCAAACTAGAGTATTATATAGTTTATTAAAAATACAGTGTATTATGTGAAATATTACATATTTGGGTGTTTATTTCTGTTAATTCTGAGGGTTAGGTTTTACAGTGAACTCAAATTCTTATTACATTAAAGCCAATAACAAAAATTCAAATTCAGAAATGCATGCTAAATGTCCATGTACTTTATAGTATATGCACTGAAGTGTTTGTATTGGACACTTTTTCCGACCACACCTTTTCCTTCCACTGAATTTTCCACTAGCACGGAGTACTTTGTAAGCATCCAGGCTCTTGTGGATGATAATCAAATTTGTCGAGAAGCACCTATATTCATTATCTAGTCTAATTGACTGTGATTTCGTCGCAGCACAAATAACTTTGTGCTGTTTGAGGAAACAACATGCCGGGTATGAGGCATTGCCAACGGTTAAGAAGCACTGTCTCCTTTGGGACGGGATAAGTTAATTTGTTTTGGATTTAAGGCTCTGTAACCCTGCAGACTTCACATGCACAAGCAGCTCTTTAACACTCTGAAGGAACACATAATGACTGACACCAGGAACAGCTGTGTCTCCAATGACAATAACAACACCATTATTTGTTTGTTTGTTTGTTTGTTTGTCTGTTACAGAGGCGCCCGAAGCTCCTTTTATAACCGAGAAGGCAGCAGAACTGGAGATTGGCAAACTCACAAAGGTGGAGCTTATTTTGTGATAATTGTTGCTTATACCTACAGTATTTTAAGCAGTTATTCATCAAGAGAAACCCTCCCGATTCGTGCAGCGCTATCTCGGGACCTATAGGAGAGAGCGTGAATGTTACTACAGTAATGAGTTCTTTGAAGTGATTCTCATAAATTAGTGAAGAGCAGAACCCCTCCTTCCCTACAGCAATTAGAATACTCAGAGGATTGGACGGGCTTTAGAAACGCTTCGGGCATTTCATGGTCTGTTGCGTGGAAAAGTCTTTTACTCCTCAAATGCTGTGGAGGCGTTTTTAAAAAAAGAGGAAAAAAAACTAATATGTTTGGTAATTTAAAACATAAATGAAATGCTGGCTTTTCAGTGAAGTCATACGACTACAGTGGCTTGCAAATGATTCATACCCCTTGAATTTCTCTCGTATTTTGACACATAGCCGTAAACTTTAATGCATTTTATTGAAGTCTAACGTGATAGGATGCGAGCTTCATCAAGTTTATTTGTATAGCGCACTTCAGTGGTAAGTCGATTGAAAGTGCTTTGCGTCATAAAAACATGAAACCAAAAAAACATTACATTGCAGTGGCAATTAAAGAGAAGTAATAAAAAGTTGCAAACCAGATGAAATCTGTTGATATTCCAGTTATTATTAATCAAAGGCAACTCTAAGTATATTAGTTTTCAGCCTTGATTTAAAAGGAGCTGTGTTTCAGCATTTTTACAGTTTTCTGGAACTTTCTTTCAGATTAAATGTGAAATCGAAACATTTAATTCTACTCTTCTACAGAGAGTAGAACAAAGAATAGGAGTTGTCTGACATTTTTATGGCGACCCGTGAAGACATTGTTGCAGTAATAAATGCGACTATAGATGAAGATTTTCTGAGACATTAATACTTTCATATGGGTAATGTTCTTCAGTTGGTAGAAGACTGACTTTGTAATTGTCTTTATGCATCTCTGAAGGTTCACCCAGATTTGTTCACAAATGAGACTGAAAATATCTCATTCAGTTTTGTTTCTCTTTCATTTCACTTCACAATGGTGTACTATTTCGTTGTTCAGACACATTAAATCTCAGTTAAACAATTTGTAGTCTGGTGCAAGGGTTTCCCCAGAAAACTTGCTAAGCTCGATGGTTTTGCGCTAGTGAAGTCATTCATCCAGTGACCCGCTGTGTTTTTGAGTTAAATGTTTAAAGTTGACAAGAAGTTTGAAAATATAACTTGATAATTATGTGTTATTGGAAGATTAATACCTAAACACTAACTATAAAGTCTTAAAATTGCAAACATTTTAAAAATACTTAAAAAAAAAAGAAGAAGCAATGCTCAGCCTGGTGGGGGCACAAGTAAAACCCCCTGGCCCGCCAGGCTTATAATACATTGGGGGAAACCCTGCTGGTGATGTCACAGAGTTAAATGTTTAATACTTTTGGAAAGCACTCTCTTATTTCTTTTCTATTGAATTCATTAATGAATCTATTTGTTTAATTTTAAGAGATTTTTTTTCTCTCATTTATTCCACAGCTTGGAAAATGCTCCGCGAAAAATGCTAATCCACCTGCAAAGATTGTATGGCTGAGGAACAACAAAGAACTTATGCCTGAAGAAAACCGTACGCATTTCTCATCCTGCTTCACAATATGAGATGATAGCGAAACATGATCTTTATCAATACTTCATGCACAGATGTTTTTCCGCTGCCACAGCGTGTGCGAGATGTTTTAAACCATGCTAGAGTTTTTTTCTACTTTTTTTTGTTTTGTTTTCTCTAGGGACTGTGATTATTGTGGGAAATCCTAATAGTCCGTTAGACGCCGAATCCACGCTGTTGTTTTCTGCGCGGAAAGAAGACACAGGTGCCCAGTTCAGCTGCAGGGCGGATCACTCGCTGGCCAGTGGCCTTGTGTCCAGCCCAGTGACCTTCGACATCAACTGTGAGTAACGGTGAACACACCCGATATCGCTTGGACATAAAAGGAAAGACAGGAAATCAATAAGCCACACAGAGGATGATAGATTTTATTTATCTGCAGGATACCTTGAGAAAGACTGCATAGTCAGTGGAAGCTGGGCAGTGGTGACAGAGTCAAGGGTTTGTAAGCCTTAGGAACCCAAAAGGCTTCTTTGGCACTCGCTCCTTCAGAAGTAAAATTTGTCTAAATAGGAAAACACGCATAACTGTTTTTAGAAAATAGCTTAATTTTTGGAAATATCTGCTATATTTCAATTTTCCCCTTCCAATATGTCTCATTCTGCTACAGAAATCTGTGGAGATTTTGCAAGAAAACCTTGAATGTTTGTTAAAACCAGACTTTTTAAGCAAGTTTGTAAGTTATTAATGATTTCCATTCTAGTGATTAGTATTTTTGAGAAACATCCAAATCTGTTTTACTTGTGGTATCGGTTGTGTGTGGTTTTTATTTCGGTTCTGTTCATTATTCCTGGTTGTTTTATCTGGGATATTTAAAATTTATAGTTCCAGTGTAAAGTATTATTTACAAATATTAAAGTTTATTAAAAGGGCAAACTCGTGTTAATATTCCATTATCAATGTATTACCTCAAAACCACAATAGTATCGTTTATCACAATAATTACTGGGACAATTTATCGTCCAGTAAAAGTTATTGTGACAGATCTGTTTTTAATATCTTTATATTTTGAAAACTCTCCTGAGTTTTGCTCCATTTTTGAGAGTCACTCTGGACTTCCAGATTGCAGCAGATCTCTGACTCTTCTTTGACTAGGCCACTTTAGCAGAAATATCTTAACTCTGGCCGTATGTGTACGGTCATTGCTTTGTTAGAGGACTTAACATCTGTTCTGCAGGCTCTAACAGGTTTCCTTCATGGTTCTCATACGTATAGCTGCGTTAATCTTTTCAACAATTTTATGCCTTAAGCTTTTCCACCACTTTATTCTCAATGTGTCTCTACTTGTTTCTTGATTCTTGTGATCCTCTTTGATCACTGATGTTCTCTAGATTTTTATTTTAAAAAGAATTTGACAACCCTGCATGCTTCTCTTTCTTCTGCACAATTGTTTAAGAACTTTTCAAAGAAGTTTCTGCTTGAAGAATTCTGTGGGAACAAATGTGCTTGCAAATCACTGCGAGTAGTGTTTGCTCTTTTTTGTGTTACTTTCATGTTTCCATATCACTGCATGAAAAGATTTATCCTTTGTGAAAATGTTACTTATTTTGCACCTAATCTCTCGTTCTGTCGGTATTGAGGTTTAGATTTGTCCTGAACAGACATGAAAGAAGCCACATGCTGCCTGAAAGCCTTCAATTTGTAAAACAAAGCAGAAAAAAACACAGAGCCAGCTAAGATCGAAGGTCATGCAAGTCGCTTTTGGTCAAAAAAGAAAAAAGACGGAAAAAAAAGTCCAGGAGACTTTGCAGGGTTAATTTGCTGCTGTGCAGCTCCTCTAAGTGCGGCTTGCCCTCCGGGGCATCCCGACTCGCCAGATGTCAACCACTTCAAGCTTCTAGCCCCCGTCTCGCTTTCACCTTCTGCTTGTTACCATTTCCAAAGTCTGCTTCTCTTTGGGGAAACAACAACACCTCCGTGTTGCGCCAGCTGAAAATGTCAAGTTTGATTTGGATTGGGTAGAATATTAATTATAAAGTTCATGGAAATCATTAATCCCTGTAAGCAAATACCAGAAAATGAATGTTAATTTTGTTGATGACGTTTTCTTTGAAATTGCAGTTTTAGAGTTGGCGTAAAACTTTTGTTCACGCTCCTGCAGGCACGGTCTGCTTTGAGGTCCTCACAGCATGATAAATTGGAGTATTTATGTACATATATAAAAATAAAAGCCAGTGCTGTATATAGTGTGGTCTAACTGTTATTTCTGTAAAATATAAGAGCAACTGCTAATAAACTATTCTGCATTACTCATATTTACATTTATAATCAAGTTTTCCAATGAATAACTTTACTGCTATTTTAGTTGGAGTTGGATAAGCTTAGGAAAATGTAAAATAAACACTTGTAATAAGTTGTGCTTTTCAAATGTTAATTTTGCAAAGTATTAGATCTTATTGTCATTCTGCTCTACAAAATTATACCAAGTTGGCATCCACGAGTTAATTAGCTGGGCTGTCTGCTTGGGTATTCAGCCTGTAGATTTAAACGCCATTACTTTAGCAAAAATGAAGTGTGGTTCTCCTTTAGTTTTCTCACCAGTTTTTCTTTTTTGTTTTGTTTGTTTGACAAGGAAATATTTCAGAACAGTTCTTCTTGTAAGCGACGGAAAAGCATACACTAGAAGAAAAAGTCTGTTTGATTTATATAAACAAAACATGCACATCGATTGTATGCATTAGATTCTGTTTTGGTTTTATAACTTCATCTTATTTAAAACATATTGTATGTTTATGAATATTTCATGTTGAGAACTACGAATCATTTCATGTCGAAACTTTTTAACCATTTCATGTTGAAGACTTGGGATCAAATTATGTTTATTTGATACATTTCTTTGTAAATGAATCAATTGACAACTTCTCCCTCTGTTTGCTGATCGGCCCAGTTGAAATTCTGCAGGAGAAATCCACTTCAATGGGAGAAAACCCATTGAACGAAGACAAGAATTGAGTGAAATTGTGTTGACCAGGTGGGCTGGTCCCATGTAGGATGTAGCTGTTTCTTCTGCCATGTGTGTCAAGTTGCTTCTGTGCTTTTTGAGTGAATTAAAGAAAAGCTTCCCTAGATAAACCGTACAGGAGGATTTTCAACAGATTGGCTGGAGGAAAATACAACAGTCTTTCACTGAATAGCTCATTACCAGGCCGTCTGTAGAGCTGAATGACGCACTGAGGAGTAATTAGCCTGAAATCAGTCGTCTGATTCCGGTGTGTTGGAGGAAGGATGCATCAACAAGTCGCAGGATAGTGACTCTCAAGGACTGGACCTGGACATAAAATAGCCTGGAAAACAAACCGAGAAAAAACTTTTGTTATAGTTGGCCTCTTGTGAATGTAGTTATGTCTTTAATTTCCTACATCTTTGAAAAAACTTCTCATATCTGTTGGCAGCTTTTCACATAAACTGAAAACGAATAAGCAAGGTCATGAAAACATCCATTACTTTAAAAACAAAATTGTCTCTCAAAAAGAAAAGAGTTTGGAAAAATTAAGCCCTTGTAGCTAAAAGGTAAAATCTAACGCATGTGCAGTGCAATTTAAAACCAACAATTGGCTCCCGCCTGCAGAAATCTAGACAATTAATTGATGTTAACAACAGAGGGTATGAAAATACTGATTCTTTTTTTTATATAGCGTGTATCTGAGCACAGATGTCTGCTGTCTGGTTGTTGCCTGGGCAGGTTAAGTTATTAGCTGATGTGCTGCATCATTTGTAAAACACTCATCTGTCTGTAGATAATGAGCTGCAGAAAAAAACAGCCTCTGACCCGTCAGAGAATCAACAAACACTGTTGCAGCTGTTGCTGGATAAAACATGTTTTTTTTCTTCTTTTTTTTTATTTTTGCTTCAAGCCAAAACAGGCAAATTTAGAAAAAGTAAATAAATAAATCTTGCACACACTGGGTGCTGAAAGGTTGTTTTTTTTTTTTTTTTTTTTTTGTTGTTGTTTGTTGGTTTGAGCCAATACGTATTGAGGTTACCTGGCGACTTCAGTCCAAAGTGGAATTTCATTTCTTAAAAGAAATGAAATTCTTGAAAGAGTTCGCTTCAGATGGAGCGGAAACGCTGAAGCTTTGAAAGGATCGTTTGCTCGAGTGCCTCCGATTATGACAGTAATTCAGCCATCTTCCTCTCCGCTCCGCTTTATTCTCAGTCATAACCAATACCAAGGTGCAGAGTTTGAGCTTGGCCTTCCACTCAGTCGAGGATGGGGCCAATCTGACACGTGTCTGCTTTTTTAAAATTATTATTATTATTTTGTTTTTTTCTGCGCAGACTCCACGGAGAAGCTCGTCCTGGAGGTCATCTCGAATTCTTCACCTGTGGAGGGAAACGACGTGACTCTGAAGTGTGTGGCGGACGGAAACCCTCGTCCCACCAGCTTTAACTTTCACATCAAGGTACATAAAATCCAAACTTGTGAAGAAAACTCCTATGTAGATCGCATCAAGAAAATTTAAGTATCTGACCGAAATGAACTGAAGCCCGGTTTTCAGAAGCTACTCAAGCTATCTTGTTTATATTTGGAAAAAAATTGGTCCCTAAGTTAAATAATTAATTGTTTTGGCTCTCTTTGGGAAATGTTTGCAATAATTGGCGATTACAAAATGGAGCTGGGATTAATGAAATTATTGGTTTTTTAAGATTATATTTTATTTAAACCTGTATTCCTTTTTCTACCAATCTGCAGTTCAGAGTGATGTCATCACATCCAAGGCAGCCATCTTGTTTGACAAGCTTGTTTTACAGCTTCTGTTTATTTCGACTTTGGATTCAGGTCAACTCTGTGATGGATATCAGACACACTAAGATTATTCTTTTTCAATTGTTACAATAATCATAATATTGCATGGCAACAGGGTTGAGAATAAATATTAACAGAAGAATAAAGTAGTAGTTTTAACTCTAACATTAAAAAAATAACAAAAGATTACAATGAGAAAATTTTGAGCATATTATATAAGTTTTGCAGATGATACTTAATACTTAACAAAAGTGCAAAGTCTTTTAACACACCATCAAAACATCATCAATAGAAGGACTTTGAAATGATGGTGCAAACAACTGTGACTATTTCAAAGAAAGAGCAAATTAAACTAACCGATAATGTCAGAATCTGATAACTACTGAAGCTTTTTCCCAGTAAACGTTTTTATTCTGGTAATTTCAAGAAATTTTTCTGGTAAAATTGACTCCTTTTTCTGCTAATCTTACTGTATGTTCTCAAAATTAAACAAAACCTCCATCGTACAAAGCACAGGAAGCACCATTGAAAGCAAAGCCACATTTTGAAAATATTTTCATTCATTTGTAGATTCTCTTTCGGAAAAGAAAACATGAAAAAAAATGGATTAAAATCTGATATGAAAAATGTAGATATTAGGTTTAATTCTACCACTTTAAGGGTTTTTTTAAATTAGCCTGTAAGTTTTATTTAAGTCCAGACTTTAATTGGGACTTTTTTTAATGAAATCTTCAACTGAAAGCTGCATTTTAAAACTCTTGTCCTTTTGATGATGTGAGATATTTAAATGTTGTAAAAAGAACAACGGCCGCAGTGTAACCGAGCCGACCTGCTCCTGCTTCGTTTAACTCTGCAGGGAAATGTTTTGAAAGTGGAAAATTCAGACAATTACACCATCACAAACATCTCACGCAACGACAGTGGAGAATACAAATGCTCTCTAATTGACCACCCCTCGATAGAAGCAACCAAGAATATCAAAGTTCAGTGTAAGTACTGTTTTGTTGTTTTACTTCCTTTTTCAAAAAAGAAAAGCAACTGGAGTTTTGGTAACGTGTCTGCACGCCTGCATCATTATCTCTGTAATTTCCTCTTCTGCCTGCAGACTCTCCTTGCTACAATGAGATGGGAAGGGTTTTTTTTTGTCTTGTTAGAGAAAAGGAAGTCTTAATATCTCTCTTTTGCCAGACAATCCTCTTGTGATTTGCAGAGGCGGCCGTTGTGCGTCGGCCGCACGACTTCTAATAGGCTCCGTCTGCGAGCCGAGCGCGGAGCTGCGCGGTTTGACAACGGAAAACGCTTCCGCCCCTATCAGACCTCTGAACTTTCTTTTCCACATCCTGTCTCCCTTCAGACCTAGACGTCAAATTAAACCTGGATAAGACGGTCATCACACGCGCAGGCAACTCTTTGAATCTAAGTGTCAGCATTGATTCCTCTGCACCAACAACGGTCTCATGGACAAAGGTAAAAAAAAAAAAAAAAAAAAGCAATCTTCCTTAGAGCGGCTCTTGAATCGATTATGACATGTTGGTGCTCGTTATTGAAAGTGCTGATTTTTCTATTCATTTGACGCAGGGAGGTGTTAAGATTAACAAAGAGCCCAAGATCACCAAGCTTGCCTACTCAGATGCCGGTTTGTATGAGTTGGAGGTGACGATGGGCCCTCTCAGCAGAAAGGCTTCTTTTCGTCTGACTGTCGAAGGTAAGGGTTAAAGGAAACGCTTTGTTGCTCAAAGATTTCTAATTCCCTTGTGTGAGGATGGGGAAAAAAATAAAATAAAATCTCCAGCCTGTTTGAGCAGTTCAACGCCAAAGACAAGAAGCGAAAGAATGTAAACATCTCTGAAGCTCGACAACTAATTAAAGCGTGGTTGAATTCATATAAATTAAACGGTGAAGAGAGCCCTTTACAAGCATAACTTATTTTCTGTAGAAGTAAAACATTCTTAACGTAATGTTAATTTGCAAAAGAGGCATGAATAGGATTTCTCTTTTTTTACCTGAAACACTCAATGTTTCTATGGATGGACACAACAAGCCTTAAACCGGCTTCAAAATTCAAAATTCTTTTAATTTCTTTAGAGATTTTTCACACTTTGTGATGTCACAAACTCATTTTTGAATAAATTTTATTGGGATTTTATGTGATAGACACAAAACTGAGTGTGACATAATAGGGAAGTAGAAGGAAAATGATAAAGAAAAATCAAGTGCAACCAGTTCAGTAGATCATACACAAATTAAATATAGTCCAAGTTGATATGGTAATGTAAAACTGATATTAAAACAGCAAAGCGTGAACACCATGGAACACAGAAGACAGGTCAGGAATGAAAATGTGGAGAAATGTCAAAGCAGAGTTGGGTTTTAAAACAATATCCTAAGGTGTGAACATCTCAGAGAGAGCGTAGAACAACTACCAAGACATGGACGTCTGTCCTATCTGACAAGCCGGGCAATCACACCAGCAGTCAGATACGCACAGTAACTAGAAGTTGCTGGGAATCACAAGTCAGAAAAGACGTGTTGCTGACATGAGTACAGTTAGTCATGAGTAAGGCTGCATAAAGTATCACAAACGTTCGTCATCGCAGTATTGCTCAATATTCATACAAAATGCATTATTCATGCTAATGTAATATTTAGTCTTAGGGCAGCAGAGACGAATGGTCCTGTCCAAAGTTCACAGAGTGACAGAAGCACAGATAGAAAAGAGTGGAAACAAGAAGATATGTGTTGTGATTAATATTGTCATCGCAATATCTTCCAATGCTGTGATGACGCATATTGTGCCGCCCTAGTCATAAATAATCAAATTGACTTTTATAGAAGAAGGGGGAGGGGGAATAAGGTCTTAAAATATCTTAAATTAAAAAAAAAATTATGGAGGTTGGCCTTAAGTACGTTAATCACAGGTATTACATTTTGCAGTGGCAGGGATCTTTCTGGTGTGATTTTTCTGTCAGCCAAAGGTTTGAGTGGCACACATACATCTGCATTACATTCTTTGTTATGAGCCGGTTGAGGCTACCACTAACTAGATCAGTGTTTCTCAACCCTGGTTCTCACTGCCCCTCTGCTCTGCATGTTTTAGATGTGCCTCCATTCCAGAAACAACTGAGTCAAATGATTGCATGACCATCAAGTACAGCAGAAGCCAGTTTATCACCCAGAGATACAATTCAGGTGTGTGGCAGAAGGGAAATACCTAAAACATGCAGGACAGGGGGACGGTGAGGACCTTGTTAACTAGCTAGGATTTTTCTGTCCATCAAGGGTAAGTGTACATTATCAGCATTTTGCTAGCTAGCTGATAATGAATCATTGCTTGCCAGCTAGCTAGCTGGCTAGTAGCTAGCCGCCTACTGCTTCTAGCTGCTAATATACACATTTTTGTTGTCTTTTGTGTCTATCATCTTGGTAGAGTCCTATGATTTGTCCAGTCTGTTGATTGACTGGAGTATGGTTTGTTGTGCTATTAAATAAATCAAGAGAATTATATAAAAGCGAGATTTTCCCACTTTATCCGTTTTATCTGACCAAACACTGTAAGGCAACCTAACCCGTCGTAGTGTTTGCCTTTGCTGCTGGGATAACGCGTTATAAAACAGAAATAAAGAGCAATATTTGTTTTTGTTCTCTGCATCCAGGTTCTTTGTTTATATTTCTAAAACAATAATCCCTTTGTGTGGTAGAAAACATGTTTTTCCCAAAGAATGCTATTCCTTCAAGTTGAGATTTTTCTCATATCATTTTACATTTCGCCCACGAATGAAAATCACTTTCTGCTTCAGGTGTATCTGAAACGTTCCGTGCCATTGCAGGTGCTCCGGTTATCAGAAAACTGGACGATCAGAACGACAAAGACGGCCACCGTAAAGTCTTAATTTGTGAGGCCGAAGGTTCCCCAAAGCCAGCTGTTTCCTGGAACATCAACGGCACTTTGGTATGCACACACTCACAGAAACACACACTCCCGCGGAAAGCTCATCCCCCTCTCCGGGATTAAATGAAATTCATTCCTGCATAATTTTTGCAATTTTTGTAGGGCAAGTGTATAATACACAGTCCAGTCACATTAATGTGACCATCTGTCAAAAGCCAGAATAACCACCTTTCGCAGAGCGAACTGCTACGAGACGTGCAGGAAGAGAGTCACTTAGGTCCCTGAAGGTCTTCTCTGGGATGTTGAGCCATGCCGACTCTAATGCCGTGGCCAGCTGCGCTAGATTACGCGGTTGAGGATCCATGGCGCGAACAACTCGATCGAGATGGTCCCACAGATGCTCGATTGGGTTTAAGTCAGGTGAGTTTGCTGGCCAGGGGAGGACGGTAAACTCATCCTGGTGCTCTTCGAACCACGCACGTACACTGGCAGCTGTATGGCACCTCGCATTGTCCTGCTGGAAGATGCCATCATCCTGAGGAAAAACAATGCGCATGTAGGGGTGGACATGGTCCGCAAGGACAGATGCGTACTTGTATTGATCCATCGTGCCTTCCACAATAATCAGTGAACCCAGAGAATGCCAGGAAAACATTCCCCAGACCATAATGCTCCCGCCTCCAGCTTGGACCGTTCCTGCAATGGTTGCAGGGTGGTTCCTTTCAGAGGTTTCACGCCTTATACGCCAACGTCCATCTGTCCGATGGAGCATAAAACGCGATTCATCTGAAAACGCTACCTGTCGCCACTCAGTGGACGTCCAGCTGCTGTACTGGCGTGCAAATTCTAGCCTTCGTCGTCGATGAACACCAGTCAGCATAGGTGCACGAACCAGGCGTCTGCTTCGGAGGCCCAGACGCAGCAATGTTCGCTGAATAGTGGTTTGGGAGACACTTGTGGTAGCCCCTTGGTTCATTTTAGTGGTCAGTTGCTCAACGGTAGCCCGTCTATCTGCCCGAACGCATCTCCGCAACCGTCGTTCGCCTCTGTCATCTATGGCCCGTGGTGCACCACATTTGCCATGTCGTTGATTTTGGACAGTCCCATTTTGCCATGCACGGTACACTTTTACCACGGCGGCACGCGAACAGTTCACAAACTCAGCCGTTACGGAAATGCTTCCACCCTCGGCCCGAAAGCCAATGATCATGCCCTTTTGGACGTCGGATAAATCGCTTCGTTTCTGCATTACGCCAACGATTGAAATGTTTTCCGAAGCCCACACACACCCTTTATATACGCTCAACTGCACTGTGCTGCCACCTGCCTTCTGTGATTGGTTATTTAACTCTGAAGTGGAAAGTACGTGGTGGTCACATTAATGTGACTGGACTGTGTATTTCATATAAGAGCACATACATTTATTCATAGTGGGTTCAGATTTTTTGCAGCCTGGACCTCTGTGCTGCTAGCAGGTGTTGGCACCCTTGATAAAGATGTTTAGATGCCTTGAAATAAATGTGTTGCTTAATTTTATTTAAATTACATTTTTACAAGAATCCAACAATACAATGTTGTAACATTATTAGTTAACAAAATCACTGGTGCCAAAATTATAAGTCCCCTAAGAATACTTTAAAATAAGTTAATTTAAACTTTTATAAACCTTCTGTTTCACTGAGGTAAAAAACTGGAACTGTGAAAAACAAGCTTACCACACACAGCAGGCATGTTTCAGAGAGATTGAAATTGTCATTAACGCTTACTGATATAGAACTGCAGTAAGATAAGAGCATGAAGAAGGACTCTGGAGTTATTGTGCAATATATGAATTTATACAATCATTTTCTCAATTTTGGCACTAGTTATTTTATAGAAAACTTTTTTTTTACTTAATTATTTTCCCCAAATAAATAAATGCACCAGACTAAATTTTTCAAATATTTTCACTCTTAGTTTATGCTTCTGCAATAGAAGATTTTTTTAAGACTTTTAAGTGTTACATTAAGGAAAGAGAGGACAACACAACTTTACCAGAGGTTCCAGATAGCGTGGAGGGTGTGGTTTACTGCATTAAAGGGGCAGTGTTATGTATTTTCCAGACACATTGTGCCATTTTATTGCACAATTTAGAAACTATCTTACCTTAAGTTGTTATAAAAATGCTGAATATATCAAACATGACTTAAAAGAAATTTGACCTCGTAGTTTGGTGCCTTGAAATTGGGCCTCTGTCTCTTTAAGAAGCCCCTGCTCTTTCCAGAACTCTGACTTCAGCATTGAAGGCAAACGTTCTTAGGAGTGTTGCACTGAGAAATAGTTGGAAGGATGAGGTCAGCAGATGAGCAGCTCCTTCAGGTTAGTTGCTGCTGTCTCTAGTCTAGAGGAGTCGAGTGTGGGATGCTCTGTGAGGCGGCAGCAGCTCGAAGGAGGAGGTTTGGGTAAATAGGCATTGGCTTTTGTGAGCGTAAGCGTTCAGACATCATGGAGTGGTTGTCATGGGAGACTCAGGGATTTATCAAACATGCATGAAGGAATCAACGCAGAACTCCAGGGATATTTTTGATGAAGGAATAACACCATAATATATAACACCATAAGCTCAAAGTCAACTTTACATAAAACTGCCCCTTTAAGAATCCACTGTGCATCATGAGCGCTGAACTTCTACTGATTTATCTTTGCTATAAAGCAGAAAGCTTACAGAGTCATATTATCTTCTTGGCTTCACTTTATGGTATCTATGAAACACTCAACTTTATGATTTTCTAAATGGACAGATGCCATTAGCTAAATTCAATTTAGCTGAATTCAAAGTGCCAGTGGAAGTTTTCCTCTCTTTTTTTTTTAGCTATAGTGCTTGGTGTGAACTGTCACTGCAAAGTCTTTAGTTGCAACGCTCTTTTTTTTCATTTAACAATATAGATTTTTTTAAGCAAATTCTTAGCCAGACAGTGTATGGCATTTAATGTGACCCTTCAGATGTGCAGTGCTACACAATGAGAACTGAGCTCTTTCATGTCTCCTATGTTGTCCACAGGAGACAGAGAGGCTTGTTGTGTTTTTCTTTTTCTTTTTTTTTTACTGCCCACTATCATTTCTTCTTTATGGTTGGCTAGCGAGCCTGAGTCAGGAGGCTTCAATTCAATCGATGTCATGATATTCCTTATGGTATTCGTTAGACACAGTTAGGCCATATTTGGGAAACCAAAGAGAAGCTTTATTCATCTTAGCCACATTTAAACTGACTAATTATAAAAGAAATGGTGGCAACTCTGGCTAATAACTCCACATCCAACACAGGTTCACACTTATCACCTGCATACGACTTATAGGCACGACTAATTTGTTGTATATCAGAGAACTTGTATTGAGTGAAGATGAATTGCGAATACATCCTGTTAGTGAGGAGAAATGTAGTACAGCGAGTGGTGAGGGAAGGGAAGCGGGGGAGAGACGGAGAGAGCTGCTACTCTATTCT
The DNA here is from genome assembly GCA_033032245.1 of Poecilia picta. NCBI lineage: Eukaryota > Metazoa > Chordata > Actinopteri > Cyprinodontiformes > Poeciliidae > Poecilia > Poecilia picta. Next base: position 8,105,966 of record CM065365.1, read on the forward strand.
TCATACAGTTGGAAATATCTCCTGTAGCTCAAGCACTTTTTCTAGGTTCTCATTAAAATAGCTTAAAACTGTAGAGCAGTGTGTCCGGAAATATGTGCAGCTTCTTTAACGTCTGTTGAAACCTCAGTATATCTTGATACCATAATCCATCTCAAATCCACACTATAGTTCTACTTTTTGGCTTGTTTAGGCTCATTTTTAACAGCAATTGCGAGATTACTTTTTTTTAATATATATTACAGGGTTTCCCCCAGTGTATTATAAGCCTGGCGGCCCGCCATGCTTTACCTCAGTGAGATCGCGCGCACCTCCTTTCACAGGTTGACCTGTATGGATATTTATATGGATATTTATGTAAACCTACTGTGAGTAATTATGATCCTATGGAGAACTCTAGGTAAGACTTTAAAACCCGCTGCGTTAGCTCTGGTCGCGTAGCTCTATGTGAACCACAGGAATAACTTGTAGTGAATTCAGAGGTCACGTTGTGAAGTGATGAGAATGACTTATTTTTGTGAAATGCGTTGTCTACTTAGAGTTAATACGTGCAGAGATCTGAGAAACTCGTCCCATAAACTCGACCAACCAGAATAGTTTCTGTGATGATTATTAAAAACTCAACAGACACGAAATGAAAGAGTTCCTAAAGCCACATTAGCAGCATTGAATTAAATCTCCCGTTTGTTGCGCATCTCTGCTAGTGCAGCAGATTACCTCATCATGCAGGGCCGGTCCAAGGCTGTATGAGGCCTGGAGCAGAAGTTGATTTAGGGGCCCCTTTTGTTCCTAAAAATATCATCACCTCTAACAGCTTATGTGTTTGAATTAGTGAAATATGGGAGAAGGGAGTAGTTTAATTGACCAGCCTAAAAAGGTATTTGTAAATTCAAAGATTAAACTCCCAGCATCAGATTGTTGCTATAGTAACAAAACAATCTAACTATGAATATTATTCATTTTAAGTTTTACAAAGTAAACTTGCCAACTTTTTAAAATCTTGTATCTAAATCTTAAACAATTTAAAATCTTAATTTCTGTATGCCTAAACAATTGAATAAAATTTAACAGCATTGATAATCTCAATAAACAAATGTTACATTTATGTATCCGTGGTCTGTTTTAAAATATTTGTGTTTATGGGGCCCCTAAACCCCTGATGAAGCCGCTTACTGGATTAAACAGAAGTTCAAATTTGTTGTTTTAGACTAGTTGTGGGTTTAAATAGCATTTCACTGGAGATGTTTTTCCGTAACATATACTGTAATTACACAGTAATACTTTTGTATTCCTGTCAACTTAACATCTTTTAATACAAAAACACTGTAGACTGCCTCGACCACCGGGGTTAGCAAGTTTTCTGGGGAAACCCTGAATTAGCAGAATATCAGCGAAATTTGTCGCATGTTTTTAACGGAAATGTAGCCAATGGTCGACATATTTGATGTGCATTAAGGATTTTGATGAAATGTGATGTTTATGGCTTGTTTCATATTTGATGACTTTATTCTGCTTTTATGGAGTAAAGCACCTTGAATTGCTTTGTTGCTGAAATGTGCTACATAAATAAACTTGACATGATAGTTTTATAACTTTTGACATCCAATTTAATCTGGAGAAGGCTCCCTAGTTTAGGCAGACCAAGTCTAAATGTTCCTGGCCACCTTCCTCCTTTAACAAAATACCATCCCTTGCCTCCTTCAACTTTCCCATGTTTTGACCTTCAGCTTCAGACAAACTTTTCAAGCCATTTAATTCGAAGAATCCTTTTAGCGTTCCGCGTTTCCCTTTTCGCCTTTAAAGCTCTAATATTTTCTTGGCGAATCAATAGTGGTTGTCATAGCAATTCATTCCGATACTGGTCTTTGATGCGAGAAGGCAACATGTCTATATTGCAGTAAACATGGAGGTTACAGCTGCTCCACTAAAGAACCTCCAATAATTAAATTCAGCAAAGGACTCAAAGAATTGACCAAAATCAAGCTTTTCTTTTTTTTTTCCCTGCACATGTGATTCTGCTTTGCATTACAGTTAAATCATATTGTTTCCCCCGAACTGCAACATGTCTGGACTGAACTGATCTGGTCTGAGCATTCTTAGGCGATTATTCCAGGTGTTTTGAAAGAGTGGATTTTTTTTTCTTTTTTCATTTTACTTTCCTCGAGGCTTAAACTCAGTATTTTGCAGCAGACCACTATAAATACTTTCCCCCGCAGCCCCCCCCCCCTCCCCCTCCTTTGTTCCTGTGGTCCACCTGCATGCCCGCTGATGGGCGAGCCTCTCAGAGAGGCACTGTGAAATACAGATGAACCTCAGGCTGTGTGCGGGATTCTTTTCAGCTCTCTCGCCACAAAAATCCTAAACATCCTGAAGCTGTGTGCAATAATTCATCAGCTGTAAAGGTGCTCTCTTATTCTACAGTTAAAGTAATGCTTTTCTTTTTTTCCTAGATTCCACTTCACGCCTAAACCAATGAAGGAATCATTTTGGCTCATTAGTGCATTCATTGTAAACATTGCATCCTCTCTTTTTTTTGTTTGTTGTTTTTTGGGGGTTTTTGTGAACAGGGTGTTGGCAGTTTGGCTTTGTGTCTGGGGTTTTCCTCCGAGACTTAGAAGTCTGTGTCCCACAGGCAAAGGCTTCTCCTTTTTGTCATGAAAAGGCTCACTTTTTGCTTAACTGTAAAACATTGCCACCTAGTGGCCCGGACAGGTATTGCGAGCACTAACATGTTTGTTTTCTTTCTCACTTTTTCAGATTGATGAGAAATCCTTCGACAATGGCACAATAAAACATAAGATCTCAGTGATGCCCTCTGCAAACATGAGTGTAGCTTGTACAGTGTCCAATTCGTTTGGCATTGACACCAGAGTCATAACTGTGTCTTCTCGTAAGTAAAAAAGTGACTGCATGATCCTCTCTTAACTCTCCCTCTCTACTCCAAATTGCTGGGAGTGCTGTCTTTCTAAATGTTTTTTTCCTTTCCTATTTCATACACTAACTCTTTGTGTCTGCATGCTCATATAACAAATACATGTGGATTATTTAATCAAGATATAATCAAATTTGTCTTTTAACTGGCTGATTCTTAAAATTGGATATTGACATATTCAGTATTTTCAACTGTAGTCAAAGCTAAACTCCGCTTTTGGTCATGAAATGCAGAGCGTGATATTGAAATCAATTCCAGACTTTAAATTTAATCTAAAAATGGTGCCATATACTGTCATAATTAGAGATGCACTAATCTCAAATTCGAAATATCTTTTTTGTTGTTGTTGTTTATCTTCGATTTGATGACATAAAAGATATGGTTGGCATTCAGAATTTTTTTCTTTCTGTCAGGACCAGCCTTCAATTGTTTAAATAGGAAGCAGAGACAACAGCATTTACATGTAAAACTGTCTTTGCTTCTTAATATAATGATTAGTGCAGCTAGAACTACAAACACTCTCCAAGTGTAATTTCCTTGAAAATGGAGATCTTGATCTTAAGCCTGACATTTCCAAAAGACTGCCAACATTTCCAAATCCAGCTAAACAGAGGCTGAAAGCTCAGAAGGATAAAGCTGAGCTACTTTTCTTCTGTACCTCATTGAAGGCGCTCCCATGCCTCATCTGAAGCGTCAAAATCAGCTCCCACTGATGTCAACGCGTGACAAAAATTCCGTCGTCTAGTTCAGAGGGAAGCGTCCTCCTCCCATTATGGAAAGACAGACCGAAAGACAGAGTTTTGTGCGACTGGTCAGAAGTTTGTTGGCGTATTTCATGTGACCATGCGGTCCGACAGCAATGTTGTTCGTTTCAACAGGTCCACTTTCACTATCCCTTTTCTTTCCATCTGCAGGCAAAGTACTTTTGAAGAAAGTTTATCAGACGCAGTGAGAAATTATGTACATTTGTACCATTCTTCAAGAAATACCCATGAATATTACACAGCTGAAATGATTAATTGTGTTAATCGTGATTAATCGATTATTGAAGTTATTGTCAATTAATTCAGTAGTTAGTTAATCATTAATTGAAGTATACGCTCAAAAAAGGCAATTTACTCAAAGAACAAAGTGCTCAAAAAGGGAGTGAATGATCCCTGTTTTGTATATTTTTAATTTTTTGTATTTAATTGTCAAAATAATCGACAGAACAGTCGACTACTAAAATAATCATTAGTTGCAGCCCTAAAATATTGTGAAAGTTTGTGCGAATATGAACGTCCCACAAACATGTGATTACGCGTCAACTGTTCAGCTTTGGGTGAAGTATGGGAGACCATCTAGCCTTCCTGTTATCTGCTACAAGTCTTACTCTCCATGACTCTAACTAACATTCCTTTACATTTACTACACGTATAAAATGTTAGCAACTTCTGATATCTATATACTTCCTATGACATATTTTTTAAAGGTGATACTGAAAATGGCCAGTTTAGCGTTCAGTAAGTGATTATTGTTTGGGTGTTGTCAACCATCGGAGTCGGTCACATGGAATGTTTCCCGTCAAGCCAGCGACGTCTTGGTTCATAATTAGCCATAACCTTTACAGAAGACATATTCGCAGGGATTAGGGACCACAATTGCTTTTCTCATCAGAAATCACCCCTAACATCTTATTTTAATAATTAAAACACCAAATATACTTAATGTGCAAACCTTCTGTCTCGTTTCCTCTCTTGGCTGACAGCCAATCAGCAGAAAGGAAATGAACTGCTGCTGGACTGGCTGATTCTCACGCCAACCAATAACGTGTCGAGTAGTATTGCGCCCAAGTGTTTTCACTTTTGAAAATTGCGTTTTGTTTTGAATATTTTAGATGTGCTCTGTGGAGAAAACGAACAATTGACATGACCAATTTCTGCGAGTAGAGAAAAATCTGCAAATGCTATTTTCTGTGGTTCAGAAACTGAGAAGTTACTTAGCTAAAGATCTAACGTTCACAAAAAATTAATCAGCTGCATAATATTAATCACAGGATATGTATAGTTTGGTTGTATATCCTGTAGTTTGTTGGTACACTGTTGTCTTTTTTATGTCACACCTTCTCTGACACAATCTAAATGATGCATGCACTTTGCACTGATTTTTTTTAAGAAGTGTGCAGTGTTTACACCATGTTGTGCTCCTTCTTAATCATTCATCCCTGTTCGGAACGGCTTTTCACATCCTCTTTCCACCATGTTGGGATGCTGGATTTAATCTGTTCCCTCTTTGCATGCTGAACTAGAGTAGAAGTAGAGTAGTACGTTCTCTGGACGACGAACTTGGTTTTATGTTGTTTTGGTTTTTTTTCTTCTTTGGTTTGTTTTTGTACCCACTCCCCTCCCCTTTTTGGTTGGACGTTAATATTATTTCATATCTGATTTCAGTATTTGAGGATGTGAAAGTGGATAAACGAGGTAAGTCGTAGCAGTCTTCTACGTCTAACGTCTGAGTTGGAATTATATAGTGCCGACCAAAAGAAGGCTCTCGGGACGAATGTGTATCCCTGCATCGCTTTGGGTTTTGCAACTAGTGAAGTATTAGGTTGTGTGTGTGTTTTTTTTCTTTAAAAAAAACCATAAGAGGAATAGAGCTACCAGCATCCTGGCAAGATGTCAACGCTGATCATAATCCCATTGAGTGATTACATAAAACTGGAAAGCAACCATTAACAGTCCAGTCGATAAATCACAGTCATGCTCAGCGCAGACGTGGCCATTCATCAATGCATTTAAAGCACATCGTTAGTTTTTGATTCTTGACGAGCACCCTGGATTTAATTTTCCCCACCAAAAACGGGTGTCTGGTCACCGATTGCTGTGGTTTGTCTTCCAGATTCTTCAGACGACGATGACAAAACCAAACTGGTTGTCGGAGTTGTAATTGGGCTCCTGGTCGCAGCGTTGGTTATAGGCATGGCCTACTGGATGTACATGAAGAAATCCAAGTAAGAAGACTTCTTAAATCTTTTTGTCCCAACCCTCGTAAAGTTTCCTAATTTATAAAGTTGCTTTTGCCAGAAGCCCATTACAATAATGAAGCAAATTTCCTGAATTGCTCCCACACTTTCGATTTTTAGCACGTCAAACTGACTTCCCTTTATGATGCAGAGAAAATTACTTTCAAAGGCAGATTGTGTAAAATGGCATTACTCCTCCCAAAGGCTTAAACTTTGGGAGGAGTAATGTCATGCAATGCATGTCATGCATCATGACAGAAAAACTTCTCCATTACCTTACCCTGCATGGTGTCTCTCTAAATAACTTTAGAGAAACAGAAATCAGTCCTGACCTGAGAGCTGAGTCACTAGAGGGATTTCTGAAACCTTGAATAGACTTGAATAACTTTACAACCAGTATGAAATCTCAAGGGCTTTGGCAAGTGTTGCTAATTCACCTGTAAGAAAAACGTTTTTTCCATTAAAGACTTGCAGTGGACTGATGAGACTGGAACTTGGAAGTGTGTGTCCCATTTGATCTGACTTAAAAACATCCAAACATGGAGGATTAACATGGTAGTACTTTGGTCTTGATTAAGCTGGAAGATGATATCTGATATTCGGCTGAGTTCCTCTTAGGTTATGGGGCAAATCACCCCTGACTCAAATCAATCTAGTTAAAAAACAGCAACAAATAATCAAGACTGTCAAGTTTGAGCTTGATGTGTTTGAGCTTAATGTACCAAACATTGTAGACATTTCTGAAGGAAATGCATTAAATGATTCCAGATCCAAGGCAATATAAAATTATGAGCAAGTTTGTTGACTTAAGATTTACTTGTAAATAAATAAATGCGATGAATTGTACTGGTTTACTGGCTCCCATTGGCACTTATTTATTCCAACAATCTACAAACGATCATCTTATTCCCATGTGTCTTCTTCATTATTGTGGTTATAAGTAGTTGAGAAGCTGAACTGGCATTACTCTGAGACCTGCGGTTTGTGCTTTGACCTCCTGATTCTGCCCGAGGCAACAAAAACAACCACCAACTCCCGCTTGAATTGTCTTGGCCAAATCACATCACCAGTCCGCTTCTCGACTTTATGCACTACCACGAGTTTGTTTGTTTTTTTGTCAACTTTTAGCTCTGACAGGATGGATTACTAAAACATTCAGCGTGCCCTTAAAAAACCCTTAAATTCATGTATCTAAAATGAAGGCCTTTAAATGTCTTTAAAAATATATATAAGTTGGGCTTAAATATATAAATAACAGGTTTTAAATTTTGTTGTGCCAAGACTACTTAATCACATATTTTATGTTCTTTATTTTTCTCATGAGACTTTCCTGTCAGGCAAAAATTTGAGTTGCGTGAGGCTACCGCTAACTAGCTGCAAATAAACCCCTTGCTAACTACTCAGGTAGCTTTTTACATCTGTCATGTGTAAGTGTAAATGTAAATTATCCCCATTTGGCTAACTAGCTGCAAGTAAACCTTTAGTTGCTAGCTAGCAAACCAGCGTTTTGGTGTCTATCATGGTGTAAATGACCCAGAGTTGGCTAATTAGCTGCTGATAAACTCTTGCTAGCTACTTAGCTAGCTAGTGTAAGCTAGCTGCTAGTATGCCTTTGGTTGCTAGCTAACTAACCAGCTTTTTTGCGTTTATCATGGATAATTGTAAATGACCCAGTTGGCATTCTGAGCAAAACAACTTGGCAGTACTACTGTTTAAAATATGCAATTTTCCTTTGTACATTTCTGTTGTAATACAGGTTTTAAGTGTTTTATAATGGCCGTCAAAAGGTTTTAGCTTTGAGTAGATAAAAAATGTTGAAACCCTGATGTTGCATAATGAAATTTGAATCCTTACAGGCAAGGAAGCTGGAAAACTGGTGAGAAGGAGAATGGGTCTTCTGAGGAGGAGAAGAAGTTGGAGGAGAAGATGGAGGAGAACAGCCAGAAAGCAGACGTGTAGACAAAACCATTTCTGAAAGAGTGAAGTGAAAGGTAGAGAGCAAGGTATTTTTATTTGTCTTTCTAAGATCGTGATATGACAACTGGCCAAATTTACGGAAACCTTTATTTGACATTTCTTTCCAGTGAGGACGCAGAACTTTTGCACATTTCTCTTCACCTCAGTTCTGGGAAACATTACCGTTCATTTGGGATGACAACAACTTGGATTTGGTTTCAGGGACACTTTTACAAAAAAAAAAAAAAAAAAAAAAGAAAGAAAAAAAGCGTAATCCAGACATCTCTCACCCCCTCCACTAATTAAACAAAAAAATGGATACTGTATGCGATACATAAGTTCTCTGCACTACTGATAAATGTGTAAAACTCGTCTACCATTAGGATTCATGTTTGTTAGAATGACATTTTTGCAAAGGGAGAACATGCAGACCTTTCCTTTTGGGTTTCTTTTAGTTTGATGGAAGTGAAGTTACTCCTAGACGCATTGCCTTCGCCGTAAGGATGCAGAGGCCTGCGTTAGTCTGTCTTTGACTCTTGGCTCTCGAGGACGTTGCAGGAGCCAAGAGACGTTTCCATTGCTTCTTAGTTTCGTGCCATCTCAGGCCAGCCACCTCTGCCTTCAGTGTCAGTAGGTAGTAGTAGTAGAATCTGTTTGTGCATTTATTTCACTTTGTAAATTTATCGGATGGAAAAGCTGATGATGAGATCAGGGCTAGGGGTACAGTGCCTCGAGAAAGCATTCGTTTCCCCTTTGAACCTTTCCATATTTTGTCATCGTGTTGCAATCACAAACTTAAATGTGTTTCATGGGACTTTTGTGATATTTTTTCAACAATACGATTCCCTTTGATTTGATTAAAGGGTGTCAGATTAAAGGGGTCTGAAAACGTCAAGGATTTTTGGTCTAGTTTTTAGTCTTGAAACAAGACATTTTAACTCGTATGGGAAAATGTCTTTAGACATACACAGATTCTACTGTGATTCAGCTGCACATTTAAATTGTACATATTGAACAAAAATTCATTCCAAGGCTTGAGTAATAATAAAATAAACAATATTAAAACAAAATCTTGTTGGACTGGCAGATTATTTCACCTATAACTAGTCCTTGTTCATCAACTGAGGAATTGACTTGAAACAAGCTCATATTTCTTGCTGAAAAATTACTTGGAGGATAGTTTTGTCTTATTTCAATTGCACCAAGATATTTGCACTCAAAACTAAACCAAAAATACTTGACAAGATTTTCTTTCTTATTTTCAAGCATTTTTAAAAAAAATTAGTCCATGACATTAAATCCCCCCAATAAAACAGATTAAAGCTTGTGGCGGTAATATGACAGATGTGAGGACAAACTGGAGTTCTCTGGATACTTGTACAAGGCACTGTATGTTCTTATACGCAGCATTAGGTAAAAATGGCAATATGATTTTCCATGTAAATTAGGAGCTAGGTAATTTGTCACAAAGCTCTGTGGTGTTAAGAAACATGTCTTTGGCTTTCTTTTTGTCTTACCAGGAGATGAGATGAGATTATTTTTGCGTTTCTTTTTCCTCGTTTTGTTTGTTTTCTTACTCTCCGTGAACTGTGCGTTCAGCGTAACCACGGCACAACACAAAGAAGGTAGATTACTGGGAGAATGTACAGCACCCGCTCCACTTGCCTGGCTTTGGTTTCCGCTTCACGTATCTCTCGCAAAAACGATCCCGTCAGCCTGCAGTTACGAGAGGACGCCTTAGTTTGTGGGAACTTTGAGCACCGATGCCATGAGTTTTGTGCTTCATCGGTGTTTGAGGAATGATTGTTTCTTAAGTAGCCACGGCGTCACTCTGTGGAACTGGGGGATGGATAGGACGCGCATCTCAAAGTAGCCTTTATGATATGTTTGCCTTCTTTAAAAAAAAAAAAAAATCTACCTGTAACTACTTAAGTTTGTGATGTGCACTAGGGGTTCATGTTTCATGTTTCAAGTGTGTGTAGAATAGATTGGGATACGCGCAGCTGTACATGTCACGATTTTTGGTCCATTTTAAGAGCATTAGTAAAAACTGAAAGGGAAAAAACCATTTGTTTTAACATTAGGGATGTAATTGTGAAGTGTGTGAATTTTATTTTCTTTATGCTATTTATATCACTCAAAATTATGGATCCTGGTAGGCATATCGATTACCGTCACATATCTATGATTTAAACTGTCGCTAACTTGCTTGCAGACCTTACAAAAAAAAACAAGAGATTAACTCATCAGTTTGCGTAGAGTCTGGTTGAATTATATATCAAGCATGTTATAATCTCAGATCTCCAAGCTGCTGTTTGTTGCCTACCTTGTGAAAAAAAAACTTAAACAACAACAACTATCAAATTGGAAGAATGACCAAAGAAAGTGAACATTGCCATGCAAGTATTGTAAATATCTGATGTTTGTTCTTTTTGTACTTTTGTTTAAAATAAAATGTACATTTTGAAAAGTTATGGTCACTGAATTTGTCACAGTTTTGTGTTTTGCTTTGCTTTGTTTTCTTTTTTTTTCCTCTCCCTCTGATCATTTTTTGAAATAAAGAAAAACACATCAGAGCTTAGATTTATTTCTTGTATACACACACAATCTCAGAAATTTAAATTTGTCTAACTTAAAAGTAGTTATTTGACCATGATGTGAGTGAATATTAAGCAGAAATGTGTGCTCGTTCAACTGAGAACAGTTTTCTTCTATAATGTGAAAAAACGTTTTGCTTGAAGGTACAAATCAAAGCAGCTCACAATTCAAGACGAATGAGCTGCCATGACTTAAAAAAGAATCTTTAAACAACCTGTCTCTTGTTGTTAAATCATCCTAATGAACTTTAATTACAGAGTTGAAGCAAAAATAAAATTCTAGTTGACTTTAGTTGCATTTTCAAGGCAGCAGGTGAACCTTCATTTCCAAGTTAAACCACCTTCAAATGTTTGCAGTGTGGATGACCCTGCCAAGAGCATAAAGTCCCTGATAAGTTGGTTCCTGCAGTGGGGGTTCTAAACCAAATTTACCAGAGGCAGGCAGAGTGGGGCCAGTGTTTAAAATTTGTGTTTGTTTTTTGGGGACTTTTTTATGGGAGCACAGAATGAAGTAATAATTAAAAAATAAATAAATATTTAATATATTAAGAGAGCCGAAGAGTAACTTGCAGCTCCTCAGCTACCGGTTGCAGAGCCCTGAGCTAAGTAATAATAATAATAAATAAAGTCAGTAATTCTAACTAAAGCTAAAAGTGCAACTAAGTTGTCCAAAGGACTAGTTGGTTTCTCTCTGCCATAAGAAGTTGAGTTTGCGTCTCTTCTGAATAGTGACACTGACCCCAGTTGACCAATAGCTAGAACCACCCTGGATGGTTTTTCTATTCCCACCAATCGTCTGACAGCAGGGTGTCGCTGTGTTTACAGAAGAATCAGTTAAATTTTGTTAGGTTTTCCCTTACCCAGCTGATCACGGTATGTTTAGAAGCCTTGGAATGCTTGTGATCTAGGGTTTGTAGGTTAGGGTTAGGTAACGGAAACACTTTTTTCCCAGCCCACGAGTCACGTGATCAACAGCCGGATGTTGCCACTGGCGCAACCCATGAAGAAGAAGGTGACGGGAAATAATTGGAGGATGATTCTTGAACAAACTTTACATGCAGTTTCATTGATGTGTCCTGGAATTGGAAAAGCCACAAAATTGGAAATTTTCTCCTTTTCCCATTAGTGGACCGTAAACAAAGTTTTGTGCACATTTCTAATGGAAACGCAGCTACTGTAATTTTGCTATCTGAAAACCTGATTGCAAGTCCCCCATTTGGTATTTAATACTAAACAATGCGTCATCAGCGTACAGTGGGTTAAAATTTATTCAAAGGAGCTGGAAGAAAATATTCCAACTTAAAACCAAATGGATTAAGCTCACAAAGAATAGTGGATAATTTACATTCTTATGAAATTAATTCAAGTTGGAGGGAAAAAAAAGACTTTTGCATAATCATTCAGTACGTTATCTAAAAAGAATTAGTCAAAATCACTGACCTCTTAAGTGATTTTGCAAAAAAATCAAGGCCAATCAGTGGGCATTTACTAAAGAATAAATTCAAACACTGTTTTTCTCCCCCCACCCCACCATTTCCAACAGCAGTTAATGATCTTCATCTGCAAATAAAAAAAAATATAGAGTCTGGAGACTTGACTTTTATCGATGAAGTGAGCGCTGAGCCCAACAAGACGGTTGCAATTGTTTTACATTTCTGCACACGGCACAAAATGTTGGGTTGTAAAGTCGGAGTCAAAAATAAAAGTGTTACTTTGCAAAGTAAAGTTCCAGAGAAGTGCACAAAAGAAATAAAGAACGAGCAAAACCAGAATCATTCATACATGGTCTGTGTTTACTGGCTGGTCGGGGGATTACATGGATTCCTTCTGACCTGGAAATGCCTCAGGGTTCGCCCAGGACGAGCTGAGTGGAGTTACTTCACAGAGAAATGCTTTCTGGTTCCTCTGCAACCTAATCTCACTTTTTTTAATCTCCTTTGAAAAGATGAGCAGCTTTACTTTGAATCGGCTGCAGATGGCTGGTCTATGTGCTAATACAAGTATTATATTTGCTTCTGTGATCCTTATTAAATTAATATAGGTATCGATATTTACATTGCACTACTTTAATGTTCTGTGAAGTGATACACAGTCCAGTCACATTAATGTGACCACCACGTACTTTCCACTTCAGAGTTAAATAACCAATCACAGAAGGCAGGTGGCAGCACAGTGCAGTTGAGCGTATATAAAGGGTGTGTGTGGGCTTCGGAAAACATTTCAATCGTTGGCGTAATGCAGAAACGAAGCGATTTATCCGACGTCCAAAAGGGCATGATCATTGGCTTTCGGGCCAAGGGTGGAAGCATTTCCGAAACGGCTGAGTTTGTGAACTGTTCGCGTGCCGCCGTGGTAAAAGTGTACCGTGCATGGCAAAATGGGACTGTCCAAAATCAACGACGTGGCAAATGTGGTGCACCACGGGCCATAGATGACAGAGGCGAACGACGGTTGCGGAGATGTGTTCGGGCAGATAGACGGGCTACCGTTGAGCAACTGACCACTAAAATGAACCAAGGGGCTACCACAAGTGTCTCCCAAACCACTATTCAGTGAACATTGCTGCGTCTGGGCCTCCGAAGCAGACGCCTGGTTCGTGCACCTATGCTGACTGGTGTTCATCGACGACGAAGGCTAGAATTTGCACGCCAGTACAGCAGCTGGACGTCCACTGAGTGGCGACAGGTAGCGTTTTCAGATGAATCGCGTTTTATGCTCCATCGGACAGATGGACGTTGGCGTATAAGGCGTGAAACCTCTGAAAGGAACCACCCTGCAACCATTGCAGGAACGGTCCAAGCTGGAGGCGGGAGCATTATGGTCTGGGGAATGTTTTCCTGGCATTCTCTGGGTTCACTGATTATTGTGGAAGGCACGATGGATCAATACAAGTACGCATCTGTCCTTGCGGACCATGTCCACCCCTACATGCGCATTGTTTTTCCTCAGGATGATGGCATCTTCCAGCAGGACAATGCGAGGTGCCATACAGCTGCCAGTGTACGTGCGTGGTTCGAAGAGCACCAGGATGAGTTTACCGTCCTCCCTGGCCAGCAAACTCACCTGACTTAAACCCAATCGAGCATCTGTGGGACCATCTCGATCGAGTTGTTCGCGCCATGGATCCTCAACCGCGTAATCTAGCGCAGCTGGCCACGGCATTAGAGTCGGCATGGCTCAACATCCCAGAGAAGACCTTCAGGGACCTAAGTGACTCTCTTCCTGCACGTCTCGTAGCAGTTCGCTCTGCGAAAGGTGGTTATTCTGGCTTTTGACAGATGGTCACATTAATGTGACTGGACTGTGTAAAACCCAATGATATTAACGTCTTCAAAGTCTCAAGTCCAAAAGAGAAGGATCAAGTCATCTGCCATCGACTCATCGTAATTCAGTCAGTACAGCAGAGGTTTGCATGAATGCATTATTATTTTTTTATGAGCAAATACATAAATGATAAAGTAGATATAATCAAAAGTGTATTTGTGGAAAAAATCTTATATATTCCTAAATTGGAATCTCCAAGGGAATATGTAAAAACAACAATAGTTCAGGATGGACCCATGAGGGACAACGTAGCTCTATGTAGCTGCTGCTGCTGAAAAATAAAAGTTGAATGAGATGTCAGCCAAAAGTAAAATTTAGAAGTCACAGAGAAAACTAAATAGCATTTAGTTTTATATTCTAAGTATTTTAATAATTATTAGCCAGCCTAAATGTCAGGTTGTTGTAAAACACGTCCACGTTCTAAATATTCAATTGTAGCTCCTGTTGTATGAATTACTGAATTCATGCAGCGTGGAACGGAGGCGATGAAACCAAGCTGCTGCTGAAGAGAGAAGAAAACTCATCTGCATTGTCTCTAGAGGAGTCCTTCTTTCTTTTGACAATAGATTCTCTCCTGTGGTCATTAACTCTGGACTTTAGACTCTGCCATCAAGCTGGCAAATAACAGCATCTCCATAAAGTTTGTCAGTAGAAGGGAGCAGGAAGTGCTCTCAAATGTACAAGAAGGTGGCTGCAATTATTTTAGACTTGATAAAACATAATTTCACTCTGGACCTCAAGCAGTTTGGATTATGTCCCTCTTCATTCTGCAAAAACACAAAGTCTTCCCAAGTATTTGTGGTCTGCTTTCTAGTGCAAATATCTTAGTACACTTTACATAAGACAAAAATGTCATTAAAGTAACTTTTCAGCAAGATATTGCTAAAATAAATTTTGACTGTTTTTTTTTAAGTCGAGGCCTGAATGTTGATGAAAAAGAAATAGTTCCACTGGTAGATTATTTCACTTAAACCACCATTTTGTCCATGGCATAATGAAAATAATCTTCTAGTGAAACTAATACTTTTTAATTAATATTAAGGAATTTTTGACTTATAACAAGCTCATATTTCTTGTTTAAAAAGTTACTTTTAAGTGAGTTTTGTCTTATCTCAGGTTACAAAGATGTCTACACTAGAAACTAGTAAGGTTTTGTGATTTTGGTAAGGTTTGGTGTTTTTGCAGTGCACTCTTCCTCCAGACTTTGGGATCTTGATTTCAAAGTGAAATGAAAACTTCACTTAAAAAAAAGGACTTTGGACCACTGAGCAGCAGTTCAGTCATTTTCTCCCATCGTCCAGGTGAGACGTTTCTAATGTTGTTACTACTTGAGTGACTTAACACAATAACTATTACAGTTACAATAAATTAAGTCATTGTAGTGATTTTAGCTCCTTTGTTGTCTTTTGAATTAGAAGAGTGGGGCTTTGAACACTTGCTAAAGGATAATCGGCCAAGACGTGCTGCACAGGCCTTTTGCTGTGTAACTCTGTCACAATAAAAGTGCAGCAGAAAAGGCAGGAAACTTAATGCTTAATTAGTTTCAAATTGACCATTTAAAATGAAGTTAAAAAATGTTCCCTAGTAAATAATTAACAACTTGGAGGATTTAGGAAGTATTTGCTGAGTATATTATTGTTCCAATACAAAAATCTCAGGTACACAAAACTGTTGGAATGTAAATTGTTTTATTTTATTTATATTTTTATTTTATTTTGTTTTTGGCAGGAATATCTTTTGACCCCTTGAGCTCTGCATGATTTAGTTTTGGTTGTAATGTTTTAATTCCATCATGGTTTAGGGAGAAATTGATATTATTCTAATCTCTGATGCATTAATTTGATGACTGTCACATGGCAGATGACAGATATTAGCAGGATATTATAGCTTTAAATAATCACGTTTTTTCAGGTTGCTGGAAGAAAATTTTATTATTCTGGACAAATAAATTTGGTTCTCATAAAGTATAAAACATTTTTGTTTCTCTAGCTAGTCCGTAAGGTAATGTATTACTGGACTCAATCTAGACTAAATTTAGAGCAAATAAATAAATAAATAAAAATCGGACGTCATCTTATCAACACAATCGGCAGAGTTAAAGTGGGCCTCTGCTGCCATCCTGTGGCAAAAGAGTATACTGTTCTCAGACAGGCTGGAGGAAAGATTTGTTTCCTTTTTTCTTAAGGAATAGGTTGATATGGCTATCAACATTATTTAAGTATTATTCGATACATTATTCGAGCGTGAACAGCTTCTGCCTGTTAATGTTCTCGCTAAATCCTGAATATGCCCAATTTGGTTGTCTTGGCCCTTTTATCGCAGCCTGTGGGGTTTTACCCTGACCGAGAAAACAACCTGTTGAACATGACAGGTAGCCAATCAGAAAGCGCGGTGACGTAAGCACAGAGGGGAATCCCAAACAGCTGAGATATCGCTGAGAGTCGGGTGGATATCGGAGATGATATGTGGAAATGTTTATTATTATATGTAAAGGTCATTATTATATATGTTTATGTTTATTCCGTTAAAAATGTTAACTATGAAAAAACATTCACCTCCAAATCATAGTGCTGCAAATAAAGCGGCTGCTCTGGTTGCTATGGTAAGGCTTACATAACCCTTCAAAATAAGATACAGATGCGCAACAAAAATGAACATTTTACTTTTGTGAAAACTTTAACTCACGATAATGACTAACTGAAACTTGAGCTTGTTTTTCTGCAACCAGACGGTTCCATCTGAAAGTGATGAGAGACAATGACACCCCAAGTGTTGCTTATATCCACAGCCTGATTGGTCTCTACATAGCGAAGCAGTTTGAAGCTTCATTGCCTCATTAGCAGCCGGTCGCCACATGTTACGCAGAGCGGCTTGTAATGTGAGACTCACCGACGGTCCGGGATAAATCCATCCTTCTGTCTCTCTGGGTCTTTTCCTCTTTGCAAAGAAACTTTCCAACGACATCTGATCTGCTTCTTACTCATTTTGCTGCTTGTGGGCTCAGTGTTGGCGGCAAGTAACAAAGAATCCGGTTAAAGGATTTTCAAAATAAAAGATCCTCCAGACTTAAATAATACATAAAATGGAAGTATTTAATTATTGTGCGGCCGGTACCAATTGGTCCACGGACCGGGGGTTGGGGACCACTGTGTTAGAATCATGGCAGCAAACCAGCAAAACACAAGAACTTTACATAGTTTTTCTCCCAAAACTAAAACTAACAGACTGAGTTGAGTGAAGCTGTTGGATGCAGGTAATGTTACCTAAAAGTTGACTAGCTAATAACAAGGAGGAAAAGTTTGGGAACCACTGACCTAACCCAAACCAAACCCGTTCATTCATCCAGCCACCGGGGGGCGCTCTGGCTGTGCACGGCAGGAGTGGAGCTGTTTGCCTCTTGCGTCCCAAAATTGGATGAAAACTCGATTTGGAGTTACGAAATTTAGCGGTAAGTTGCTTGATATTCCTGTTGTTTGGATCCTGTTTTCAAGAGTTTTACAGCTATAGGAAGTGTTGTTTGGTTCTGTTTTCTGTTTTACACAAAAATGCACTCCGTAGTGAAGTTTAGTTATTTTTGCTAAGTTTGTGTATAAAACTATTTGAGATCCTGAATTAACCTTTTCGTTAATGTTTTAAGGGTTTTATGTTAAGGCCACTTGTAGCTGAAGTGCAATAAACAGCCGGCATGAAATTAACAATATTTATTATTACAAAATAAGAGGGTGTGCATTTACAGGAAGTGAAACAACAATAAAAAAACAAAATAAATGAAAAGGAAAAGCATAAAATCAGACTCTAAAAGAATAGCAGGGCGCAGCGACACAACTGCAAAAAACAAAAATGACCAAATGTTTAATAAATCACTAGAATTAAAGCAGTCTAAAAAACATTAAGAATATTACATACCTGTATTGCACAAACCATCCCTGTCTGATTTACCATACCAAGTCTAAGGTCAATTGGCACAACCCTATCAAATAAAAAATATATAAAAAATAAAAACATATATTCAATCCAGTTATAAATATACAAAGACCTTTTACTGGGATTTTTTCCTTCTTTTTTTGTGAAAAAAATAAAATGCATGTTCCTAGAAACAAATCTGACCATATTTTATGACAGTTTAAGCTCAAGTGATTGTTTTTTTGCTCTTATATAAAGACATCCTTTCAAATCGGTTCAAATGTGTGTCAGACCAATGAAACACGATATAGACAACTAAAATGCTATCAGTGTGATTCAAGCATCTCCTTGCATGTCTTGTTATTGTGACAGATATGTCACATGACTATTTTCCATTTTAACTCTTCAGATGGAACCACTTTCCTGTAACATGCTCATTGTAAATGTGTTTAAAGTGTGCTCTAAAGTAAGCTCAGCATAATGTAGAATGTGTTATTCTAGTGTTCTAACCTAATAAAATTTGACCGTTAGAAACAAACAAAAAAACCAACACAGTACCTCTATTTTGGAAATGATGTAGATCTATATAAAACCCCACACAATGTAACACAGCTGCTTTGGGAGGTCAAATAGATGCCGCTTTAGGTTGTGAAGGATTAAAATTAAAGAGAAAGCCAAACGAAGAATTTTCATTCGGAGCACCAAAATTATATATTACATGTGCATCTCTACGGATTTAAAGAAAGGAAAGGAAAAGTCTTTCACAGACGAAATAAAATCTGAAGATGGACATAATATCAAAGAAGAAATAATAAATAGTGTTATTGATTTGAAGCAGAAATAAAAACACGTCTGTTTGTCAAGGCTGCTTAACAAAGACCACCTGGGAGACAATCGTCAGTAAATAAGTTATTTTTCCTCCTGGCGAAATGTAACAAAGGGAACAGCTTGAATTATCACCTAAGTGAACAGATATAAAAATCCTCTGATATGTGTAGAAGTGAAAATATATTTCTCTTAGACGCTTTTAATACCAGACAAAGATCATCAGAGTAAATACAAAATGCATATTTTAATTGATTGTTTCATTTATTAGGATAAAGTATTATTAACTGGTTGCATTCCTTAAACTGACAATGAGTCTTGTTCATCAGTGTTGAATTTAACCTTTCTTGCCAGGATTGTTGTTTTTTAGGTTTGTATTTTCAGACAAGAGGGTTGTTAGACAGTAAAAGTCTATTTAATTTCATGATCCCGCATCTTATTTGGGTTTTGTACCAACTTCACCATAAAATAGTCCTTGTCAAAGTCTTGTCTTTAAAGAATAGCACGCTTTAAACTTCATGGGGCTAAATTAAGAAATGTATACTTGACTGAGCCGTGGATACCTGCAGGCTCTGCTGTAGATACCATGTCCTCTGATAATGCTGCTTTTAGACGGCCTGTCAGTTTGGAACAGCCATGTCTTCCTAGGTTTAGAGTTGTGTCACATTCTTTCCATTTTCTGATAGCAGACAGACAAGACAGGCTTCTGAGGGACGCCAAAGCTTAGGATCTTGTTTTATAACCTAAATCTGCTTTAAGGTTCTCCAGACTTCACTTTTCTTACAAATTTCAGATACCTTCACATAACACTACAATTTACACTATCCATCCATCCATCCATTTTCTTCCGCTTATCCAGGGTCGGGTCGCGGGGGCAGCAGCTTCAGAAGGGAGGCCCAGACTTCCTTCTCCCCAGCCACGTCTTCCAGCTCCTCCAGGAACCCCAAGGCGTTCCCAGGCCAGCCGAGAGACATAGTCCCTCCAGCGTGTCCTGGGTCTTCCCCGAGGCCTCCTCCCGGTGGGACGTGCCCGGAACACCTCACCAGGGAGGCGTCCAGGAGGCATCCTGACCAGATGCCCGAGCCTCAACTGGCTCCTCTCGACGTGGAGGAGCAGCGGCTCTACTCTGAGTCCCTACCGGATGACCGAGCTTCTCACCCTATCTCTAAGGGAGAGGCCGGCCACCCTGCAGAGGAAACCCATTTCGGCCGCTTGTATCCGTGATCTCGGTCTTTCGGTCATGACCCAAAGCTCATGACCATAGATGAGGGTGGGAACGTAGATCAACCGGTAAATCGAGAGCTTCGCTCTTTGACTCAGCTCTCTCTTCACCACGACAGACCGGTACAGCGCCTGCTTCACGGCAGACGCCGCCCCAATCCGCCTGTCGATCTCCCGCTCCCATCTTCCCTCATTCGTGAACAAGATCCCCAGATACTTAAACTCCTTCACTTGAGGCAGGACGACACCCCTGACCCAGAGAAGGCACTCTACCCTTTTCCGGCTCAAGACCATGGCCTCAAATTTGGAGGCACTGAGCCTCATCCCGGCCGCTTCACACTCGGCCGCGAACCCCTCCAGTGAGAGCTGCAGATCATGAAAAAGATCATCAATTTACACTAGATGATCTTTTTTAGCAAAGCACTTGTTTCTGTTTAAGATTTTGCAGACGCATTAATTGATTTTGCACCATTGATGGTCCCCTATTTTCATCTGACAATAGTTTTGTTTAGTCTAATATTTTCAATGAGGGTGCACTGGGACCTAACACCAAATCTTTTTAAATGGACAATTTGAAATCAAAGTCTTAAAGGGAGGTATTATGTAAAATTGACATTTTTAGCTCTTTATCATGTTATGTTATTACCTCATCACAATGAGAAGCTTTGCTGTGACCACTTCCTGAAGGTGGAGTTTCAGAAAGAGTAACTATTAGCTTCTTAAGGAGACAGAGGCCTAATTTCAAGGAGTCAAATTGCGAAGCCAAATTTGTGCTCATATATACAGCTTGTTCATAATAACTGAAGCTAACATAGTTATTGCTCCATGTAATGGCTGGAAAATACATGCTTTAGTGTCCATCTGTGCACTTGATGGTAAGTAATAATAAAGTAATAATAAATCAAGATTAATGAGTGAATGAAATATCCAGGTCATCACTGCTTATAAAAACTAAATGCTGCTAGCATAAATTAGCGACTAGTGTTTTGTTCTGCATCTTGGAGGGAATCAGGTCCAGAGCTCAAACTGGACGCTGAGGTGTTGATGAGGATAGAGTTCAGCTTGAGGCGCGTTACTCACCTCTGCCACCTACTGATCCCAGGCTGGTACTGCTCCCACAGGTGGAACTTACCTTCCAGATCAGCTGATTCGTTCTGTTATTGCTTTTACTCTTACTTGAGTCATTTTTTTGAATTACAAATTTTGGTTTCTACTTGAGCCAAAATATATTAAAGTGTTTACAGTTGAGTAATTTTTTTCCCCCACTATGCTGCCCACCCACATTCATGAATAATTTAACATTTTTCTTGACATTTAATTAATTATTTTATTATTTTGATCTCTCTAGTCTGGTAATAGAATTGATTCTTAATATTTTGTGAAAATTTAAACTTTTTTTTTTTTTTACAATACAGTTCAAGTAATTGACTGGAGCCAAGATGCACTGTTCATTACTTTTTTTATAGCAACAGCTGATGAAATTCTCAACATTTTGACTTTGATTTCAACATTTAGTATTTATCATTAAAACAGAAAAAATAAATTAATGAATTGTTAGCATTACCTGCTTTTAAAAAAAATTACATGATATTCTCTCATAGATGTTTTGACCGTGGATATGTTCTGTCTTGGACATAATACAAAAAAAAATTACTCTACCAATAAGATGAAAGTAGAGTAAAACTTCGCTATTATTTTATCTTCCTAATAAATTTGATAAAACCTGAATGAGTATTGTTTTTTATGTACAAGTCATTTGAATATATTCTGAACATCTAGACTTTGATGTTGAGATTTTATTTTTTTGTTATTTTTTTGGTTTTGTCTTTTATCATAATTGCATGGACCTGGCATGGGACTTGTTTCGCTTCTGTTCATATAATAAAATACTTTCCTTTAATCTTAATTTTAAACTATATATATATATATATATATATATATATATATATATATATATATATATATATATATATATATATATATATATATGTATAGGTGCTGGTCATAAAATTATAATGAAAAAGTAGATTTATTTCAGTATGTATATTATATTCATACATTACATACAAACTCATATATTTCAGATGTTTATTTCGTTTAATTTTGATGATTACAAATGACAACAAATGAAAATCTCAAATTCAGCATATCAGAAAATTAGAATATTACTGAAGACCAATAAAAACAAAGGATTTATAGAAATGTTGGCCAACTGAAAAGTATGAACATGAAAAATATGAGCATGTACAGCACTCAGTATTTAGTTGGGGCTCCTTTGGCCTATATTACTGCAGCAATGCGGCGTGGCATGGAGTCGATCAGTCTGTGGCACTGCTCAGGTGTTATGATAGCCCAGGTTGCTCTAATAGTGGCTTTTAGCTCTTCTGAATTGTTGGGTCTGGTGTATTGCATCTTCTTCTTCACAATACCCCATAGATTTTCTATGGGGTTAAGGTCAGGAGAGTTTGCTGGCCAATTAAGAACAGGGATACCATGGTCCTTCAACCAGGTACTGGTAGCATTGGCACTGTGTGCAGGTGCCAAGTCCTGTTGGAAAATGAAATCTGCATCTCCAAGAAGTTGGTCAGCAGCAGGAAGCATGAAGTGCTCTAAAACTTCCTGGTATGTGGCTGCATTGACCCTGGACCTCAGAAAACACAATGGACCAACACCAGCAGATGACATGGCACCCAAACCATCACTGACTGTGGAACTTTACACTGGACTTCAAGCAACGTGGATGAAGTGCCTCTCTTCTTTTCCTCCAGACTCTGGGACCTTGATTTCCAAAGGAAATGCAAAATTTACTTTCATCAGAGAACATGACTTTGGACCACTCACCAGCAGTCCAGTCCTGTTTCTCTTTAGCCCAGGCAAGACACTTCTGACGCTGTCTGTGGTTCAAGAGTGGCTTGATACAAGGAATGCGACAGCTGAAACCCATGTCTTTCATACATCTGTGTGTGGTGGTTCTTGAAGCACTCACTCCAGCTGCAGTCCACTCTTTGTGAATCTCCCCCACATATTTGAATGGGTTTTGTTTCACAATCCTCTCCAGGGTGCGGTTATCTCTCTTGCTTGTACACTTTTTTCCACCACATCTTTTCTTTAGGTGCCAGTCACTTTTTCATACAAGGCCATAGATTTAGATTTCTTTTTCTTCCTTAATGACAAACATCTTCATTTAAAAACTGCATTTTGTGTTTGCCGGTGTTGTCTTTGACTAATATTTAATAGGTTCTATTGTTCTGAAACACTGAGATGTGACAAACATGCGAAAAATGAGGAAATTAGGAAGGGGTCAAAGACTTTTTCACACCACTGTACATAAACTTATTCTTTTTTAAAACACCACAAAGTTGAAGAAAAAATAAACAAAAATAAAAATGAATGAAAGCAATTGTTCATTTTTATGTATATAAACAATTCTCAATTTAATAAATTGCTCTCATGTATTATGTTTTTTTTATTCAACTGATTTTCACGCATGATTATGATTATATGGATCTAGAAAGTCCCATCTCACTTCACTTATCACCGCATTTTATTTTTATTTAACATTTTCAATAAAAAGAACAGGTGAATATATCCCACAACAGTATTATTATCATTATTACTTAATTTCTATTATTTGTAATGAGTCTCCCTCAGTGTGAGTGTGAGCGCTGTAACGCTGGCCAGCTCAGAATTTATTCGTCATTGGTACATCCGGGTCCTCTTTTTTTTTTTTTGATTGACAGTTGCCATGGCAACAAGCTAGAGCATCGCCATTTTGTCAGGAGGCTTTCCCCCCCCCCCTCAGCTCAGTCTTTTTCAAATGTTCTCCCTTCCCGCCGGAATAATGCTGTCAGTGGATATATGTTTCAAGTTTTCGGATTTCGAAACGCGTCTACTGAAACGGATTAAGAAGCTCGAGAGGCCGACGTTTTAACAGAGTTGGGAATAATTAGGCGGCGCCGCTCTAACTCAGTTGTCCGTGTCTCTGGTCCACCGGGCCGGTTCACTGCGCAGGTTTGGACCGCGCGCCATTTTGTGAAAATTGACACAAAATTCCTGACCAAAAATTATAAGAGGACGCCGCTTCTGTTTGGTGACTAGGATGCTCTGGATGTAACCGCGTTGTCGCTCCCGTCGAAGAGACCGACGCATTGGCTGCAAAGACGGCTTTAAATCAGAATTTGGCGTAACGTTTATTTAGCGGCAGCTACAGTCGTTAGCTTCAGGCTAGTAGTCAGGGCAAGCGGCTAACGTTAGCTGCGTTCATTTTGTCGGCTAGCGCTAGTTAGCATGTTGCTTGTCATCAGCTGATAAAAACATTTGATAAATTTGCTTCGATCGTGGATGTTGGTCATCAAAGCCTTGGACATGAAGCGCTCACAGGATATGACTGACGAGTTTTTTTAAGAGTTTTTTGCCGGCCAGAGGACGGGGGATTGGATTTACTCGCTAACCCGTACAGGGAGGGGAGAATCTCGAACTGGATAAGTTTCCTCATCATACAGTTTATTGGACTTTAAATGAAGATCGTGCCATCAGAGGTGAGCAATTCCAAGCTGTCCTGTTGCGTATTTATCGTTCATTTATTGCCTTTTCTCTGATGTGTGTGCTGTGTGAATGGTTAACAATGATGGACGCGGTAGTGAAGTTGAAAATGGTAGCTTTTTTTTGGTGCGGCGACTAGCTAACCATTCGCGAATCCGGTTCTGCTTAACGTTTGTTTTCAGTCAGTAGGTCAAGGGATGGATTGTAATGTCGGACGGGAGGAGCATCCCAGCTGACTGTGAGTTATATGTCTTGAGTTTGGACGGAGTGTCATGCTGGCACAGTTACTGCTAGCCCTGCTGTATTAGACCTTGTCATTGTATGATTGAAGCTCCGTTAGCTTACCTCACGCGATTTGATCTGCTGTCAGTGCTTAACTTTGGTAAAATCGGGGGGGTATGTTTCGGGTTTAACCGTTCTAATTGAGCTAACCCGGCTAATGGTCAGCGTTGACTTGTTGACGAACCAGCTGAATGGGCCCCACAGCCCGCTGGCTTGAACACAGCGTCACCAGCTAACGTCGGGTTGGTGAGCAGATATGCTCGTCTTGTCCCGCAGTTTTCAGGGTAACGACGACAACGTTAGCTAGTTGGTCTGCTAACGGTAACGTGAGCCCGAATCCGTTTGTCATCTATTTGAGGATTTCGAGTCTCCCACGAACGATATGTAGCAAGAGAGTGTGGGGAATTAACTCTGAATATGCATCCTAAATTCTAACCATGACGAGATCTACCCAATCTTCTGTAAGTATAGAGCCATTCGGGATGCGTCTATTTACATTGGGGCTTTCTTTTTCTCTCTTTTTTTTTCCACCCCCTTTTTTTTAATTGTTAGGATGAGTTGTGTTTGGTTCAGCTTTGGAATGGATCTGTCGGTTGGGCGTGAGAAGATGACACACAGGCTCGTTGCTGGGATCTCTATCCATCTCTTTCTGGCATAATTCGGCTTCTAATATCGAGCTAACAACCATCGTTATATTTATACATAAAGAGGCCCGCGGATGCCGTAATGACTAGAGCAAGGAAAGGAACTGTTCATACGTTAGTACTGAACATTAAGGATCTAGCAGACGTTTAGAAGAAACTAAAAAAAAAAGCTACAAGTGTGCTTACAAAAAGGGCTTTTCTTTGCCTTTACTGTTTCAATTCTCTAACCTGGACTTTTATTTTTATTTTTTCATTCTAAAATGAAAAGCTGTAGTTGTCTTAGTTTAATTTCTAGCTGATGTGTTTATAAAATAAAATATAAACCAAAGTTTATATATTTCAGTTCTTAGTAAATTTGCAAAGACCTATATTGTAAATATAGCTGCTCCACCGGGGTTATGGCTAACAACTGCCTATTTTAAGAAGATTTCATGTCATAAATAGCAGATTTTAAATAGCATATGAACTGAGAGGAGAGCAGCCTTCTTTTAGGCCCTCAGCAGTAATCATTTCTATTCCACTGTTCAGGGCTCTGAGCTTCTCTAAGCTAATTTATTCTTCAGCATTTATTTATCTATTTTACAACAGCGTCATGCCCTTCTTTAAAATTATTATTAATTACATATATTTCTCTTTGAACCACGTGAAACTCACTTTTTCAATTATATCTATATATTTTTTAAAAATAAGGAATTGCATCTTCAGTAGTGGAACTCCCACAGAATCCTGGCTCACCCGACACACTTAAAAAAGTTTTCGGGGTGTCCTCTTCCTCTGTCCGTTTCTCACTTTCTCCCCAGCTAAAGTTCTAGTTTCAGTGCGATTAGATGAAGCGTGAGCAGTAAAGATTTGTAATATTTGTGTTTTTATCCTTTATAGTGGGTTGTGGTTTGCTGCTGGACTTTCCTCCCAGGATGATATGAAATTTTACAGAAGATGCATCCAGGTTAGCTGATGTATGGTAAACCTTAAACCCGTTGGTGGGGGCATAGGTTACATTTCATTTCTTCCTTCTCCCCTTGTGCAGCTGCTTTAAATTCGGCATCTGATCCAACATTTTAGTACAATTTTAAATATAATTTTATATATACTGTATATATGTATATATATATATATATGTATGAGTTAAATAACAGTGCTCAAAGGGGTTAATTTATTTGTAAAAAGCAGAATAATAACTGAAGATGACGTCCTCATAAAATATCCCTGTTTTTATTTTTCTTAAACTGCTTATGTTTATCTAGTAAATTTTTAAGATCTAACATAAATCTATTTTCTAGTTTGTAAATATAAATATGACAATACAATGGATAGGAAAGGGGTTAATAAAAAAAGGTATGTACTAGTTCTCAGATGCATTGCTGCTCTGTGGTCTATCATCTTACAGTTCCTCTTCTTTCTGCCAGTGGATGTGTGGTTTTTTTTTTATTTATTTTATTTTTTTTTTTTATGCCTTTACATAGCCGGGTCAGGTTTCTAACGCTCTTAGATGGAGTGCAGGTTTTGGGCTGTGCAGCTATTTTGCTGTCAGGCTCTTGTGTTGAAAGCAACGTCTAAGTGTGCCAAAGTTCAATTTTATTTCTTGTTTATTTCTTGTTTTCTCATTGGAAAATGGGAGCAGCTCTGCCCTGGCAACAAAAGTAGGCTATTTGCATACTGCGTTGTGATTGGTCTGTGCATTGATGGGCTTGCCAAATCACGCTGTATCTCTGTGGTGATAGGCTATGCTAATTAGGTGCTGTTGCTGGGATTCTGAATAGTGGTTACTGTGTAGCACTGGTGAATTGTGTTGTCTGGAGAGAGATGCTGATAGCTGAACATGCTATTTAATAATTTTTTGATTCCTTCTGGCTTAAAATGAAGGATGATTCACTGTACAGTGTGGAGATGCTGTGTTTTCACCCCTTCTCACTGCTAAACCTGCTGTTTTTCTCCCTTTTCCTCACAAAGGTTGATTTATTGCTGTTGTATTTTACATTTGTCTTGTACTGGAATGCTTTTTTTCTTTTTTTAAAGCGTGTTTAATAAATCATTGCTATTTATTAAACTGACAATTATCTTAATTTACTGATCTTTTGTTATTCTTCACCTCTTTTAATGTGTTTTTCTTATGTCTGGGCTTTATAAATTGAACAATGTGTAAATGTTACACTTTACTGCATTTTATAAATGTCTTTTATACATAAAGATAAATTTATAAATTCAAATTTTTGTTCATATTTGCTCCATTCAGCCAAATAAAGGTTTTGTTTATATTGTTCCCACACAGTAAGATAGAATCTTTATCTGTTTTATTTGCAGACAAAAAAAAATAAATCTGATGCTACATAAATCATGTGCTATAGATTCCTATGTAAATGACTATCTTTTAATTGCTTGTGTTTTTAATAAATTCTCTGTGTGAATCAATGCAACTTCTAACAGTGTTAATTTCTCCCAGGAGGAGAGACTTAAGCATGCAAACCTTCGTCCGTCCGGCTTGCGCCCTCTTTTTCTTTACACACTGCTGGTCTTCAGATGGCTGCTCCAATGCCCCATACGCACCAGCAGTACAGTGACCGCCACCAGCCAAGCACTGACCAATCTGTTACGGTCTTACCGTACAGCGACCAGACACCACAGCTCACTGCCAATCAGGTATCCTAACCCCATCTGCTGCACCCCTTGGATTTAAAACACTTAGGAGAGCCGTCATACTTACTGTAACGTGCAACACGGCTTCCCTCTTTTTTCCCTCTGTCACTAGGCAAAAGTAGCAGCTTGTCAAATAATGTCCCCTTCAATTTAATCATGTTGTGCTGAATTACTCATTTTAAAATCCAATGATATGTAAAGTTAATAATTGTGATGTTATCTTTTTTATATGTATGTTTTTAATGGCTTGTGATTTTTATTATTTATTTATTTTTACTTTTGACACTCCAGAGGCACATGCCCCAGTGCTTTCGTGACCCAACTTCAGCTCCCCTGAGGAAGCTCTCCATTGACCTTATCAAAACATACAAACACATCAATGAGGTTCGTATGCTTATTTTTGTTTCACTCCATCCAGTTCTGTTAGATTTCACCATCTAAACTTGTAAACAATTTGACCTGGTCATGCAAGCCTACAGAATTTCTAAATGTAATTTTCAAGCCCAAAATAGACTGATTAATAAAGCAAAATGCCAGATTAAACAATGTTGTAAATAAACTTTTAAAAGCTAAATCGTAGTCGGTTGTCATTTGCTCTGTGTGGGATTTTTATGTGGGTTCATCTGTAAATTCGCAGGTGTATTATGCAAAAAAGAAGAGACGGCACCAACAGGGTCAGGGTGAGGACTCCAGTCACAAAAAGGAGAGGAAAGTCTTTAATGATGGCTATGACGATGATAACTACGACTACATCGTCAAGAATGGGGAGAAGTGGATGGACCGTTATGAGATTGATTCCTTGATAGGAAAAGGGTCATTTGGACAGGTGAGTTTAAAAGTGATTGTGATTAAAAATACTTATTTAAAAAAGGTTATTTTTGCCCAGTGTAAAGATTTTGTAAAACATTTCCCCCTCAGGTTGTAAAAGCGTACGACCGAGTAGAGCAAGAATGGGTCGCCATTAAGATCATCAAGAACAAGAAGGCTTTCCTCAACCAAGCCCAAATAGAAGTGCGCCTCCTGGAGCTGATGAACAAACATGACACCGAGATGAAATACTACATCGGTACGTACTCCCAGTCTGGCAGAAACGTGGCTTTCTTTTGCTTTTACTAAAAGACTAATCAAATAAAATTTCCAACTTTCTTTACCGCAGTTCACCTAAAGCGACACTTCATGTTTCGGAACCACCTCTGCCTCGTGTTCGAGATGCTTTCGTACAACCTCTACGACCTGCTCCGAAACACCAACTTCCGCGGCGTCTCGCTCAACCTCACCCGGAAGTTTGCCCAGCAGCTATGCACGGCACTACTCTTCCTGGCCACGCCTGAGCTCAGCATCATCCACTGTGACCTGAAGCCGGAGAACATTCTCCTCTGCAACCCCAAGAGGAGTGCCATCAAAATTGTGGACTTTGGCAGCTCATGCCAACTGGGACAAAGGGTACGAAGCCGCGAGTCGTCTTTATCGGCGATTAGGATGAGCGCTAAAGCTTCTCGTTTGTTTATCGTGTTTTCTTCTTCTCCATTTCTGTGTAGATTTATCAGTACATCCAGAGTCGCTTCTACCGTTCCCCAGAGGTGCTGCTGGGAATGCCCTACGACCTGGCCATCGACATGTGGTCCTTGGGCTGCATCTTGGTAGAGATGCATACTGGAGAACCTCTCTTTAGTGGAGCCAATGAGGTAAAAGATTACTAGATATGTTCTACCTCAGGATTTATGATGTATAGCATGATCAATTAATCCCCCCCGTTCCCACCAGGTTGACCAGATGAACAAAATAGTCGAGGTTCTTGGCATCCCACCTAATCACATAATGGACCTAGCCCCCAAAGCCAGGAAGTTCTTTGAGAAGCTTTCAGATGGTACATGGAGTGTTAAGAAGACCAAAGATGGCAAAAGGGTGAAGCCACCGTTCTTCTTATGAACTGAAAACTATTTAAAAAATATTTGCGTTTTAAATTTTCGTCGTTTTTATTAAATTTTTTCCATTTCTCTACAGTATAAACCTCCAGCTTCGCGGAAGCTCCACTCCATCCTCGGTGTGGAAACAGGGGGTCCAGGTGGCCGGCGGGCGGGGGAGTCCGGCCACGCCGTTGCTGACTACTTGAAGTTCAAGGACCTGATTCTTCGGATGTTGGACTACGACCCCAAGAGTCGCATCCAGCCCTACTACGCCCTGCAGCACAGCTTCTTCAAGAAGACTGCGGACGAGGGGACCAATACGAGCAGTAGCGTGTCTACGAGCCCCGCGTTAGAGCAGTCCCAGTCCTCGGGAACCACCTCCAGCACCTCCTCAAGTTCAGGTAGAGGTCACCGGAAGCAGGGACACGCCCCGATTAGAGATGCGCCAATCATTGTCTTTTCTTTGATATTTGATTTCTTAACTCCTGTCTTTTTCATTTTGTTTTTTGTAAGTAGTACAAAAAAAGAATTCAGAAATACTTTTAATTCATATTCACTCAAGATTCTTCAAAGAGTTGTTGCTTAGAATGAGATTTGGTTGAAGTGGTAGCTTCTTTCTCTACTCAAGATAAATAAGTCACAAGATCATCCTAATTTAAGTATTAATCTAAACACTTTTGGATGTTTTGACCAATTCAAAGTACTCTGAAGATGGCAAGAAGTTCCTTTTTTTGTTATTAGACTTGCCAATCATTGACCAAATCAGAATAGAAATGGCCTTTGTTCTCCCACAAAGGAGAAATTTAGGTATAATTTAGGCAGCAACAAATATAACAGTTCACACAATATGTGTTAAAAATCAATAAAGTATTGTCCAATACCAATTGACTGGTCTGATTGTGATAGTTTGCTAGTTTGGTTTCAGGATAATTTAGTAGTCATATTTAAGGATTGCAGCATTGTCCTTCTAGCTACTTACTGTTTTTTTATCCATAATTTTAAAGTTATGGCCAGAGAACATTGTTGAGGCTGGTGAAGATGTGCTTGTGACACTTGTTGTTTACACTCAGGAGGATCGTCTGGAACTAGTACCAGTGGCAGAGCGAGATCAGACCCTACCCATCACCACTTGCACAGTGGAGGACACTTTGGCACGACCATGCCTGCCATGGATGGTGACAGCCTCTGTCCACAGGTCAGTAAGTCAGTCGGAAAGATTTTTTTCTTCTTTCAAATGAAGTTTTCTAATGTTGCTATATTGGAATTAGCAGTTTTAATATTGGCATAATATGTGCCATATTGTAAAATGTTATAATATTGCTTTAGTTCATTCAAAAGATTTTAACATTTGCGTAAAAAAGCTTTTTCCAGTTTAACATCTTAAAGGAATCATTTGGGCTCTGTTGAGAGTGTAGCATATATCTCACATGTTGGATAACTTTGGTTTTATCGGGTTTTTTAGGTTATTTACTACAGTTACAGTTCCAATGAAAAAGTGATTACCATGTCAAAAATATCCACCATGCACTGCTTCATGAATTTTTTACGTAAACCATGTCATATAAATTTATTTTCTTTTGTAGTGAAGTATTTTATTGAATTGTGGCAGAAAACGCCAAAGACACAAATGTGCTTCATTTCAGTTGGATATGATTACCTTCAAATTTTTTAAAACAAGCGCTTTTCTGTTCTTTTGTGTCTGATTCCAGTTTGGACCGGTTGACTCTTATGTGACAAATTAGGATCCCAGATCAAATCAAAAAATTATAGTTTAGGAATTTGAAGTATTTCCTTACTTTACACTAGGAGAAATGAAATGACATCAGAATGATAAAGTGCTATTAGGACACTCCAAAACATTGGATAAAGAAGAATAATTGAATTTAATTAATAGAAGAATATCATCACCTTCCTAACAGGAAAGACATTTCTTACCAAAAGTGATTTGGGCCATTGTTTTAGCAAGGTGACGATACAGAACACGACCTCATTCAGGGTTTCCCCACTGTATTATAAGCCTGGTGGGCTGCCAGGCTTTACTTGCCAACCCACAGAGCTGTCATGCAAGGGCACCTGGGTGGAGTGAGGCTTGAACCAGCAACCTGCCGATTGCAGGGCAAACTCACACCACCGTCACCACTATCGTCCCAAAGATGGATCAGGCCAAGTTCATAGGGCTGTGAGGGGGACACCAAATGTGCCGTGTCTGCATGGTATTGTTTTTAAATTATGGTTTCAGCTTGTGCACCTCTAAATTTTTGTAACTTAAAAAAAATAAATGTTTTTGACAAAAATACAGCTTGCTGCTGGTGAACTGCCCCTACCACTGAACTTAGGAGGCTTTCTGGGGGAAGCCCTGGACATTATTGGATGTCAGAGTGGGTGTAACCAGGTGGATTCAGGTTGTCCTCTTTAGGTTGTGTGACTCTAACTCCTCTCTCTCTCCTGCCACTCACAGGCAAGACAGCCTTACCCACCCCCACTGGTGTGGGGAGGCGGCGTCGGACCCGAGTCAGTCACTGGAGAAACCCACCCAGTTCAGGAGACCACCTTCCACGTCCCCCCCCAGCACCCCAAGGCCCTGCACCCCCACTCCCATTTCCACCACCACCACGGGCAGATGATGGCGACGCGTCCGCGCCCGCGCCACTACACCTCCCCGACACACAGCTCTTCGACGCAGGACTCCATGGAGGTGGTGCACGGCCACCTGTCCATGACCTCCCTGTCTTCCTCTGCCTCCTCTTCCTCGACATCGTCCTCTTCCACTGGGAACCATGGGAACCAGGCCTACCAGCTCCGCCACTTGCCCGCCGGAGCCCTTGACTTTGGTCAGAACGGTGGGCTGAGCATGGGGCTAGGTGCCTTCTCGAACCCACGGCAGGAGACTGGAATGGCAGCGCACCCTGCATTCTCCATGGGCACGAACACGGGGCCTGGCCATTACCTAGCGGAGGGTCACCTGGGCATGAGGCAGGGCATGGACCGAGAGTCTTCCAATGACTGGGTATTCTGCAGAAGTTCTCATGGCCATCGTGACGCACTGACAATTTGGCTGTGTGTTTATTTTATTTTTTTAATTTTTATTTTGTCCTTTCCTTTCCTCCCCCACCGTGGTCATTTAAGTGGGTTTACTACAAAGGTGTTTGAGAACAAACAGCTGCTCAGTCAAAGGGAGATCATCATGAACCGCATACAGAGGAAAAAAAGACAAAAACCTTGTTAAAAGTTATATGGTAAATTTTAATCTTTTCTTTTTTATTTTTTTTTTTTTTTTTTTTTTTTTTTTTTTTTTTTTTTTTTTTTGCAATCTTTAGGCACAAAATAATCTAGCGGAATAACCATAGTGATCGAGACATCCAAACTTAACCATTTCAACCAGTTTATGTAACCACAATAACCTATGGATGGTCAATTTAAACACAAGTATATTGGTATTATGTGGCAAAAAAAATGTCTTGTTTTGAAGGAGCATTTCAGGAGCAAAGGTCAGAGCTCGTTTCTCAGCTAGCTTGTTGGTGAAGAAATGCTCCGGCGTCCTCTTTAGGTTCAAACTGTGGAGCGCCTGACATTTCTCTTCCACTCGGTCAGTAAATAATTTTGCCCTTTTTTTTCTAAGTGAAATTTCACATAAAAGCTGCTTGTAAATCCTGTAGCTTGACAACAAGGGGGAAGTGTTTTTGCGGTGATATTTCTTGTTGGTCTTTTTGTTTTTCCTTCTTTTTGTGTGTGTGTGTGTGTGAGTGACTGTTAAAGGGGAGCACATAGCAGTGGAGTCCATACGCGTGTGCTGGCCTGGTGGGGGGGGGGGAGGAAGGGATTCACACTTGGGGGAGGGGGGAGTGAAGTGGGAGGTGCCGATACTGACACCAGCCGGCGTTCAAAAAGGAGGAGGGAAACACCCCCACCCCACCACCAACAGCAACAACAACCACCACCACCACCCCCAGACCCAGACCCCACCCCACCACCTCAGGCCTAGAGGCCCTGTTGTCCCCAACAAGACGCAACCCGGGGGGCCGCGGGGGCCCGACACAGGACACAGGCGAAGAGCAGCGGCGGGGCACAGGAGACGAAAGGATCCGGCCCGGTTAAAGGAAGACGGTCAGCGGCTGGTTCTAGATAACCCTTTGGCCTTATGACTCATGGACTTGGAATGGAAATGGAGCTGGACATTATCATTTGAATTAAGATGGCTTTTCTCTATTTTTTTTCTCTCTCTTCCTCTCTCTCTCTCTCTCTCTAGACAGCCCTTAATTCTTTAAGGAAATTTAAAACAACTTAGAAAAGGTAAATAAGAATGGTAAATCTGAGGCCTTTCACGACAAAGATTTCGTCTTCAGCAGGGGCCCCACATAACAGGGTCTTATTGTACACAACAACCTCCTAAACATTACTTCCTTGAAATTCACTGGTTAAGGATTTTGCAATGGAAAGAACTTTCTATTCCAGAGTCTACCTTTTTTATTTTTTATTTTTTGTATTTTTTTTTATTTCCTTCCCCCCATTTTTGCATGTAGTCCCTCATCAGAACCACCTGCACAAGTCTCTCCATCCAAAACATGGAAACTGAAGAAAATGAAAAAAAAACAAAACAACAAAAAAAAGAGTTAAGTGACTGCCTTTTTTCTCCTCAAATTATGCTGTGAATTTTACAAGAATTTATTTTCCCTTTGGATATGTTTTTATACCAAAGCAGTTGTTTTATAGCATATAGGTGTCTGTAACCAATAATGTAGCAGTTCACCACTTTGACGCAAAGTTTATCGAGATCTTATTTTAATGTCAACACAAAACAGCTGCAATATATTTACTTTTAGCAAATCTGGAGACCTTTGGCTATTGTGTATTCTGGCCAGATTTGTTTGCAACGTTTTACCAAAACTTTTTTCCATATTAAATTGGTAGATTATTTTGGGAGTCTTTAAAAAAAAAAACAGAAAAAAAAAACTTTGGTATGTTAGAGAACTTGGTAGTTACTCTGCAGGCTACAGAGTAGCAAGATAGAGGCTGATGGTTTTAAAAAAAAGGAGACTAATGCGTTCTATTTCTGTGTTGTTTTTTTTTCTTTTTCTTCTTTTTTTTTTTTTTGCCCCTTCCCCCATCATACTATTTCAAAGGGTGTTGCTGCCTTTCATACATCATTTGGTCAACTTAGCTAGTTTCTGCCGTGATGCAAGACTTTGTCATTGTCTTGCCAGGGTAAGGGTATTTGTGGTAAACCAGTTTGTGTTGAATGGTATACTTCTGATTTTGGTAGGGCAAATCCCCATGATTGTTGTCCTATTCAAAGGGAAAAAAAGGTGTCTTGTCAGCCCCACCATAACAGTGCTTTGCCTAGGCAGACATGCATGTCCTCAAAACAGTCAATAAACCAGAATATTTTTTTTTATATCAGGGATTTTAAAGTGCTTTCTTTGTTCTGTTGTTCATTTTTACCACTTTTGAAATTTGAAAAATAAAAACAAACGTATTTAAAAAAAAAAAAAAACTGCCCACTGTCACCTTGCCAATTAAGGGCGGGCCACAGGTCATCCTGTTGTCATTTTCTAAGGGAAACCATCCTTTCAGCAGTCATGCTTGGTATTTCCACGAACACAAATGTAAAGCTACCTATATTGAAGATTGGGATTTGATCTGGTTGTCAAGGTTAATTGCAGATTTGCAATCATTTTATTTCATTTTTATTTTCATACCCCGCTGAATTTGAGACATTTAGATCTTTTGTCAGTGGTTTTTATTACTGGCACTCATACTGGTACTAAACATTCCAAAAATAAAGACTGAAAATAGAAAAAAATTTGACTGAAGTGACTCGTAAGTGTGCGCCTATTTCAGATCATGCTGATTGACCTCTTATTTAGAGCAGTTGTCATGAAATGCAGCCCCTTTTTAATAGTTGAAATAGAATTTATGTATATATTTATATTTTTTTAATAAAGGAAGTATAGAACTCACTACCTTGCTCCTGCTGGTATGTTGATTATGTTTGTCAATTTGGTGACCATTCAGTGGGCAGGAACTCCTGTTTTCTTAGTGGCAAAACCTTGCCTTTTGGCAAAGGTACTTGACTACATCAGGACAACACTATGAGGTAGGGTTTGAATCAAACAGGGAAAGCTAGATCTTCAAACCTTAATAATTTTCACAGGGTATATTGTAAGTGCATGTACATCACAAACCTTACTTTTGGTTATATGAGAAGCACATGGTTGAAAAAAATGGTTCCATCTTTCATAATAAGCCTGTTGAGTTTGTGGGTTATACACAAACACAGATAATTGTCGACATATCTGAACACCCAACCGAAGTTGAAATCCTTTTTATTTAACTTGGATTTAGCTTTTTTTTTTTTTTTTTTTTCGTTTTTTCATTTTTTGGTTTCACTTTTTTTCCCCACTTTTTTTGTACATGCAACATGCACTATAGAATTGAACAGCATGGGGGAAAGGATAAGTCCATGTATCCACAGATTGTAAGATCTAGTCAAGACTTTGCTGTGTTTATGACAATGCCCTTTGTATTATATTAAGACAGTCTTATGTATGATATATAAAAGAAGTTAATTGAATCGCTATGTGTCATCATTGTTTTTCTTTCTAACATTAACACCGCTGCTGCATTAAATAAAAAACCATAACAAAAAAAACGTACATATAGACGCGCCATGAAAATATAGTATGAATAAAAACGGATATCAATACTCCTACAGTAAATATTTAATGATATGTTGGGCCGTTAATGACGCCGTGGCTCGTTGGTCTAGGGGTATGATTCTCGCTTCGGGTGCGAGAGGTCCCGGGTTCAAATCCCGGACGAGCCCTTTGTATTTTGGCTCAAATTTGCAGTTTTAAAGACAGGTACATCTTTCACAAACTTTGAATAGATAATTGGATTATAGCACTTTAATAATGTGAATGGTGAAACATAATACAGTTTATTGCGTATACTGGACACGTAGTCCTGTGACGGAGAAAAAGAGCTTGTGTTTTATACTTGAACTTAAAAAAACGAATAAGGGAAAACTAAAACAATAAAACAAGGGCTCGTCCGGGATTTGAACCCGGGACCTCTCGCACCCTAAGCGAGAATCATACCCCTAGACCAACGAGCCGTCGTAACGTCTGTCTCACAGTAAGAACTTCAACAGGGACCATGTGCGTCTGAAATTTCGTGGTTTTCTTATGTTTTCAGTGGTATTTAACTTTACACATTTCACACTTAAAATTTTACGTTCAAAAATACGAAGGACTAAACAACAAAGCCAAATGAACGTCCGACTTCCAACGTAAACGTCACCGCCATATTGTGATTGGCATTTTTCTTAAACGCATGCACAGAGTTGTGCAAAACAGCTTTCTTCAAAATATTTTAGATTAAGCGTGTGACTGTGTCGTCTCTTCAATGGATTGGAACCACATATCTCTGCAACAGAACATTTCCTGAAACTAGAAGCTTTTTCCCCATTGGCTCTCCAATGGTGTATCACATCAATTTGGAGGTCAATCATTTTTGCTCTGTGAATGCAAATGTTTCAGAGGGAAACTCTGAAACATCAACAGAAAGTTACATATATCATATTGATAAAAATAAATGGTCTTCTTCTGACACTAAAATTGTTCTAAACTGACTGACACATGTGTGCACAGCTTGCACTAATTAAGTATCATTAAAACACAGATACATTAGGTTTTTAGGTACACAAAAATTCTGCTGTACCTAAAAATATGACCACATCACCCTCAGGATTTTTGAAGTCCAAATTCAGAATTATTTTTTAACATTCTGTTGACTGTAAATGCTGGTGTAGGTTTTTACAGCCAACAAGAATATTTTTCAAATTGTTTTAAGATCTACTGTATAGCACTTTGTACAATATATTATAGACTGCATTAAAATCTGCTGTATTCTTGCTTACAAAGCTTTAATTGTTTGCATGTTAGACAATGAATAAAAAACTGTATCCTATCTTGATTTAAAGATAAAAAAAATTAAGATATTGTGTTTGTGGCACAATAATGTCAGTTATTATCGCTTAACTACTATGTGTTAAAACAATTTCTAGTTAAATAGTTAAGCTGTTAGTAAAAGGTAAACTTCTTTTTGGACTACAAGAGGAACATACCACTCACAATATGGCAGACGGACAGACGGCCTGTGTTTTATCTGCTCTCATCAAAAGCCTGTTGGGGGCAGCAGAGTGCTGTAGGAAGTTAAGGTAACTACGTCAGATAGAATAAAGAAGAATAAAAATGCCTGGCTGAAATTCTATTGGCCTATCTGATTATTCGATTGACCAATAGTTATGCAAATGGTTCACCATTCGTCCAATTGCATTCGTCGTGGGCGGGACATGGCGCCGCAAAATGAAGTCGCATGAGTCCAAATGTAACTGTTGTTTGTGTGGCGGTTTTTTGGATTGTTGATCTGTTTTTGAGATGTGTGCGAGACATTTCTTTGCCAAAGTCATAGTCCAGCTTTGATTTGAGAATC
Source organism: Poecilia picta (assembly GCA_033032245.1). Taxonomy (NCBI): domain Eukaryota; kingdom Metazoa; phylum Chordata; class Actinopteri; order Cyprinodontiformes; family Poeciliidae; genus Poecilia; species Poecilia picta. The sequence goes on from CM065365.1 coordinate 8,144,224, forward strand.
ACACCGGTGGACTTGGCTTCTTGAAAAGATATCAAGCTATCACAGGATATTAGCCAGCGAAGTTAGCTAAGCTAACTTGCCAGACTGAAACATGCCGAATTTTTGCGCGGCTCCAAACTGCACACGGAAGAGTACACAGTCCGATTTGGCATTTTTTCGTTTTCCTCGTGACCCTGAGAGGTAAAGGAACATAAAAACGCATCGCGTACAAAGACGATCTTAAAGTATTTCTAAAAGTCCTGCTAACTTTACAAGAGTTCTTTGTTTTGTGTATGTTGAGCTCATGTTAACGAAAAGTAACGTTTTACCTACGACCACATCCTCTTAGAGGTTTAAACTTTAGACATTAACAAAAATGTCTGTCTGATTACGTAAGTAATATATTTTAAATAAAACCACTTATTCAGTCCTTAAGTAGCTTTTATCCCGAATATTAATAATTTCTTTTTACTTTTAATTGAGTAAAACTATGTAGAAGTAGTCCCACTACTTTTTGGGTACTCCCCCAAATTGCATTTAAAATGTAAATATAAAAGTTTAATACTGATATTGTTACAGAGGTGAGCCATTAGATAGGAAATCGCGACAAACAGACTTGGGGGATGGATTGAACAGGCAAATGAATGGAGGGAGAATCAATTGAGTGCTGGAGAAGCAGATAGCTGAACAAATGAATGGAGTGAAAAATGGATTGATGAGTGGATTTTGAAAATGGAACAGGATATACAACCCAGTTGTACATATTTTTCCTGATTTTCTATTTTAAAACTTATTTAGATCTGGAAAGCACTTAAATGAAATTCCTAAATCCTTGTTGGTTCTGAGATACTTTAGCATAGAACTTCAGACTTGGCATCTATGTTGGTGAGGAGAAGGAAAAACTAATTCTACTTTAGAAATTATCCTAAATTAGACTCATTTGCTAAAACATTCACCCAAAACATATTCACATATAATTGTACAGTTTCTTGCTATAAAACAGACTTAATGGAATTTTATTATACACATTGGAGGGGTCAAGTTTCCAGTGGAGGAGAAAAGTGAAAAGAACATTACAATCATAATAGTCTAAAAGATCTATATTAAAAAACATTCTAAACACTTTTACTTGGGAGAGTGAGACTACATTATCGAAGCTTAAAGTAAAATGTCATGTTGTAGAAACCTGTTATTTGTTTTTTGTTTCTAGATGCAGAATCTGGGTGGAGAACTGCCGTAGGGCGGATCTCGAAGCCAAAACAGCCGACCAGTTGAATAAGCACTACAGATTATGTGCCAAGCACTTTGACCCTGCCATGGTGTGCAAAACTGTGAGTATCGACGCCATCTGTGTTTTAGCACTTGCGTGACAAATCTACATCTGTGTAATTCTGCATTTGTATAATCTTATTTGATTGTTTTTCATCTCAGAGCCCCTATAGGACGGTCTTGAAGGACACGGCCATCCCAACCATTTTTGATTTGACAAGCCATCTGAAAAACCCTTACACCAGGCATCGGAAGCAGATAAAAGAACTTGTAAGGAAAAATCTTGTTTAATAATTTAGCTAACTTGGCTATTTATTTTTAATTTTTTTGTAAATTAATTCCAGTTTCTTAATTTTCCCTAGACTGATGAAGATATACAGAGGATTAAAGAGAGACGATGTAAGTATTTGAGGATCCGTTTATAGGTACTTTTGTGTCGACTTATTTATGCATGAAAAAATTGACTGGTGACTGGAATCGATTATTTTGACAGTTAATGGAATAAATAAAACGGCACATTCTGTTGATTTTTCATTTAACCTCTTAAGCCTTTTTTATACGACATTAGAAATGCATCAAGTTGCTAATGAACAAATGTAATTGACTTATGTCTCTTTCCTCAGTGGCTTCTGCTGAGCAGACCATCAAAAAAGAGGATCTGTCGAACATTGCTGACAACGAGCCTCAGCTCTCGGCCGACGAGAAAGAGTACCGGGATTATTTGAGGTCTTTGTTTGAGATTCTGTTCATGCTGGCAAAACAAGCAATCCCTTTGACCACCGGCAGAGTATCTGAGGAAGAACTCAAGTCCAACAACTTCCAGGCCGTCATAGATTACTGCATGAATGCCGGAGACGAGGCTCTGAGGAAGAGATTCGAGGTGACTGCGGTGAACAGCGAGTACCTCAGCGCTGCGCAGCTGAATCAGCTCCTCGACGTTTGCGAGAACACGGTGAGGGAGGAGATGCTCATGGAGGTGAGGGAGAGTCGTTTCTACTCCCTGGTGACGGGCGACCTGGTCGAATTCGCCAACAGCAAACACTTGCCCGTGTTCCTCCGCTTCGTCAACCAGCAGAACGTCCTCAGAGAGGAGTTTGTGGACTTCCTCCCGTTCGTGGACGGAGACGAGGCGGCGTTGGTGGAAAGCATGGAGGCTCTCCTGGTGGACCGCTGGGGACTCAGCATGGAGGATTGCCGCGGTCAGGCCCACAAGGCCACCGGGACCTCCACCACTAAGATGAAAGCCGTGGCCGTGCTGCTTATGGAGAAGTACCCTCTCGCGCTGCACATGCCTTGTTCGCATACGGCGCTGAACATCCACCTCGCCAACAACCTGCCTTTCCCCAACGTGCAGATCGTCATGGAGAATCTGAGGAGGATTAAGTCCTTCTTTAAGACCCCACACACTCAGGATGAACTGGACAAGGCCGTCTCCATTCAGTTCCAGAAGAACGAGGAGAAAGGAAATGCTCTCAAAAAGATGTGCTCTTCCGGATGGACGGAGCAACACAACATCTTTGACGTGCTGCTGGATATATTACCTTCACTCCTGCTGTGCATGGACAGCATTCGGGACAATGCCGACGGAAAGTTTTCCAGTTGCATCGCCGCGGATGCGTATTCCATCGGAGAAAGCATTGCGGACTTTGAGGTGATTGTCACCGTCGTCATCTTGAAGAACGTCCTGACATTCACCAGAGCCTTCGGGAGAAACCTTCAGGGGGAAACGCTCGACGTGTTCTCCGCCGCAAATAGCCTAACGGCGGTTCTGTACTCTCTCAACGAGGTCAACGACAACATTGACGTGTACCACGAGTTCTGGTACAGCGAGGCCGTCAGCTTGGCCGCCCTCATGCAGATCCCCGTGTCCGTCCCGAGGCTCTTCCTCCGGAAGCAGCGGGCGGCCGACCTCGGCGAGATCCAGGCTGAGACCTACTTCAAGGAGTACGTGACCGTACCCGTGATCCGCGGCATCATGCAGGAGGTGGAGGATATGTTCTGCGACAACAACCTCCGAGCTCTCAAGTGCCTGTCGCTGGTTCCGGCCGTCATGGGCCACATGAAGTTCAACACCACGGAGGAGAACTTCGCCGAGGTCTACAGCGGCGACCTCCCGAACCCGGACACGCTTCCTGCCGAGCTCCACTGCTGGAGAATCAAATGGAAGCACAGAGGGAAAGAGGTGCGCTTGCCCACCACCATCCACGAGACCCTGCAGCTACCGGATGTCAAGTTCTTCCCCAACGTGGACGCCTTCCTCAAGGTGCTGTCCACCATGCCGGTGCTCAAAGTCGAGAAAGGCGCGGGCGATGCCGCCACCGAGCGGCTGCAGTCGTACCTCGGCAGCGTGCCCGCGAAGCATTTGAACAAAAGTCTGGCGATGCTCCACATCAACACCCACGTCAAGCACGACCTGGATGTCATGGTGGACAAATACTGCCGGCTGTACCCCGAGGATGACCCCGAGGCTGAGGCAGAGGACGTTGGCGAAGACGTTATTGTGACCAAAGTGATCTGAAGCTTTGGCTCAGATTCTCACTTGTTATCTTTGAGTAAAATACCACAGTTTTAGCTCCAAAAAAAAGAGTTGAATATTATCTTATTACTGCATCTGTAATAAATTTGTCATCTGAACACCTTGCAGTCAGTTGTTTTAACAGACATGGTGCTTCTTAGCCCGCTAGCTGTAGCTACACAATAGTTACTATAAAAGAGTTAAAGGTGGTGATACTATGATGGAGCATTAGGGCCACACTATGAGGACAAAGATAATAAAATTAGAATAAAGTCATGAGAATTAAGTCATAATATTACAAAAATAAAGTTGTACAATAATTAAGTAATACAAGAGTAAAGTCATATTATGACTTTAATCTTTAAAATGATAATTTTCTTAATACTGTGACTTTATTATCGGACGAGTTTATTTACGTAATATAACTTATTGTGATACTGCAACTTTACGCTCAATTCGACTATTCTCTTAATTCAACTTTATAATGTTTTTAATGTAACTATTCTTGTCATATTGTAACTTTATTCTTGTAATTTCTGACATTATTCTTATTTTATTTTTAGTATGGCCCAAATACTCTGTTGTACTTTATAACTTCTTCACCAGAAACATTTTCAAACAATTGAATCTTTCTGGGAAGGATGAGAGACGTTGAACCAACGAAGCTTCAGCTCGTCAGCAGAATGACAGGGATCTTTCAAACGAATGCAAAGTGGATGTTTTCTTTTTATCAGTTTATGGAGCTTACATTTTTGAGAGACTTAACTAAAAATGAAAGTGTTTATTGTGTGATGTGTAAATATTTAGTGTTTCTCCAAGAGACTTTGAGTAAAGTGTCACATTTGAGTTCTTGTACCCTATGACACCATAATAAAATGAATCAAATCTTAGTTTTTTTGTCTTTTTATTATAATTAGTCTTTTGATATTTGTGACTTTTGTAATTGATCTGATAACTTCTGTGTTTTTTTTTCTAAATCAAATTATATGAGGCAGGCAGATCGCTCAGTTTTTTATTCTGGTTTTTAATAGTCTTTCACATATTATTAAAGAGAAAGTATGTTGGAAGTCCGTTTATACTATGTTCAATGATCGTTTTATGCCAGGATATGTCTAAACAAATAGAGCTACTTGTTTTATTTCTACTTGTGCTTTGAACATGATTGTGTTTTTGTATATTTTTTGAGAGAAATGTTTTAATTTGTTTTAAATGCCCTGTAAAACACATGAAATCTGTTTTTTTTTTCCATGTTTAAGTCATTAATCCATTTTTTAGTCCTGCAGAAATATTAAAGTTGTACATTAAAATAATCTATTAAAGCAGGACTGCCTGGTTTGTTTCTCCAAGAGACTTTGAATAAAGTGTCACATTTGAGTTCTTGTACCCTATGACACCATAATAAAATGAATCAAATCTTAGTTTTTTTGTCTTTTTATTATAATTAGCCTTTTGATATTTGTGACTTTTGTAATTGATCTGATAACTTCTGTGTTTTTTTTTCTAAATCAAATTATATGAGGCAGGCAGATCGCTCAGTTTTTTATTCTGGTTTTTAATAGTCTTTCACATATTATTAAAGAGAAAGTATGTTGGAAGTCCGTTTATACTATGTTCAATGATCGTTTTATGCCAGGATATGTCTAAACAAATAGAGCTACTTGTTTTTTTTCTACTTGTGCTTTGAACATGATTGTGTTTTTGTATATTTTTTGAGAGAAATGTTTTAATTTGTTTTAAATGCCCTGTAAAAAACATGAAATCTGTTTTTTCCCCCCTTTTTTCCATGTTTAAGTCATTAATCCATGTTTTTAGTCCTGCAGAAATATTAAAGTTGTACATTAAAATAATCTATTAAAGCAGGACTGCCTGGTTTGTTTGTTAGGTGCAAAGTTGTCGACATTAAACTTTCTCAGCTACAGTCATGCCCCAACTAACTAATTAACTCACAAACATAAACCAACATAGTTTAATACACAAAGTTGCTTTAAATCGTTAGATATAGAGAAAAATGTATATTTTAAATATAAATGTTGACAAGCAACTTCTAGCAGAGGTCATATTGTCAGGCATCAAAGTTGCTGAGTCACACAAACCTCTAAAATAGATAAAAGCAATGTATCTATTTTATAGGTCATACTTCGGTTGACATTACCAGTAGTAGATTACAAATTATCTTAAATGTTTTATATTAGGATATCATTTAAAGCTAGATGTTATTCAATTTTAAAAAAGGGAAAATCAAAACAAAAAAATGTTTCCAAGGTTTTTTTCTGTTAATTTTGATGATTATGGACGTCAGTTTTACCTGAGATCAATAAAACATATTTTTCATACATTTTCCTTCTGAAAAAAAGTTTCTCCATGCGCATACATGCTCTCATTATTTAAGCTCCGTGAATTTCTGCTAAAAAAAAAAAAACTTTCCAGGGTTCTGATTTATTTCAACGTCACAAAGTTTCAAGACTTTCACTGAGGATTTTCTAATATTTTGTAACAGTATGAATGTAGGCTGTACATTAATCCACTATGTTTCACTGATTCTTTTCTGACACAACTACAAGCTTTTCGTGTTCTTTGTAAATTCAGTTTAGATTGATTTAAAATCATTTATTGATGACATATTAAGCGGAAGCAGGTAAACGCCGCCGCGCGTGCCATTTAAAAGTGATGAAATCTGGAAAGTCCTCGAATTTTCTTAACCGAGGTGTGACAACCCTGAATACACGTTTCACTTTTTGATTCACTACCTTTTCACTTGTAACTTCATCTAAACGTTCTCCTGTGTCGTGTCGCCTGTCAGCCTTCATCTAAATAATTTCCATTCCTTTTTGAACGTCGTAACGTGGCAGCAGGAGCGTTAAACCGCATCTCCTCCCTCTCCGGACGCAGACGGAGTTCAGGTGATGTTTCGCCGTACAACCACGCAGGGCATCGCACGAATGTGGGGTGGGGTCGCTTTGATGCGCAACCAGACAGCGATGCTCACTCCACGGTTTGCCCCAAAGTCTGAAACTTCACCAAGACCGATCACCCTGCAGCGGGAGGCGATCTGATCAAGGGGAACTGTAGAATCGGAGGCTTTAGAATTTATTATTTTTATCATTTACCTCCCTCCTCTCTTCCTTGCCCATCTTCTCCACTCAGCTTCCTGTCCAGGTTGAGCGCCATGGCCTGGCCGTGCATCACGCGCGCTTGCTGCATCAACCGCTTTTGGACCGAGCTGGACAAGGCGGACATCGCGGTGCCTTTGGTTTTCACCAAATACTCGGATGTGGCCGACGTGCAGCACCTGCCCCGCCACCCGCAGCCCAGGCAGAAGAAGGCCGCCGCGGCCATCGCCATAGAAACCCAGCCGCATCCGGAGGAGCGAGAGGCCGCCGCCAAGGCACCGCCCGCGGCGGGGGGCGCCGCAGCGGCCAAAGACGGCGCGTCCGCCGCGTCCGTCATGCGCCAAGACTTCAAGGCGTGGAGAGTGCGCCCCGAGCCCAGCTGCAAGCCCCGGAACGAGTACCAGCCGCCGCCGGCTCCGTTCAGCAACGAGACTCAGTACCAGAAGGACTACAAGCCCTGGCCCATACCGAGGAAGCACGACCACCCGTGGATCCCCAAGCCCAGTCCCACCGCCGGCTCCAAGCTGGAGCACGCGGCGGCGGCGGCGGCGGCTGGCGAGAGCGAGAGCGGCGTGGAGAAGAGCGAAATCGAGGAGAAGATTCAAGAGAAGGAGTCAAAGGAGGCGGCGAGACGGGAGAAGTCCGCGGAGAGGAAAGCGGCAGAGAAGACGGAGGGACCCGCAGAGCTGAGCGCAGAGCAGCGGAGAGGCAGAGCCGCTGCGGACGCTCTCAACAGACAGATAAAGGAGGTCATGTCGACTTCTAGCAGCTACAGGTAAGAGTGTGAGGGTAAAGTCAGGACGAGGCTGGAGTTCATATCCTGTAACCCTTTCACGTATGATAGGACTTTTGCATTGGAAGGGCATAAAACATATTCCACTTGGGGTTCAGGAAGTCTTTAGTCCCTTAAGTGGGGAAAATCCGAGCATCGAAGGAACCATGCAGAATTTGACTTTGGGCCCACAGCTTGATTTACAGATACAACAATCACTGCGTCGACAGGAAATCAACCGACACAATGGGTTTCGCTTAATTGACACAGCAGTCACGTCACAAATTTGATCAAATAAATGAATAAATTAGTTTTTGCATAGTGATCTTATAGAGCTTCCGAGTTCAGAACATAAGAGGAAGGAAACAAAGAGTTTAAATCACCACATGGGATGGTCCTTTTTTTCCTGAATCAATGAAGAGGTGTGCGATACTTCATATTGTGGTATCGATTCCATAGCAATTAAATACAACGCCACGAGGATGACCCGATGCTTTTTAATTCAAGTTTGATACCGCCTCAAACTTTTTTTCCTTTAACATTTTAAAGGGTTTTCCTTTAAAATGTTTTGTTAAAACCTTATACTAAATTTAGAAGAAGGTGTCTGCAAAATACTTTAATAGCATATTGACATAATAAACAGAAATAACAGAAAAACAAAACATATTTGTGTGCATTTGAGAAACCAAATCTTACTTAGCGTCTCTAGTTGTGACGCTAGAATACCTAAAATAAAATAAAATTTCAAGAGGGAATTTGAAACTATATCACCATGAGAGTATCGATCTGATGATGTTATCAACATAGTATTGATATGCTAAAGTAGATCATTTGTTTTTAGGAAGCGGCCAACCTATTGTTACGTTCGCCATCAACTGCTAAAAATAGTGATTACTTGCTGATTTATTGACAAAACTTTTTATAGGTATGCCTGAAATGAAGCACCAGCAGAAATAATGAAATTAGCATTCAAGTATGATTGGTAAAATACAAATAATGTTTTTCTTATTATATATGCAACTGGTTTGTCAACCTTCACTTTTGACCTAAGCAGCCACAAACTGTACTTAAACCTGTGTGGCAAAGACATGTTTATTGATTGTAAACTATAATCTGTAATTAAAATAAATTCAGTATCAGAAAAAAATACATCTAGCTTCAATGGCTCTGCTTTCTGTGCATCCGAATCCTTGTTTTGGACATGATCTACAGCTCCTGTCACTATCTTGCTAATTATTTTACTAAAATATTAACTCTGCTTCATGCATGGCTTTTCTGGACACTAAATGAAACTTGCATAATTAAGCAATTCCACAGGTTTTTGATATGACAAAAACACATAACTTACAGTCCAATAACATTATCTCCTGTTGAAGTGTTTTCAAGAACAGTTCAGCTCCATTATTGGTGAAAATATCTTTTGTAGATTGTGATGCATGATTTTCACTTTCATGGATATTTGATTATTTTAATTTTATTGCCAACATAAAATAAAAAAACAAAAATTAAATTTAAAAAAAGTCTGAATTTTTGTCATTTTTTAAAAATAATTGTTGGTGATTTCATTTTGTTGAAAGTATTTTTTCTTAACCTGTGAGGATGTCCTAAGGATGTGTTTAAATACATGTTTTGTGATCTTACCAGCTTGCCAGCAGGGGGCAGTGTATGGCACACCACACAAGACTGACTCAGAAGAAAACGGCTTTAGTGTTGCTTTAGTGAACAGTGGGGTCAAACAGTAGATTTTCTTTAACTTTAACCCTAAAGGTAGAGCCTGGTGCCTCACTGTTTGGGCTGGTGTCGAAGATATTTTTTTAAATATACAAATATCTTAATAAAAAGATATATTTTTATGATCTTTTCATGGAGCTCATGAAAAGATATTTGGTGTTTCAATGTCTCCTATTTCAGTCTAACCAGAAAGCAAGTGATACTGCAACAGATAAGGGTTTCATCATCGATTCCACCACCGCCTTACACTTTCCAGGATTACTACTAATCAATGCTCTTGACCCCGAGAGAATCAGGTTAGTAAAAGGGTCTGAAGGCAACCGAGTGTGTGACATTTTCTGCAGAAAAGCACCCATCAGTCTTTTGACCAACATCGATTTTCATTTTCCTTTAAAGTTCGATTTTAACAAATCAATTTTCTTTCTATGGACTATAAGGCATACAACCTGATCACTGTTGGTTTTATTAAATGTAACAAAGGTTGACCACAAAAAAAAGAAAAAAAGTTAAAACAATTTTAAATTATACAACATGCTGTTTACCAAATGAAAAAGTAGGATTTTTCAGCTTTAATGCATTACACGAGCAGGAAAAATGCAATATGATTCTAGTGGACTATCGAATCATCAATCAGAACCTGCCAAAGGAAATCAATGCTATTGATTAGTTTGACATAAAAACAAGCTGAGCCAAAGAAAAGATGATTAGTACAAAAGCCATCCTCTAATGACACCTAACTCACTTTCTGATTCATTTCAGGAAAACGTTTTGACTTCCAGATGTTTAGTTCTACAGTTTTGCCTCAATAATCACTGATCCCAATTTACTTGACTTGTCAAAGTCTTTGGGGAAATATAGGACAAAAGATGCTGTCCTAACCATCCACAGGTCTACACTTGTGCATTTAACATCCAGTTAACCCAGAGAAATTAGATTACACAAATCTTAAAGTAGAACTCGAAACATCAAGGTCTGACTTTAGTGCAAAGAGGCTGTTTCTAAACAGAAATGAAAAATCCGGTCATTAAGGGAAAAGCAGGCAGAGATAAATAGAAACAAAACTAATAGGTAATTTCTATTCATAAATGGACAACAATTAGCATTGAGATGCAGTTAAATGTTTAGCATCTCTCTCATAAATCTACTCGACGATGAGGAGGCACTCTTTACCAATTCATGACGGAGTTCCTTCCATCGATTGGTTCGGTTTTTACGTCCCGTCTGCTCCGTTTTGAGAAACGCCTTTATAAAAGTTGATTTTGCTGTTCTCCTTAGGACCGAGTTTAAGGCGTACAAGGATGTAAAACCAGTGAAGCCAATCAAAGCTCCCGCCCAGTATAAACCACCCGGAGAGGAGACCAGCCTGGAAACCAGCTACAGTGCCACATACAAGGGGGAGCAGGTGAAGGCCCAGGCCACTGACAACAAGCTGCTGGAGCGCCGGAGGATACGCAGCCTGTACAGCGAGCCGGGCAAGGAGCCGGCCAAGGTGAGAGACCCCAAACCTGCAAAATCGGACCACCAGTCCTCCACCGAAATTTTTGTGTTCCACTCTCCTACTGTCCATAACCCTGACTGGCCGCTCCAAGGAAAAAGTTAGCGACAGTCTCATGTTAACGATACCATAAAGATAAATGTAATAAATACTGATTAGAGTTCATTTGTAGCCCTCAACCTCCTTTTTCCAAATGGTATAAGTTTGAAACGACACAGAGGATTATTTCTCTCAGCAACTCTTCAAAACAGGCAAAACCAGAGAACACACTCTCGTTGGTCAAATCTTTCTAAGTCAAAAATTGTCTATGAGAAAAATTGTATTATTTGCAGTCAGTGCGCAGACACTTGGAACCTTGTTTGACTGCATTAAATCAAGAACTATTTGAAAATCCCTGCAAATGTTTTATGTATGTTTTTTGGCTTGTGCCAGAAAAGAAAATTTAAAATCAATCAATCAAAATCAGTCAAAGAAATGAAATGTTTCTCATGTTCCAGACCTACATCCTGTAAAAGCCCTGTCAGGTTAACTTCAAAATGGACTAAACGTAAAAAGCTTAGAATGTGAGATTTTTTTAAATAAATGTACTCAAAATAAAGAGGATAAGTGTAAAATATGGATTATGTTATTTTAAGGTAAGTGGAATGGTGCTGTATACAGTGGGGAGAGCAAGTATTTGATACACTGTTGATTTTTCAGGTTTTCCCACTTGCAAAGCTTGTAAAAGACCGTAATTTTTATCATAGGTACTCTTCAACTGTGAGTGAAAACAAAAATCCAGAAAAATACAATGTATGATTTTTAAATAATTAATTTCCATTTTATTGTGTGAAATAAGTATTTGATACACCAGAAAAAAGAAACTTAATATTTGGTACAGAAACCTTTGTTTGCAATTACAGAGATCAGACATTTCCTGTAGTTCTTGACCAGGTTTGCACACACTGCAGCAGGAATTTTGGCCCACTCCTCCATACAGATCTCCTCCAGAGCCTTCAGGTTTCGGGGCTGTCGCTGGGCCACACAGACTTTAAGCTCCCTCCACAGATTTTCTACTGGATTCAGGTCTGGAGACTGGCTAGGCCACTCCAGGACCTTAAGATGTTTCCTACTGAGCCACTCTTTAGTTGCCCTGGCTGTGTGTTTTGGGTCGTTATCATGCTGGAAGACCCAGCCACGACCCATCTTCAGTGCTCTTGCTGAGGGAAGGAGGTTGTTGGCCAAAATCTCACGATACATGGCCCCATCCATCCTTCCCACAATATGGTGCAGTCGTCCTGTTCCCTTTGCAGAAAAGCATCCCCAAAGAATGATGTTTCCACCGCCATGCTTCACGGTTGGGATGGTGTTCTTGGGTTCTCATCATTCTTCTTCCTCCAAACATGACGAGTGGAGTTTAAACCAAAAAGTTCTATTTTTGTCTCATCAGTCTCATCTCCCATTCCTCTTCTGGATCATTCAGATGGTCATTTGCAAACATCGAATGGGCTTTGACATGCGTTGGCTTGAGGAAGGGCACCTTGCGTGCACTGCAGGATTTTAATCCTTGACGCCATCGAGTGTTACTGATTGTTTTCTTTGAGACTGTGGTCCCAGCTCTATTCAGGTCATTGACCAGGTCCTGCCGTGTAGTTCTGGGCTCATTCCTCACCTTCCTCAAGATCAATGATGCTCCACGAGGTGAGATCTTGCATGGCGCCCCAGACCGAGGGAGATTTTCCGATATTTTGTATTTCTTCCATTTTCTAATAATTGCACCAACTGTTGTTGCCTTCTCATCAAGCTGCTTGCCTATTGTCCTGTAGCCCATCCCAGCCTTGTGCAGGTCTACAATTTTATCCCTGATGTTCTTACACAGCTCTGTGGTCTTGGGCATTGTGGAGATGCTGGAATCGGATTGATTGAGTGTGTGGACAGGTGTCTTTTATACAGGTAAGGAGTTCAAACAGGTGCAGTTAATACAGGTAATGAGTGGAGAACAAGAGGGCTTCTTAAAGAAGAACTAACATGTCTGTGAGAGCCAAAATTCTTACTGGTTGATAGATGATCAAATACTTATTTCACATAATAAAATGGAAATTAATAATTTAAAAATCATACATGGATTTTTCTTTTAGATTCCATCACTCATAGTTGAAGAGTACCTATGATAAAAAATACAGTCTTCTACATGCTTTGCAAGTGGGAAAACCTGAAAAATTAACAGTGTATCAAATACTTGTTCTCCCCACTGTATGAGTTTTTTTCCCTATATCACACTCACTGATGTGCAATGCAGTGCAAAAGTCTTGAGTCATCCCTCGTTTTTTTACATCTCATGTCAAAGTAATCAGATTACAGCTGATAAGGACAAAGGAGGGAAAACAACAGTCAAATAAAATCGAAAGACCTTCAGAAACACACACACACACACACACGCAGACGCTGATTGATACCACTTTAAAATAAACAATAAAAAAAGGTCTCGCTTCTTGAAACAACTGACCAAACAGAGGGGTCGACTCAAAACTCTTGCACAGCACGAGTAAAGCTGGTTTCATCCTGTGTGTAACGCTGGTTTGTTCACGTGGCCGCTCCCTCTCTCGTTCTCCTAGGACCTCTCAGAGACGGAGAGCAGCTCTGCTCTCCACCTGCTGTAGTCAGGTGTGTTCTCTGTTTCTTCCAGACAAGCATGGCGACTGACCCCCGGGTTGATCAGACGAATGCAGACATGCATTCTGCTCACGCACATTCTCACGCCCCGAATGCATCCCGGCCTTAGCGAGCCTCAGACCCATTTAGCCACCAGTCCAGTCCACTGGAGATCTCTCAGACACATGCTCACTCTAGTCTGCGCCCACCTCTCAGGCTGCCACGCCCAGCCCACCTCTCTGTAGACCCGATGAGACGTGAAACATTTGCTGAAGGAGATTTAGCGTAAATGACTTGCAGAAAAGGGAGACCTACAACACCTTCAGTGAGTAACAGAGAGGAGTAAGAGAAAAAGGGTTTTAACGCTGTCAATCACCCACGTGTAAGCGCTGCTCATGATTGCCGTTTTGCTGCAGCTGTGCTAACGGTGGAGGAACAACTTACTGTTACAGGAAAGCTGTTTATCTACTATCATCTGTGGCTATGCTAACTAGCTTGCACAGCTAGCTAACACCCTAGCTGTGCTATGCTACAACCCTCCTCTTGTCTTTGATTGGTTGTTTCTCACTTAGCTGCAGATACCAGTAGGACCACATCTGTCTCATATTATGCTGTGACAGATTTAAGTTATGAAATGGTGACAGTTTGGACAAATAGGTAAAAAACACATTTTTATTTTTGTTTTACTGCAGCATTAAGCAAACATATACAATCCCTGCTGAATTTAGCATTTTTTCCTTATTTCCTATTGTAGGTATTACAATAGGAATAGATTACTGCTGTTGAGCTTTTCAGAGAGAAACCTATCTTTAATCTGCAGTTGGCTGTTTAGCAGCTTGGTTGCCTGTACTTTACACTATCCTCTGTTTATTCACAACATCATTATTATCACCAGATGCAGCCTTCCAGAAGACATCTGTCATCATTTAAAGGTTTAAGTTTACTTTTTCAAACAAAAGTTGAGCATGTTTTGCAACTTTTTTGCTTTATAGGAGATCATTTGTAGAAGCTGGAAGGTCTTCCACTAGGCTGTTTTTATTTATTTATTTTTACTAAAGAGCAGAACTACGCTCAGTGGCTCGCTTTCAGCAGCACCCTGCTCTCACCGTTTCAAAGTCTGTATTTGAGTCAACAACCTGCAGTTGCAAGCTTGCTTGTTAGGTCTCTATATGTTGCCACCGCTAACAGTGTCTGAACTAAAGTATTTCATCCTTAAAGCCATAAGACTAACATTAGATTTCTGATTTGTTGTTTGATTAAAAAGTGTTTTTTAAGAGACTGCATGAACCACCATTATGTAGGAAGAAAGGCACAGATAGTTTTGTGTGCTTTTTCCTTTCTAACTGCACTAACCACATGTTTATATACATCACCTATGCCATGAGGAGACATTATTTTATGAGGAAGGGTAAAAAAAAGGTATGTATTGCATGCAAAAATGTGATTTTTAGTCTAATAATAATAATGTTTTTGGCACATTTTGAACAATGTGCTCAGTGTTTGTTTTTTTTATTTAGGAAGAAGAATAAAATGTCATTTTTTTCCCCCCAAAAATAATTTTTTAAATGTAAAGTTAAAGCCATCAGCTGAATATCTTGCTGTACTCAAAGATTCACTTAGTAACTTACATGCAGACATGTCTGTTTTTCATGTTATCTTAGAATAAAAGACTGATGGAAGATGGTTGCAAGAAAAATTTCTGAAATGTTTTCAACCAAAGGGGCTAAGACTAGGGACAGTTTTTTGCTATTGTTTAATGAGTAACATATGTTTTTTTTTAATTAAATCACCAATCTAAATTTTAAAATAAGACTAGATATCAGTATTTCAACATGTTGTTTTATTTAAATAAAGAACTATATCTTACAGAGTTTTTCTTTTTTTACTTATTTGGTAAAAGCCTTATAGTGATTTGTTAATGTGGAAAAAATTACAACTTTGAGTACCTTTATTGCTTTAGGGAATAAATATAGTAAAAACTTAAGTCACAAAAAAATTGCCCAATTCTTGTATTGGCCAATATTTTCCAGGCAACAGTACAGGAGTTAGGCTAAAAACAGCACAAACTTTAACAGGATCCCCCAAATTTCAAGCCGGTTGTCCTTTTTTTTTTTTTTTTTTTACCAAAATATTTTTATTGATATTTTCCACTTTGAAAATACAATCTGAACAAATGTTCTTTGTAGTTATTACAATACAGTAATTATTCGGCTGTCCATTTCTAACCATTATACCACGCTAAGATAAACTGCAGCTGGCTCTAGCTTCTGTTTAAAATCCAAACATCATCCGTTCCGTTCACACAGCAGGCAAATTCAAGCCAAATCCGATATTTCTTTTGCAAATATCCGACTCAACAGCCCAATTACGACCTTTTCTCACCCTAAAAAATTTGAATTTGTGCCACTTCCATACTCTATAGACTCTAAAGTCTCTGCGCACTGAAAGGCCACGTCGTATTTTATGCGATTTTTATGCCGTTGATGTGAGGTCTGCTTCATGAGTCGGTGCCAGACGCGGTAAATCCAGACGTAAACAATGGCTGAGACTTAAAATTGTGAAATTATGAAAGACGCCTGTGTCAGTGAAGCGCATCACATGACAATCCCACCAACACACAGACTACGCATTCAAACAGATTTCTCTACATTAGTTGGGCCTTCTTTCTATTGCGTTCCTTCATCTTGTTATGATCTAGTGACAATACTGCCATGGCTTAGCAACTTCAAAATTGATCAACAGACCCATTATTATTTTCATAAACAGTGTCTGCAATTTGTTTTTTTTGCGCGTTTGGTAAAGTGTTCACACAGAAAGTCTGATTGCAGACACACTACACGGTAATATGAAATGACCACAAAAAAATTGGAGGATCAAGACCTGCCGTGTGAACGTAGCCCTTTTTATTTCAGACTAATGGTCAATGCTGTGAGCTTTATCCTCTTATTTTTTTAAACCCATTTTCTCTCTTCCAGGTGGACAAACCAACGTCTCGCACCAAACCAAAAAAGGCGCCGACAACAACGACCGGGAAGATGGTGAAAAAAGCTAAGGAGAAGCAGATGCCTGGTTCCCACCTGGCCAAGAAGAAACCATCTGCGAAAACACCCGAAGCCACGCCAGAGGGAACGGTGACGAAGAAGAGCAAAGAGATCAGCAACAGACTGGCTGAGGCCAAACATTAGGAAGGGGTCAACTTGTACGCTTTTTAGGGGTGTGACGACATCGCAGAGAAAATACTTTTCTTCCTTCTTCGTTCATCTCCTCACCTGTTGTCAGGTTTACACGTAGGATCACATTTGAATGACGTTGAGCTTTTAGGATAATGCAAATAATTTCACTGTAAACCGTGTGTGAACGTGTGAATGTTTGTGACTCCTTTGACAGAACCACTTTTCTATTATTCAGCACATAATTTGCACTTCCACTTGACATTAAACGGAAAAAAAATTGAGACATACAAAAATTGAGACAATGTACAGTGTTGTGACAAAATCCCAGAGCTAGCCCTTGTTACTTTTAATTTTTGCCTTAAAACAGTCCCAACTTTTGCGTAGGTTTTAAGTCATATTTCTCCAGACTTTTCAAGGATCTCCTTGTTGGAGCTCACCTTTGTCAGTAGTCCTATTTCTTGAGTGCCACTTTTTTATTCAATTTTTTACTTTTTTTTTACATGTAAATCCTTTAGTTTAATTTTCAAAATGCAAAAAAAAAATCTCGACTTTTGTTGCATAAAGCTGTATGCCGGTGAACAAAGCTAAAGAAAGAGAAACAAAATGATTTGCCTCGGTTATTTTTGTTCCAATGGCTGGTACTTGTTAACACGACAGTTTAATTGCCTAACTTAGTGAACTTCACTTTTTATGTCTTACATGATCTGTGGGTCAGTTTGAAAGCAAACAGTGACGTATAGGTGCATCATGAAAAATAAGTGAAAAAGTAGTCACTGATTGATGACAAAGATGGATATAAAGTCTGGAGAATGTTTGCTCAAACCTGCTTAAAGAACTCAAGAAAGTTTTGTGCAATGCTAACAAAATCTAAAGCTGTTGTCATGCTGTTTCTTATCCTATCATGTATGTTTGCAAGTTACCTTTTACCTTTTTTTTTACCATACTTAGTGGTTGATTGACCATCTTGGGTCTGAGTAGCCTAATAATTTGAAGTCAAATTAATCAAAACACATCCAACTCCGAGCATCTGGCATGCGAAAATCGATTCATCTTCGTTGGCGCAGACAGAGCGTCTGCATGTCATAGCATGAGATGAAATATAATTTAGATAACGTATCATATCATTTTGATGCGTTCAAAAATTATGAGACAGGCTTTTTGCTGGAGATTTGTGCTACAGTATCAGAAGCATCGAAAGGTGAACATTATTTACTCAAATATATTCATATATTCATGCAGCTTTAGAGGTCAAGGCATACACGCAA
Organism: Poecilia picta; assembly: GCA_033032245.1. Classification (NCBI taxonomy): domain Eukaryota; kingdom Metazoa; phylum Chordata; class Actinopteri; order Cyprinodontiformes; family Poeciliidae; genus Poecilia; species Poecilia picta. Next base: position 8,162,164 of record CM065365.1, read on the forward strand.
CAGTGTGACGAGGGTGTAATGAAATGAGGGATGGCTCAAGACTTTTACACAGCACTGAAATATGTCTAAGAGGGCTTTTCTTTCTCTCTGAATGGATGATTACTAAGTTAAGTACTGACATCATTGTATAAAAAAAAACTACATCAAGAGATTCTTTTTTCCTCTGTGACATATCATGTGAGTGTTTTTTTGTTGTTCTTGTAAAAAGCTCTGTTTTTTTTCTGGTTTCCTACTTACAGTGCCTCCGCTGTTTGGTCCTGGTTTTTATTTCATTGTTCCGGGTGATATCTGGTGTAATCCGATTGGTTGTTGGGAAATTCAATTAACTGTAATGTAATTGCTACAGCTTGCATGCAAGACCTTTCTTTTGGTTGAATGGCAGACTGTACACGGTCACAGTTGCACTCTAGCTTGTAAATGGAGCCTTTAAAGATAAATGTATAGGTGAGATACCTTTTTCAAGTATAATGCATGAGTAGAAATAGATTCTGTTCACAACGAGACATACGTTTAACTAATAATCTCATTGATTAGTGGCTGGTACTGCTGTAAAATAACCACACCAGCATTTATGGTTTCACTCTGAAAAGTGTTTCTTTCGATCTAAATGCAAACAGGTTCCTTTGATTGGTTTCTGAAAAAATTCTACATTTTGTGGCGTTGGCCTCCACACATTCCTCTAAGTTGTGATTACATAGTTGAACTCATTCAGAAAAAAATTATCTAAACAACACACAAAGGTCTCAAAAGGAAGAAACTATCTTAGTGAACGGACTGATCTCTCCAGGTGTTTAAGGGCAAGGAATGGGCCAGGACTTCAAGCTCAGCTCTTTGAAATGCTGCTGAAAGTTTCTGCTTCTCTGTATGAGCGTGTGTGATTTGGAAAGCTTGTTTCTGTGTCTGATCTCCTTCAAGCCTGCTGCCCGCTAAGATCACAACCACCAGAAGTGCTGCTCTGCACTCTTAACACCTTGGTGCTACCTCTCTCATCCTTCACGGCGTGGGGTTTGGACCGTTGCAACTTCGGACCAGACGGAAGTGACGATGTCATACGGGCTGCAGATGTGTTGTGATTCTCTTTTTTTTTTCTTTTCTTTTTTTGTGCTTGTATCCTCAGCTTGCTCCGAATGAACTGAATTAAAATAATGGTGCAGACTCCAGTTGTGTGAATTGTTGAATTATTGCTAGGTGCGTAAATGTGACATAAAAAAAAAGTCAGACATGGGTTATCATAAGACAAAAAAATAGAGAGTGGTCACTTTATTGTTTTCATTTATATGTATGAAATATATATGTGGATATATACTATATATATATATATATATATATATATATATATATATATATATATATACTGTATATATATATATATATATATATATATATATAATACTGTATATATATATATAATATAATTATACCAAAGAAAACATTTATATGTTTGGAATCTGTATTAAAATGTACTTTATCTTAATCACGTAAAGAAACTTTATATTGTTTTGTTTTGGGGGAATATTTTAGAAAACCTAATTTCAAGAATGACGTTTCTTTGACTTCTGTTCATTGCATTTTCCACTTTTACTTTAATAATGGTAAGAGAAGATATTAACATATTAAAGCAATTTCTTTCTTTCATTTTTTTTAAACAACAAAACAAAAACTAAATTGTAACCTGAGCTTCTGAGCCATCACGACAAGCTGAAGCAGTGTCACTTGTTCAAGAAACAAAATGAAAAGACCTGAAACAGAACCTTACAGAGATCATATTCTTCCTCCCATTGCATGCTGGTGGTCACATTTTTGTGATCAAGCCATCCAGACAAAAAAAAAATCTATTAATAATTCAGCACTTACGGGGCCTTGTTTTTGCCGAGCACCATGAAATATTGAATATGAGCTGAGTGATGGCTCTCGTCTGCTTGGTTAGGGTTTCATCTTACTTCGTGTTCAGTTGCAGTTCGACAGTGTTCAGGATGCACAATGTGAAGGAAACCAATCAGTGTGACCTGTGAATGTGAAAATAGCATCCGGATGTCCGGTCAGTCAGAGATGAGAGATGGTTTATGAACTAACACACAAATGCAGCTACAGGTCAGTAAGGATAATTGCGCTGTAGCATAAACTAATAATCTCATTGATTAGTGGCTGGTACATCTGTAAAATTACCTTTTTGTTATCTATCTATATGTGGTTGGAAGACTTTGAGCTGCTACATTGCTTCATAAGGCTCTCTTGTGGTATTAATGCCAGCAAAGCCTGACCTCTAGTGGAGATGTGTGGAATTACTCACCAACTTATTCGGTTTCTGTGGATTATGTGTATTTTTTTATAATCTCCAAAACTCCTAATACTGAAGCAAAATATAACTAAAAAGACTGAGAGTTTTCTTGAATATATTGCTTACTTGGAAAACGGGCTGTATTTTGGAGGATATGGTGCCCTTAGAAGATTATAGCTAGTTTGAGGGTCCAGCTTTTCTTTTTATATTAGATTCAAGAAGATTCAAGATATTCAAGTACACATCTTCAGCTTCCATTTGAAAAAGAAGTTTTTTTCTTTTTTGGCCTTAATTTTATATTTCTAAGAAGTTCTCTTTTTAGAAACTGTAACTACTCACTTTATACCAGAAAAGGATTTAGATTAGTCATTTTGCTTTTTTTTCTTTTTCTTTCCTTTGGTTTGTTATTTTATTTGTATTTCCTTTTAATTCATGTAAAGCACTTTGAATTGCCTTGTTGCTGAAAATGTGCTGTATAAATAAATTTACCTTCCTTACCTTCATTGTTTCTAGAAATTTCTCACATCCATACTAACACATTATGCCAGGTCAATAAATGTATTCATACCTCTGGAAAAGTTTGATGCAATACAAGAATCGTATTTATTATAGTAAATCAGACGGGAATCTCACAATAGATAACTAAAAAAAACATCAAAATCTGTATAAATATTTTTTTAAAAAGTATTTCCATTTTGATTTTTTAATGGTGGTATGCTATACATACTGTATACTCCTCTCTATATTTACAGTCTATTAATTTTACAGCTTTCAAACTCTTCTTATAATTTCTGACCAGCTTTTTCCAAGCTCCCACTAGTATTTTGATTTATCATCTTTGTGATCTAGGCCTCATGCCATTGGGATAATTTTCAGCCACCTTCAACAATTCTCTACTAGTTTCAAGTCAGAGAGGTTGGGCCAATCCAGATTGTTAGAACTACTTCTTATCAGAAAAAAACAGTTTGTCCAAGATTCTTTTAAACCTAAATGTGCCAGAAATATGACATTTTATGCTGAACTGAACTCAGTTGAAAACTATAAATAAAGAAGGTGTGGTGGAACTCTTCCAAACATTATTCTAGTATAGTTTTTATCTTCTTATGCTTGAAATGTTAAACGGTAATTTTTTTTCTATGTTTAAATATTATACAAGCTTTAAATAAGGTAAGTGAAAACTGACATAAATAATACATACCTAAACAAGTTCTTGTCATAAAGCGTATTTAGCTTCACGTGGAAAGAACTGATAAAAAAGCATTTTACTTTAACATTATAAAAGTGTCAAAACTACGAAAACGGGGTCTGAGTTCTCCAATTAAAGAAGTGCCATGTCACTGCGTGACATTTAGAGTGATTTAATAATGGAGGACAGTAGCTGGCGGTAAACTCCTGGCTCGTGACTCAATCCGAGGGAGCGACGAAGAAGAGCCACTTCCGTTTTCGTGCCGAAACAGGAAATAAACAAAGCAGACAAGCTGCAAGGAGGGAAGGAGGAGAAACCGAGAGGTAAGAGGTGCTGAAGATTTATGTAAAAAATATAAGAAAACCTTAGGTTTTTATCGCTGTATTCATAACGCGACTGAAACTGTATTAAAAATGTCTAGCGTCTTTTTAAGAAAAAAAAAAAAAACAAACAAATGTGCTAACTTATCCCAACTTCAGCAACGGTTATGAAACTGTTAGCCAAATTTCGGGTAAACGCAACTAATAATTGCTTCAAACAGCATCTGATTTTCTGTGGGGTTAATTTCGTAGCGAAGCTTTTGGAGATTTTTGTTGTTGAAATAGAAAAAATATAAGTGGGGTTGGTTGTTTTGTGGTTTTTTTTTAGCTGCGTCGGAAGAGCACTGATCACTTATCATGATGACAACGAAGAGGCTGGAGAGCTTCGAGGTGGTCTGTGAGTGGGACTCCTGCAGCTTCAAGGGCCACAGCATGGAGGAGCTGAGCGACCACATGGCCCTGCATCTGAGGGATTATCTGGGAGACAAGGACGCCTTGGAGGAGCTGGGTGCGTTTGGAGGAAACTCCATGTTAGAAACATCATTCATAATATGATGTTCCAAAAGGAGAATTAGTTTGTTCCAACTGTGCATTATTCTCTTTAACAAACAAGCAACACATCTTGCAAAAATATGCGAGCTATTTGGAGAGCTGTTCCTTGGGAATCTGGGTTGTTTATGAGTCTGTTTATCCCGTGGCATTACTCCATTTTATTTTACACACATGTGGCCATAACCTCTTTTAATTATTTATTTTTTGCATAATTAGTAAAATTCAAAAATAAGGAAAAAATAAAAAAAATTTTTTAGATAATTTACAACAGGCGTAAAAAATGCACAATACCTTTAGTATCTTTTAATCAGTGTGATATTTAAGGGGGAAACATAACATACAGATGTTTTAAATCGCTGCTCTCTGTTTCATTCCAGACGAGTTTGCGTGTCTGTGGAGCGGATGCGAGTTCCTTTCCATGGGCAGCCCAACAGAGCTGGAGGTTCATGCCTACTTCCACAACTACCACGGAAAACTCAAGTTCATTGGCTCGCAGCTGCTGAAGTCCCGCCCCGACCTCCCCAGCTGCAACCAGGGCGCGCACAGCCACAACCTGGTGCCAGAGGGCTCTGAGGGTTACGTGTGCCAGTGGGAGCATTGCGACGTGGGTGTCTTTTCTCAGTGGAAGTAGCCGTTTGTTGAACAATTATCGATTATTATTAAGAGTACTTTTTTAAAAATCGATTTGCAGAGCACTTTTAACAATCCCGAGTGGTTCTACCGCCACGTGGACAACCACGTAGAAAGTGCCGAGCAGCAGTCTCTTTCCCAGCAGCAGGCGCTCTTCTGCAGCTGGGCAGGTGGGACGGGGGTGGGGGGAGTCCTCGTCGGTCGCCACGTTGCGGCGTCGGCGCGCTAACCGCCCCTTCTTCGTTCCGTCCCAGGGTGCGACGCCTTCTTCAAGATCAGGTACCGTCTGAGGGAGCACATGCGGAGCCACACTCAGGAGCGACTGGTGGCCTGTCCCACCTGCGGCAGCATGTTCTCCAGCAACACCAAGCTGTTCGACCACCTCCAGAGGCAGGCCGAGCCCATAGGTGGGGACACAGCGTTTGTTTTTTTGTTTGGGGGATATTGAAATGTTTTTAGGGATGCAATGTATTTGCTAATGTATTTTTTTGTAACTCTAATTGAATCAGAATCCCTTGTGTGCGAACATTGTGGCAAAGCTTTTCCCAGCGAGAGGCTCCTGAGGGATCACATTCGCCAGCACGGTAAAAAAAACAGCCGTCAGTTTGTTACCAAATAAAGGTTATTTTCTGCTGTCTGTGTTTATGAGATGAATCACACTGTCTGTGACGCAGCAGTCATAGTCCCACAAACGCAAATATTGCTCGTGAAAAACATTCCTGTATGTAATATGCTTTTTATGTGACACCAGTCACATAATGAATAATTATTTGTATCATTAAGCTGCACACAGTAACGACATTTATGGTAATCATGTTTTCAAATTTATTGCTGCACATTTATTAACAAAACTATGGCTTTTAAATCAAAGTCTACTGAGAAAACTGATAGATGAAATATGAAGTGATCACGTTCTCCAAGCTTTTCTAGTTACCATCTATTGTCATGGTAACAAGGACTTCATCTTCTCATTAACTTAGCTCTAAAGTAAACCTTAGTGCACCCAAGTCTTCTGTATTAAAACGAGACTAAATACAACAAGTGTTTTCAAGTGAAGACTGATCTAGATCTTGTTTTTATTACCAAGAAGAATTGAAATTATTTTTTTTTAGTTTTCTTCAGTCGACCCAAAATAATTCTCCGTGACAAAGTTTTGATTCCTATTTCTACAAAAAAAAGAGTTTCAATAAAATTGTTAGTTTTTACAGCGTATTGTTGAGTAGGCAGAAAAACAAAATAAATCGCAAATTCTTTACTGATTTTAGTTTAAAACCCGTTTGGCCCAGTTTTGACTGGATGATTTTTGCCCCCTGTGGCAGAATAGAAGCACTAAACATGTTAGCATGACTTAAATAGTCCTGCTGGGCATTGATTTGTAAAAACTGTGGGTCTGTTTGGTTCGCAGTGAATCAGGTCAAGTGTCCCTTCTGCGATATGACCTGCACCACGTTGGCAGCTCTGAAGATCCACATCCGCTTCCGTCACTGTGACGAGCGACCGTTCCCCTGCGACTTCTGTGACAAAAGGTAGATGTCCAAAACTGATCCTCATCTTTGTATTGTGGGAAGATTTCTTTTTTTCCTTGTTGTAGTGATGATGCAGCAGGGCATTTCAAGTAATCAAATTTATTAGTCAGTTTTGCTTTTTACTCAAAACAATCATGAAAACAACATTGTAGTTAAGAAATCGTTGAAATTTCCTGGCTTTTATTTTGTTCTATGAGGTGGTGTTTGAAAAAAGGACTCGGAAAGAGGAGAGAAGGAGTGGCAGCAAAGACAGAGATGGTAAAATTAGTTTATTGTGTGGAAACATTTTAGATTTGAAGACGCAGATAAAAAACGCATAATGTGCAAGAAATGCTGCTTGGTGATGGTAGCACCACTCTGCAAAAAGTAATCTGTCCAAAAGCATGTACGTTAGTTTCTTTTTATTATTATGAGAAAGTTATTTATGGGACACTGGTAAAGAAAGTAACTGGAATTTATGAAACACAATTTCCATAAATTACATTTTTTGTTTTAGGACCTCATTCCAACTTTTTGTCTCTTATTTCACTTTTTTAATCTTATCTTTATATACTTATCCTTTCTTTTTCTTTTTTCTATTTTTTTAGTATTTATATTGCTGAAGTATTTATCCAATTTTTATTTTCATATATTTCCCAACAGCTTGGAATGTGTGTTAATTTAATTTTTAGTATTTTACAGTTCTGGATAAGTGTATTAAAAAAATGTAGATTTTTGTTCAGAAGACCTCCCATGTGTCTGGTTGGGACATCTTGGATTGGGACAGAAAAACAGTTCAGGAATTCCTTCTTGAGTTGCTTTAGCAGTTCAGTGATGTAGTTTGTTTGAAGAGGACAATTATTTATTTGGCAATTTAATAATAGTAAGCTTGTTTTTTACAGAAAGTAAGTCAGAAAAGAGGCAACACGAAGGCATTTTGTCCCAACATGCCTCTGTTTTATGTTTCACAGACATTTCTTGCTGTAAAAGCTCGGTTTCCGAACCAATTCGGACTCATTTTAAAGCTGTATTAATTTTTAATGTTTTTCGTTAATGACAGGTTTAAAAACCAACGTGATCTCCAGAAGCACACAGATGTTCACAATGAGGGCACCGTGTATCACTGCACAGTGGAGGGCTGCGATTATTCCTGCTACACGCTGCAAACCGTGAACCACCACTTCAAGAGAGTTCACGAGGTCCGTCAGCCGTCCGTTCATAAGCTGTGGACCCGCTGACACAATGACACGTTTTTAAGATATTTTATTCAAGTGATTGACTTTTGACCAACAGGCTGGCGGGATGTCGAAGTATAAGTGTCACATCTGTGATAAGGTCTTCTCCTGGTGTTACACGCTCACGCTTCACCTCCGAAAGAAGCACGAGCTGAAGTGGCCCTCTGGGCATTCACGCTTCAGGTAAACATTTAGCCGAATGTGCCTTTAATCACTGCAGGATTTTGACCTGACTGTTTTCTATTATAGAGAAAGTCTGTATATGAGATTTTGTTTTTTTCTGGTGCTTTTAATCTGAAATTTTAGGCATTATTTTTGTTTTGCTCTGTCAAATAAAATCCTGACGCAATAAAGGTTTGAGCTTGGGTCAGGCTTTGAAAAGCAGCTCAGACTATAAATGATAAAAAATGGGTTATTTGTTAAAGCTGCAGTAGGTAGCTTTTATAAACTTTTTTTGTTAAAACTGTCACTTGTTACAGTATAATATGAAAAAAATCTGTGAAAAAACAAAGCAAAACAACCCCAATTGCTTATAAGCTGCCGCAGACAGAACAATCAGGCTAATCAATAGCATGGTTTGCACACAGATACAGGAAGGACGTCGACGGCTTCCTAAAAGTGAACATGGTGCGCTTTGAGACTGTCGAGGTGACGAAGGAGATCATGAAGAACATGGCCGAAAAGCCGCGGAGCCTTCGGCAAAGTCAGAGAGCCAGCAGCGTGAAGAAGAAATCCGCCGTGGCCCCGGAGAGCGGCCGCAGCTCTCCGGCCGGTTCCTCCTCGCCCTCTTCCAGCTCCTCTTCCTCGTGTTCCTCAGACCTCTCCGGAGGGGAGGAGGCGTCGTCCCAGCACAGCCCCAGAGGACCAGACTCCCCGGTCTACTGCATGATGACGACCATCCCTCACATGGACCACGAGCCCGGAGGAATATCGCAGGACGGCTGCGGCGACGGCGGCGGCACTTCCGGTGCCGTCCAGGCTCTGACGGAAGTCGCGAGGGGTCTGGGGATGGACGTGGTTTAATTGCTCGGAAATGTCCAGCTGAGACTGTTATGTAGCGCCGCTTTGTTTTGTTTTTGTTTCGTTTGGAGCCTCGGAGCTGACAGCAGAAAGCTGACAGTTTTATTTTTAGTAGAAGCTTTCGGCCCTGTGCGCTTTTCCCCTAATGTGACTCGTTCCATTTTAAAACTACTTTTATTGTCCAGGTGTCAGTCAGGTTGCACTTCTATGAAAAAAGCCAGAAAATGCACTGCTATAGTTAAGCACCCATGTGAATATATTCTTTAGATATTTGCTTATCTAAAGATTTTATTTTTTATATCATGGTCTAATATGGTATATTTATAGAAACATAAGCATTTTTTTTATATTTTTGCTCTGGTGCACTGAAATATTTTACTTTTTGTAAGGTGAGAATTGGATTCCAACTAAAAAACATGAATTCAATACACTCAATTTTTCTTAAGTAGGTAATTTATTTGTGATTAGAACTTATTTATTGAACTGCAAATGCTTTAAGCCATTTCTAATTTCTTTAAATGTTGCTAGTTTAGTAGCAAAATTGCATTAGTCTTTTAAAGTGGTTCTTAATAAGTCTGAGGATTTCATTTTGATATTTGCTAGTTTCTCCATTAGCTTTTGCCTTATGCCAGAAGGGATTTGTGAGCCAAGTTGTTGGGCTTAAAAAACAAAAACAATATCTGTGTTAAAATCATTCTCCATCAAATAAAAACAACAACAACAAAGAACCCAAGAAATGCAAAGCATGTGAATTCATGGTTAATTGTGTTCTTAGCCAGCTGTTCATGGGTATATTTACAACGTAAGCATGATATTTTAAAGCTAATTAAAAATGAAGAAACCACGGTGGCGTATAAAAGGCCAATTGTAGATATTTTAAAAAAGTAAATAAATTCTAGAAATTTTCTAGAAAAAAACTTGGAAATTTCAATGGTTGAAAATTTTCAATTTTTGAAACTCAGAAATTTTCAAGTTAGTTTTGTAGCAAATTTCCAACCTTTTATAGAAAATTTTAGACAATTTTTTTTTTTAAAAAAGTGAGTTTTTTGGCTCTCTCTTGCCTTAATATACCGTTGTAGAAACCTGGTTTTTAGAGGAATGACATTTGTCATCAAAACGTTTACAGAGCAGATTAAGGATTATAATCATTCTCTGTTGTAGAAACGATCGGTTCTCAGGTGTTTAAAAGTCCAGAGGAAAAAAAGCCAGAATGAGAGTTATGGTCTACAGCAGGGACAGAAACGACGTGTTCTGGCCTGGGAGGTAAACAGAGTCCAGAGAAGAATAAACACGAGATGCCAACGTAGGCGGAAACCGCTCGCAGAAATACTCTTTGAAGACTTTCTGCCTCAGATGGACCCATGATGCCGTTTGGTAGGAACGCAGCTCTGCGCCGGGGAAAGAGACGCATCTGCAGCGACAGGACGCGTACAGCCTGCCGATGCTCGTTGGCTGCGCCTGCATCCTGCGTGTGGAAGGGTCTGTACAAGGAGCGGTGAATAAAGACGGGTCAGGCCACCCGTCTTCCGTTTCCCGCGTCGGCCTCTTCGCGTCGCCGGATCTGCGGCCCTCCAGGCGCCGCTTCCTGTGGAGGGAGCCGCTCGTTGGGTTAGTTTGGCAGCTCTCGGGTCTCTCCAGATCCGCTTTCTCATTCGGGTGGAAAGCAGGTGTAGTTGATGGGTGAGGTTCTTGTCGATCGCTCGGGTCATGGCCGGCATTTGTTGCTTTTTCTCTTCCTGCTGCGCTTCTAAACGCAGAGACTATAAGCAGACGGAGAAGAGTACGTTTTAAAAACTACAATGTCAGTCTCAGTGAGCGATTCAGGATTAGGCTCACCTAAATATGGGCGTCTGCAGGAGGGCTGAGGTTCTTTAGGCTGTTCTGAGTCTAGCAGGTTTGTGATTGGAAATTTCATCACAGACTCCTGAGGAAGACTGGGGGATTTCTGATGCATTTTCTGTCAAGGTCATAAAAAAAAAGTTGCTTTTTCTTTGCCATCCAAGCATAAAAAAAATCATTGCAGTTTTTTCGAACTAATTTGTTACCAGTTCATCAGCACTTTGTTGAAATTTAAACTTCACTTGTGAATTTGTTTTATATTCAAAGATACATAAAGTTGGATACCTTTAGTTTGTGGTAATAAATCCTCCATGCAATATCGACATGTAGACAACTGCTTCTTTTTATCTGGGGGGAAAAAAAATAAATTAGCCAACTGCTATGCCAACTTTAAATCAAAGATATTTTTTCTTTTAACCAATTTAACCCTAATGTTTAGCTCTTAATATGGACTTTGGTCTACTAACAGAGTGCCTCGCAAAGGTGTTTATATCATTAATACGTTTTAAAAATGTTCTGCCAATAAAAATGTGTAAAGACGAGACGTGTTAGGCTGATTTGAGTCAGAACAAGGTTTTACTCTGAGTTTGGTGTTTCTTTCAGAGTTCGGTCACATTCGGGAGAGAGACTGTAAACACATTTTAGGTTGTTTGGTGCAGTTCAATGTAAAGTAGACTGAACACACACAAGCATGGAAAGCGTTTTAAAATTGTATGTAATGTTATGCATAATCGCCTTCAAATTCTTATACTCCACTTTTTAAACATAAAAATCCCAATAAAATCCAGCAAAGTTTAGAAATTGTTGATTTTGCTACTATTGATGTAAAAAAAAAAAGGAGTGAAAAGACAAGTTCTGTGGTTCTTGAAAATGTATTGAAAGGTGTAACGCGTGCATATGCGACATCCTTTTTGAATATATGTCAAAAAATATATGTAGCGTTATTGACAGATTAATTTTGATCCCAGTTTCTTCGACTCACTGCGGATGTGGAGGACCTCTGTGCTGCTCGCTGAAAGGCACTGTCAAAGTACGGCCTCTGTGTTTGTCCGGGAGGCTGCAGGCCGAACAGGAAAGATGGAAAAGATGACCAGTTTCAGTGGGAGTTGGGTCGAAACACAAACGGAATCATCATATACAACTTCCAATTTAAAAAAAAAAATAGAAAAAAATGAATCTCCTTACATTTCTGCCCTGGTGTCCCATCGGTGCATAGGCCAGGGGTCTGGCTGGGAGGGGCGCGAAGGCGTGCAGATTCATGTTGATGCTAATAAATTTGAGATGCAGACAAAACGATTATCCGAATATTATTCTACAAACTAGCTTTATATCCAGTCACTTTTATGTGGGCGTCTTCAGGAGCCACTTTTCGCCTGACAAACAACACAGTATCTCGTTACAGAAGATTGCATTACAAATGGTAATCCTGTTCTGCTAATCAGAGTCAATCCATTTATTAAGTTTAGAATGTATCCACTCCAAGGACACCTGATTAGCGATTAGTTTGGAATACCGATGCTGTCTGTCGAGGTGACTCGGGTTAACTAATATTTGTCGTCACGGGTGTGAAAATGTTTCGTTGAATGGAAAGGGAAGTTTGTGTTGCACATTTCAGTGACAAGTTTAAGGCAATTCAAAGTGATCTACATGATGAAAATGTATACAAACAAAGTTAATATTAAAGACAACTGTACATAGGTTTGATTTCTAACCTGGATTTAAATGATCTCAGTGTTTCGGCTGTTTTGCTGTTTTCTGGAAGTTTGTTCCAGATTTGTGGCAAGTAGAAGCTGAGCGCTGCTTCTCCATGTTTGGTCCTTGTTCTGGGGAAGCAGAGATCAGAACCAGAAGAGCTGAAGGTTCTGTAAGGTTGATCCAACAGCAGCAGATCTTTAATGTATTGTGGTGCTAAGCCTTTTAGTCAGTTGTAAACCAATCCAAATATTTTAAAGTCTGTTCTCTGAGCTACTGGGAGCCAGAGTAGTGACTGTAGAACTGGAGTGATGTGCTCTGGCTTCCTGGTTTTAGTGAGAACGCCAGCAGCAGTGTTCTGGGTCAGCTCCAGCTGCAAGTTTGGGTCTTTTTTTGCTGCCCTGTGAGGATGCTGTTGCAGTAATCAATGCGACTAAAGATAAAGGCGTGGATGAGTTTCTCTAGATTCTACTTTCTCTTACTGGGACATTAGTCCCCTAATCCTGGATATGTTCCTCAGGTGACAGAAGACTGATTTTGAAACTGTCTTTATGTGGCTCTGAAGGTTCAGGTCAGAGTCCATCACCTCTGTAGTTTTTTTTCTAAAGTTTATTTGATAGGGACAGACACACATTGACATAGACAAACGGAATGAAACAGCAGTCCCATGTTTGCACCATGGTGCAATAGCAACAGCTAATTTGCAGCACTTGTCCCTAGATGGGCTTTCTTAAAAAATAATACTAAAAATTGAAGTGAAATCATTTGAAGCTATATGCACAGCTATAGCTGTGCATTGACTCTAGATCATTCCTCTTCATGCCCAAAATAACTTGAGTTTTGTTTATATTCATCTGAAGAAACTAATGACACATCAGTGCATCGATTTGTTCCAAGCATCCACTCAAAGACGTCACCTGGTGACATCGTAACATAGAGCTGCGTATCGACTGCATAATTAATCTTGTCTGTTGTAATCTGAGCTAGAGGGAGCATGTAGATATATAAATAATGACCTGAAAGAAACAAAAAAATAATAACAGAAAAGTCAAAAAAACGGTTTCCGTAATCTGTTTTTGACAAATGTAGCGACTTTCAAGATTTCTACTTAGTTTTTAAGTGAGGAGGTTGAAAATACATTTAAGATTTTCCTCCATGACACATTTACTGCATGAGAGTAAACAGCTTTATTTTTCAGTTTTTCAATCCTTTTTAATAATTTTGTCTGACTTGATGAAAGATGAATCTTCTATTTAAAGGAAACTTTTCTATAAAGGAGCAGAGATAAAGCACTGCTCATATATATATAAACAAATTCATCTAAAATCCTCACCTGTTTTTTTATTTTTAAATCATGACGAGATTAAATCAAGATTCCACATTGAATGTTTTTTACATTTCATCCCTGCCGTCACAATGAAAGTCAGGAAAGTATTCAAGGTTTCATGATTTCGATAATTGTTGGGACAAATAGATTTTTTTTATCTATAAATCTAGATAGTTAAACAGAATATATATATATATATATATATAAGTATATATATATATACAAGTATATATATTGTAATAAGTGAAAATATCAGTCAGTGGAGTCACTATGTGTTCAAGAAATACAGACTTAAAAACAAGCTCATTTGTCTTGCCAAAACATTAAGCTTCAAGTTATTTTTGTCTTATTTCAAGACTAAGAACTTAAGTAAATAAACAAACATACAATTTTGTATTTTTGCTGTGCAAAACCTTGAGCTACCTTACCTGGTCTGGTAAAATTAGGGATAAAGTCAGGCAGAAAATCTAGAAAACAAACATATTTCTGCCATAAATCTCAGTCCTACCTGAGCAAGAAGCTAAAGTATTATCAAATCTCGTCCTTCAGTTAAAGTCAGTGTCTCGGCAAAGAACATCCAGCGGTTCTCCTCATCGCATCCGAGCCTCAGCATCTCACACACGGCGATGCTCCAGCTCTGTTTGTCTCAGAAGCCACAGTCTGTTCCTGTGAGCCGGTCGGCTCTCTGCGGCTGGACCGGACCAATTAGTCAGTGTTACTTATCAACACCAGCAAAGACCATTAACTACTCCCAGCTGCTTATGCTAATCTAATCAGCCCTCTAAACCTTTCTGATTGAGTTTAGGGGGAAGACGGCTTACTGTGGCAGCCAGGAGGAAGAGGAGACGAGAATGAAATATACATACATTTAGCCCTAGACCCATTTTTTAAGATGCGTTTGAAGATTTTAAATGGCATAACAAACATCATTTTAATCTTACTTGGTGATATGATTTTCAAAAACGATATTTTTTTTTCTTTGATTATTACTGATGATTTACAGTTGAGAATTTTCCTTGAAAGGATCTCGATTCTCTTCATAAAGATGTTTTTTCTTCTTGCTGAAAGGTAATGGCAATGCAAAACCAACATTAATAGCAAGTTTGGGAAAAATGTTTTAATGCCAATGTCTTGGGAAGGACAAGCATTAGCACTATAAATCATTTTTTTGTTATTTTTTTAGACAGAATATGAGAATTTGAACAGAATAAAGGACCAGGTATTTAACAGAAGTTATTGAAAGCCAACAAAAATAGCATCACATCCTAAATTTTTTTGTCAAAAAAAAGGAAAAGAAAAGAAAAAAAGCCACTTTTTTGCCATAAAATATCGGTTTTGGCAAAAAAAAAAAATAAAAAAAAAAATCCAACTTTAGGAAGATGGTTTTTTTTGTAAAACAAAATTGATTTTGTTGGCTAAAAAGGCCCCATTTTCATCACAATATTCTGGAGTACAATGTTTTTTTTTCTGTTTGTGATTTTTAAAGAACAGGATGCGTCTGAGCCAAACGGTATCATGTGAGGTCACCGTTAAGCTGAACAGGAAGGCCGCCATTAATCAAAGTAAGGGTTCCTCCGCTCCCGGTAACGGATGCAGACTTTGTGTTTTCTCGTTTAAACGTCCCGTTTCCACGAACCGTGGGGACCCGCCTCAGAGCTGGTTGACCCGTCTGCGGCCCCCCGCCCCCAGGCCCCGTTTCAGAGGCGTGGGCCACCCTTCAACCGGATCCCATTAAGAGGAACATAAGATGGTGATTGGATGAGGCTTTGGGATGACATGTTCTCCTTGATTAGCTAATTCCATTCTCACAACCGTCTCAATCCTGTTAGTGTGGGCAGGGTTAGGGCTGCCACGCTGTTCGCCCGGAGAACTGAATTTCACCCGCGATAAGCCGCGTCTCCACCGGGTGCCAGGGCTCATTGGACCGGCCTCAACGGCTTCTCTGGGAAAAGAAAGAAATAAGTAAATGGGCTTCAAAATCAGGCTCTCGTGTGTTTTCTTCTCGGTGTATAATACGACTGATTCTGCCATCAATACATGAAAAGTTTATTTTTTTCTTAATTGTTTTAGTGTTTTACTGAAAATATTTAGATAGTTTGGTCTTAAAAGTATGATCAAGTTCATAGTTTCCTTTTTGTTTTTTTAATACAACACATGCAGTCAACACAGAAATGTAAATTTGAGGCATTCAGTGATTTTCCTGAATAGTTTTTTTTTTTAGTTAGTTAGCAATTATGTTTTCAAAGTAGAACTGGGAAGCCATATATGTTTGTATATTGTTTAAAATTAATCATTTACTCCACTTCTGACTGGAAATAAAAGTAAACTATTTCCAGTGATCCAGCCAGCATGTCTCTTTAATCTCATGGAGTTAAGGATTAGGGTTATGGTAAAGAAAACTTCCAACCCGACACACTGTTCAGGTTGGATCATCATCAATGTCACTGAAAGCATATAATATTAGCAGTTATAATAATTGTTCATTTAAGTGAAGGATGCAGATAATTTCATCTTCCTACTTTTCTGATAAATGAATTATTTTATTCCAAAGTGAAATTTGTATTTTGTGAGAAGTGGCCAACTAATCTTTTTGGCTGCATGAAAATCAAAATCTGCCATTGGCAAAACTAATTTTGGGTGTAATTTTTGTATTATTATAAAAACAAATATTAGTCTGAAAAGTGTGTCCCTTAAATCCATCAGTTGTGGCCCTGACAACCTCTTTCCATCTTCCCCGTCTCTCTGCTGTAAATAAGCATCCCTGATGATAATGTTGCTACTGCTGTGTTTCACTGTGGAATCAATATTTTATCCCTGAAAAAAATAAATTCTGGGTTGAACCGAGCCTCATTTCCACGTCTTTTGATTATTAAAAAAAATAAGACGTAAACATTTTACTCCCACCTCGCATTTCAGTTCCACTTCTGCCGCGTTGCATCCTATAAGACACCGATAAAATACATTGACAAAGTGACAAAATGTGTAAGGTAGACGCACTTTATTCCTAAAACAGAAGCTGCACCATCAGTAGCGGCACACAGGTATATGTACACATATTCACACACACTTACCTAAATCTGTTATATAAAATATATAATCTGACAATGTACCTTTAATTCCTCTTCAGAGCTCATCGAGTTACCGTGCGAGAGAGACAGACAGAGAGGCAAGTCTCATCCACTCACTGTGTGGGACACGGGAGGAGGAGAAGAAAAAAAAATGCCCAGGCCAGTTTTTAACTTTGTTTTTACAGCATGGCAATAAAAAGGTCTGTATCCCCCTTTTGAAAAAATAAGATTCTAAAAGCAATCTACAGCAAATTCACTGTAACAGGTCTCTCTCTCTCTCTCTCTGTCTGTCCAATTGAGAAAAAAAAATTACACTTCTTAAACCAATTCCTTTACAGCGAGATGTACACACCCTCTAGGATTTGTAATATATAAAAGATATTAAGCATTAAAAATTCCACATTTAAAAACTTACAATAAATAATATATGCAGGCATTTTATTAAGATAAAATTTCTTAGATTGCAATCTACTGTCATTAAAAAGAAGTTGTTTTTTTTTTGTTTTTTTTCTTTTCCTCCTTTACGAAACGTCCCTCGATCATCCAAAATGCTTAAAATGGATTCTTGGCATTTGATTGATTGGGGCGGGACTTTTCCAGGTCAGAGTGTGAAGAAATACGAACACCGTGAGGAAGCGTGGAGGGGAGGAGGAAGAAGAAGAAGAGAGCGCCTTTGCCACGTTCGCTCCTGACGGGAGTGTGACGAGTGCAAAGGAAAAAAAATTAAAAAATCCAGAGTTTGTCTTTGCGATTCCTTGGATCAGCAGTTTGATCTCATTAAGACTTTCAGAGCATGTTCATGATGAAGTTGTAGATCTGTGTGAGCACCACGAAGTGAACGGGTAGACATGAGCGCCGGTCCTGGGTGGCGGGGTTACACGTCAGCCAGGAGAGGGCGTTGTACTGCTCCAGGACAAATCTAAAAAAAAATAAATAAAAACAACAAAAGAAAATGTAAATATTGAGGAGTGACTGATCTCATGGCTCCTCTTTAGAGACGGTTTAGGTTTGGTTTCCTACCTGAGCACATCGGAGGTGTGGTTAGAGTCCAGGGGGTGGGAGTGTTTACTGTGCAGGAGCTCGTCTGATTGGACAGAAGACACATGCAGGTGGAGAGACGCCTGGGAAAAACGATGCAAGTACAAACTGAGTCATTCATATCTTCTTGCATATAAAAGGATCAAAGGTCGCATCGCCTGAACTTATGTTTAAAAAATATTTATTTAGAGTAATCGATGAATCAATTATCAAAATAATTGTCAACTGAATTAGTAACAGAATAATCCTTAAGCATACAGATTAAAAAAGGCCATTTGCTGAATCGGTAATCAAGTCAATTTTACAAATGTATACAATTTGCATTTATGATAAAAAACGTACACAATATTTTTATTCGAATTAGCAATTGATTTTCTTATTTGCATCTTAATGCGTTTTGAATATTGTGATAAAAGAAAAAAAAAAAGGTTAAATAAAAATGTACAAAGTGTGGCAATTTTTAAAAAATCCGATTAATCGTCAAAATAATCGACAGAACAATCAATTTCTAAAATAACCGCAAGCTCCAGTCCTAATTTGCACTGAAAAGACTAAAGTAAGCATCGGTACCTTGAGGAAGAGTGGACACTGATTCTGGGCTTCGGGACAGGCGGACCAGAACCAGTCGGGCAGCGGCCCGGCCTTCGCCGTGGAGATGAAGTAACCCAGAGCCATGGGCTGCTGCAGGATGCTGAGCGCCTCCTCATGGGACTCCATCCGATCCGCACCCTGGCCCTGACGGCACAAACACCAACACATCGACTCACTTCGCTCAGAGTTTTACTGAACCACCAGGTTCAACACAGAGGCAGCTACTAAATACTGACCGTTTTCTACTGCGAAACACACAAAACGGTACCACATTAAAGTAACTATGGAAATGAGTCATTTTAGGCTTTTAAAATTGACTGAATCAATTTTTTCCCCAGTGTGAAATGACGACATCGATCACTTCAATTTGGGAAAAAAAAAGAAAAACTCACTTTCTGTAGCTACTCGGTAACAATATGTTGACATAGTGCTGCTCTTGAGTACTTTTTTTTTCTGAGTACTCCATCTCTGTAGAACCCAAGTAAAAACTGATTTAGGAACAGATAAAGGTCGTTCTGTAGCTTCTGGAACAATCTTAGTCCTACGCACAATAGTAGAAAAACCGAATTTTCCATCTCAAACACTTCCCAGACATCATGACAGTATGTATGTAGATGTTGAGCTCTTGTGTTTTGGGGCAAAACGCTCAGAGTTCAGACTTGTCGACCTGGTCTTTTTGTAAAAGGCTTCAAACAAAAAGCGACAGTCGTTTCAGACTCTTCGTTCGGACCGACCTTGCCCGCCTCTCCGTGGTGGTAGTGGTGTCCCGGAGAGTGGACGGGCGAGGTCGTCGGGGAATTGGGCAGAATGTTGATGAGCTCTGGATCCATGTCGCTGCCAAACAAGTCAAAGAGTCCCATCCCCTCGGATCCGTCTGCGAAAAAAAAAAAAAAAAATAAAAAAGGAAGAGAGAAACGGTGTGACTCGTGGCGACGGAGACGATCTGATGGGACGCCGACGGCTCTTTGAGGGCGGAGGCCTACCGGGGTTGATGTGGTTGAAGCTGATGTCGATGGGCTCCGAGGTGTTGGTGTTGACCTGCACCATGGCCGACGTGGGGAACACCAGGATGTGCGTGCAGGACGTGTCCTGCGGCGTGCTCAGCTGCGACGTCTGCATGTTGAGGGTGGTGCTGCGACCGAACACCGAGCCGGTCGACACAGAGTCTGAAACGCCGGCGGATTTATATCCGTTCAAAAACAAAGCAACGGAAGCACTTTTTTCTTTAAATCCACAGAGGTAAGTTTAAGACTCATCATCTCACCTGGCATGATCACAAAGGACCCCTGTGGCTCCATGGCGACCAGACAGGCGCTCAGGATGCTGGGCGTGTCGGCAGCGGAGATGCCGCACATCCGACACGTTTCCTTCAGACGCTTGCTGAGAGACTGCAGGTTTGTCCGACTCAGCAGAATGCTCCAGTCTGAAACAGAGAGAAAAATAAATATGAGACCAAACTTTAACTTACTTTCTAAATAACTCGTGTATAAGAAACCCAACTGTCATGTTGCTTGGTTCCAGCATGCAAGTTTGTTGTTTTGTATTGACGTTAGCTAATGACGCCCCATTATACATACTAGTAGTCGATTTTTAAATATTAATTTTTAGCCATGACTTTGTTAAATACACTCTAATGAAACCCCTGGTGGAAAAGGTATAAATAAAAGAGAATTTAAGTGGGTAAATCTGGACATGTTGATAATTACAAGCCCTTAAATTGAGATAAATACGTTTTATTTATAACTTTTACTAAATCGGGTTCATCTTATTGAGAGCGAAGATCTCTTTCATAAGAGACTTGTAAATGGAGCAGCAACATAAATAACTGATTCAGCACAGATGAGGTTGATCTCATCAATTTAAAACACATTAACAAATTTTGAGTAACAAGATCTTGAATCTGAAGCTCAGTTACTGATTTATTCCAGGCGTTTGAAGATTAAAAACTTAATTCTGTCTTTTCCCCCCCAGTCAGTTCCTACACTGGAGATATGAAATTGCAAAGTATTCCATGGATTGAAGACAGCACCTTAAAGTTAAAAGACGAGTCAAATAGGAATGAATAATACCAAACACGACTTTATATATAAACTCACAGCAGTAAATGAGGAGCTGAGGCATCAAACGAGCCACTAAGTAGGCAACAGGGAGATTTACATAGAGTTTCCTTAAGTTACAAATTAAGTTATTTGCTCCCTAGAAGCTGATTAAAACAACAACATATTTCAACTGGGATATCGACTATTTGTGTACTTCTTGTTTTTTTCCTGTACATCCTGATATTTCAGTCTTTGAGGCGTCGCAGAACATTTTGTTCAGTCTGGATTTAGAACAAGTAGCTGCTAAATCTGTATTTGTGCTCCAACTAAATGTTCAATGGGACCTGGACAACACCGCCATCTGCATAAAAACAAAAAGTTTCAAATATCTCGTCTAAAACTATTTATGTAAAAACAGAATCTTAATAGTCCCAGGACAGAACTCAGAGACGCCTGGTTTTACTCCAGAGGTAAGGAACGCTGAAGAACTAGAGACTAGTTTAATAAAAAGAAGCAAAGCAAAAACAAAAAATAAACCCACTATTAAATATATTTTAAAAAGCAAAAGAGGTTCAAAAAGCACACGACATGATAAATTGTCCCAGAAGTTAGTCATCACAATAAACGATAATAATGTCATCTTTTGACACCACTTTAAAGTAAAATACAAAATGACAGAACTCATTCTCAAAGATCAGAAAACTTTAAATTCTAATGAACATTTAACAAGGGAACTGAAAGATATTCTAAATATTGAAAAGAAATAAACATAATCAGCAGAAATAAGTAAAATGAATTGTGATGCGTCTGTAAACAAAATTGTCCTTCAAAAGAAAAAAAGGGACCAGTTGAGACCAAAGCACCAAAATATAAGACTTTTGTCATACAGTTTTGATAGAAAGAGAAAAAAACTAATGCACCATGCAAATGATATAAGTTGTATAAACAGATAATATTGATATCGGCCCAAACTTTCACATCGGTGCATCTATATCAAAACGCATCAGATCTTAGGTGTGCTTGTCTTTTCAGAGAACAACATACCTCTTAGCTCGCCGTGGCCCATCCTGCCGAGCCGTCCAATCACCACCCTCCACGGTAGTGATGTCACCTGGACCAGGCCGACACACCACTCCCACAGCTTCTGCAGGCCCACACGTCTGGCAGAGCTCTTTTTCCTGCGAGCCCTGCGGTGAGACAACAAGCCGTTAGCATCGACTAATCTAGCATCCCGCCGAGATGTACATTTAGTGTTTGCAGAGAGCACACACACACACACACACACACACACACACACACACACACACACACACACACACACACACACACACACACACACACACACACACACACACACACACACACACACACACACACACACACACACACACACACACACACACACACACACACACACACACACACACACACACACACACACACACACACACACCTACCTGTTGGGAACATCAATACTGATGATGCAGGACTCCAGCAGCTCGCCGTGCTGGTCGGTGCAGGACGCCAGCAGCCAGCGCTGGTCGTGGGACAGGCAGTAGCCGACAAAAAGCACGTTGTACTTCTGCGACGCCTCGCCGAACGTCTCCCCGAGCTCAGTCTGTTTGTCTTTCACCGGGGCCAAAATGAAGGACGGCGTGTACAGGCGGAGACACTCCGGGCGCTGTGTATGAAACGTTTGAGTGGGGGGAAAAAGAAAAAAAGAAAGCCTTGTTAGTTTCTAAATCAACAATAAAAGTCTCGTGTGGAGCCATTAGATCCTCTGGTTTTACCTCCGGGTTCTTGAGGGCCATGTCGAGAGCAAGGCCGGGCCCGAAGCCCGTCAAGGCCTTGAAGTTGGTGGAGTTCGGCAGCGGCCGGCGACACTGGGTGTACACGGAGAAGGCCAACGACTTGAGGTGCTGGCTGTAGATGTGGCGGTCGCCGCTGTGCACCGGCTGCAGCAGGTACTGGCAGGGAACAATCTGAAAGGAATTGGAAAAAACACAAATCTTAGGAACTGAGAACTGGTCCAGGATGAGAGACATTCCAAACCTTGAACACAATCAAGAGATTTATGTTGCATAAATTGTACGAGTTAATCATTGATGAAAAAGTGACGGCCTTCAACTTTTTATCTTATTGTGAAAATCGAGATTCATTCAGCAGTAAATTGTAACCAAGTACTGATTTACTGAAGCTCTGACTGTCAAAATATGCAGGGGAAGATGATTTTGTTAAAGTTTACATCTTTATGGCTTCCTGTACCATCACATAAAAGGTCTAAAAGAGGGCTATGAAAAA
This sequence comes from Poecilia picta, assembly GCA_033032245.1. Taxonomy (NCBI): domain Eukaryota; kingdom Metazoa; phylum Chordata; class Actinopteri; order Cyprinodontiformes; family Poeciliidae; genus Poecilia; species Poecilia picta. Next base: position 8,184,785 of record CM065365.1, read on the forward strand.
AAACTTAGATTACAAATCTAAAAAAAAAAACAAAAAAAAACAACCACTTTCTGATTCAATATGTTGCCAAACAACTGTTGGCAGATTTACTGACAAAAATCTTGTGACTGAATCGTTTAGTCATTTATAATTTTTCACGCCCTAAATTTGACCAACTTTCAACTATTAGACATAAAACATTAATTTTGACTAGAATATTTTGGTCTTGGTTCCCAAACATTTTTTCCATCATCATAATTTCATGTCTTTGGTACTCAAATAAAAACTTGAACATGAAAATTTTCAGTCCCTTTTTGCCAAATTTTTAAACTATCTGTCCTAAAGTTTCCCATGAATTTACAAGTCAACTAGTGAATCAAAACAAGCTCCAATAATCAACCCCTAACACCATTTATAATTTCAGATTATATTATAAACCTTTGAATAATACTACTAATAATAAATTACTGAAATGAGAAATATCAGCACTAAATGCAAATCCATTTACTTTACTTGATGCTGTTGCACCAACACTGAAGCCATTAGCTCATATAGTCATATCTCTTGTGTGTTAGATTCCCCTCAGGCAGGTTGATGCAACTTTGTGTCACCGTTTAACAAGTGGAAGCATCACCTCAATTAGCCACCGTTAATTACTCCCCCCAGCCCCCCGCCTGCTCCGGCGACGACGGCCGCACAGGAAAAGCGCCGTACCTGTACGGAGACGGCGTTTCTGATGTGAGCGGGCAGGAAGGGGAGCATCTCCATGAAGCAGCGCAGCAGGCCCAGAGTGTAAGTGCTGGAGTGGACCTCTTTGTCCGCGTTCTCGTAGCTGAAGGGGTCGACGATGTAGACCACGATGGCAGGAGGGTAAGAGACGGCGTGGGACTCCCCGTCCGTCGGCTTGCCCACTTTGTCCCTCTCCATTGTGCTGCATGGACAGGAAAACAAAAACGACATTTGATGTTAGATCCTCTGGTGTCGAAAAAAGGAGATTTATAATAATTTAAATATTTGAAAAACACTAAATTGGTAAGTAAACTTGTCACAATAAGCAGTTAATCGCAGGATAAATTACAATAAATTGTTTTGTTTTTTTTGGATATGTAAAATTTTTTCTATTTCCCATGTTAAGTTTTCTTTACAAATTTTGAGATTCAGAACTCGGGCTGAAAGCATTAAATTGGATTAATTGTGATTAATCAATTATTGAAATAATTGTCAACTAATTTATTAAACGATTAATTAATTGGAAGACAGACTCGACCACAAAAAAAGGTGACTGGGCAATACCTTCAGAGCAGTAATCAAGTCAAAACTGTACAATACCTACAAACATTTACATTTAAGATAAAAAAAAAAAAATTTTGTAAACATGTTCTACCAAAAACTCCACAAATGGTGTCGTTTTAGCTTCATCTGGTTGAAATTCTGTAAAAGAAAAATTATTTTTAAAAAACATCTCGTATTAAGCACCGTTTGCTGTCCAGTTATCTCTCCATAAAGGAAGAAAAAACAGAATGTGCCATTGTTTCATCTGATTAATCGACTGATCGCCAACTAAAACGATCGTTTGTTGCAGCCCCAACAGGAGCCAGATAACAATCAGACTGTAGAGAAACCTGGAGCTCAACTAGCCGTAAAATTTGAGTGCAGAACGTACCTCTCCTGCGTTTCTGCGGAGACCTGAGGCTGGCTGGAGGCGCCGTCGCCCAGACCGCCAGCGCTTTGCGAGTTTGTCTGCTGCGGTCCGTTCTGAGTAGTGCTGCCCTGCAGGCCGGCCGACCCAAACGGCATGTAGGAGCCCGGTTTGCCCGAGGCCGTCGCTCCGTTCGTTTGAGAGCCCGATGATGAAGACGACGACGACGAAGGGGGAGGGGTGCTGTTGACCTGTGCAGGCTGGGAAGAGTTGGTGCTGGTAGTGTTGGTGCTCTGGAGTCCTGAGGAGGCGCTGGAAGAGGCGGAGGTCTGGGGGGCGGGCTTGGTGGGATTACGCTGCGACAAGAGGGAGCTGTCCAACGGCAGCTCAGACAAGTTTGGAGCTGGGAACAAAAAACCAAAACCTCCAGTTATTACTTTTATAAACTAAAAGTGATGATAAATGTGGTAGTATTACTAAATTAATTACCTAAATCATAGCGACACACTTGCGCAAAGAGTTTGAGCTTATGAAAGGCTTCATTGTTCGATTCCCTGGCAGCCATCTTGAGGAACCAGTCGCTGAGGGGCTGCTCCGTCATGCTCCTTCCTTCTGGGGAGCCGACGGTCAGGACCCCATCTGGGTGGCTCTTACAGATGGGTTTGTGTTGCCCCAGCTGGCACGCCTGGACGCAGACCGATAGAGGTTGCATTGAAGGAAATATTATTCGCTTTTTTATGTCTAAAGAGTAAAATAAAAATCCTTTAAGTTTTCAGGAGGTGTAGACATTTTAAATTTGGCAACGTTTTTCGTTTTGGGACACGCCAACAAGAAACAGTGACGCCTACTTAAAAATCTACAGACGTATCAGAGAAAAGTGGAACGGTTTTGATGTTTTAAAATGAGGCAAATTAGCGTGAATGATAAAAATACTCTGACTTAAATGCTAAATGTTACTACAGTCTGAAATGTCCTAAAAACAGACAAAACAGGGGGAAAAAAAGCTAATTAAGAGGAGGAAATGAAAGAATAAACATCCAGAGAAAATTGGAATAAAATTTAAAGAAAAGTGAAACCATTTTGACTGAAGGTGATCGATATGATGCGCACCTCATACATGACGCTCAGATCTTTGAAGAAGGTCTTGGCTCCACGGAGCAGCGTCTGGTTTTCCGGGCAGATGACCACGTATCCCACGTCCCTCTGGGAGCCGAAAGGGTCCAGCAGCAGCTTCTCCCAGTAGGGCAAGCCGAAAGGAGACAGCACCACAAAATCATACTCGTAACCGACCAGAAAGGTCGGGATGGGCAGAGGCTCAGGAGACTCGTCTGTACCTGTACGGAAGCAGGAAAAACAAAATATACATTACTTGAAAATGGTTTCAAAACCACAATATTATTGTTTATTGCAGTCATTTCTAGAAGAACTTGGCATCTCTGAACACGTTGCGCATACCGTATGAGCCTCTCCCCGCCATTTTGTGGAACTGCTGCCAGGTGAGCGGTCCCTGGACGCCCCACGAGCGCACACCCTTCTTCTGGATGGTGTCCTGAAGCGCAGGCTGCAGGGACAGCAGCACCCGCAGGACGTCCTGAGAGTACAGCTTACTCATGTCTGCAGCTACAGGAGGGGAAAAAACATGAAAGTTTAATGTTAAATTAAACAGGAGAAGAAGAAAAAGAAAAAAAAAGAGAGAGACTCTAGGACGGGGCGACTAATTTGATCAATATATTGATTTTGTGGTTTTTAAAGGTTTAATATTTGAGAAGGGGAGGATTTTGGTTTCTTTCCATCAATAAACTTTGAATTTAAGTAAAAATATAAGGGTTAGGTGGAGGTATGCATATATTTTAAACAAAAATATAGTCAGTGTTCTAAGAATACAGTAATACGAGAATGAGGCCCTATTACATTATTAAGTCTTAATATCAATATTCTGATATCCTGACTGTATTCAGGAGACCATTTATAGTTTTCTCATAAAATGACAAAAATAGCTTTTGCTCCTTAAAATGTTTTTTTTGCTTTTGGTAAAATTACCTATTTTATTCTGATAATAATCTGACTACATTCTTGTAATTAAGCAAAAATTCACTCCAATACACAGACGTAAGACTCTTTTTCAAAAATATTTTCAGTCATTTTTTTTTAGAAAGGAGAGCAAAAAGAAAACAATATATTAAAATCAGATGCAAGATCTGGTATGAAAGAAAAAAAAAAAAAAACAACTAAAAATTGAGATTTTCTTTTTAAGCCAAATGTCGCCCGGCCCTGGTAGAATGTAAAAAGAAACGATAAAATCAAACTCACATTTGCATTTTGGCCACTGATGAAGGCTGGTGCTTTTCACCAGCGTTTCGTCCACTTTGCCTCCCGACATGTTGTCCATGAACTGCCGGCCGTGCTCCAGCGCCATGTAGCAGTCGTTGTAGCAGTCCCTCTCTTCCACTCTGAGGAAGGAGCTGGGGGCGGCGACTGCGACGGCGCTGAGCTTGGGCCACTCCACGCCCGCCATGGGCGCCAGCGGGTTGGTGCACTGGTCCTGCAGCAGCAGGATCAGCTCATCTGGCGGCTTCTCCTTCAGATTGCCCCTCAGCTCCTCGAAGCGGCGCTCCGTGTCGCGGCCGGCGTCCGAGCCGCGCCCCACCACGTCCAGCTCGTCCTCCAGGAAGAGCCCCGCCGACTGGCCGAAGCGGCGGTTGGCCACGGCACTGAAGCCGCAGGTGCACGGGTACTGGTCCTCGCCGTTGTCCTTGAGGTAGACGCCCACGTCGGCGCCGCGGATGTTCATGTTGCAGACGCACACGCAGCAGCTGTCGAAGTTGCAGTCCTTGAAGAGGTTCATGACCGACTCGGAGAGGATGAGCGTGACGTAGAGGCTGTGGGCCTCCGGGATGGAGGGCACGGTGGCCGGCTCCACGGAGCTGAGCGGCCGGCAGGTGGAGGGCGTGGACGCCGGCGAGTAGAGGTCGGAGTTCTCGTACTTGAGCGAGCCCTGGACGCTGGAGGGCCCGCGCGGCGTGCGGGGGGTGCGCGGCGTGCGCGGGGTGGGCACGGAGAAGCGCGGCGTGGCCGGAGACGGCAGGATGCCGGGGCCGCTGTTGCTGGGCGGCGCGCTGCCGGGCAGGAAGGGCGTGTTGGTCTGAGGGGTGAAGGGCTGGTTGTAGTCCGGCTCCACGCTGGGGACGTTACTGCAGACACACAGTCAGACGGTCAGAGAACATCTCCCCCCAAGACAAAACTCAAAAACTTTCACAGTGAGTTTTCAAACTTCTCCAGCACCACACTTTAGAGATTTGAACAAAACAATACTTAATTTTCTATTATATGATTTTATTTAGACTTCATAATCAACATTTTGGTTTATATTTCTGTTTTTGGTTGCCATTTTTTATTTTGTACATTTTGGTCTTTCACTTCCAGTGGGAAGTGTTCTTTAGAAAGCGAAAGTTTGTCAGTGAGATTTCAAACTTCCATTATTGTACCATTATCAATATAGCACTTGAAATCATTTGGCAAAAATCATCAGTTAATAATATCCGTTAATAATAATGTATGTTACATTCCACAGCAGGGTAAACTAAAATACAACACATTTTTATGTTTTGAAACGTCTCTCTCACTAACACACACACACTAATACATCTGATTGATCTGAGAACAAAAAAATCCCCAAATTTTAATTATATTGTTAAAGAAAATACAAATACAAAGAAAGTTACGAAAAAATGTTCTCACAAAATTTTCTGTCATTTAGGAAATAATTTTGGTAATTGTATCAAAGCTAAAAGTCTGATTTAACTTCAGACACTGAGAACGAGATGTGTTCGTCTTTTTATTAGGTGTATGAAAATATCCGTTTTCAACTGTAAATAACACTTGGTCACAAAACCAAACCTTGAAAAACACCTAAATGAAATTCAAGCATCTTCGAAGATTTCAGGCGCCCATATGTACGCTGAATTTGAAAACATGTTCGCTACGTTAGCGATCACTACCTGTCTTTGGTGAGGAGGCTGACAGTCGACACTGGAGGCATCAGCTCCATTTTCCCCATGGTCCAGCTCGGCGTGTACACGCAGTCCTCTGGCAGTTTGACAGGCAGCAGACACTGGCTGGGTAGCGTCTTCAGGGGGGCGTACATGGAACAGCCGATGATGGACTGACACGTCTCCGGCTTGTAGACGAAGGAGAAATCCTGGAAACGACAAAACATAAATGCTGGTTTCGTTTTATTCGCCCTCGTGTTTGTTGCCGGCGGAATCCGGAGCTGCACCTTTATCTCAGACGGCTTGGGGCTGCAGAACCCCTCCTCCACCTCGATCTTGAAGTGGCTGCTGAGCTGACTGCTGTCCAGCAGGGCGAGAGCCGCGCCCGTCTCCAGGCCGTCCTTGGTCCCGGAGTTCCCGGGGGAGTAGCCGTTTTGATCCAGAGAGGGTGGGGTGGGATACATCATCATGAGGTCTGCTGAAGCCACACAAGTGAAGACATTAATGAGTAAAAACGACAGCGGGGCGACGCACGATGATCGGTACGGCATTTACACACCCACCCTCATTACAAGCAAACTTTAATGTGTTTTAGAGGGATCTCATGCAATCGTCTTAGCTTTACCAAAGCAGAGATTCCTTAATTTTTAATTCATCCCCTTTTATTGTTTTACCGTGAATAAAATTCTGTTCAGTATCTGATTTCCCCTCCCATTTTATTTTAACCAATTGGAAAATAACTTATAATAGTTTATCACACAAAATCCCAATGCTGTTGCATTAAAGTTGGTTGTAGCACCACAACAAAACGTGAACAAATAGCACTGAACGGCTCGTCTACATACACGACGACAAGGGATCCAGGCGTTCTGGTTTGGGTTCTTTAAGGCTGGTCTTGTCGTCGTTACCGGCTCCGGCTCTTTTGGATCCAGGCTAAAGAAAAAGAACAGTTTTTTTTTTCTCACCGACAAGCATCAAGAAATTTATAATGGCATTCGGGAGCCAAGGAACACGTCCTCCAACTCACCTCTTGCTCGTCTTCGTCAGAGTTAAACATTTTTTCTAGGTCGCTGAGGGACACGACCAGGTCCTTCTCGTGAATCAGGCTGGTCGAGGCCGAAGGTTTGCAGCTCGACTGGCCCTGACCGTCTGCAAAGTGGAACAGATTGCAGGGAGAAGTTAAGCAAGGATACTGAATACTTCATTTATGCGAATGTTCAGTTGTAGGATTCTCTCTGACCATCTGAAGAAGTCGCCGTTCCTCCATCGTCCAACTGTATCCAAAAAGAAAAAAAATCATGAGAATGATTGAACTTGCCAACATTGGTGCAGGCTGATATATCATTCATTTATTATCTTTACGTTTGTTATAATTTGTACACTTTCATTATGTGTTATGGCTAAATCTGCACATCAGAATTTACACCTGTCATTCACAGAGTCTGTTGAAAATCCCACTGTGCCAGCTAATGGTAGCAAATATCCATAGCAGATTAAGATGCACGATAGATAAAAAACCCCCCAAAAAACATTGGTATTGGTTCATATTATTGGTTTTAACATAAAAAAGGTCCAATATTTATTTCCGTTTGCGTCTGGAGGCAGAGGGAAGGTTTGTGATGTCGTATTTGCTCTGTAATACGATAGTGACAGCAATACAGCAAAGGATTGTGGGTAGTTTAAAGCAGAAAAGCAGTGTTGCAGACGAGTCGTTTTTCATCAAGGCTTCAAAAGGGAAGTAAAACACCTAAATATGATATCAGCAAATGTCGGTTATTGATATCGGCCCAAATTTTCAGATCGGTGGATCCTCCGAGAAACCAGATAGGATTGATGGACCCACCTTCTGCTTCTTGTTGCCGTCCTTCTCCGGTCCGTTCTTGTCCCTCTTCTCCGTAATGCTGAACTCGTCGTCTCCGTCTACGAAGGCGTAGGGGTCGGACTCGTCGCCGTGCTCGCCGTCGCCCGCGGAGGAACCGAGGTGGCTGTTCCTCCGCTGAGTGTAGGTCCTGACCAGTTCCTGTGACACTTTGAGGGAACGCGAGGAGTTGCACATCAGCCTGAGAAGAGAGGAACCAGTAGGATCAGCACAGGCCTTCGGCAAGTTTCAGCAAGTCACATTTAAGGCTTTTCAAGAGCTTCTTTTAATGCCAAAGTGTTATATTTAAGATCGGAAAAAAACAAATATGAGGAATGGTTGGGGCGATGATGCTAGATTACAATAAAGAATAGCAAAAATTGACATTTCTGGGGTGTATTTGTAGTCTTGGCAGCAGTTTTGTGCTTCTCACACTGCGTATGGCTCTCTACATATTCAAGAATATGCAAGATTAAATAGCCCTGCAACATTTAATAAGTTCATTTTTTTTAGTAATCCAAGACATTTTAAAGCCTTCATATTAGAAATACGAGTTGATTGAAGACTCTTTAAGGATGTACCAACTCTCTGTTTTCATCTGTTTTAATGCGCGTCAAAAGAAGAAGTAGTAAGGCTTACTCTGTGACAGAGACCACCGTTTCAGAACCTCCTGACGAATCATCTCGGATTTTATCCACTGGTAACTGTGGCGTCAAGAAGCTGGAGGCTTTCCTCCTGGGGAGGTTGAAGTACTTCCAGGGGTTGTGAGTGGAGTCTTCTCCGGGTTTTATCGCCGAACCAGTAAACGGCGTTGGCTCCAATGTCTCGTTGTAGTTTGAGGGATAGGCCGCGCTGTCCGGCTGCAGCTCCTCCGTCGAGCCCTTCTGAGGCATCAGGCAGGGCTCCATGGAGGGCGGGTAGAACGCCTGGTGGATGGGCGTAGAGGAATTCTTAGCGCCGCTTGGCGTCAGCTCGCCATCTACGTGGTCGCAGGGACGCGGGCTGAGAGGAGGGGGCGGCGGAGAACCGACGAGGTCCGCGGGAGGGCCGTGCGCGTGCAGGGAGGGGGCTTTGGGCGGCGCCGTGTCCGCGTGGTGCAAGCTGGGATACGAGCCCTCCTCCTGTGGCCTCGGGCAAAGTCTCTGGGTCTGCGGCTCCATGGACTGGTCCTCGCTCACCGAGTTGCGGTGGTGGAAGGGCGTCTGTGGTCTCCGTTGCTGCTTCTCGCCCTTCTCCAGCTTCTCACCCAGCTTGTGCTTGGCGGCGGGCTGAGGAGGCTGGCCCGAAGACGGCGGGTGTCCTGAGGTGCTGCTGGATCGCTGCTTCTGGTTTTTAGGCCTGAGCAGAAAAAAAACACAAAAAAAAACAATAGTTTATTTGTGACTAGCTGGAAACTAAAAGTTACAATCTTATTCTGATCAATAAATGCACCATAAACCTACAGTGCTTAAGCTGGATGTCGTGACTGACCTGCAACTAACAATTATTTTTGTAATTGATAATTCTGACGATTAGTCGGATAAAAAAAAAAAATTGGGGCACTCCGCAGATTTTCATTTAACCATAAGCTTATTTTATTCAATATTAAAACTTGAAAAAATATTTATTTTTTAAAACATAAAATAAGAATTGTTTTGCCAAAAAAAAAAAAAAAAAGAAAAAAAGGAATGACAAAATTTCATGAGTGTTAAATTTTATTTTTAAATTTTGTTCAACAGAATTTGAAGCAATTGAAGCTAAAACTAAGCCACTTGATTTCTAGACATAACATTCACTGGCAAAGATTTTTTTTAGCCTTAAATGCAAAACTTACATTTCTATTGTATAAAGTCGGCATAAATCCGAATATTTTATTATACGTTATAATACTGAAAATACTGAACGATTATTTCAATAATCGATTAATCGTTTCAGCAGCACCTAAAAGCTTAATATTTAAAATGGTGTGATTTTTACATAAGCCAGCATTCAGGGTATAAGAGAGAAAAATCTAAAATGTGCAACAGGAAGGCTAAACGGTACCTCTGTTTCAAATTAATAAATAAATGGCAAGAGGTAAATGTTTTCCCTACCTTGAGCAGTTGCACGACGGCCTGTGAGTCGGTTCCACAAAGTCCCAGAGTCTGCTTCTGTCCGGCTCCTCCTCACAGGCTCCGTTTGTCAAAGTTGTAAACTTCCTCCTGGTAATCGGAGAGAAGCCACATATTCAGCAAAGTTGGGACAAAAAGAAAATAAATCAGCTGGGAAACGTTCAGTTCCCTTTACAGAAAGGGATGGCAAGAAGACGCACTTGTTCCCTGCTCGGTTTATGTTGTACTCCTGCCACACGGTTTCCACCATCTGGCTGGAAAGCCTGCGGGGGATTTTTCCGCCGTGGAGAGTGTTGTTAGAGCTGTAGCAATCAGACCCTGAAGACATCTTCAGCCATCTCTGCGCAGGCTGATAGTCTAGTGGAAGGAAGAAAAAAAAAGAAAACATAAGAGCAACAACGTTAACCTGGAGAAATTTAGAAAGAGCTTATAGACACGTTGCAAAAGCAAAAAGACCTTTTAAAAAAATTTTTCTTTTAAAAGGAAAAATAGCGCAGAAACAAGTCAAAACCACTCGTATTCTTTTTTTCTTGCTCTTTGTCCACTATGCTACATACTGACCCGTTGCCATAACAACTGACAAAAAGCTGCACTAGTGCATCAGGATTCAACGCCAAAAAACACAGAAATATTTTCCACACTAACAGAACATTCAGTCCATTACAGTTTCACGTTTTCAGGTTTTGTGTTTATTAAGCGATTATTATTAAGTGATTGTTTGAACACATGGGTGGTTGTTTAGATCATTTAAATACCTGCTCTACTGATTATCTGTCAGAGTTGATGTGTGGTTGGCCTTTTTATCCTTTAACTGAACAAAAACAAACCAAATTCCACTGCACATCTACATGGTTGTCAGAGTCAAGCTAGCATCGCTTCCTTCTCCCTCCCCATTTCTTTTCCTTAATTAAAACTTTTTCCTGACCTTATCAAGCTGTTATAAAGTTCAAATTAGTGTGTCCCTTTTTCTTTTATAAATCACATGTACATTTAAAATTTAGCACATTACATTGACAACTTGACAGTTAAAACCCAAGGCTAGTCATCGTCACAGAGCAGCGTTTTTGCTCTGTGACGTTTTGCAATGTGACATATGACGTCACATTGCAATGCGTCTACAAGATCGAGATGTGAGCCGAACCTGTGTGAGCTTCTTCTGGCGACGTGGGAGGAGTCAGAGTGACCGAGGACATGGCTGAGTCTCTGTGAGCCGCCTGACCCTGGTGAGCGCCGCTCTGCATTCCCGGGGTGTTGGCCGAGCCCTGAGGGACCACGGCGGGGAGGTCCGACAGGGGGAGCAGCACCAGGCAGGAGGGGTACACCATCCTGACTCCGGCTGGAAGCAAGCACATTTAAAAAAATGTTTAAAAGAAAGAAAAACTTCAAAAACGTACTGATGTAAGGTGCTTGAATGGAGTTACGTCGTTCATCAACATCAATTGATTTTCTTAAAGTCGTGTTAAAAAGTCCAAGTTTGAACAAAATTATTTTCAAATTCCTTCTCCAAATGTTTTAGTCTTTACAAAAAATTAAGTCACTGTAAAAAGATTTTCTGCATCTTACCTGCTTGCATTCCTGCCGCCCATCGGCGCCTTATAAAGTAATTCTAAAACCTTACCGACAAGGACCTCCACAGCAGCCAGGGAGTCATCCTCCCAGTCTGCATCCTCCATCTTGTCTTCCGGGACCTCCTTCAGATTGGGGCAGATAGGATAAAACTGCCTCCACTCCTCTATGAGCTTCTGCGTTGGGTGATCTGACATCTTGAAAGCTTGACTGGTGAGCGTCCCGTTCAGGCCGTACGGGCTGAGGATGACTGCGGGGCGAAGATTCACATCACATTTAAAGATCCAACGCCCCCTTTAAAATTTTCATTTTGAAATGACATATTTCACTTAAGATCCAAATTTCTAGACGTTTCGCAACATCCTGGATTTTTGTGTACAAAATATTGACGTAGTTGGGGTTTATTATTGCCACAAATACCAAAATAACACAATTTGTCTAATTCTCCTTTGAGAGGAAGGTCATTTTGAAACAAATTTGAACGTTTAAGCAGATTTTGCAAAATGTTATACATTATATTTACTCAATATAAAACAATATTTAATATTGAATTCAATTCAATTAAAAAGCAAAACAAAAAAGAAAAAGACTAATTTTATAAGTTGCTAATGTAGCATACTTCTGTTAAACAAAAAGCTAGTGATTTTGTTTGGCAAAGCAGGACTTTAATGCACTTTAAACTTTAGCTACTTTTACAACCTTTAAAAACACTTAAATCAAAAGAGATTATATGAACTTGTAAAATGACCACGTCTTAACAACATGTACAAAGAGAAAGAAAAACTAAAAAATTAATAATTTTTTTGATTTCTGTAAGACATTTTTGTCAAACATCATTGACAGATAATCAACTGACCAAAAAAATGGGACCCTTAAAACTTTTAGGAATTCTGATTTGTATTTTTTTTAAAATAACATTTTAAAAAAAGGATTCATTACTTCAAAATATTAAACTTAAGTTCCAAACATTTCCAGACTATGTGCAAACCATGTAAATAAAAGCTTTTGACTCTGCTCCCACCTTGCAGGGGGCTGGAGCTCTGCTGGGCGAGGCTGAGATGCTCCTCGCTGAGTCTCTGAAGAGGCTGATGTTGGGCAATCTCCACGCTCGTGCAGACATTGCTGTCGCCATGGACGAAGAAAGTGAAGGCGCAGGACAGGTGCTCGCTGCAAAGCGAAACAACAAAACATTTAGAACTGTGAGCCAACAAATATGCAAAACATCAGTTCTCTGACTAAGGGACCAGGAGCTAAACATCTAATTGTCACCTATTTCATTGCAAAATTCTAATTTAAAAAGTAAAACAATTAAGGCTCGCTCGCTTGTTTTTGGATTGGATTAATGTTAATGATGTATTAATTGTCTAGAGATTGTACTTAAGAATTCATTTTAATCACAATAGCCTCTGAAGGATGACTGGCAGGCCAAATAATTAACTACTCGTTTACTCTTTAAATAATTTCAATTTAAGATCTACTATTTTTGGTCTATAAAAATGTGAAACAGATTAAAATTGGTTTAAAAAAAAAGTCAGGAACTATTATACAAGTACAAAATCTTGCAAGGTATTTATCTCTTGGATTTAAAACTACAACTTCCATCAAAGGACATTTATAGGACTTTGGGGGGGGGGGGGGGTAATTGGTCACAATCTGAATCGGCAAGTCAGGCCTCAAGGAATAATGTAAAATAAAATAACTGTTTCGTTAATTTAAATGACTTAAATCTGCATATAAAAACCTTGATGCTAAAGGTAATGAGACCAACTTGTTCTCAATTCGAAGCCTGCATAACTCCCCACACTAGTTTAAATTATTCACCAAATCGTCCTGCAGAAATGAGCCAAAAATAAACATGGGAAGTGATTGTAAGCCTTAAATATTACATGTGTACTTCCTAACCGTCTAGAAATCTAGAAAATGCACTGAAATGGTATTTGTTGACACGGCTGCGGTAAAACCACAGTGCCCACTCAGCATTTTCCAAAGACTCGTGTGTTTACCAGCTAGAGAGGGCCGGCGACAGCGAGGCTAACACACAAACACACTTCTGTGAAAAGGAGCCGCTGCATGCTTGTTGAAGAGTTGGTGTAAACGTGTTGTGATCGCTTTAAATAGGGAGGGGAAAAAATAGAAAAAGAAAAGTAAAAGGCTCTTAAAGGTGATCACAAGTGAATGGTAAATTACACTCTCTTATATGCAGCAACTCTTTGAAATAGCTGCTGAAACACATCCCTGAAATCAAAGAGAGAGCTGCCAGATGGAGCCGGAGCGACGGGCCGCGCTTCAAACACACGAGTCACATGAGCCCAGCCAAAACGGAGAGCTCAAATTAGCTCGTCAGGAAACTCTAGGGCTCCCCTGGCCCTTGTTTGAGAGCAGACACTAAAAACAAGAACAAAAAAAAAAAAACAGGTCTGCATAACTATTTCAGATCATCTAGTTGCTTATATGCTTTTTGTTTGCTTCAAGCTTTTACTTTTATGACAAACAGAAGATTTTGATTAACATATTTGTTGAGGATTTTGATGATGGCATTTGACAAAATGTAAGGTTTATTGCTCTTTCAGTGATTGTATAATATTTTCATGACGTAAAGCACTTTGAACTGCTTGGTTGAAGAAAATTGACTTGACGTTTGACCTTAGAAGGATCTCAGGAACCTCGAACACATTCACATAGTGATATGCAAATTATCTAAAACCAGTTTAGATTTATGATAAAGCCAGTTGGAAATGTGAATCAAGTTAAACCAACCCCAAATTCAGAAACTAAAATAAATCTAATGTTGACTAACAAGACTTTTATTAAACGCACCAATAAAGCAATAAAAATAAGCTTATAACATTTGTTCACCTAAGGACCAACACATAAGACATTTGGGAGACAACAGACATACAAGCTAGCATTCTGACATCTATGAAAGCCATCAGGGAAAATCTGACCTCAGAAATCAAACAGAATCTATTATTATTATTATTTTAGAGTGGGTGCTGTAGACTCTCATACTAAAACCATAAAACTTGTTTGTATAAAAGCATAAAAAAAGAACCAGAACTAGAAACTCCTACTATATTTTGTTTACAAATGCATCACCAAGAACTTTGACACACATTCTTGGGTTTAATGCTATGACACATTAATGGCTTAATCTGGTAATTTCCTGATTCTGAGCTGGATTTAAAATTAATACCGTTATGCAACAGTTTTTCTTTTTAGGTCTTTTAGTCACTTGAAGAAAAAAAAAAAACGTAATCAGAATCCAGTCAAAAATTACAATTGGTAAAGCCATGAACAAAGCTGAAAACCAGTATTGGCCAAATAAAAGCTATGTGGTGTACCTGTAAAGCCAGAAAAAAGCCTACTGGGTGGCACTATGTATACTGCATTTCTCCTTTAATTTGACCACAAAAAAAAAGAAACTCATTCAAACTCTAGAAAATCCCACAACTTAAAAGAAGTTACACATCTCCCTAAAATACAGCTGGTCAGATGTATATTAGTGTTAACCGAAAGATGCAGGGGAGCCGCAGACAGCTGGAAATCTCTCTTCGTATTTGACTAGAACATGCAGTTTTGTATTAATCTTTGCCGTTTTTGTAAGGTAAAGTCTCATAGCTAGAAACCAACATTCTAATAATAGCCATGCCAGTTTCAGCAGCACGTCTCCAGCTGAATCCCAAAAGAGAATTTTTAATCATTAAAAGGATGTGAAAGGCCACCAACTGTTGAGCTAACTTTCAACCACAACTTTCACAACATCTGCTCAGAAAAAACTTCCCTCTGCAGCACCCATAAACACACATCTCTGTATGTATGAGACCTTAACAGTCTTAAGAGAAAAAAAATACAACTTCTTCATTAAAAAAAGAAACATTAGCAGAGTCTTGCATGTTGAAAATCTGAAATAGTACCCAAACAGAAAGTATAAACTAAAATTTGGCATGACTGCAAAAAACATATCTGCAGTTGCCAAGCTTCTGCCTCACAAAGCACCTCAAACCCCAACTCGGCTCCTTTAGACTAGCCAGCAACAATTAGAAAATACCTTGTTAGACTGCACATGTGCAGAGCTTGCCAAACAAACTACACAGTCCAGTCACATTAATGTGACCATCTGTCAAAAGCCAGAATAACCACCTTTCGCAGAGCGAACTGCTACGAGACGTGCAGGAAGAGAGTCACTTAGGTCCCTGAAGGTCTTCTCTGGGATGTTGAGCCATGCCGACTCTAATGCCGTGGCCAGCTGCGCTAGATTACGCGGTTGAGGATCCATGGCGCGAACAACTCGATCGAGATGGTCCCACAGATGCTCGATTGGGTTTAAGTCAGGTGAGTTTGCTGGCCAGGGGAGGACGGTAAACTCATCCTGGTGCTCTTCGAACCACGCACGTACACTGGCAGCTGTATGGCACCTCGCATTGTCCTGCTGGAAGATGCCATCATCCTGAGGAAAAACAATGCGCATGTAGGGGTGGACATGGTCCGCAAGGACAGATGCGTACTTGTATTGATCCATCGTGCCTTCCACAATAATCAGTGAACCCAGAGAATGCCAGGAAAACATTCCCCAGACCATAATGCTCCCGCCTCCAGCTTGGACCGTTCCTGCAATGGTTGCAGGGTGGTTCCTTTCAGAGGTTTCACGCCTTATACGCCAACGTCCATCTGTCCGATGGAGCATAAAACGCGATTCACCTGAAAACGCTACCTGTCGCCACTCAGTGGACGTCCAGCTGCTGTACTGGCGTGCAAATTCTAGCCTTCGTCGTCGATGAACACCAGTCAGCATAGGTGCACGAACCAGGCGTCCGCTTCGGAGGCCCAGACGCAGCAATGTTCGCTGAATAGTGGTTTGGGAGACACTTGTGGTAGCCCCTTGGTTCATTTTAGTGGTCAGTTGCTCAACGGTAGCCCGTCTATCTGCCCGAACGCATCTCCGCAACCGTCGTTCGCCTCTGTCATCTATGGCCCGTGGTGCACCACATTTGCCACGTCGTTGATTTTGGACAGTCCCATTTTGCCATGCACGGTACACTTTTACCACGGCGGCACGCGAACAGTTCACAAACTCAGCCGTTTCGGAAATGCTTCCACCCTTGGCCCGAAAGCCAATGATCATGCCCTTTTGGACGTCGGATAAATCGCTTCGTTTCTGCATTACGCCAACGATTGAAATGTTTTCCGAAGCCCACACACACCCTTTATATACGCTCAACTGCACTGTGCTGCCACCTGCCTTCTGTGATTGGTTATTTAACTCTGAAGTGGAAAGTACGTGGTGGTCACATTAATGTGACTGGACTGTGTATTTCTCAGTGAAATGCTGGTAAAAATGCTGTTAAAGGGCTAATAGAGGAGCAATGTTGGGGTGACTTCCTTTCAGAAAGACCAGGAGTTTCTTTAAGCAATATTTGATATACGCAACATTTCAATAAAAACTGAAGTTTACATAGTTATTTTATTGTACAATAAAATGTTACCATGTTCCCGAAAAGCACACAACATTTCCCCTTTAAAAAGTTGGAAATTTTAACGTGAAATGTCTAATGACTGTGAAAAGGTCCTTCACAGAGAAACTATGTTAAAAGCAAATTCTTAAGACATATTTGACCTATAACCCTTTTGAGTTCTTCCTTTTGAATAAAACCTGCACATGCTTTTTTTCCTAACCCAACACTCAAATGTGCTTTTGCCAGAGACATTTTCCATAAAGCAGAATTCGACTCATCTCTGCTCTCAGCACCTTTTTTCTTTTTGAACCACTGCTGGATTTGATTGATGCCTACCTCTTATTGATGATCTTCTCCTCCTTTTGGTATGGCTTGACGAACCACTTGCCGATGCGAACGAAGCCGCGGTTCATGAGGCAGCGCTCCAGCAGGTTGTGAATGGCTTTGAAGAGGAGCGTCCGGCACTCGTAGGACAGGCCGCTCTCCCACTCGCCATTCTCCTCGCCTGAAACAAGACACGGGCATTAAGTCACAAGTCCAACGAAGTGCCTGACGTTAAACGTAAACAGCAATGAGCAACATATGCCAGAAACTTGCCGACATTATTTGGTGTGCAAACTAAGTGGGACCACTAAGGCGATTCCACGTGTGAAAAGATTTGGTCATGTGTCAAGAAAACAGCCGTGAACCAGAAATTCCGTATTTTCAACTGGACCTGCTTTGGCTGGAGAGCGTTTGGGTGTGAAACTCAAAAATCTGATCAGTCCATCGGTGAACACACAGAACCTAAGTGCTAATAGGTCTCACTGGCTGCAACACTCTTTGGTGTAGAAGTTGTTACAGTGAGAAGACGACTCAGAGTGAGCTATTTTCAGTTTCTGTGAGGTTTTTCCACAAAGTCACAAAAGGTGTGAAAGGTTACTTAAAATGGAAACTGAGGGCCCATGTCATCAGGCTGCCACAATGGAAAGCTAGACTTAAGCAGGTGTCAGTCATTTCACTGCTTTGCAAGTCTGTACTTTTACATCTACACAAGGAAACCACCAGCTACCTCATGTCAATTCATATCCACTTCAGGGACATGATCTCAAAATTACAAAACAGTAAATCGAGCTGGTCTACACTTCTGTAGCTAAAAGGAAATATCAAACGACAACGTTGGTCTGTTTTATTCTTTTGAGCGTCTAGAAATCTCTCTTGATGTGATTGTCTACTTATGACAGCAAATATTTATTTTTTTCCCTTTATAGACTGTTGCAAACTTGCATCTAACAGTTTTGGGTCTGAATGTAGCCATAAATCCCCACTGATATATTCAAACTGAATTCTAATTAATAGCAAAAACAAATACGTCTTTTAATAACTGTATGCATGATTACAAAGTTAGGGCTTCGTTGTGTGATGCTGCTTTTGCTTCAAACATAAATATTCATCTTTTATGACAGGAAATCAGACAAAAAAGTCATGAATAGAAAAAACTTGAGATTAGAAAACAGACTACAAACCTTTAATCTGAGCATATCTATTATTTGTAATTAAATTTGTATAATAGATTTAAACACTATAGAAAAGGAAATAAGTTTTAGTAAGTTAAGCATTACTGCTGTTTCAGAAGCTTAGCTGAGATTTCTCAAAAACCCTCATTCTGTATGTGTAATGGCTAAACTCTGCAGTCTGGTAGTTATACCTGATCCAGTCCAAAACTTCTCTTTTTAAAGGAGCAGATCTTTTAATATCAATAAGCTCCTGACACAGTTTATAATGAAACGGCTTGAGTGTCAAACACTCAACGTGTTTAAACATGAGCAAAGTTCCCACAAATTGTAGACTTTTTCCTCCAAGTACTAACTAGCACAGCAGCTCTACTCAGAGCAATTTTCAAGATCAATCATTTGCAAATATTAGTCCTGAGCAAAATTGAATAAACACACACGAATTAGGGCAGATGATGGGCTGGACAATAAGTCACTGCAAAAAGTGAAATTCTGTGGGGGTTGGGGGGGGGTAAAAAAAAAGAAAAAAAAAAAGGCAGCCAATGAAGATCAGCACTTCCTCTGCTGGCACTCAAACACAAACAGCCGTCTGCAGTTATGACAGTAATGAGAGCTGTCGTCGTTTCCGTGGTGACGCCTGCAAGTACGAGCTCTGCAAGTCAACAAGTTTGATTAATGACAAGAGTCCCTGAGGGCGACGCTGTAATGCCAAGGAGAGGTGGTAGTGTGATTCCCTCAGAGAGAGGGAAATGACTCGATGTGAACCAACCACTGCGCCGTCGAAGCTTTAAGTTACGTACGGGAACCAAGAAGAAGAAGAAAAAAAAAAAAAAACGAACAACAAACCTGTTGCAGCACTACTACGGAAAGGCATGCAGTGGAATGCATGTGTTATTAATGGTGCCAGACACTTTGATAACATCAAGATGGTAAGAGAAGGCAAATACTGAAGCACCTACATTTTGTGCTGCAAAACAAGACAAGGAAGTCCATATCCATGTGCAAGAACAAAACAATGAATACCAAATGATATCAATGGGCTGAGTAGTGCTGTCATGGTAACATTTCACTCGTGGTTTTGTCCAAACCCACAAGAATTTTGTGGCACATACTGGAAATGTGATGCACTTCAACATTTTAATGTAAATAATATGACGCTTTGTGAAAAAATGGTTGTTAGAAGAAAGAAATGTGTTGATTCGCTTGCTGTTGTACAGTGTAGGATTGCGCAGATAAGTTGAATTTTCATGAGTTTATGTAATTAAGGCAAAAACATCTAAATTTAAAAAAATTATAAAAATTGCCATTTGCCAGACGATAAATTGTCCTACAAAATACAGCGATAATATTGCCGTTTAAGACAATTTTCATGTATTGATAATGGCATAGCAATTCAAGTTTACCCTCTCAAAGGCCAACACTTTGTAAAGAACACTTAACACTGGAATGTCTTAAATATCCTAAATAAATCACAACCTAAAGCAATAATTTAGATTGACTACCAGTTTTTATGCCTCTTTTTTACTTGCTGTAACATTAATTCCCTTTAGGACTCCAATAAAACTAAACCTGAAACGAAAATAAAAACCCACAAATAAAATGGATTATGAGGCCTCGGTAAACAAAATTTAACTTAATAAAAAGGTATCAGAATAAAAATTATTGAGCTCACTTTAACTTATGTATCCCTTAGAAACGAGTGGGTCAACCAGGAAAAGTGATGAAAGTAAGAGTTGCTGTGATTTGACCACAGAAATCTGTCAAGTTTTAGCCGACATGAATTTTATGATCTCATCTTTTTATTTTCCTTAAAAAAATAATAAATTGGCACAAAGGTTGCTGCAGTTTTCCTCTAGGCTGCTGTGTGTGTGTCATGTTCTTTCCCTACAGTCTAGAAGTAAATACACGCTTGTCCTTTATGTCGGTCAGGAGTTTGGCTCCAGTGATTGGACGGCGCGGCCTGAGCTACAGTTTCAAAACAAACTGGGACTGAACATCTGATAACTGCATAATAAAAAGCTCTTCTAAGGTCAGAGTGGTCTAAAGTACAGATATGCAGACGTAGATTTTGATGATCTGTAAGGTTTTGTTAGTTGCACAACGGTAAGAAGCTGCAGAAATAAATTTAGGGCCTACCTAAAACTTAGGTAAAAATAAAAGAAATACCCCAAGAAAAATATGTTTCAAGTTTTGGGTTATTTGAGGTCTGCTACACCACTCGTTTGTCTGCTTTTGCTTTTCTCGCAACTTCAACTATTTAGATACATGGCTGCGCCTGCATATGCTAGGTTGTTTTCACACCTGATGGGTCTGGTAGACTCGATTTGATTAGGGAACATAATTGCAACATTTGTGACATTTTTCATCGGTTGCGGTTCGCTTTCATACTCCGTATGGAAACAAACCAAACCGTTTGAGAAAATCTCTGTTTCCCTCCCTCACTCGCAAGGGGGGCGGCTGCACCGAGAACCACTCAAGGAAACGACACAAAAAGCTCTGAAGAAGCCACCGAGCGCAACTTTGCTCTTCCCAAAAATGTACGCAAATTTAAGCGGTCGCAGGATTTCTCTGTTTGTTAATAAAAGACCACAAGCAATTTCTCCCGCTAGCGTTAGACTTCCTCGTTTGTTTTGGTTGCATTTACCCAGAATGCAATGCGCTAAATTCATCTTCCTGCTTTTTGGAGCCGTCTCTGGTCCTTTTGGCATTCGCATTCAAACAGCACCGGACCGATAGCTCGGTTTGTAAGCAGGGCAGAGTTTGCTTATTGGGTCTGCAAAAAGGTTTCATTGTGCATTCACACCTCCCTAAATGAACCAGACTTTCTAGCAAAACGAAGCGGATGAAACAGGGCTGGTGTGAATGCAGTCTTAATGTAAAGCACTTGCACATACGTCCTAATTACTTGCACTTCATCTTTTATTAATCACATTGGTTTGTGTAAATAATGTGATTAAACTAAAACAAATATGTAATTAACCTATTTACTTAATACTAGCCAACTTAGTCATTAGGTTGTAACCAACACATACAATGCAAGCTTTCCTTTTCCATCTGGGGGTTCACTTTGATCTAAATCCTAATTTTGTTCATTTATTTATTTTGTGGGAGTCAAAAAAAATAATTATGTTCATTGTGGGGGGGGGGAAAATTACACATTTTTCAGGATGAAAAATAGTAGTTTGAAACATGCAAACAAAACTAAGTAAAAGAAAGCTAAGCATTTGCTGGCGGCACTAGGTCAGCACTCCTCATCAGCTGGCAGAAAGAAGACAGATTCCCTCAGCAGGTGACAAACGATTCGCTTGCTTACAAGACTAATTTTGCTGTTGGGAAATGTTTCTTAACACAAATAGCCATGGTGTGGACTCTAAAGGAGCTCCATCCATAACTCTTTATTAACCAAAGCCATTTTAAACGTAGAGTTGGCAGGCTTACGAGTGTCTGCAAGAGGACAACCTCAGCAGATAGCCTGACTAATTAACCGTTTAAAATCAGTTTGCTTTACTGCCGATTACACAACGGCACATATTTTAGTTTCAACTTATTCCGCAAACGCAAAGTTATTTCTAAAAAATCTTGTATAGACCAAACGCACTTCTGCATTCCAAAATGACCATATCATGTAGAGTGACCGATGGGGGGGGCGGGGGGTAAGCGACCCAAATCCCGCTGAAAACATGCAAATGGGTGCATTTCACTTACTCGAGAGCTCATTGTGGATAAGCTCAGCGAAACTGGGGTCATCCCCCCACCAGAAGAGCCAGAGCTCCCTGCGACCCGGGGTGTGGTGCCTCCTCCACACACTCAGCACATCCGCTGCCAGGCATCGGCTGAAGCTGCACAGGATGGGGTCCTCCTCGGTCACCGGGAAAAGGATGGGCGACGAAGTGGGCCCCTGCCACACGAAACGCCGCCACTTTATCCCCGTCAAGTCAGCCTGAGAGGAGGAAGAGGAGGAGGAGGAGGAGGCAAACAAAGTGAGGATTTTAACAGAGTTTGGAGACAACTGTCAGTTGTTTACTGCATGGCTACACATGAGCACATTTCCCTTTATAGTAAGCTGAAAGCAGATACATACATACACAATATATTTT
The DNA here is from genome assembly GCA_033032245.1 of Poecilia picta. NCBI lineage: Eukaryota > Metazoa > Chordata > Actinopteri > Cyprinodontiformes > Poeciliidae > Poecilia > Poecilia picta. The sequence continues at coordinate 8,206,949 of CM065365.1, forward strand.
TATATACATATATTTTACACAATAAAAAAGACAAAAGGAAGAGAATTGCTGACAATATTTAAGACAACACAAATAGGCCTCAAGACATAACTCTCTCACTGCTGTATAATAAAGAGCTGGTTCATGAGTGCAATTTAAGACAGTAATTGACCCATGTGAGCCAAGTGTAGGATTATAAAAAAAAAGAAAAAGGAAAAAAGAAATAAACACATAGGGTGTTTTAAGTTAATTCGCCTGTTGACCCGACCTGTTACAGTAGCTAGCTCTGAAAATTCCTGCAACAAACTGCATTGTAAACACAGCTCGACTCCGCACTCATAAACAACTCTTTTATATAAAACTGCGATGCAACATGGAGTCAGTCCCCCGTGTTACGAAAGTTAGCCAGGTCACGGTTTTCAAGTTACAGGCCCGGTAATTCCTTCACGCCAATCTGCAACTGACGTTACAAAGCTTGTTGCCTTATTAGCCAAAATGGCTTTCTGGCCTCTCAGGAACACAGCAGCTAGTGCTAGCAGCGGAGACTTACTAGGCAGAAGATGTTGGAGTGGCAGTCCTCCAAACTGGCCCCGTTAGGTACAAAGCAAGAACTCATCCTTTCACACCGTGACGGCAACGTTAAAGTCCATTGTGTCAATCGCCTCTCGGGCAGGAGCCGATAGGTGTAAAACTCGGGTGTCGAAGCGACGTTTGAAACGCTCAGCAACTTCTAACCGGCGCTAGCCGCCGCTAGCCTGGCGGCTAAGCTAACGTTAGACAGGCAGCCAGGGAGCGACAACTGTAGGCTTGTAGCAATTTGATTCATCAATCCTATTTGAAATGTATTGTCTCATCCGGTTAGGCTCAAGCCCACAATACCGAAGGATCAGCCGGATAACGTTAACGCAACCACAACATTACAAGCGCTAAAATCCATCATGAGAAAAGTTAAATGCGAAAGGAGAAAAATGAGCTAGAAAAACTTCCATCACAAAAGCTTGGTCCCTGGTATGCTAATGCTAATGTCAGCTAGAAACAATTTCAAAGCAAAGGAACTCTCCCCTCCCCCTGATCTCAGCTAGCCTGTGCTAACACCCGAGCTAACATACCAGAGCCTCAATAAAACAATGAGCTACACCGCCCTCATGTACACTAAAAACACCACGCCGCTCCGCCATTATAAAACTGAACCTAAAACAGATTAAACGCCACAATCTCCGAGACTACTCGTCGGCTGCTCTTGTCTGCCTGGATCCATGGCTCCTGCAGATTTCCATTATTTCACTACATGGATTGAATTCTTTTAATGGCGGCCAGGAGGACAACTCTGCCTCTCGGCTCCCATTGGCCAAAGTGTGTTGATGGGGGGCGTCATCCGGCTTCAAGAAGCTCCATGACTTCACAGTTTACAAGATGAGAGCTCCAGAGCGTCTGTCAGAGCTGCTAAATGCACCTTTTGTAACGCCGAACAACAAACGGTCATTAAGCTGAGAGTTTGGGTATCATGCGGAGGAGTTCATGTCTGACAGAACCGGATGTTCTGTCACTTTTGCATCGAGTAGAAGACGAATTAGTGCATCAATACATTTTATAAATGAGCAAATCAAGTACTTTTCAAAAACTGCATGCCTTGCTTGTTTTTTTTTTAATTGTATTTATTTTTAGCTTCTGATGACATACCAAAATTTTTGCATATTTTACATGGCAAAAAGTTGTCGAACTATTTCCACATTCATGACTGTGAAAGTAACAATGATTTCCCTGACAGTTACACATGTTATGTTATGGTTCCAAATGTATAAGAGGAAAATAGATTTTTAAAAATGAATTTTGGTCATTAGAATTATTTTTCAAAGTTTAAAGTCTCTGGGCTGGAGGTTCAACTTTACTGTACTTTATAAATATTTAGAGAAATGTATACATACCATGTGCAAAAGGCAAGTAGAACTGTAAATATATGACGCAGCAAGTAATCTAACTCGCTTTTCAAGTTAGATTACCTGTGAATCCTCAGATGTATTTAGCATAATTCACAACGCACATTTTTGTTTATAAACAAAGATATCCTTTGGTTAATAATGAAACAAATTATTAGAAGAACAAATCTTATTATTTAATGTGAATGCAGAAAATGATATAAATAGCAATGCAAACACTAATGATAATGGATAAAGTCATTAACAAATTGAATACGTCTTTCCTCTAAACAGAACATTTTTCTTTATTTACTTCATCGTTGACTTTGATTCATATGTGTATTGTTATAATTAGTGTATAGCACATAACTTAAATATTGAGCAATTAATGAGAATTAATAAAACAAACTCAGAATTTAACTAAAAAAATTAAATCCACATTTACATTTTTGCTTCTCTGCAGAAACTCTCAGCCACAATTCTTTACATTTACTAAATCGAGGTCAACATTTAAAACAACCTACATCTGCAATTCCCTGCTGAGACTTGCAGCAAATTGAATGCACATTTTGTGCATTCAATTTGTGAAATTTTGTTCACATTGTAACTATTATTGAACATTGTATTTACAAACTAAAATGCTAGATTAAAACAAAACATAAAACCAATAGCTAGTCTTCAATACACTCCAGTTATTTTCTGGACAATCTGAGCAAACTGTCAAATTGCCCTTTTTTCTGCCCTGTTTGACTATCTTTAGGTTTCTTTTCTAAAAAAGAAAAATCCCCAAGAAAACAAAGGGCTTTAGACATCTCTAAGTTGACCAAGTAGTGATTTCAGTGTGATTTAATTTTGTTCGAGATCACTGAATTTTATTTACCCAACCTCTGAGTACAAATAGTGCACAGCGACTAATACATTTGTAAACCCGACTGTTCGGACATTCTGCCCCCCTTTGAAAAGCTGTGTGCTTATTTGTTGAACCATTTAAATTTTAACTCACCATTTTAGTGTTTAGTGTTCTCGTTTTCAGACAACATAACAAAAACATGATGCATGAAACTGGTTTGTTTACTAGGAGCATAAAATGTAAGAGTAGCTGCAGGTTAAATGGCTCTTTCTCTGAATGGGCCTCTACAGTTCCTTCTAGTTCCAGTTGACAAAATTAGATTTTTTTTTTCAGTATGACGAAGTGAGGCAATGCAACATCTTACACAAAGACACATCCCAGTAAAATCTTGATTATGATATCAGAACCTAGTGCGCACTGGAGACAAAAACAATACACAGAAGAACATTTACCTGGTTAAAAAAATAATCCATGTTCAGTTAACAGCTGGAGTGACACTAATCTTTCTGGCCGTAGTTTTTCCTTTTAGTGTTCTACAGAGATAAATGTGACAAAATCATTGTTGTCACACACAACTTTGAAGCCTCAGTAGATTTTTGTTACTTGCAGATTCGATATTGATCTCAGTGACATTCAGTGTATTCTACACCCTTAGAGAAATGTAACCACTTTCACAGATGGCTGTTGGCTGTAACATACATAAAAATTAAACCTGTGATGCGTAATTGAGAGACATACGCAATCTGGGTCAAACTTGTCAGACAATCATAGTGCTATGCCATGAGTACAAAATCTGCAGCCTTGTTGAGAGATGGCAATGCTTTACCAAATCTTGTGTTGAAAGTTAACTTCAACACTCCAAAACCACAAAATACCACTGTCATGATTTGTGGTTGATTGCGGTGAGAAAGAACACTGAGTCCCAGGTTGAAGAAGACGAAGGTTTAATGTAGAAACAGTCCAGATCCAAGCAGCTTGGGGGAAACAGACTAGGGAGACTAACACTTGACAAGGATCCGACAAAGAATAAAGACAACAGGTGGACTTAAGTACACTAATCAGGGAATGAGACACACCTAGGAAAGCAATCAACAGGGAAGACAGGACAGGGACAGGACTAAACACGGAAAACCTCAAAAATAAGTACACAGAAAACAGAACACAACAACCACAAGTATTTTTGTCTGTTTTCTTGTGCAAATACCTTGGTACTCATGAAATAAAACAAAATTAACTTCCACGTAACTTTTAACCAAGATACACGATATAGATAATAGGTCAGTTTTATCTTATTTCAAGGTTATTGAAGATATTTGCACTATAATTTGCAAGATTTTGTGTTGTTTGCAGTGAAACTCAATCGTGCTTAGTGGGAGGTTTAGCAGAAACATAATAATTGTTGAAGATATTGAATGAGGTATTGATTTTAAGCTGGGAGACGTCTGCAACTGATCATTGTCTATTGACTTTGTAATTTTACCAAAATGCTGTCTGGAAGTAATATTAAAGTTTTAGCATGGCCCAATCAGAGCCCTATGCTGAATCTGACAGGATCTGTGGAGGTAGCTAAACTTGTGGGTGGTACCAAAGAGCTCCTACCATTTCGAACACTTGGAGTTTGTGTTTACAAAATCATCAAAGGTGCCGTTGAAAAATGCATAAATCTGGTCAGCAATTCTAAAAAGAGTTTGACTTCCGCAGAGCTTGAATTCCTCTAGAGATTTTTCCAGGTATGAATGTTGCTTCATATGTCATTTTAAAATAAAATGTTATTATAAAACATTTAAATTTTGAGATATGCCTCTCTAACCAGAAACAAATTCATTGGGTTCATTAAGTATTGAGTATAATAAACAAATCATTGTCCATTTTGTACATTTATTTATTTTTTTAACATTCCTCTATTTTTTTCCACATAAATTGTACAGTATGCATCCAATTATATACAAAAAAAATGTTTTTAAAGGATTTATTTACTTTTCACTTTATGGCAACTTGGTATTTTAATCAGATGTAAAGAGCCACTTTTTGGCCAATGTGTTGCATATATCGAAATTTGTGTGACATGTTAGAAAATGTCTGAATAAATGTTTTAATCCCTAAAAACGTTTTGGAAACACTTTGATTAAAAATAAAACAAACAAAAAAAAAACCAACAACCTCTGACTGGGGTTATCCTCGGTCTTGCATCAAAGGTTAAATGTTTTCATTATTTCTTTTGGTTGACGCGTTCAGGACTCCTGCCTGTCATTACCACATTACACCACAAGGCGGAGACTCAAAGCCAACCCTCCTTTTGAACGACCCTCCCATGAAGGCGGGCACGTCAGATGCGTCGAGAAAATATCAACAACATGCCGGAGACTTCCAGAGAAACAGAAACCGTGGAGAGAGTGAGGGACAGACAACAAAGAGACCAAGAACCCCAGACGTCTCGTAACGTAGTGTCAGTGATATCTCAGTTAGCGGACGACAATTTGACTCTTGTGCGGGTAGGACGCTTTGCTTTCGGTTTGTTTTGGAGGCAGCCGGGTAGAGAAGTGGAAGTAGCGCTGTAATGAAACATTTTTTCATAGAAAGGGAAGAAATTCGTGGTTTTCTGTGAATAAAAACGCTTATAATTACCTCTAAGCACTTCCTCTCTTGAACATGGTGTCAATGATTCAGTGCACTGTATGCGCGCGCCCCACCACAGCAGCAGCAGCAGCAGCAGCAGCAGCAGCTTCTGCTGCTCTTACGCTGTCATTGCCAAACAACAAGCTCTGCTACGATGTCTCCCCTCTTGCCACCTGTACACAGCCCTCACAGCTCTCTCCTGTCTCACACAGAACATTAGCACTGGTCTGGCTGTTGCCGGTGTGATTGTAATCGCAAGGAGCATCAGAGTGGTAAGCTGTAGGCCAAATATGTCCTCTATAACCAATAAAATCTCAGTTTGGGTTCCAAAGGATCATTTTTAAGTGGGAGAAATGAGTGAAGCGGATGAGCAGATCACAGTGACTGGCAAAAGCATTCACAACCACTGGACAATTTCACATTTTGTCACATAACAACCACAAACTTGCATGTTTTTTTTTCAATCAGAATCTCTATTGATTGAGAAAAAAAACAAACAAAAAACAAAGCAGATGAAGAAATGATTTACTCAGGAATCTTGAGACTCTTGAGAGAAACACGAATAGAGCCCTCAAGATAACAATTGTGTGCCCAAATATTTCATCCGTGAACTCAAAGCAGTTTTTATATGTATTCTGCCAAATTACATTATTGTAAAAAACAAAGTTCAATGCTACTTAACTCTAAGAAAGACATATTTTAACATTTTAATGGGAGGTTGTATCAAATTTTGCCACAACTGGCATTGCATACATACATTAATGATCTGTATGTGGGCCGAAATAAAAACGAGTTTTACGCCTCTGGTCTATATAGTTTCAAGATCTTGTTTACTGATACAAATTCTAAAAGTGTATCTTGCTTTAGCACCCAACCTCTTTACTCTGATACCTCCTAAATAAAGTATGATATAACCAATTGGTTTCAAAGTTGACCTCGTTAGTTACCTCATTAGTTAATCTCAAACTATCAGACCCCCAGGTGTGTTAGCTGTGTCTTCAGCACTATGAAGACAAGCCAGAGAAAAGGTCAAATTAGGGTCAGGTTATACATTTCACAAGCTCTGTGTAATCCATCATCTGACAATAGAGACAGGATAGCAACGCTGCACTAGCCAATTAAAACAAGAGTGAGCTACATCTCGTTCTTGCTTCTAAAAAAGTTGCAAGTAAATAAATAAAGTAAATAAATAAAAAACAGATGAAAAGTTTAGGACAAAATTATTTTTAAATCTGGAAAACCTGCATGGCTTTTTTTTCTAGCAATCCTCGTCTATGGAAATCTGACTGCTTTGTGTATATCATTCATGTGTCTAGTTTATTGTTTCTTTAGCAGGTCAAAATCTAAAACTACAACAAGTTTTGCAATTACAATTAAGAAGAAAAATACTAAAAATGTTTTTGCACCTGTTGCACTTTCAACTTGACATTTTTGGCCCAAATGCCAAAAGGTTTGGACACCATCGGCTTAGATCAAATAACACCTGTGTATTTGAATGGCCCAGTCATAGTTCAGATTTAAACCCCATTGATAATCTGCAACAAGAGTTGTGTTTTGATAAAACGTGAAGCAGTTAATGAGGTCTGGACACTTTTGCAACACACTGTTGGACGGATTCCTTTAAATGTCACTCCATCTTATTTCATCTCTCCAGATCACGAAATTTCAAACCGCTTCCGAGATCCCGGTCCGTTTCATTGAGGGGAGCGTCAGACTTCGAGGAAAAGTTCATTCCATCACAGAGAGAGGAATAGAAGTGGAGCACGTCCCAATTTATCTGCCAATCATCTCTCCATTACTGTCAAAGCTCCGGGGTAATGCCTACTGTTTTACACTGGATTTATATTTGCTCCAGTATATGCACTGATAGACCTTAGAGTTTGTTGATTCTAATAGAGGAACAAGCAGAATTACTGTGGAAGAAACATTTTCTAAAATTAATAAAAACATTAGTAAAATCAATTTACTAAAAGCTAATAAAATGATAAATAAAAATAAGCAAATGCAAACACAGTAATGTGACGGAGTTGTAAGGCCATTGTAGATAAAATTGTAGATAAATTTCACATATTTGCAACGAAAAAAATGAGATATAGTCTGATGTTGGAAAAAAACGTAAATTTGGGAGAAAAAAATGTAAGTTTTCCATGACCGACGGCTTAAATTTACAATACTAAACTGTTAAAACCAACATATTCTATGACATTATAAAGTCAGAAATTCAATAAAAGTTTAAATCATGGTTGTTTGTTTGAATCTTTATGTGCTAGATCACTAACAACATGGTTTTTGGGCAAAGTGAAGACGTTGTTTTTATTAAGCTGGAATTGTATGCTTACAGAACAACAGGAAGAAAACCACATTTACCAAAGTGTTTTATCTGCTTTCATTAAACATTCTTCAATGCTTCACTTCTTCACTTTTGCGAGAAAACTGTCCATTTTTGCTCGCATTATCATTATATTGTGCATTTATAAACCATAAATGTTGAGAGCACACGGTCAAGAGTCTTTATTTCCAACGTAAAAGCATTTCAGGCCATGCAGTGGAGGATAAAGGACAACAGCTCAGGCATAACCAATGATTTACTGTGACATGGGTCATAAATGCCTTTTCTCTCCTCTCTCCAGATGCGTCGACGACTCCGCTGCTGGTGCGTCTGGCTGGAGTGGAGCTGACGCCGGACGGAAAGACGTGGCTGCAGAAGAACCTGGTTCCTTCTCAAACCGTTTGGCTGAAACTCATCAGCAGAGAGGATGACATGCTGCACTGCCTGGTGTCCCAGAGCCGGGTGAGGCATCCAATCATCCTCACACCTGCCACCAAAACCTTTAAATGAAACTAATCTTTAATTGAAGTAACACCACACTGCTTAAAAGAAACCTATAATTTAAAAGTTTAAAACAAACAGAAGTGTGTCAGACAAAACTAGGAGAGACGCCTTGTTTTTTTCATTTTAAGCTTATTGTAAGTTCTCATTAAGAACTTCCATTAACTGAAGACGCTTTTCTTCTTCGATGGGTTTTTTTGTTTCGTAAATTTCTGGCCTCCTTCTGTCTGTCCAGCAGGGGTCGATGTGGAGCTACTGCATAAACGAGGAGCTCCTCTGGCTCGGCCTGGCCCGCTCTGCTCCCGTCGCCGGGCTCTCGCCGCGCTCTCCCCTCTACTGGCGCCTGCACAGACAACTGCACAGGGCAGAGGTGAAGGCGGTGAAGAAGGGTCGGGGTCTGTGGAAGAAGGAGGGCTTGTGGGAGAGGGCTGCCAAAGCCCTCAAACACAATCCGTTGCTCAGACTGATGGGGAGGATCTTTAGAAGGACTCGCGATGAGTGACTCATTAATCCAAGTCAAGCACTTCGTTGTCGGGCGTTTCGAAGGCCACCGCTGCTCAAGGACGCAAATTAATTTTATTGATGGAGGTTGTCCACAGCTTAAGTAAGCTTAGAGACGTCGCAGAAGCTCGAAAAATGTGAAAACAAAACTGGAAACAGTGGGTCAAACGTTCTTTTTTTGTCCTTTGTACAGCAATAAGTCGATACACTACATTCCTCTTGCACATGTTTAAGACGTTGGTGTCATTTCATCAGCTGAACAGTGTTTAGAAATAAATTAAAAATAGTGTTAAAATCAACATTGTAATCTGTAAGATTTCAAAGCCTTTGTGTTAATGTGTGTGTGTGTGTGTGTGTGTGTGTGTGTGTGTGTGTGTGTGTGTGTGTGTGTGTGTGTGTGTGTGTTTTTGACTGGGACTTCCCACTTGGGGTGGGATCACTTAATGGTGTTCGAAATAGAGAGGGACGGCGGGGGTCCACTTGTCCACTGTTGCTATGGAAGCACTAAACGTGAAACACAAAGTGCCCTAAATGCTAAACTCTATATTGGTTTCTCTCAGATCCCAATGGGATCCCAATATGCACCATGTAAGGAGCACTTAAAAAGTTGTTCCTTTTGTGTGCCGTTTTACCAAGTCTTTTGCGATATTTAAGCTTATAAAGTGGAAATAAATGGGCCATAACCTCCCTTTCCAATTCTAAATCTATATTTTATAATTAGAAATTAATGCAAAAGTCCCACAGGGTAACAAACTACAGTTTTAGCTACTTATTTTATTCCAATAAGGCACCTGCGGTCTGACTCGCACGTTTACCATCTGTTCACAGTTGTGATTGCGCTTGCTCATGTTACAGCTTTCTGCCAGAGTCATACTCCATTTATTTCTTAGCAAAGGAGGGAGGTCTGCAAATGAGGCCAAACCGCAGTGTGCCCCTTGGGGTGCGGGGGTCCTTGGTGCAGTGAGAGTTAGCGCTGTAGCGCTCCGTCCAGAGGGACACGGGGAGATTAGTGCAGAAGGGAGGAGGGTCAGAGCCGTGGAAGGGGATTTTGGATCCAAACACAAAAGCGGGAGAGGAGGAGTCACAGAGGGAAGGGGAAAGAGAAGCAAGTAGAGTTGGGGGGGGAGTGAGGAGAGTGGGATGGGGGAGAGAAAGAGAGGGAGGGGTGCCAATGAATCAGTTTGTCGTCTCTTTTGTTGTGCAAATGTCACCGGGGACTGTTGCTGCCATAGAGCGCTGTGATTGGTGGGCAGGTTTTAAATTGTAAGGTGCATTCGGGGGCTGATGGGAGACTTTGAACTGTCAGCGAAGTGAGGAGCAGGAGGGAAACCACGGCTCAGATGGAGAAGGAAGAGGAAAGGTTTTAACTGCAGAGTTCATAGATGCCGTTCACTGAACTGATTGGTTGATATGGTGTATGTTTATTCTTTAAATCTGGTAATGTCTGTGGAGACCAATTGTTGGAGTCATTGTGCTGACTGCTCACTTGTATTACGGCTCATCTCACCGACTTAGAATGTCATAAAAAAGTAAATATGTTTCTACAATGCAATTCAAAAGGGGAACTCAGGCATTATGGGGTTTCATTACAGGCAGAATGATGGATTTCACTTATTTATTTCCAATCATTTAGATTATTATGGATTACAGCAAATGAAAACCCATGATTACGTTTCTTATAAACTTAGTTTTAGATGATTAAAATCAATAAGAAGGATTTTATCATTTACAAATGTTTACTTCCTAATTGAAAAGAAGTTTCTTAATAACTCTTTGCTGCTGTTTTTGTGCTAATCAAAACAGACGGTACAGTTGTCATTAATAATCTTTTGATCAGAATTATACATAGTTTGTAGAGTTTATAGATGGTTGAGTTTCTCCCCCCTCTTCCAGGACAAATTTGGACTTCAATATCGGCCAGTTCTGTCTTCTTGACTGTGCAGTACAAGCCTATCAACCAAAACAAAAACTGCATTTAAGTGAGGGTGCATTTTAATTGTTTACGGCGTCGTCGGATTTCAGGTCTTGGTGCGAAATAAAATCAGCATCTCTACAAAGTTTGCCACCGTGACGCATGAAGTGAATAGACTGCTGTACTTGATAAAACACAGTGAGTGGACTAATACCAGCGGATAAAATGGCTCCTCAAATCATCTCTGCCTGCTAAAATGTCACACTTGACCTCGTGCATCGTGGATTCTGACCCTCTCCCCTCTTCCTCCAGACTCAATGACTCTAATTTCCACATTAAATGCAAAACTGGCTTGAATTGTGAAGAGGACTTCAGACCATTGAACAACAGTGCTGTCCTTTGTCTCTGATTCAAGATTGGTTTAATAGAAGGAATGCAGCAGTCATAGTCCATGTCCTGGATAAGTCAGCTTGAGTCCCTCTGTAGTTTTTGATTCACTTTACATTCCTTCAAATGTCGTGATTTGTGCACTTTTTCCTGTCATCTTTACTAGCAGTCAGTTTTTGTGACTTACCCCCCTTGTGTGGGGTGATAGCAACTGTCTACTGGGAAACTGTCTGGTCAATGGTCTTCTAATTGATTTAACTTTACATTTCTGCTCCAAAAGTAATTATGTATTCTTCTTCTGAGATGTTCAAGTTTGACCTCCAAGTTTTAAATGCAATTATATAAAATTATTTTCATTTTATTGATTAAATTGTAAGACCAGCTTACATTTATATGTTAATGGTATGAAATCTGAACTCAAATCCCAGTTTAAGAAGGCTAACAAATAAATAAACAGAAAAACAATTAAATAAATTAAAAAAGAGCTGGACATTGGAATTAAGTCATATTTAACTATAATACACAGACGTAAGAACGAGGTTAGAATTATAATTAGAATTCCTTTATTGTCATTGCACAAAAAAGAACAAAAAGATTTAAAAAATAGCAGCAGCTCTAAAAGGCAGTAAAAAAGAGTAAGTAAATGCATAAATATAAAAATACAATAAAACAAATAGGAACAACTGAGATGTTTTGTTTGCACTTTGGTGGGAAAAGTGTTTTAAGTGAAGCTTTGTCATAGTGGTTAATAAGTCTTTTAAAGTTAATTCTTGATTGATATTTAAAGTAATGTTTTAATTATTTTATATTTTTACACAATGCAGCAGTCAGTCTGTTTCCCCTTTTTCCCCAAATTCAGTCAGAAAAACAATTTCGTTTCATTTACGGCTCACTCTAAGGACAGCCAGCTCCAATCCGAAATCCGTTTCAGGCTTTGGCCAAACTCGCTTGTCCCACACCAGCAGAGGTTATTTGAAAAGGCACCATGCTTCATGTAGTGGTGGGTACTTGTCCACACAGTGCAGGGAAGTTGTTCTGACCACTCTCTGTCTTTAAACCAAACCTCTGGGATTTCAACTAATATGTAATGCGATGGATTTCCTCTTTCTGAAGGACTGCTTCTGTACCCGCTGCTCCTGAAAGGGACTAAGTTTGGTGAGGAAGCTGAGAACAGAGTTTCAAAGGCTGAAACTGAAGCAAAAGACGTAAGTAAGCTGATATTTCTTGTGATGTCTGTGTGTTTTCTCAACCCCCTTTATGTAGTGCATTTTGTTTCCTTGCTGATTCCTAATTGTGCATATTTCCCGCTTCACCAAGCTGCACACATCCTCCTACCTGTCACTTTACATTTACAGCTGCTTGGATACTGACACAGTATCCAAGCACATGTTAAACTTTAGGAAAACAGGAACCTCCAACATTTCAGTCCTTATCTTTATTGCGTCCCTCCAGGATCAGACAGAAGCCCATTTCTCTCCCAGGATGATTTCAGTGCTCATTTAATTTTTTTTATTTTATGTTTTAGCCGTCTACCTGGGCTTCGTTGCTGTTGCAGTCAATACATAACCAGTATGACTGATGAGGCATTTTCTGCCACAGCTGAATTTGCTTCTTGTAGCTGGGGGAGCACAACAAAGGCTTTTATTACACTCAGCCGGTAGCCATCCCAGTGAGAAGGAGGCTGGCACTCCCCCTCTCTCTGGTTCCCCCCTCTATCTGAAAGGATCGTCCTTGGGGAGTTTTTTGATTTGATTTGAGTGGCTTGAGCGTGGTTGACCGGGTGTGAAAGACAAAGAGGTTTAAAGTGACAGACAGCTGGTGTCACATGAAAAAAAGATGCAAAGATTTTCTGTTTCTAGTGCTCCGGTTTCATGCAAAGAATCTAAATTCAACACACACCCGGTGTCTTTTTGTAGCTTTATCGAATTGTTCCTCAAACGCAATCAGGTGGTTGTCACAATTAAACACTTTCTGGTAAAACGCCGGATAGCAATTTTCTAACACGCCCACACCCACCGTGAAGACTGCCTGTGTGTGTGTATATGTGTGTGAAGGAATGCATCAGCCGTAAAGAAACTCCCTTGTTACTATGAGACTGGGAGTATTGTGAGGAGTGTATCAGCTTTCTGGTGTTGGGTAGTAGGAAAGGAAACTTGACTCTGTGGGCGCTCCGAACCCTCATGAATAAATGAACTTTCCTTTGGAGAAGCGTACAGCAGGAGACAAGAGGATGGGTTGTTTGGGATTGAATTAAAGACTCTCAATACGCTGCCTTGTAAAATTATTCATGTCTCCCAAACGTTTTAACATTTTGCTGCAACATTACAGCTGCAACATTGTATGTGGGGTTTTTTTTTTTTTTTGGTCTCACAAAGCAGAGTCCAAAACAAACCATTATATAATTGTGAAATGGAAGGAAGTTTTTAAAGTTTTTAAATTAATAGTAATCTTAAATATGTGGCGCTACTACTTTTGGTTTATATTGCTTCTTTTACAACTGCAAGATTTTCTTTTTATTTTCTTTTAATGTGTTCCGACAGTGTGGCACTCAGAATTGTTGTCTGAGTGTCAAAGGTGAGGCCCAAAAAATTTACTTTCACAAGTGGAGCATTACGGCTCCACTTTACATACTGTATATATCTGGAAGCTTGTTTGAAATTGCTTTGTATTTATTTTAAATGTAATGGATGCAGAGATGAAAAACAAAGGGGAAAAGGTGAGGAAAAGCTTTAGAGGGAAAGAAGCATATAGAGAGCACAACTCTTGCAGTCTGCGTCTACACATGCAGAAAGTTAAAAAACAAAACCAAGAACCCACAACACCAATCAACATACACATATATAAGAGCTACAACATCATTGGAAATTGGATTCAGTTCTGGACTCTGACTGGAACCTTCTAATGAATGAATTTATTTTTGATAAGGTGGCCCTGTAGCCCAGCTTGAAACTGCAGGAGGTTCTTCATCCAGGACTGTCTTGAATTTAGCTCCTCCTGACCCTGCAGAAGAAAAGCATCCACATGCTGCCTCTACTCTAACCATACACTGTAGGATGAACAGCGCTGTCCTCCGCACATAGGCCAAAAATTGAACTATAATTTCATCTGACTTCAGCATGTTTTTCACATTTGCTGTGTCCCCTGTGTGACTTGTGGCAAACTTTAAAGTGGACTTTTTATTGATTGTTTCTACAATGTTTTTCTTTTGGCCATTCTGTCATATTTGTGGTGTGCATGACTGATATTTCTCATGTCAAAAGATTCTCCCACTTGAGCTCTGGATGTCAGCTGATCTTTACAAGTTACCTCCTGGCTCCTTCTCTTATAGATACTTTCTTTTCCCAGCCTGGTAGTTCAACTGAAGGACCTTAGTCTTGTAGCTACGCAGTTTATCGTTTTCATTTTTAAATGATTAATAGAACAGTACTTTAAGGGATCTGCAAAGCTTATTCTTTTTTAAAAATATTCTTGTTTTGAACATCTCCAAAACTTTATCGCCGACCTGTTTGTTTGATCTTTGCTATTCATGATGCTGTTTGTTCAGTAAACTCTGGAGAACATCTAAGGTCTTCGCAGAACATACTGATATTCAATACACACAGCTGGACTCTGATAATAACGTGACTTCACTTTAAAAGGAGTTTAATTCAAATCATTGTGAAACTTTTTACGATTTTTATTCGTGAAACATTTTGAAAACCATTTAGTTTATGATTATAACGTGAATAAATTCAGAAATGTTCAAGGAGTGTGAAGACATTAAGAGTATACTACACTGTATATTTTAGGGTTGTAATGTGGAGATGGAAGGCCAAAACTCCATTCACTGAAGTTGACAACAATGAATTTGACACGTTTTGTAATATGTTACTGTGCAGAAAATAAAAGTTATTATGAAGGAAAGTAGAAACACTTTAACAGTGAAACTAAATATCAGACACTGCAGAACATTTTTGGCATGTGTGACATATGATCTGGCTTGACACTCAAGTTCACAGTAAGCCAAGCCCACCTCACAAACAGTCAATCATACACACACGCATGTGCACATGTCAGCCTGGTCTTGCATGAAGAATTTAACCAAACACGGACAAACAGCACATCTACAAACATAATGATGAATATTTATTTCCAACATCTAGAATAGATCTAATTTCATAAATGTTCAAAAGCTTGAGTATGATGTTAAGAAATGTTTCACTGTCTGATCCCAGGAGTCACCAATCTGCTTATTTTGACTTATTTGAGAATAAGATATATTCTAGATTCTTTCTTCTTATGACTTTGTAATATGTCTTAAAACTGGCTAATCATTGGCCACCTTCGCAACACAAGAATGCCCCCCAGATAACTACCTGGAACAGGTTAAAATATTACCACTGGATGGAGAACTTAAACTTAGGAAACTTCCATGTCTTTTCCCTAAGCCAATTGATTTTCTAGCAGTACAACTATTTATCAAGCTATGTATAAAACGTAGTAGATTGGCAAAACAATAAAAAGTCCTGTTTGCACAAAGAAAAAAATTCAAAGCAAAAGCTGTAGAAGTGAACATATTCTCATGAAAAAGTCTGAGTTTATGATATTGCTATGACAGTACTTTAAAAGCACATCTTTGTTTTCTGTTGTCAGTGCTTAAAGCAGAGCCTTCAATGAGTCACTAAGTGTGAAAGCATCTGGGTGGCCATCAATGGGCCAAGACTGTTTACTCTGTTCTGGTAACTGTTTAACAAGCAGCCACAACTTTCTGCTTTGACTCTGTAGAGCAGTGGCGTCTGCAGTGGGTCCGCGAGGGCCAGCATCCTGCATGTTTCAGTTCTCTCCCTGGTGGTGGTAGTAACAACCTCCTCAGTAAGTAATGTTCTTCTTAGGTCTTTAAAAAGCCATCATTTGATCCAGGTGCGTTAAACCTGGGAGAGAACTAAAACATGCAGGATGCCGGCTCTTGAGGACCGACTTTGGGCACCACAGCTATACAGCATGGATGTCAAACTCATTTTCATTTGGGGCGTAGAAAAATCTGAATGTTCTTAGAGGGCCAGAATATATTGAAGAAACCAAATAAACGGTTAAAATGTCAATAAATAGTTGTTCCTCCAAGATTTTGTGCTTGTTGATTTTTTATCAATCAAAATTACAGATTCTCAAGTGCCAATTTAGAAATGTTTGTAAAGATTTTTTTAATGATATTTGTGCTAATCTAAGATGTTAAATGTGACTTTTTATTAGAAACTATGACTTAACTATTAAGTAAGGCTGAGGCAGCAGTCATATAAACTCTTCTTGAGAAATCTTGAGAAAATTTGCAGGAAAATCTGAAAAAAAAGTGGAGATTTGTTGATTTTGTGTGCATTTCGCAGATTTGTGAAAACCTGGAAGGACTTATTGATGTAATTTGGAGTCTTGAGCGCCACATGAAAAGGTCTGGTGGGTCCAGATTTGATCCCCGGGCCTTGAGTTTGACACGTGTGCTATAGAGCATAGAAGAGGTCAGCCCAAGTGATGTAGGGATCCTTACCTTCCCTTCAGTTCCCTACAATACTGGGTTCGACACGAACCTGAAACAAGTGAATGCACATGCTGTTTTTTCTTCACATTAAAATTCATTGTTTAGAGAAAATATTTTCAAAAAAAATATCAGTACTAGAAATGTACAAAAATCATTCAGTTAAGTTTGTTGGTTTTTTGCAAAGGACTCCAGTTCTCCATACATTTTCAGCAGGATTGAGGTTTGGGCTTTGATCAGGTTTTATTGGAAACGTTTTAGCTGTTTTAGCCATTAGACACAAACTATCACTGGAGAAGTAGCTTCAACTCAACTTCAAACACAACAACTGCACTAATGTCTACCTTCAGTAGTGAATATATGAACATTTTCCACATGTGCAACGTACATGGAGCTGTGATCTGGAGTGACTGCAGTTGTTCGTTTCAGTAAAATAATGTCTCCAAAGAATGAGGCTAGCTGACTGCCAGATTGTTTTGTCAGGGAATTTCTTGTTCCCAGATGAAACATGCAGTATTCCAAGATGAGCTTGTCAGGATTGATCAGGGTCAAGTCATTTTTGCACATGGATTGGACCTTCAACCCTGAAGAGAATTTTTGGAATATGTTGGAAAAGAAAGATCTTGATGAAACCAGAAAACACTGGATGGATATAATTTTTCAACAGTGCAGAAGCTTATCAAAATGATGCAACAATGAATGCATGCCACATTCAAAGCTAAAGTTGGTTCAATGAAATATTAGTATGTGACTATTGACAAAAAATGATTGCCTTCGATGCTGTGTCGTCGACACTTTCTCAATTTTTCCCCCCATTTAGAATATTTAGGACAGAAATCCACTTCTAATCATAAGATCCAGCACAACGGCACTCCATTAAACAAGGACTGCGTGTATTAAAACTCTGCGGATGCTTCAATAAAACATTAATGTGCAACTGTTGTAAATAATGAATACAGACAGGAAAAAGGGGGCATACTGAACTGCTGTACTCCTATTAGGTTTTGTTTCATGTGTCATTTGCTATATTCTGTTGAAACATCAACGTGAGGAAAACTTTTGCACTTAAAGGCATTCTCGACCTACTTCCTGTTGGGGCCTCTGATGGAGTCACTGTGGCAGGGAGGAATTTATTTTTGAGCGTCTCTTCCACCCTGAGAGAAAACCAGCAGAGACAGAAGAGCTGAACTCTGAGGTTTCAGGTTTGATCAGAGGTTACTAAGGTTATACACAAACTAGAGAGACATGCTACTAAATTCTCTGAATAACAAAAAAAAAAAAAAAATATAATATAATAAATATAATATATATATATAAATATATATATATATATATTATATATTAATATATGCAGTTAGAATGACATCAGGCAAGATTTTGTATGTTTCATATAACTCTTTTATTTTTGATCATATTGCTGTTTGTCTAAAGAGCAAAATCCCCTGCGGCTGCTTGCCCTCTCCTTTACCCACAATTCATAAAAACATCTATTTATCCAATTATATTCAACCTTTGAGAATATAAGATATTTGTTGATTTGACAAGAGTTTATTCTTCTCCATTAGGACTTGAACTTTGCTCCTTGTCTTGTCCGTCACTGCCTACTAAACACGTCTGC
Source organism: Poecilia picta (assembly GCA_033032245.1). Lineage (NCBI taxonomy): Eukaryota > Metazoa > Chordata > Actinopteri > Cyprinodontiformes > Poeciliidae > Poecilia > Poecilia picta. The sequence continues at coordinate 8,225,064 of CM065365.1, forward strand.
TGCATGAGCAAATTCAGAAGTTTTGTTTGCATAAGTTTGCATGAATCTAATGAACAAAGGAGAGATCCTGGTTAATCATTTAGTTTTATTATCACCCAATTTGACTCCTCTTTGTTCACTGCAGAGGTGACACCTGAGACTTCAGCCATGTCATGGCTTTACTTGCCGGCAGCGGACTGCCCCTGTTAGCCTTTTGAGTCGAGTGTTACATTTACGGAAACTGAGATTAATGTGTGCAAAAATGACATACGCTGAATGGATCTGAGCGATTGTCACATATGTACTAAGAGTCCATAAAGAAATGTTGGTCCCAGTTCAATCAAACTCCTGAACTTTATACAGATCATGTCTCTTTTTAACTATCTGCCTCTTAATTATCAGCATCACAGCCAACAAGTGCTGTTAAATCTCCAGGAGACAATGTGTCCAGTGCTCTGCTTCTTATGTTGAACTCCTACTTTTAATTTGGGCTCTGTTATGAAAACATAAAGTCGTTTATAGAGATCGCTCTATAATTAAGCTGTGAGGCCCAAGGGGCCGTTCTCTGTGTCTCCAGAGCAGCTTGGAGACGCTGAGACTCATGAGCAGCAGCCGACTTTAATGACCAGATCCAGTGGCTTTCTATCTCTTTAGGTTTATGCTATTCCTTTTTTTATTTCCAGATAGAACAGAAACTAAAAATATTTTTTTGACTTGGTGTGGAATTCATTAAGGTACATACATCAATTTTTACCCCTCTGTGTTTCAAGTTTAAATCTTACAGCTACCATTCAAAATATAATATTTGAAAGAAACATAGTTTTAAGTATACAGCAGTCATCTAGTGTTTGGCATAACTTTCCCTACCAAACAGCCTAGAACTAAATTGTGAAGTGAAAGGAAAAGGATAAAGGTGTTTCAAGCATATTTTACAAAAAAATATCTGAAAAGTGTGGCATTCAGATGCTACTAAATATTCACTAAATCCCTTCAGAACCAACTAATGATTGAAGACAATCCGTGCCGTGTGTAATTTCTTTTTTGTCTTATTGTAAACTGCCATGTGAAGACTCAGATGAGATCAAAATGTGGTTTCATCTTCCAACATGGAAAATTGTGCAGTGGAAAACGTCTCCATGGCGAAACTTGGAGGAAGCAGCATCCCCTCAGTGGGATCTTTTTCTTTGCCTGTAGCACAGGCAAAAATATTAGCTTCTAAATCATACATACTCCAAAAGAATGGAACTAATACAACGAAAGGTGGGCAGACAAAGTATTAATTTTGAGAACTTGCATCATTTTCCTCTTCACAATCACAGGTTCTACTTTGTGTTGGTCATTCACATTAAATCCCAATAAAATACTTTGAAGATTATGGATTTATTTGTTTGTTTTTTTAAAGATGCAGTGCTATCCTTTTTAAGAGATTTACATTATGATCTAATGCTATTCCCTCTTTAAAAAAATACATGTATTTGCTTTTATTCTTTCATGCATGTTTGAGAAATCCTTAAATCTCCCATGGCAAAATGCCTGTGTGGACCTGGTGCTGATTCCCAGGACGAAGCTCCTTGTAGCTGCAGTTGTCAAGTTTTAGAGCGTCTGGCTCACAGAGCATCCATCACTTACTCAACTCCTTCAGACTAGCCAGCAGCAATTAGCAAACCTCTGGTGGAACTACGCTGAGCCCATTATACAAGCTACTTCTTAGTTAAACTCTGGTAAAACAAAGGATTAGTAGAAGAGTAATATTGTGATAATTTCCTGAAGGCAGGGTGTTGGAAAGAGCAGGATTTTCTTAAAGAAACAGAGGCCCAAATTCAGGGTGTTAAATTACAAAGTCAGATTTCTTTTAAATCATATTTGATATACACAGCAACTTTATAACATCTGAAGGTATCATAGTTACTTAACTGTGCTATAAAATGGCACTATGTGGATAACACATAATACCACCCCTTTAAAAAATTTTAATGATGCAATAAACAATCTAGTGCAACAAATGTGGAGAAAGAAAACAGCATTAGTTGTTGTAAAACCAACCATAGCTTACATTACAGGCATGGTTCAAAGTAATGCGGTGGAAGGGTCAAAGGAAAATACTTTCACCTCACGAATACTTGACCCCTAATCTCGGCGTGTTCAACGGTAACCCCTCACCAAGTCGCCGGGTACCAGACGGCAATAAATATCCCGGAGGCTCCGACCCTTCCCAGAGCAGAGCACCTCCGGCGGGTGTGCTTCTGAGAGATAGAGACGGCGCTGGTTTGAAGCTTTAAATCAAGTGGACAGATGAGCAACAGGTGGGGAAACACAGAGTGCTGGCTGTGGGAGGATCAGCAACGGCAAGAAATCAGGAGGACAAAGCGGAAAAAACTGGAGCTCTGATGGAAATAAAGAATGATAAATGAGAACACCTGTGGAGAGAAGGGGAAGAGAGAAGGTGGGATGAATGAAGGGTATAACTTAACTCCTCCCTTCAATGCAAATAAGTTCATCTGTTTAGCATGAAATTACCTTTTTATACCCCCGTTCTCATTAAAAGACTTTGTTTTCTTCTCCTTCATAGGTAGGTGATTTGTTTTCCTTCCTCTTCCTCTCGCCATGAGCTCCCGGGTGGTGAACAGGAAAGGAGAGCCACAGTACCGGCGGCACTTCCTCACAGACAACAGCATCTTTCAGGGTAAATATCAAGAGGCACACACCATAGAATGCATGAAGCACAAACCAGAAACCAGGCTGATACCATCATATGTACAAGGAATGAACACTAGAGGGAGACTCTGTGACATATTTGTGTTTGATTATCAGCTTTTTTAAATATCCCAACACAACCAATACAACTGCATCAATGGATGATGGGAGTAAATATGCACATCAATAACATAGTTAGCTTACGAAAGCTTGTATTTCTTGCTTTTATTTTAAGAACAGTTGTTATTTCTGAGTATTTCCACTTTAGTTGTCTTGTAAAACATAATGGATTACTCTTCTAGTTACCATCTGGACACATCATCTGGAGCATTTATACGCCCTGCTGGGTTAAATGTTCTACTGGATAGAAAAACACTGGATTTTCCCCCCTTCTCTAAACTCTCATATCCCCTGAATGCTGAGCTAAATCCAGATGTTTTATGGGATCAGCGTGATCTTGAGCTGAAGGTTTTGACACAGTGAGACTTCCTGCTGACCAAGCCACTGGATAAATCTGTGGAAAATCTGATAAGTTGGCGTGTCTCTGTGGGCTGTCACGCCCACTGCAGACAGACCTTTTATTCCCTCACCTAGACAGCGACCATCTTTTATGTGCTTTCAAAGGTAGAAAAAAGAAACACTGGCTCAAGAGCCTCTGTGCTCTTCTGCAGGGGAGGAGTTCATCAGATTAAAGCGCCGTCTGTTTCCTTGTCACTTCTTTTACCACATTTTAGATGTGGACAGATTTCATTGTCATTCAACTGTACATCTAAAAATGTACAAATTGAAAGAAATTTCGTTGCAAGGCTCCAATAATAAATAAATAAATAAATAAGTAATCATAAAAGTGTCATTATAAGTATATATAATGAAAGTTTGTTTAGTATCCTTATGGCATGAAGGATAACATAATATATAATATTTTATATTAAGATATGTAATATTTTGCATTTAAACAGACTCATTCCGATTAAAATGTTCTCTGGACAGATTATGATGAAGTAAAAACAATTGGCTTACTGATTTTGATACATGTATTTGCACTAATACACAACAATTATGTAACAATCCATTATTTTATTTGCAATCTTATTACATGCATTTACTGTGCTAAAGCCACCATAGTGGTTTACAGTGATGTGAAGGAAAGAATTCTCATTTAAAGGTCCAGTTTAATGTAAATCTCTTAATTCTTGCATCCAACAAACCACCAAAGTTGTGCTAAGACCCTTCAGGTTCTTTAGTTCAAAAGGGAACAGAAAATGACGATTCTCCAGCTTTCCTACTCCAACAAACTGGGTCAAAATGTTTTCACCTACTGCTTTGCTAAAACTACTCCAGTTCTGTCCAAAAAGCACAAACCCTGCATTTGGGTTAAGTAAATCACCCCACAGCTGTTAGAGAGTTGTATCTTTGCAACCCTTCCCGATCTGTCTGCATCCCTCATTTCACTGGCAGCCGGTTCGGTTCTTTCATGTCAGCCAAGGACCGTTTCAGTAAACATGTGTTTCTCTCTTTTTCAGTTTTTTTTCCCCCACATGACTTTCCTCTCACTTCATTTCTCCCCCAGACCTGCCTAATCCCAGTGCATTCCTCTGTTCATTTTTGAAATTCAAACTGGCTGAATGGTTCTGCTTTGGTCATGGTCCCTAAACCAGTCATGGGTAGTAAACTTTGACTTTTAGGTAGCTGTGCACACAGCACCTCGCCTCGTTCACACCCATTGAGGTTTTCACATTGCAGCAAAATGAAGATAATTTTACTGGTGTTTTATGTGACAGACACAAAGTGGCCCATTAGTTTGAAGCAGAAAGAAAACGACATGGTTTTCACTTATGGACTTTTACGCATTTGCATTCAACCCCTAAAAGTCTAAATATCATGCTCAGTCAGATTTGATGGAAACAGCAGTTTCAAAATCTTATTGACTGTCTGACTGTCTTCTCTGTCCTTGCTAAAAAAGTAAAATAAAATAAAATCTCCACAGAATGATGCAGGTCTCATTGGGGTATGTCTACAGAGTAATGTGGCGTGTTTGGCTTTAATTTCTTTGCCGTTATCTGACTTTTGCTCCAAAACATTTTGTGTGTCTGCTGTGGCTTTGTTTGTGCCAAACTGCAAACAAAACTTCATTCTTTCAGCAGTGGCATTCTTCTTGACGCTAAGAAGCCAACCTGTTGACCTGTGGATTACTGCAGCTCCTTCACAGATGTGTTTAGTATTTATTTTTCTCTGTATTTTATATTAGATTGAGATGGGCTTTACCAGCTACTTCCCTCAAAAAAAAAATAAAAAAAATATATAACTGCATTTTTATTTGGGGGTATCAGTGTAAAACATGCGTGTCTTTTATTTCTGAAATAAAGAAAAGGGAGAAATGTTCGCATGTTTGTCTTTCCAGTTTTCCATTTCACGCTCTACTTTGTGTTGAATTGTTTACACAAAACCTCCCAAAGAAAAACACATTGGATTTTGAGTCAGAAATGGAAAGAAAAGAGCCATCAGTGGGGAAGCCTCAAATATCTGATTCTGAAAAACGACAAAATCACAGGTACACCCGTGGAGGCAGAAACAGATGCGTTTTGCTGGTGGGGATGGTTCCAGCTGATCGATTAGGTAACCTCTGGGACGCTCCTCTCCCCTGCAGCTCTAAATGAAAAGGGCTTTCCCTGCGTGGACCAGTGAACAGGACCAATCTGGGAGCTCCAGACTGACGAGACTCACATTAGGGAAATGACTCAACCGGGAGTGATACGATCCTGACTGGAAAAGGCACACAAACACGCACCCGCACACAGTTTAAAAGCTTATTTTTATTCTTTTTTTTTTAATGCGGACGCCACAGTTGGGTCCCTCTCTGTTTCTCTTTCTTTCTCCTCTCTCTCTCTCTCTCTTGGGAGCGCCGGTTTAAATTCCCCGCATAAACTGAAGAAGATCCGAAAAGAGACAGACGGCGTAAAGTGGGTCACCGCTGCGCATTGATGCCGTTTTTGTTGCATTTTTCAAGCCAAAAAAAAAAAAAAAAGAAAAAAAGAAAGAGAGAAAAAAAATTCAAACAAAACAAGCGGATGTGGCACCAAAATTTGTTTTTTTCTGGTTGGAAATTCACATTTGGGAAGCAGATGAAATGCAATAATTGCCACTTCTCTGGTGAGCTGTCCACCCACCGCGCCACCCCTCCCCTCCTTCCTTCCTTCCTTCTCGTTTTTGCGCGCTGTATCACCCACTTCTCGCTCTCTACACGCCCGTCCTGAGCTGTTGCTTATTAACATCCAAGTCTCTCGTCAGCCCCGTCGAAGCGCGTGAGGAATCGGCTTATCGGTTTTCCGCCGCGGCGTTTTTGCGCCTGATGAGGGGAGAAGATGTGCTGCGCGCAGACGGGAGGATGAGGATAAACCAGGTTTAAGGGGTGGCGAGGTGAAGGGGGGGGGGGGGACGTCTGGAAGAAAAAGGGGGTGGGGGGGGGGGGGCAAGAAAAGTGACACTCTGTCCTCATGGCGCGCTTCTTTTGAAACGCCTCATCATCATGGACGCATTGGCATATCGGCATTTTACCACGGCCACAAATAGGGAATAATTATCAGAGAAAGAAGAAGAAGAAGAAGAAGAAGAAGAAGAAAAAAAAGCATGCCCAAGGCGCACGGAGGGACAACTCCACATCTAAATGGCGGAGCTTGAAGTTTGCAGAAATCTGAGTTTGGAGAGGGGTGAGTGAGCTTCTTGGCTTTCTGTCTCCACATTTTTCTGGTAGAGGTTTGTAGTGCCCAGTTTACCCCCCATTGCGCTGGCGATTGTGCAGAATTTCATCACCAGCGCAGAAACAAACAGAGAAGAAAGGAGCGTTAATTGGATGACTGAGTATTTGCATCAGGGAGTCATCATGCAAAACCGATGCAGGTGAAAATCTGGGATGCAGGCGATGATTTTTGATGGAATTTCATTTGCTAATTTAAGAGATGTAAAGTCCGTCATAGAGAAATGTAAATGATGGGAGTGGGAAACTGTCCCTGGTGCTGAAATCATCCCCCCCCCCTCTGCACCTGGCACTAGGGGGCAGAAAAGCGTTGTAATATTTCAAATTGAAAATACTTCAGTTTGCCAGATTATTCACACTCCTTGTGGAGATTTGTCCATTCCTGATTTATATATCCGGTCATCACACTGTCTTGGTGTGAAGCTCGCCGAGAAACCGATGATGCGCACATCTCTGTCACATGAAATGGCAGACGGAGAAAAAGATTAGTTTTGACATCAGCAAAAACCCTCTAAAAAGGACCGTTGCAGAGGCCGTTTGAGATCCTCGTTTCATTGCACATTAGAAGTCCCGAAAGGGTTTCACAGTGACCACTTTGCAATGTGTCAAAAAATATACAAAGGGGCCCTGGCACCTGAGGAAACAGGGATGTGTCAAACCATCAGCATTTTACCCAGAGCTTCTTTTGTTGGGAGCCACTGAGGTCTGACGCCTGCCTCTCCTCACAAGACAGTCACTCGTTTCTTCAGTTCTGGCAACGTTCTAACTTGATGAGCTGGATGCAAGAGCGAAAGGAGGGAGAAAATAGGAAAAATCGGGAAAGGGGGGCGGGGGGAGGAAGGTTGGAGCATCATCAATGGCAGCTAATCTCCTCCACATGGAGGGAATGGCTTTTCCATGTAAAATCTGTTTCCCCCCTTATGTGTCTCTATTGTGCTGCAAATGATGACGAATCTCAGCACGTTCACTCGGATTTGTCTCCATTCTGTTGTCTCTGCCAGATCCTCGAGGTTGCTGTAGGGCACAAACTGCAAGCAATCACCAGGAGGGGAACACACTGTCATCTGTTAAAACCTTACTTCTGCTTTTTACAGCTTTCCTTTCTTTTCTTTCTTTCTTTCTTTCTTTCTTTCTTTCTTTCTTTCTTTCTTTCTTCTTTCTTTCTTTCTTTCTTTTCTTTCTTTCTTTCTTTCTTTCTTTCTCTTTCCTTTCCTTTCCTTTCTTTTCTTCTCCCACTCGCTCCACTGGGACCATCACAAGATTTTTCACACACTGACTTACTCGATCTGTTTCTACTGTCTTAACCGCAGGAGCGTCACACTTTTTCACTCTTCAAACATTTCCTTGTACGCATTCTCCAACTGTGCGAGAGCAGGAAGAAAAAATGTCAGATTTTAGGGTTCAGTGGTGTCTCTTGCCAGAGAAACACCTGTATCTACACGGGAAACGGAAAGAAAATTATGCACGAGTATTGGAATTATCGTTTCATTTTCTCGAAATGTAATCAGCCTCACGCGTGTCTGACTTTTTTTAAGCCTCTGTTTGGTTAGAAGAATCTTGTATGCAAAGCAAAAAGTTCAGCTTTGCTCTCATTCTTGCTGTATTCCCTTCTTATAGCTTTCCTTATACTTCCTGCTGCCAGTTTGCCACCTCCGATCCGGTGCGTAAAAATAAGCGAGTTGCTGCTGTTTACAAGCTAGTTTGATGCAAAAAAGTGTTTCCTTTGCACTTTTGCAAAGTGTTCAGATTTTGATACAATTGAAAAACCATCCGACGTTACTTTTTATCCCCCAAATTTGTTTTTTTAATCGCTCTGCTTCCATTAAGCAAATTTGTTTTCCTAATTTCAATTTGCTCTATTGGTCAACGGAAACGCAGTTACAGACAATGTCTGACCAGAAAATGTGGAGAATCCTTCTGAGGCAGCTGCTCAGGAATATGTGGGCTTGTTTCTGTTGGAGGCTTTGCCTGTCCTGCAGATTTCAGCGGTACTGACGTCATACTGGGATTGGACAGTCGGAACCGGATGATCCAGGTATTCTGGAGCTGGATGAAGGCGACTCTTGCTTTGCCTGTCTTTGGGTTGACGTCTCCATCTGTCAGAGGACTTCCATTAAGGGTGATTGGGTTTGATTGGAGTCGACTTTAAGGATTTTGCTTTGTCCAATGCACATCAAATAGTTGCCCCGTCGACAGAGTCTTCCCACCTGAGCAGTAGATTCTTACAGCTCCTCCAGAGTTGACACGGACCTCTTGACCTGCTACACTGACCAATGCTGCTTATCCTGCTGTGCCATTAAAGCACCACAGAGGCAGCCGTGACTTTTTCCTCCTACCCCACGACCCCTCTCTTTCTTGTGCATGTTTCCCTTGAAGGCGCTGACATCAGACAGTTTGCGTGACAGTCTGTCTCTGCCGCCAGAGATACTGTATCTCATTTTGCGCAGCACCGAGGAGAGAGAAGAGAAGAGAAGAAGCTCGAACCTAGCAGGAACAGTCAGCATCAGTCTTGATCATAATGTGCTCATGAAACGTGCGCATGTCCTCCAAAGCCACGCAGACTTCATTTTGCTCCTTTGATGTCTGTGCTGCGCTGCGGCAGTCAGGGGGACACCTTCCCCCTTCGTCCCCCCTCCGGTAACATCTCTTGTGAATGCATTATCGTTCGGCGTTGTCGTGTTTGTTTTCATTCTGGTGCCTCTCCTCACTCTGCACCCCTGGAGGCACCGAGGAAACCATTTGTAGCTTTGGTGACTCGAGCGCTGCCTTAAGCGGGATTAATTAGGCAAAGCGAGTAGCCGTGAGATAAGAGCGCGTCTTTCTCTCTTTTTGCTCCATCATTTCTGAACCTTTTATGTTTCTAATAGGTGAGTGGTGTGTATTTTAAAAATATTTTCCCGTCACTCTGTTTTAGCATCATTAGTGTGCTATAAACTGGTCTATATTTTAATAAATCCCTTTAGGTGTGAAAGGTAAAGAGCAGATTTTTTTATTGCATAAAAATGAAAGTGCACAGAACTGCACTGATGAGTTGTCAGTTCAGCCGGGTTGTAAAATTTCTCATTAAGGATTTGGTGCACACATGTAGGGCCTCTATCGACAGCCCTGGTGTGGAAACGGCTTTTAAACAAGTATATTTTATTGCAGTACTAGGTTTTAATTAAACAACTACAACAACAACAACAAATAATTAAGTTACTTTGAATAACAATAAAAAACACTTTACTTAAATTTTAGCTTGGGAAAAAACCTCTTAGGAAATAACTTTTTTTCCACAAACGATCAATCAGATTAATCATGATGAATCGATTATTGAAATAATCATCAACTTATTCACTAAAGGATTAATCATTGTCCAATGATTCTGGAGTATGCTCACTCCAAAAAAGCCATTTGCTGAAGGAACAACAGACTCAGAGCAGTAATAAAGCCAAAACTTGTATATAAAAAAACTTATAGAAAAAAAAACTTTTTGTTTAAGATTCTACTTATACTAAAGTTTCTACTCAAAGTCCTTTGCTACATATGATTTACACTTGCAGTAAAGGAATATTTTATAGCATTTTAGGCAATCTAGTTTTTATTTTTTAATTCAAAAACTGAATTAAACTTGTTGTTTATTTGCATATTCTAAAGTATTTCTGATATATTGTATAAAGAAGATAATGGAAGAAATTTGTTTTTGCGTCCATTGATTTAACCATATGATTCTGATTTTTTAAAACTCAAAGATGACCCATTTCCTGTTTTCTGGAAACAGGTGAAATGTGCTTTTCTACTAATTTGGTGTTTTATACTAAAACTCATCTGATGTTGCAAAAAAAAAAAATCAATCTTAAGCTCAAAGCACATGGTAATTTTTTCTTTTAGCAAATTCTACAAGTTTATATTCGTACTTTAAAGACAAAGGCAACTTTTCCCTAGCATCCTTCCTGAATAACCAGTCGGCATGCAGATGGTGGTTATTGATCATAATTAAGAGACTTATCAGCCCAAGGATTGCAATCTTCTCCAGAGTGCCTGTTCACAAGATAAATAAAGGTCCTTCTCCAGTCTAGAATTAGGTGGTTAAATTAAATAGTCTTCTGGCCACACCGACTGACAACAGATTGAGTCATGTGATCTACCGCTTATTTCCTGCATGCTGGGAAACCTTTCATCTCAAATGTAGAAAATAAAGAGGGCAAGCTTAATTTAAAATAATGACACTTAATCATCCTGTTTTATAATTTATGACATGATGATAAAATATGACCAGCCTTCATTCGCTGTGTGCTGCATCCTGCTGGCTGAGCGAGTGACACAATTCCACTTTTGTCAAGGGGTTGACTAAGTACTGTCACAAATGTGCAGCAGAGTTCCTCCCACCATGGAAGGGCCTCATTTCTCCTACGCATTTATCCAGAAGTCATCATCTGTCACAGCGCTGTGCGCCTGACTAATTTAATTTTATAAGCTGCCTAGTGTCTTTAGAGGAACAGTTAAACAGGAAGAGGACTGGATGTCGTAATCTCAAATTTAGGCCAATATTCCCAATAAACTCATTATGGGATTACAGGAGGTAAAATTTGGAGTTTCTCATCTATTACCTTGGTGTTATAATCCGTTGTGTTATCTGGCTAATAAAAATGAATAAATAAATAACATTTTCCCTTTAAATAGCCCATTAAAGGAAATGTCTCCTTTGCAGCGTAAGGAGAATTATATTGAAACATGAGATTTTCATACCTGCAGAGATAACAAAACCCCCCAAATTGACAGTTCTCTCTATGTTTGTAGATTTGCATTGAACTTTTATCCCTCTGACACAATTTGTGTGCCTCAGGTTTTTATGTTAGGAATTTGATCCTGTTCAAAGCACAATCCTCCTAAGAACCTTTTCCATTCAAGTCAAATTATGGATCTTAAATTTTAGTTTAACTATATATGACACATCTGTGTAGAACAAAACTAAACAGTACATTTGAAACAATTTACTCTCATCTTTCTCCATTTCATCCATTATCTAAAATCACTTTTCCTTCTTGGTCACTAGGTCGGCAAGAGGCGGCATACGCTCTGGACAGGTCACTTTTTAAAAACTGAATTTGAACAATATATTCAATGACAATCTCCATATCTCATTTGCAAAGGAGGGCTTCAATACAATAATTAGTCAACTATAACTTGTCTAATGATATGCGCAAACGCTCTTCTTGCACGTAATTTGGCATGAGCTTCCAAAATTCAATTTAGTGTACTTTTAATATTAATATTATAATGCTAGCTTTATTTTATTTTATCTTATTTTATTTCTGAAGCTTGTCCTAAAGAGGATACTGTATGTGAGTCTGCTTTTCTAAACTGTTTTTGTGGTTTTTAATATTTCAAAGCATTTTTGAATCATGTTGTGAGGGTTCTCACATTAACCAGCCAGAGAGACGCTGAATGGATTCAAAAAATAATCTTAATTTATTACAAAAAAGTTAAAAAATAATTAAACAATGAAGAACCGGGCCCAAAAACTGAGGGCAACGTAACAAACTCCAACTCAGGTACTAACACAAAGAACTCAAACACAAAACTGACCTAACAAACAAGACATGAGGGAAACTTAAATAGTGGCTGATCAGACCACTGCTGACACACAAGGGTTAATTAAACATACAAAAACTTAACTTACAATATGAAATCTAAGTTAAACAAACATCAAAATGAAACTACCAAAATAGAGGAAACATTAAAGAAACAGTCAAATTAAATGAAAGAAAACCAAATTTCCCCGTCCCCTGGCAAACAAATGGAATGACCCGCTGAGGAGGTTTGTCAGCCATATATGGACATCAATTAGGTGGATCTCTTCTATGACCCTCCAGCAGCTCCACAGGAAACTGGCAACTCAAAACAAATACATTAATTTGTTGCTTTTAACAAAAATATAAAGAATTGACAAATAAAGTTAACTAAATGTGTGCACTTCAAATAGTTAACTAAAAAGTCAAGTTAATGAAAATAATTTTTAAAAATAAAAATCTAAACTATTCACTAATTAATGTTAAGGATGAACAAAACAAACAGTTACCATTCAAGTCTCTGTGTGACAGTAGGGTCAGCTGTCACACATGTTATATTTATATTTATGGTTGTTAACCAAATCTATCTATTGGTATAAATAAAGCTGATTGATTGATTGATTGATTGATTGATTGATTGATTGATTGATTGATTGATTGATATTATGCAGGTCAGTGGGCTCTGAGGAGATGGGTGGGAGGCATCTGATGTAGATCAATACAATCACATTCCTTAAATTTTTTTATTGCAATTATTTTCATGATGCTGTGTTGCCCAATTATGACTTAGGGTGAAAAAAGTAAACGTGAGCACATTTTTGTATAATTCGTAATTAATAATCAGTGGGAATATTTAAGCCAAAAGCACAGAATAATGTGACAACCTAGGGTTAGGTCTAACTACCTGGTACAGTTGAGATTGTGGAGCTACAGGTGAAATTCCTGATGGTGCCCGTTCACAGAGGCATGCAGGTTGTTCAATCTGCTCCAACAAAAGAGTCCATAGTCATTTGATGTCTGACATTATTGCCTCCTGCTGTTCCATTTATCTATGAAGTTGGCATTTGTGATGCCACACTGAGTTTTATTCATTCTGGCTGCATAGTGGGGAAACCAATTGGATTTATTAACAATCAGTGCCTAGGCGTACCGGTAACACAACATGATAACGATGTACTTTCTTAAAGCTGTTTATGCTTCCAGAAATAGCTGTGACTTCTGCCCTAAAAGAGGTTGTGTGGTAATAGATACAAGATACAAGTGGACAGAAGATGAAAGAAAAAGTTTTTTGTGTGAAAGTTCAGATGCCATGTTGGATTTTGTTGTATCTAAATTAGATTGGACTTTCAATTGTCTGCCTATGGGAGCTCCCAAGTGGTAAAAAGTCTGAATTAATCAGAAGAGATATATGAAGTCCTCTGTTGTGTTAGCCATTTTAAGCTCTAGATGTGCTGGGTTAAGAAAATCTTCACCAGCACAGACTAAGCATGTGCATAGCATAGCATCAGATTAAGCTGCCACTTAAGGTTATTGCTGTGACTTTTGCTTTTGTTTCTTGAACAGTGGTGTATTTGTGAAATACAAAAGATAAGATTAATAATAATAAAATAAAGTACGAAGGTTGGAGATCAAATCACATATTCTGCAGTATCAGGTAATACTGCTGTTTATGCAACTTTCTAAATTGGAATCGTAGTTTTGGCCGAAATGTCTGTTTTTATAAGCTTCAGAAACTTCAGTTGCTTTACAACAATAGTAGTAATACAAAAGTAGTCTAAAACGAGACTACTGCAACATGTATGGTGTTTTAGACTGGTATTGGATTTTTGGAGATTATAATTATAATAATATAATAATTATAATTTTCATTGTTCAAATTCGAACTCCAGTGCCCATATGTAAACAGAAAATTTAGAGGATGAAACGGGTGTGCAAGTAATTAATTAATTAATTAATCAATTGGTTATTGATTAATAAATTACTTGATTAATCACAATTAATCACTATTAATCGTCTGCCTATAACGATTAATGACTATTAATCGTCTAACGATTAATCACGATTAATCGTCTGCCTATAACGATTAATCGCGGTTAATCATTCCAGCCCTTGTTGGAAATTAAAGTAGCCGCATCAACAGAAATGCTCTGTAAAAAAACAACTGAACTCAGGTCTTCTATCGTTTTGCAGTCACACTGTGAACAGACAAACTGTAACAGACAAAAAAAGAGGCCTCTGTGAATCAGGGGAGCGTTACACGAAAGACAGCCAGATGTGCGTTGATTGACTCGTCTGTTATCACACAAGCAGACACGCATCATCCCACATGTCCAGCCATTAAATCTTACTTCTGGTAGTGCATTATTATGAATGTTATGTCATCGTTCTTATCCCCGTACTCCACTGGTTGACCTGAATGAACCCACCCGGTAAGCTGCACCATTCTCTTCCCATAATCACGCAATAAACAACAATAACAGAGCTGCTAAATCGCGCTTTCTAAATCTGCGCTGCGGCAGCGGCCACAGCTGCACATGTTCTGAGAGAGCTGCGAACATCAGAGAGAAGTGGATGGTAAAACAGGAGGTGGGAGTGGAGAACAGATGACCAGAAAGGTAGACGTGTGTACATGTGTGTGTGTGTTTCCAAACAGACGAAGGCGCCGCTGCAGATCAGATCACAGGGGAAGAGGAAGATGAACAGCAGGAGTTTTGAAGTGTCTTCTCCACATTTGAAGTCTGAATTCAGTCGAGTCTGAAGTCAGAGGGAAAAGCTGATGGTTTCAACTTCATCCGCAGCTGCTCCTGCTGCGCTCTGGGACTGACCCGAACTCTGGCTGTTCTCTGCGCGTCCTGACCAACCAATGGGTGAAATCTGTTCTTCGCTTTTCAGTCGCGCGGTTCTGTCGAAGAGAAAAGTGCGATCGACCTTTTTCTACCGCTGCGTCGAAAAATCCTCCGGGGCTTCCCTCCTGGCGTGTAACATTTACCACATCGGAGGCACCGTGGCCGTGCCTCACAAATGCAGACTCTCCCAAACTGGTAAGGTGGAACAAAAAAAAAAAAAATTGGTGTGAAATTGTCATTTTTGTGACATTTAAGGAAACTAAACGCCCCCCAAAAAATCTTTCCTCTACCTTATCCAACTTTTCCTACTTTAATCGACAGGTTTTCCTTTTTCTGTCCCAGCGCAGGCCATTTTCCAACGCAGCCATTGCTGACAATCGGGTTGCGTGGCGATCATTTTTCGTGCTCGTGCTATTTATAACATCACACGGAGCAGATACTCATGTTTATGCATCAAAAACATTTCCAGGATGAGCAAAAAACCGTCACTTTGCACCTTCAGAAATCTTGTTTATTAGAGGCACTGTGGGTAAATTCACCGTCGGTCGTTTCCACTAATCACGTGTTACTTATGCGATTCAGAGCCAGCCAGCCAACCAAAGCTGAAGCGCATCATGATTAAACCTCTGCACACAATCACCCTTCAGGTCGCCAGAGCCTCTCCATTCAGACCCATTGTGTTGTTGTCTGATTGCTGCGCTCCTCGTGTTGCATCACAGTTGAATCGGCTGCCACGTTGTTTTGGCACGGACGCCTTCCGACGCATGAATAGTGCATGAAGAACCGGGCAGATGCCGGTGAATATAAATGTATGTAGATATGAATAAATCATGTAGAAACTACGCAGCGTTGTCCGTTCAACTTACCTCCAGTACTGTTAAAAATAGAGAGAATGTTTTACAGAAGCTTAAAAGAATCAAGACATTACTCCTGATTTTTTTAATTTATTTTATTTTATGTTTTGTGTGCGGCTTTTTCTGATTGAGGATGACGGCTGAATAAAAAGCAGTGTCACTGATGATATCACACCAGGTGCTCTGTGTTTTAGTCTCCTTAGACGGATCTAAGTGAGGAAGGGCTTTCTTCATCACCTACCCTGTTAAAATGTGTTTGAATTGGCTTCGGTCTCTTTGCCAAGACAAAGCTTTGATCTCCTCTATGCTCTGCGCATACAGAGATGATGAGTTGTTTTTTTTTTCCACACACATGGATGCACTGGATCAGCCACAAACACTGGAGACAAAAGCAAATAAGACACACTTTCAAAAAGAGAAAGGAGTTCCAACTTTTAAAATATGTGTTTAGTGACAAGTAATTGAGTGAAGTTGGTAAAACTTACTTTGTTTACATTTACAATTTAGTAAACATTATAAATGAACTTGGATGAAGTTAATTTGATTACTTGTGACAAATTAGTGCAATATTTCTAAGTCAGACCGCCTGTTCTCGTTTTTCAGTGTGCATGTTCTTGCGTTACCAATAGTCATATTTAAAACCATTAGGTATATTTTGTTGTGTTTTAACATTTTCTGCATATCTGTGAAATGAAAGGAAAAAAATCTATCAAAATGTATCTTTTTTTCTCCAGATTACATCAAGGTGAAAAGATGTTTAATCTTATTTATTTTCAAGAGGAACCCATCCAATGCAGAGACGGCTATTTAGTTGAACCATTTGTCATTGGATAGTTTTATCAATACATTCTGCCACAGTCGGCCCTTTGAGGACATTCTGGATCTTGACCTGAAATGAAAATGATTTCGACTTTTAGATGAAAGTATTGTTTTTTACCATAGAATGGCCCAACCAGAGTCCAGACCTGAACTTGAAATCTCAAGACTTTAAAAACTGCTGTTCATAGATGCTCCACATCCAATTTTATTAAGTTTTAGTTGTTTTGATAAAAAAAAAATAAACAGAAATGATTTCCAAACCATTTATTATTGTTTCTTTCACTTTAGTTTGATGCACCACTTTGTATCAGATTGTCACATTCAGTCCTAATAAAACAAAATAAATTATTGGATATGAACACATATTCAAGGCATCATTTTGAGGGTGAAGCGTTCTTGTCTTTTTAAATCCTATGTAGGATTACACAGCAAGTACTGGCCAGACTCAGACATTATAAAGACTACAAAGCATGACCCAGGGCTGTACAGGATCACATAAATTTGACAGCGGGGGGTTAAAGAGATACTGAGTCCTATTTTCCATCTCTGTGGCCGGATAGATAATGATAGATATTGTCTGACTTATATGATCTGAGGATTATTGCTTAAATGGACATGGAAGAAGAGATGAATGATGAAAATGTTTAGGGCACAGAGCAATTAATGCAAAAGAAAAAAAAATCTACTAGGCATTAATTCTCATCTAGGATCATCATCTTCCTGTTCCCAGACAAATAATATGTTGCCCACAGGGTTTTCTGTCCGCTTTTTCAGTTTTCATGCCTAGTTGATTTAAATTGAAGTACTTGTCGTAAAATTCTGATAGTAAGTTGCTGGAGAATCAGTTTGAAAAAAAAAAAAGAATATATATATATGTAATGGTAATGGCGAACCAACCAGACATTGTGGTTGTGGATAAGCAACAGAGAAAGACCATTGTGGTAATGTAATACCAAGTGACTACAACATCAGGAAAAAGGAATCTGGAGAAATACCAGGGCCTCAGAGAGGAACTGGAAAAGACCTGGAAAGTGAAGACCACAGTGGTGCCTGTGGTCATCGGGGCCCTCGGGGCAGAAACCCCCAAACTGGAGCAGTGGCTAAAACAGATCCCAGGAACAACATCAGATATCTCAGTCCAGAAATGTGCAGTACTAGGCACAGCCAAGATACTGAAGCTCCCAGGCCTCTGGTAGAGGACCCGAGCTCAGAGGATGAAAGAGAGAGAGAGAGAGAGAGAGAGAGAGAGAGAGAGAGAGAGAGAGAGAGAGAGAGAGAGAGAGAGAGAGAGAGAGAGAGAGAGAGAAGAGAGAGAGAGAGAGAGAGAGAGAGAGAGAGACAGCGAGACCCGTGGGGGGTGAGAAGGGAATTTTTCAAGAATTGGTGGGAGTGTAATGGCTGTAGGCTATGTCTTTTATGAAGTTATCACTTTGAAATGTCAGTCCTGCATCTCCAGATACTCTTTTGTTTTGGCCAAAGACTGACAAGATTTTTCTTTAAGGAAAAACAACACATTTATCTTAAGGGAAGTGATTTAAGAGCAATCTCAATCATTTTAGGAATTATGAAAAGTGTTTATTTGCTTTATTCTGCCCTACATTGTTGTCACAAGATTGTTTTGTTTGCCTGTGAGTATCTCTTCTCCTCATAACTCCTGGATTTGATCAGTACTTGAAGCCGCTGTACGACTCTGAATTCAGTAGTTAACGATGTTGTCAATTTCAAAGGTGGCCCAGCAAGATGAATGATTCATTGTGACCTATTTTATTTTGTTCTGGAGTAACACATTTCCCTGGCTAAGTTCTCTCATCAGAGTCTCGTTGCTTTTCTGTAACTTATTGTTAAAGTTCTCTCAACAAATATTCGCTCATACATAATTATATGAGTAGCTTTGAGGTTTGTTTAATTCCTACAAAAAGATGTTGGCTTATGATGGAAGAGTTAATGGTTGAGACAAGGTTTGCACAATATTAGAAAATGATGCAACTATAAATTTATGGGGCTGTGTGGTAGTACAGTTGGTAGCACAGTTGCTTTGCAGCAACAAGGCCTGGATTTGAATCTCGGCTTGGCTTTCTGCTTGTGTTTACTGTTTCTCTTTGTGTATTCATGGGATTTCTCTGGGATCTCCGACTTCCTTTAAGAGGCCAAAACACATGATTGTTCGATAAGCTGTGGCCCTATGTGGAACTGTTGTGAAAATTGTGATGCAATATTTGATGCTCAACTTTCATGCATGTTTGAGGAATACTTGAATCTCCTGTGGCAGCCATTCAGGGAGACATAAAG
Organism: Poecilia picta; assembly: GCA_033032245.1. Taxonomy (NCBI): domain Eukaryota; kingdom Metazoa; phylum Chordata; class Actinopteri; order Cyprinodontiformes; family Poeciliidae; genus Poecilia; species Poecilia picta. The sequence goes on from CM065365.1 coordinate 8,243,851, forward strand.
ACTACCTCATACAAAGCTCCGCCCATTTTCTCAAAGCTCCTCCTTGCAGTTCTCAGCCAAGATTGTTTAAAATCTTTTAGTCTCTGGTTTTTCTTTCCGTCATTCTGCTGGTCAACAGCAACAAAGTACAGTCCACTAGTTAACCAAACTACAACGAGTCAATTCTGTGTTTCAGATTGTTTCAGATCCAATACATATTCTACACAGCATGAAGTCATTTTACTTTAACAGTGTTGTTACTTTAGATTCTGTACATAAAAGTAATTGTTGCGAACATCTATTAGCATCCAGTATAAGTGAAGCTCTTCAACAAAAAATGAAGCAAAATAAAGACCTCCCAGACCTTGCTTCTCAAATAGGACAGACTTTGATCCCCTAAAAATCAATACGTTTAGACATATAAAACGTATAATGAGAGTTTGGGGAAAAAGGTAATATTTAAACTCTTATATTACCTCCTCCCATTTGACAGACAGAGAGACGACATGCAAAGACGTCTCTCTGAATTTTAGTTGCCATGGCTTGTTATTTAACCAATTGTAATCTCGGATTTTCACAACAGTAATCCCTTGTATTTTATGTAATGTCATGCTCAGATGCTAGAAAGCTTGACCCTAGCAATCCATTAGGCTTTCTCTAAATCCGTTGTGCCACATCCCTTGTCAGAGATCTCTTCCTACTTCCAGTGACATGCTGAAATTTAATACAATTAGCAATGAGCTAAAATCCAGCTGCATTTGTAAAACGTATTCCCAGAAACTCCACAATTACTGTACATGGCAGCTTGTGATCTCCTTGATGGATCTGTGACTTTCTTTTCATTGTGTTAGGTGATTTAAATTTCCAGGATTCATGCGTTTTTTTGTGTGTGTTTTATAATCCCTGGAGTAAGCATCTGCAACCAAGAAAAACTTGTCAAATATCCAAACAAAATTCATACCAAAGCCTGTCCTCGGGACATAGAGGCTGTTGACAAGCGCTCTGCTGAGTGTGTGCACTGTCAAGCATGCTTAAACATGTGTTTTAGCGCCATGAGTGGTTTGACTTTAGCTGTCTTTGAAGATAATCATCCGTGTCATCAGAAGAGGCATTTTGGTGTTTTTGTGAGCAGCTTCTGAATGTGTGCTTTTTGCAACACCACCAAAATCCTACTACTTTAGAAAAAAAGAATAATTTTCCCTTAAAGTTTTGTAAAGTTTTTCATTTGTCAAACTTTGTCACAGCTGGATACCAAAAACAACCATGTTCATCAATCTCTTACTTTAAGATGTGAATATTCAAAAAATGTTCACTTTTGAAAACTGCTGGTTTGGTCTTGACTAATTTGCTTAACTAATTCCATTTCTGACTTACAAATAACTTACCCCAAAACTCTGTTATGGATCTTGATTTTATTAAATACCTTAATATCTTCACCTTTCTATCTATATAATTTTGTCATCTATGTAATTTGACTTAAGGGTGCCAATTGTCTATTTCAACATAAGTAAAACAAAGTTCTGTGGTACTGGTAAGGCTGGACAGTAATTTGATTAATTAATTTTTTTGGTTTTGGAAGATTTAATTTTTGGAAATTTGTTTGGAACATCTGAATTACAGAAACTCATTGGATTTCCATTGTTAACAGTGATGTCAGCTCGGCCAAGGCTGCCATCTTTTTTGACAAGCTTTCTACAAGCTTCTATTTATTTAGGCTTCAGGCCAACTCTATGACAGAATATTAGGTCCAGGCTATTATTTTTATTTTAAATTACAAGAATAAAGTCATATTATTACAAGAATAAAGTTTTATAACAATAGAGTCAAAATGGCAAATGCAGGAAATGGCACAAAGTGACACAGCCGCTCTGTATGGTATGCCTGAAATGTAAAGACAAGACATGTAACAAAAATAATAGATGATATTTATTTATTTATGCTTGTTCACTGATTTACTTCTAATAAATTTACACAACTCCTACTTAAATATTGCAGCAATAACCCAAAATAATATCTCTTAATCTCATGATATGTTGTGTGGACTCTTTGTCTATACTGAGATTCACTCAGGTCAGGATGCTGAATGCTCGAAGTGGCTCTAACAGTAGGGCTGACTCTCATATTCTGGCTAGCTATTGGTAGGCATCCATAAACATGTGGAGAAATTGCTAAGGGAAATAACATGGAAGTGACATCATGATAACATTGTCCTAGTACAGCAGCAGTCATTTTAGTAGTATATTGAATTTCTTACATCTTTTTACATCACCCAATACATATTCTACACAGCATATTCTTCAGTTCCAGAGCAACCTTTTGATGTGTCCCTGATCCAACACACCTGAATCAAATGGCTGAATTACTTCCTCAAAATGTCGTCAAATTCTGCAGCGCCTACAGCTCTGCAGCCTGTCATACGTATGAAGTAGTAGTGAGCAAGCAGCGTAATGAAAACCCAAGAACATGCCGGATGTTTTGGGGAAAAAGTTGTTGAGTCAATTAAAAGAGGCCTAGATTAAATCAGAGCATTAATCTGAGGTAGCCAAGGGAGAGATCCATAAATCTGATCTGAAATAAAGTCTTGAGAAGTTTTATTTAACATTTTCCAAATAGGAGAGAGAAAGAAAATGTATCCTGGGTCAAATGAGAACAAAACTGAATTTTCTATATGATGGAAAAACAGCACTTTGAATAACACAGAACAAAGCACCCTCAACATGAGACACATAATCAATAAATACTTAATTCCTACTTAAGTATTTATTGATCCTGTATATTGATGGTCATAAATTCAGGTTTTCTCCCCATCAGATGCTGATTTTTGACTAAACTAGACATCAAAGATTGAAAATATGAGCAGAGCAGATGCTTTACCTCTCAACATGCGATGTGAGTTTTAGTTTATATATCTGTGCTGCTGAAGCATGCTTTGTGTCCTACATCTGCAGCACAGTGAATGCGCTCGTACATGCATAACAGGCTCCACTAATGAGGAGGGAAATTTCACTTTTTGTTGACATTGCTGTCTGTGTCTCTTGAAAACGCTGTCAAAAAAAGCAAAAAGTTTGAAGTTTTACCTTTTATTCTTGTTGTAAAGCTGGGCAGTAAGCGGCAGTCGGGCAATCAGACAGACTACCTTTATACTCCCATCTCCGCCTCTCCTTTCTCCTCCGCTTTTCCTGTTTCTGCTCATTTAAAGATCCTTGACTTAAAGCTTTGCTTTAGGTGACTGCCAGAATGCTGCAGACGTGTAGCACAGCAGTGCCTTGGTGAGCCACCATCTGCCCACGAGTGCTTTGTCGGGAAATAGTTTGCACATCAGCTCGCGGGCGAGTCGTGTTGAAGCTGATGGGTACTGACATTTAAAAATGCCACACTGTTTAGAACATAATACAGCATTATTCAAAAGTGACGCCATAATGAATTCATCTGAATTCTTTTTCCCCATCAAAAAAAAAGAACAAAACAGCAGCAAACACCAAAGAGCAGCCGGTTACCATCAACATCTGGACTGTATTCACTCTGAGATCTGAAGATGCTGAAGTAGATTTTTAATTACTTTTTAACAGATTTTTTGACTTTTTTGAAATTTACATTACGGTATGTTGTAATATGCGACAGACTGGCGACCTGTCCAGAGTGTACCCCGCCTCTCGCCCGGAATGTTAGCTGGAGATAGGCACCAGCAACCCTCCCGACCCCATCAAGGGACAAGGGTGTCAAGAAAATGGATGGATGGATGGATGGATGGATGGATGTTGTAATATTAAACCCTCATCAACAACATACCTGGAGTGTTGCTTTGACTCTTTAATGCATGTTTGAGAAATCCTTTAATCTCCCATGGCAACCAGTCAGCTGTGAAACACACTTGGTGGGACCGAGCGTTGCTTTTGAAGACGAAGTTCCTCCTCAGAGCTGGGGTGTCCAAGCTGACAAACTTCCTTCTCACAGAGCAGCCATCCCGCAAAAACCTCCCTACTCAGCTCCTTCAGACTAGCCAGCAGCAATTAGCAAACACCAGGTGGAACTGCACATTTGCTGAGCTTGTTATGCGAACTACTGGTTGGTGAAACGCCGATAAAAACGTTGTTAAAGCGTTAATAGACGAGTGCTGTTGTGATGACTTCTTGAAGGCGGAGTGTTGGAAAGAGCAGGGCTTTCTTAAAGAGACAGAGGCCCAGTTTTAAGGACTTAAATTGCAAAGTCAAAGCCATACGTGAGCATTTTTATAACAACTGAAGACAGCATAGCTACTTGATTGTGCTATGAAATGATTCAATGTGTATGTAAAATACATAACATCACCCCTTAAAAGCAGTGATTTGCCCATTTACTGCTTTAGCACTTGGTGGAAATCTCAGAAACAGACACTTAAAAAAAATCTCTGAAAATGATTTAAAAAAAACCCCATTCCACCTGCCTCAGCATGATGCAAAGTTTTTTTTTCTTTTTTTGAACAGCCCTGAGGCTCTCAGTGAAACTAAGAACAGAGAAAGATACAGATGAGATGAGTGTCCCTCTTTGGGCCATTTCTATTTTTTCCCTCCGCCGAGTTTCTCCCGGCAGCAGGTCAGTGGGTAACAGAGAAGCAGCCTTGTGCCTTCACACAGTGACATCTCTGTTGCACCTTGGACGCTGAGTCACATCAGCTGCTGTCTGCTAATGACTGTGCGACTCTGTGACATGTCACTTTACTTCCTTCTGAGAAAATATAAATAAAGCCAGACACACCTGCTCCCTTTGTGTTTTAAATGAGTTTTCTCACCGCGGTTGTTGTGTGTCGTTGCCGGCAGTGGAGCGATGCATGAGTGTGATGCAGTCCGGGACGCAGATGGTGAAGCTGAAGGCGGGATCCAAAGGACTGGTTCGACTCTTCTACCTGGATGAACATCGCTCCTGCATCCGCTGGAAGCCTTCACGCAAGAGTGAGAAAGCAAAGAGTGAGTAGAAGGACTTTGATGGACACATCTGCTTTTTTAATAACATGTCAGCCAATGTGCAGTCTGTGTTTTTATTTTTATTTTAAGACTGTTTTGCTTTCTTTTAGCATCCAGGTTAGAAAAATCTGTCAGAATCACAAGGAATAATAATAATTGTAGTTATGACATGTTTTATTATTTTCTTGCCTTTCAGAGGTTTGCATAATAATGTAATGAAGACCCGACAGTGGGTACGGAAAGTATTCAGACTCCTTTAAATTTTTAACTCTTTGTTTTGTTGCAGCCATTTGCTAAAATTGAAAGAGTTCATATTATTTTTCAGGAATGTATACTCACCTCGACAGAAAAAAACATAAATGTAGACATTTTTGCAAATTTATTAAAAAAAGACTACGTGATATTTCAATTTTTCCATTTTTTAAAAATTTGTAAAAAATTCTACATTTCTGTTAATAAGATGGGATTCTGAGTGTAGATTCATGACAACTTTTGAAATCTTTTGCAAATGAGTGAAACATATAAAGTGGTCTGAATATTTTCTGTACAGTTTTATCATTTCACACCTTTTGATTTGACCTTACAGTGAATTTGACAAAGACTGATGGACATTTAGCAGAAGACAAGAAAACAAAAACAATAGCCTTCTCTGTTAAAAAGAAGTAGATCATTCTGAGTTCCAGTGAATCAGTTTCTAGTCTTTAAAGGTTTTGGCATATTTCCAGAAGGGATTTGTGTCGTGGTGATGTTGAAAGACGTGTTGAAACCCTGATGTTAATGTTAAGAATTACAAAAATGTCATAAAACAAGAGGCAAAATTGGCAAAAATTTGCGCAGAGGCTGGCAAGGTGACATTTTGGAAAGAATAAAGAATAGACGGCACAAACTTCACACTGTGGACAGCAGTACCTCCAGAAAGTGTTTAAAGTAGTGGTCAGGAAGTGGTCATTTATGATCTAAAGAAGGCAAAAAAGCACTAAAATACATAAAATAATTTGGGCTGGGGTGCTGAGACTGAGTGCCTAAAATTGTATGATATACCTAGATCGCAATGGACTACAAATCTGTGGTTTATAGGAAAATAAGTGAAGGTAGGAACAAACTGATGGATCGCCTTTGGCAAGGCGGGAGCAAAACTCATCAATAGTCTACAGAAAATGTTGGCAACAAACAAAATGGGAAGAAACTGATGCTTAGCTACATATGGGAGCATATTAATTGTTGCTAAGAGCAAAACATTCCCGAGGTGGGAAGAAACTGGTGCTTGAAATGTGTACTTGGCCAGCATGAAAGCCTAACCCCAGAAGGAACAAAACTCTTAAAATTCAAAACGCTTAGGGACAGGGTGCTGAGTGGTTTTTGAGTGTGGTTGTGTGTAGATTGTACTTAAAAGAAGTGTTTAAACCGACCAAGTATGACATGTAACAAGTGTGTAAAATGTCGTAAAATGGTATGTTTTAATCTTTGACTGGTGTTTTAGGTGTTGTTGAAGTAAATGAAAAGCAGCCCTGACTGTGTGAATCTGAGTTAAGAAGCTAAAAAAAAAAAAACACAAACATTTTAAAATAATTAGAATTGTGCATTATAAATCGCTATAATCTTTTCTCTACTTCCTTTTCTGATAAAACTCCTGTTTTTCCTAGAGTGTCTGTTGACTTTTTTTTTTGTTAATCCCAGTCTGCCACACTGCTGCGGCTCTGAGAGGATTAACATTAAACATCTCACTGCCCTGTCAAAGCATCATTGTCGCTTCTTTATCAGGCAGGCTTCACACATCCTACCAGCTCAAACACACATCTGTCCCCCTGTTTGTGTTTAAATGAAAATACATGTATGCGTGTGGATGCATATGTGTGTGTGCGTGCGTGTGTGTGTGTGTGCTGGTGAAATGTCAAGATCAGATAAGCTGCTGAGATCATCTCTGTTGACATAACGAGAAAAAAGACAACAACGTCGTGGTTATTTAATTTAATGCGCGTGTGTATGTGTGTGTGTGTGTGTGTGTGTGTGCAGAAGGTTGAAACAAGGCTGCCATATTGTTTGTCAGTCACAGCAGCATTAAAGAGCCGAGATTATGTAACAGAAAAACTGAATTTTAATGTGTAGGGAAAACAGTTGTGCATGATTTCCAAGGAGGTTATCCTAAGTTTGACTGGGGATACTTTAAAAAAAACAACTAAGTTTTATTGTTTTAATGAGATAAATCATTGAAGTTGGTGAGTTCTAGAAGCGATCGAAACATATTTCCACAGTGGTGGACGCGGGCCGAGGTGAAAACGCATGATGAGCATCTCTGTAAAATTCAGAGCAGGACACAGTTTACTGCAGGCTGTTCTTAACACAGACACAGGATCTCAGATAGCCGAGTTTATACACCAATCTCATTAGAGCGTGAAACTCTCTGACGCCTGTGGCAGTTGCTTACTCTCTATTGTTGCAGATCACAGATGGAAGAGGAGAACGTGGAGGAACATCATTTTGTTCACGGTTTATCTTAAAGAGTTTGGCTTTTATTCGTTTTGAATTTTACTTTCAAGTCTTTGTCCTAACGCTCCGAATGATTAGAGTTTGAAAGGGTAAGACGGTTGCTACCAGTTTTGTGAAAGCTCACACTTCACTTTGCAGGTCAGCTAACTTCAAGTTTTCTTTGCAAAGGATGGTTTTTTTTTTTTGTTTTTACTTTTTTGATTCTGTATTTTTATCTCTTAGTATAAGCTGGATTCTCTTGTTGCATCATAAGGTGACTGCTGGCACAATGAGTTAAATCAGGACAGATATAGTTACAAATGCATATAAACTCCACATTAACTTTTATAATGGCTTTTATTTAACACATTGTGAAAAGTGAAATTTGGCTTTCAGCATTTTAATCCCAGAATTCTGACAAAAAGTGAGAATTGTTAGATAAAAGTCAGATTCAGTTTTTTTTAATCGTGACTGTTGATTTTTTTCTTTACTGGTCTGTTATGTTTTTTTGTTTTATGTTTGGCCATTTAATAATTTTCAACTCTTTTTTTATGCAAAGGATAAACAATTTGGAAATCTAAAGCGTTACCAATCTTACACACACGTCATAGGTGACAGTAGCAGATCAAATTTTGACGCCTGTCATATTGTGTCCGTTTCAAAGCTGTGAAATCCTTGGAGACTCACAGATGGTGTTGCTGTTTTAAAGGCGACTCTGCAGAGATATCCAGTGTGCTAAAACCGATACCAAGGGATTTCTGCTGAACACTGCGGTCACTTGGGAGCTAACAGCTTGACCATGAGACCATTTTTAGCGGTAGATTAGGGACACTTTGGCTGCTTTGTATTTTGAACGGGACTGCTGATGCAGAAAAAGATGTGCTCTATAATATCTGTGTTTGTTATGAAAAACATGAACAATAGCATCTAATGGATTCCGCTTAAGAGGCACTTTTTAAAAAATTATTTTACATTTCCTTTACGTTGCATTTTCAACTGGTAGCTCATTATAGTTCAAATAATTTCCAGGACCGAAACATGTAAACAGTTAGAAAGAAACAAAACAGATGAAAGTTGCAGAAGAGCAACATCTTAGGCTTGAATTTGCATCAATGAAAAGAATATTTATGCGGTGATTTATCCGGGAGGAACAGGACTGGAACAACATGGGGAGATTTTAAAGATTTCACCCACAAACCCAGTCTGCCTGTAATTTACTTCAACAGCAAATTATCCCACAAATGGTCATTTTGAAACAGGGAAAATCTCATAACATTTAGACAGATTCTATTTCTGCGCCACACTGTTGTCCTAATGTGGGAAAGAATTTGTCACCTTCCTCATAGTGTCTACATCACAAGAATAGCCTAAATTTATATATATATAGATTATATTTTATGAGATATTATGCAAAGTACAAGTCTCATTTTGTCCACATAATTAGTCTGTCTTATACTTACAAAAGTTTAAGATGAAGACAAAACAACCTTATTTGTAGCTTACACATTATATAAGAATGTTTAGCCAATACAAAAGGTTATTACATAAATCTAAGTTCGTAATTGTTTCAAGGATCCTGGGACCAAAAATGATTTCCAACAGAGAGATAGTTTCCGGTGGGTGAGGAGAAATCTGTCCTCTTCACCTTTTTACTTCCACATCTTCTGCACAGTTCACGCCATCCCCAATCCATGTTGCCAATGACAACACGGCCGATATGGTAATGCATATTTGCTTATTTTGGAATGACTCAGAACAGTCTTTTGGCTTCATAAAATTGCTTTTAAAATGAGATGCATAAACACTTATAAAAACACACTACAAGGGCCGATTGAGGTTTATTCGTGTTTTGTAACTATAAAAGGTTTTATGATTCTGAAATGAGACTTCGTGTGCACTTCAACACTAGAGCATTTTAGCAGCGAGAGAAAAATGAAAGATTTATTTGGTAATTATTTGTTCTTTCTCTGTTTTCTTTTTAGTCACAATAGATTCCCTCTACAAGGTGACGGAGGGCGGTCAGTCGGATATCTTTCACCGGCATGCGGATGGGAACTTTGATCAGGCTTGCTGCTTTACGGTTTACCATGGAAACCACATGGAGTCTCTTGACCTGGTGACGTCGAATGCAGAGGAGGCCAGAACCTGGATCACGGGCCTCCGCTATCTGATGGCAGGGATTAGTGACGAGGACTCATTGGCCAAGCGACAACGCACACATGACCAATATCCTTCTGACTGAATCCCTTCTGTTTTTTTGTTGTTGTCACAACCAATTTACAGAAAAGTGGGAAAAAAACCACATTCTAGGTCAATATCATTTTATTGACAGGTTCCTGTCTGCTGATTGGTAAGCGTGCAGTCTTTTTGTCAAAATCGCTTCACCGTGGCATGATGCGAATTATTCTTTTGGCTCATGCAAAAACCATATAATTTAGACATATCATAAGTTATCTCCATCTGAGCTTTCATTTTAGTCTGAGTGTTTTGTCTCAGTGGATATTTAAAACCGTGCCGACAGACCTCATGTCCGGTTTCCTTAACGTGCGTGTTTCACGTGGATGAAGCAGACGTTCGAAGAAGCGGACAAAAACGGAGATGGCCTTCTGAACATCGACGAAATCTACCAGCTTCTTCACAAGCTAAATGTTAATCTGCCACGCAGGAAGGTCAAGCAAATGTTTCAGGTGAGAAAACAACACTGACTCTATGCTGCCAATGCAGTTTATTCCCACGTGCGCACAGAAATGTGCCTGAAATAATAAAAGAAGATAAATGATTAAAATTTTAAGACCAAAGTTTCAGTAAGTGAAGTCGACCATTCTGTTGACCTAAAACGTTTTTACTTTCTACCACATTCTGGGGATTGAAGTGCAAATTGATCGTTTGAATTGATAGTTTTGAGTTGTAATTGGATTTGATAGGCAGGTTGTAGATTTTAAAAACTCTTTTTTTATTTCATATCTTGGCTTGTCTTGTTTTTTATATTTTTTGTAAAGAAGAAGCAGAAAAGCAGTTGTAGTAAAAGAGTCTCAAAATCAAAAGATGTGATGGCAGAATAATTGACTCAAACACTTGCACACATATTACATTGATTCCCAAGTTTTTTGGGGTACAAGTTTTGCAGAAAGAATTCAGATGGAAAGTTCTAAAAGATAAATGCTGTAATCCTAAAATCTTTCTTTCACAACAATTTTAGCAAAACTAGTTTAGCTAACAGTTCCCCCATTGGCTCAACAAAACTGGTCAGCTGCAGATCGGTGAAAGGTTGTTCAGTGAGTCTCATTTGCATTTTTATCTGAAAGAGGCAATTGTCAAAGACTGAGCAGGAAAGAATCACCCAAAATTTAATCTCAGTTGCCATTTCATGAACAGTGTGACAGGCTGAGAGAAATATAAATAAATGAATGAGTGGGTAGTACTCATTCATTTATTTATATTTACTAAGCCAGTAAATATACTAAGCCAGCCGACAGTACTAAGCCAACCAGAGGAGTGTGTGTCAGACTGTGTGTCCTGGATTCTTCTGTTAATGATAAATGGGAGGAGGTGTGACAGGCGGCTGCACAGGTAAAGCCGAACGACAAGCAGTCAACAGGGAAGCTACGGTCATTTCTAATTATATGCATATTTGTTTGGCAATGGTCTCACCTCAACAAAATATTTATAGCTTAGCTTACGCAATGTTTGGGAAACTGATACAAAGGTGGTTAAAAGTGGGTGTGCTCTCATAAGGGCTGAGGAATCGAAGACCACAAAACCCTCTGATTCGAAATAGTCATATTTCATCAGAAAGTTTGGGAAACTGATGCAAAGTCTCAGTCAGAGGTTAAATACAACAAACAACAGTTCTATAATTCATTGGCTCAGGGAGGCCCAATGAGATCTCTTTCCACCAATTTTAAATAGTAGTAAAGCCTGTTGAAAACCATAAATTGTCTCCCTTCCATGTCCCAATTTTGCACTACGTTGTGCTGACCCATCACATAAAATGGATGTACTCTGTGCTTATGCTGAATGTGTGTCGAAAGGTTTGATGCATGAGAAAACCAATGCAAGGTGCTGATGTATTTTTCAACCTAAAATCAAGTTATTCTTAAAATTCATAAAACATTTTTGTCAGGATCACAATGTGTCTTTTAATAATTTCACAATCTTTAATATATAATATAGTTACTTTTTACATTTGGCACCATAATTAAAAATACCCAAAGTCACTTTCTAAACTCTTCCATTTTCTATTACCATTATTCAGTCGACAGATTGACATGCTTTCCCCCCTTTATCCCAGTGTAAAATAACCCAGTAAAATAACTCACTTTTTGGATTGTGACCAACCTGGGAAAGTTGCTGCTTTATTTTCTCCAGTTTATGCTGTGATAGACAGTATCATTGCCATTTTAACAGCTTGTGCAGCCTAAAATACCTAAAATCTGTTTACTTTCTGTTGACACATTCCAAGTCCATCGGACTGATTTATCCTGCTGCTTGCTTTGTGTTTAGATTCTGTGAGTGTGTGTGTGTGTGTGTGTGTGTGTGTGTGTGTGTGTGTGTGTGTGTGTGTCTGTGTGTTATGGGAGCATGAGGGAAGGGATATGAGATTCTGTTGGATTTGTTGTGGAGTCGAAGGGACCCAGCGACATACAGTTAATATCAGACCCTGAAAAGATGCAGTAAGACGGGGGCAGTAAAATCAGCAGAATGGATCAATGTTTAGAGAAATGTAGGCTTAGAAAAGAAAAAATATATATAATTTGTATTGGGGATTTGTTGGTGTTGAATCACTGGTACATTTAGCGAAATCAAATGACAGGGTAAACTCAGGCTCTCAGTCATTCATTTTGATACTTTTTTGAAAAATTTCAGAGATCAGCACACACCATCTTTCTCTCATCGCTGAGAGAAAAATTGCTCTCTCATACACTTCAAATGATTTTCGTATCACTTTTACGAACCCTGAATGGGAAGCAGCTGTTCGGACTGTTTTTTTCAGAAAATGTGACTGCTTCAAACAGATAGAATTATGTCTCTACCTCACATGACAGCTGGCAGAGAGACAAGCTTCTCTTTAGAACTACAATGACTGAAGGTTGGAACTACAACATGGCAGAACACAGTGTTCTCACTCAGTTTTAAGATTTGGTCTTAATCAGTGACAGTGACATGTGAGGTATCACTAACATCTTGTCTTACATTGACTTCCTCCATTCAGTGCTAAATACGTTTAATAAGAAAAATAGCTAAAATGCTAAGGCTACTGATAGCACTAATTACCAACTGCTAATTAGCACTTATCTAAGGCTAATGCTAAGGTAAATGGTAATGCAATGCCTTGCTTCCTATGCATTGCTATGGTAAGTAGCACTTCAAAAGAGCAGAAGAAATATTATGCTTTTTGAACAATAACAATATTTGTTTTTAATCAGTTGGTAAGAGATGAACACATTTTCCGGTAACAAAGTGCCACAAAGTAAACATCTGACTTTTACTTTTGCAAAATTTACCAATTACATTTCTTGTGTATTAACAGATAAACAGTATTTCAAAAGAGCTTATGTTTTCTAAACAACAATTAATTTGGTGTTGAGATGAGCGATTTTTTTCTGGTGACAAACTGCTGACAAGCTAGTAGTATAAATCAGACTTTTGCTTTTATGGAATGTCTGTTTTATAATATATTTACCACCAATGACAAAAAAGAAAAACTTTCACTTTTCAGAAAAACATAACTGCACAATTCTTGTTGAGTAGTACTTATTGTAAGTTAAGTAGTATTTCAAAAGAGCAGAAGAAATCTTGTGTTTTTTAAACAACAATTAGCATTTTGGCTTATTTTAGCTTGTACACTAATTTTAAGATATTGACTGGAGTAACTCCATGTTACTCAACATGCTTGTGACTCTCCACATGCTACTGAGTACATTGTAGCTTACTTTAGAGTTGTTGCTAATTTTCAGCTGCATCTGATGCAAAACTGCATCAGAACGCTGAGTTCAAACGATGGGCACACTTTGGCAGACCCTGGTTAAATTTCTTCAGAAATTTTCTAGTTTCTTTTCTATTTTACATGAATTTGAAAGAATTAAAGTGATTGGGGCATTTGGAGAAATACTTGTTCACGTATGCATGACTGATCTAGATGGTTTTGGCAAAAATGAGGAAAAAAAATACATTTAGCTTATTGCCTACATGAATCCATTGTTGGAATTAAGGTTTGACCCAATAAATTACCAAAAAGAATAAAAATAAAATAAAATAGAAACAAGCTGACCACAATAACACATTTCAGCACATAAACTGAACACAAAGCATTTGCTCCAAGAATAAAGAAAGTCTAAGTTTTTGTCTTTTCAATTTAACAATATTTCATTTATTTATTTTTTGTTTTCATCTTTTTTGTGTTATTTTCTCTTCTATGATGGTGCTGTTGTCGGTTTTGTTGAGGAGGGTGGGGATTTGTGCTTCTTGTGGTTTCTCTAAAGTGGCACTTTACACATTAAATCCTCTGTGCCTGACTGTCAGAATGTATCAACTTAATTTTTCATTTGACTGAATTGTGGTGACACCAACTTTATGTTTACTCATTCCTCGTGAGAAGGGAATCATATTTGCTTTGCAGAGCCACGCAAATCGGCGGATGAGTCGAACGATGACGCACAGAGATGCTCATTTGTATTACGAAATACAAAACAAAACAAAAAAGCATTGTATTGGATAGATGACTAATTTTTAAAGTCAAGAACTTAACATGTTCTGTAGGAAAGCTGTTTTTTTATTTAACATTTAGACACCAACAAGAACTCTTTCTCTTGTACCGAGTAAAACAGTGTAAAATAAAAGAAATCACCTTTTCTCTCTGCTCAGGAAGCAGACACCGATGATCATCAGGGGACGCTGACGTACGAGGAGTTTTCCGTCTTCTACAAGATGATGTCTCTGAGACGAGACTTGTTCCTGCTCATGATGGCGTACAGCGACAGGAAGGACCACCTGACTGTGGAGGAGCTCGCCAACTTCCTGCGCAATGAGCAGAAGGTGAGTAAATAAATCTGGCGGAAGTTTCTCTTAATGTAAAAACACTTTCCCTTCAGTCAGCCTCTTTAATGTGAAATGTTACCATGGAGAAAAAGTCTTCATTTATGTTATTATGACATATGTAATTCCTCATTTGAAGTATCATGACTAAACTGACTTGTTTTGCTGGAGCTCTTGACTTGTTTCATACAATTATCTGATTTATAATCAGTCATTTTGCTGTATTTAATTGTCATTAAGATCTATGATAATCCACATAAATTCTGTAAGCTAATTATTTCACCTTTCTATTGACCAAATGTCATATTATTATAGTCACTATTATTAAAATTAGAAGAAGAATTTACATTATTTTTACATTTCTGGATTTTGCATTATTCTTTTCTCTGTCAACACTTGTAAGACATGTATGTCACTTGCTGTATTTTAGTAAGTAACCATGTTTTGTTGCTTTTTTTGTCCAATTTTTTTATGTAGATGACCAACGTGACGTCAGAGTATGTTGCAGAAATTATCGACAAGTTTGAAGTATCGGATGAAAACAAACAAAGAGGCGTTTTGGGAATAGAAGGTAACGTTCTTGTTGGATCTTCCCTTTCCAAAGCCTCTTTGATGAATTTCCATTCAGCAGATGATTTTCTCTCATCCTGTTGTTTGTTATGGCTTTACTGTATAAGGCTATTTGTTAGTGAGCATCAAAATGACTCAAAATGTAAGACTAAATGTTTCTTTGAACCCTTTTTAAGTGGTGAAAGCCATGCAGAATGACATCCGAGAATACAGAGAAATTGACTTCAAAACTAAAGACAGTTAGGACATTTTGAAAGGAGCAGTATATCATCTTACTTAAAAAAATGTTTAGTCTTAAAACATAAAGATATCTTGGTAGCACTTTATTTAACAGCATGTGCATAAGACTGACATGACACTGTCATAAACATGATGCAAAATCTCTCATAAAAATAAAGAAGTCTTTATGAATGTCTATGACTGTTGTCATGAAGACTCATTCAGTAAATTATTACACTTTTAATGCAAAGTTGCTTTAAAAGTTGCCTTGAAAGTCCATTAAAAGTAACAACATTTTATTATAATGTAATTATTTCCAAAATAATGCAAAGTTGGCACTTTTAATGGACTTTTAATGCAACTTTTAGAGCAACTTTAGATTAAAAGTGTCATTATCTACCGAATGACACTTCATGACAACAGTCAAACATTCATGAAGACCTCTAGACGTTTATAACAGGTGTTATATCATGTTTATGACAGTGTCATGTCAGTCCTATGCACACCCCATCAAATAAAGTGTTACTGATATGTTTCCTGTTGTAAAAATACAGAAAAATAAAAACACAAAAAGGCAATTGCTTATTCATTTGATTTAGTCATAATGTGATGCAAACTGAGCATTTTTCCCAGCATGACCATTTTACTTAGTGTGATGTAGCTGCATTTAATGGCATTTCTTAAACTATGTTAGGTGCTAATGGGAGTTTAGTCAAAAAATTGTGGCTGAGGTGAGAAAGATAAGAATAGCTCAAGAGTTTTTAGGCTGAATGTTGGGCTTAAATTAACTTTACGGAAAAAAAAGATAAAAATCAACAGATTTGAAGTACGACATGTTGTGAGTAATGATTATTTCTAACACATGCATGTCACTGTTTGAATTGTACTGAAAAGTACTGAAATAAATGATCATTTAAATTATAAAACAATTTATTGAGCTGCACTTGTATATTTGTGTTCTAGACTTTTTGACTAATGGAAACACATAAAAACACTTTCAAAATAATTGGCAAAATAAAGAGTTTTAGCCCTGATGATCTTGTTTCATGAAAGACGGGGGGAATACATGTCTATAATATTAAAAATATAAATTATTGCAGCCTAATGAAGTGGCTGAAGGATGACCATGAAGAGGAAAGAGAGGAAGGGAAGGGCACCTCTACTGGGAAAACTGTCTGATTAAAATATGAGGCTTGTGGAAAATAAAAAATGAGACATTGTTGAGGGAAAGAAGGGGAAAGCACTAATCTTTTGTCACTAACAAATGAACGCATACTGTGACTGTCTACTTGATCAGACTATGTCTTCCATTCAACCTGGAAATGTATCAATTTTCATATTGACTGAGCTTTTATTTTACAGCAGCAGTTACGAAGGTTTACACGAATTAGCGAATGTAATGTTCATATATAATTATAAACTGACTCCCACTACCAAAACCAGTGCCGCCTACCTCATTATTCATTATTAAACCGTCTAAATTCTCCTTCCTTTTAAATTTTACCTCCCAAAGCAATTTTTTCGTTATCACTTTGCTTGATTTCCATTTCCATGGTGACGTTTTTACTTATGCGTTGAAGCAGAGACACCCGGTCCTTGAAGCCTGGATTTGACGTAAAACATTGAGATGATAGTCAATTCAATATCTAATTTGATGTGATTCACATTTTGCACAAATGTGTCTTTTAGATGTTAGTGATTAAAAAAAGTGTGAATTAAAAAAAGAAAAAAAACCCACATCTTTTTTGCCAGCCGAAGGAGCTACATGCTAAATATTCTAAAATTTTGCATAAATCAGGCAATGAAATGACAAATGGATGGTGTTTTGTACTCAGAAGTGTAAAAGTCAGATTCTTTGAGATGACACAAATGATAATTTTTCAACAAAACACTCTTTGTGTGTTCTGAACCGAAATCCGAGCACAGAGGTTGAGACTGTGACCAACTACCGAACCCTTAGCAAAGATTTTAAACACCTTACAATCGCTGTTCAGAGTGACTGTCGGTGATTGATATGGATATTCTGCAAATAATTACATTGTAGACTAATAAAAAAGTAGAGATTCAGTGAATAGAAACACACGAGATATGAAAGAGCAGTGTTCACCGGTCAACTTCAGATTTCATTTGCAAATTTCACAACAATTTTATAAATCATAAAATCTCTGCAGGTGAAAATCCTACACAAATATAGCCAAACAAATTTGTTTTTCCAAACCACATAAAATGTATGTCTTTGAACTTTTATATACATGTAAAGCTTATAATAAAGGATAAAGGTCAAGCTTTTACAAAAAGAAGGTGTTTTTTTATATAAGGGTTGTTGCACATAATGTATATATAACTTCTCAGCACGTTCTTTGGATTCAATAAGACCTCTTCTTTCTTAGCGTTGTCACCATTTTTTGTGAGGAAATGGGAACATCCTGTCACTCTGTGGAGCAAAAGCAAAGAACAACCTTGAAGAAGAAGCAGAAACATCTTCTTTTAGCTTTTTAAACTTTTAAACTTTTGAATTCCGAATGCAGAGTAGTGAAAAAAAACAACTATTTTAAACAAATTACAGTAAGCTTTAGTAAAATTTCACATCTTTCCATGATTCACATTTCAACATAGTTGAATCTCCAAAAAGTGAGTTTAAGATGCTTTGATGCCTTCCAGATCTCAATTCAAAGTGACCAAATCCATGAAGGAACCGCCTCTCATCCATTTATTTACATTTTATCCTGCTGCTGATGTCTGAAATGAGTGTGGCGCTTACTGCCACCCAAATATTTCCTCCTGTTGCAGCTCTTGTCTGCTCTCAATCTGTTTGATGATGCTGCTTGTTCGTTAAGCCGAGCTCAACAAGACCGAAAGTGGTGGGATAAACAATGCCACGGGGAATCGTCTCGTGTGAATAATAAGTGTGTTTACCGCATTTCGCTATCTCATAGTTCTTTGGAGTTTATCGCCTGGCAAACACATTGGCAGACAGACAATCACCACGTTAAGCATGACATAAAAGCCCTTTTTTGTGGACGAGGGAAGCGTCGGACTCAGTAGATGCAGATGGCACACGGTCTGGTGCGATTCCAAGCCGATTTATCTTCTTTTGTTCCTCCAGGCTTCACGAGTTTCATGCGCAGCCCAACGTGCGACATCTTCAACCCTTTGCATCACGAGGTCAACCAGGACATGGAGCAGCCGCTGTGCAACTACTTCATCGCCTCCTCTCACAACACGTACCTGACCGGAGACCAGCTCCTCTCGCACTCCAAGACGGACATGTACGCCTGGGTGCTGCAGTCCGGCTGCCGCTGTGTGGAAGGTGCACTCGTGTCTGCGTTCGTACCGAAGAAAAAAAATGAAAAAGAAGAAAGAAAAAAAAAAACGTCTAGTGGAAATTCTGTGTTATGTTAATAATGGCTCAGTCAGGATATCATTTCTGCCATCTCACTTGTCATCCTGTCATGGATCAGACGGAACAGCACCATCATTTATGCTATTAGTAACACTCCGGGTTTCTCTTACTATGACTAATCAATATGTCTGCTGTGAAAGTAGACTATTGCAATCCGTGTTTTTTTCCCCCCTTGACTCCTTATTGTTACGACAAATTCATTTAAAACAAAAGTGTCAGTTCGGTTTTACTGATTGCTGTCAAGAATCTTTTTTTTTATGTCTAGGATGTCCCCTGCTATTTAAAAAACTAAATTAATAACCCCCGAAAATAGTTGTTAAAACTCAGGATAAAGTAGTAAAAAATGCTGCTGTTTCACATTAGAAATAAATAAATAAATAAATACTATTTCTGCCCAATACTAATTTATTTTATGTCATTTTCCCACAGTTGATTGTTGGGATGGACCCGACGGAGAGCCGATGGTGCAGCACGGATACACGCTGACGTCCAAAATAACATTCAAGTCCGTTATAGAGACCATCAACAAATACGCCTTTGTAAACAACCAGTAAGTCAGAGCTGCATGTTGCTAACCCTAGAGGATGAGAAAGGAAGTTTGTGGGCACAAACTTTACTGTAACACTCTTTAAAAAAAATATTTTCATTTATGGAAATATGCAATTGCAACACACTTTTAATTAACCAAGATCAGCGCAGCAAATGTTTTAAAGTGCGCGACTTCTAATCAGCTTTTCAGACAGCCTCATCACGCACAACATGGCTGCTTGTGATGAAGCTGTCTGACAGGTTCTGATGGTGTCAGAGACAGGAAGGCGGTCAGCCCTCTGAAAAACTCAGCTTAAGGTTTATGCGGGTGAACAACCTGATGCCACGCTTTCTGCCCTGCAGTATTGACTGGTTTTACACAAACATATCTAAGTACAAAATTATATAAATAAATAAAATACAAAAGCTATAAAAACAAAAACAACTTTTTTTTTTCAGGAACTGTGATTCTGGGAGTAATTAGCACCTATAAGTGAACCATCTGCTGAGCGGAGCGTCGTCTGGCTCCCCGAGGAGCGGCTGATTGTCTCTGTGGGGCCCGACGATACCTAAACAAAGTTGTGACTGATGTGGTTTCGTGCTGACATATTGGCCCACTTTCACTACTCACAGCTTCTCATCTTGGCGGTGGCTGAGTTATAAAGATGTTTATTTAATTCAAATACAGGCACTGTTTCAGCTTAATTAAGCCAAACTTTGCTGCCTCATCCTGCCGACTGTTGGAAATGTAAAATTAGATTAAAGTCAAGTGTCCTAATTAAAGTTGTGCAGACGTAACAAGCAATTAACGCATGCTAGTAGTTTAAAAATACAGCGAGGTGCTTTTTTGTCGATTCGTCAAAAGCAGAAGAATTACAAAAAAGACATTACATTTCTCAAGTGCACCTTAATTTTTTTGATTTTTTTTAATGTTGCCGTCTGAACTTCAAACTAAACTGCTAAAGTCTGGTTGCAGCTTGTTATTTGTTAGTCTATTAATCTATTTATTTACCTTTACATGCTGGGCTGTGTATAAACACACACAAAAAATAGTTTTTGACATTTTTAAATACATTTTCCATAAAGCTACATACATGGAAAAAAAATCAGGTTACATGAAAAAAAAATCAATATTTAATTAAAATGTTTCAAATCCTCTGATATTTAACATGCATAATTGCTGCCTTTGTTAAATACTTAAGCCTTCTGAATTAAGATAATGCAAATAATATAGAATTTATAATTCTGTATTATTTATTTTTTATCTTTTGCCTTACGCTCTTTTCTTTTGCCAAACATGCTGGTGTGTTGCTAATATGCTGCAAATTTACAAGTGGTAGAACAAAAAGCTAAAACTACAAAAAATATATATATTTGTATGTTAAGGGTTTAAAAGCTGTCTTTTTCCTAAAGAGTTTACTCAGAATAACACAATACTCTTTTTTTTAAGCCACTCTGAAATTTTATCTTCCAAAACGTAATTACTCTGAACCCTGTTTCTGCCCTGGGTTGTTTGTTGTGGGTTTTTCCCATGTTGGAGCTGCTCATATAAATTACCTATTTATTTAAATTATCCACTAAAGATAAGGTCATGTGACCTGCTCCTTCCTGGTTGACTGCAGCAGATTGTTGCCAAGCAGGAGAAAGGAACGTAAGAAATTAACTTTGCAAAGTTCTCAACCTTAAAACTTATCAAATTTTCACAACAGCTTCATTCTTAACGTAACGTTCCCTCATCGGTTAAATTTCTATTTCTTTTTTTACACTAGTGGATGAGAAGACGGGGGATGTAGAGGTTAAAGAATGGTCCCAACACAATTTTGTAAAGTACTTTTTTAAGGATATATTTCTTCATCTCAGACTCTCCAAAGACAACACTCACCTTTGCTAATTAGAAAAAAAGTCTCCATGAACTCACGCCTTATTAATTTCCAATCTTTCATAAAACTGACAGATTAATAAACTCAACACACTTTGCCTTATCATTCATTGTCTCCCTTGTGTCTGTCCTGCTTCCTGTTTCCACCAGAAGACAAAGCTGATAGTTTATCCTCATGCTGTTGTGATTAGTAGCCTCAGGGCAACATTTCACTGCAAAAAAACAAAAAATCTTACCAAGTATTTTTGTCTCGCTTCAAGTGCAGATAGCCTAGTACTCTTAAAACAAGACGAAGCTAGCTTACAAGCAACTTTTCAGCAAATTATCATATCTTGTTTTAGGTCAATAATTTCTAAAAATAGATATCAAGTAAAAGGACGATTAGATTTTTCCACCTTTGGATAAAGAATGTCTGTATCCATCTGAGCTACTTTACGGTTTTATGGAAAAGGTAGATTGAATGTTTCCTTGGTGATGTAAGTGACACTCAGAGACATTACTACATTTACAAACACACACATGAAAATACTAAAGAAGAAGAAAAGGTGGATTGCAACCAAGGTGAAAAATCAAACTGGGAGTTTTTGTTTTCCCTGTGCTTCTAATAAGTATTCAGGTATTTTTTGGCACTTTTGAGCAAACTTTCTCTCCCTATCATCCTTCCTTTAGATATCCAGTGATTCTGTCCATCGAGAACCACTGCAGCATCCAGCAGCAGAAGAAGATTGCCGAGTACCTACGGGAAATCTTTGCAGACAAGCTGGATGTGGGAGAGGTGCTGAGCAGAGACTCCAAGACGCTGCCCAGTCCGCACAGCCTGCAAGGGAAGATCCTCATCAAAGTAAGGACACATCAGTGGACACTTAATAGCGGGACGGACTGGGCGTCTGTGTTTTTCATTTTTAAAAGCCACAAAATGGGAGGAGGACTTATTACTCACTTTTTCTACTTCCACCCTCCTTCTGGTTCCTTTCACTCAATGTGGAGAATAAAGAGGAAGTGCTCATTATCTGTCGATATATTTTTTTTACCTAATGTGTGTTACCAAGGGTGGGGAGAGAGTGATCAGAACTGCATGGCCACTAATTACTTCCTGTGAAGAGGATGAGGAGAAGGAAAAGTGAGAGGAAAGTAGGTCATTTTATTAATCATAAATGGGACGGAGGGGAAGTGGAAGTTTCTGGCATAAATTAACTCGGCGACAGACTGCTGGCTTAAATGTTTTGTATCGTATACAGTGCAAACAGCAGCTAATTGGTGACTCATTTGGGGTTGTCATGCAATATTTTTTGTATTTTTTTTTCAAATACTGCCAATTTTAGCAATGGAAAAAAAAGTGAATCAGTTTTATATTAAAGATAGAATGTGTAATAAAACTCAGCTTAATCTTTTTGTACCCAGATTAGAATTTTTCTTTAAATTAAGAGGTACAAAAAGTCGAATTTCAGGCAATTTTTTCCCGAAACACAAAAGTTGTCACAAGTTTCATTGAAGCAAAACAATAAAGAAGAAAAAGTGACACTGAAAAGTCGGTGCAGGTCGTTGACAATTTCGGGAGTTTTTATGATGTTTGTGCTCAATGTTTTCACAAATATGAGAAATTGCACTGAAAAACGCTTCGCTCTCCAGTTATCTGTGTCTTAAAAAGTTTTAATTTGTAATTCTGAAAAACGCTGATGCTAATTAATCCTCTTTAGTTGCCTGGTGTTTGTAATAAGTTTTAAAAAGACACAATGCTGTGCAAAATTATAAAGGCGTCCCTCTATTCTTTTTACTTTACCACGATCAAACACTCAGACTTTGATGTCATTCTATTAAACTTGCCTTAAGAGTTATACAAGCCTTCTGAAGGGTTTTGCGTCGT
Organism: Poecilia picta; assembly: GCA_033032245.1. Classification (NCBI taxonomy): domain Eukaryota; kingdom Metazoa; phylum Chordata; class Actinopteri; order Cyprinodontiformes; family Poeciliidae; genus Poecilia; species Poecilia picta. Next base: position 8,266,734 of record CM065365.1, read on the forward strand.
TAAAGTTTACAGTTTTCCTGCTCCAGCACGTAACTCAAGCAAAAGTATTCACAAAAATACTTGGCACCTTACAAATTTCCCCTATCTTTACTTTTTTTGTCACATTCACATGTTGCATATTATTTTCAAATTCTGATATCAGAGAACGACTACCTGAGCAAAAGAAAGCAAACAATACATTTTGATTTCACTTATCAAGTGAAAAAAAGCAATCGAAACCATCAAGACAGGAGGCTGCTGCAGCCAATACTATTTCATTTTGTCTGGGAGTGTCTTTATAAAGGCTATGAATGTTAAACTGTGTGGAATAAACACGGGTTCATTACGTCAATGCTTAAAGTCTATAAATTAGTTTTGCAAACCATAGATGATCAGGAATCTGGATACTGAACATTTGAATCTATCGCATCAAATACTCTGGACAAACTACTAATCTTGTGGGTCATACTCACAAGATTGTGATTTTTTATCTTTAATTGGTTCAGTTAAATAAATTGGTAACACTTTATTTGAAGGGGTGTGCATAAGACTGACACGACACTCTCTTAAACATGACATAACATCTGTCATGAACATAAAAAAATCTTTATGAATGTTTATGTCTGTTGTCATGAAGTCTCATTCGGTAAATAATAACATGCAAAGTTGGGCTGCACAGTGGCGTAGTTGGTAGAGCTGTTGCCTTGCAGCAAGAAAGTTCTGGGTTTGATTCCCAGCCCCAGTCTTTCTGCATGGAGTTTGCATGTTCTCCCTGTGCATGCAGGGGTTTTCTCTGGGTACTCCGGTTTCCTCCAACAGTCCAAAAAACATGACTGTTAGGTTAATTGGTCTGTCTAAATTGTCCCTAGGTGTGAATGTGTGTGCATGGTTTTTTGTCCTGTGTGTCTCTGTGTTGCCCTGCAACAGACTGGCAACCTGTCCAGGGTGACCAAGCCTCTCACCCGGAACATTAGCTGGAGATAGGCACTAGCACCCCTCCCGGCCCCATTAAGGGACAAGGGTGTAAAGAAAATGGATGGATGGATGATGCAAAGTTGGCACTTTTAATGGACTTTCATTGCAACTTTGCATTAAAAGTGTCATTATGACAACTGTCATAAACATTCATAAAGACTTCAAGTTCATGACATGTTATGTCATGTTTTTGTCAGTGTCATGTCAGTCTTATGCACGCCACTTCAAATAAGTGTTAGCAATAAATTATGTCTTTATACAGCCTACTGGTGACAAAGTGCCTAAAAATGTACTTTCAAATGGTAAGTTTTTACTGTTATGGAGAGACGTTGTTTCATCCTTTGGGTTTTGGACCCTAGAAAACCCAAGCCTGAAAGGTCAACGCGTCTAAGCTCAGTGGCTGAACAAGCAAACATGTTTTTGAAAATAGTGAGGTACTGACCAGAAATTGTTTAAAAAGTAGTTAAAATGACTTTCGGAAAGCCTGAATAAATATTGACTCAGAGTGGATACCTAGTCTGAGAAAAAAGGGACCAGAAACTCTTAAGCAACAGTACTTGAAGTTTGATTTTATTTTGTTTGCCTCATAAAAAACATACAAAAAGTTGATAAAAGTTCAAATCTGCAAGTGACCCGCCTATTCTCCAATCTTTTGAACTCAAGATTTAATTTTTACACCAAATTAAGTGGTTTTTCATTGTTTTTTTACATTTAACATTGAAGGTTTTTCTAGTTATTACATTACCGTAAAACAGAAAGGTTGTACAGGGGCTTAAAGCAGATCGTACGGTCTGCCTTACCTGACAACATTACTGAGGGGAGCACACCGGCTGGGAAGCGGCGTAGGTCCATCTGTATGTTTATTTGAAAGAATTGTCATGTCTGAGCCTCACATGCTTATCTCTCGTTAGCACCTGCCGCGCTCTGAACCAGACAGGTGCTCAGGAAGAGCACCGGTGCTTCGGTGCGTTTGACATACCTGCACTCGAAGTTAGCCGAGCGCGCTTAGAAAAATAAATCAGACGTTGCTTTGGTGGCATCAAATGTCACATCTAGATTACTGAAGGCTTCCAACAATTATTAGATTATCAAATAAACAGTCTTTGTCTGTTGTGCGAAGACGGTCTGTATTGTTGGATTCCTGGTTTGTTCGCTTCAGGTCAGATGTCTTTGAAAAAAAAAAAAGAGCGATATCGATTTTCTATAAAGGCCTTTTACTGCCCCCTTCTTTCCTCTCCTCCTATCTGCCTCTTGTTTGCCCTGTGGGCCAGCAGAGCCGGGATGGCACAGCAGTGCAGAAAGAGATATTTAATAAAAAGGTTTTTGAACCATCACACGTAGAAAGCAGGGTGCTAGACTGCTTGTGGCAGCGGTGGAAGCGGAGGGCGGCGGTGCCTGGCCAGGAGGGCGGGTAAATGTACCGCAGGAAGCTTTAAGCCTCCAGTTTTTATTAGGAGAAGACGCTTGGAAAATCCTGACTCCCACTCACACTTTGAGAATGGCTCACTAATGGGCTTTCAGTGCGTCCAAATAGCTTCTTAGGGAGTTTCACGGGGATTCTGCAGATGTTTGTGTTTTCCTGAGTAAGAGATATAGTATGTGCCCTCTGGAGTGCCTAAATGTGGCAGAATTTGTTTTCGCTATGGCTGTAAATTCGGACCATCAGGGACAATAAGGTTGCCTAGTGTACAGTGCTGTGAGAAAATATTTGCTCCTTTACAGGTGTTGCATTTTTTTGTCATGCCTAAATATTATCTTTGATGGTTATATGAGGCAGATGATCTCTGAAAAATATCAACCTCCTCTGCGTCTTCCTCTGTGGCCCTAACTGCAGAGATAAACCACTTGGTCAGAAACAACCAATCAGAGCCAGGAGGAGGGTCTTAACGCTGTCTACGCACTGCTAGGCTACGGCGAGCTCCCTACATTCAGAACCTGTCCTGAATGCTCAGTCTCGTTAGCATAACCACCGATGATGGTTTTCCTGCAACTGTAAGTTGATTCTCCAGCATCAGCACATTGTTCAGCCAGTACACGAGCATGACTGACAGCACCAAGAGCTTCCTTCTGGCTCTGATTGGTTGTTTTTGACCAAAACACAGATTATCTGCCTCTCATAATAGTGTCACGACATGGTGACGGTTTTAACAAATAATTATAAAAAAAGGCATATTGTTTATAAAAGTTACATAATGCAGCTTTCACCACAAAGCTCATCATTGAACAATAGGAGAGTTCCAAGACAAAATAACCGTAAAAAGGAGAAAAACAAGCTGCAATTTCCCAAAAACACCTCAGTAGGACTTTTTGGAAGATCCTGTTCCATCTGATGTAAACCTAAAACACATTTTAAGTTCCAGAGTACCATATACTGACAGCAAAACATAACAGTGGTGGGAAAAGAGTAGATTCCCTCCTTACTGCACGGAGAGATACTCAACACCGAATTGTTGGGCTTTTATTTTTAAACCATCCCCGAGGTTCGACCTGCGTGGGCTTCTGCATGTAAACAGAACACTGAAGGGAGGAACCGCGCTGCCCTCGGCGCGGAACATCCGACGATCAAACGAGTGAGTTTCTCTCTTCTTCTTTCCCTCTATCTTCTCTCCGTCCAGGGGAAGCGCCTGCCTGCCTATCTGTCTGCGGACGCCGAGGAGGGGGAGGTGTCTGACGATGACAGCGCCGACGAAATCGAAGAGGACTTCAAACTCAAAAGCAGCAATGTAAGCTGCAGGAATGTGACTGTGTGTCTTATGTGTTAAGCAAGCATGACTTTTATTCAGTCCTAAAACGTTGTGGCAGTGAGATTCTCAAACATGTCAGCCATGCAAATGTGACACTTGAATCTCCGTTAATCTTTTATTTATAAGACTAATCTTAAACTAATCTGTCAGTCATTGCAAAAACTTAATGAGCTGCTTCACGGCTTTGCGCATCTGCAACATTAGCTCAGTTTTAATTTAATTTAATAGATTGTGTTATTAGATATCCCCTTTCATTTCAGTTTAGTTTTCATTTTGATGAATGCGTGATGGGTGGCGGTGCGGCTGAGGCCGAACTAGAACACGGAGTTCTGATTTCAGCGGGGTTGAAGTTTTGCTCTACATTTTATTCCTTTAGTTTAGTGTTAGTAAAGTGACTAAACAAAGACGGGCAGCAGGTTTTACATGAATCTGTTCAGCACAGAGAGTCTCTGGCAGATGTGTTGAAATCTGCAATTAAAAGATGCTCTGGAGTAAAAGAGAGCAAACTTCATGGCTACAGATTTAACTTTAGATTTGTGTAGAAGTATTTAATCAAAAAACAGAAAATGCATTATTGGCAGGCATTTAAGACAAATGAAGACAGATGGATCCTTTTAATTTATTAAGATTTAAAGACACATTTAACAACAAACCCAACAAATTATTAGAAATGCAAACAGATCATTTAGTATTTGAATATATAAACATAGAAAGCTATACAATTGTAGATCCCAACCATCCTGGTCACTTAAAACAGAATCCTCTGTTACATCAAAATAATTTGGTTTCTCAGTCTGTTTTTTTTCACTTCGTGTTTCTCGGCCAACAAATGGATCCACAGCATATTTTTCAACCCTGTCCAGGTAGCAAAACTGATGGTTAGTTAATGTGATCTTGATGATGCTGCAGTTGAGATAATGACTTCAGTAATCGGCCAGCGATGTTTGTGGTAATTATTGTCAGCAATCTTTTAGGATAACCAAAGCTTAATGATGCAAGTAGAACAGAAAAAGAAAGTGAAAACTGAAGGAGTGTTTTAATTTCTCTTTTGAATTCAACATGAGGTTTTACACCTGCGTAACTAACATCGCTGACATTTTCACTGCAAATCAGATTCACGTGGCTCGCTCACTCGCTGAGCGCACGCTGTTTTCACATTCATCCTTAGTCATCATGGTGTTGATATTGTCTGGCACTGCGGTGCCAGGAACATCATTTCCAAATTTCAAATGGGGAGAAAGCACTGGTCTTATTCTCCAGTTTGGTTTCATGAGCGTAGAGTCGTTTCTCTTTATTAAGCTGGCGCCACGATTCTGCAGATGCCACAGCAGATGATCGTCGCCATTTTGAAAGGGAAGTTGGCAGGTTACTGGGAGTTTCTGCCTTATGCTCATTACACCAGTACGCTTCCACAGCAGTGACTTGGTAGCGCTGCACCAATAGACTGACGCGTCTTTGTTGCGGAAAAGAAACTATTTCACCAAGCACTGTCAGGTGAAATCACTCAATCAGGTTTATTCATATATCGTGCACAATACAGAGAGCTTGTAGGACAATCAATAATGAAGCAGGTCTTGGTAAAAAGCAAGGATAAGGAATTAAAAACAAGGTCTGCTTCTGATCCAGCTGCAGAAAACAACTTCCAAGCTTGTACATGTAACCCAAATAGTTATTTTGGTGAGAGTTCACAAGCATTTAATACAACATGATGAGCAGATGTTAACTGGTGGTAATTTATTTTCCACCACACCCTTTATGCAAAAGAGACGGAAGTGGTGTGGAGAGAATGTATTTTGTTTTATTGCTGATGATTAGCATGCCACTGTCGTCTGACATTTAGTGCTCAATGAAATGAAGGAGAGACAAAGAAACAGAGGTACTACCGCAGATGCAGACGTCTAATTGCAGGTCGTCATGCAGCAGAATGACAGAGTGTTGCTCGTCCTCTGGGTAATTTATTCTTTGCCTTTGGATTCGCAGTCAAAAGTGAAAATTTTAGTGTTTTTGTCTCTTAGGCATTTCCTAGTTCTAAAAAAGAGATTATAAAGCCCTTAGACTTTGCACATTTTGCCACAATGCAACCATATACTTCCAATTTCTTTTATTAGAATTTTCTTTTCCACAGAGACGTTAGGTTTGCTCTTGTCTTTGGCTTTCTTTTCTCTATTACTCTTACATAAACTCTAACATTTACACTCCACAAACTCTAACACTCCACATCACCTAAAAATTCTGAGGAAACGTTTCTTCAGCAGGAATAAGAAAACTAATAGGAGTTTGTGGAAACATGGGTTGAGATGGAAAGAGGAAGAAGAAAAAACAGGGCAATCTGGAAGAAACCTTGATTCAGGCTCCCAGACACTGGAGCGGTCCACTGTCTCACAACCAGGAGCATCAAATCTGTATTCATGTGTTAGAGTGACACAGTTAATGTCTGGATCTGAGTTCAATTGAGAGAGTCCTTTACAAGACTTGGAAATTGCTCTTCATGGATGTTCTTCATCTAATTGGACAGAAACTTCAGTTAGTTTCCATAGAACAAGTGGCAAATAAAATATCTGTATCTGTGTATCCTTTGACCAAAAAGATTGTGCAAATTGGAATTACAAAAATAAATTCACTAAATGGACACACTCCAGTTTCAAAACAACTAAAAAAAAGGTTTTTTTACACTAGGATGAGTTGGTTTTTCAGCCAAATCGACATTGTGTATTTTACAAAACTACAAACCTTTTTTACGCAGTTTGCAAACAGCAGCAACGCCCTTATTTGTCGCCACTGGTGGCCTTCATGGAAAATGAGCAACTGGCTACACCAGAAGCCTCACAGCATCATCAACAGCTCAGTTTGTCGGCTCTTCTGTAAAATAAGACTACAGTTTCCACAAAATGTTGCATCTGCTCCCAAATTATAAAGGACACTCATCTAAGTGTTACCATCTATGGTTTTTAATGACTTATTGCTTGACCAGGCTTATTCATGTGTGATTTGAATTGCATTTCTTATTTAATGGAAACATCACAATTGCAAAATTGTGATTTAAAAAAAAAACATTATCAGAAATAGAAAAGCACAGCTACTGTCTAGATGTGCAAAGCTGGAAGAGACATGCCCCAAAGAATTGGCAGCTGTTACTGCTAGGAGTTACACCAATTAGTCGACTAGTCGATTCTTTTCTCTGCAATGACTTTTTTCTGGGGCAGTCGACTAGTCGCAATCACGTGGCAAAATAAAATTTTCCAAGGAAATGAAAGAAGGTGGACTAGGTGAGTTCGTCAGAAAGCTCAAATTGTATAAAAATGTAAATAATTTAACAAAGACAAACTATAAATTACAGCATAGGCTCCCGCAATAGGGGCGTTGCGTGGCGCGGTGGTTAGCGCGGCGCCCCGCATAGAGGCTCCAGCCCGCGGCAGCCAGGAGTCCGACTCCCTCCCCCCATTCGCCGGGCCCAGACCTCCCCGCCCTCCCCGACCCCCCACAGCCAGATTGCTGTCAAATAAACTAGTGCCGAAAAAATACTTAAAAAAATAAAAAGACTATAGAGTAATGTGCGACAACGCGTCATGATGTCAGGCTTTTTTTATCCCCCCAACTGATCAGCGTCATCCTGCGTATTGAAGCGTCTAACCTGGCAGCTTTACGCTCTTATAAAAATATGGTTTGACAACATCTGTAAACTAAGTCCAAGCTTCATCCTAAGGGTCTGATAGAGCCGATCTCTGTCTCCATCTGCATGTCGGTTCAGAGCCGAACCGACATTGACGGAGTCAGCAGAGCTTCCTGCTACGCAGGTGGTTTTGTTGAATATAACTGTAACCAAACGGGATCCGTTCATAGTAAGTTTGGCTTGTGATGTTCCAAAAGCACCATTATGGTCAGTGTGATAGTTTGACTCCTATAGGAGCAGCTATCCAGAGATCATCAGTATCAGCCGGTTTTTGGAAATAAAAAAGTAGTCAAACCGACTTTGTGCAACGAACTTTTCACCGCTGCTCACGAAGAATGATCTGTTTAGACTTAGTAAAAGCGGGAGAAAGGGATGAGGGCGGGGAGGCGGTGTCAATATTTGCAGTAAAAATAGCTGATAAAGCCTCCAAGTCGTTCTAAAAGTTTTTTGCGCTTACGTCACTATGACGTCACCGCGACTAGTCGACATCGACTCGACTATTGTCACGATGTAGTCGACCTTAAAAAGTATGTAGTCGTTCAACCCCTAGTTACTGCAACAGCAGGCAAAGCGAGTTAAAATAAGCCAACGCACGCCAGGTTTACAGATTTTAACCCTTTCATGTATGAATTATGATCGTTTGTGTTTTTCCTTCTTTTTATTTCCTTAAGGCATAAAACAAATATTTTTTGTAAAAAAAAATCTTTATTTATTTTTTTTAGGTGATCAATTGTAATTTTCTCCAAATACAAAGTTATTTGAAAAATACATCAGTAGTATTGTTCTTTAAGGGTATCTGATGTCACAATATTTTTTTTCTACAGTAGAAGGAGGGACCGGGTCGGTTGGCATGCTTTTCTGTCTGTCGACCATATTGGATCTAACAAAAATAATTTCTTGCATTTGCAGCTGATGGCCAGCAGTTGACAGTGTATTTTATGAAGTGTCCAGTTCAGTGGGCTGTGTTCATAAAAATCCACAAGAAGGACAAGAAAATGGCTTTTAGACAGCTGTTTACTGTAGTGACCGCTATGGTTAATGTGTGTATTTGTTTAAAAATACTGTGTACAATTTCCTTTCACCAAGTTCATCAGTGAAATGCATTCCTCGGGAAAACCATAAAAGATTGTGGTTGTAATCTGTCAAAATGTGAAAAGGACATTTTTGCCAGCAGTCAGAAACCTCCTTTCAGGCCTGGCACCTTGAAATCTGTTTCAGTTTGCGCTCTGTCTCGAAAACTGAGCTCTCCCTTCCTCTTAGGGCAACGGCAATCACCAAGTGGAGTCTCACATCAGAAAGAAACTGGATTCTCTTCTGAAGGAGTCTCGGATCGTGGACAAGGAGGACACCGACAGCTTCAGCATCCGAGCTCTGCTCCGAGCCACGCACCAGGGCCTTCAGAAGAACCTGCGCCAGGTACGCACAGCCCGCCCAAAGGCAAGTGAGGCGGCTTCCGGGAGCCGCACTCGTGGAGGAGAAACCCTTCGTCAACATGTAAAGAGAACGAAGCGAAGAGGAGGGGAGTAAAAGTAGGTCATCATGTTAGTCACGGAGGAGGGTTCGGGGAGTAAAGGAGCAGACCAGCTCCTGCATGGTCAAAACGTACACGGCCAACAGATCGCAGAGCTCCTCCGCAGGGTTTCCGCATCTTCATTCGAAGCATGTCAAAACGGGAAGAGAGTGAAGACGGTCCATAAAAAAAGAAAAAAAAAAAACAACCTCTGAAATGTTGCTTAATATTTCATTTTGTCGCTCGCGTCTTGTCTTATTTTTAGAGATTCTCGGTTTCCCGCCTGCCGTCTCGGCGCGGTGGGTGTAAGTGCATCAGGGTTTCCTATCCGCTCTAATGTAGTCCTACATCGGCGGTGATCCCCTTCACCTCATTCTGTCTCTGAGGCTTTTTCTCTCCAAGTGTTTCTAGCTGGTTTGTTTTTGCAGCTCTCGCCCACTGGCTCTCTTCAGCTGTCTGATGTTTTATTGAGCTCTGTTTGTTGCGCCTACTTCAGCTCCGAGGCTTTAGGCTTTAAATGACTCTCTAGGTGCTAATGTGTTCGGTGTTTCACTACCTAATGAAACCCAGATATGAATACAAACAAAAAAAAAATGCTTGCCGAGGTAGAAAAGGAGGACCTGAATATCTTTTCTGCTTTTTTTTTCTTCTTTGTTCAGAGCTCAAAAGGAGTTCTGAAGAAATCCCAAAGCAGATCCCTTATCACAACACTGAAACAGAAGGTAAGACACAGGAAGACGGGCTTTCTCCGTTTTTTATTTTATTTTATTTTTTTAAAAACATTTCTTCTTTTTATGCGTTTGTGGAGAAGTTCATTTAAATTTAGTTTAGCAGGAGAGAGGCAGGAATATTTTGCTTGTGTTCACCTAAAAACATCGACATAATTGGTTGGCTGGGTTATAGTTGATTGGTTCTATCGCAATGCTGTTTACAGATGTTTAATGTTTCATCCTTTTAAAAGTTTTCCATTTCCTAGGAAATTTTGAAGACATTATTCTTTTTTGCTTTAGATTTGTTTTAGTTTTTACTCTCTTCCTTCTGTCCTCCCAACATTATACGTCACTTTTCTTCTCTCATCCCTGCTTTCCTTGTGCAATGTTTTCTTTCACTCAAAATGCACTTTGTCACATTACTCCTTGATTCACTTCCTGCTTCCTTCCTTTTCTTTATTTTTCCTTTATTCTTACATGCTTTCTTTGTGTCCTTGTGTCCTCCCATATCTCCTTCAGTGCGTCTTTTCAGTTTTGTCCTTCCTTGATTCATTGCTTTCTTTATTCCTGTCGTAATTCCTCACATGTACCATTCTGTCATTTGTAACTTCTTCCTTATTCCTTCCAATTTTCCTTTTCCAATCTTTCTTTGTGTCCTTTCCTTCCTTTGTTGTGCCATGGCTCTCTTCCTTCTTATTTTCGATCTTTTCTTCCTCGTTTATCTAAGTTAACTTCTTCCCTCCATCTGTCCATCTCTTTGTTTCCTTCCCTTCTTTTTGTCATCCTGTCTTGCTCTCCTTCCCTCCTTTTGTAGCTTGAGAAATACATCAGTAGTATTGTTCTTTGTTTGTTTGTTTCTTTCTTCGTTTCTTTCTTTCTTTCTTTCTTCTTTCCATCTTTCCTTCCTAGGCTGGACTGAGTCATTTAAACAAGAATCAGAAAATGATAAAATATAAGAAAAATGCTAACATAAAGCACTGAGTGACATTTTGAATGGGAGGCAACATAATTTTGTGCCATTGAGCGTCGATTGTATTAATTTAAGTAAACAATAGAGAATCTAAGATTTGCATGATAATGCAGATCTAAATATGCTGTATTAATTTAAATTTGCCCTGCCGTCGTCTTCATCTTTGATGAAAGCTTTCCCATCTGAAATGTTGTGAAATATTGATTTCGTAGCTCAAAGTTTTCATTATCAGCCACATTCCGTCCTCTTGCAGGATTTTTTCTATCCTCTTTTCCCTCCTGCATTTACCCACTCAGGTTTCCACTTCAGTCTTTTATGCCTCCCTCTTTGCATATCATGTGCCCTCCCACGTCTGTGTCAGTGGTTGTGTGCATGCATGTGTGTACTGTATACAAATGTGCACACACACACATACTGCGGTGTGTCTGTTGGAAATCTAAACACTATAATTACTAAACATTTCTAATCTTCTCAGCCCCCCTTCACTCCAGTAAGGCTCCTCTCTTAAAGAAATGAAATACTGTTGCTATTACGCTAACACACATTCAAACTGCTACTGCTAAAGCACACAGCACACAGTGCTATTTAGTACGACGGACATAATTTACTAAAGACACTCGTGCTGCAGCCCTCTGGCCACTGAAGAACCGCCGGGCTGGGATCGAGTAGGTGGCTTCGTACGCGGTGCGCCATATATTTAGCAGATTTTCCAGGTTGTCCGCTGAAGGCAGAGCGTACCTACACAACAGAGAATACATTTCTGCTTTTTAACTTCCATGTGTGTTTCAACACTTCCAGAGGCACTCCAAGTCCAGGCTGGCATGTCAAAGTGTGGAGAAGGAGGAAGAGGTTCAGGAAAGGTCCGGGAGAGAGGCTGGCGGACAATTCAACAGGTGACCTTTGAACTGCTTCACCACAACGCTCAGTGGGTGCCTCCAGAACGGGTGGCTGGACAGGGTCACTGAAAAGGAAGCATAGAGCATAAAAAAATTAATTTATTAAATTATTATTATTATTATTATTATTATATATTATTATTATTATTATTATTATTATTATTATTATTATTATTATTATTAATTAATTATTATTTATTAATTATTAATTTATTTATTTAAATAATGTTAAAAATCCCAATGTGTCATCAGCATACAGTGAATTCTGCTTCTTAGTTTACACACTTTATGACTTCTAATAATATTTTTGACATACATACTTATATGTAGCAGGATAGATATTCATACTCACAAATAGACAAGTAATTTTTTAAATTTATATAATTTGAAAACAGAGACTAGAATTAACATAAAAAATAACCACCTGCCCTTTAATATTATATATATATATATATATATATATATATATATATATATATATATATATATATATATATATATATATATATATATTTTTTTTTATTTATTTATTTATTTATTTTTTTTTCAGGCTACAGTGATGCTGTTGTTTCAACATATTGCAGCCAAATCCTGATTTTATTTGCACAGTTTTAACCACTGAATAACATTTATGCTCATCCCTACTGTTGCAGTTTTTATTATAAATTGTTTGTCTTTTTTAAATGCTTAAACACACACATATATGCAAATTAATCTCCTCAGTTGCACATTTCTTTGGACCTCATTACGCTACTTTTTATACTATCACAGTATTTGCGCTGAATTGTTGCCCTCACTCTGCAGTTTGTTGTTCTGCTTTTTATGTTGCGTTTTCCGTCTTTGTGTGACTCTTCTCGCTTTGATTGCCCGTCACTTTGTTGCTGTTTCGCCTGAATTCATATTCCGTTCTATTTCCTGGTAGACGTTTAGATTAAGCTCTTTACGAGTGGAAATTGATTTTTTAGCTTATTGCTTAATGTTTGTTCAAGTTTTCCTCCTATTCTTTGTTCCTGTTTGATGATTCATGTATGAATGTCTTCAGAAATGATCTCAGATGCTCCCTTAAATGCGACTGACTGTGTTTGTCTGAGAACGTATATGCGTGATTTGTAGATGCACTCGTGCAACGGTGAAAGAGCATTGCGGCACGGCATGTGTGCTGGTTGCCATTAAGCTTTTTGCCTTTGATGCTCCTTCCTGTGGTTTGCAAGCTGCCTCTTATGGACAATCCTCCCTTCCCTGCCGCCAATTTTCCACTGTAAATGGGTCAGTGAGATGGTGACCATGTCGTACACTGATCCCTCTCCTGTCCTGTTTTTCAAAACATATTTTTAGGGGCGGACGGAAGAGGAAGACAATGAAGCTAAGTCGAGATCTGTCAAACCTGGTGGTGTTCACCAATTCTGTTGCCTCGCAGGAGTGCTTAAATGAAGGTGAAACAGAACCGACACCTGCACACACAAGCTGTAAATTGCAATGCTTCTCAACCCCCTGTGGACATTTTCTCACTCCCTGCCTCTGTTGTTGTTGTTGTTTTTTCAGGGACTCCAGGTGACGTTTTGTCTTTCAGTGAGACCAGAGCGCAATCTCTGGTCAATCACAGGACCGAACAGTTCCTGGCTTTTAACCAGAGGCAGCTGTCGAGGATTTACCCCTCAGCCTATCGCATCGACTCATCCAATTTTAACCCACAGTTCTACTGGAATGTTGGTTGTCAGCTGGGTGAGAAGTTGAATTGTCTATTAAGATTTTACTACGTGAAATTATTCACACCTCTCAAATTGTCTTGTTTTTTTTTGTCAGTAGCTAAATCTCAAAGACAATTGTGTGTAATTGAGTCCTAAAGGACCAACTTTCCTGTCCGGTTAAAGAAAAGCATTTCAAAAGTTTAAAGCTGCCATTTTCATGTTTCACGATGGCGACGGTGTGTTTAAGTTGCTGTTTACAGCACCTTGTATCGCAGACATATAGCTTGTTTTTCCAACAGTGGCTTTAACGTGAGACTGAAAATGCATATCAGACTTATTTCTAAACAGTATTGTGAATTAGAAATCACAGAAATATGCACAATAATCTGGCTTGTCGCATTTTTAATCCTGATAAAATGCATTAAAATGTGAAAAAGTTTAACAAGTGTTGATACTTTTGCAAGGCACTGCAAAACTTTTATTACCAAGTCACATGTTAAGAATTAACATGCGAATTAAGAATTACAGTATATCTCATATTTATTAAGACAACATTCATATGCTGCTGTAGATCCACTTAATGGCATACAACTTTAATTTCTAATTCTGGGATAAGCTTTGGGTGAAATGTGTTTACAAAGATGATTCCTGATTCCATGTAATGTTTTTGGGGATTTTTCTGATGAAAAACAGGAAACTGTTAAACACGGCAAAGAGCTCTGTAGTAATTCATTTCATAATTAATCACTTTATGAAATGATTAATTACGAAAACAAATTGAGAGGTTGAGCATTCATCCATCCATTTTCTTTACACCCTTGTCCCTTAATGGGGTCAGGAGGTGATGGTGCCGATCTCCAGCTAACACTCCGGGCGAGAGGCAGGGTACACAATGGACAGGTCGCCAGTCTGTCACAGGGCAACACAGAGACTAACAGGACACACAACCATGCACACACACATTCACACCTAATGAAGATTTTAGACAGGCCAATTAACCTAACAATCATGTTTTTGGACTGTGGGAGGAAACCGGAGTACCCAGAGAAAACCCACGCATGCAAACTCCATGTAGAAAGACCGGGGCTGGGAATTGAACCCAGAACCTTCTTGCTGCAAGGCAACAGCTCTCCCAACTGCGGCACTGTGCAGCCTATGAAGTTGAGCATGATATTACAAAAATATCTAAATTTCAGAACCTAAGACTAGACTCTTGAAAAGGGATAAAAGTAAACCTTACATACTGAAGAAGACAATGGTTGATAAATAGGTAGAAGTAGTTAAATGAAACTAACCGAGCAGAAAGCAAGTCAGACAGTACAAAGCGGGAGCTCTGCAAGAATATTTCAGAAGGTGAAGCAGCTTTCATTAATATTTTAAGAACAATCACAGTGTTCTTTCTCTCTTTTACTGATGAAAAACAGTGAAAAAACCTAAGGCAATGGTTTGTGTGCCTTTCCTTCATCTATCTCCCCTTTAGCACACATCTTCTGAAGACTGTAAAACTGTTCTCAGTTCTAGTTTCAGGCATTTCTGGTCCGTCTCTCTGCAAAAAGCTCGTTTGGATGCTTGCCATCTTGCTGCTACGTCTTGGTTATGTTTTGGTTTTTGAGAATCTGACCTGTAGCAAAACTGATGCAATTGTCTGTTTTGAGTTTGGTGTTATTTTGCAGCTTTGCTTTTCTGCTCTGTTTAAAATAATCACAGGAATATTTATGACTAGGGTCATTTCAAGGCCTCCTTCCAGTGCTGCTAAGTTTAAGCAGTGATGATTTTTTTTCTCCTTTTCAGGTCAGTATCGTCAATCTTCATATCAGAGTTCAGATTAGGCCTTAAAACTCTGACCCGGTCCAACCCAATAATTAACTTTAATTATATGCCTGAAGTAAGCCCAGCATATTATTTTCATTAAGATTTTACTGCTTTCATTTTTAGGCCTCTATTTGAGTAGAAAGTGTAACTTCTGCTGTTTTTAGCTCTGGTTGAGCACCTTCCAGCTCCATTTTGTCGCTTGTTGTAACCTCTGATTGAGTCAAGCGCAAATCATCTGGGTTGTGTGATTGATAGGAGCAGCGCAGGGCTGGATAGTGAGCGCATTTATTATGCAATGCGCTGTGTTTGTCACAGTCTAATGAACGTCTGCACCTTACATTCTTGCTGTCCTCAACACGTTGAACTACAAAAACATGTTTTAAACTATAAGTAGATTAGCACAACTTTATATCATGAGATTACGTTTGGTCTTATCTGTGTTGTTTGTACTGGAGGCTTATTAAACTCCCCACAGAAGCCCGAGTCCGATCCGACAAGACCATAAAGAAAGTAATTTTTGCCAAACTTGTTCCCGAAGTCATAAATCTAAACCCTGCTTCACCCAAAAACAAACTGAGAATTATTTATTTTTTAATTTACCCCTCAATGCAGACTTATTTATCAAAGTGTAGGTGGAGTTTAGGTGAAATTTCATAACTAACTGGATGTTTTTTTTTTTAGTTGCATTGAACTATCAAACAGACGGGCGGATGATGCAGCTCAACAGATCCAAGTTATGGTGAATGGAGGTATTGGTTACGTCCTCAAGCCCCCTCCAATGTGTAAAGGTAAAACCAAGCAGCAAATAAACCCAAAAATAACAAAATACAGATGCAGTTTATCAGTGAGGCTGTGGAGGTAGTATATTTCTCAAATTATGAGGTATAATTTCATTTCAATTAAGTGTTGCGAGAAAAAAACAACACACTTAAGAATTTGTTTTATTTTCAATCAAATGGTAGCCTTTTTACCAGGTATTTAAGTCAAAAGCACCAGGATTAAAATGAAGATACTAGAGCTGGATTTGCAACTATTTCATCTTACAAGGAGAATCACTAAAAAATGAGTGTTCAAAGTATTATTTGCTCTCTTAAAAAGTCTTACTCAGAGAATTTTACCATCTCTCTTGAATTTTCAAAGAGGTTTAATTGGTTAGAAATCTTATCACCCCAGATTGCTAAAAGTAAAACTGCTTTAAGTTTTAAGCCAAGATAACAATATATTACAACACTGTGTGTGAGTTATCAAAAAAATCCTAAAATGTAGAATCTGAGTTGTTTTTCCACATATCTGGAGAGCTGTAAAGACTTGTAGGTTGTGGGAAAAGCCCAGAAAAAAAGAAGTTCCCTCAGAGAAAATGACGGAGACAGAGGGCCTAATGTTAGGATTAGATGATGACATTAATTAAAGTTGCTGCTCTGCCATCTTTTACTCCCTGTAGGCTCCTTTAACCCATTCAGTGATGACCCACTTCCAGCTTACCCCAAGAAACAGCTCGTACTCAAGATCATTAGTGGACAGCAGCTGCCCAAACCACCGGACTCCATGCTGGGGGACCGCGGCGAGGTAAAGACAGAGCAACGCAGAGCTCGCCGTTCTCACACTCTCCATCTGTCATTCTGTCTTTTGACGAGCATAATTGTTTCTACACACACGCTTGTTCTCTCGCGCTCGACCGCTTGGGAACGTAAAACTTGCTCGCAGCATAAATAAAAGCTGGGGCAGCAGCAGAATTTTGATTCTCTCTGCCACCTTCAGATCATCGATCCGTTTGTTGAAGTGGAGATCATCGGTTTGCCCATTGACTGCTGCAAGGAACAGACGAGAGTTGTTGATGACAACGGTAAGAAAAACACTCGAATGAGTCAGTGACCTTGGGTTCAGTGTTAAGTTTTATTTTGAAACATTTTACTTCATATTACACATAAACACTTCATGCTAACATGTAATTGTAGTTGGGTAGTTGCATTGTAAAAATGTAGCGTGTGTTTTGTAAGGACAATGTCACAGTTGTACGGCAGTCAGCATAAGATCAAATAAATCCAGCTTGGGTTCCAAGCTACACCGGACATCAGTCTTATAGCTGTGGATGGTTTCAACATTTCTTTGTTGTTTCTGTGGAGACAAAAAAAGATTAAGCAAACTATCAAACCTTGAGATTTTTTTAAGATTAGGTTATCAACGCAGGCAGTGATCTCTGAAACAGAGTCCATCATTTATGTTACTGCAACATCAGTCTTTGCAAGGGTGTAATTGAAGAGATGCAGATCCTAATCATTGTGAATGTTTGTCGTCCTCAGGTTTCAATCCAGTGTGGGAGGAGACTCTGTCCTTCACACTTCATATGGCTGAGCTGGCTCTCGTGCGTTTCCTCGTCTGGGACCACGACCCCATCGGAAGAGACTTCATCGGTCAACGGACTGTTGCCTTCAGTAGCCTGATGCCTGGTCTGTGTACAACTCTGCCGTTTTATCCTTAATGTTTAATTGAGGCACTGTGATATACTAAAATGCATCACTTAGTGATTTACTCTTACAGTTTAAAAACAATGGGGTTATATTATTGGATAACATGATTTCACAATTGTTCACCATAATTTATCCCAGCCCTAACCTTTCAACTGACAGTGTGTTGACATCGGTTCCTAAATGCACCTTCCCCTTAATATGTTTCTTTTCTAAACAACAGGTTACAGACACGTCTACCTGGAGGGCCTGACTGAGGCGTCCATCTTTGTGCACGTGTCGGTGCATGATGTCTACGGGAAGGTAAGAGCTCTGTAGCGTTTGCCTTTAATCTCTTTTCCCAGCTGAAATTATATCATTTAGAAAAACACGTTTCATTCCTTCTCAACACATCAGTCAACTGAGGCTCTGCTCCTTCCACTATTTTCTCTCTCCAGTGGAGCCCTCTTGTCCTGAACCCAAGCTTTACCATAATGCACTTTTTAGGAACCAGCAAGGTATATGGAGCCCCTGAGTTTTCTGTGGTGCTGCATGAGAAAGCAATGCATGCCATTTGAGTGCAGTGTTACATCCAAAGGAAATGTTGGATGGATGAATTTTAGTCAGCTCGCAATCTGCTTGCCAAATTTGTTGGTTTAAATCATCATTGTTATTTTATTGTTTTATTGTTTTGTTGACCCTCGGAGGTCAACAAAATGGTAACAGCATGGTATACATGCACAAATAAGCAGCTTCTTGCATCACATTTCCTGTACCTGAGGTGTAAGGTTGCCATCTATAGGAAGTGTTTTTAAAAGCATGCAAGTTCAGTTCACGAGCTTCTACATGTGTCCATAAAATTCATTCTTTGATTCATTCATTTTCATTCCCTTTCATGACGTGTAAAAGCCTGTGTTCTGCATGTCAGGAGTGCATTTGTTTTTACAAGGTATAATAAGGATGCGTAAGAGTAAATTTGCAAAACTTCAATATACTAAAGCTGTATAGAGAACATTTTTATGTTGGTATTTAGGAGTTTATTCTTCCATAACAATCCATTTGAAGCAACTACTGCAGAGGGAATCAATTATAGATGGTTGTGCGCTTCTATAGGTAAATAAATGCCTAAAAGTACTCGATGGAAGAAGAAATACATAAATGGCTGTCAAACGTTCAGACACGATTACATGTGATTTTGGACCTGGTTTGGAAATTCAAGTTGAGACTTTTTAAGCCTGTCAAATTTATGACTTCTTAAGACACTTCAGAAACTCTGTTTTCAGTCAGCCGACATTCCTGCAATAATCATTTTTATTTATTTGTCCTATTTAATATTTAAATCACCTGAGAAACTGTAGTTTGGATTTTCTGAGCTGTAAGTTATAACGATGCAATGTGATAATCATCTAAACAGACAGCCTTTCACTTTTTGAATATAATCACAGAAGTAAGTTCACTTTTCAGTGATTCAGTCTGTTACATTCACAGCTGTCTACGTCTTTTGCTGATTTCTTATTTCCGATGCTCGTGTACTCAGGGTCACCAACTGCGAGGCATTCGAGGTTTCTTCAACCGTTCCTCCAAGTCTTCTGTGGACACGAACACCTCTGGTCTTCGGAAGCGCTCAATTAGTGATCACCTCCTGCGTCGAACAGCCAGCGCCCCAGCAAAGGGCCGGAAGAAGACGAAGATGGCGCTATCGGAGTCGGTGGCTTCGATATCTGATCACAGGAATGGCACTGATGCAGGGGCTTCAGGAGGAGAAGGGCTCTCAGCGAGGGCAGAAGGGGCCGAGAAGCCACTTCAACCTCGAGCCCCTCTTGTCCATAGACCCATTTCCATGCCATTAGACAGACTTCTGCAGGGGCAGCTGTCAATCTGCTCCCCAGAAAAGGAACAGCATGATGTGGGTGCAGACACCATAATCGGTGGGTATTTTTGCTTTAATCCAAGCTAAAAGATTTTTAGAGTAATACAATTTACATACAAACTACTACTTGAAATTGTCTGTATTTATAATTTGTCATCTAACAATTTGATGCTGTTATTTTTTGTAATAAGGGCAATGAGAGTATGTCAATCCAGCCGATTTACCACAGGGTGAATCGGAGAGATTTCTGTCCTTCTCCTGCTACAGCTACATGCACAGTAACCTTGTCAACTGTTGGACAGCGGCCTAATCTCCATGAGACATTAACATGCTTTTCCTGTCCCATCTACATTTTCTGTGTTTCTTTATAGTAGAGAACTGACTAGGAAATTCCTCCAGGTAATGAGAAATACTATTGTCCGAAGACAGCATTGGTCAAAAACGTGCAAGCATCACATTCACCCAGTGTACTTGGTTTGAAAATGGTCTGAGAGATACATCAGTGTGCCATCAGTTCCCAAGCCAACCCCATTTTACCATTTTCTGTGTTTGATATCTGCAAAAGTGTCTCCCAGTTTTATTGTTCCAACCTCAAAGACCCATTGTTTCAGCTTTCCCTTGGCTGTTGTTCTTACTGGTCCATTTGTTTGTGTGTAGATGTTGCCTTGCCATGTTGTTTTGCTTGTAAGCTTTATAGTCTTGGTATCGATTATGTTGTTCCTTTGCCTTCTCGTGCACAAACAGTTTTTGTCTTACAAGACCGCTTTGAATACAAAAAGAAAAGGTCAGCTACCAGACATCTGGAACATTTATATTCAATGTCGTGAATCCAGATGTTTGAAAAGTTAAGTCGTTTTCTACTAACAATCTACTGCAAAAACAAATGTTTTGTAATGATGCTAAAATATATATATAGAGGATAGAACAGATATTGTATTCATCCCCAACTTAAGAAATTACTTGGTTTGATTCAATCAATCAATCAAATTTTATTTGTATAGCACATTTCAGCAGCAAGCCATTTCAAAGTTCTTTACATAATTAAAATAAAAACAGCATGTGACAGTAAATAAACAGTTAGAAAGACAAAGATAATTTTTTTTAAAGAAAAAGAAAAAAGGGTTAAAAAAGATAAAAACATTTAAACCCGCACCCCTTTGTAGGACTTCAGTTAAACGTCTCACACCTCAGAGTTTTAGTTAAAGTGCCATTTAACAAGGATTCTCGCACCTCAGAGTTTTAGTTAAGATGTCATTTAACAAGAATTCTCACACCCCTAGATATAGATTTGTTTAACTGGGACGTTTTCCCGGGGGGCTTTACATAGACAGTGTGAAAGAGAAATAAAAAAGTTAATAAAAGATAAAACACAAGATAAAAACATTAAAAACTTTGAAGGCAATCAAACCCGCAATTTGGCCATAAGCAACTCTAAACAGGTGGGTTTTAAGTTGAGATTTAAAGGTATACCCAGTGTTTCAACTGTTTTACAGTTTTCTGGAAGGTTATGATGGTATACAATAACATTAACATTGAAACTTTTTATTATTGTTTATTTCTAAAGTTCATTGAATTTGTAGCTGACAAGAGAAGCAAACCAAAAAAAAAGGATAAAATATTTTGATTACTGTCACGAGATGTGCAAAATGGGACAAAACGCCAACTTGTTGGTGCGAATCGGTTAAGGGGCTAAGTAACCTGTCCCCAATGTGACATGTTAGCCCGTATTCACTGAGCTTTTCCCTGCCTTTTCTGTGTCCACAGGAGCTTCACGATTCGACAGGCCCAGGTCTTCCTCTGCGGATGCTTTCTTTGACCCGTCGTTTTCCGTTAAATCGCTTGTCTCCACCCCTTCAAAGACAAACAGAAAGAAAGAGCGTGATCAACCGGAGGAGACTTCCCATCTGGTTATTGGTGGTAGGGGGATTGGAAAGGAAGAAGTATATGTCAATTACCAGTCAGAGCAAAGCAAATCCATTAACTTCCCCAAAGAACCAGAGAAAGCTTCCTCTATGTCGCCTTTAACAAATAGCCAAACAATGTCGGATAAACCAGAAACATCATCAAATAGTACAACATTCACTCTTGCACCATCAAGCTCCTCCTCCTCTTCCTCAGTACCTTCATCTTTGCCAGCTGTTTCTCTAACAAGCTTTGTTCCCAGCTCTTTACATGACAGCACCATATCTAGACTCATTGATGGAGTGTCTTTAGGCCTCGAACAAGACACTTGTTGCTCTGTTTCTGCTTTAATTGATCAGTTTGAATGCACTGGTGATCTAAGGAATTTAACTACACCGTCTCAGACCGTCACCACATCCCACTTGAACTTTAGGGCTACTTCACCTAATTTCCGAAAAGATCTAAGGTCTCCTCTCATAAACAAAATGGCATCTCCTAAAATCAAACTGCTGACAAACTCCCAAAAGTCAAGTCATGTTCACAGTAACATTTGTTCACCCAACAAGAATAAAGATAAACTTGCTGCAGCTCTCATCTCGAGCCCAGAAACTGCTGAGCTTGAAGAGGTTTACACTATCCTGGATGAGGAAGTTTTGACGCCTGTGTCTGTGTACAACCTGAGGAAGCAGACGGTCCATGTTCAAGCAGATACTACAGGGAGCACGCCTTGCAGCAGTCTGGGGTCCTCACCTGTAAAAACTATTCAAAACTTAGGGAAAGGAAGCAGTGAGGAAAGAATGTGGGGTGACAGACAAGAAGTTGTGGATCCAGAGGAGAGGGTTTACGAGGAGGTGGAAGATGCTCCATTTGCAGCACCTAAAGCAGAACGAGGTACTTCTGAAAGGTACATGAGCTCCTTCTCCAGTGACCGCGTTCAGACTCTCCACCATTCAGCCGGAGAGTCATTTACAGAAGTGGAGCTGAACGTTGATGAAGATCCATCGCAGATCATGCCAAACCAAAGCAAGCAGAGGGGTAGGTTTTCAAGTCCAGTAAAACACCAAGCTATTTACCAAAATCATGACTTCTCTCGAAAGTACCCCCAAACACTGAGCCCAACAAAATCATCTCATCTAGCATCTTCACAATTTTCATTCCCAGTGAATAAGCAATGCCATCAAATGACTAATCACCATCAACAAAACAGCTCACAACTTCCACTGGGTCAGAGTTATATCAGCTCCAGACCCTTAAACCCAGTGCTCTTCGTCAGAACAGCTACCCCATATCTAAGGGCAACTCTGACTTACTGAACAACACCCAAACGTCCGACTTAAGGAGCTGTAGTTCGACGCTGCTCTTTAACGGGTCTCATCAACAAAGGCCAGAAACCAATCAAATTCAAACAGAGAGAGGATTCCATAATGGCTTTTCCTCGGCTGAAAGTCTTCTGCGTCAATGTTCTGCATCTCAGAACCGGTCCAGACAACGAGCCTTATGCTCTCCTTCTTCTGAATGTAAAGCATCGCACAGCCAGCTTACTTGTATTATGCAATCATTAGAGACTAAAACTTCTCAAAACGTCCAATTACATAGCCAAGGTCAAACACAGGTTTTACAGACTGGGAAATACAAGACCAACCTCATTCATAGCAGACATAATCAACCGTCCAAAGTCAGAGACTCACTGCAATCAAATTCAGGTCCTTCATTAGCTTATCTACAGTCTTCACTGTCTGTCACTGACTCCACACCCCGTAAGCCATGCAAGTCTAAGTCTCTCGGGGACCTGACCTCTGAAGACATTTCCTGCAACTTTCAAAGCAAATACAACATAATTAGTCGTAGTTTCATCACTTCTCATATAACGAGGCCAAAGCCTATAGATACAACAGGCAAACTCTCTTTTCACACAAAGTCTAATGATACACTTACAGAACAGCTGCGCAGACTGGTTAGCTTAGAGTTAGATGACGGTCTCAAAGAAAGACCACAGTCAACTCAGTTGCAACAAGAAGCGAAAATCCAACCGGCACAACCCCAAGAAGCAAGTGTATCCCAAATTGTTTCCAGAGATACGGACGATTCCCCTCCTCCGATGCTTGCCCGACGCCTGTCTTCGCGAAGCCAAAGCCGAGTGCGCCACATCAACAGCCGCGCCCGCGAGAGACAACAAGAGGCCCTCAAAGCTCGGCCGGGGGTGGCAATCGGCAATGGCGACAGCATTGGTGGAGTAGTATGGAGGAACAAACCGTCCCTGCAGAATCAACCACCTAACAGACACTCCACTGGCTCCTACATTGCAGGCTACCTAGATGAGCTGGAGGACAGAGGACTCCCTGAAGGAGCCTGCACATCAGTACGTTACGGCAACGTGGACCACTTCAGAGATCGGTACTATACAGATGACTCTCTCCCACTTGGCATCACTTCTCATTACGATTCTGAACCTGAAGTCTACTTTCTACTCAGGTTGTAGGTGTGACTCACTGTGCCATGACGTGGAACGAAGGACAAAGTACTTAAACTTCTTTAGATTCAGTTATACCAAAAGCCAGAAGACCATTAAAATGAAATATTGCACTTGTTTTATTGACATGTCTGGGCTGTTAATAGTCTACAATATACTGTAAGTGAAATGTTGCATATTATCCACGGTTGGACCTGAACGCATGAAATGTCCACCTGTATGAAACGTCCACTTTCCTGTCAAGAATGATGTTGTTGGCTGTGTATTGTCTATATTCTCCCTAATGTGTAAATGTACTCGGGGGCTTTGGCTCCCTTCAAATGGCTTCCTGAACAGATTGTACAGAATCTTGTAATCTTTGTCCCTGTGTTGTACTGTCCAACGTTATGTACAATAACAATGAAGCAAAAAAGAAGAAGTAAAAGCAGAGAAGTAATGTCTTTCTTTGCATCCTTTGAATGTGTAGATAACGAAGCGGCTACTTTTAATAGATGAGGTTCATCTTTTCATCTATCAAATGTAAGTCTTCCTCCTCTTTTCAGTGGAACTTCCTTAACTGTGTCGTTTATAAAATGCCCCTGATAGGTTTTTTCATTTGAGGTCG
Source organism: Poecilia picta (assembly GCA_033032245.1). Lineage (NCBI taxonomy): Eukaryota > Metazoa > Chordata > Actinopteri > Cyprinodontiformes > Poeciliidae > Poecilia > Poecilia picta. The sequence continues at coordinate 8,290,978 of CM065365.1, forward strand.
GTTTTAGCAGAGAACCACTTTGAACTTCACATATATATGTTTGTGCATGTTACATGTGAACATGTCAAGCATGACTATGCACTAGTTTATACAATAGATGTTGGATTACCCAAACACATTTGCGCAGAGCAAACAGAGGTGGTAGGCATGTTTGTATTAAAGTGCAATACAGCTCATTTAACTTCTGTACTTGGACTTGTTACTCTCGACAACCTGTAGAATTTGATGGCTAGAAAAAAAAGAACATTTGGAGAATTGGAATTTAAAGGTTTTTATTTTTATAATTGCTTTGATACAGACAGTGAAAATACTCTTGTTCATTCTGGTTATTTTGTTTTGTACAACTTTACTGCCTGAGCGAATGAAACGATGGATACACAGAATCAGACGGAGGAAGAGAAGACAACAAAGCTGTTGGTTTTTCTTTAGAGAAAAGTTCCAGTACTACGCCACACTTTTTTTTCCTTTGTATTGTTGCTCACTGCAGAACTGTGAGGATTTTTCCTATCAATGCAATAAAAGATAGAAATAATTGGTTTGAACACACTGTTTGTGCATTTTCTCTTTTGCTAAACAGTTGGGTTTTTTTTTAATCCGATAATTTTACAAATACAAATACATATAAAAATGAAAACAGTTTTAGGCACAAGTCATGTGTTAACCATTCAGATGTCATTTTAAGATTTACCAAATAAGATAGTGGAGCGGTTCAAGCCTACACTGATCATTTGTATGCAATTTTTTATAATTTTACATCTAAAATTCTCAGTTTTTTCTGAATACTTTGCTTCTATTGCTGACCCCTGGAGAGTTGAGGCAAAAGTCAACTGCTTTTATCAATAGCTGATTCCATCACGCACAGCCAGCGCACCACGTTTGATCATTTTTAAAACTAAAAAATATAAAAAGAAAAAAGAAACTGAAAATTATCATCAAAACACCCCATTCAAATAAAATTACCCCTGTTGCCTTTTTCTCCAGGTGCCCATTAAACATGAAGAGCAAGAGACAGTAAATTCACTATTCATGAGGGAATTGTACATAAAACTGGCATGGGGGAAATAGCTGCTGATTGTCCATCAGAGTTGTTTAAAAATTTGAATGGTTTCCCATTAAACGTAACACCAGCTGGACTTTGTCTGCATTAATGAAACCTTGGAGAATACTCTGACCAAAGCAGCTGAGAAGAGTAACTGAAGCTTCTTACTTAGTTTCCTTTTGAGGCTGTTATTTCTGAATATCTGTAGCATAACAAATGTCTTTGAACATGTTTGAAATAAAACTAAATATGCACAGCAGCCTCTGATCCTGGTTGAGGTTAAGTCTCCAATCATTCACCGGCAACTGGAAATTGGGGGGGAAATATTTCAGTACTAGTTATTAGTGCACACAACAGAACTGTTTGTGTTACCTTCATGTAAAGATCGGTCTGAAATGCCTTTTGTAAATATTTTAACAGGACCAACAATGGACTTTAAATCCATTTTGTTGGGGCTAAGTTGATCAAATGTCCTTCCAGAAATGTATTGGCAACAAACCAATCCTACTTGTATCTTGATTAAATCCAAAGCTTGAGAGTAAAAAATAAAAAATAAAATAATCATCCATATTGAAACATTCATGGTCCCAAAATGTGACATATTTTGTGTGTGGAAGGTGTGCTGGTTGGATTTGACCAAAATTCTCAATTAATGATTGAAAATTAATCCTGTACATCTCTCTGAAAACCTAAGCGAAAAGTGGTGGTAGTAGCCTCATGCTCTGGAGACACTGTTCTGTACCAGATACTGGGATACTTTTGCTATGCAAAATTTAGTTTTATTTTTTGTTTGTTTTTTTGCAATATAATATTTGTTAAATGTTCAAGTGTAGTTTAAAATGAATGTTGTGGTAAAATCAACAAAGCAAACACGCACCACTTGTTTTTCCCCTATGTGCCGCCTCGCTGTAATTGCATAATTGGACGTAATTGTGTGTGAAATGAACGATAATTAGGATTATGAGTTGCACACCTGCGGCTCAGCAGCACTTTCTGCCTACGTGAAACTCAACACAGTATCGCTCAGTGTTTAACCTTTTTTCATGAGAAACGTGCAAAAGCTATTGAATTTACTTAATTTGAGGTACACTTTGAAAGTACATTTTGGCACAAATCTTCATATTTTTTACTTTAATAACAAAAGAACATCACAATTAGAAATGGCACGTGGTTATATAGCACAGCTATTGGCTTATTTGATTGACAGCTGGATAAACTGGATGTTTGAACAGGATTAGTTGTTGACCTGCGCCACTGACCTCTCCCAGGCCGTCTTGCAGTGGGTGATGGATGCCAAACTCATCGAACTACACACATCGAACAGATGGTCGGACCAAAGTTGTATCGGCAGCTGCTGCCAAAAAGGTGCAGAATGAAGAGCCTTTCCTACATGCTAAGCTGGACCGGCTAAGATGGTAAACAGATGGCAAAAACTGACAAAACCATCGCTTCTGTTGGAGGAGGCAACACGTCACGTCGTCTGAATCACAAGCGGAAGAAGTACTTTAGCGGTTTGACTTTGCTCTGTCACCTTCTGTCACACTGACGTTTAGCAGGCTTAAACGAGATGAGCTTTGTACTCCGGATATTAAGTCACTGGAGCATCTTCATCTTCAAGATGAGCAACAACAACAAAAAAACATTAAAATTAGTAAATGAGTTTATGGAGTATGATAATGTCCCTAAGATATCTACAAAAATCTGTTTATTAAGTGAGAAATGGAAACTCATGTTATTGTTTATTACACACCATCAGTGCCAAAAGTACCTGTGAACATTTCTATAAATCTTATCTAACCGAAATATTTTGGAGATTTGCGCTTTCGTTCAAGTACTTTTGCTGAATAATCTGTGACTTCCTGTTTTCCAGACTAATGAGTCTGAACTGACACAAAGCACTGCTCTCAGTCACTTTTCAAAATGGGAAAGCCAAGAAAACATGTGAGAAAATGTGAGACAATGGCTATGACAAAATAAATATCTATTCACTTTAACCTGCCTACATTTATGGTCGGAGAAATAAATAAAGTTTAACACAACAAGACCTGGGGCTAATTGTGTATTTGTGTAATTGTTCTGCATTTAAACTCAGTAGTCATTTCTTTTAGTGAGATTTTGTACATTTATAGAAATCAAAACTTTTACTAATGTCTTCTCAGGGTAATTTAGGGAGAAGGTTAAAGGATGATCAGCCCCATGCTGTCAGGAACCTCAGTTTATAATCCTTTTCCAGCCTATAATCTGAAAGTCTATGTGGCAAATAAACAGGAGGTTTCATTCAATTCTCTTACACGAAATCCTGAAAGTTTTTGACTTTAGGTTGACCTTACGCATTTGGGTTTTCAGAACAATAAACCAAATATCCAGTTAGGACTAATGTTTTGGAGTGGCCTAGTCAAACTTTGTATGCTTCCGCTTGAAAACTCTCCACCTTGACTGAACTAAGTGAATTCTGTAACGAACAAAGGATAAAAGATTCATAGCCATAAATCACAAGCACTTGACGGCAGCTGATTCCTGTTTTCAATAACTTTATCCAGGTTGATTTAAATGATCTAAGTTAATTTTTCACCCATCCATCCATTTTCCTACACCCTTGTCCCTTAATGGGGTCAGGAGGTGATGGTGCCGATCTCCAGCTAACACTCCGGGCGAGAGGCAGGGTACGCCCTGGACAGGTCGCCAGTCTGTCGCAGGGCAACACAGAGACACACAGGACAAACAACCATGCACACACACACTCACACCTAGGGGCAATTTAGACAGACCAATTAACCTAACAGTCATGTTTTTGGACTGTGGGAGGAAACCGGAGTACCCGGAGAAAACCCACCATGCACAGGGAGAACATGCAAACTCCATGCAGAAAGGCTGGGGCCGGGAATCGAACCCAGAACCTTCTTGCTGCAAGGCAACAGCTCTACCAACTGCGCCACTGTGCAGCTAATTTTTCACCAATTATTGTTATTTTTGTCTAATATTACAAAGTGCGACTAAGAAAGGAAAATTGAAAATGATCTCTAAGGGAGAAACACTTTTCACGTTTCTGAAACTTGAGCTAAAAACTCTGAGGCAAACAAACAAAAACATCTCTTTCATGCAATATTTTGACTCTGCCAAGAACCCATTTGACTCTTTTAGGATCTAAAATGCTAATTGCCGCCCTGAGGATTTGCATGTGTTTGATTTTAGAAAAGTAGTTCTAACAGAAACCAAAAGATTGGAAGAGGGTTTCTTGGTATTTCAGTTTAGAAATTAACATAAAGATGCTCAGCATAAAAACCCCGCAAAATGTTTTACCTTTTTATTTTAACTGTTTGTTTTGCCTAATTATGTTGAGCTAATTTCAATTAAACTTTTCCAATGTTACGTAGCAAACTGTTTTTGTGTATTATTTCTTTCTTTTTTTAATGGTTTTGCATCTTCACTGTATCACACCTCAGTCACTCCCCTCACTGCTCTGCCTTTACCTCTGAGAGGGATCATTTGATGGAGCGTCATCTCTGAACTTCACTCATACATATTCAGATCATCATCTCTGCTGCAGAGCAGGAGGGGGAGGCTGCGTTTTCATGACTTAACATAGTTTTGCCGGTACTTTCTCTGTCAGAGACATTCAATCAGTCTAGATGAAGACTTGAAGACTTCAACTCGTTCATGTTGCTTAAAGATTTAAAATAGCATGCAGGTATTTTTTTGTTTTTTTTTCCCAAGATGTTCTGTGAATTTATTCTAGAAGGTGTTTTGCGTTGAAGCGTCCAGACCCGCACTGTCCACCATGTCCCTGCTGGCCCGGCTCATCGCTCTGTGGCTGGTGGGCCTGCAGCCGGCTCAGACGCTGACCTTGACCTGCTCCAGGTGGGGAAAACCCAGTGACGGCGGGTTGTTTGAGGACGGGGACGTAATCATCGGCGGGCTCTTTAACCTTTACTACATGCCTCCTGTGAAGGACCAGAGGTTCACTCTGGAGCCAGACAACAAGCCCTGCACTGGGTGAGACTCAGGAAGTCACTTTTTACTTTTTACATGCCTATTTTGATGAGTTGACTGTTTATCACATTTAGTGTGTTATCAGTTTTTTTTTTTTACAGGGTTTCGCAAGACTATTAATACACTTTAATTCCGTTTTTTTCTTTCAAATGCTCATCACATGTCGGCCATCAAGTTCAGTGATGGTTGAATTTTATTGGATTGTATCTTACAGGACTAAAAGGTTGTGAGTTATTGTGGAGAGAAACGAGAACTGTGGGATGGGTTTTAGAGGGAGTGTGCAAACGTCAATTTTTATCTTTTCCCAGAATTCTTCTGTACCATAAATATGCTTTAATCTAAGCAATTTCATTATGAAAATCTGCAGTGGTAGATTTCCAGTTTATGCAATCACTAACAGGTTATCCTCTTGGATTTCCCTTTATTTAGGTCCATTCAGTGTTTCTTACTGTCGTTCACATTTGCTGTGTCCATGACTTTGGTACTTGGCAAACTTGAAAATGGAAAAAGGTTTAATGGGGTATTAATACTTTTCAAGTATACTATTCAAGTATTCAAGTTTGTGACCTCATCTCTCCTGTTTCCCTACAGTTTGCAAAATCTCCCACTGCAGTACATCTACGCGATGGTGTTCACTCTGGAGGAAATCAACCACAGCTCCGCCTTGCTGCCGGGCGTGAAGCTGGGCCACCGTATCCATGACGGCTGCGCCCTCCCTGCTTGGGAGATGCAGGCAGCGCTCTCATTGGTCGGTGGAGACGCACCGACCTGTAACTTGGATCAGCAGGAAACAGAAGTCGGAGCAGGTAATTGTCTTGACTTGTTTCGTGCACAATAAGACTATATTTTATTGCGAAAAAAAGACATGTAGCACTCTTTGTAATGTTTTTAGGTGAACAGCGTGTGCCTCTGATCATTGGTGGCTCCTCGTCTATAACAGCCCAGATACTATCCAGACTCCTGGGGCCACTTTCTGTTCCTCTAGTGAGTTTCCTGACATGACAGATGAATACATTATACCCACAGACTATAGATTGAGCATTTCTTACAGTTTGTTTGCTCTACGATTCAGATTAAATGTTGAATTTTACAGTAAAAAAACATTTTGTTTTCTCCCTTTAGGTGAGCTACACAGCAAGTACTCCAAGCTTAAGTGACAGGCGACAATATCCTAATTTCTTCAGAACCATGGCCAGTGATATCTATCAAGCCCGTGCAATGGCTCAGCTCGCTATAAAGTTTAATTGGACCTGGGTTGGAGCAGTGGTGATCAACCATGAGTATGGCCTCATGGCACTGAAGGTTGTTCCAGTAGATGTATTAGTATTTTTTTTTTGTGTGTGTGCAAAAATGCAGACTTTAATCAGCTTTTTACTAGGCAATATTTAGGAAAAAAATTATTTGTAAGCTTTTATATTCAAGATATCAGGAACTGAAATGTGTCAACTACGTATTTAGCCAAATTGTCGAAGCTTAAACATCACAAAGACTAATGAGGAAGAGAAAAGATTGTGACATTTGGGATTTTCATAAGCAATATTGTGATTCCAACATTTGACGGTAATATTACTGTTGGATTAATGTCTGACAGCCTTCATTTATTCCTTTCCAACCTTCTTATTTGTGCTCCAAATCAGGTGTTCCAGGAGGAAATTCAGGGGTCCGGGGTTTGTCTCTCCTTTGTGGAGACCCTTGAGAGAGAAAACATCGTAAGTGACGCCAGCCGGGCTGCGCTCGCCATCCAGGCCTCGACTGCGAAGGTGATTCTGATCTTCACCTGGTATACAGATGTAATAGAGCTGTTCCTACAACTGGACAAACTAAATGTGAGAAACGGAAATGAAAAATCTTTATGTGAGCTCCAATAGACGGCATTTGTTGCATCATTTCTTACATTTGATGTTGTCATTTCTAGGTGACTGACAGACAATTTCTGGCAAGTGAGGCTTGGAGCACCAGCACCGATCTTCGGCAAAGCGCCTTTTCACGTAAAGTGGCGAGAGGCGTCCTCGGCGTTGCCATCCGGAGTTCATTCCTGCCTGGGTTCGGGACTTTTGTACGGAATTTAAACCCGTCGCTTCGCCCTAACGACCAGGTCCTCAAGGAATTTTGGGAAAAGGAATTTGGATGCAGTCCTGGGACTGTGGCAGCTCCTTCGTCGTCTTCTCTTCCGCCCTGCAACGGCACAGAGAGTCTGTGGGACGTGGAAAATCTCTTCACTGACACCTCGCAGCTACGGGTGACGTACAACGTCTACCTGGCGGTCTATGCTGCAGCTCACGCCCTTCACTCCTTACTCTCCTGCCCCGATGTCAGCAGCTCTCCTGGACAAAACGTCACCTGTTCACTTCACACTCAAATGAAACCCCTGGAGGTAAAGACATTTAATGCATGTTTCAGACTTTTGTGAAATGTGCATTTAGATTTGGACCTCATATTTTTAGTGCTTGTATCATCTTTTTTTTTTTTTTACTTTTTGTTCCCAAGTTGTGGTATATGATAGCAAAATGTTGGCAAAATCAATATTTATATTTTTAGAAAAAGAGAAAGAAAAGTGACCTAGAGGCAGCTGAGAACTTAATTTTAAATTGCTACCCATTTAAACCGTTCTACCTCTAAGTCGTATATCAGTATGATTTCTAAAACATGAATGGTCCTTCTACTGAGCCTGTGTTTGCTTCATTCTTCTGGGATAAAAATCGTTTACAATGGACTGACTCTTATTCTGTGGTTGTGGAGAAATGTGTCCCTTTCATCTGTTTACTTCCAAGGAGCTCACAAGATTCTCCTTATTTGATGATCTTTACAGTAAAAGTATTCAATATTTTCTCTTTTTGTGTCACTATTTAACATCACACACATGTTCATGTAATTATTTTTACAAAAATATTTTTTATTGTTCGTTAAGAAAATAATATTCTGTGATTAGCACGAGAGATTTTTAAAAAAAAAAAAAACAAACAAAAAACTACTGTTGCAGTTCCCGAGGAAGTCCAGAGAGAACTGCTGATTGTGAATTTTTGTTTCACTTTCTCAAAACTTACAGGCTTTCTAGCTCTAGAACATGAAGATGTGTTGTTTTTACGGAATACCGAGCAGCAGGTGCAAAAACAAGAATGCTGTAGTAATTTTCCTTCCCACTTCTTGGCCTTCAGCTGATGGAGCAGCTCAGCAAAGTGAACTTCACCACACCGCAGGGCGAAGCATTTTATTTCCAAGGTGCCGACATCACGGCGAAGTATGACCTCGTGAACTGGCAGAGCGGCCCGGAGGGAGAGGTCAACCTTGTTTTGATTGGTCGTGTGGACGGCTTTGACCTCCACCTTAACGAGTCTGCCATTCTGTGGAGCACAGGGTCCAGTCAGGTACTCCGGATGAATCCGTTTATTTGGGGTTTTCTGCAGAGTTATTTCTTGTTTACTCTTGAGGCTGAGGAGCTGTTAAACCTCTTTCAGGTGCCCGTTTCCGTCTGCAGTGAGCGGTGTCCTCCTGGTACACGGATGGCCAGCAGGAAAGGAGAACCCATCTGCTGTTTTGACTGCATTCCATGTGCTGATGGAGAGATCAGCAACACAACTGGTGAGAATGGCAGTCTCAAAGGAAAGCCCTTTTCTGTTCTCTTCTGTTTCTATTTGTTCTGCGTTCAGGTTCCACTCAGTGCAATCATTGCCCGTCTGAGTTCTGGTCCAACGCCGAGCACACCGCCTGCATCCCTCGCCAGCTGGACTTCCTTTCCTTCAATGAAACTTTGGGCATCGCCCTCACAGCAGTGGCCGTTTCTGGGGTCACAGCGACAACTGCTGTGTTCGTGGTGTTCCTTCACTACCGCCAGACGCCGGTGGTAAGCCGACGGACGTCCACGTTCGACGTTTTGATGTTTTGCAATTGGAAAACGAAACCATTCGGAGTTTGTCGGCCCTCCGTGTCTTCATAGGTACGAGCCAACAACTCTGAGCTCAGCTTTCTGCTTCTCCTGTCGCTGAAGCTCTGCTTCCTGTGCTCGCTGGTTTTCATCGGCCGCCCCTCGGCGTGGTCGTGCCGGTTCCAGCAGGCGGCCTTCGGGATCAGCTTTGTCCTTTGCGTGTCGTGCCTTCAAGTGAAGACAATCGTGGTCCTGGCAGCGTTCCGCTCGGCCCAGCCCGGCGCCGAAGCCCTCATGAGGTGGTTCGGTCCCGGACAGCAGAGAGGAAGCGTCTGCCTCTTCACATCCGTACAGGTAGCGTACCTTTTTTTTCTTTTTAATATTTCTTTTACTCAGGATACCGTTTACATCCCTGATGAAATGAGCTGTGTTGAGACCTTGATGAGGCAACAGATGAGAACAAAATGATACCATGGTGAATCATTTCAAAACATTCTCTACATATACGAGACAGACATAAGGAAGAAAATAAACATTGTGTAAAACATTGGTTACATACAGTAAGACGTATTTAACATTTCCCTTAATATTTACCTTCAAGGTAAGGAAAGTTTTTAAATTATTTATTGTGGTTTATTTTTTTTTACTTCTGAGAGCAAAAGTCCCGTACAGTATATTAATATCAGTATTATTATTGATATATTTTTTTAACACTTTCAGCATTTTTTGTGTACCTTTCCCTGTTGCACCTGAATTTCCCCCTTGTGGGATAATAAAGGCTATTTTCAAATAGCTACTTAAATCTACAGTGTAATAACGTTAGTGCCATGACCACGTTTCCCTTTTTTTCTTTTTTTTTCTAGGTTATCATCTGCGTTATTTGGCTGTCACTCAGCCCCCCGGAGCCTCGACCCAACTTGAAGATCCCGGGTCTGCAGGTGACCCTGGAGTGTGCCATGGCCTCTGTGGCAGGTTTCTCTCTGGTGCTCGGCTACATTGGCCTCCTGGGCTGCACCAGCCTCCTTCTGGCTTTCCTCGCCAGGAAGCTCCCTGACAACTTCAACGAGGCCAAGCTGATCACCTTCAGCATGCTGATTTTCTGTGCCGTCTGGGTGGCTTTCGTCCCCGCTTACGTGAGTTCACCTGGAAAATACGCGGTGGCCGTGGAGATTTTTGCCATCCTGGCCTCGAGTTACGGTTTGCTGTTCTGCATCTTTGCTCCAAAGTGTTTCATCATCCTTCTGAGGCCGGAGAAAAACACCAAGAAGCATTTGATGGCAAGGTAGTCATTTCAGGCATCCCCTCTGTTTTATTAGTTTTATTGTTGGATTTCAAAGGTTTTGTTTTTCCAGACGTTGCACACAATGTTTGACAACCTATAAAGAAATTATTATAATTTAATGGGTGCACTTATAAAAAAATAAACCAAGAATATGTTCTACTCATTTAGTTTAGGTACGTGTTCCTTCGGATACATGTTTTTATGTTAAAATTTTTTTGCTAAGAGTTAAAAGGGAGGATTAAAGCATAATTAGAACTTTTATACATCCTCCAAATGTGACTATGTTGTTTCAGTATCTTAATTATTAAAGATATCTTAAATACTGTTGAAACACGGAGGATATTGTCAGCAGCCACATTGATTTCTTTATTAAAACGTTGTAAACTAATGATCAAATTATTTGCATTTAAGTAGTGTAAAGAGCTAGATGTCTGCTAACCAGATCAGGATGTTGTACTCTGCTCAATTTAAAGTCCGTTGCTGCCATCTGCTGGTCAGATACCAAAAGTGCTTTCAAAATGGTCAATAGGATCCTTTCTCTCCTTACACAGAAAAGTTGGACAAGGGCAGACCTTTAAATTCATAACTTTTGAACATTCTGTTTATGCAATATGTCTAATTTGTAATAAATGTGTTACGATACATGTATGTTCTGTGCTATTTAAAGTTTTCGCTTTAGTCATGTTGGGTTGTTTTTGTTTCATTGTTAAGTGCAATTTACTGCAGTTTGTCTAAGAACTTACAACACTACAGAGATTAAACAAATGGATATTTATTTATAGAAATGAATTTACATTCAAATTATTACAAAGCAGATGCAGCGATATTTTAAAGGTATCATTGCAGCAAAAAATAAATTCAATAAAAAACCTTTTGTGGTTCTGATATTTTGTTTCATAAACTCATCTTTCTCATTAGTCAAAATTTGTAATTTTGTGGCAACTACAAACCTCTGCCTACTGCAAAGGAATATAATGATATAGAACAATGTAAAGTAGCACAAGTTCACAAAATAAAATATTCCTGATCAAATCAGAACCAAGAAAATGTGTGCTGTACTTCTGTATTCAACCCCCTTTACTCTGACACCAAGAAAATGAATGAGTGCCAATGACTGATCTCTTTTTGTGACTGTTTTTCTGATTGGTGTCACATCTTACAATGCACTAATCTGTCAGGAGTGAGCTTCTGGGTGTTCATGGTGCAATTCTCTAAAGCTTTCCACAGTTCAGGTAGGAGAAATGGTCAAGTCCTCCACAATTAATCATTGACTTCACGAATGAGTGGCAAAAAGGAAATCACTGCTGAAAGATGGAGCTCAGTCTGCAGCTGGTCACATGCAAACACGTTGAACAATGACCTGGTGAGAAGAGATGACCGTGTGAATGCTTGCAGTGCACATTGACCTGCACACACCGTCCCCCAGTGAAACACGGTGCTGGCAGAATCATATACTTTTTTGTCTGCAGAGATAGAGATGCTGAGCTGAGTTGATGCGAAGATGTTCAGAGCTACAGAATTTGTTGTCCACCTTCCTGCAGAAAGTATTAAACAAAATCTAATTAAAGTTCTGTTGAAGGAGTTTCTGTACTTTTGCAAGCTATTATTTTATTGTTCCACTCCTCTTCCCATCAGAGCTTTCTTTGTGTTTCTTTCTGGTCTAACCAGAATTATGTAACATTTAGGTCCAAACAGCGCCATCAAGAGGCCAAAACTGGAGGCCAGGATGGCAAACACCTCCACTGCATCTGCATATTTGCCCGGTGAGCTGACATAAGCAGGAACAAAGGCCACCCACACAGCACAGAAGATCAACATGCTGAAGGTGATGAGTTTGGCCTCGTTGAAGTTGTCGGGCAGATTCCTCGCCATAAACGCCAACACAAAGCTGAGAATAGCCAATATACCAATGTATCCCAGTAACACGGAAAAGCCAATAGTGGAGCCAACTATACACTCATAAACTATCTTATCATTGTGGTACTTGGTGTTTTTATGTGGAGAAGGAGAAGAAGAGACAAGCCAGGCAGTGCAGATTGCTGCCTGAACAGAGGTGAGAACCAGAACGGTTCCTCTCTGCTGTGAAGCACCAAACCACTTGAGACTGGCTCCTCCGCCTGGCTTGGAGGCTTTGAACACAGCCAGAACCACCATGGTTTTAACCAGGATGCAGGACACACAGAGCACAAAGCTGATCCCAAACGCTGCGTGTCTCAGCTGACATGTCCACAGTCTGGGTCGTCCGATGAACAGCAGAGAACACAGGAAGCACAGCTTGAGGGAAAGCAACAGGTTGAAACTCAGCTCTGAGTTGTTGGCTCGTACTATGGGTGTACTGCGGTGATAGATGAAGATCCCCAGAACTACAGCACAGATGAATGTTCCCAGCAGTGAAGCTGCTGTCAAGCAGATCCCTAAAGGTTCCTGATAGGAGAGGAACTCTGTTTGCTTAAGAACACAGTGATCTCGCTGTGGGCTGGACCAGAAGTCCTCTGGACAGCTGAAGCACTCCAAGGAATCTGACAGAAAGGCACGAAGAAAGTCAAACCGTGTTTTTGTAAGACTACATTGTGAAAAATCATAATAAAAACTATTAAAACTCACTAGAGTAATTACTAATCATTCCCTCAGAACAAGGGACGCAGTCAAAACAGCACTCAGGTTCCCCCTTCTTTCTCACCACACGAGTTCCTGGAGGACAGTTCTCGCTGCACACCGACCGCAGTGGCTATTGGAGAAAAAATAAGTATACATTTTTATTAGAGTGACTTTACAAGTTAAAAAAGGGACAAAAAGAAATGAGTCACCTTTTTTGATTCAAAGTTCCAGAAGATCTTGTCTCCATCAAGTGTGAGTTGTTCACCATTAACAGGTGACATTTTTACGTCGCCGACATTTTGAACTTTCGTTTGTCCATCAGGGAGCCAGAGCCAGTTCATGACATCATATATTGGTAAGGCATCACCATTCTCATCAAATGACACTTGGTCACCGAATGATGTGGTAAAATTGACCCTCTCTAGATAATACACCAGCTAATGGAAGGCAAATGAGAAAAAGGTACAAAAGAGTTAGTTGTGGTATGACATCATGTTGGTCTTTTACCTGCACTGTAATATGTGATTGTTGTAAGCAATTTCTGAAGAGAAATGAATGCCAAAAATATTGTCACAAAATTTTAAAATCTATTACGTCTCTTCTTTTGCTTTGCATTTTTTTATCACATCAAACTTTAAATAAATTCAAACAATTTTAGGGTTGTAATACAAAACATCAATACATACATTAAACTCAAGGGTAATTTTGTCAAAAACATGTAACGTTTACTGTACCTGCCATGGTTGAAGTGTTTGCAAAGTCGCACAGCTGTCCTCACTAAAAGGCCCTTTTCCTGGTTCACACCTCAGCAGCTCATCAAGGGCGTATGCCAGAGCGTACACAGCTTTGTAGACGTTGTACTCAGGTCTGAGATCAGAAACGTCTAAGAACTCAGTCTCCACAGCCTTCAAATCCTCGTCTCCAGAGCAAATCCTTCCCCCATTCTCAACCCAGCCCGACAGGGCTGGTGCAAATTTACATTGAAATGTGAATTCCCAAAACTGGTTTGCCTGGGAAACATAAAAGTGACATTTTTTAAGAAGGATTATTTACTCATCATGACTACACTTAATGAATGAAAAGGTCACCATGCTATTTCCATAGGTGGTGCTATGTTGTAGATCAGCACGTGTTTGGAGCAGGAAGTCCCTGAGGCCTGGTATCTCTCCTTGACGATAGCGATGCCCAGTGTACCCCCGAGGTACGGCATGAGTTCAGGGGTCTGCAGGACGGCAGCTGTGGACCAGGCTTCACTGGCCAGCCACTGAAGGCCTGTCAAGTTCTGCCTCACAACCTGTTTAGGAACAAAACATGAGCTCAGCTCACAGTGGAATGACTTTAAAAGCTATCACAGCAGGACATGTAAGATCATTGTTAATGAGTTGGAAATGTTTGCCGTCTATAAACTCTATAACTCTGGGTAAAAAAAAAAGTAAATCTTTTAAGCAGAGACATTTTTTGAAGGCTTATAATGTGAACATCATTTCACAGAGCGTACACCGGTCAAAACAGTTCCTCTTTCGTTATTCATTTTTATAAGAGGTATCATTGCACTGCCTATTGCAGTGGAATAAAACTCTTTTCATTGCATGAATGTCCTCAAAATGCCTGGTTATTGCTAAAACTGCCTAAAGCTGTTAAAATAATAATTAATAACTTTCTCGGCTTTCAATAAGTACTTTTAAACTTAGATTATGTTTTCATATTCTCAGATTAAAGTAATTTGTTAAAGAACAAAGATTAAATTTGACCGGTAAGATAATATGTGAGCACACAACTATTATCCTAAAGTTGTATTTATGTGACTAGAGGCTCACAGTAATACTTCCAGATTTGTCCTGTGAGCCTTGAATTTGACACATTGTCTTCAGTCTTGTAGAAAAAGATACGTCATGTCAGTCATGTCAGTGTCATGTCAGTGTAGAAAAAGATACTTTTTCTACACTGACATGACGTCCAGTGGTGTATTTTATTTAATTTTTTACTTCCCATGTTGTTGTTGCTGCTCACATGCTCACATGCTTGATTCTGACACTTTATACTTTTAGGAAGGACAAATAAATGTTAAGACCAACCTCCTCCATGAGGTTAATGATCTGACCCTCATGTGCAAACACAACAACAACGCGGGCCGTGGATTTCCTCATCACATCCACGATCCTCTTGAATTCATTCAAGTCTTTTTCCCAGGGCAGAATCTCCACATAGGCCAGACAGCCTCCTCCAGACACACCCAGGTCAGAGTTGAAGGAGCGGGCGGCGTCCAGCCCGTAATCATCATCACTTATCAGCAAACCCGCCCAAGTCCAGCCAAAGTGTTTCAGTATCTGAAGCATGGCACGCACCTGAAAACACACCGAAAAAAACTCACTCAGCAGGTTTTAAAGGTAATCGTTCAGTATGTAGGTTGTATCAAATTTCCTCATGCTTGGTATGTTGTTTTATTTTTGTTTAGATCAGGAAGTTTGACCCATTGAAACTGACATAGATTTCTCCTGAAGATGTCAATAAAAACGACTACTTTTTAGAAATCGTCTCGACACATGCAATGTGGAAAATTATTTATGCCACTCTCATTGATGAGTGGAAAACTTTTTTGTCATTACAGCAATCAAATTTGTCATCCATGTGTTCATGAGATCTTCTTTAAAAGAGATAATCCGTGTTCTGCAGAGAGGTTTACGTTTTTGAGGTTGGAAGGCCTCTTTACTGTCCACCTCATCTTTACCTCAGATTCTCTGTTGGACTCTTCAAAACATTAACATCACTTCTACTCAGAAGAAAAAAAGACTCTGAAGACAAAGTGTCAAATTCGGCTCACAGGCCAAATCTGGAAGTATTACTGTGGGCCTCTAGTCACATAAATAAAACTTTAGGATAATAGTTGTGTGCTCACATATTATCTTACCAGTCAAATCTAATTTGACGCAGCTCAAATTAAAACATTGCTTGTGTGCATAATTTTGCCAAACTATTGTGAAAAGATGAAACTATTCACTTATGTGAAAGCACTCAGTGAAGTTTAAAAAAAATATTGAGCAAGATTATAATTTTGCTTTGAGCTCTGACATTCAGAATAAGCACATGACTTTTATATTGTTGTATCAAAGAACAGAATAAGTAAAAAAAATAGTTGAAGACAGTCTGTGAGACTGGACATCATCTAAAAAACATGCTACTTCCAGAGCAGCAAACAGAAAATCTCATAATATCGTTCACAAGAATTATAAATACACAAGCATACCTTTCCACAGTCATATAAAATTTCTATTTTTCTTAGCTGAAATAAGCAGATCAAAGGAAACAATTTTTTACTTTTTCATATCATTTTCTTTCATTCCAAACTGTTTTTTTTTTATATACCTGGAAAGCGTCACTTGGAATCGTCCTAAAGAACGAAGGAAACCTCTGCCGATCACTTAAACAGGCGCATGTGGCAAAATAACTCACCTGTGAAAGAATCAGACTAAATTTTTAAAACGAGAGAGAAATCATCTGTTTCAGTCTTTACATTTTACAGACAAATCTGTTATTAGACGGTAAAGCTGGACACTCACCATTGGCACTCTGTACAAACCCAAGACAGTGGAGATGGCAATCGTGCGTGTAGAGGAAGAATCTCCCACAAGCCCCACAATTGGAGGGGCTCCTTCACACGTCTCATTCAGCACAACATGCTCCTCTTGACCGCTGATTAATGCCAGCGCTGCACGAAATCCAACTCCGAGAGTGAGACAGCTGTCGTAGAGACTGTACCCTAAAGTCACGTTGGGTAAAAGCTGATCGTCTCTGTTGATCTCATCAATGGCAAAGGCCATGGTCTGAGCCTTCCGAAACCCTAAAAAATCAAAACTGTCCCAAAGAAACAAAAGGTTTGATGCTGAGAAATATAACAGTTAACTTTCTTTAATCTGGAAATCAAAGACAAAAAAAAAACAACAAAAAAAAAAAAAAAAAAAAACAAACAAACTATAAAACTACTTGAATAATATAGCCAGAATATTTCTCAGACACCTGATTCTCAAATGCGCAAGACAGTCTTTCTTGCTTTGGTTTTCCTTCTGACACACTAACCTGTGGCATGTCAGCTGTTGTGGCTCGGCGGTGAAGGACTGGTCAGGAAACACAGAGAAGAAGTGGACCTGAAACAGCCCACCGAGTATCAAATCTCCAGCCTTGTGCATGCCGTTTAGATGAAATTTTCCCTGCAACAGACAGGAGGAGGGAAACAAAGAGGAGGGCACAGAGGAAAAAGCACCAGAGTGCAGCAGTAGAAGAAAGAACAGGCTTGGGCGCTTTAAGTTTTGCGTCATATCCATTTTGTTGAGCCGGGTCGATGTGTTTCAGTGCTTCCTCAACAGGTTTTATTGACTACGCTGCCCAGAAGGGCAGAGGAAGAGCAGTGGGCAGGGCCTGTTATGCATTTTAAGCTTACCTTGAACTTAACCATCATGAAGTTGGTTAAAAGTTCAGAAAAATGTTGAATTTAAATATCTATGGCACTGATTGATCATATGCCAAAACAGCAAAAACACAACAAAGCCTGCAGTGATTTGAATGTGTATTATTAGTCAAGGTTTACACACGTTAAACTTGTATGAATTTTAAATACTTCAGTAGAATTAAAAAGGGACATGGTGACATGACTCTAAGCTCAGTATTAAACACATGTATAAGATAGATATTTGAAAATGTAGTACTAATAATCATCAGTACAGTGTAAAAAAGACTTTTGGAGATCCAACGACAAACAGCAAGTCAGCCATTTCTGTCAAAGAGTAAATTTAATTTTTTTTTGACATTTTAAATGTCAAATTTTGACAAACGCGTCACAGGCAGAGGCGGTCGTAGCCTTTTTGGCTCCCTGGGCGAAACACATTTCAGGCCCCCTCTCCACAAATCTGTACCCACTGAAAGTAATGCTTCAATTGTTAACTGTGTGTCCTATCAATTTGTATTTTTTTGTTATGATGTAAAGCACCTTGAACTGCCTTGTTGCTAAAATGTGCTACACAAACAAACTGGAGAACTGGTGGGTTCACATCTTCTGATTCTCTACCTAATTTACACAGCAAACTTTCACCATCAGTCAGTCAAGTCAGAACAGAATTTGCTTGATGTATATATTTTTTATTTTCACAATTTACCAGGATCTGACGACAACAACCACAATTCATTTAGACTTAAAGGAAGTTAAAGTTGGGAGATCACGTTTATTTTTCATTTATCTATTCAAATTCACAATTTCATGCTGTTGTTTATATGTTATTATTATAAGGGGCAGAGTTTTCTTTACATAATTGATTTAAAAATAAACTGCATTTTCATAACAATGCAGCCATAAACAAAGAAAAAACTCAAATATGTCGTCACACAAGAGAACAGAAAGTGATGCTACTGGCTCTGAGTTTATGCGTTTACCTGTTTGTTGTTAGAATGAGTTGTTGCTGCACTTAATGCTTTACTTTGAATGATTATTGATGATGTAGAAATTTTATATCAAGATTCAATTACGGTATTCTGTTTCAGCAATCATCAGTCCATCATTAACCTTACAGAGTCTACCATGAATTTGGGAAGATATTCATGTTTGCCTAGTTTAGATAGTTGAACAAATTTGGATTTCTGCCTATACACTGGAAGTAAACATTTTGATTCAGATCTGACTCCAAGTCTAAATTTTTTGTGTAGTTTCTTTGCAGTTCAATCACCCAGCAGGTTTTTACCTTTCAGTAGTTCCTATCGTGCTTCGCCCCATCAGAGCTTTCTTTGTGTTTCTTTCTGGCCTCAGCAGAATTATATAACATTTAGGTCCAAACAGCGCCACCAAGAGGGCAAAGCTGGAGGCCAGGATGGCAAATACCTCCACTGCATCTGCATATTTGCCCGGTGAGCTGACATAAGCAGGAACAAAGGCCACCCACACAGCAAAGAAGATCAGCATGCTGAAGGTGATGAGTTTGGCCTCGTTGAAGTTGTCGGGCAGATTCCTCGCCATAAACGCCAACACAAAGCTGAGAATAGCCAATATACCAATGTATCCCAGTAACACGGAAAAGCCAATAGTGGAGCCAACTATACACTCATAAACTATCTTATCATTGTGGTACTTGGTGTTTTTATGTGGAGAAGGAGAAGAAGAGACAAGCCAGGCAGTGCAGATTGCTGCCTGAACAGAGGTGAGAACCAGAACGGTTCCTCTCTGCTGTGAAGCACCAAACCACTTGAGACTGGCTCCTCCGCCTGGCTTGGAGGCTTTGAACACAGCCAGAACCACCATGGTTTTAACCAGGATGCAGGACACACAGAGCACAAAGCTGATCCCAAACGCTGCGTGTCTCAGCTGACATGTCCACAGTCTGGGTCGTCCGATGAACAGCAGAGAACACAGGAAGCACAGCTTGAGGGAAAGCAACAGGTTGAAACTCAGCTCTGAGTTGTTGGCTCGTACTATGGGTGTACTGCGGTGATAGATGAAGATCCCCAGAACTACAGCACAGATGAATGTTCCCAGCAGTGAAGCTGCTGTCAAGCAGATCCCTAAAGGTTCCTGATAGGAGAGGAACTCTGTTTGCTTAAGAACACAGTGATCTCGCTGTGGGCTGGACCAGAAGTCCTCTGGGCAGCTGAAGCACTCCAAGGAATCTGACAGAAAGGCACGAAGAAAGTCAAACCGTGTTTTTGTAAGACTACATTGTGAAAAATCATAATAAAAACTATTAAAACTCACTAGAGTAATTACTAATCATTCCCTCAGAACAAGGGACGCAGTCAAAACAGCACTCAGGTTCCCCCTTCTTTCTCACCACACGAGTTCCTGGAGGACAGTTCTCGCTGCACACCGACCGCAGTGGCTATTGGAGAAAAAATAAGTATACATTTCTTATTAGAGTGACTTTACAAGTTAAAAAAGGGACAAAAAGAAATGAGTCACCTTTTTTGATTCAAAGTTCCAGAAGATCTTGTCTCCATCAAGTGTGAGTTGTTCACCATTAACAGGTGACATTTTTACGTCGCCGACATTTTGAACTTTCGTTTGTCCATCAGGGAGCCAGAGCCAGTTCATGACATCATATATTGGTAAGGCATCACCATTCTCATCAAATGACACTTGGTCACCGAATGATGTGGTAAAATTGACCCTCTCTAGATAATACACCAGCTAATGGAAGGCAAATGAGAAAAAGGTACAAAAGAGTTAGTTGTGGTATGACATCATGTTGGTCTTTTACCTGCACTGTAATATGTGATTGTTGTAAGCAATTTCTGAAGAGAAATGAATGCCAAAAATATTGTCACAAAATTTTAAAATCTATTACGTCTCTTCTTTTGCTTTGCATTTTTTTATCACATCAAACTTTAAATAAATTCAAACAATTTTAGGGTTGTAATACAAAACATCAATACATACATTAAACTCAAGGGTAATTTTGTCAAAAACATGTAACGTTTACTGTACCTGCCATGGTTGAAGTGTTTGCAAAGTCGCACAGCTGTCCTCACTAAAAGGCCCTTTTCCTGGTTCACACCTCAGCAGCTCATCAAGGGCGTATGCCAGAGCGTACACAGCTTTGTAGACGTTGTACTCAGGTCTGAGATCAGAAACGTCTAAGAACTCAGTCTCCACAGCCTTCAAATCCTCGTCTCCAGAGCAAATCCTTCCCCCATTCTCAACCCAGCCCGACGGGGCTGGTGCAAATTTACATTGAAATGTGAATTCCCAAAACTGGTTTGCCTGGGAAACATAAAAGTGACATTTTTTTAAGAAGGATTATTTACTCATCATGACTACACTTAATGAATGAAAAGGTCACCATGCTATTTCCATAGGTGGTGCTATGTTGTAGATCAGCACGTGTTTGGAGCAGGAAGTCCTTGAGGCCTGGTATCTCTCCTTGACGGATAGCGATGCCCAGTGTACCCCCGAGGTACGGCATGAGGTCAGGGGTCTGCAGGACGGCAGCTGTGGACCAGGCTTCACTGGCCAGCCACTGAAGGCCTGTCAAGTTCTGCCTCACAACCTGTTTAGGGACAAAACATGAGCTCAGCTAATCCACACAAACTAGATCAATTAAACTGAAACAAAGTCAAACAGTGGAATGATTTTGAAAGCAATCACAGCAGGAGATGTAAGATCTGTTAAAGACTAAAAATTGTGAACCGATTTCAAAATATATATTTTTTTCTATCTTGGAAATAACTAATATTTTAAACAGATAATTTTGATAACACTATCATTTTGCAAATCTCACTCAGGTAAAAATGTGCTATTTCTTATATCAGTTGCTTGAATATTTTCTGTTATGTTTTGCTAAATTGGTGACTTTAAAAATATATTCATCGTTTACCATAAAGAGAAACAAATCATTTTTAAGACCAACCTCCTCCATGAGGTTAATGATCATACCCTCATGTGCAAACACAACAACAACGCGGGCCGTGGATTTCCTCATCACATCCACGATCCTCTTGAATTCATTCAAGTCTTTTTCCCAGGGCAGAATCTCCACATAGGCCAGACAGCCTCCTCCAGACACACCCAGGTCAGAGTTGAAGGAGCGGGCGGCGTCCAGCCCGTAATCATCATCACTTATCAGCAAACCCGCCCAAGTCCAGCCAAAGTGTTTCAGTATCTGAAGCATGGCACGCACCTGAAAACACACCGAAGAAAAACTCACTCAGCAGGTTTTAAAGGTAATCGTTCAGTATGTAGGTTGTATCAAATTCCCTCATTCCTTTTTTTCCTTTTTTGTATTTTTTGTATTTTTTTCTTTTACATTTACATAAAGGGTTTGGTTCTGATGGGAAATAATACAAATGTACACCAAGGATATCAAGAAAAAAAGAATTATTATTTTATTTAAATGTTAATGTTTTGATTAATACCCTTCTTTTTGAGTGCAAAAAATCTAAATTTTCTTATAAGTGATGATGAGCTTTTTTCCTACATCTAGATCATTCATGTCCTGCAGAGAGCATTATCCTTTTGAGGTTTTTGAGATTTTAAGGCCTACTTACCATCAACCTCATCTTTACCTCCCAAAACATTAACATAATTTCTACTCAGAAAAAAAAAAAAAAAAACTCTGGCCAAATTAAAAAGATTGCGTTAAATTTAAATCTGCCAGTGGTGTGAATAATTTTGAGTCCAATTTTACTTGCATTCTGTGCTGCTTCGTTTGAAATAAAGAATTTGATTGGTCAAACGAAGCAAATGTTCACTTGTTCATATTTTCTTTCATTCCAAAGTTTGTTTTTTTTACCTGGAAAGCATCACTCGGGATCGTCCTAAAGAAGGATGGAAACCTCTGCCGATCACTTAGACAGGCACATGTGGCAAAATAACTAACCTGTTAAAAATACACATTGCACATTCTTACATCTTTTCAAATCAGTTTCAGTCGTTACATTTTACATACAGACAAATCTGTTATTAGAAGGTAAAGCTGGACACTCACCATTGGCACTCTGTACAAACCCAAGACAGTGGAGATGGCAATCGTGCGTGTAGAGGAAGAATCTCCCACAAGCCCCACAATTGGAGGGGCTCCTTCACACGTCTCATTCAGCACAACATGCTCCTCTTGACCGCTGATTAATGCCAGCGCTGCACGAAATCCAACTCCAAGAGTGAGACAGTTGTCATACAAACTGTAGCCCAAAGTGACATTGGGCAAAAGTTGAGAGTTTCCATTGATCTCATCAATAGCAAAGGCCATGGTCTGAGCCTGTCTAAATCCTAACAGATCAAAACTAACACAAAGAAAACAAATAAGAGTTAAATTATATAAATATGCCAAATATTTCTTACACGATTGCACCCGATTCTCATGCAGTCTTTCAGCGCCTTTCCTGGTTTCTCTGTAAATGTGCCCCTGACACACTAACCTGTGGCATGTCAGCTGTTGTGGCTCGGCGGTGAAGGACTGGTCAGGAAACACGGAGAAGAAGTGGACCTGAAACAGCCCACCGAGTATCAAATCCCCAGCCTTGTGCATGCCGCTTAGATGAAACTGTCTCTGTGACAGACAGGAGGAGGGAAACAAAGAGGAGGGCACAGAGGAAAAAGCACCAGAGTGCAGCAGTAGAAGAAAGAACAGGCTTGGGCGCTTTAGGTTTGTCATGACAGTCATTAGATTTAGCCTGGTTGTGATGTTTCCCTGCTTTCTCCACTGTTTTTATTGTCTATGCTGTCCAACAGGGCAGAAGATGAAGAGTGGGCAGGGCCTGTTACGCCGATATGTTTTCCTTTCCTTTTATTTGCTAAATACTGACTAATTTGATCATGATAATTCGAGCATCAGCAGAGCAATGAGTGATATTTTTACTTCTTTTTATGAAGAAAAAAAAGCTGTGCGGCAGATAGTAAAAACCAGAATATCTATTGTGAAAAGGCTTACAGATTTACCACTGACAGGAAGTGGATATAAGAAAAATAAAATAATGAGCCTAAGACATTTCGATTTTAAAAATATGTATCAAAACATATTTTATATACAGGCTGTAGTGAATGTTCCAAAGGGTTGAACCAGTAAATTATATGTTGTGATGATACTTAAGAAAAGCTAAAAAGACATAAAATGTATATATTTTTAAGCATGAATCTCTGAAAAATAATTCTCAGCTGAAAATAAAACCTGACCTGACTGCAACAATTACTGGTAGGGAGATAATGTGCCACCTAATAATTACAGAGAGAATATTTAGCTAATGGTTAAGAAAATTAATACTCACTTCAGAATGATTAGACTTTTGATTAATGAGGTAGAGGAAACATTTTCTTTCTCCAGTTTGTCCACATTAAGACATGAATAATGCCAGAAATTAAAGAACACCTCCCCCATATTTGGCTGATTTATCTTTAGTTTTTTTTTAATGTAAGGCCAGCTACAATATTTGTTTAACAATGGGTTCTCTTTCATTGATTTGTCCCTGTAAGATATTTGTACTTATCCTGGGTCTTCTGTTTTTTTTCTGATAAAGCAGAATTTATAGAGCAATTTAGACATTAAATCAGATGGGTTTTTTTCTGTAGCTAAACGCCACCAGAGGTTGAAATCATTGTGTAAATAATCTGAGTTGATCCAAGTTACAGATGTGAACAAAGAAGCTCAAAAGCTTTTAATTCCGTCCCATTACAAAATTACACAATCGTTTTGCTTGCTCCTCGTTTTTGTGCGTGTAATATTCAGAAAGTAAGTTATGTGAAAAGCTTTATATTGTATTGAATTATGAATGCTTGATAACTGCAGCATTCATGTTGCAGTTATGAATTAAACTTCTTCTAAGCAGTTCATTTCCCCCAGCATCTTTTACCTTTCAGTAGTTCCTATCGTGCTTCTCCCCATCAGAGCTTTCTTTGTGTTTCTTTCTGGTCTCAGCAGAATTATGTAACATTTGGGTCCAAACAGCGCCACCGAGAGGCCAAAACTGGAGGCCAGGATGGCAAACACCTCCACTGCATCTGCATATTTTCCCGGTGAGCTGACATAAGCAGGAACAAAGGCCACCCACACAGCACAGAAGATCAACATGCTGAAGGTAATGAGTTTGGCCTCGTTGAAGTTGTCGGGCAGATTCCTCGCCAGAAATGCGATGAGAAAGCTGAGAATAGCCAGTAAGCCAATGTAACCGAGTAACACTGAAAAACCTACGGTTGAGCCAACGACACACTCATAAACTATCTTGTCATTGTGGTACAGAGTGTTTTTATGTGGAGCGGGTGAGGAGGAGACGAGCCAGGCAGTGCAGATTGCTGCCTGAACAGAGGTGAGAACCAGAATGGTTCCTCTCTGCTGTGAAGCACCGAACCACTTGAGACTGGCTCCTCCTCCTGGCTTGGAGGCTTTGAACACAGCCAGAACCACCATGGTTTTAACCAGGATGCAGGACACACAGAGCACAAAGCTGATCCCAAACGCTGCGTGTCTCAGCTGACATGTCCACAGTCTGGGTCGTCCGATGAACAGCAGAGAACACAGGAAGCACAGCTTGAGGGAAAGCAACAGGTTGAAACTCAGCTCTGAGTTGTTGGCTCGTACTATGGGTGTACTGCGGTGATAGATGAAGATCCCCAGAACTACAGCACAGATGAATGTTCCCAGCAGTGAAGCTGCTGTCAAGCAGATCCCTAAAGGTTCCTGATAGGAGAGGAACTCTGTTTGCTTAAGAACACAGTGATCTCGCTGTGGGCTGGACCAGAAGTCCTCTGGACAGCTGAAGCACTCCAAGGAATCTGACAGAAATGCACGAAGAAAGTCAAACCGTGTTTTTGTAAGACTACATTGTGAAAAATCATAATAAAAACTATTAAAACTCACTAGAGTAATTACTAATCATTCCCTCAGAACAAGGGACGCAGTCAAAACAGCACTCAGGTTCCCCCTTCTTTCTCACCACACGAGTTCCTGGAGGACAGTTCTCGCTGCACACCGACCGCAGTGGCTATTGGAGAAAAAATAAGTATACATTTCTTATTAGAGTGACTTTACAAGTTAAAAAAGGGACAAAAAGAAATGAGTCACCTTTTTTGATTCAAAGTTCCAGAAGATCTTGTCTCCATCAAGTGTGAGTTGTTCACCATTAACAGGTGACATTTTTACGTCGCCGACATTTTGAACTTTGTTTGTCCATCAGGGAGCCAGAGCCAGTTCATGACATCATATATTGGTAAGGCATCACCATTCTCATCAAATGACACTTGGTCACCGAATGATGTGGTAAAATTGACCCTCTCTAGATAATACACCAGCTAATGGAAGGCAAATGAGAAAAAGGTACAAATGAGTTAGTTTTGGTATGACATCATGTCATACCAAAGTAAGTATTAAACAGGCGTTTAATAGTTGTTGTGATTTTACTATCACTTCTATTACTTCTCCCGGAGAGACGTCACTAAGCGAGGCTCAAAAGTAAACTGTAAACTTTTACCTGCACTGTAATATGTGATTGTTGTAAGCAATTTCTGAAGAGAAATGAATGCCAAAAATATTGTCACAAAATTTTAAAATCTATTACGTCTCTTCTTTTGCTTTGCATTTTTTTTATCACATCAAACTTTAAATAAATTCAAACAATTTTAGGGTTGTAATACAAAACATCAATACATACATTAAACTCAAGGGTAATTTTGTCAAAAACATGTAACGTTTACTGTACCTGCCATGGTTGAAGTGTTTGCAAAGTCGCACAGCTGTCCTCACTAAAAGGCCCTTTTCCTGGTTCACACCTCAGCAGCTCATCAAGGGCGTATGCCAGAGCGTACACAGCTTTGTAGACGTTGTACTCAGGTCTGAGATCAGAAACGTCTAAGAACTCAGTCTCCACAGCCTTCAAATCCTCGTCTCCAGAGCAAATCCTTCCCCATTCTCAACCCAGCCCGACGGGGCTGGTGCAAATTTACACTGAAATGTGAATTCCCAAAACTGGTTTGCCTGGGAAACATAAAAGTGACATTTTTTAAGAAGGATTATTTACTCATCATGGCTACACTTAATGACTGAAAAGGTCACCATGCTATTTCCATAGGTGGTGCTATGTTGTAGATCAGCACGTGTTTGGAGCAGGAAGTCCTTGAGGCCTGGTATCTCTCCTTGACGGATAGCGATGCCCAGTGTACCCCCGAGGTACGGCATGAGGTCAGGGGTCTGCAGGACGGCAGCTGTGGACCAGGCTTCACTGGCCAGCCACTGAAGGCCTGTCAAGTTCTGCCTCACAACCTGTTTAGGAACAAAACATGAGCTCAGCTCACAGTGGAATGACTTTAAAAGCTATCACAGCAGGACATGTAAGATCATTGTTAATGAGTTGGAAATGTTTGCCGTCTATAAACTCTACAACTCTGGGTAAAAAAAAAATTAAATCTTTTAAGCAGAGACATTTTTTGAAGGCTTATAATGTGAGCATCATTTCACAGAGCGTACACCGGTCAAAACAGTTCCTCTTTCGTTATTCATTTTTATAAGAGGTATCATTGCACTGCCTATTGCAGTGGAATAAAACTCTTTTCATTGCATGAATGTCCTCAAAATGCCTGGTTATTGCTAAAACTGCCTAAAGCTGTTAAAATAATAATTAATAACTTTCTCGGCTTTCAATAAGTACTTCTAAAACTTAGATTATGTTTTTATATTCTCAGATTAAAGTAATTTGTTAAAGAACAAAGAAATACTGATTAAATTTGACCGGTAAGATAATATGTGAGCACACAACCATTATCCTAAAGTTGTATTTATGTGACTAGAGGCTCACAGTAATACTTCCAGATTTGTCCTGTGAGCCTTGAATTTGACACATTGTCTTCAGTCTTGTAGAAAAAGATACGTCATGTCAGTCATGTCAGTGTCATGTCAGTGTAGAAAAAGATACTTTTTCTACACTGACATGACGTCCAGTGGTGTATTTTATTTAATTTTTTACTTCCCATGTTGTTGTTGCTGCTCACATGCTCACATGCTTGATTCTGACACTTTATACTTTTAGGAAGGACAAATAAATGTTAAGACCAACCTCCTCCATGAGGTTAATGATCTGACCCTCATGTGCAAACACAACAACAACGCGGGCCGTGGATTTCCTCATCACATCCACGATCCTCTTGAATTCATTCAAGTCTTTTTCCCAGGGCAGAATCTCCACATAGGCCAGACAGCCTCCTCCAGACACACCCAGGTCAGAGTTGAAGGAGCGGGCGGCGTCCAGCCCGTAATCATCATCACTTATCAGCAAACCCGCCCAAGTCCAGCCAAAGTGTTTCAGTATCTGAAGCATGGCACGCACCTGAAAACACACCGAAAAAAACTCACTCAGCAGGTTTTAAAGGTAATCGTTCAGTATGTAGGTTGTATCAAATTTCCTCATGCTTGGTATGTTGTTTTATTTTTGTTTAGATCAGGAGGTTTGACCCATTGAAACTGACATAGATTTCTCCTGAAGATGTCAATAAAAACGACTACTTTTTAGAAATCGTCTCGACACATGCAATGTGGAAAATTATTTATGCCACTCTCATTGATGAGTGGAAAACTTTTTTGTCATTACAGCAATCAAATTTGTCATCCATGTGTTCATGAGATCTTCTTTAAAAGAGATAATCCGTGTTCTGCAGAGAGGTTTACGTTTTTGAGGTTGGAAGGCCTCTTTACTGTCCACCTCATCTTTACCTCAGATTCTCTGTTGGACTCTTCAAAACATTAACATCACTTCTACTCAGAAGAAAAAAAGACTCTGAAGACAAAGTGTCAAATTCGGCTCACAGGCCAAATCTGGAAGTATTACTGTGGGCCTCTAGTCACATAAATAAAACTTTAGGATAATAGTTGTGTGCTCACATATTATCTTACCAGTCAAATCTAATTTGACGCAGCTCAAATTAAAACATTGCTTGTGTGCATAATTTTGCCAAACTATTGTGAAAAGATGAAACTATTCACTTATGTGAAAGCACTCAGTGAAGTTTAAAAAAAATATTGAGCAAGATTATAATTTTGCTTTGAGCTCTGACATTCAGAATAAGCACATGACTTTTATATTGTTGTATCAAAGAACAGAATAAGTAAAAAAAATAGTTGAAGACAGTCTGTGAGACTGGACATCATCTAAAAAACATGCTACTTCCAGAGCAGCAAACAGAAAATCTCATAATATCGTTCACAAGAATTATAAATACACAAGCATACCTTTCCACAGTCATATAAAATTTCTTTTTTTACTTTTTCATATCATTTTCTTTCATTCCAAACTGTTTTTTTTTTATATACCTGGAAAGCGTCACTTGGAATCGTCCTAAAGAACGAAGGAAACCTCTGCCGATCACTTAAACAGGCGCATGTGGCAAAATAACTCACCTGTGAAAGAATCAGACTAAATTTTTAAAACGAGAGAGAAATCATCTGTTTCAGTCTTTACATTTTACAGACAAATCTGTTATTAGACGGTAAAGCTGGACACTCACCATTGGCACTCTGTACAAACCCAAGACAGTGGAGATGGCAATCGTGCGTGTAGAGGAAGAATCTCCCACAAGCCCCACAATTGGAGGGGCTCCTTCACACGTCTCATTCAGCACAACATGCTCCTCTTGACCGCTGATTAATGCCAGCGCTGCACGAAATCCAACTCCGAGAGTGAGACAGCTGTCGTAGAGACTGTACCCTAAAGTCACGTTGGGTAAAAGCTGATCGTCTCTGTTGATCTCATCAATGGCAAAGGCCATGGTCTGAGCCTTCCGAAACCCTAAAAAATCAAAACTGTCCCAAAGAAACAAAAGGTTTGATGCTGAGAAATATAACAGTTAACTTTCTTTAATCTGGAAATCAAAGACAAAAAAAAAACAACAAAAAAAAAAACAAAAAAACAAACAAACTATAAAACTACTTGAATAATATAGCCAGAATATTTCTCAGACACCTGATTCTCAAATGCGCAAGACAGTCTTTCTTGCTTTGGTTTTCCTTCTGACACACTAACCTGTGGCATGTCAGCTGTTGTGGCTCGGCGGTGAAGGACTGGTCAGGAAACACAGAGAAGAAGTGGACCTGAAACAGCCCACCGAGTATCAAATCTCCAGCCTTGTGCATGCCGTTTAGATGAAATTTTCCCTGCAACAGACAGGAGGAGGGAAACAAAGAGGAGGGCACAGAGGAAAAAGCACCAGAGTGCAGCAGTAGAAGAAAGAACAGGCTTGGGCGCTTTAAGTTTTGCGTCATATCCATTTTGTTGAGCCGGGTCGATGTGTTTCAGTGCTTCCTCAACAGGTTTTATTGACTACGTTGCCCAGAAGGGCAGAGGAAGAGCAGTGGGCAGGGCCTGTTATGCATTTTAAGCTTACCTTGAACTTAACCATCATGAAGTTGGTTAAAAGTTCAGAAAAATGTTGAATTTAAATATCTATGGCACTGATTGATCATATGCCAAAACAGCAAAAACACAACAAAGGCCTGCAGTGATTTGAATGTGTATTATTAGTCAAGGTTTACACACGTTAAACTTGTATGAATTTTAAATACTTCAGTAGAATTAAAAAGGGACATGGTGACATGACTCTAAGCTCAGTATTAAACACATGTATAAGATAGATATTTGAAAATGTAGTACTAATAATCATCAGTACAGTGAAAAAAAGACTTTTGGAGATCCAACAACAAACAGCAAGTCAGCCATTTCTGTCAAAGAGTAAATTTAATTTTTTTTTGACATTTTAAATGTCAAATTTTGACAAACGCGTCACAGGCAGAGGCGGTCGTAGCCTTTTTGGCTCCCTGGGCGAAACACATTTCAGGCCCCCTCTCCACAAATCTGTACCCACTGAAAGTAATGCTTCAATTGTTAACTGTGTGTCCTAACAATTTGTATTTTTTTGTTATGATGTAAAGCACCTTGAACTGCCTTGTTGCTAAAATGTGCTACACAAACAAACTGGAGAACTGGTGGGTTCACATCTTTTGATTCTCTACCTAATTTACACAGCAAACTTTCACCATCAGTCAGTCAAGTCAGAACAGAATTTGCTTGATGTATATATTTTTTTTTTTCACAATTTACCAGGATCTGACGACAACAACCACAATTCATTTAGACTTAAAGGAAGTTAAAGTTGGGAGATCACGTTTATTTTTCATTTATCTATTCAAATTCACAATTTCATGCTGTTGTTTATATGTTATTATTATAAGGGGCAGAGTTTTCTTTACATAATTGATTTAAAAATAAACTGCATTTTCATAACAATGCAGCCATAAACAAAGAAAAAACTCAAATATGTCGTCACACAAGAGAACAGAAAGTGATGCTACTGGCTCTGAGTTTATGCGTTTACCTGTTTGTTGTTAGAATGAGTTATTGCTGCACTTAATGCTTTACTTTGAATGATTATTGATGATGTAGAAATTTTATATCAAGATTCAATTACGGTATTCTGTTTCAGCAATCATCAGTCCATCATTAACCTTACAGAGTCTACCATGAATTTGGGAAGATATTCATGTTTGCCTAGTTTAGATAGTTGAACAAATTTGGATTTCTGCCTATACACTGGAAGTAAACATTTGATTCAGATCTGACTCCAAGTCTAAATTTTTTGTGTAGTTTCTTTGCAGTTCAATCACCCAGAAGGTTTTTACCTTTCAGTAGTTCCTATCGTGCTTCGCCCCATCAGAGCTTTCTTTGTGTTTCTTTCTGGTCTCAGCAGAATTATGTAACATTTAGGTCCAAACAGCGCCACCAAGAGGGCAAAGCTGGAGGCCAGGATGGCAAATACCTCCACTGCATCTGCATATTTGCCCGGTGAGCTGACATAAGCAGGAACAAAGGCCACCCACACAGCACAGAAGATCAGCATGCTGAAGGTGATGAGTTTGGCCTCGTTGAAGTTGTCGGGCAGATTCCTCGCCAGAAATGCGATGAGAAAGCTGAGAATAGCCAGTAAGCCAATGTAACCGAGTAACACTGAAAAACCAACGGTTGAGCCAACGACACACTCATAAACTATCTTGTCATTGTGGTACAGAGTGTTTTTATGTGGAGCGGGTGAGGAGGAGACAAGCCAGGCAGTGCAGATTGCTGCCTGAACAGAGGTGAGAACCAGAATGGTTCCTCTCTGCTGTGAAGCACCGAACCACTTGAGACTGGCTCCTCCGCCTGGCTTGGAGGCTTTGAACACAGCCAGAACCACCATGGTTTTAACCAGGATGCAGGACACACAGAGCACAAAGCTGATCCCAAACGCTGCGTGTCTCAGCTGACATGTCCAAAGTCTGGGTCGTCCGATGAACAGCAGAGAACACAGGAAGCACAGCTTGAGGGAAAGCAACAGGTTGAAACTCAGCTCTGAGTTGTTGGCTCGTACTATGGGTGTACTGCGGTGATAGATGAAGATCCCCAGAACTACAGCACAGATGAATGTTCCCAGCAGTGAAGCTGCTGTCAAGCAGATCCCTAAAGGTTCCTGATAGGAGAGGAACTCTGTTTGCTTAAGAACACAGTGATCTCGCTGTGGGCTGGACCAGAAGTCCTCTGGACAGCTGAAGCACTCCAAGGAATCTGACAGAAAGGAGAATTATGTATCATAGGTGCAGGCAGATGAAAAAAAAGAGGCCTAATCATTAAATATTCAGTTCTTCAACAAACATTGCCGTGGTAATGTCTAATGGATTTAAATTCATATCTTTTCACAAAATATATCAATAAAGATGCCTTTAGATGTAGCTGTTGTTAATCACCCTCCGTGTGTTATGCCTAATTTATTTATGCATCTTAGATTAACATTTTACAATGCATTATATTCTGTTTTCATTTTTTAACTCATAATATTTCAATTTAAATTAACAGAAATCCTCCATGTGTCCAAATGTTGCTGTTGTAGAGTTTGCTCATTTTTTCCCACACCTGTATTTACTGTATTTTTTTTTTTAAAACAAAGTAGCTCAAATATACTCACTGGTTTTGTTATTGACCTTCCCCTCAGAACAAGGGCGCAGTCAAAACAGCACTCAGGTTCCCCCTTCTTTCTCACCATGCGGGTTCCTGGAGGACAGTTCTCGCTGCACACCGACCGTGGTGGCTGAAAAAGAAAAATGCAAAATACGTACATAAAATATTTTAACCTACATCCACAAAAACGGTAAATGTGAAAGAGAGAGACAGAGAGAGAGAGCGAGAGAGAAAGGCGTCACCTTTTTCGATTCAAAGTTCCAGAAGATTTTGTCTCCATCAAGTGTGAGTTGTTCACCACTAAAAGCTGACATTTTAACCTCGCCGACATTTCGAACATTTGTTCGTCCGTCCGGGAGCCGGAGCCAGTTCATGACGTCATATATCGGCAAGACGTCACCGTTCTCATCAAATGACACTTGGTCACCAAATGATGTGGTGAAATTGACCCTTTCAAGGTAGTACACAAGCTAACAAACATTAAATCTGAGATAAGATTTTTTTTATATATATATCTTTGTGACACAAATGAGTTCAATAAATCTCAAATTTCTCTAACATTCAGAGAGTTAAAAAAAAGAAAGAAAAGAAGGAATATCTGGGCTTTTTATTTTACACATGTAGGTGTCTATGAGTTTCATTTTGCTCTGCAATAAAAACATGAAACGGTCGACCTTCTTTTACCTGCCACGGTTCCAGTGTTTCCAGAGCGGCGCAGCTTCCACTTCCTGGTTCGCATCGCAGCAAATCGTGAAGGGCGCGTGCCAGAGCGTACACGGCTTTGTACACGTTGTATTCGGGCCGGAGGTTAAAAATGTCTAAGAACTCAGTCTCTACCGTCCTTAAATCTTCTTCTCCAGAGCAAACTTTCCCTCCGTTTTCAACCCATCCTGCAGGCGGCGGTGCAAATCTGCACTGAAACGTGAATTCCCAGAACTGGTTTACCTGAAATGAATCAAAACTTTACGACGTGTCACTTATGAATAGGGCTGGACGATAAATCGACAACAATATATTGTGATAGACACATGATCAAGATCAATAGTTATACATCGGATAGAATTTTCAATAAATGTACAGAACTCTTAGCTGGAACAGCAAAGCATTCTGGGGGATATAGGCCGAGGAAAGGCCGGCGAAGCTGGTAACTCCCTCGCTGTTTGGTTACCTAGCAACAATATGTTGAGTAACAGGTTGTTGCTAGGTAACACGCTTGCGCAGGAGCAGCTTAAGGTTTCAGAACTCTAAAGAAAACCTACGTTGGCTTAGAGTGAAAACTGTGGACAAAACAAAAAAAAAGTAACGTCACAAGTTTGGCAGTATTTCAGACATTTAAAGAAGAAAAACTAATCTAAAAATATCGATATTGACTGATATGAAACACCTATATCATGATACACTTATCCAGCCACATTGTCCAGCCCTGCTCGTGTAAGTATTTGATCAATCTCACCATGCTACTTCCATAGCTGCTGTTGTGTTTTATATTAGGATTGATTTGTAGCAGGAAGTCCCTGAGGCCTGGTATCTCTCCTCGACGGATAGCGATGCCCAGTGTACCCCCGAGGTACGGCATGAGGTCAGGGTCTGCAGTACGGCAGCTGTGGACCAGGCTTCACTGGCCAGCCACTGAAGGCCTGTCAAGTTCTGCCTCACAACCTGTTTAGGGACAAAACTCAATGTCAACCTCTAACTCTACATATTGTATAGAAAGTAACTAAATTAAGAAATCTGTAAAATAAAAAGTAATGCATTTAATTGTCATTGGACAGTAACATGATAGCGAAAAATGTACTGTTTTGTGCTTGAGGCCATATGTTTGGATGTCACTATTAAAGCAAACACCATATTTTTTTCACCTTAGGTTTTAAGATATTCTTTTAGGGATTTAGATTTAGATTACAGTGACATAACGTCTCCGTTTTAGAACAGTCTCACTTCTTTAACCTCTGACCGTCTCTGAATCCACCCCGAATCGAGGCCAACGTGAGAAAAGACAAACGTTACTTCGTCCATGAGATTGATCACGTGGCTCTCGTGTGCAAACACAACGACCACCCGAGCCGTGGATGCCTTCATCACGTCCACGATCCTCCTCAGCTCCGGCAGCTCATTGTCCCATGGCAACACCTCCATGTAGGCCAGGCAGCCTCCGTCAGACGGACTCAGATCAGACTGAAATAACTTGGCGGCTTGGAGCCCGTAGTCGTCGGCGCTGATCAGCAGTCCCACCCAGGTCCAGCCGAAGTGCTTTAGGATCTGAATCATAGCATTCACCTGAGGAGGCATGGAGTGAAAGGGAACATTTTGTAGAAAATCTGATGAGAATGTTGAAATTCGGATGAAATTACAGGAATGGTGATTGCCACCTAGGATATTTCTACATAATGTTTCAAAATTGCCCAATTATGTCTAACTTCTGGTCCCATTCCTACTCCTGTTTTTTTTTTTTTTTTTTTTTTTTTACTTATTGATATTTCTGACATCTTTCTTAAACAAATTCAACTTAAAATGTTTCTGGATTCACATCTGCTAAGAAAACAATTACATAACAAAGGATTTAAACCTGATACGAAGCCTGCAAAGAACTGCTAACCTTTAACATACAACTGAACAAGGTGTCTTCTAACATAACTCAGTGGAGTCAGTAGCTATCAGGTCATTGTTTGCACAGTTGTTACTTGACGTTGTTTCTTTTTCCTTTCTTAAGCATTTCAATGCAAAAAGATGCTTAATATGCTTCCAACCTTGTTGAAAGTCAGTAAAATGTCGATTACAAAATAAAGAATGTTTCACACGGATCAATCTATTTTCCTCTGCTCTTATAGACGGATAATTTTTTTTATTGAATTTTTTTCTGGAATATTTGTTGCATAGATTTTACCTGGAAAGCATCGCTTGGTATCGTTCTGAAGAAGGACGGAAACTTCTGACGATCACTTAGACAGGAACATGTGGCAAAATAACTCACCTGTTAAAAATACACATTTTACACATGTTTATGTTTTTTTTTAAGCAATTACTTTTTTTTTTTTCATTAATTTTGGACCAATTAGTCGGTAAAACTGAACACTCACCATTGGCACTCGGTACAAACCTAACACGGTGGAGATGGCGATGGAACGCGTGGAGGAAGAATCCCCCACAATTGCCAACACCGGAGGGCTTCTTGAACAGTTATCCTCCATCACAATCCCCTCCTCTTGTCCGCTGATTAACGCCAGCGCTGCACGAAATCCAATTCCCAGTTCAACACAGTTGTCGTACAGACTGTATCCCAGAGTGATGTTGGGCAAGAGCTCGGCGTTCCTGTTGATCTCGTCAACTGCAAAAGCCATGGTCTGGGCCTGTCTAAATCCTAGAACGTCAAAACTAAAACAGCAACACAACGGCTGAAATAGTGAATACGCAGCAACTGAGGTTTAAAGCTAAACATTTTGTCGAAGCAAAAATACACAGAAAATGCATGTAGGGTGTTGACTTAGCTTATCTCAATGTGTTTTGCACACTTACCCGTGGCAGGTGGGATGCTGGGGCTCAGACGTGAAAGACAAGTCAGGAAAAACTGAAAAAAAATTTATTTCAAACAATCCCCCCAGAATCACATCTCCAGTCTTGTGCATGCCGCTGAGATGAAACTGTCCTTGTGACCGACATGAGGGCGGCTGAGTAGAGGGGCTGATGCTGTAAGAACAGAATGAGTGCAACAGTAGCAAGAGCAAGATTTTGTCTTTACAGGAATACATTACTGTCATGTGGCCACCCCTCTCTTTAAACTCAGTTAATTGTTTTGTTTTTAACTTTGTCACTCCACCCCTTTTATTGACTTTCAGTGTTTACTCACACTGCATGCCGCCAATAGGAGTAGTGGACAAAGAGTTGGCAGGGTTTCAAATGTAATTCAGTTTTGACTGATTTTGGATACGTGAAACGTCATTATGTAGTGATAATAGAGCTAAAACAACTGTTACAACATTTAAAGGGGCAATATTATGTAAAATCAACTTTTTTGTGCTTGTTGTTCTCTTATCATAAACATACCTGGAGTGTTGCTTTCATTTTTTCATGCATGTTTGAGAAATCTTTTAATTTCTCTTGGCAACCATTCAGCTGCGCAAAACTCCTGAGTGGACCAAACGCCGCCTTTGAGACGCAGCTCCTCCTCAGCGCTGGTCTCCACGGTTCCCAGCTTATTACAGAGCTCCTCACCCCACAATTCCCCCACTCAGCTCCTTCAGACTAGCCAGCAGCAATTAGCAAACATCTGGTGAAATGCACATCTCCTGAGCTCATTATATGAGTTACTTCTCAGTGCAGCCCTAGTAAAAAAAAAAAAAAAAAAGCTGTTAAAGGGTTAATAGAATAGCAATGTTGTGATAATTTCTTGAAGAGTAGGATTTTCTTAAAGAGACAGAGGCCCAATTTCAATGCATCAAATCAGTTGGCCCAGGATTGTTGCTCCCACTTTCCATATGTATATATTTTTTTAATATTGTCACATTTGAATGTGTCTTTTTTCCATTTAGGAAGTACCTAAAAATTAAGAAAGTGTTACTATTAAAGCAAGCATTTCTACTATACAACAACACTGTATTAAATCTTTATTTATTTTTTTTGCTTAAAACTCCATCCTTATTTCAGAAAAAATAGATCCATATCATTAAATGAAAGAGCACACATGTAAACATCAATCTTCACTCAGACAAAACGATCACAAAATAAATTATACAAACACTTTTGTTAGAATATTCATAGAAGCTTGTTGTATACCTTGTGCTGCTTGAATGAGTGAATTATACCATTTATACATTTTGTAATTCCCAAATAAGGAATGAAAACTATGAAAAAATAATCTTATGATTGAACTGTAGAACCTATGTAGAAATATTGTGTGTGTGTGTGTGTGTGTGTGTGTGTGTGTAGAAGCACACCCAAAAACACTTTTTGATAAACAATACAATAAATGGCATTTTATTCACTGACTCACAGTAATTGTGTTATTTTTAAAGTGTCCACTAGATGGCAGCAGCAAACCGTGATAGAGGAAGCACGACGAACTGGAGACAGTTTACATGGCACTACTGATGAGTCATTAGCATCCATTTTATCCAAGATTGATTTTTTAGGGTCGTTAGTCACATTACATATATCATACAATAAAATCAATACAAAGTTACAAACTAACAAAAACTGCACATTTTGTCTGAAGGCCACGGTGTGAAAATATTTTTAAACATAGTTTTAACTTGTGTATTTTTATTGCAAATTTTCATGTGACTGTATGTAAATGTCCATTTAGTCCAGTTGTTAGTCTCAAGTGTGTTTTGCGGCTTTGTTTGTAAACAAATATAATATTTCAGTTTCCTCTCTGATTATTTTGTAAGAGCAGAATCTAGTTATGGAAGACTGCAAAAACAAAAATAATCAAACCATTCAAAGAGCAGTCTACTGAATAAAATAAAAGGAAGAAATGACTTATTAGGACTTATTAGTACTAGTTACTGCTATTAAAAGCCTTTAAAATGCTTTATTGATTACCATAAAGCATTTTATTTTTTTATTTCACTTTTTTTCTTGGTTGATCTCTCATTTTCCACTAAAATTGAAAGCTGTGCACAACAGCAGTGTTTGAACTGGCTCTGGACATCACTGAAACAACTCCCTGCATTCAAAGCTTGCAGGATGTCTGTGATTTCAAGTTGCCCAGCTGATTTAATTGAGGATAATTATAGGAACAATTAATAACTGGACTCATTGGTGTTGTATTTCATAAATTTGTGACCATTGAAGTTATTGACAGATCTGAATGGAGTTATTTGGAGGAGTGACCCAAAACCTTACTAAAAATTAAGCTTTTTTAATTATTCCAAAAAGAGAATATAAATTACAAAGAGGGTTAGTTTTATTTATAGTTACATTAAAATATTTATTCATAGTTCCTACATTAACAAAAGCATAAAAACAAGTGAAATTGTTATGATTTCCTGTATCGACCTATGATAGCCTTCTTTGTATTCCTGTCTGGTTTGAGCAAAATTAAATAACATTTAGGTCCAAACAGCGCCACCAAGAGGCCAAAACTGGAGGCCAGGATGGCAAACACCTCCACTGCGTCTGCATATTTGCCCGGGGAGTTGATGTAGGCAGGAACAAAGGCCACCCACACAGAGCAGAAGATCAACATGCTGAAGGTGATGAGTTTGGCTTCGTTGAAGTTGTTGGGAAGATTCCTCGCCAAAAATGCTAACACAAAGCTGAGAAGAGCCAATATGCCGATGTATCCCAGCAACACAGCAAAGCCAAGCGTGGAGCCGACTGCACACTCATAAACTATTTTGTCGAGTGTTTTTATAGGGGGCGGGTGAAGAGGAGACAAGCCAAGCAATGCATATAGCTGCTTGAATACAGGTGAGAACCAGAACGGTTCCTCTCTGCTGTGAAGCACCAAACCACTTGAGACTGGCTCCTCCGCCTGGCTTGGAGGCTTTGAACACAGCCAGAACCACCATGGTTTTAACCAGGATGCAGGACAGACAGAGCACAAAGCTGATCCCAAACGCTGCGTGTCTCAGCTGACATGTCCACAGTCTGGGTCGTCCGATGAACAGCAGAGAACACAGGAAGCACAGCTTGAGTGACACCAGGAGCAGGAAGCTCAGTTCTGAGTTATTGGCTCGTACTATGGGTGTACTGCGGTGATAGATAAAAATCCCTAGAACGACAGCGCAGATGAATGTTCCCAGCAGTGAAGTAGTTGTTAAACAGATCCCTAGCGGCTCATGGTAGGAGAGGAACTCTGTTTTTTTAAGAACACAGTGATCTCGCTGTGGGCTGGACCAGAAGTCCTCTGGACAGCTGAAGCACTCCAAGGAATCTGACAGAACAAGACAATGAAATACAGACATGTTCAATAAACTGAACTTGTATTCTGAAAAAAACGTTTCAAAGAAAATAAAAACATCCTTTAAGCATTAATTAATCTACTTTCCCATCAACCCAATATTTATAATATTTTTCATATTATTATGACGTAATTTTTAATCTAAAATCTTGTATTCGTATCAGCAGTAAAAACGAAAACCACTATAAATTACAGAAAGAAACTGACATCAGTTTGTGTGTAATTAATGTACTTAGAGAATTGTGATAAAGTTCAAATTAACTTTCATAAAAAAACTCGATTAATCTGTGATTATGACAAGGTTTTTTCTGCCAGACCCTGCCATAAATGCTCAGATGGCAAATAAACAGTTTCTTATGTAACAGTAAGTTGTTTGTCCACCATTTGCACAGCTGTGGCATGTACACAAGCATAACTGACAGCGCTACGACATTCTTCCACACTCTGATTGGTTGTTTCTGACTGAGTAGAGCATTTCTGCAGATGGCTGTAAGACCACAAGAAGAGAGCAGAAGAGCTTGATGTTTTCAGATTATCCCTCTACGACATATTGACAATTTTAAGAAATATGTAAAAAAAAATAAAAAAAAATATATATATATATACATATATATACGTATATATATGTAAACTTTAACAAAAAAATTCTGAAAGTAAACTCAATAGCATACATAAAGACATTACCACCTACTGGTCTTATTGCTAATCTTTCCCTCAGAACAGGAGACACAGCTGAAGCAGCATTCAGGTTGTGTTCTTTCTCTGGCCATTCGAGTGCCTGGAGGACAATTTTCACTGCAAACTGAGCGGATTGGCTTGGAAATTTAAAGGAAAACATATATATGATTATGTGTGTCTCAATTTTAATTCCATATGAAAGAACTTTGTGAATGAAAAAAAAACAACCTTCTTGGAATCGGTGTTCCAGAAGATTGTGTCCTCATTAAGTGTGAGTTCTTCACCTCCAGCGTCAGACTTTTTCACTTCGCCAACATTTTGAATCTTAATCTTTCCGTCAGGCAGTCGCAGCCAGTTCATCACGTCGTATACCGGCAGAGCATCGCCGTTCTCATCGAATGAGACTTCATCACCGAATTCAGTTGGGAAGTTGACCTTTCGCAAATAGTATAAGAGCTACAAACAGAGGAGAGACTTAATACAGAATCAGTTCGAAACAAAAGTTTATCAGTAGTTTAACGTTAGATATGTTTACTGTCTCTTTAAGGATCAAATGAAATGGCCTAAAGCAGTAAGTTCCAAACTTTTCAACCTCTTTGTGTTAGCACAAACACCATCAATTGCCAATCAGTCTTTTTTGTTTGTTTTTTTAACCATGTGCA
Source organism: Poecilia picta (assembly GCA_033032245.1). NCBI lineage: Eukaryota > Metazoa > Chordata > Actinopteri > Cyprinodontiformes > Poeciliidae > Poecilia > Poecilia picta. The sequence continues at coordinate 8,331,418 of CM065365.1, forward strand.
AGTCCTTTTTAATCTCCTATAAAAATTTCCTCTTAGATTTAAAGTGTAAATTACAATTTTTCAGTATTTTTTTTCATTTAGTTTGACTTCTGCGAGCCCCAGTAGGTTCCTAATCCGAGTCTTACCAAGAGGACGCACAGGTTTTATTTGCATTTGAAAAAGTTGCAGATGACAAAGGATATCGTTAAAAAACACGATTGCTCAGAAAACACCTGCTGTTTGAACTGGCTTGTTATAAAATAGCCTAATTTTTGCAGATCACTATGTAACATATTGCCATTGTTTTGATCTAGTGGGTCATTTAGAACAAAACAAACAAAAAAGTGAGAAGATGGCTGTGCACATATGTTTAAAACAAACAAACACACAAACAAACAAAAAGACTGAATGTTTCAGGTGAGTTAACCTCGAGCATCAAAGAGCTACAACACTTATGCAGCAAAGCTGTAAAAGAGCTAGAGCAAATTATTTGGATGAAAGTATGTTGACCAATAGAATGAAATCTGAATAACTATATAATCAATGGGTGGAACCAATCCAAAACTCATTCTGCACTCCAACATGTTTAAGTTCTTGTACCACTCCCTGATAGAATGGCACCCTGGGTGGTGAGCCATGTTGCTCTTATGAGATACTAATACAAATTACTTCCATCATTAGGTGTGTCTCTTCTAAGTGATTTTAATATGCAAACAAACCCTTCCAAGCATAACAGCTCTTTTAGAAATAGATGCTCACCTGCCATGGCTCCACAGCCTGCAAACTGGCACAGCTGCGCCCAGTAAAAGGTCCTTCGCCCGGCTCACACCGCAGCATGTCGTCAAGGGAATGAGCCAGAGCGTAGACTGCTTTGTAGACATTGTACTCAGGCCTGAGGTTGGAAACGTCCAAAAACTCGGTCTCCGCCAGTTCCATGTTTTCTTGGCCGGTGCAGACGGATTCCCCGTCTTCCCTGTCCGCTGGATTGAATTTGCACTGAAACGTGTGCTCCCAGAACTGCTTCACCTGTACAAAAGATATACTTCCACCATCACAAATAACTTAATGTCTATCTCAGAGTAGATACATTTCAAGGCTGGGGTTGTACCAAGCTATTTTCGCTGGTGTCATTCTGGCCGGGGCGTATTTTCAAAAGGAAGTCCAGGAACCCGGGTATTTCTCCTCGTTGGATGGCGATGCCCAGCGTGCCGCTGAGGTACGGCGTGAGTTCCTGTGTCTGGAGAACAGCTGCTGATGTCCAGGTTTCACTAGCAATCCACTGCCGGCCAGTTACGTTCTGCTGTGCCACCTGATGATATCAAATGTGTGTCACTTGAATTTTTGTTTTCCAACCAGCCTGTAAAATGATTTAAAAGATAGAGGTGTGTCTCATGCTGAATACGTAGAAGCTCAACAGATGTTTGTATTAAGCTACAATGTCTTTCTTCCACTTGAACTCTTAAAAATACAAGTCTAGGCAATACATTTCTAACCTAGTAGATTTCTAACCTCCTCCATTAGTTGAATCATGTGAATTTCATGTGCAAACACGATGACAACACGAGCTGTTGACATCTTTATCACATTTACAATCCTCCTGAGTTCACCTGGGTTACTGTCCCAAGGTAAAACCTCTAGGTAGGCCAGGCAGCTTTCGCCAGATTCAGCCAGGTCAGCCTGGAAAGACTGGGCCACATGACGTCCATAGTCATCATCACTGACTAGCAGGCCAAACCATGTCCAACCAAAGTGCTTTAGAATATGAATCATGGCGCGCACCTGGGGGGAAAGCACAGGAATCAAGACATTTGGGGCTTTATGCACTTGGATAAACATCAATATTGTTAATCCAGACAACATAAAAAAATAATGTCTCTTTTGGTGGCAGTTCTCTTCTGTCTCTATTATCTGAGAAAAATATAGGTTCTCAAAAGGGAAAAAAAAGGTTTTACCTGGAAAGCATCACTTGGGATTGTTCTAAAGAATGTGGGAAAGCGCTGGCGATCACTGAGACAGGAACATGTGGCAAAATAACTCACCTAAATTAAAAAAACAACAACAATATAATAGGCGAATTTAATGGAAATTAAAAGCTTTTCTTATTACATAAGAAAAGCACAGCAAAGCTTACAATAGGCATGTTGTATAAACCTAGCACATTGGCAATGGCAATCGAAAAAGTTGAATAGTGATCGCCAATGATGCCCACAACGGGAGGGCTTCCAGAACAGTTCTGGTGGAGCAGAAACTGCTCATCTCGGCCGCTGGCCAGGGATAAGGCGCCGCTGAATCCAATGACGAGCGCACCGCAGTTATCATAAAGGCTGTATCCCAGGGTCAGGTTGGGAAGAAGGCCAGAGTTGTTGTTGATCTCTTCGACAGCAAAAGCCATGGTCATGGCGTACCTGAACCCTAATGTGTCGAAGCTAGCACACAGAGTTTGACACACATCAGTTTACCACCAAATAAGGAAACAAGAATCAAAGAAAGGAGATATTGTTCCTTCAGTGTGACTGTTTCACTGTGTGTTTGTGATACTCACCCTTTGCAGACAGGCTGCTGTGGCTCTGATGTAAAAGTCAGTTTGGGGAAGACAGAAGTGTAATGGATCTCAAACAGTCCTCCTAGAACCACATCGCCTGACTTGTGCATCTCGTTTAGATAAAACTTTCTCCTCAAATCACATGTAGAAGGAAGAGAGAGGGTCACACAGCACACGAAAAAAAAGCAAACACCCAAGAGTGGGAATGTGTTATGGAAACCCCCCATTACTGCCTTCTCCCCTAATGTCTTTTTACCTTCAATGCAAAGTTACTTCATTTTATATGCTAGGCGGTGGCATCTCTTTAACATGATTCCCTTCAGTGTTTAAGTTTCTGAGCACCAATAAGAAACAGAGGGGATGGACGTAACACAGACGTCAAAAATACAGTGAACATTTCATTGTAACACTGAGTTTGTAAAAGTCTGGAACCATCTATCTTCTAAACTAAGTATTTCTTTTTACTTTTATTCTTGAAACTAAATAAAATAATGTACAGATTTACAAATATCAACAAAACCCCAAATCAATATTTTAAATTTCCCCTGCAATTTCAGCTCCAAGCTTTTCAGGGGTGTGTCTATTTGCTTTGAACATTTGGAAGCATAATTTTACTTATCTTTCATTGTAAATTAGCTCAAACTCCATCAAATAAGAAGAAGTGTTTCTGTGAACATCAGAGTTCAAGTCTTCACTCAGACAATTAATTGGAGTCAAGGCTAGACTTTTTCGTTGCCTATCATTTTGAGTTACTGGGTAAAAAAATATGCAAAATGTTAAAATGATACTGATGACTCGTTAATTAATAATCATTCAATTATTATTTAACTGAAATGCTCTTCAGTCTGAATGAGCTGAAAAGAGATCCCACCTTGTGCAATCACACATCTCCACTGCCAAAGTGCAGACTGGTATTACAAGCTACTTCTCCCAAAGTTTTGAAATCAGGGAACATTTCTCTAATTGAGGTGATCAACAAAACCCTCTGAATTTTCAGTGGGAGGAAATCCAGCATCATTCGCTCTTTGGACACTAATGTTTGAACCCGTAGTGTCAAAGACCGGTGCTTGAAAATTACGTTTATTTGTAAACCTTAAATGAGTTTTCAAATTCATTCTGTGAGTCATTGCAAGGTTTTTGTGCACAATCCTCTATGTGGATTATGTATGGGTAGTGCCTTTGCAAATAAGCCTAAAATGAAATTTTAATCACTCAAATTCAACAAAGTTTCGAATAAATTCAACAAAGTTTTGAATGAATTCAACAAAGTTTTTGGTACCTTTTTATTAGATGTAACCAAAAATCTCACTAACTCAAAAGTATCAAACCAATTTAAAAGAAAAAAAATGTTGAATAAAACCAAATACTAAATACCACAAAGTCCATAATCCAAATTCCACATTGTTTTGCATGAACAAGACAAGACATGTTAAGATATGGTGGTTCCTCTGCCCATTATAGCGGTTTTTGTATTTCTCTCCGGTTTGAGCAGAATTACATAACATTTAGGTCCAAACAGCGCCACCAAAAGGCCAAAACTGGAGGCCAAGATGGCGAACACCTCCACTGCATCTGCGTATTTACCAGGAGAGTTGATGTAGGCAGGAACAAAGGCTACCCACACAGCACAGAAGATCAGCATGCTGAAGGTGATGAGTTTGGCCTCATTAAAGTTGTCTGGAAGATTTCTTGCCAAAAACGCTAACATCAAGGTAATGAAAGCTAGTAATCCAATGTAGCTAAGTAGAACAGCAAATCCAAAGGTAGAACCAACTTCACACTCATAAACTATTTTGTCATTGTGGTACTGCGTGTTTTTATGTGGCATTGGTGAAGCAGAGATGATCCAAACAGTGCAGACCGCTGCTTGGATGCAAGTGAGAGCGAAGACGGTTCCTCTCTGCTGTGTTGGACCGAACCACTTAAGATAGGCTCCCCCTCCTGGCTTGGAGGCTTTGAACACAGCCAGAACCACCATGGTTTTAACCAGAATGCAGGACACACAGAGCACAAAGCTGATCCCAAATGCTGCGTGTCTCAGCTGACATGTCCACAGTCTGGGTCGTCCGATGAACAGCAGCGAACACAGGAAGCACAGCTTGAGCGACACCAGGAGCAGGAAGCTCAGTTCTGAGTTGTTGGCTCGTACTATGGGTGTACTGCGGTGATAGATGAAGATCCCCAGAACGACAGCGCAGATGAATGTTCCCAGCAGTGAAGTAGTTGTCAAACAAATCCCAAGCGATTCATAGAAGGAGAGGAACTCTGTTTCTTTAGGGAGACAGTGATCTCGCTGTGGGCTGGACCAGAAATCCTCTGGACAACTAATGCACTCCCTGGTATCTGAAAAAAGGAAGAAACTGACATTTCTATGCACATTATGTGTTTTTGCTTAGAGGTAAAGACAATAACACTTACTAGATTCATTGCTGATCTTTCCATCAGAACAGAGAATGCAGTCAAAACAGCAAACAGGCTGACCCTTTTTTCTTGCCATCCGTGTACCTGGAGGACAGTTTTCACTACAGACTGACTGGGGTGGCTGGAGGTAGGAGATTTAATCTGTCACTCCTCATTAGCATACACTGATACTTAATTTAAATGCTACCTGCTAAGAAGAGGAAGTCACCTTTTTTGATTCAAAGTTCCAAAAGATTAGGTTTTCGCTAAGTACAAGCTCTTCCCTTCCGAAGGCAGACCTCTTCACTTCACCAACGTTCCGGATTTTGGTTCCTCCATCCGGGAGCCACACCCAGTTCATGACATCATATATAGGCAAGGCGTCGCCATTTTCATCAAACGACACTTGATCACCAAACGGTGTGTTGAAATTGACTTTCTGTAAATAGTGCAAAAGCTACAAAAGGATAAAGAGAACGACAAACATCAAGCAGAGTTTCATGAAAATCTACAATAGACCTTTTAGCAATCTTGACCTGATGTTTATTCTATTGTCCAGAGCGGAATTTGCAGCGTAATTTGATGTCACACCTGCCACGGCTCCAGACTTTGCAGAGCCGCGCAGGTCCGATCAACAAAGGGTCCCTTGCCTGGTTCACAACGCAGCATCTCATCAAGAGCATGAGCCAGAGCATACACTGCTTTGTAAACGTTATACTCAGGTCTGAGGTTGGACACGTCCAAAAGCTCAGTCTCAACCTGTTCAAGATCTTCATCACCGGTGCACAGAGCTTTCTCATCTTCGTCCCCTTTAGCTGGATTGAATTTACACTGAAACGTGTGTTCCCAGAACTGTCTCACCTGAAACGCATCCGAAAAGAAAGAGAAATATTCAGGATTTTAAGATTTGTAAAGATTTGAGTCCTTTCCACATGGCATTCCTTCAAAAATCCTTTGAATTTTACCAGATTAGTTTCGTAGTTGTCATTTTTATCAGGTTGGGTTTGTAGTAGAAAGTCTCTGAGCCCTGGTATTTCCCCTCGACGAATAGCGATTCCCAGAGTGCCGCCAAGGAAAGGAATGAAGCGGGGAATCTGGAGTACAGCTGCTGACGCCCATGCTTCACTTGCTATCCATTGTCGGCCGGTGACATTTTGTTCCGCTACCTGGGTGTTGCGTTACAAAAACACATCTTTAGACTCTAAAAATATGCTGCAGGTTTAGAAAATGAATGGCTTGATTGGTGCCATTTTTGTGGGCAATTCAATTATCTCCATACATCTTTGTTTGAGAAAGAACTTTGTAGGAAAGTTTATAGTCAATTTGACAGTAGAATAGAATAATTCTTACCTCTTCCATCAGCCTAAACGTGTGAATCTCGTGAGCAAACACGATGACAACACGAGCCGTTGACGTCTTGATCAAATTTACAATTCTCTTAAGTTCGCCTGGTTTGCTATCCCAGGGCAAAACCTCCACATACGCCAGACAAGAGCTACCCTGCTGTGAGAGGCTCGACTGAAAAGCCTGGGCCACATAGAAACCGTAATCATCGTCAGTAACCAGCAGGCCAACCCACGTCCAACCAAAGTGTTTCAGAATTTGAATCACAGCATTCACCTGAGAAAACATGAGAAAAAGAAAATATGTACAAAGTTCTCCTGTACACTCCTAAAAATGTGCGCAAAAGTCTTGAAATAAGTTCCTGTCAAGGAGACTTTGTGACTCTAAGACGAAACAACTCTTTGCTTGAGTTTAGTTCCTTCACTCTCTGTGGTGGGAATAGAAACTTGAGAATTGCCTTGTTTGTCCAAATTGACATTAACTTCTGGTAACAATTTATTTGAAGAATTATTCATAAGACTGACATGACAGTAAAAAACTGACACTGGTGAGTTTAACAAAAACAATAGGTTCCTACTGTAGCATTTTTCCACAAAGATCAGCTTTTTCCTCACATTTTCAGTTTGAAAAGCTGCAGCAATAAACACTGGAATTATTTCAATAATTTTTTTACAAGAATTTCTTTGCTTAAGGAACTGCATGTACTGGCAATATATGACTAAATCTCATTATTGAATAGATTATCTTACGTTTTGTGCAGCTGTGTCTCACCTGGAAAGCATCACTTGGGATTGTTCTGAAGAAGGACGGAAACTGCTGACGATCACTCAGGCACGAACATGTGGCAAAATAGCTCACCTACCATTACAATTACACACAAGCAATATCCTTCAAAACACTGTCAAGAGATTTCACATTCAAAAAGGCAAAAAAGCAGAGAAATTAGCAGGTGAATCCAAGGACAGAGCACACTTACAATTGGTATTTTGAACAAACCGAGCACATTGGCAATCGCTATTGAAAATGTTGAATAGGAATCACCGACGATGGCAATAATAGAAGAAGTCCCTGAACAGTTCTCCTGAGGTGAGATCCCCTCTTCCTGGCCACTAGCCAGAGATAAGGCACCGCTGAAGCCAATAACAAGCGCACCGCAGTTGTCATACAGGCTGTATCCCAGGGTCAGGTTTGGCAGCAGATCGGGGTTCTTGTTTATCTCCTCAACAGCAAAGACCATGGTCATGGCATCCCTAAAACCTAGAGTGTCAAAACTAGAACAAAATATCTCAATAAACGTCAAAAAAATGGGGAAAAATTTACACTTATCATATTGACAATGTAGGAATTAAGGTTAATTTTACATGTGTCACAGGCGTCCACATGCAAATTTTAACTTGAATCAATTTCTATGAAGTCTGAACAGACAGTTTAATTTACACAGAGGTGTTAAATTCATCCATGATGTACCTACCCTTCACAGCTCGGTTGTTCTGGCTCTGAGGTGTATGTGATGTCGGGGAAAAGAGAAGTGTAGTGTACCTCAAACAACCCACCCAGGACCACGTCACCCGGCTTGTGCATTTCATTAAGGTGGAAACTTCTCCGCAAACTGCAGGCTGAATCCGTGGATGAGGCCACAGACATAAAACTGAGAGTCAAGAGAAAAGGTGTGTAAAGTAAAGCCTCCATAACTCTCCTCCTCCTTTAGCACATGTTTATATTATTCATTCAAGAGTGCATGAATTTATATGCAACATTACGTCATCACTGATGTGTTGCTCTGTTCAGAAATGCTGTGGACAAAACACAACGAGCGCAAATTTATTTTTACTGGCTTTAAAAATATCTCAATACTTGATGTGAAAACCTTTTTTTTTAGGATTTTTCTCTTTTGAAGGTATCTAGAAAAAATTCAGCTAAAAGTGTAGGAAAATAGTCAGAAAACTGAATTGAATAAACAACCTGTTTACACTTTTTCCAATATTCAACTAAATGTAAAATGAAAAACACAATGAGACTGTGATCGGCATGATTTTTTTAAATTTACCCTGGATAAGACAAATAGGTAACATTTATTTGAAGGGGTGTGCATAAGACTGACATAACATGTCATGAACATAAAGAAGTCTTGAATGTTTATGACAGTTGTCATGAAGTGTCATTCGGTAAATAATGACACTTGTAATGCAATGTTGGCATTTTTAATGGACTTTCAATGCCACCTTTAGAGCAACTTTACATTAAAAGTGTCATTATTTACCAACTGACACTTCATGACAACTGTCATAAACATTCATAAAGACCCATTCATGTTCATGACAGGTGTTATGTCATTTCTTTGACAGTGTCATGTCAGTCTTATGCACACACCTTCAAATAAAGTGTTACAGACAAACAAGACATATATTTGAACAAAACTTGAAACAATTGTAAGATTGTTAATCATGACCATTAAGTAGGTTATCAAATGATGTTGCTGGTAAACAAAAAATGGGAGAAATTGTTTCAGTATGATCACATATGTTTCTTTTAAAGTTTAGATCAAAGTATACCATGATTTTTTTTGGTCAGTTTTTTTAACTGAAATATTTGGGTGAACTAACACCCACTGAGAATTCAGGAAATGTCGGAGCGATATTCCATCTAAGGAGTTTTTGCAAAAGGATTTGGCATTTCACTATGTCGAACTGACCTGACTCCCATATCTCTAGTTGCGTACATAGTGCGCTATTAAACTTGGAAGGAATGCTGTCTGGACATGATAGCATCAACCATCTCAGACAAATTATAGTCTATTTGGCATTTATCAGTAGGAACGGATGTTGCGAGGTCTGTTGAAATCTTGGAGTCTTATGACTTTGTTTGTATTTCCAAAAGTATATTAAAGGTCGCCCAATACACACTAAATGCAAAAGCATGCCAAGTCTGCTGGCAAAAACAACGCCTTTTCGCCATTGGTTGAAACTTCCAACATGCATCCAATAACGACCTGAGAGGTATATTAGGAAGCGATTGTTAGACTTCGAGGAGATTTTTTGTGAAGAGATTTTTGTGAAGACTATGGAAGAATTTTGAATATAGTGATTCCGTGGGGTGTGATAAATCTCCGGCTCGCTTTGGCCTAGCAGAGAAACTTGTCTCAGAGTATTATTTCCTATTTATAATATATTAAGAGTAAAGCCACCCTTAAATTCCTCAATAGAAACTGACAGTGAGAAAGTGGCATCTTATAAGTACCAGATTAAAAACTGGACTGAAGTCACATCAATACTTCAAATTCTTTCTTCCTCAAAAGCTCAAAGAACATCCCAATCAGGAATTACTAGCGCACAATATTCAGGGATTAACCAGACAAGGGAAAAACAAATTCTTGATAAGCACAAAGGCACATATAAATATAAAGTTTTACAGAGCAAACAAAACGTCTCTCTGAGCTGATATATTTGTTTAGTTTGTACTCTAAGTACCTTAAAAACGGTTTTAAAGCAAAAATAACAAAATTGTGGTCAAAAAGGAACAATTTTTATTTTTGTTTCTCATAGTTTTTCATATACAGTAAATATTTGTACAGACAACATCAAATCATGTTACTGATAAATGTTTTCAAGTTTCAGTGAATGAGTTAGAGATGAATATTAACAGGCTGCAGAAATAAAATAAATAGCACATAAGCTGCCATTTAACATTTCGGAGTTCTATGACCAATGATGGCTTTCTTTGTGTTTCTTTCAGGTCTTAGTAGAATTATGTAACATTTAGGTCCAAACAGCGCCACCAAGAGGCCAAAGCTGGAGGCCAAGATGGCGAACACCTCCACTGCATCTGCATATTTACCAGGAGAGTTGATGTAGGCAGGAACAAAGGCCACCCACACAGAGCAGAAGATCAGCATGCTGAAGGTGATGAGTTTGGCCTCATTAAAGTTGTCTGGAAGATTTCTTGCCAAAAATGCAAACACAAAGCTAAGGATGGCCAGTACACTGATATAACCCAGTAAAGCACTGAAACCAATTATGGACCCAACGACACACTCATAGACGATCTTGTCGTTGTGGTACTGAGTGTTTTTATGAGGTGCCGGTGACGCGATGACGATCCAAGCGGTGCAAATTGCTACCTGAACGCATGTGAGAGCAAAAACTGTTCCTCTTTGCTGCACAGAACCAAACCACTTAAGATAGGCTCCCCCTCCTGGTTTGGAGGCTTTGAACACAGCCAGAACCACCATGGTTCTCACCAGGATGCAGGACACACAGAGCACAAAGCTGATGCCAAACGCTGCGTGTCTCAGCTGACATGTCCACAGTCTGGGTCGTCCGATGAACAGCAGCGAACAGAGGAAGCACAATTTGAGGGACACCAGGAGCAGAAAGCTCAACTCTGAGTTGTTGGCTCGTACAATGGGTGTACCGCGATGGTGGGTGAAGATCCCCAGAACGATCGCGCAGATTGATGTTCCCAGCAAAGAGGTCACTGTCAAACAGATACCCAGAGGTTCCTGATAGGAGAGGAACTCTGTTTTCTTGGGAATGCAGTGATCTCGTTGAGGGCTGGACCAGAAATCCTCTGGACAACTAAAGCACTCCACAGAGTCTGACAAAAGGAGGGGTAAAATGTGATTCATGTGATTTGATTTACATCATAGATTTGAGGAAAAAAAAACAATTTTCATTCGGCCATCCAACCAAATCATCCTAGTGCCAAAACATTTTCTTTCATCAAAAAAGTTTTTATTTTTTTATTGTTTTTATTGTATTTCCATTAACAAAATGTATTTAAAAAAAATTATATGGTAAATGGAAACACAGTTTTTGTTACCAAAGAGTGACGTTTGTGAGCATTTGATCTGCCAAAACTTGACTAAATCATTTTCAGCTTTATTAAACCAAAACATCAAGAAGGAAGAGAAATCAAAGCTGACTAGATGCTAGGAAGATATAAGGAAAGCCACCATTTGTTTTAGTCACTAACACAACTAAGTCATCAGAGTTTTAAAGCGCCACTTAACAACAAACTGAAAATGGTACCAACCAGTTTTGTTGCTGATCTTTCCTTCAGAGCAGGGGATGCAATAAAAACAGCACAAAGGTTCTCCCTTCCTCCTCACCATATGTGTTCCTGGGGGGCAGCTGTCACTGCACACTGACCTGGGCGGCTGAAAGAGGCCAAACAGGAAGTATTTAAAGTTCACTCAATGTCAGCATCCGACTCTATCTTTAAACAAAGCCCAAAATTCCTACTTCTTTAGATTCAAAGTTCCAGAAGATTTTGGCTTCATCAATAGTGAGTTCTTCCTCTTTGGACGCAGACCTGTGAACCTCCCCGACACTCTGAACTTTAATTCTCCCATCGGGCAGCCAAATCCAGTTCATGATGTCATATATTGGTAAAGCGTCGCCGTTTTCATCGAACGTCACTTGGTCACCAAACGGTGTGGTGAAGTTGACCCGTTCCAGGTAGTGCATTAGCTGCAATCATGACACATGTTAAATCGATAAGCGAGAATCGTTGCTTTCATTATAATTATCACCAAAGCACAACTCAACCAACCAAACTTTTGTTTTTCTTTCAAAAATGTTCTGTTGTTTAGTTACAACTTACATTAAATACTTGCTTATATGTTCTCTTGGGATGTTGTTAATATTTTAAACGTTGTTGAGAAATCAGGATGTTTAATTTTTTTTCATGTAGGCCACAAGACAGCACATTGAAAGTAAACAAATTAAAATGTAGAAATATCACCCATATCTGAAGTTTATGATTTGAAAGAAGTGGCTCCATTAGAAGTTTTTGTTAGTAATTGTTATATTTGTATTTTAAGTCAGAGTTATTATAAACATTGATGTTAGCTGTAAATTTTAAACTGACCTGCCAGAGCTCTAATGTTCGCAAAGTTGCACATGTGTTCCCTCTGAAAGGCCCTCGCCCTGGGATGCAGCTCAGCATGTCATTAAGAGCATGTGCCAGCGCATACACAGCTTTGTAAATGTTATACTCAGGCCTGAGTTCTGACACATTCAGCAGGTCAGTAGTCACACTGTTCAGGTCTTCTCGTCCGGTGCATTGCGCTCCAGCATCTTCCACCAAACCTGCAGGAGGCGGCGGAAACTTGCACTGAAACGTGTGTTCCCAAAACAGCTTCACCTGAAATGAAGTGGTAGATTTGCCCACAGGTGATAAAAATTCAACGCACTTTTTTGCACACAGTCTGCAGACAGTCTGACTTATTCAAGCTCTCACCATGCTGTTTTCAGAGATGTTGTTGTGCTGGTCAGGATGAATTCTCAGCAGGAAGTCTCTGAGTCCTGGGATTTCTCCGTGACGGACAGCGATGCCCAGAGTTCCACCAAGAAACGGCATAAAAGCGGAGATTTGGAGACCTTCGAGTAAAGTCCAGGACTCGCTGGCAATCCACTGCAGGCCTGTCACATTCTGCTTCACCACCTGAGTCTCACAATATAGTTTTTTTTTTTTGTTATACAAATTTGAAAGGCAAAAAAAAAATTAAAATATATCCGGTGCACTTTTTGTATTGATTGTTAGAATTGTTCAGTTCTGTTTAAAAAAAAAATCAACTAGTTATTGCATACTATTAAAAACCTCTGTGTTAATAAAGGATTACATTACCCTACTTAATTTCTCAATTTTTACTTAAAACCAAAGAGCATTTTGTTTCTTAAAGCCAACATCAAATATATGAATCAGGTTTGTAAATCTTGTCACTTTGAAATGTGATATAAAATTTCACAGAATCAAATGCAAGCCAGTTTTAGTAAAATAAAAGAAAAAACTTTTTTAATATGGATTATGACTCTGACAAGTCTTTTTTCTCCAACCTGTTCCAAGAGTTGGATCATGTGCATCTGATGTGCAAACACGATCACTACGCGTGCTGTGGACTTTGTCATGACTTCAACAATCCTTTTATATTCCCTCGGATTGTCTCCCCACGGTAAAACCTCCGTGTACGCCAGACAGCCGCTGCCCGATCGAGTCATGTCAGTTTGGAATGAGCTGGAAACATGAAGGCCATAGTCATCGTCACTGACCAGGAGGCCTGCCCAAGTCCAGCCGAAGTGCTTCAGAATCTGAATCATGGCACGGACCTGATGAAGACAGAGCAAAAGTATAGACGTGCTCATTGTGAGGCCTGATTCCAGAAATACCTTTAACATTTATGAATAACTTTAAAGTTCACCTGGAAAGCGTCACTTGGGATCGTTCTGAAGAAAGATGGAAAACGCTGACGATCGCTTAGGCAAGAACACGTGGCAAAATAACTCACCTATAAGAAAATATTAAAAAAATTCACATTTTGCTTATTTTGTGAAAATTCTTGGCATTTCTTGCAACTGACTGAAATATTCTTTTTGGGTTTCATAGATGGCAAACTTACCATAGGCAGCCTGTACAAACCTAAAACATCTGAGGCAGCTATAGAAAACGTGGAAAATGGATCACCGACAATTCCTACAACTGGAGGGGTTCCTGAACAGCGATCTTGAATCGAAAACTGCTCCTCCTGCCCACTGGTCAGTGCCAAGACAGCGCTGAACCCAATGCTAAGAGTTGCACAGTTGTCATACAGGCTGTATCCCAGGGTCAGGTTTGGCAGCAGATTGGGGTTCTTGTTTATCTCCTCAACAGCAAAGACCATGGTCATGGCATCCCTAAAACCTATAGTGTCAAAACTAGAACAAAATAACTCAATAAACATCAAAAAAAGGGGGAAAAATTGATACATATCATATTGACAATGTAGGAATTGAGGTTAATTTTACATGTGTCACAGGCCTCCACATGCAAAATTTAACTTGAATCAATTTCTATAAAGTCAATCAAGACAATTTAATTTACACAGAGGTGTTAAATTCATCCATGATGTACCTACCCTTCACAGCTCGGTTGTTCTGGCTCTGAGGTGTATGTGATGTCGGGGAAAAGAGAAGTGTAGTGTAACTCAAACAACCCACCCAGGACCACGTCACCCGGCTTGTGCATTTCATTAAGGTGGAAACTTCTCCGCAAACTGCAGGCTGAATCCGTGGATGAGGCCACAGACATAAAACTGAGAGTCAAGAGGAAAGTTGTGTAAAGTAAAGCCTCCATAACGCTCCTCCTCCTTTAGCACATGTTTATATTGTTCATTCAAGAGTGCATGAATTTATATGCAACATTACATCATCACTGATATGTTGCTCTGTTCAGAAATGCTGTGGACAAAACACAACGAGTGCGAATTAATTTTTACTGGCTTCAAAAGTATCACAATAGCTGATGTGAAATCCTTTTTTCAGGATTTTTCTCTTTTGAAGTTATCATGAAAAAAATCAGCTAAAAGTGTAGGAAAATAGTCAGAAAATCAAAATTTTACTCTTGAACTAAACAACCTGTTTTTACTTTTTCCAAGATTCAACTAAAAGCAAAATGAACAACACAATGAGACTTTGAGCGGCATGATGCAGCACGAATTTTTTTTTTCACTTTTTTTATTTTTATTTACCCAGGACAAGGCAAAAAAGACATTTATTTGCACAAACCTGAAACAATTGTAAGATTGTTAATCATGACCATTGAGTAGGTTTTTAAATGATGTTGCTGGTAAGCAAAAAATGGGAGAAATTGTTTCAGTATGATCACATATGTTTCTTTTAAATTTTAGATCAAAGTATACCATGATTTTTTTTTTTGTCAGTTTTTTTAAATGAAATATTTGGGTGAACTAACACCCACTGAGCATTCAGGAAACTGACAGTGAGAAAGTGGCATCTTATAAGTACCAGATTAAAAACTGGACTGAAGTCACATCAATACTTCAAATTCTTTCTTCCTCAAAAGCTCAAAGAACATCCCAATCAGGAATTACTAGCGCACAATATTCAGGGATTAACCAGACAATTTGGTGAAAAACAAATTCTTGATAAACACAAAGGCACATATAAATATAAAGATGTACAGAGCAAACAAAACGTCTCTCTGAGCTGATATATTTGTTTAGTTTGTACTCTAAGTACCTTAAAAACGACTTTACAGCAAAAATAACAAAATTGTGGCCAAAAAGGAAATATTTTACTTTTGTTTCTCATAATTTTTCATATACAGTAAATATTTGTACAAATCACACCAAATCATGTTATTGATAAATGTTTTTAAGTTTCAGTGAATGAGTTAGAGATGAATAATTCTTTATCAACAGGCTGCAGAGATAAAATAAATAGCACATAAGCTGCCACTTAACATTTCGGAGTTCTATGACCAATGATGGCTTTCTTTGTGTTTCTTTCAGGTCTTAATAGAATTATGTAACATTTAGGTCCAAACAGCGCCACCAAGAGGCCAAAGCTGGAGGCCAAGATGGCGAACACCTCCACTGCATCTGCATATTTACCAGGAGAGTTGATGTAGGCAGGAACAAAGGCCACCCACACAGAGCAGAAGATCAGCATGCTGAAGGTGATGAGTTTGGCTTCATTAAAGTTGTCTGGAAGATTTCTTGCCAAAAATGCTAACACAAAGCTAAGGATGGCCAGTACACTGATATAACCCAGTAAAGCACTGAAACCAATTATGGACCCAACGACACACTCATAGACGATCTTGTCGTTGTGGTACTGAGTGTTTTTATGAGGTGCCGGTGACGCGATGACGATCCAAGCGGTGCAAATTGCTACCTGAACGCATGTGAGAGCAAAAACTGTTCCTCTTTGCTGCACAGAACCAAACCACTTAAGATAGGCTCCCCCTCCTGGTTTGGAGGCTTTGAACACAGCCAGAACCACCATGGTTCTCACCAGGATGCAGGACACACAGAGCACAAAGCTGATGCCAAACGCTGCGTGTCTCAGTTGACATGTCCACAGTCTGGGTCGTCCGATGAACAGCAGCGAACAGAGGAAGCACAATTTGAGGGACACCAGGAGCAGAAAGCTCAACTCTGAGTTGTTGGCTCGTACAATGGGTGTACCGCGATGGTGGGTGAAGATCCCCAGAACGATTGCGCAGATTGATGTTCCCAGCAAAGAGGTCACTGTCAAACAGATACCCAGAGGTTCCTGATAGGAGAGGAACTCTGTTTTCTTGGGAATGCAGTGATCTCGTTGAGGGCTGGACCAGAAATCCTCTGGACAACTAAAGCACTCCACAGAGTCTGACAAAAGGAGGGGTAAAATGTGATTCATGTGATTTGATTTACATCATAGTTTTGAGGAAAAAAAAACAATTTTCATTCGGCCATCCAACCAAATCATCCTAGTGCCAAAACATTTTCTTTCATCAAAAAAGTTTTTATTTTTTTATTGTTTTTATTGTATTTCCATTAACAAAATGTATTTTAAAAAATTATATGGTAAATGGAAACACAGTTTTTGTTACCAAAGAGTGACGTTTGTGAGCATTTGATCTGCCAAAACTTGACTAAATCATTTTCAGCTTTATTAAACCAAAACATCAAGAAGGAAGAGAAATCAAAGCTGACTAGATGCTAGGAAGATATAAGGAAAGCCACCATTTGTTTTAGTCACTAACACAACTAAGTCATCAGAGTTTTAAAGCGCCACTAAACAACAAACTGAAAATGGTACCAACCAGTTTTGTTGCTGATCTTTCCTTCAGAGCAGGGGACGCAATAAAAACAGCACAAAGGTTCTCCCTTCCTCCTCACCATATGTGTTCCTGGGGGGCAGCTGTCACTGCACACTGACCTGGGCGGCTGAAAGAGGCCAAACAGGAAGTATTTAAAGTTCACTCAATGTCAGCATCCGACTCTATCTTTAAACAAAGACCAAAATTCCTACTTCTTTAGATTCCAAGTTCCAGAAGATTTTGGCTTCATCAATAGTGAGTTCTTCCTCTTTGGACGCAGACCTGTGAACCTCCCCGACACTCTGAACTTTAATTCTCCCATCGGGCAGCCAAATCCAGTTCATGATGTCATATATTGGTAAAGCGTCGCCGTTTTCATCGAACGTCACTTGGTCACCAAACGGTGTGGTGAAGTTGACCCGTTCCAGGTAGTGCATTAGCTGCAATCATGACACATGTTAAATCGATAAGCGAGAATCGTTGCTTTCATTATAATTATCACCAAAGCACAACTCAACCAACCAAACTTTTGTTTTTCTTTCAAAAATGTTCTGTTGTTTAGTTACAACTTACATTAAATACTTGCTTATATGTTCTCTTGGGATGTTGTTAATATTTTAAACGTTGTTGAGAAATCAGGATGTTTAATTTTTTTTCATGTAGGCCACAAGACAGCACATTGAAAGTAAACAAATTAAAATGTAGAAATATCACCCATATCTGAAGTTTATGATTTGAAAGAAGTGGCTCCATTAGAAGTTTTTGTTAGTAATTGTTATATTTTATTTTAAGTCAGAGTTATTATAAACATTGATGTTAGCTGTAAATTTTAAACTGACCTGCCAGAGCTCTAATGTTCGCAAAGTTGCACATGTGTTCCCGCTGAAAGGCCCTCGCCCTGGGATGCAGCTCAGCATGTCATTAAGAGCATGTGCCAGCGCATACACAGCTTTGTAAATGTTATACTCAGGCCTGAGTTCTGACACATTCAGCAGGTCAGTAGTCACACTGTTCAGGTCTTCTCGTCCGGTGCATTGCGCTCCAGCATCTTCACCAAACCTGCAGGAGGCGGCGGAAACTTGCACTGAAACGTGTGTTCCCAAAACAGCTTCACCTGAAATGAAGTGGTAGATTTGCCCACAGGTGATAAAAATTCAACGCACTTTTTTGCACACAGTCTGCAGACAGTCTGACTTATTCAAGCTCTCACCATGCTGTTTTCAGAGATGTTGTTGTGCTGGTCAGGATGAATTCTCAGCAGGAAGTCTCTGAGTCCTGGGATTTCTCCGTGACGGACAGAGATGCCCAGAGTTCCACCAAGAAACGGAGTGAAAGCGGAGATTTGGAGACCTTCGAGTAAAGTCCAGGCCTCACTGGCAATCCACTGCAGGCCTGTCACATTCTGCTTCACCACCTGAGTCTCACAATATAGTCTTGTTTTAAAATTTTGAAAAAAGTCTATTCTGTGCACTTTTTTATTGATTGGTAGAATTGTTTAGATCGTATAAAAAGTTTTCCTTTCTGTTTAATTTTCTGTAAAAATTTAAAGACTTTATAGTTATTGCATAGTATTAAAAATATTCAATTTTAATAATAAATTACATTACCCCATTTAATTTCTCAATTTTTACTTAAAACCAAAGAGCATTTTGTTTCTTAAAGCCAATATAAAATTTCGCAGAATCAAATGCAAGCCAGTTTTAGTAAAATAAAAGAAAAAACTTTTTTAATATGGATTACGACTCTGACAAGTCTTTTTTCTCCAACCTGTTCCAAGAGTTGGATCATGTGCATCTGATGTGCAAACACGATCACTACGCGTGCTGTGGACTTTGTCATGACTTCAACAATCCTTTTATATTCCCTCGGATTGTCTCCCCACGGTAAAACCTCAGTGTACGCCAGACAGCCACTGCCCAATCGAGTCAGGTCAGTTTGGAATGACCTGGAAACATGAAGGCCATAGTCATCGTCACTGACCAGGAGGCCCGCCCAAGTCCAGCCGAAGTGCTTCAGAATCTGAATCATGGCACGGACCTGATGAAGACGGAGCAAAAGTATAGACGTGCTCATTGTGAGGCCTGATTCCAGAAATACCTTTAACATTTATGAATAACTTTAAAGTTCACCTGGAAAGCGTCACTTGGGATCGTTCTGAAGAAAGATGGAAAACGCTGGCGATCGCTTAGGCAAGAACACGTGGCAAAATAACTCACCTATAAGAAAATATATATATTCAAAAAATTCACATTTTGCTTATTTTGTGAAAAATCTTAGCATTTCTTGCAACTGACTGAAATATTCTTTTTGGGTTTCATAGATGGCAAACTTACCATAGGCAGCCTGTATAAACCTAAAACATCTGAGGCAGCTATAGAAAACGTGGAAAATGGATCACCGACAATTCCTACAACTGGAGGGGTTCCTGAACAGCGATCTTGAATCGAAAACTGCTCCTCCTGCCCACTGGTCAGTGCCAAGACAGCGCTGAACCCAATGCTAAGAGTGGCACAGTTGTCATAAAGGCTGTATCCCAAAGTCACATTAGGCAGCAAACTGGGGTTCTTATTAATCTCCTCAACAGCAAAAGCCATAGTCATAGCATGTCTGAACCCTAGAATGTCAAACCTAAAAAAAAAAGAAGAAGCATGTCATCAAAACTGATTATTTAGCAACATGTGTGTGTGTCATCAGGATACTCACCCCTGGCAGCTGGGCTGATGTGGCGCTGAGGTGAAGGTCTGCTCAGGAAAGATGGAGCTGTAGTGGACCTCAAACAGCCCTCCCAGGGTCACATCGCCAGGCTTGTGCAGACCATTGAGGTAAAACGTTCTCAGCAGCTTACAGGACGAGGAAAGAAAGGAAGACTCGGAGAAGAAAAGGGAGGAATAAATCATGAACTGATAGACGTTCATGAGGAAAAATTTAACAAATAAAGCCACCATAACTGCCCTTCCACACCGGCCAGCCTGAGAGACTCATGGCTAATTTTATATAGAGGACTACAGGAGCCTTTTCCTGTCTCCGTGTAATTATTCATGCCACCCATCAGAGCATTGTTGTGGCCCCATGGGTGGCCTATATGGATGTAATGCTTTCTTCTTCATTATTTATTTAAGAGAGTAATAAACCAGCAAAATATTAATTGTACCATTTGTGTCTGGCATTTGTAAATGCAAAGTTGGAGCGCATTGCATATTTATTTTCAACATAAGAAACATTCCATTTAAAATAGTTTATTAATTAATTATTTGCAGCCTCAACAATACGAATGTAACACACATTATTTTCCATTACCAGTGATGGCTTTCTTTATTATTGTTAGAAAACATCACTATCTATTTAAGCTTATTTGCCTCTGAAGCTTTTATAAATGGAGAGAGGGGAACTTAACTAAATGAAAAATAACTGTAAATTATTGCAAAATGTGTCAAAACATAGACAATATTTAATTATTCCATGAATACCCCCCACAGATATTAAAATCTCAAGAAAAAATGTACAACCTACGTAGATGATATCATAATTTTGCTTCTATTATATTTCTGGTGTCCCGACCCCACTAAGGGATAAGGATGCAAAAAAAATGAATGGATGGATGGATGGATGGATATATTTCTGGTGCTTCTTTGGAGTGGCTGACTTTGAGAAAATAAGAATTAAACTAATAATCTTAACATTTTGCGGTTCCTCGACTCATGATGGCTTTCTTGGTGTTTCTTTCTGGTCTCAGCAAGATTACGTAACATTTAGGTCCAAACAGCGCCATCAAAAGGCCAAAACTGGAGGTTAGGATGGCGAACACCTCCACTGCATCTGCATATTTGCCAGGAGAGTTAATGTAAGCAGGAACAAAGGCCACCCACACAGAGCAGAAGATCAGCATGCTGAAGGTGATGAATTTGGCCTCGTTAAAGTTGTCCGGTAGATTCCTTCCCAGGAATGCTAACAGGAAACTGATGATTGCCAGTAAGCCAATATATCCCAATAACACTGCAAAACCAACTGTGGACCCAACGACACACTCATAAACGATCTTATCATTGTGGTACTGAGTGTTTTTATGTGGCGCCGGTGAGGCAGTCACAATCCACACTGTACAAATTGCTGCTTGAACGCATGTGAGAGCAAAAACTGTTCCTCTTTGCTGCACAGCACCAAACCACTTTAGATAGGTGCCACCTCCTGGCTTGGAGGCTTTGAACACAGCCAGAACCACCATGGTTTTAACCAGGATGCAGGACACACAGAGCACAAAGCTGATCCCAAACGCTGCGTGTCTCAGCTGACATGTCCACAGTCTGGGTCGTCCAATGAACAGCAGTGAACACAGGAAGCACAGCTTGAGTGACACCAAAATCAGAAAGCTCAGCTCTGAATTGTTTGCGCGTACCATGGGAGTGCTGCGGTGATAGGTGAAGATCCCTAAAACCGCAGTGCAGATGCACGTTCCCAGCAACGAAACTGTAGTCAAGCAGACACCTAGAGGTTCGTGGTAGGAGAGGAACTCTGTTGTCTTAAGAATGCAGTGATCTCGTTGGGGGCTGGACCAGAAATCCTCTGGACAGCTGAAGCACTCAACAGAGTCTGAGAACAAAAAAACAAAACAAACAAATTTTACAGTTAGTCATAATTTAAGATGTAACTTTTGATTCATTAACATAGCATAATGGAGGAGCTGGGGTTTAGATTAAATATGAAACCTTTTAGGAACCTCAAATGACTTCTTGTCAGTTTTCTTTCTATTCTCTCAATGTGTTTATGTCAGCTATAAAGGGATCATTCACTCATATGAATGCAACTGTAACCATGATACCAACTTGTTTTGTTACTAATCTTTCCTTCAGAACAAGGAACACAATCAAAACAGCACACAGGCTGCCCCTTCTTCCTTGCCATGCGAGTCCCAGGATTACAGGTCTCACTGCACACCGACCGAGGAGGCTGCAGACACACACACGCACACACAACACACACCACACACACACACACCACACGCACACACACACACACACACACACACACACACAAAACATCTAATCAGATTTATTCTAGCTCACTTATAAGCAGCACTTCAAATAAAATAAATGAAGGCAACCTGATTATTGTTGAAGTTCCAGAAAATTTTTTCTTCATTAAGAATGAGTTCTTCACCCCCAGAGGCTGTCTTCTTAACAACGCCCACATTCAGTACTTGAACTCCACCGTCAGGGAGCCACAGCCAGTTCATGACGTCGTATATCGGCAGAGCATCACCGTTCTCATCAAATGACACTTGATCCCCAAAGGGAATGGTAAAGTTGACTTTTTCCAAGTAATACATCAGCTGGAAATGTGAAGAGATCAACACTGTGACAAGGAATCAAGCTTGATTTTTGTCTGTTGTTTCTAAATTCTGATATCGCCGCTCACAAGCTAATAAATGTTTGAATATAGAACACTTTAAGTCAAATTAAAACTATCTGGTGTTCAGCTTGAGTATAAATCCTAATACGACATGATTTGATGAAAATACTAATGGTTTGAGGGCTGCACAGTGGCGCAGTTGGTAGAGCTGTTGCCTTGCAGCAAGAAGGTTCTGGGTTCAATTCCTGGCCCCGGCCTTTCTGCATGGAGTTTGCATGTTCTCCCTGTGCATGGTGGGTTTTCTCCGGGTACTCCAGTTTCCTCCCACAGTCCAAAGACATGACTGTCAGGTTAATTGGTCTGTCCAAATTGCCCCTAGGTGTGCATGGTTGTTTGTCCTGTGTGTCTCTGTGTTGCCCTGCGACAGACTGGCGACCTGTCCAGGGCGTACCCTGCCTCTCGCCCGGAACGCCAGCTGGAGATAGGCACCAGCACCTCCCAACCCCATTAAGGGACAAGGGTGTAGGAAAATGGATGGATGGATGGACTAATGGTTTGATGAAAACTGATGCCCTACCTGCCAAGCCTCCAGTTTTTGCAGAGAGGCACAGCTGTGCCCGCTGAAAGGCCCTCTCCCTGGCTGACACTGCAGCATGTCATTGAGGGCGTGTGCCAGAGCATACACGGCCTTGTAAATGTTATATTCAGGCCTGAGGTTAGAAACATCCAGAAACTCAGTCTGCGCACTCTCCAAATCTTCTTCACCAGAGCATAATGCTCCCCCGGCTTCTAGCCAGTCTACTGGAGGGGGAGCAAATCTGCACTGAAATGTGTGTTCCCAAAACTGCCTTATCTGGAAAGTGTATTAAAAAAACCTGCTTGATAAAAGAAAGACAACAATGTATACCAGTGCAATTATAGGTCAAAGTAGAATCTCACCATAGTGTTCTGATTGTTGCTGCTATTGCCAGGCTTTGTGCTCAGGAGGAAATCTCTAAGTCCTAAAATGTCTCCTCGACGGATTGCAATGCCCAGTGTGCCGCCCAGGTACGGCATGAGATGTGGGGTTTGGAGCACAGCCGCTGATGCCCAGGCTTCACTCGCCATCCACTGGAGACCCGTCACATTCTGCTTCACAACCTGCACAGTGTATTTTGCAGGGAAGATGCAATTATGCAGAGTATTTAGCCTCTGAAACAGTAAGTAATAAGCACACAAGAAAGAGGGATACCTCTTCCATCAGCTGGATCATATTGATCTGGTGGCCAAACACGATAACCACACGAGCTGTGGATATCTTCATTCCTTCGACGATTCTCCGCAGCTCAGACGGGTTGCCACCCCACGGTAAAATCTCAGTGTATGCAAGACAACCCAGTCCAGATTGAGTCAGCTCCGACTGGAAGGACTGAGCAACATGGAGCCCATAGTCGTCGTCACTGACCAGCAGACCAGCCCACATCCAACCAAAGCGTTTTAAAATCTGAATCATTGCATGCACCTAAGGGGACACACCGTTTGAGATACCATTGCTTTCTTGGTTTCATAAAATCACAGTTGTACAATGATCATGTCTATTCTTCTGAATCTATGTAGTATGAGATTAATGCAATTTCGCCTGTGTATCATCTCATTTAGAAATCAGTCACACCTGAAAAGTATCACTTGGGATTGTCCTAAAAAAGGACGGAAACCTCCGACGATCACTTAGGCAAGAACATGTGGCAAAGTAACTCACCTAAAAGAAACAAGGAGGTTAAATTTTCATTATGTAGAATACCTCAAACAAAGATGTGGTACATGCAAAATACATTATTAGCAAAGCGGAAATTCAGAAAGAAAACTTACGATGGGAAGTCTGAATAAGCCAATCACATCGGAAGTGGCTATAGAAAACGTTGAAAAAGAATCGCCGACTATGCCGAGGACTGGAGGACCTCCTGAACATTTCTCCTGAGGAAGGAACTGTTCCTCTTGACCACTGGCCAGTGACAACGCCGCACTGAATCCAATTACCAAGGTAGCACAGTTGTCATAAAGGCTATATCCCAAAGTCACATTGGGAAGCAGAGTTGGGTTTTTGTTAATTTCCTCAATGGCAAATGCCATGGTCATGGCATGTCTGAACCCTGGAGGGTCAAAGCTTACACATAGAATGCTACATGAAAACACGAGAAGGAAACACCAGTGTGTGAACAAGCCATGCTGAGTGTGAAGCTTACCCTTGGCAGATGTGCTCACTTGGCTCTGAGATGAATGTTAGCTCGGGGAACACAGAAGTGTAGTGAACTTCAAACAGTCCACCCAGAATCACATCACCGGATTTGTGCATGCCATTAAGATGAAACCGTCTTCTCAATGTGCAAGATGGTAAAATGGATGAAGCTTGTGAATAATCAATGTCGAAGAACAGCATCAATATAACAAACAAGGGCATTGATGTCTTCAGAAGCCCCTTCATGATTACATATTCTCCTTAGATCAATGTGTTTTACTTCTTTGCACAGACATTTTATGTGGATCGTCCTCTCCCTTGATGGCTTTCATCATAACAGGAGGAGGGCCAGATGAGATCATAAGAGATTCATTGAATCTTCCAATATATTAAGATTTAAGTTATTTACTTTTGTTGAGCAAGTGCTTATATTACTTCCTTTCTTAAAACTCAATATATAGATTAACTGATGGTGGTATGAATAAGAAGGTGAAGAAAACTTAGCTCCACGTAACGTGACACATACTGCCAAGTTCAATAAATTACAATATTATTGAAAATGTCCTTTTTTTTGTTGTTTTCATATGTTTGTTGACCTTGAGTGGCCTTGGTGGTGCTTTATGATATGCCCTCTCCTCTTATTGACCATAATCCAGTCAACATTTTCCAGTTCTGAGAACAACTAATGCAACATTTTCACTTAAAAGAGACTGTTTAGAATAGCAAAAGGCTTCCCTCTGTCCAGTTTTAGTCTAGGAATCCCAAAATACTAAATTAGGTCACTACTCTAAATAATGGTGAAATGGTACTTTTTTTTGTATTGGTTCAAATTAAATTTAATTGTAAGGTTGATTTCATTTTTTCAATAAATTTCTGAATATTGAAGTGTAGCTGTTTGTGTTTTTCCATGTATAGTTTCTTGCTGCTTGAAGAACACCAATGCTGGACTTAACCTTCCATCTGTTGTTATTTTAATACCTGGGCCTTATCAGGTAGGCATGGGTAGACAATTCCTGAGACTGATATATTTGGGTATTACTATCAAGTGGTTCCCCAACTTGGTAAATGTATCTGAATCACACATTTTCAGAATTGTTTATTATGCAACAATAGATTTTGTTTATTCATGACACATTTGTTTATACAGACATATTCTGAATAAGTGATTTTTTTGGGGCATTATGAATTATGCATAGCTAAAAAGACACCCACCACAACGCACTCAACATGGAACTTACATTTTCAATTTTGTCCTTGCAGTAAAACCACAGATCAGTAACATTTTTAAGAGATAAAATGTGAAATTTTAATGGTATTTCTTGCTGTAAGGTGGCTTTCTGTTTCCCTAGATTTTTAAATTATTAATGTCCACTAGATGGCAGCATTGGAGTTAAACTTTGAACAGATATCTACATACTTGACTGACTTCAACAACACTTTGTGTCCTTTCAACCAGGTAGAAACTTATTGCATTACCTTTTCATTAGATTCTTTAACCACAATGTAATTTGTGTTTTTTGGTCATATTCACATTGGGAATTCTCCTGTAACTTTTTATTTCGACTTTCCTGTTTGTCATGTATAAATTCACAGTTTGAAAGTAATCACTATTATGTAATCTAATATGAAGGATTTTTAACAAAATAATGTGAGCATGGTATTAATTAAAGGACAAATGTGTAAAGAAGTTGTTGAAAAGCCCACAGTCAGATCTAAAATCAAAGGCTGCTGGGTGATGGCGTCTTCTCTCTGAAGTATGACGATGTTTGATAAGTGAGCTATAAAAACAGTCTCAACAAACTCACACCCACACTTAGACACCTGAGGGATGGAGATCTCATTGTTGCTTGTGAGCCTCAGACTGGCTCTGGGCCTGTCTGAGGGTGGATCAGACCGAGCCAGAACCCTGGCGTCACCCATAAAATGTAGCCTGCAGGGTTCAAATCGTCTGCCTGCATTCACAATGAACGGGGACTTCGTCATTGGGGGTGCTTTCTCAATTCACTATAAGGAGCTCACCAGGACTCACAACTACACCACTGTGCCTGAATCGCCTAGCTGTGCAAGGGGGTCAGTGAAAATGAGAAGCGGTGGGGAAAAAAGGGAAGGGAATGGTAATCTGTGTCAGAACAAATATGTGTTTAGAACAATCCTGTTTATTGTTGCAAAGTTTTTATCTTGTCTACAATCTGGCATGGGTGTTTTTTATTAGTTGTTCTAATTATTAGTTGTAAGAATTTGAAGTTTAGTAACTTATTTGCCTATAGCATGAGAGCACTATATCTTTATATGATTACCCAGTTTATTTTAACTTTAGAGGTTTAATCTGTCATGCAGATAACCAGCAATTTCACTTGTTCAAACAACTCCTTATCCCTGATATGTAGAATATCTACCCTTTATTCAGCTGCTAGTAAACTTTGACTCTGTTAGATTCAACAATGACATGTTGTAAATGTAATGTAAATGTCTGAAATGCCTCTGTTCAGCATCAACAGCCGAGAACTGCGCTTCTCTCGTGCTATGATCTTTGCTATTGAGGAAATCAACAACAGTACAGAGCTACTGCCAGGAGTCAAACTCGGCTATCAGATCCACGATTCGTGCGCCTCGGTGCCCATGGCCATGCATGCAGCATTTCACCTGTCAAATGGGCAAGATACTATGTTTGAGACAGGCGATAACTGTTCTTCGTCTGGTGTAGTAATGGCTGTTGTTGGTGAGTCTGGTTCTACCCCATCCATTAGTATGTCTCGTATTTTGGGGCCCTTCAACATACCTCTAGTAAGTAGACTTTACTAAGCATTGTAACTTCAGCTCAAATGCTTAAAAAGGTTTAACACTGGCTTTTCTTGCGGTAGGTGAGTCACTTTGCCACGTGTGCCTGCCTGTCAGATAAAGATCAGTACCCAACATTTTTCAGGACAATCCCCAGTGACCAGTTTCAAGCCGATGCACTGGCCAAGCTGGTGAAACACTTTGGTTGGACTTGGATAGGCGCCGTCCACTCGGCCTCAGATTATGGAAACAACGGCATGGCATCTTTTCTTGAAGTAGCACTCAGAGAGGGGATCTGTGTGGAGTACATCGAGTCTTTCTATCGGACCGATCCAACCAGCAAGATTCGAGAAGTAGCTGATGTCATCCGCAGGTCTCAGCATTTTTAGCACTTGTATGTTTTGTTTGAAAGTTGACTCTTGTAAATGTAGTTTTTTTTTCGTCAGGTCAACAGCGGTGGCTGTTGTCGCATTTGCAGCTGCTGGCGACATGAAATTTCTCTTAGAGGAGCTGGCTCTGGATCCTCCTCCACCTCGTCAGTGGATCGGGAGTGAGTCTTGGGTAACAGATCCACTCTTGATGAGCTTCAGTTTCTGTGCAGGAGCCATTGGTGTGGCCATCCAGCAATCTGTCATCCCAGGTCTGAGAGACTTCCTGCTGGGTCTCTCTCCCTCTGAAGTGACTGCCTCTCCAGTTCTTACTGAATTCTGGGAGGATGCATTCAACTGTAGCCTGACAAAAAGTGAGAATTTAACGATCAATATCAATATATAAACATGTTAGGTTGCATCAGAAATCAAAATATTTAACATTTATGTACTTATCTTAACAAATACTTGAACATACAATATGTGCAACGAATTTAATCATGATTTGAGTTAATATCCAATGCTCTTATACTTTTTGCCCATTGGCCTTTTAGATTTTTTATTACGGATTTCAAACTTTACCAAGAACCGAAGACTATGACAAGTTTAACTACTGTCAATTACCAATTGTTTTCTTATTGTATTTACTCTCTAATTTTGTAATTTTTATTGTGTACATGGAAACAATAAATATTTCCAGTTGTTACTTAGTTTAGAGTCATATTAACTTGTGTGGTATGCCGTGAAAAAACATCAAACGCAAGAAAATTAGGAATTTCTTTCACGATAACTACTTCTGGCTGCATTTTTAGGTGCAACAGTAAAGGACAAACTTTGTGATGGAACTGAAGACCTAAAATCTCTAAATAATCTCTATACTGAAACGTCCAAGTACAGAATCACCAACATGGTATATAAAGCTGTTCATGCCATAGCTCAAGCTATTCATAATGCAGTGTGTCAGAAAAAAAAGCCAAGAGCTCAGTGTGACAAACACATCAAACTGGAGTCCAAACAGGTCAGTTTAAATTAAAACCGAATCCCACTAACATTTCATTTGAAAGCTTTTGATATGGCAGGCACTAACATCGTTGTCAGTTATCATAGATTAATTTTTCTCTTGGTTCTTTTGTGCATCATAGATTTTCACTGAATTAAAGAAAGTCAATTTTTCCCAGAATGGCTATCATGTATCGTTTGATGCTAAAGGAGATCCTCTAGCCTTTTATGAGCTGGTTAACTGGCAGAAGACTGAGAGTGGGGTCAATGAGCTGATAACTGTGGGATACTATGATGCATCACTGCCCAAAGGCCAGGAGTTTCACATTTACAAGAACTTGACCTGGGTGGAAGGAAGAGTGCAAGTAAAGGGTCATGGAAAAATACTTTTATAGAAAAAACTTGTGGAAGGAATGATATTCCCATTCATATTCCCATTCTAACATTTTTCCCTTGTCTCCTTGTCTGGAAGGTTCCAGTCTCAGTTTGCTCAGAGAGTTGTCCTCCAGGAACTCGAAAAGTGTTGCAGAAAGGAAAACCAATCTGCTGCTATGACTGTATACCATGTCCTGAAGGAGAGATCAGTAATATGACAGGTAGAATATAATGCTTTTAGTGTTTACAAACATGTTGATATTCATTTGTTTTTTAAAAAAACTTTTTTTATTCATAGATGCTCCAGATTGCATTCTATGCCCTAGTGAATTCTGGCCTGATTCAGTCAACACTGCTTGTTTCCCCAAAGCTGTGGAGTTCCTCTCTTTTGATGAAGTGCTGGGAATCATTCTAGAAATATTCTCCATTAGTGGAGCCTGTCTGACCATCATCACAGCAGTGATTTTCTTTCACCACAGAACAACTCCAATTGTCAGAGCCAACAACTCAGAGCTGAGCTTCCTGCTGCTCTTCTCTCTGACTCTGTGTTTCTTATGTTCACTAACTTTCATTGGAGCCCCCTCTGAGTGGTCCTGCATGCTGCGGCACACAGCGTTTGGCATCACATTTGTTCTCTGTATCTCCTGTGTTCTTGGGAAAACTATAGTGGTTCTAATGGCCTTTAAAGCTACACTTCCTGGCAACAATGTCATGAAATGGTTTGGACCTCTTCAACAAAGGATGACTGTAGTGTCTTTTACATTTATTCAGGTTATAATATGTATCATATGGTTGGTTGTGAGTCCTCCCTTCCCAGTGAAAAATCTGACCACCTACAAGGAGAAGATCATCCTGGAATGTGCGTTAGGCTCTGCTGTTGGTTTCTGGGCTGTGCTCGGCTACATCGGCCTGCTGGCTGTGTTTTGCTTTGTGTTAGCTGTTCTAGCTCGGAAACTACCTGATAATTTCAACGAAGCCAAGATGATAACCTTCAGCATGTTGATATTCTGTGCCGTCTGGATCACCTTCATCCCAGCTTATGTCAGCTCTCCTGGAAAATTTACTGTGGCTGTGGAGATATTTGCTATTCTGGCCTCCAGCTTTGGACTGATACTGTGTATATTTGCTCCAAAGTGTTTCATCATTTTGATTCAACCAGAGAAGAACACTAAGAAATATTTAATGAACAAAAATTGATTGGGTACTGTCAATAATTAGAAAATATTATAAAATGAATGGATTTCTTTGTATTAGTTTATTTTGCGATGTTAAAATTTAATGCACAGTCGTTCTACTTGTATGTGATGTTTTTATTACTTTAGACTATTTGTGAGATTTTGTGAAATAACCAGGAAATCTATTTAAATAACAAATAAAACTTATATAAAACTACAACTTGGCTTGGTGTCACTCCTCCTACTTTAAATCCCATCTTGCTTTAAAAAACAAATGGGTAAAAGTCCCAGAGGGCAAAGACTTTGGATCTACTCCAGTCTTTACCATGTGTCAGGTGTTGATGTCTCTTTTTAACTCAATATATTTTATATTAATTATTTTCTGGTTTTGGACTAGAACAAGTTCTGCAACATTACAAAAAAATAAAACATTTGACTGATCGACGGAGAAGATATATAAATAAATATATTAATTTATTATGGCAAAACCTAATGCCACACACACACAACATGAATATATAATGGCAAAAACGTAATGCTCCACATGTGAAAGTAAGTCTCTTGGGCTCCTCCTTGGCACTCGAACAACGAGTCTTATTGCTATACTGCCTTTGTTCAGAGTCTTAGACAGGTTATATAAATCGATATCAACACTTCCCCACCTTTATTGTTGAGGGATGGAGATCTCACTTCTCCTTATGGGCTTGAGACTGGCTCTCAGCCAGAGTGTTGGCTCAGGTTTTGCTATTAGTGGATCAGATATTGCCGAAAATGGGACCTTACCCATAAAATGTATCCTGCAGGGTACAGCTCGTACGCCTGCATTCTCAATGGATGGGGAGTTCATTATTGGCGGCGTTTTTTTCCTTACATTACACGGAGCTCACAAAGATTCATAGCTACACCACAGTGCCTGAGCCGCCCACCTGCACAGGGAGGTTGGTAAGAGGGAGCATGGGGGGAAATAGAGGGGGTGATATACTGAAAAGTCAGGGTTATGATTTGTATGATGTAGAGTTGTGCAGCAAATTGTAATGACTTACATACATAAGGATATTTTTTTAAGAATTATTTGCATAATATCCAAATTAATGCCATCAGTGTAAAAACATTCTGAAACTGACAATCAAAAAACACATTCAATAAATTGGAATATGATTTCAAAAGAGGCTCATTTGTCAGATTAAATACACAATTTGAAAAAGAAAACTTTTAAGCAGTTTTTGCACATTAGATCCACTATTTTACATTCAGAATGTCTTTGTTACAATGTCACATTCTGATCTGGAATGTCATTTATTGCAACCAATAATTCACCACCATTAACAGAAAAAGCTTTAAATAATCAACGTGTGAGGAATTAATCTATATAACACAGACTATCAACTGAGATTGTAAGAAAGATAAACTTTTGAATTAAATTGACATCTTTTGAGTGTGACTGTACATAGAAAAAATACAAAACGTTTTTCTCATCTATGTTTTTTCTAAGAGTAATTTTGCTGGTGATCATTTGAACTGATGTTATGTTATACATAAAAGGGATTAATTTAAATGTCTGTGTGCAGCATCAACAGTCGTGAACTACGCTTCAGTCGTGCAATGATCTTTGCAATTGAGGAGATAAACAACAGCACAGAGCTGCTGCCTGGGATTAAACTCGGGTATAAGATCTATGACACATGCGCCTCTGTGACTGTAGCCACTCATGTGGCATTTCAGCTGTCAAACTGGGAGGACCCCGTAATTCAGACAGGCCATAATTGTTCTAATATAAGCGTGGTAATGGGTGTTATTGGTGAATCCGGATCCACACCATCTATTGCCATTTCACGCATCCTTGGTTCCTTCAATATTCCTCTGGCAAGTAGTTTGAATTTATTATAAGCTGGAAAAAAAAAAGAATTTTGTCTTATGTCTGGTAAAAAAAGACGAATTGTTGTTTTTCTTGTGTTAGGTGAGCCACTTTGCCACTTGCGCCTGCCTGTCAGATAAGCAGCAGTTCCCATCTTTCTTCAGAACAATTCCCAGTGACCATTACCAAGCTGATGCACTGGCCAAACTGGTGAAGCACTTTGGTTGGACTTGGATAGGAACCGTCCACTCGGATTCAGATTATGGAAGAAATGGCATGGCAACCTTTCTAGAAGCAGCACACAGAGAAGGGATCTGTGTGGAGTACACTGAATCTTTCTATCGGACCGACCCGCAAAAGATTCAAATAGTAGCTGATGTTATCCGCAGGTTTGAGCCTATTCTATTTTCTTACTGTGCTTAGTTAAGATGTAGACCGTTTATACTCACAACTTCAAAACACTTTTAAGACATTTAAATATTGATTTCATACAAGTAAAACTGAAAGGAACTATATAAATTTTTTTCCTCTTCAGGTCAACTTCGATCGTTGTGGTGGCTTTTACAGCCGCTGGTGATATGAAATTCTTGTTAGAGGAGCTAAACCAGCAACCTTCTCCTCCTCGTCAGTGGATTGGAAGTGAGGGCTGGATAACAGACCTTCAGCTGATGAGATTCAGTTTCTGTGTAGGAGCCATTGGAGTTGCTATTCAACAATCTGTCATCCCTGGATTTGGAGACTTCCTGCTGGGTCTCTCTCCCTCTGACGTAGCTGCCTCCTCCGTCCTCACAGACTTCTGGGAGGAAGCATTCAACTGCAGCTTGACGAAAAGTGAGAAACGAACATGATTAATTCCCAGTTTGATTTGTGTTTTATTTAAAGAATCTTGTTTAAAACAAACAGCTGAGTTAAAATACTAAAAGAATACTCATCTAATTTGAAAATATGCACAAATTTTGCGTTGTTTTTAGTTCTCAATACAAGAAAGAGGCTATGTGATGGAACTGAAGACTTAATGACTCTCAAGATCCCGTACACTGAAACATCTAAATTCAGAATTACCAACATGGTGTACAAGGCTGTTTATGCCATAGCACATGCTATTCACACTGCAGTGTGTCAGGAAACTTCATCCATAACTAATTGTAAAAAAACAACAACGTTAGACTTAAGTCAGGTAAGATTTAATTTGAAAAATCATGTTCACACATCTTATAATACTAAATAACTTAATTGAACAGAGTGAAGTTCTTGGTTCCCCTTTCATTATTTTTGCGCATGTCCTCAGGTAATTACCAAACTGAAGGAAGTCAACTTCACCCAGAATGGTTACCATGTGTCTTTTGATGCTAATGGAGATCCTGTGGCTTTTTATGAAGTTGTCAACTGGCAGAAGATTGAGAATGGGATTATTGAACCAATAACAGTGGGGTACTATGATGCTTCGCTGCCAAAAGGCCAAGAGTTTCGTATAAACAGGAACGTAACCTGGATGGATGGAGGCCTGGAAGTAATGGCAAAAATGCAACATTCCTCAACTGTTTGAAAATAGCTGTGTAGCACATGGTTACTTTTTTCCTAATTTATATTTTTTTCTGTTTCAGGTTCCAGTCTCAGTTTGCTCAGAGAGTTGTCCTCCAGGAACTCGTAAAGTGTTGCAGAAAGGAAAACCAATCTGCTGCTATGACTGTATACCATGTCCTGAAGGAGAGATCAGTAATATGACAGGTGAACCTGTTTAACATACATTTTTAAATTTTTATGATGACACATTTTAAATACTTACAACCATTTCTAACTTTATATTTAGATTCTCCAGATTGCATCGCATGTCCCAGAGAGTTCTGGCCTAATGCAGAAAAAAATGCCTGTTTCCTAAAACCTGTGGAGTTTCTCTCCTTTGATGAAATCCTGTCAGTCATCCTGGCTGGATTCTCCATCAGTGGAGCCTGTTTGGCCATAATTACTACAGTGATTTTCTTCCATCACAGAACAACTCCGATTGTGAGAGCCAACAATTCAGAGCTGAGCTTCCTGCTGCTCTTCTCTCTGACTCTGTGTTTCTTATGTTCACTAACTTTCATTGGAGCCCCCTCTGAGTGGTCCTGCATGCTGCGGCACACAGCGTTTGGCATCACATTTGTTCTCTGTATCTCCTGTGTTCTTGGGAAAACTATAGTGGTTCTAATGGCCTTTAAAGCTACACTTCCTGGTAACAATGTCATGAAATGGTTTGGACCACTTCAACAAAGAATGACTGTAGTGTCTGTAACTTTTATCCAAGTTATAATATGTATCATATGGTTGGTTGTGAGTCCTCCCTTCCCAGTGAAAAATCTGACCACCTACAAGGAGAAGATCATCCTGGAATGTGCGTTAGGCTCTGCTGTTGGTTTCTGGGCTGTGCTCGGCTACATCGGCCTGCTGGCTGTGTTTTGCTTTGTGTTAGCTGTTCTAGCTCGGAAACTACCTGATAATTTCAACGAAGCCAAGATGATAACCTTCAGCATGTTGATATTCTGTGCCGTCTGGATCACCTTCATCCCAGCTTATGTCAGCTCTCCTGGAAAATTTACTGTGGCTGTGGAGATATTTGCTATTCTGGCCTCCAGCTTTGGACTGATACTGTGTATATTTGCTCCAAAGTGTTTCATCATTTTGATTCAACCAGAGAAGAACACTAAGAAATATTTAATGAACAAAAATTGATTGGGTACTGTCAATAATTAGAAAATATTATAAAATGAACGGATTTCTTTGTATTAGTTTATTTTGCGATGTTAAAATTTAATGCACAGTCGTTCTACTTGTATGTGATTTTTTTATTACTTTAGACTATTTGTGAGATTTTGTGAAATAACCTGGAAATCTATTTAAATAACAAATAAAACTTATGTAAAACTACAACTTGGCTTGGTGTCACTCTTCCTACTTTAAATCCCATCTTGCTTTAAAAAACAAATGGGTAAAAGTCCCAGAGGGCAAAGACTTTGGATCTACTCCAGTCTTTACCATGTGTGTTAGGTGTTATGTCTCTTTTTTAACTCAATATATTTTATATTAATTATTTTTTGGTTTTGGACTAGAACAAGTTCTGCACAACATTACAAAAAAATAAAACATTTGACTGATTGACGGACAGATATATAAATGAATATATTAATTTATTATGGCAAAACCTAATGCCACACACACACAACATGAATATGTAATGGCAAAAAACGTAATGCTCCACATGTGAAAGTAAGTCTCTTGGGCTCCTCCTTGGCACTCGAACAACGAGTCTTATTGCTATACTGCCTTTGTTCAGAGTCTTAGACAGGTTATATAAATCGATATCAACACTTCCCCACCTTTATTGTTTGAGGGATGGAGATCTCACTTCTCCTTATGGGCTTGAGACTGGCTCTCAGCCAGAGTGTTGGCTCAGGTTTTGCTATTAGTGGATCAGATATTGCCGAAAATGGGACCTTACCCATAAAATGTATCCTGCAGGGTACAGCTCGTACGCCTGCATTCTCAATGGATGGGGAGTTCATTATTGGCGGCGTTTTTTCCTTACATTACACGGAGCTCACAAAGATTCATAGCTACACCACGGTGCCTGAGCCGCCCACCTGCACAGGGAGGTTGGTAAGAGGGAGCATGGGGGGAAATAGAGGGGGTGATATACTGAAAAGTCAGGGTTATGATTTGTACGATGTAGAGTTGTGCAGCAAATTGTAATGACTTACATACATAAGGATATTTTTTTAAGAATTATTTGCTTAACATCCAAATTAATGCTATCAGTGTAAAAAAAATCTATATACATATTGATTGAGAAAATCTGACACTGACAATAATAAAGTCACATTCAATAAATTAGAATATGATTTCAAAAGAGGCTCATTTGTCAGATTAAATACACAATTTGAAAAAGAAAACTTTTAAGCAGTTTTTGCACATTAGATCCACTATTTTACATTCAGAATGTCTTTATTACAATGTCACATTCTGACCTGGAATGTCATTTATTGCAACCAATAATTCACCACCATTAACAGAAAAAGCTTTAAATAATCAACCTGTGAGGAATTAATCTACATAACACATACTATCAACAGAGATTGTAAGAAAGATAAACTTTTGAATTAAATTTACATCTTTTGAATGTGACTGTAAATAGAAAAAATACAAAACTTTTTTCTCATCTATGTTTTTTCTAAGAGTAATTTTGCTGGTGATCATTTGAACTGATGTTATGTTATACATAAAAAGGATTAATTTAGATGTTTGTGTGCAGCATCAACAGTGATGAACTTCGCCTTGGCCGTGCAATGATCTTTGCAATTGAGGAGATAAACAACAGCACAGACCTGTTGCCTGGGATTAAACTCGGGTATAAGATCTATGATGCATGCGCCTCTGTGTCTGTGGCCACTCATGTGGCATTTCAGCTGTCAAACTGGGAGGACCCCATGATTCAGACAGGCCATAATTGTTCTAATTTAGGAGTGTTAATGGGTGTTATTGGTGCCTCTAGTTCCACACCATCTATTGGCATTTCACGCATTTTTGGTCCCTTCAATATTCCTCTGGTAAGTAGTTTGAATTTATCACAAAATATAAAAATTAATTTCTGTGTATGTCTGTTAAAAAGAACAATTGTTGTTTGTTTTTGCTTTAGGTGAGCCACTTTGCTACATGTGCATGTCTGTCAAATAAGCAGCAGTTCCCGACTTTCTTCAGAACAATTCCCAGTGACCATTACCAAGCTGATGCACTGGCCAAACTGGTGAAACACTTTGGTTGGACTTGGATAGGAACCATTTACTCTAACACAGATTATGGAAGAAATGGCATGGCCTCTTTTCTAGAAGCAGCACACAGAGAAGGGATCTGTGTGGAGTACACTGAATATTTTTATCGGACTGACCCAAAGAGCAAAATACAAAGACTAGCTGATGTTATCCGCAGGTTTGAGCCTCTTTTATCTTCTTAATGTGCTTAGTTATGATGTAAACTAGCGGTTCTCAACGTGGGCGGTACCGCCCCCTGGGGTGTGTTCAGAGGTTGGCAAGGGGCGCTGGTGGAAGGTTTTACAAAAGGGGGGCATTGTGATTCCTTTGGGGGTGTTTGGTCGAAGGTAAACTTTACACCTTAAATACACACCAGTTTAGACTTTGAACAACTTGGGATTGTGGTACTGTATTGTGTAACATTAAATCATGTTTGGTTGAAACTGTATTGATGGCAGCTCTTCTTCTTCTATCCAGTGTTTGTTAGAATTCTTGGCGCAGCTCAGCTTCTGCTACTGGTAGTTTCTCCGCATCAGTTCAGCGTTACACTGGCTGAAGATGTTGCTGTGATTCTCTTTGTCTGGTATTTTTGTACATATGTTTTGGCAGTTCTGTGATCAGGTCAAAGCAGCAACTTAAAAAGTGTTTTATTTTCTGTTTGAAGGCTGCCCGCTTCCATGGAAGGACAACAGAAAATCGCTCTTATAAACATGCAATTATTAAAATCACGATACTCTGACCTTGTATCCCTCTGAAAAAGGAACCCATTTAAATAAAGAAATCTCTCCATGAGAGCGTTCATTTTATAGCGTTAACACCGATGCTGTAAGTGGTCCGGTATGAAAGGGGTGTGATAGGACAACGGTACCACAGCATTTTTAAATTTCAATAATCAGAATACCGAAATTGTTTTCGTTGTTTTAAAAGGTTTGTGTCAGTCTGCCTTTGCCCCATCGATACGCTTTCCAACCGCCCTGCACCTTAGGGGGTAAATATAAATAAATAACGAGGTGCACATTGCGTAAAACTCGGAAACAGGAGAAGCGGGACATAAAATGGAGTGACGAACTAGATGTGAATTATGGCATAAAAACAGAGAATCCGACGCTGAACAGTGAAAAATCAACACATGATGTGAAACACATGATGTTTAAGCAGCACAGCAGGTGATGAATGAAGATTACTGATGGTCAATAAATGATAAAATAAATCTATAGCAACAGGAAAGAAACTAAAATGGACATGGCAATAAACCAAGAGAGGATAATACTAATCAAAGGAAACTAAATGAAAATGAATGAAAAACAAAATGCAAGAATAAACTAAGAAACTAAAGTAAATACAGATGAATAAACTGGTATGGCAGGACCTTTCGAGCAATAATTAATACAGAGGATTGTATGGCAAGAATAACAGACACTATTTCCAGATAAAAGGTAAAATAATATTGTTGAAGTGCTATGGGTTTGTTGAGACCACATCTATTACTGAGAATAAATATATCTTACAGACCATAACAGTAAAGAACTTATCACTTTTTTATGTTTTTAATTAAATTTGATATATTTATTTTTTCAATATTATTTCTCATGTCAGTGTTAATGTCACAAGACTGATGACTCCATGACACTTTCAATTTGACTCATTAGGATTTGATTAAGAACCACATTTGTTCTTTGTATTTTCTGTCCAGTAAAACTATTAATCTAAAAATCAATAGACAAGTCTATATAAAGATATAATCCATGTTTCTGTCTCATATTTGTATGGCATTAAAAGGATCTGGAATTTTTGTTTTTCCACTGAAAGCTCTGGTTTGCACAAGAAATACCATGTGGGTGACATTTTATGGATGATACTCTGAGGTCCCATTCTCCTGAAGGCAGCACAGAGCTGCACCACCAGAAACTGACAAACACTGAAGAGAAGAAGAGCTCTGATTAATGTAGTTACAGTTCTATCCATGTTTTAATGTTACAGAGCTCAGTCGTTTTGCAAATAGTTCCAAGTTTAAACTGAAATTGTTGTACATCTTTTATCTGGTTATTTTGCGTAATATTTAACAACTAGAAAATGGCAAAGAACAAGAAATTTTTTTCCACTCTTATTGGTTGCTGTTAGGCCTACCAATTTTAACTGGAATGTTCATTGCATTTTCCGTAGACGCCTGTGAAAATAATTTCTATTCCCATGACTTTCTTCTTCTCTGGGAAAGTATTTTTGATGATTAATAAAGAAACAAGCATTAAAATCAAAACTTAATAGTAATAGTAATATTAATAATAAAATAATAGTTAGTGCAAAGTGGCCTATATTCTTTGGTGGGGGGCAGTGAGGGACCTGGATAAAGGCTAGGGGGGCGCTGGCCCAAAAATGGTTGAGAAACACAGATGCAGACCGCTTTTACTAACCACTTCAAAACACTTTTAAGACATTTAAATATTGATTTCATACAAGTAAAACTGAAAGTAGCTTTATACGTTTTTTTTTTCTCTTCAGGTCAACTTCGATTGTTGTGGTGGCTTTTACAGCCACTGGTGATATGAAACTTCTGTTCGAGGAGCTAAACCAACAACGTTCTCCTCCTCGTCAGTGGATTGGAAGTGAGGGCTGGATAACAGACCTTCAGCTGATGAGATTCACTTTCTGTGCAGGAGCCATTGGAGTTGCTATTCAACAATCTGTCATCCCTGGATTTGGAGACTTCCTGCTGGGTCTCTCTCCCTCTGACGTAGCTGCCTCCCCCGTCCTCACAGAATTCTGGGAGGAAGCATTCAACTGCAGCTTGACGAAAAGTGAGAAACAAACATGATCAATTCCCAGTTTGATTTGTGATTTATTTAAAGAATCTTGTTTAAAACAAACAACTGAGTAAAACTACTCTAAGAATACTCAACTAATTTGAAAATGTGCACAAATTTCGTCCTATTTTTAGTTCTCGATACAAAAAAGAGGCTATGTGATGGAACTGAAGACTTAATGACTCTCAAGATCCCGTACACTGAAACATCTAAATTCAGAATTACCAACATGGTGTACAAGGCTGTTTATGCCATAGCACATGCTATTCACACTGCAGTGTGTCAGGAAACTTCATCCATAACTAATTGTAAAAAAACAACGTTAGACTTAAGTCAGGTAAGATTTAATTTGAAAAATCATGTTCACACATCTTATAATACTAAATAACTTAATTGAACAGAGTGAAGTTCTTGGTTCCCCTTTCATTATTTTTGCGCATGTCCTCAGGTAATTACCAAACTGAAGGAAGTCAACTTCACCCAGAATGGTTACCATGTGTCTTTTGATGCTAATGGAGATCCTGTGGCTTTTTATGAAGTTGTCAACTGGCAGAAGATTGAGAATGGGATTATTGAACCGATAACAGTGGGGTACTATGATGCTTCGCTGCCAAAAGGCCAAGAGTTTCGTATAAACAGGAACGTAACCTGGATGGATGGAGGCCTGGAAGTAATGGCAAAAATGCAACATTCCTCAACTGTTTGAAAATAGCTGTGTAGCAAATGGTTACTATTTTCCTAAATTCTATTTTTTTCTGTTTCAGGTTCCAGTCTCAGTTTGCTCAGAGAGTTGTCCTCCAGGAGCTCGTAAAGTGTTGCTGAAAGGAAAACCAATCTGCTGCTATGACTGTATACCATGTCCTGAAGGAGAGATCAGTAATATGACAGGTGAACCTGTTTAACATACATTTTTAAATTTTTATGATCACATATTTTAAATACTTATAACCATTTCTGACTTTATATTTAGATTCTCCAGACTGCATCGTATGTCCCAGAGAGTTCTGGCCTAATGTAGAAAAAAATGCCTGTTTCCTAAAACCTGTGGAGTTTCTCTCCTTTGATGAAATCCTGTCAGTCATCCTGGCTGGATTCTCCATCAGTGGAGCCTGTTTGGCCATAATTACTACAGTGATTTTCTTCCATCACAGAACAACTCCGATTGTGAGAGCCAACAACTCTGAGCTGAGCTTCCTGCTGCTCTTCTCTCTGACTCTGTGTTTCTTATGTTCACTAACTTTCATTGGAGCCCCCTCTGAGTGGTCCTGCATGCTGCGGCACACAGCGTTTGGCATCACATTTGTTCTCTGTATCTCCTGTGTTCTTGGGAAAACTATAGTGGTTCTAATGGCCTTTAAAGCTACACTTCCTGGCAACAATGTCATGAAATGGTTTGGACCACTTCAACAAAGAATGACTGTAATGTCTTTTACATTTATTCAGGTTATAATATGTATCATATGGTTGGTTGTGAGTCCTCCCTTCCCAGTGAAAAATCTGACCACCTACAAGGAGAAGATCATCCTGGAATGTGCGTTAGGCTCTCCTGTTGGTTTCTGGGCTGTGCTCGGCTACATCGGCCTGCTGGCTGTGTTTTGCTTTGTGTTAGCTGTTCTAGCTCGGAAACTACCTGATAATTTCAATGAAGCCAAGATGATAACCTTCAGCATGTTGATATTCTGTGCCGTCTGGATCACCTTCATCCCAGCTTATGTCAGCTCTCCTGGAAAATTTACTGTGGCTGTGGAGATATTTGCCATTCTGGCCTCCAGCTTTGGACTGATACTGTGTATATTTGCTCCAAAGTGTTACATTATTTTGATTCAACCAGAGAAGAACACTAAGAAATATTTAATGAACAAAAATTGATTGGGTACTGTCAATAATTAGAAAATATTATAAAATGAATAGATTTCTTCGTATTAGTTAATTTTGCGATGTTAATTTCAATGCACAGTCATTTTACTTTATGTAATTCTTTTATTACTTTAGTCTATTTGTGAGATTTTGTGAAATTACTAGGAAATCTATTTAAATAACAAATAAAACTTATGTAAAAGTTGGTTCACTCCTCCTACTTTAAATCCCATCCATCCATCTATCCATCCATCCATCCATCCATCCATCCATCCA
Source organism: Poecilia picta (assembly GCA_033032245.1). Lineage (NCBI taxonomy): Eukaryota > Metazoa > Chordata > Actinopteri > Cyprinodontiformes > Poeciliidae > Poecilia > Poecilia picta. Next base: position 8,373,090 of record CM065365.1, read on the forward strand.
TCCATCCATCCATTTTCTGCCACTTATCTGGGGTCGGGTCGCGGGGGCAGCTGCTTCAGAAGGGAAGCCCAGACTTTCCTTTCCCCAGCCACTTCTTCCAGCTCCTCCGGGGGAATCCCAAGGCGTTTCCGGGCCAGCCGAGAGACATAGTCCTTCCAGCGTGTCCCGGGTCTTCCCCGAGGTCTCCTCCCGGTGGGACCAGATGTCTGAGCCACATCAACTGGTTCCTCTCAATGCAGAGGAGCAGCGGCTCTACTTTGAGTCCCTCCCAGATGACCGAGCTTCTCACCCTATCTCTAAGGGGAGCCCAGCCACCCTACGGAGGAAACCCATTTCGGCCACTTGTATCCGTGATCTCGTTCTTCCGGTCATAACCCAAAGCTCATGACCATAGATGAGTATGGGAACGTAGATCGACCGGTAAATAGAGAGCTTCGCTTTTTGACTCAGCTCTCTCTTCACCACAACTGACCGGTACAGCGCCCGCTTCACGGCAGACGCTGCCCCAATCCGCCTGTCAATATCCCGCTCCTTTCTTCCCTCATTCGTGAACAAGATCCCCAGACACTTAAACTCCTCCACTTGAGGCAGGACGACCCCCCTGGCCCGGAGAAGGCACTCTACCCATTTCCGGCTCAAGACTATGGTCTCGGATTTGGAGGCACTGAGCCTCATCCCGGCCGCTTTACACTTGGCCGTGAACCGCTCCAGCGAGAGCTGCAGATCACGATCTGATGAAGCCAAAAAGACCACATCATCCGCAAAAAGCAGAGATGCGATCCTAAGGCCACCAAAGCAGATCCCTTCAACACCTCAGCTACGCCTAGAAATTTTGTCCATGAAAGTAATGAACAGAATCGGTGACAAAGTGCAGCCGTGGCGGAGTCCAACTCTCACCGGAAATGAGCCTGATTAGTGCCGGCAATGCGGACTCTGACACTGGTCATACAGGGACCTGACAGCCCGTATCAAAGGGCCCGGTACCCCATACTCCCGGAGAACCCCCCACAGCGCCCCCCTGGGGACACGGTCGAATGCCTTCTCCAAGTCCACAAAACACATGTAGACTGGTTGGGCGAACTCCCATGCACCCTCTAGGACCCTTCTGACGGTGTAGAGCTGGTCCAGTGTTCCACAACCAGGACGAAAACCACACTGCTCGTCCTGAATCCGAGGTTCGACTATGCGATGGACCCTCCTCTCCAGGACCCCTGAATAGACCTTACCAGGGAGGCTTAAGAGTGTGATCCCCCTGTAATTGAAGCAAACCCTTCGGTCCCCTTTTTTGTAACTGGAGGACCACCACCCCAATCTGCCAATCCAGGGGAACGTCCCCCGATGTCCATGTTATATTGCAGAGTCACGTGAGCCAACATACCCCTGCAACATCCAGAGCCTTAAGGAACTCCGGGCGGATCTCATCCACCCCTGGGGCCCTGCCACCGAGGAGCTTTTTGACCACCTTGGTGACCTCATCCCCAGAGATTGGCGAGCCCAACCCAGAGTCTCCAGGCTCAGCTTCCTCAACAGAAGGCATGTTGGTGGGATTGAGGAGGTCTTTGAAGTATTCCGCCCACCAGCCCACAGCGTCCCGAGTTGAGGTGAGCAGCACACCATCCCCACTATAAACAGTGTTGGTGCTGCACTGCACGCCAGATGGTGGACCAGAATCGCCTCAAAACCGTACGGAAGTCTTTCTCCATGGCCTCTCCAAACTCCTCCCATGCCTGAGTTTTTGCCTCAGGAAAAAACCCGAGCCACATGCCGCTTCATCCGCCAGTACCCATCAGCTGCTTCTGGAGTCCCACAGGCCAAAAAGGTCCAATAGGACTCGACTCCTTCTTCAGCTTGACAGCATCCCTCACCGAAGGTGTCCACCATCGGGTTCGAGGGTTGCCGCCGCGACAGGCACCAACAACCTTGCGGCCACAGCTCCAATAAGCCGCCTCGGCAATGGAGGTATGGAACATGGTCCACTCAGACTCAATGTTCCCCACCTCCCCCGGAACGTGTTCGAAGTTCTGCCGGAGATGGGAGTTAAAGCTCTGTCTCATAGGGGACTCCGCCAGACGTTCCTAGCAGACCCTCACTAAACATTTGGGCCTGCCAGGTCTGACCGGCTTCCTCCCCCACCACCAGAGCCAACTCACCACCAGGTAGTGGTCAGTGGACAGCTCCACACCTCTCTTCACCCGAGTGTCCAAGACATACGGCCGCAGATCAGATGAAACGATGACAAAATCGATTATCAAACTGCAACCTTGGGTGTCCTGGTGCCAAGTGCACATATGCTTGAACATGGTGTTTGTGATGGACAATCCGTGACGAGCACAGAAGTCCAACAACAGAACACCACTCGAGTTCCGATCAGGGGGGCCGTTCCTCCCAACCACGCCCCTCCAGGTTTCACCGTCATTGCCCGCGTGAGCATTGAAGTCCCCAGTAGAACAAGGGAGTCCCCAAGAGAGGCATTCTCCAGTACCCCCTCTAAGGACTCCAAGAAGGGTGGGAAATCTGAACTGCTATTCCGACTGTTGTTTGTAAGTACAAACAACTGGTGTCCGACTGTTGTTTGTAAGTACAAACAACAGTCAGAACCCGTCCCCCCACCCGTAGGTGGAGGGAGGCTACCCTCTCGTTCACCGGGGTAAACCCCAACGTACAGGCGCCAAGATGGGGGCCAACTAGTATGCCCACTCCTGCCCGGCGCCTCTCACCGTGGGCAACTCCAGAGTGGAAGTACGTCCGACCCCTCTTAAGGAGACTGGTTCCAGAACCAGAGCCATGCGTTGAGGTGAGGCCGACTAGTTCTAGCCGGAACCTCTCAGCCTCACACACTAGCTCTGGTTCCTTCCCCACCAGAGAGGTGACATTCTATGTCCCAAGGCCAGCGTCTGCAGCTGAGGATCAGACCGACAAGGTCCCCTCCCTCGGCTGCCACCCGTAACACAACGCACCCGACCCCTTTGGCCCCTCCGACAGGTGATGAGCTCATTGGAAGGGGGGCCCGCGTCTCCTCTTTGGGCTAAGCCCGGCCGGGCTCTGTGGGTAAAAGCCCGGCCATAAGGCGCTCGCCATTGTGCCCCACCTCAAGGTCTTGCTCCAGAGTGGGGCCCCGGTGACCCGTGTCCGGGCGAGGGAAAACCAGGTGCAATGTAATTCCTCAGGCTGCGCTTCGTCTGGTTCTTCACCTAGGACTGTCTGCCTTGGGTGACCCTACCAGGGGCATAAAGCTCCAGACAGCATAGATCCTAGGATCACTGTGACACTCAAACCCCTCCACCACGATAAAGTGGCAGCCCAAGGAAGGGTACTTTAAATCCCATCTTGCTTTAAAAACAAATGCGTAGAAGTCCTAGGAGGCAAAGACTTTGGATCTACTTCACTCTTTACCATGTGTGTTAGGTGTGATGTCTTTTTTTAGCTCAATATATTTTATATTAATTATTTTTTGGTGTAGGACACGTTCTGCACAATATTACAAAAAAATACAAAATTTGACCGATGGACGGACAGATAAACAGTATAGACCAAATGTTTGGACACACCTTTTCATTCAAAGAGTTTTCTTCATTTTCATGACTATGAAAATTCTAGATTTACATTGAAGGCTTCAAAACTATGAATTAACACATGTGGAAAAATGTACCACACAAAAAAGTGTAAAACAACTGAAAATACGCCTTATATTCTAGTTTTTTCAAAGTATCCACCTTTTGCTATGATTACTGCTTTCCATACACTTTACATTTTCTTGATGAGTTTCAAGAGGTCATCACCTGAAATGGTTTTCACTTCACAGGCTGTGCCCTGTCAGGTTAATAAGTGTGATTTCTTAACTTATAAATGGGGTTGGGACCATCAGTTGTGTGGTGCAGAAGTCAGGTGGACAGACAGTTGATAGTCCTACTGAATAGAGTGTTACAATTTGTATTATGGCAAGACAAAAGCAGCTAGGTAAAGAAAAACGAGTGGCCATCATTACTTTAAGAATTGAAGGTCAGTCAGTCCAAAAAATTGGGAAAACTTTGAAAGTGTCCCCAAGTGCAGTTGCAAAAACCATCAAGCGCTACAAAGAAACTGGCTCACATGAAGACCGCCCCAGGAAAGGAAGACCAAGAGTCGCCTCTGCTGCGGAGGATAAGTTCATCCGTGTCACCAGCCTCAGAAATCGCAGGTTAACAGCAGCTCAGATTAGAGACCAGGTCAATGCCACACAGAGTTCTAGCAGCAGACACATCTCTGCAACAACTGTTAAGAGGAGACTGTGTGAATCAGGGCTTTGTGGTAGAAAAGCTGCTAGGAAACCACTGCTAAGGACAGGCAACAAGCATAAGAGACTTGTTTGGGCTAAAGAACACAAGGAATGTACATTAGACCAGTAGAAATCTGTGCTTTGGTCTGATGAGTCCAAATATGTGATCTTTGGCTCCAACCACTGTGTCTTTGTGCGACGCAGAAAAGGTGAACGAATGGACTCTACATGCCTGGTTCCCACCGTGAAGCATGGAGGAGATGTGTGTGGGGTGCTTTGCTGGTGACACAGTTGGGGATTTATTCAAAATTGAAGGCATACTGAACCAGCATGGCTACCACAGCATCTTGCAGTGGCATGCTATTCCATCCGGTTTGCATTTAGTTGGACCATCATTTATTTTTCAACAGGACAATGATCCCAAACACACCTCCGGGCTGTGTAAGGGCTATTTGACCAAGAAGGAGAGTGATGGGGTGCTGCGCCAGATGACCTAACCTCCACAGTCACCGGACCTGAACCCAATCGAGATGGTTTGGGGTGAGCTGGACCGCAGAGTGAAGGGAAAAGAGACAACAAGTGCTAAGCATCTCTGGGAACTCCATTGGAAGACCATTTCAGGTGACAACCTCTTGAAACTCATCAAGAGAATGCCAAGAAACTGTGAAGCAGTAATCACAGTAAAAGGTGGCTACTTTGAAGAACCAAGAATATAAGGCATATTTTCAGTTGTTTCACATATTTTTGTTAAGTATATAATTCCACATGTGTTAATTCATAGTTTTGATGCCTTCAGAGTGAATCTACAATTTTCATAGTCATGAAAATGAAGAAAACATTTTGAATGAAAAGGTGTGTCAAAACTTTTGGTCTGTACTCTATAAATGAATACAGTATATTAGTTTATTATGGCAAAACCTAATGCCACAACACACACACACACACAACATGAATATGTAATGGCAAAAAACGTAATGCCCCACGTGTGAAAATAGGTCTGTTGGGCTCCTCCTTGGCACTCGAACAACGAGTCTTATTGCTATACTGCCTTTGTTCAGAGTCTTAGGTTATATAAATCGATATCAACACTTCCCCACCTTTATTGGTTGAGGGATGGAGATCTCACTTCTCCTTATGGGCTTGAGACTGGCTCTCAGCCAGAGTGTTGGCTCAGTTTTTGCTATTAGTGGATCAGATATTGCCGAAAATGGGACCTTACCGATAAAATGTATCCTGCAGGGTACAGCTCGTACGCCTGCATTCTCAATGGAAGGGGAGTTCATTATTGGCAGCGTTTTTTCCTTACATTACACGGAGCTCACAAAGATTCATAGCTACACCACAGTGCCTGAGCCGCCCACCTGCACAGGGAGGTTGGTAAGAGGGAGCATGGGGGGAAATAGAGGGGGTGATATACTGAAAAGTCAGGGTTATGATTTGTATGATGTAGAGTTGTGCAGCAAAGTGTAATGACTTATATCCATAAGAATATTTGTTTTAAGAATTATTTGCTTAACATCCAAATTAATGCCATCAGTGTAAAAAAAATTCTATATACATATTGATTGAGAAAATCTGACACTGACAATAATAAAGTCACATTCAATAAATTAGAATATGATTTCAAAAGAGGCTCATTTGTCAGATTAAATACACAATTTGAAAAAGAAAACTTAAGCAGTTTTTGCACATTAGATCCACTATTTTACATTCAGAATGACTTTGTTACAATGTCACATTCTGATCTGAAATGTCATTTATTGTAACCAATAATTCACCATCATTAACAGAAAAAGCTTTAAATAATCAACCTGTGAGGAATTAATCTATATAACACAGACTATCAACTGAGATTGTAAGAAAGATAAACTTTTGAATTAAATTGACATCTTTTGAGTGTGACTGTACATAGAAAAAATACAAAACTTTTTTCTCATCTATGTTTTTTCTAAGAGTAAATTTACTGGTGATCATTTGAACTGATGTTATGTTATACATAAAAAGGATTAATTTAAATGTCTGTGTGCAGCATCAACAGTCGTGAACTACGCTTCAGTCGTGCAATGATCTTTGCAATTGAGGAGATAAACAACAGTACAGAGCTGCTGCCTGGGATTAAACTCGGGTATAAGATCTATGATGCATGCGCCTCTGTGACTGTAGCCACTCATGTGGCATTTCAGCTGTCAAACTGGGAGGACCCCATGATTCAGACAGGCCATAATTGTTCTAATTTAGGAGTGTTAATGGGTGTTATTGGTGCCTCTAGTTCCACACCATCTATTGGCATTTCACGCATTTTTGGTCCTTTCAATATTCCTCTGGTAAGTAGTTTGAATTTATCACAAAATATAAAAATTAATTTTAGTGTACGTATGTTAAAAAGAACAATTGTTGTTTGTTTTTGCTTTAGGTGAGCCACTTTGCTACATGTGCATGTCTGTCAAATAAGCAGCAGTTCCCGACTTTCTTCAGAACAATTCCCAGTGACCATTACCAAGCTGATGCACTGGCCAAACTGGTGAAACACTTTGGCTGGACTTGGATAGGAACCATTTACTCTAACACAGATTATGGAAGAAATGGCATGGCCTCTTTTCTAGAAGCAGCACACAGAGAAGGGATTTGTGTGGAGTACACTGAATATTTTTATCGGACCGACCCAAAGAGCAAACTACAAAGACTAGCTGATGTTATCCGCAGGTTTGAGCCTCTTCCATTTTCTCACTGTGCTTAGTTATGATGTAGACCGTTTATACTAACCACTTCAAAACACTTTTAAGACATTTAAACATTGATTTCATACAAGTAAAACTGAAAGTAGCTTTATACGTTTTTTTCTCTTCAGGTCAACTTCGATCGTTGTGGTGGCTTTTACAGCCACTGGTGATATGAAACTTCTGTTCGAGGAGCTAAACCAGCAACCTTCTCCTCCTCGTCAGTGGATTGGAAGTGAGGGGTGGATAACACACCTTCAGCTGATGAGATTCAGTTTCTGTGCAGGAGCCATTGGAGTTGCTATTCAACAATCTGTCATCCCTGGATTTGGAGACTTCCTGCTGGGTCTCTCTCCCTCTGAAGTAGCCGCCTCCTCCATTCTCACAGAATTCTGGGAGGAAGCATTCAACTGCAGCTTGACGAAAAGTGAGAAACAAACATGATTAATTCCCAGTTTGATTTGTGTTTTATTTAAAAATCCTGTTTTAAACAAACAACTGAGTAAAACTACTCAAAGAATACTCAACTTATTTGAAAATGTGCACAAATTTCTTGCTATTTTTAGTTCTCGATACAAAAAAGAGGCTATGTGATGGAACTGAAGACTTAATGACTCTCAAGATCCCGTACACTGAAACGTCTGAATTCAGAATTACCAACATGGTGTACAAGGCTGTTTATGCCATAGCACATGCTATTCACACTGCATTGTGTCAGGAAACTTCATCCATAACTAATTGTAAAAAACAAACAACATTAGACTTAAGTCAGGTAAGATTTAATTTGAAAAATTTTGTTGACACGTCTTATAATACTAAATAACTTAATTGAACAGAGTGAAGTTCTTGGTTCCCCTTTCATTATTTTTGCGCATGTCCTCAGGTAATTACCAAACTGAAGGAAGTCAACTTCACCCAGAATGGTTACCATGTGTCTTTTGATGCTAATGGAGATCCTGTGGCTTTTTATGAAGTTGTCAACTGGCAGAAGATTGAGAATGGGATTATTGAACCAATAACAGTGGGGTACTATGATGCTTCGCTGCCAAAAGGCCAAGAGTTTCGTATAAACAGGAACGTAACCTGGATGGATGGAGGCCTGGAAGTAATGACAAAAATGCAACATTCCTCAACTGTTTGAAAATAGCTGTGTAGCACATAGTTACTTTTTTCCTAATTTATATTTTATTCTGTTTCAGGTTCCAGTCTCAGTTTGCTCAGAGAGTTGTCCTCCAGGAACTCGTAAAGTTTTACAGAAAGGAAAACCAATCTGCTGCTATGACTGTATACCATGTCCTGAAGGAGAGATCAGTAATATGACAGGTGAACCTGTTTAACACACATTTTTACATTTTTTATGATCACATATTTTAAATATTTATAACCATTTCTGACTTTATATTTAGATTCTCCAGACTGCATCGAATGTCCCAGAGAGTTCTGGCCTAATGTAGAAAAAAATGCCTGTTTCCTAAAACCTGTGGAGTTTCTCTCCTTTGATGAAATCCTGTCAGTCATCCTGGCTGGATTTTCCATCAGTGGAGCCTGTTTGGCCATAATTACTACAGTGATTTTCTTCCATCACAGAACAACTCCGATTGTCAGAGCCAACAATTCAGAGCTGAGCTTCCTGCTGCTCCTCTCTCTGACTCTGTGTTTCTTATGTTCACTAACTTTCATTGGAGCCCCCTCTGAGTGGTCCTGCATGCTGCGGCACACAGCGTTTGGCATCACATTTGTTCTCTGTATCTCCTGTGTTCTTGGGAAAACTATAGTGGTTCTAATGGCCTTTAAAGCTACACTTCCTGGTAACAATGTCATGAAATGGTTTGGACCTGTACAACAAAGAATGACTGTAGTTTCTTTTACATTTATTCAGGTTATAATATGTATCATATGGTTGGTTGTGAGTCCTCCCTTCCCAGTGAAAAATCTGACCACCTACAAGGAGAAGATCATCCTGGAATGTGCGTTAGGCTCTGCTGTTGGTTTCTGGGTTGTGCTCGGCTACATCGGCCTGCTGGCTGGGTTTTGCTTTGTGTTAGCTGTTCTAGCTCGGAAACTACCTGATAATTTCAACGAAGCCAAGATGATAACCTTCAGCATGTTGATATTCTGTGCCGTCTGGATCACCTTCATCCCAGCTTATGTCAGCTCTCCTGGAAAATTTACTGTGGCTGTGGAGATATTTGCCATTCTGGCCTCCAGCTTTGGACTGATACTGTGTATATTTGCTCCAAAGTGTTACATTATTTTGTTTCAACCTGCTAAGAACACTAAGAAACATTTAATGAATAAAAATTGATTTGTAATTGTCAATTATTTGGATACAATTTTGCGTCTTTCCTAATGGAAAATGCAAAGTCTCAAGCTGATTACTTCTTAGTCCCTTTTAAATATTTACTATCAATACTAATTGTTATGGCACTCTTTTCTGCTTGCACTTAATTTTTAAATATCTTAATTTTTGTGACTTAGTGTAATACTGTTAATCTGCTTAAAATAAAATGTCATACTCCAGAAACTCAGATGTTTTTTTTACATATTTGGTGACACCTTTTCTATGATTCTTCTTGAAACAGCATCCCACACACTGGGGGAAATTCGATATTGTTTTGTGCCTTCTCACACCTTCACAGACACATAATTAATCTCTTAGCTCTGCATATGCTTTACCGGATTTCTATGTTTTTAGCATGTTTGCCAAACTTTAGTGTTTCAGAACAGCAAACCAATTAAAGATAAGTCAAAGAAAGTACAAGTAAACACAAAAAGTAGTTTATAAATGAAGATGTGTGTTTCTATTGGTAGATATGGAGTTTTGAGAAAAACGTGAAATTCGCCTGATCATTTGAACAAGAACACCTTAAAGGTCCCACTCACTTGTTCTCCACTATGATTCTTATGTTCTCCCATAACACAAGAAATTGACCATATTTGTGTATCATGATGTTGTTTCTTTGCCATTAGAAACAGCACACTAACAATCTTTAGCATAATGCCTCTCACAGTGGTTTGCTGGAGTGGTTTGTCTATATCATTCTTAGTTTGGGTTTTTCCTTATAAGAAAGTTGATTCTCGGACATTGGTACATCTTTTGACTGCGTTACCTAAACCCAAAGGTTGCATAAAATAACGTTAACTTGTATTTACTCTCATAACACGTGCTTAATATAATAAAAACATATGTAATAGATACAAAAAAGGATGATTGTAATACCTAAAGTTTTTAATTTCTGTAAGGGGGAGGGGGTGCGGACGGATAACTACTGAAATTGATACACCTTTCTCAACAGGCGGCGGTGCACTTTCTCACTTTCTCGGTCTATAGTCCGACATTCGAGCGACTTGAATCCATTCCTCCCTCCCTGGGTCCTCCAGACACGGGCCCCCACCGGCCTGGTTCGGGGGGGCAACCGCCCCCGCAGACCCCCCCTATAGCTCCGCCCCTGCTCTTCAGAGCTCCAGGAAGCGTTAAACTCGACAATCTCAGTCTGTGGTCCCTAAAAAGTCAAAGGATAAAGATATTTCAGTTTGATAAACCAGGTCGCAGCATAGAAAACTGGTTGTGTGGCTCGCGTTGGGTGTAATTTCTTTCTTATATACCTTTACACCTTCCAGGGTTTCCCCCAGAAAACTTGCTAAGCCCGGTGGTTGGGGCGTCGAGGCAGTCCACCGGCGGTCTACCGTGGTTTTGTATTAAAAGATGTTAAGTTGACAGGAAATGTAAAAGTATTACTGTGTAATTATGTTACGGAAAAACATCTCCAGTGAAATGCTATTTAAACCCACAACTAGTCTAAAAACAACAAATTTGAACTTCTGTTTAATCCAAATTAAGTCAGCAGCTCCATCAGGGTTTCAGGGGCCCCATAAACACAAATATTTTAAAACAGACCACAGATACATAAATGTAACATTTGTTTATTGAGATTATCAATGCTGTTAAATTTTATTCAATTGTTTAGGCATACAGAAATGTAATTATTTTAAATTGTTTAACATTTAGATCCAAGATTTTAAGGAGTTGGCAAGTTTACTTTGTAAAACTTAAAAGAACAATATTCATAGTTAGATTGTTTTGTTACCATAGCAACAAATTGATGCTGGGGGTTTAATCTTTGAATATATAAATACCTTTTTAGACTGGCCAATTAAACCCTTCTCCCATATTTCACTAAATCTAACACGGAAGGTGTTAGAGGTGCTGATGTTTTAACAACAAAAGGGGCCCCTAAATCAAATTCTGCTCCAGGCCTCATACACCCTTGGACCGGCCCTGCATGATGAGTTAAACCCGCTGCACTGCGCAGAAATGCCCAACAAACGAGAGATTTAATTCAATGCTGCTAATGTGGCTTTAGTAGCTCTTCCATTTCGTGTCTGTTGAGTTTTTAATAATTATCACAGAGACTATTCTGGTTGGTCGAGTTTATGGGACGAGTTTCTCAGATCTCCGCGCGCATTAGCTCCAAGTAGACAACGCATTTCAAATGGTTTGATGCATCGTGTAACAGGGAAAATGCTAAAAAATAATTATAAAATAATATAAAATAAGCCTGATGCGTTCCAGACCGGAGATCGTTAAAGCTCCTCACAGGGCTGAACCTGCATGATGAGGTTAGCGCTGCTTGTTATCCACAGACGGTCCGGCCAACCGGGACCAAAGACATAAACTTTACACGGAAGACGGACACAGAGCCACATGCTGGGCAGCTTGTTGAGATGTAAACGCCGCATATAATTGCTCGTTCACAAAGATAAATCATTCTCATCACTTCACAACGTGCCTCTGAATTTCCTACAAATTATTCCTGCGGTTCACTTTGAGCTGCGCAACCAGAGCTAACGCGGCGAGTTTTAAATTCTTACCTAGAGTTCTCCAAAAGATCATAATTCCTCACAGTAGGTTTATATAAATATCCATACAGGTCAGCCTGTGTCCAGTTTGAGTGAAAGGAGGCGCGAGTGATCCCGCTGAGGTAGAGCAGTGGCAGCGCGGGAGGCAAAGCGCAGAGGCGCCAGCTGTGATTGGTCCAGACGATGTCGGGTTTAAATGCATATACTATAAATCTATCTATTATCAACCTATCCTTTAGGAATAAAGCTGCTCTGCAAGTGAAATGCTAAGAGCAAAAGAAACGCTTGCAACCGGCTTTAAAAAAAAGCGATTTTTTTCCCCCTAGAAACGTAAACAAGCAATGCTTAGCCTGGCGGCGGGGCTAGTTAAGTATGGCGGGCCGCGAGGTTTATAATACACTGGGGGAAACCCTGACCGTTCTTTCCAAACAGATTGGTAAGCCTTAAAAGGAAGTGATCTGTAACCTTCTGACAAGCATAAGAAAAGGTACACCCTCTTCTTAACGCTATGCCACTGTATCCAGGGGCGGATCTAGAAAAATTATTATGGGGTGGCAAGAGGGTGGCAGGGACTTTTTCAGAGGTGGCACTATATATATATATATATATATATATATATATATATATATATATATATATATATATATATATATATATATATATTATAAAATGGGACTCACCCTGAATGGTTAACTGAAGGTCGCACAATCCTGATACAGAAGGATCCCTCAAAGGGTTCAATCCCATCCAACTATCGGCCAATAACCTGTCTCTCTACAACATGGAAGCTCATATCAGGCATCATAGCGGCTAAGATAAGTGGTCACATGAATAAATACATGAGTACGGCACAGAAGGGCATCGGCTTAAATAGCAGAGGAGCCAAACACCAACTCCTTATAGACCACACAGTCGCCCGAGACTGCAAAACCCGACACACCAACCTGTGCACCGCTTGGATAGATTACAAGAAAGCCTATGACTCAATGCCACACACTTGGATCATTGAATGCTTAGAGATGTACAACATCAATAGGACTCTAAGAGCCTTCATTGCAAACTCAATGGGGCTGTGGAAAACCACCCTTGAAGCCAACTGCAAACCACTTGCACAAGTGTCCATCAAATGTGGCATATACCAAGGAGATGCTCTGTCCCCACTGCTGTTCTGCATAGGCCTGAACCCCCTCAGCCAAATCATCAACAAGACTGGCTACGGATACCGACTGAAGAATGAGGCCACAATCAGTCACCTCCTCTACATGGATGACATCAAGCTGTACGCTAAGAGTGAGCGAGACATCGACTCACTGATCCACACCACCAGGATATACAGCACTGACATTGGGATGTCATTCGGACTAGAGAAGTGTGGTCGGATGGTTACAAAGAGAGGGAAGGTCGTCCGCACAGAAGGGGTCTCACTCCCAGAAGGAATAATAGCAGACATAGAGCACAGTTACAAGTACCTGGGAATACCACAAACAAATGGCAACCTCGATGAGGTCACAAGGAAAGGAGCCACAGCCAAATACCTCCAACGAATAAGGCAAGTCCTGAGAAGCCAGCTCAATGGCAAGAACAAGATCCGTGCAATAAACAGCTATGCCTTACCAGTAATCAGATACCCTGCCGGAATAATTAGCTGGCCAATGGAAGAGATAAAGGCCACGGATGTTAAGACTCGGAAGTTACTAACCATGCATGGAGGGTTCCACCCCAAATCCAGCACCCTGAGACTATACACGAGCCGTAAGGAAGGAGGCAGAGGACTAGCGAGTGTGAGAGCCACTGTCCTGGATGAAACATCCAAGATTCATAAATACATCAAGGACATAGCCTCAACGGACGATATGCTCAGGGAATGTCTCAGGCAATGGGGAACAGAGGATGAGGGGCTAGAGGTTCCATCATGGGAGAACAAGCCCCTACATGGGATGTACCACCGACAAATAATTGAAGTGGCTGATATCAGGAAATCCTACCAATGGCTGGACAAAGCTGGACTCAAGGACAGCACAGAGGCTCTCATCCTGGCTGCACAGGAACAGGCCCTAAACACCAGAGCAATAGAGGCTCAGATCTACCACACCAGACAAGACCCAAGGTGTAGGTTGTGCAAGGAGGCCCCTGAGATAGTCCAGCACATAACAGCAGGGTGCAAGATGCTGGCAGGGAAAGCGTACATGGAACGACAAAACCAGGTGGCGGGCATAGTGTACAGGAACATCTGTGCAGAATATGGACTGGAAGCCCCGAGATTGAAGTGGGAAACACCCACAAAGGTGGTGGAGAATGACCAAGCTAAGATCCTGTGGGACTTCCAGATCCAGACAGACAAGATGGTAATGGCGAACCAACCGGACATTGTGGTGGTGGATAAAGAACAGAGGAAAGCCGCTGTGGTGGATGTAGCTATACCAAGTGATTACAACATCAGAAAAAAGGAGCATGAGAAACTGGAGAAATACCAGGGCCTCAGGGAGGAACTGGAAAAGAACTGGAAGGTGAAGACCACAATGGTGCCTGTGGTCATCGGGGCCCTCGGGGCAGAAACCCCCAAACTGGAGTAGTGGCTAAAACAGATCCCAGGAACAACATCAGACACAACAACAGACGCAGTATCTTGACATAGCCAAGATACTGCACAGAACCCTCAAGCTCCCAGGCCTCTGGTAGAGGACCCGAGCTCAGAGGATGAAAGAGACCACCCGCAGAGGGTGAGAAGGGAATTTTATATATATATATATATATATATATATATATATATATATATATATATATATATATGAGAAGAGAGAGAGAGAGAGAGAGCGAGCCATAGAAGTGGCTGATATCAGGAAATCCTACCAATGGCTGGACAAAGCTGGACTCAAGGACAGCACAGAGGCTCATCCTGGCTGCACAGGAACAGGCCCTAAACACCAGAGAGGCTCAGATCTACCACACCAGATAAGACCCAAGGTGTAGCCGTAGTTTGACAACTGTTATAAATATCACCACGTTTTGAGAACACAGGGGATTAACTCAGTTTTTGTCGCTTGTTTTTAGGAATTTCAGCAGCTGCAGTGAGCCACAATAAAGCTGATAAACAGGTGAAGAACCAAACTAGACAGAACCACTTCTGACTGTCTGCAAAGCCAAACATCCAATAAAAGTTCCACCATGTTTCTGGGGTCATGTTTCTCGACACAAGCAAAACAAGGTTCATTGTCCAAACTTATTGATTGTTCTTGGTGATTTATTTTCCTCTTTCACCAAACAATTACAGAGATAAAAAGTTTCATTTGTTCTCATGCTACCACTCTTGTTCTGGTAAAAACCATCGGCCCCAAACCCAAATGCCTGCTGGTCCTTCAGGCCCCTGCACTTATAGAAAGTGGACTGACCCACATTACTTCCTGTCTAAATTTTGAAAAATAAACAAGAAAATAATAAAACAAAAAAAATAA
The DNA here is from genome assembly GCA_033032245.1 of Poecilia picta. NCBI lineage: Eukaryota > Metazoa > Chordata > Actinopteri > Cyprinodontiformes > Poeciliidae > Poecilia > Poecilia picta. The sequence goes on from CM065365.1 coordinate 8,388,374, forward strand.
TAAAATCAACAATTATCAACCTACAAATAAACACTGTAAATAATACAAAAAATAGAAATTTAAGAATAAAGTAACAAAATTCAAATGGATAAAAAAATAAAGAAAAAATAGCTCCAACAACTTCTATTCTACCTTTTCTCGCTCTGTGTGTGTTGCTTTACGGACCCGTTGCCATGGTAACCGACAAACAACAGCTCAAGGAGCAGATAGAGCAGAGATGACCGATCAGAGGAATCAACACCAAAAAACAAACATTTCCCCCACAAAAAAGTAGCAAAAGCACTAAAACAGAACATTCAGTCAGTTACATGATGCTGTCAGGCTTGATGTCTATATTGTGATAATTAATAAGTTTCGCCTGAACACAGCGGTGGTTGATTAATTTAACCAGCTGCTCTACTGATGACTTGGTGGCGGGTTGACCTGTTTTAGTGCTAAAGGAACCAAAACACACCGAACTGCGCAGCTCATGTTAAGGTTATCAAAGTCAGTAGCAGGTTAATAACAGTTAGGCTAGTATAACTGACCCACTGCTCACTTGTTCAACGTTTTCTTTAAATTAAAACGTTTTCCTCACCCGTGAAATCTGAAGCCCTTATTACCATTATCTATGGTTGAATTAACTGCTAAACATCGGTCCGTTGTTCTGATTCTTTGCGTGATTGTAGTATTTTCCTGTCCACCGATATTAATGACTCAATGGACAGAAATGGCGCATGTGTGACTTAAGATAAATCACATAACGTCCAGTCCAGTAATATATCCATCAATGCTGCCTCGCGCTCTGTCCTTCTCTCGCACTTCCCGCTACTCACCAGTAGGTGTCAGGTTACATTGTGTTGCATTCAGTGTTGTCGGGGAAAAGAGAGTTTCAGAGAGTTTCATGCGCTTAATGTCCGATTTGCCATAACTATTTATTAAATTCATTGTCGCTAGCTGGGGTGGCAATAGGGGTGGCAAGGCTCTCGTTTGGGGTGGCAGCTGCCACCCCTGCCACCCCGCTAGATCCGCCCCGACTGTATCACATATAGGGGTTTCATAGACCTACTTTTTCTAAAGTTGTGCTGCTAAGATAAAACAATGGATGGCAAGAACAATCACCACTAGGTGATGTAATCTATGTGATGTAATAATGTTTGGTTGGAGAGTTATATGAGGCAGTAAACACACTCAAACCCACCTTTAGAGACTTGAGGGATGGAGATCTCACTTCTCCTTATTGGTTTGAGACTGGCTCTGGGTGTATGTGTTGTCTTAGCAGTTGCTTTTGGTTGGTCAGATAGTGACAGAAATGGGGCTTTGGCTATCAACTGTACTCCGCAGGGTACAGCTCGTATACCTGCATTCTCAATGGATGGGGAGTTCATTATTGGTGGGGTTTTTGCTATCCACTACAAGGAGCTGACAAAGATTCACAGCTACAGTACTGTGCCCGAGCTGCCCACCTGCACAGGGAGGTTGGTAAAATGAAGAACTGATGCAGAATGTTACAATTAAAACTCAGTTTTGATTTGTATGATGCATAGCTTTGCTGCAAAATGCAATATGAAGATTTCTTTTAGTAATTATTTGCAAAATGAATTTCAACAATGTATAAATCTATTTCTATTTAGATAATGATATATTTCTGACCTTATGAATAAACTTTAATCCATAACAATTCTAGTACAACTTGACTGTAAAAAGTGCTAAGGAATAACTTTGTTAGTAAGCCAGTGCATCTCAGATTGGGGTATATAAAACACATGTTGATCTACTCGAAGTATCGAGCACTACAAGTGTAGAAACAATCTCATCTTTGAATGCTTTATTATTTTTTAAATTTATTTATTTTATATATATATATATATTATATATATATATATATATATATATATATATATATATATATATATTAATAATATATATATATATATATATATATATATATATATGTGGTTTTATAATTATATAAAACAATATCATGCTGTAAATGTCTGTGTGCAGCATCAACAGTCGTGAACTACGCTTCAGTCGTGCAATGATCTTTGCAATTGAGGAGATAAACAACAGCACAGAGCTGCTGCCTGGGATTAAACTCGGGTATAAGATCTACGACACATGCGCCTCTGTGACTGTGGCCACTCATGCGGCATTTCAGCTGTCAAATGGGGAAGACCCCATGATTCAGACAGGCCATAATTGTTCTAATTTAGGCATGGTAATGGGTGTTATTGGTGACTCTGGATCCACACAATCCATAGGCATTTCACGCATTTTTGGTCCCTTCAATATTCCTCTGGTGAGTAGTTTGAATGTCTTATAAATTGTAATAGAGGTGCATTAATATACCTCTTGAAAAAAAAATCTATTGTTTTTCTTTTGTTAGGTGAGCCACTTTTCTACCTGCGCCTGCCTGTCAAATAAGCAGCAGTTCCCGACTTTCTTCAGAACAATTCCCAGTGACTATTATCAAGTTGATGCACTGGCCAAACTGGTGAAACACTTTGGTTGGACTTGGATAGGAGCCATTTACTCTAACACAGATTATGGAAGAAATGGCATGGCCTTTTTTCAAGAAGCAGCACACAGAGAAGGGATCTGTGTGGAGTACACTGAATCTTTCCATCGAACTGACCCAAAGAGCAAAATACAAAGACTAGCTGATGTTATCCGCAGGTTTATGCATCTTTGATTTTATTTGTGTACTTTAGTTAGACGCAGAGCTTTTTCTTACTATCTTTTAAAAGTTATATAATACATACTTTTCAGGTAAAACTAAAAAAATGTGCTGAAACTATGTGCACTTTTTGTACAGTAAAATCTCTTGTCTTTTCAGGTCGACAGCAATCACTATAGTGGCATTTGCATCCAATGGTGATATAAAACTTCTGTTTGAGGAGCTAAACCAGCAACCTTCTCCTCCTCGTCAGTGGATTGGAAGTGAAGACTGGATATCAGACCTTCAGCTGATGAGATTCAGTTTCTGTGCAGGAGCCATTGGAGTTGCTATTCAACAATCTGTCATCCCTGGATTTGGAGACTTCCTGCTAGGTCTCTCTCCCTCTGAAGTAGCCGCCTCCTCTGTCCTCACAGACTTCTGGGAGGAAGCATTCAACTGCAGCTTGACGAAAAGTGAGAAACAAAAATGATCAATTCTCAGTTTGATTTAGGTTTTTACAAAATAAAAAAAAATATTAAAACCGTTCAAACTTTAGACAGAGATCAATTTTTGTTAAAACCTGTGATAATTTTAAACCTGTAATTTCTCTAACTTTAATGAATGTAACCAAGTTCAAATTCTTAAAAGATTTCTGATGTAATATGAAAATGCCAATCCCTTGTTTTTCTTTATTTTCAGCTACTTCTGCAAAAATGAAGCTTTGTGATGGAACTGAAGACTTAATGACTCTCAAGATCCCTTATACTGAAACATCTAAATTCAGAATCACCAACATGGTGTACAAGGCTGTTTATGCCATAGTACATGCTATTCACACTGCAGTGTGTAAGGAAACTAATTTCACTACTACATGTAAGAAACAAAAAGGGTTGGACTTACATCAGGTGAGATTAAGTTAAAGTTAATCGATTGTTTTATTTTTTACATTGGAGATATTTATTTATTTTTTTGTAAATTCAGTGTTGTTAAATTTCTCTTTGCTCGCTTTTTATTATTTACAACTTTGCAGGTTTTTACTGAGCTAAAGAGAGTGAATTTTACCCAGAATGGTTACCATGTGTCTTTTGATGCTAATGGAGATCCTGTGGCTTCATATGAAGTTGTTAATTGGCAGAAGAGTGAGAGTGGGATTATTGAACCGATAACAGTGGGGTACTATGATGCTTCACTGCCAAAAGGCCAAGAGTTTCAAATCAACAGGAACTTAACCTGGTTGGATGGAGACACAAAAGTAATGGCAAAAATGGAAAATTGCTCAAGTTACTTGAATTTCTTCTATTATTTCTATTTCCCATCTCTGTTCCAGGTTCCAGTCTCAGTTTGCTCAGAGAGTTGTCCTCCAGGAACTCGTAAAGTGTTACAGAAAGGAAAACCAATCTGCTGCTATGACTGTATACCATGTCCTGAAGGAGAGATCAGTAATGTGACAGGTGATTGTAATGTTTTTGTGCAAACCTGCATCATCAAACAGTAAAGGAGTAACAACCATATATAATTTTATTTTCAGATTCTCCTGATTGCTTCCCGTGTCCAGGAGAGTTCTGGTCAAATGCAAAGAGAGATGCCTGTTTTCCCAAACCTGTGGAGTTTCTTTCCTTCGATGAAACCCTGTCAATCATCCTGGCTGCAGTCTCAGTCAGTGGAGCCTTTCTGGCCATCATTACAGGAATGCTTTTCTTCCATCACAGAACAACTCCGATTGTCAGAGCCAACAACTCAGAGCTGAGCTTCCTGCTGCTCTTCTCTCTGACTCTGTGTTTCTTATGTTCACTAACTTTCATTGGAGCCCCCTCTGAGTGGTCCTGCATGCTGCGGCACACAGCATTTGGCATCACATTTGTTCTCTGTATCTCCTGTGTTCTTGGGAAAACTATAGTGGTTCTAATGGCCTTTAAAGCTACACTTCCTGGTAGTAATGCTATGAAATGGTTTGGTCCGCCACAGCAAAGAATGACTGTAATGTCAATCACCTTCATTCAAGTTATAATATGTATCATTTGGTTGGTTGTGAGTCCTCCCTTCCCAGTGAAAAATCTGACCACCTACAAGGAGAAGATCATCCTGGAATGTGCGTTAGGCTCTGCTGTTGGTTTCTGGGTTGTGCTCGGCTACATCGGCCTGCTGGCTGTGTTTTGCTTTGTGTTAGCTGTTCTAGCTCGGAAACTACCTGATAATTTCAACGAAGCCAAGATGATAACCTTCAGCATGTTGATATTCTGTGCCGTCTGGATCACCTTCATCCCAGCTTATGTCAGCTCTCCTGGAAAATTTACGGTGGCTGTGGAGATATTTGCCATTCTGGCCTCCAGCTTTGGACTGATACTGTGTATATTTGCTCCAAAGTGTTTCATCATTTTGTTTCAACCTGAGAAGAACACCAAGAAACATTTAATGAACAAAAACCCAATGTAAACTGTAAATATCTTGAATATCAGATTGCCAGCAATGATGCGACAAGTCATACAAGAAAAGTGCTCATGGTCACCAAATATGTATGTCACATTTATTTTTGCTGTTTTACATTTTAGAATAATGTTGAAGCGTATATTTAAATTTTCAAATTAAATGTGAAATCTCCATCTTCATATTGGTGAGTCTGGATTTTACATTTTATTTCAGGTTTTGTCTCAATGCACTGGAAGCCATAATTCAATGGCACACATGGAATGGTTTAAATCCCTCTAAAGCAGTGGTCCCCAACCTTTTTATTACCGCTGACCGATCAAGACTTAGAAATTTTGCTGCGGCCCCGGGGGCGTGAACCGTCAGATAAGGCTTCTGCATGTTGGTGTTTCCGCTAAATCCTGAATATACCCAATTTAGGTTGTCTTGGCCTTTTTATTGAAGCCTGTGGGGTTTTCTCAAAATGAGAATGAGAATCCGACCTGCTGAATGCGACAGGTAGCCAATCAGAAAGCGTGGTGACGTAAGAACAGAGGGGAATCCCAAACAGCTGACATGTCACCCAACTGAGAGTCCGGTGGATATAGGAGATGATACGTGGAAATGTTTATTATTATATGTGAAGGTCATTATCATAAAAGCTGATTATGTTTATTCAGTTAAAAATGTTATCCATGAAAAATCATAGTCACCTCCAAATCATAGTGCAGCAAATAGAGCGGCTGCTACTGTGTCTTTTATCCACCGTCTTTTCTTTTTTTATGTCTTTTATCTCTTAAAATGACTCCACAAACTATGACTATTGCTTCTACATAGTCATCCGTGTTTGGTTATTCTAAATTCCTGTATGCTATGTTGGGAGTTTTGTGGATTTTCTTCTGCAATCGGGATGTTGTGAGTGAAATCGGTCGTGTGGTGTGTTGCTCCTGCCCTGTGGCTGGAGACACGAACAGATCGAACCTGTTGTACTTTTATCAGCTGTGGTCACAGAGGTTTGGCGAATCGGCCGACAATTCTTAATCTTTCAGTCTAAACCAGACTTAAGACTCACAAGCTCTACTCATCTCTTTTTGACCACTGCCCAAACGTCCTCTAACTCTGGTCGCTATGGTAACATTTACATATCCCTTCAAAATAAGATACAGATGCGCCACAAAAACAAACAATATCCCTTCAAAATAAGATACAGAAGCGCCACAAAAGCTAACATTTTACTTTCGTGAAAATTTTAACTCATGATAATGACTAACGGGAGCCCTGAGCTTGTTTCTCTGCAAGGAGACAGTTCCATCAGGGAATGATGGTAGACAATAACACCTGAAGTGTTGCTTATATCCACAGCCTGCTTGGTCTCTACATGGCGAGCAGTTTGAAGCTTCATTGCCTCATTAGCAGCCAGTCGCTGCATGTTACGCAGAGCGGTGTTGTAATGTGGGATTCACCTACCGGTCCGGAATAAATCCATTCTCCTGTCTCTTCTCTGGGCCTTTTCCCCTTTGCAAAGAAACTTTCCAAAGACACCTGATGTGTTTCTTACTCATCAGGCGCCTGATGAGTAAGACACCTTACTCATCAACAGCTAAACATTGAGCCCACAAGCCAACATTGAACTTGTGGGCTCCTTATAGACCACACAGTCGCCCGAGACTGCAAAACCCGACACACCAACCTGTGCACCGCTTGGATAGATTACAAGAAAGCCTATGACTCAATGCCACACACTTGGATCATTGAATGCTTAGAGATGTACAACATCAATAGGACTCTAAGAGCCTTCATTGCAAACTCAATGGGGCTGTGGAAAACCACCCTTGAAGCCAACTGCAAACCACTTGCACAAGTGTCCATCAAATGTGGCATATACCAAGGAGATGCTCTGTCCCCACTGCTGTTCTGCATAGGCCTGAACCCCCTCAGCCAAATCATCAACAAGACTGGCTACGGATACCGACTGAAGAATGAGGCCACAATCAGTCACCTCCTCTACATGGATGACATCAAGCTGTACGCTAAGAGTGAGCGAGACATCGACTCACTGATCCACACCACCAGGATATACAGCACTGACATTGGGATGTCATTCGGACTAGAGAAGTGTGGTCGGATGGTTACAAAGAGAGGGAAGGTCGTCCGCACAGAAGGGGTCTCACTCCCAGAAGGAACAATAGCAGACATAGAGCACAGTTACAAGTACCTGGGAATACCACAAACAAATGGCAACCTCGATGAGGTCACAAGGAAAGGAGCCACAGCCAAATACCTCCAACGAATAAGGCAAGTCCTGAGAAGCCAGCTCAATGGCAAGAACAAGATCCGTGCAATAAACAGCTATGCCTTACCAGTAATCAGATACCCTGCTGGAATAATTAGCTGGCCAATGGAAGAGATAAAGGCCACGGATGTTAAGACTCGGAAGTTACTAACCATGCATGGAGGGTTCCACCCCAAATCCAGCACCCTGAGACTATACACGAGCCGTAAGGAAGGAGGCAGAGGACTAGCGATTGTGAGAGCCACTGTCCTGGATGAAACATCCAAGATTCATAAATACATCAAGGACAAAGCCTCAACGGACGATATGCTCAGGGAATGTCTCAGGCAATGGGGAACAGAGGATGAGGGGCTAGAGGTTCCATCATGGGAGAACAAGCCCCTACATGGGATGTACCACCGACAAATAATTGAAGTGGCTGATATCAGGAAATCCTACCAATGGCTGGACAAAGCTGGACTCAAGGACAGCACAGAGGCTCTCATCCTGGCTGCACAGGAACAGGCCCTAAACACCAGAGCAATAGAGGCTCAGATCTACCACACCAGACAAGACCCAAGGTGTAGGTTGTGCAAGGAGGCCCCTGAGACAGTCCAGCACATAACAGCAGGGTGCAAGATGCTGGCAGGGAAAGCGTACATGGAACGACATAACCAGGTGGCGGGCATAGTGTACAGGAACATCTGTGCAGAATATGGACTGGAAGCCCCGAGATTGAAGTGGGAAACACCCACAAAGGTGGTGGAGAATGACCAAGCTAAGATCCTGTGGGACTTCCAGATCCAGACAGACAAGATGGTAATGGCGAACCAACCGGACATTGTGGTGGTGGATAAAGAACAGAGGAAAGCCGTTGTGGTGGATGTAGCTATACCAAGTGATTTACAACATCAGAAAAAAGGAGCATGAGAAACTGGAGAAATACCAGGGCCTCAGGGAGGAACTGGAAAAGAACTGGAAGGTGAAGACCACAATGGTGCCTGTGGTCATCGGGGCCCTCGGGGCAGAAACCCCCAAACTGGAGTAGTGGCTAAAACAGATCCCAGGAACAACATCAGACACAACAACAGACGCAGTATCTTGACATAGTCAAGATACTGCGCAGAACCCTCAAGCTCCCAGGCCTCTGGTAGAGGACCCGAGCTCAGAGGATGAAAGAGACCACCTGCAGAGGGTGAGAAGGGAATTTTATATATATATATATATATATTATATATATATATATATATATATATATATATATATATAGAGAGAGAGAGGAGAGAGAGAGAGCGAGCCATAGAAGTGGCTGATATCAGGAAATCCTACCAATGGCTGGACAAAGCTGGACTCAAGGACAGCACAGAGGCTCATCCTGGCTGCACAGGAACAGGCCCTAAACACCAGAGAGGCTCAGATCTACCACACCAGATAAGACCCAAGGTGTAGCCGTAGTTTGACAACTGTTATAAATATCACCACGTTTTGAGAACACAGGGGATTAACTCAGTTTTTGTCGCTTGTTTTTAGGAATTTCAGCAGCTGCAGTGAGCCACAATAAAGCTGATAAACAGGTGAAGAACCAAACTAGACAGAACCACTTCTGACTGTTTGCAAAGCCAAACATCCAATAAAAGTTCCACCATGTTTCTGGGGTCATGTTTCTCGACACAAGCAAAACAAGGTTCATTGTCCAAACTTATTGATTGTTCTTGGTGATTTATTTTCCTCTTTCACCAAACAATTACAGAGATAAAAAGTTTCATTTGTTCTCATGCTACCACTCTTGTTCTGGTAAAAACCATCGGCCCCAAACCCAAATGCCTGCTGGTCCTTCAGGCCCCTGCACTTATAGAAAGTGGACTGACCCACATTACTTCCTGTCTAAATTTTGAAAAATAAACAAGAAAATAATAAAACAAAAAAAATTAATAAAATCAACAATTATCAACCTACAAATAAACACTGTAAATAATACAAAAAATAGAAATTTAAGAATAAAGTAACAAAATTCAAATGGATAAAAAAATAAAGAAAAAATAGCTCCAACAACTTCTATTCTACCTTTTCTCGCTCTGTGTGTGTGTGTCGGCTTTACGGACCCGTTGCCATGGTAACCGACAAACAACAGCTCAAGGAGCAGATAGAGCAGAGATGACCGATCAGAGGAATCAACACCAAAAAACAAACATTTCCCCCACAAAAAAGTAGCAAAAGCACTAAAACAGAACATTCAGTCAGTTACATGATGCTGTCAGGCTTGATGTCTATATTGTGATAATTAATAAGTTTCGCCTGAACACAGCGGTGGTTGATTAATTTAACCAGCTGCTCTACTGATGACTTGGTGGCGGGTTGACCTGTTTTAGTGCTAAAGGAACCAAAGCACACCGAACTGCGCAGCTCATGTTAAGGTTATCAAAGTCAGTAGCAGGTTAATAACAGTTAGGCTAGTATAACTGACCCACTGCTCACTTGTTCAACGTTTTCTTTAAATTAAAACGTTTTCCTCACCCGTGAAATCTGAAGCCCTTATTACCATTATCTATGGTTGAATTAACTGCTAAACATCGGTCCGTTGTTCTGATTCTTTGCGTGATTGTAGTATTTTCCTGTCCACCGATATTAATGACTCAATGGACAGAAATGGCGCATGTGTGACTTAAGATAAATCACATAACGTCCAGTCCAGTAATATATCCATCAATGCTGCCTCGCGCTCTGTTCTTCTCTCGCACTTCCCGCTACTCACCAGTAGGTGTCAGGTTACATTGTGTTGCATTCAGTGTTGTCGGGGAAAAGAGAGTTTCAGAGAGTTTCATGCGCTTAATGTCCGATTTGCCATAACTATTTATTAAATTCATTGTCGCTAGCTGGGGTGGCAATAGGGGTGGCAAGGCTCTCGTTTGGGGTGGCAGCTGCCACCCCTGCCACCCCGCTAGATCCGCCCCGACTGTATCACATATAGGGGTTTCATAGACCTACTTTTTCTAAAGTTGTGCTGCTAAGATAAAACAATGGATGGCAAGAACAATCACCACTAGGTGATGTAATCTATGTGATGTAATAATGTTTGGTTGGAGAGTTATATGAGGCAGTAAACACACTCAAACCCACCTTTAGAGACTTGAGGGATGGAGATCTCACTTCTCCTTATTGGTTTGAGACTGGCTCTGGGTGTATGTGTTGTCTTAGCAGTTGCTTTTGGTTGGTCAGATAGTGACAGAAATGGGGCTTTGGCTATCAACTGTACTCCGCAGGGTACAGCTCGTATACCTGCATTCTCAATGGATGGGGAGTTCATTATTGGTGGGGTTTTTGCTATCCACTACAAGGAGCTGACAAAGATTCACAGCTACAGTACTGTGCCCGAGCTGCCCACCTGCACAGGGAGGTTGGTAAAATGAAGAACTGATGCAGAATGTTACAATGAAAACTCAGTTTTGATTTGTATGATGCATAGCTTTGCTGCAAAATGCAATATGAAGATTTCTTTTAGTAATTATTTGCAAAATGAATTTCAACAATGTATAAATCTATTTCTATTTAGATAATGATATATTTCTGACCTTATGAATAAACTTTAATCCATAACAATTCTAGTACAACTTGACTGTAAAAAGTGCTAAGGAATAACTTTGTTAGTAAGCCAGTGCATCTCAGATTGGGGTATATAAAACACATGTTGATCTACTCGAAGTATCGAGCACTACAAGTGTAGAAACAATCTCATCTTTGAATGCTTTATTTTATTTTTTTATAATTATATTTATTTATATATATATATATATATATATATATAAAATATATCATGCTGTAAATGTCTGTGTGCAGCATCAACAGTCGTGAACTACGCTTCAGTCGTGCAATGATCTTTGCAATTGAGGAGATAAACAACAGCACAGAGCTGCTGCCTGGGATTAAACTCGGGTATAAGATCTACGACACATGCGCCTCTGTGACTGTGGCCACTCATGCGGCATTTCAGCTGTCAAATGGGGAAGACCCCATGATTCAGACAGGCCATAATTGTTCTAATTTAGGCATGGTAATGGGTGTTATTGGTGACTCTGGATCCACACAATCCATAGGCATTTCACGCATTTTTGATCCCTTCAATTTTCCTCTGGTGAGTAGTTTGAATGTCTTATAAATTGTAATAGAGGTGCATTAATATACCTCTTGAAAAAAAAATCTATTGTTTTTCTTTTGTTAGGTGAGCCACTTTTCTACCTGCGCCTGCCTGTCAAATAAGCAGCAGTTCCCGACTTTCTTCAGAACAATTCCCAGTGACTATTATCAAGTTGATGCACTGGCCAAACTGGTGAAACACTTTGGTTGGACTTGGATAGGAACCATTTACTCTAACTCAGATTATGGAAGAAATGGCATGGCCTCTTTTCTAGAAGCAGCACACAGAGAAGGGATCTGTGTGGGTACACTGAATCTTTCCATCGAACTGACCCAAAGAGCAAAATACAAAGACTAGCTGATGTTATCCGCAGGTTTATGCATCTTTGATTTTATTTGTGTACTTTAGTTAGACGCAGAGCTTTTTCTTACTATCTTTTAAGTTATATAATACATAGTTTTCAGGTAAAACTAAAAAAATGTGCTGAAACTATGTGCACTTTTTGTACAGTAAAATCTCTTGTCTTTTCAGCTCGACAGCAATCACTATAGTGGCATTTGCAGCCAATGGTGATATAAAACTTCTGTTTGAGGAGCTAAACCAACAACCTTCTCCTCCTCGTCAGTGGATTGGAAGTGAAGCCTGGATATCAGACCTTCAGCTGATGAGATTCAGTTTCTGTGTAGGAGCCATTGGAGTTGCTATTCGGCAATCTGTCATCCCTGGATTTGGAGACTTCCTGCTGGGTCTCTCTCCCTCTGAAGTAGCCGCCTCCTCTGTCCTCACAGACTTCTGGGAGGAAGCATTCAACTGCAGCTTGACGAAAAGTGAGAAACAAAAATGATCAATTCTCAGTTTGATTTAGGTTTTTACAAAATAAAAAAAAAATTAAACCCGTTCAAACTTTAGACAGAGATCAATTTTTGTTAAAACCTGTGATAATTTTAAACCTGTAATTTCTCTAACTTTAATGAATGTAACCAAGTTCAAATTCTTAAAAGATTTTGTTGTAATATGAAAATGCCAATCCCTTGTTTTTCTTTATTTTCAGCTACTTCTGCAAAAATGAAGCTTTGTGATGGAACTGAAGACTTAATGACTCTCAAGATCCCTTATACTGAAACATCTAAATTCAGAATCACCAACATGGTGTACAAGGCTGTTTATGCCATAGCACATGCTATTCACACTGCAGTGTGTAAGGAAACTAATTTCACTACTACATGTAAGAAACAAAAAGGGTTGGACTTACATCAGGTGAGATTAAGTTAAAGTTAATGATTGTTTTATTTTTTACATTGGAGACATTACAGTCATTCAACAAAGAATGACTGTAATGTCTTTTACATTTATTCAGGTTATAATATGTATCATATGGTTGGTTGTGAGTCCTCCCTTCCCAGTGAAAAATCTGACCACCTACAAGGAGAAGATCATCCTGGAATGTGCGTTAGGCTCTCCTGTTGGTTTCTGGGCTGTGCTCGGCTACATCGGCCTGCTGGCTGTGTTTTGCTTTGTGTTAGCTGTTCTAGCTCGGAAACTACCTGATAATTTCAATGAAGCCAAGATGATAACCTTCAGCATGTTGATATTCTGTGCCGTCTGGATCACCTTCATCCCAGCTTATGTCAGCTCTCCTGGAAAATTTACTGTGGCTGTGGAGATATTTGCCATTCTGGCCTCCAGCTTTGGACTGATACTGTGTATATTTGCTCCAAAGTGTTACATTATTTTGATTCAACCAGAGAAGAACACTAAGAAATATTTAATGAACAAAAATTGATTGGGTACTGTCAATAATTAGAAAATATTATAAAATGAATAGATTTCTTCGTATTAGTTAATTTTGCGATGTTAATTTCAATGCACAGTCATTTTACTTTATGTAATTCTTTTATTACTTTAGTCTATTTGTGAGATTTTGTGAAATTACTAGGAAATCTATTTAAATAACAAATAAAACTTATGTAAAAGTTGGTGTCACTCCTCCTACTTTAAATCCCATCCATCCATCTATCCATCCATCCATCCATCCATCCATCCATCCATCCATCATCCATCCATCCATCCATCCATCCATTTTCTGCCACTTATCTGGGGTCGGGTCGCGGGGGCAGCTGCTTCAGAAGGGAAGCCCAGACTTTCCTTTCCCCAGCCACTTCTTCCAGCTCCTCCGGGGGAATCCCAAGGCGTTTCCGGGCCAGCCGAGAGACATAGTCCTTCCAGCGTGTCCCGGGTTTTCCCCGAGGTCTCCTCCCGGTGGGACCAGATGTCTGAGCCACATCAACTGGTTCCTCTCAATGCAGAGGAGCAGCGGCTCTACTTTGAGTCCCTCCCAGATGACCGAGCTTCTCACCCTATCTCTAAGGGGAGCCCAGCCACCCTACGGAGGAAACCCATTTCGGCCACTTGTATCCGTGATCTCGTTCTTCCGGTCATAACCCAAAGCTCATGACCATAGATGAGTATGGGAACGTAGATCGACCGGTAAATAGAGAGCTTCGCTTTTTGACTCAGCTCTCTCTTCACCACAACTGACCGGTACAGCGCCCGCTTCACGGCAGACGCTGCCCCAATCCGCCTGTCAATATCCCGCTCCTTTCTTCCCTCATTCGTGAACAAGATCCCCAGATACTTAAACTCCTCCACTTGAGGCAGGACGACCCCCCTGGCCCGGAGAAGGCACTCTACCCATTTCCAGCTCAAGACTATGGTCTCGGATTTGGAGGCACTGAGCCTCATCCCGGCCGCTTTACACTTGGCCGTGAACCGCTCCAGCGAGAGCTGCAGATCACGATCTGATGAAGCCAAAAAGACCACATCATCCGCAAAAAGCAGAGATGCGATCCTAAGGCCACCAAAGCAGATCCCTTCAACACCTCAGCTACGCCTAGAAATTTTGTCCATGAAAGTAATGAACAGAATCGGTGACAAAGTGCAGCCTTGGCGGAGTCCAACTCTCACCGGAAATGAGCCTGATTAGTGCCGGCAATGCGGACTCTGACACTGGTCATACAGGGACCTGACAGCCTGTATCAAAGGGCCCGGTACCCCATACTCCCGGAGAACCCCCCACAGCGCCCCCCTGGGGACACGGTCGAATGCCTTCTCCAAGTCCACAAAACACATGTAGACTGGTTGGGCGAACTCCCATGCACCCTCTAGGACCCTTCTGACGGTGTAGAGCTGGTCCAGTGTTCCACAACCAGGACGAAAATCACACTGCTCGTCCTGAATCCGAGGTTCGACTATGCGATGGACCCTCCTCTCCAGGACCCCTGAATAGACCTTACCAGGGAGGCTTAAGAGTGTGATCCCCCTGTAATTGAAGCAAACCCTTCGGTCCCCTTTTTTGTAACTGGAGGACCACCACCCCAATCTGCCAATCCAGGGGAACGTCCCCCGATGTCCATGTTATATTGCAGAGTCACGTGAGCCAACATACCCCTGCAACATCCAGAGCCTTAAGGAACTCCGGGCGGATCTCATCCACCCCTGGGGCCCTGCCACCGAGGAGCTTTTTGACCACCTTGGTGACCTCATCCCCAGAGATTGGCGAGCCCAACCCAGAGTCTCCAGGCTCAGCTTCCTCAACAGAAGGCATGTTGGTGGGATTGAGGAGGTCTTTGAAGTATTCCGCCCACCAGCCCACAGCGTCCCGAGTTGAGGTGAGCAGCACACCATCCCCACTATAAACAGTGTTGGTGCTGCACTGCACGCCAGATGGTGGACCAGAATCGCCTCAAAACCGTACGGAAGTCTTTCTCCATGGCCTCTCCAAACTCCTCCCATGCCTGAGTTTTTGCCTCAGGAAAAACCCGAGCCACATGCCGCTTCATCCGCCAGTACCCATCAGCTGCTTCTGGAGTCCCACAGGCCAAAAAGGTCCAATAGGACTCGACTCCTTCTTCAGCTTGACAGCATCCCTCACCGAAGGTGTCCACCATCGGGTTCGAGGGTTGCCGCCGCGACAGGCACCAACAACCTTGCGGCCACAGCTCCAATAAGCCGCCTCGGCAATGGAGGTATGGAACATGGTCCACTCAGACTCAATGTTCCCCACCTCCCCCGGAACGTGTTCGAAGTTCTGCCGGAGATGGGAGTTAAAGCTCTGTCTCATAGGGGACTCCGCCAGACGTTCCTAGCAGACCCTCACTAAACATTTGGGCCTGCCAGGTCTGACCGGCTTCCTCCCCACCACCAGAGCCAACTCACCACCAGGTAGTGGTCAGTGGACAGCTCCACACCTCTCTTCACCGAGTGTCCAAGACATACGGCCGCAGATCAGATGAAACGATGACAAAATCGATTATCAAACTGCAACCTTGGGTGTCCTGGTGCCAAGTGCACATATGCTTGAACATGGTGTTTGTGATGGACAATCCGTGACGAGCACAGAAGTCCAACAACAGAACACCACTCGAGTTCCGATCAGGGGGGCCGTTCCTCCCAACCACGCCCCTCCAGGTTTCACCGTCATTGCCCGCGTGAGCATTGAAGTCCCCAGTAGAACAAGGGAGTCCCCAAGAGAGGCATTCTCCAGTACCCCCTCTAAGGACTCCAAGAAGGGTGGGAAATCTGAACTGCTATTCCGACTGTTGTTTGTAAGTACAAACAACTGGTGTCCGACTGTTGTTTGTAAGTACAAACAACAGTCAGAACCCGTCCCCCCACCCGTAGGTGGAGGGAGGCTACCCTCTCGTTCACCGGGGTAAACCCCAACGTACAGGCGCCAAGATGGGGGCCAACTAGTATGCCCACTCCTGCCCGGCGCCTCTCACCGTGGGCAACTCCAGAGTGGAAGTACGTCCGACCCCTCTTAAGGAGACTGGTTCCAGAACCAGAGCCATGCGTTGAGGTGAGGCCGACTAGTTCTAGCCGGAACCTCTCAGCCTCACACACTAGCTCTGGTTCCTTCCCCACCAGAGAGGTGACATTCTATGTCCCAAGGCCAGCGTCTGCAGCTGAGGATCAGACCGACAAGGTCCCCTCCCTCGGCTGCCACCCGTAACACAACGCACCCGACCCCTTTGGCCCCTCCGACAGGTGATGAGCTCATTGGAAGGGGGGCCCGCGTCTCCTCTTTGGGCTAAGCCCGGCCGGGCTCTGTGGGTAAAAGCCCGGCCATAAGGCGCTCGCCATTGTGCCCCACCTCAAGGTCTTGCTCCAGAGTGGGGCCCGGTGACCCGTGTCCGGGCGAGGGAAAACCAGGTGCAATGTAATTCCTCAGGCTGCGCTTCGTCTGGTTCTTCACCTAGGACTGTCTGCCTTGGGTGACCCTACCAGGGGCATAAAGCTCCAGACAGCATAGATCCTAGGATCACTGTGACACTCAAACCCCTCCACCACGATAAAGTGGCAGCCCAAGGAAGGGTACTTTAAATCCCATCTTGCTTTAAAAACAAATGCGTAGAAGTCCTAGGAGGCAAAGACTTTGGATCTACTTCACTCTTTACCATGTGTGTTAGGTGTGATGTCTTTTTTTAGCTCAATATATTTTATATTAATTATTTTTTGGTGTAGGACACGTTCTGCACAATATTACAAAAAAATACAAAATTTGACCGATGGACGGACAGATAAACAGTATAGACCAAATGTTTGGACACACCTTTTCATTCAAAGAGTTTTCTTCATTTTCATGACTATGAAAATTCTAGATTTACATTGAAGGCTTCAAAACTATGAATTAACACATGTGGAAAAATGTACCACACAAAAAAGTGTAAAACAACTGAAAATACGCCTTATATTCTAGTTTTTTCAAAGTATCCACCTTTTGCTATGATTACTGCTTTCCATACACTTTACATTTTCTTGATGAGTTTCAAGAGGTCATCACCTGAAATGGTTTTCACTTCACAGGCTGTGCCCTGTCAGGTTAATAAGTGTGATTTCTTAACTTATAAATGGGGTTGGGACCATCAGTTGTGTGGTGCAGAAGTCAGGTGGACAGACAGTTGATAGTCCTACTGAATAGAGTGTTACAATTTGTATTATGGCAAGACAAAAGCAGCTAGGTAAAGAAAAACGAGTGGCCATCATTACTTTAAGAATTGAAGGTCAGTCAGTCCAAAAAATTGGGAAAACTTTGAAAGTGTCCCCAAGTGCAGTTGCAAAAACCATCAAGCGCTACAAAGAAACTGGCTCACATGAAGACCGCCCCAGGAAAGGAAGACCAAGAGTCGCCTCTGCTGCGGAGGATAAGTTCATCCGTGTCACCAGCCTCAGAAATCGCAGGTTAACAGCAGCTCAGATTAGAGACCAGGTCAATGCCACACAGAGTTCTAGCAGCAGACACATCTCTGCAACAACTGTTAAGAGGAGACTGTGTGAATCAGGGCTTTGTGGTAGAAAAGCTGCTAGGAAACCACTGCTAAGGACAGGCAACAAGCATAAGAGACTTGTTTGGGCTAAAGAACACAAGGAATGTACATTAGACCAGTAGAAATCTGTGCTTTGGTCTGATGAGTCCAAATATGTGATCTTTGGCTCCAACCACTGTGTCTTTGTGCGACGCAGAAAAGGTGAACGAATGGACTCTACATGCCTGGTTCCCACCGTGAAGCATGGAGGAGATGGTGTGGGGGTGCTTTGCTGGTGACACAGTTGGGGATTTATTCAAAATGAAGGCATACTGAACCAGCATGGCTACCACAGCATCTTGCAGTGGCATGCTATTCCATCCGGTTTGCATTTAGTTGGACCATCATTTATTTTTCAACAGGACAATGATCCCAAACACACCTCCGGGCTGTGTAAGGGCTATTTGACCAAGAAGGAGAGTGATGGGGTGCTGCGCCAGATGACCTAACCTCCACAGTCACCGGACCTGAACCCAATCGAGATGGTTTGGGGTGAGCTGGACCGCAGAGTGAAGGGAAAAGAGACAACAAGTGCTAAGCATCTCTGGGAACTCCATTGGAAGACCATTTCAGGTGACAACCTCTTGAAACTCATCAAGAGAATGCCAAGAAACTGTGAAGCAGTAATCACAGTAAAAGGTGGCTACTTTGAAGAACCAAGAATATAAGGCATATTTTCAGTTGTTTCACATATTTTTGTTAAGTATATAATTCCACATGTGTTAATTCATAGTTTTGATGCCTTCAGAGTGAATCTACAATTTTCATAGTCATGAAAATGAAGAAAACATTTTGAATGAAAAGTTGTGTCAAAACTTTTGGTCTGTACTCTATAAATGAATACAGTATATTAGTTTATTATGGCAAAACCTAATGCCACACACACACACACACAACATGAATATGTAATGGCAAAAAACGTAATGCTCCACGTGTGAAAATAGGTCTGTTGGGCTCCTCCTTGGCACTCGAACAACGAGTCTTATTGCTATACTGCCTTTGTTCAGAGTCTTAGGTTATATAAATCGATATCAACACTTCCCCACTTTATTGGTTGAGGGATGGAGATCTCACTTCTCCTTATGGGCTTGAGACTGGCTCTCAGCCAGAGTGTTGGCTCAGTTTTTGCTATTAGTGGATCAGATATTGCCGAAAATGGGACCTTACCGATAAAATGTATCCTGCAGGGTACAGCTCGTACGCCTGCATTCTCAATGGAAGGGGAGTTCATTATTGGCAGCGTTTTTTCCTTACATTACACGGAGCTCACAAAGATTCATAGCTACACCACAGTGCCTGAGCCGCCCACCTGCACAGGGAGGTTGGTAAGAGGGAGCATGGGGGGAAATAGAGGGGGTGATATACTGAAAAGTCAGGGTTATGATTTGTATGATGTAGAGTTGTGCAGCAAAGTGTAATGACTTATATCCATAAGAATATTTGTTTTAAGAATTATTTGCTTAACATCCAAATTAATGCCATCAGTGTAAAAAAATTCTATATACATATTGATTGAGAAAATCTGACACTGACAATAATAAAGTCACATTCAATAAATTAGAATATGATTTCAAAAGAGGCTCATTTGTCAGATTAAATACACAATTTGAAAAAGAAAACTTTTAAGCAGTTTTTGCACATTAGATCCACTATTTTACATTCAGAATGACTTTGTTACAATGTCACATTCTGATCTGAAATGTCATTTATTGTAACCAATAATTCACCATCATTAACAGAAAAAGCTTTAAATAATCAACCTGTGAGGAATTAATCTATATAACACAGACTATCAACTGAGATTGTAAGAAAGATAAACTTTTGAATTAAATTGACATCTTTTGAGTGTGACTGTACATAGAAAAAATACAAAACTTTTTTCTCATCTATGTTTTTTCTAAGAGTAAATTTACTGGTGATCATTTGAACTGATGTTATGTTATACATAAAAAGGATTAATTTAAATGTCTGTGTGCAGCATCAACAGTCGTGAACTACGCTTCAGTCGTGCAATGATCTTTGCAATTGAGGAGATAAACAACAGCACAGAGCTGCTGCCTGGGATTAAACTCGGGTATAAGATCTACGACACATGCGCCTCTGTGACTGTGGCCACTCATGCGGCATTTCAGCTGTCAAATGGGGAAGACCCCATGATTCAGACAGGCCATAATTGTTCTAATTTAGGCATGGTAATGGGTGTTATTGGTGACTCTGGATCCACACAATCCATAGGCATTTCACGCATTTTTGGTCCCTTCAATATTCCTCTGGTGAGTAGTTTGAATGTCTTATAAATTGTAATAGAGGTGCATTAATATACCTCTTGAAAAAAAAATCTATTGTTTTTCTTGTGTTAGGTGAGCCACTTTTCTACCTGCGCCTGCCTGTCAAATAAGCAGCAGTTCCCGACTTTCTTCAGAACAATTCCCAGTGACTATTATCAAGTTGATGCACTGGCCAAACTGGTGAAACACTTTGGCTGGACTTGGATAGGAACCATTTACTCTAACACAGATTATGGAAGAAATGGCATGGCCTCTTTTCTAGAAGCAGCACACAGAGAAGGGATCTGTGTGGCGTACACTGAATCTTTCCATCGAACTGACCCAAAGAGCAAAATACAAAGACTAGCTGATGTTATCCGCAGGTTTATGCATCTTTGATTTTATTTGTGTACTTTAGTTAGACGCAGAGCTTTTTCTTACTATCTTTTAAAAGTTATATAATACATACTTTTCAGGTAAAACTAAAAAAATGTGCTGAAACTATGTGCACTTTTTGTACAGTAAAATCTCTTGTCTTTTCAGGTCGACAGCAATCACTATAGTGGCATTTGCAGCCAATGGTGATATAAAACTTCTGTTTGAGGAGCTAAACCAACAACCTTCTCCTCCTCGTCAGTGGATTGGAAGTGAGGGCTGGATAACAAACCTTCAGCTGATGAGATTCAGTTTCTGTGTAGGAGCCATTGGAGTTGCTATTCAACAATCTGTCATCCCTGGATTTGGAGACTTCCTGCTGGGTCTCTCTCCCTCTGAAGTAGCCGCCTCCTCCGTCCTCACAGACTTCTGGGAGGAAGCATTCAACTGCAGCTTGACGAAAAGTGAGATACGAACATGATCAATTCCCAGTTTAGATTTCTTTCTTAAAGTGTATTGTTTAAAGATTCACACTTGATTGTATTCTTTAGACGGATATCAGTTCTTCTTACAGCTTATTAAATGATACAGGGTTATTTTAAGATATTTGGAAGTTTTTCGATGATGTTACAAGCTATACAATATTCATATTAAAGTGACTAATTTTAAACCTCTCATTTCCCTAAGGTTATTAAGTATAACTAAGTTGAAATTCCGAAAGAATCAATTTTAAATTATCATAACACTTTGTTTTTCTTTGCCAATTTTTAGCTATTTCTACAGAAAAGAGGCTATGTGATGGAACTGAAGACTTAATGACTCTCAAGATCCCTTATACTGAAACGTCTAAATTCAGAGTCACCAACATGGTGTACAAGGCTGTTTATGCCATAGCACATGCTATTCACACTGCAGTGTGTCAGGAAACTAATTTCACTACTACCTGTATAAAACAAAAAGGGTTGGACTTAAATCAGGTAAGATCAAATTATAGTAAAAATATTTTTTCTCTTGATCAGGAATAAAGAAATCTTTCTTTGCTATATCAGTGTTGTTGAATTTCTCATTGCTCCTTTTCATTAATTATTGTGATTTATATCTTGTCAGGTGTTCACTGAGCTAAAGAGAGTGAATTTTACCCAGAATGGTTACCATGTATCTTTTGATGCTAATGGAGACCCTGTGGCTTCATATGATGTTGTTAACTGGCAGAAACGTGAGAGTGGGATTATTGAACTGGTAACAGTGGGGTACTATGATGCATCACTACCCAAAGGCCAGGAGTTTCTCATTTACAAGAATCTAACCTGGTTGGATGGAGACACGGAAGTAATGAAAAAAGTGCGACATTGCTCATCTTCTTGAAAATCATTTGTTTCACTATTTTTTTCTGTTTCAGGTTCCAGTCTCAGTTTGCTCAGAGAGTTGTCCTCCAGGAACTCGTAAAGTGTTACAGAAAGGAAAACCAATCTGCTGCTATGACTGTATACCATGTCCTGAAGGAGAGATCAGTAATGTGACAGGTGATTGTAATGTTTTTGTGCAAACCTGCATCATCAAACAGTAAAGGAGTAACAACCATATATAATTTTATTTTCAGATTCTCCTGATTGCTTCCCGTGTCCAGGAGAGTTCTGGTCAAATGCAAAGAGAGATGCCTGTTTTCCCAAACCTGTGGAGTTTCTTTCCTTCGATGAAACCCTGTCAATCATCCTGGCTGCAGTCTCAGTCAGTGGAGCCTTTCTGGCCATCATTACAGGAATGCTTTTCTTCCATCACAGAACCACTCCGATTGTCAGAGCCAACAACTCAGAGCTGAGCTTCCTGCTGCTCTTCTCTCTGACTCTGTGTTTCTTATGTTCACTAACTTTCATTGGAGCCCCTCTGGGTGGTCCTGCATGCTGCGGCACACAGCGTTTGGCATCACATTTGTTCTCTGTATCTCCTGTGTTCTTGGGAAAACTATAGTGGTTCTAATGGCCTTTAAAGCTACACTTCCTGGTAGTAATGCTATGAAATGGTTTGGTCCGCCACAGCAAAGAATGACTGTAATGTCAATCACCTTCATTCAAGTTATAATATGTATCATTTGGTTGGTTGTGAGTCCTCCCTTCCCAATGAAAAATCTGACCACCTACAAGGAGAAGATCATCCTGGAATGTGCGTTAGGCTCTGCTGTTGGTTTCTGGGTTGTGCTCGGCTACATCGGCCTGCTGGCTGTGTTTTGCTTTGTGTTAGCTGTTCTAGCTCGGAAACTACCTGATAATTTCAACGAAGCCAAGATGATAACCTTCAGCATGTTGATATTCTGTGCCGTCTGGATCACCTTCATCCCAGCTTATGTCAGCTCTCCTGGAAAATTTACTGTGGCTGTGGAGATATTTGCCATTCTGGCCTCCAGCTTTGGACTGATACTGTGTAAATTTGCTCCGAAGTGTTTCATCATTTTGTTTCAACCAGAGAAGAACACCAAGAAACATTTAATGAACAAAAACCCAATGTAAACTGTAAATATCTTGAATATCAGATTGCCAGCAATGATGCGAGAAGTCATACAAGAAAAGTGCTCATGGTCACCAAATATGTATGTCACATTTATTTTTGCTGTTTTACATTTTAGAATAATGTTGAAGCGTATATTTAAATTTTCAAATTAAATGTGAAATCTCCATCTTCATATTGGTGAGTCTGGATTTTACATTTTATTTCAGGTTTTGTCTCAATGCACTGGAAGCCATAATTCAATGGCACACATGGAATGGTTTAAATCCCTCTAAAGCAGTGGTCCCCAACCTTTTTATTACCGCTGACCGATCAAGACTTAGAAATTTTGCTGCGGCCCCGGGGGCGTGAACCGTCAGATAAGGCTTCTGCATGTTGGTGTTTCCGCTAAATCCTGAATATACCCAATTTAGGTTGTCTTGGCCTTTTTATTGAAGCCTGTGGGGTTTTCTCTAACTGAGAATGAGAATCCGACCTGCTGAATGCGACAGGTAGCCAATCAGAAAGCGTGGTGACGTAAGAACAGAGGGGAATCCCAAACAGCTGACATGTCACTCAACTGAGAGTCCGGTGGATATAGGAGATGATACGTGGAAATGTTTATTATTATATGTGAAGGTCATTATCATAAAAGCTGATTATGTTTATTCAGTTAAAAATGTTATCCATGAAAAATCATAGTCACCTCCAAATCATAGTGCAGCAAATAGAGCGGCTGCTACTGTGTCTTTTATCCACCGTCTTTTCTTTTTTATGTCTTTTATCTCTTAAAATGACTCCACAAACTATGACTATTGCTTCTACATAGTCATCCGTGTTTGGTTATTCTAAATTCCTGTATGCTATGTTGGGAGTTTTGTGGATTTTCTTCTGCAATCGGGATGTTGTGAGTGAAATCAGTCGTGTGGTGTGTTGCTCCTGCCCTGTGGCTGGAGACACGAACAGATCGAACCTGTTGTACTTTTATCAGCTGTGGTCACAGAGGTTTGGCGAATCGGCCGACAAATCTTAATCTTTCAGTCTAAACCAGACTTAAGACTCACAAGCTCTACTCATCTCTTTTTGACCACTGCCCAAATGTCCTCTAGCTCTGGTCGCTATGGTAACATTTACATATCCCTTCAAAATAAGATACAGATGCGCCACAAAAACGAACAATATCCCTTCAAAATAAGATACAGATGCGCCACAAAAGCTAACATTTTACTTTCGTGAAAATTTTAACTCACGATAATGACTAACGGGAGCCCTGAGCTTGTTTCTCTGCAAGGAGACAGTTCCATCAGAGAGTGATGGTAGACAATAACACCTGAAGTGTTGCTTATATCCACAGCCTGCTTGGTCTCTACATGGCGAGCAGTTTGAAGCTTCATTGCCTCATTAGCAGCCAGTCGCTGCATGTTACGCAGAGCGGGGTTGTAATGTGGGATTCACCTACCAGTCCGGAATAAATCCATTCTCCTGTCTCTTCTCTGGGCCTTTTCCCCTTTGCAAAGAAACTTTCCAAAGACACCTGATGTGTTTCTTACTCATCAGGTGCCTGATGAGTAAGACACCTTACTCATCAACAACTAAACATTGAGCCCACAAGCCAACATTGAACTTGTGGGCTCAATGTTGGCGCACAAGTAACCAAGAGAATCCGGTTAAGTGATTTTCAAAATAAAAGATCCTCCAGACTCAAAATAATACATGAAATGGAAATATTTTATCATTTCTTGCGCGGCCCGGTGCCAATTAGTCCACGGACCGGGGGTTGGGGACCACTGCTCTAAAGGTTAATTTGAGCCTTTATAAAGTCCTAAGGTTTAGAGCCCCAGTTGATGGCGTTTCAGCTAAAGTCCTAAGGTTTCAGGTAGGGCTCCATTAACTCTCAACAATTCCATTTAATATGCGCCGGCCTGCTGGAAAAGGCTCTCTGGTTTCAGAGAAAGCAAACACGGACATTTTGGCATTAAGCAAACTTGACATTTTGGGTGATTTCTGCAAGATTTGGGAGCATTGAACTTTTCTGCATTTTCCACTGGATGGGTCTCTTGTATTAATTACAATTGGATTCAGGGGGGAGTGCCTGACTGCCATGGGGAGCATGGACTGTGTCCTAAGGGAAGCATTGTAGACTTTTCTTGCTTTCTGAACCTGGTGGCCAACTGGAAGTGTGTGTTGGGGTTTTTTAGGACCGGGTGTGTGTAGGGGTTTCGTGGGTCCACGGGTGGACCGGTTGCAGGGGTCCACTGTGAGTGTGTGTGGGTCGGGCTTCCACGAGGGAGCATAGTCTGTGTCCTATGGGAGCATTTGAGGCTTTTCTTCTTTGCAGAGTACTGGGATACATTGGGAAGGTGTGTTGGGGTTCTGTGTGACCAGTGGTGTTGGTGTTGGTTTGGGAGCTCCAGCCAAGGTCCATGCGGGGTTTGGGTGCCTGAATCCCAGGTAGAGAAGGTCCATGAGACCCCCTGGATCTGGAGTACCAAGGCTGGTTCAAGATTAAGTCATTGGTCCTCCATGGTTCTTGAGCTAGGGTTATGGGGTTAGGGTTATGAGGGTAGGTTTAAGGTCCCTGATGATCCCAGAGCCAGAAGGATTTTTTGACCTCGTCTTGTGGGGTACTGGTGACTAAATCCCGAGTACAGACCCCCCATAAGAACCAGGGTAAGGAAAGTACCGTGACATAAGGGAGGAATAGTCAATGCGCCCAAACGTCAGTGTGCTGATGCAAATAGCCACTGAACTACTGGAGCCAGGCTAACTTTGTAGTTCCTGAGTCATTTAACCGGAGGGTGAAATCAAGTTCACTTGTATAGTTGGAGATTGCAGGTACTGTCGGTACATGGTAGGTACATGTAAAATAGCCACTGAACTACTAGAGCCAGGTCTGATTCTGAGCCCCCATGCCCAGGTTAAGTCCTTGGGTAGGTTAAAGCCCCAGTTGACGGCATTTCAACTAAAGTCCTAAGTGTTAGAGTTCCAGTTAAACGACGTTTTAACTAACTTTTTTATTGTTTATTCAATGATACATACTATGTGTTTTTGTGTTTAATGATGTAAGGCACTTTGAATGCCTTGCTGCGGAAATGTGCTATACAAATAAAGTTTGATTGATTGCTTAATTATAGACTTGATCTAGCTTATCAGATCGTAGCAGACAATGGTTGCATAACAAATCATAATTTTGTTGGTTCTAGTCAAATATCTTTAGAACTGCTAACACATATTGGCATTTCGAGCAACCATGTCTTATGCTATCTCTTTATATATTGATTTTGATACCCTAGAGCCCTCTTCCGATAACTTCTTTAATAGCAATTATCATTACCGTTGTTACTGAAAATAGTAAATGTCGTAAAGTCCATTTAACTATATTATGTTTATGATCTTGACAGCCAAGCATCTGATGTAGTGACAATCATTTTGTGTCATCATTTTGTTTCAACCTGAGAAGAACACCAAGAAACATTTAATGAACAAACACCCAATGTAAACTGTAGATGTCTTGAATATCAGATTGCCAGCAATGATGTGATAAGTCAGATAAGAAAAGTGCTCATGGTCACCAAAACTGTATGTCACGTTTATTTTGCTTTTGTACATTTTAGAATAATGATGAAGCACATGTTTAAATTTGCAAATTAAATGTGAAATCTATATCCTCATATTGGTGAGTCTGGATTTCACATTTTATTTCATGTTTTGTTTCAATGCTCTTGAATCAACCTCTCATAAGCCATAATTCAGTAGTTCACATGGAATGGTTAAAATCTCTCTAAAGATTGATATGAGCCTTTATAGTCTTGATATAGCTTATCATCAATTTAATGATCACACTTGACTTAATGTAATATTTTTGATTGCTGATTCAATGTTGTATGAATTTGTGTTTTTGTGTTTGATGATGTAAAGCACTTTGAAATACCTTGCTGCTGAAATGTGCTAGACAAATAAAATGTGATTGATTGATTGATTGATTGATTGATTGATTATAGTCTTGATCTATCTTATCAGATCATAGCAGACAATGGTTGCATAACTAATCTTGATTTTGTTGGTTCTAATCACATAACTTTAGAACTGCTAACCTACATTTACATTCGGAGCATCCATGTCCTATGCTGTCTCTTGTTATATTTATTTCGATAGAAATAAATATAACAAGAGACAGCCCCCACCGATAACTTCTTTCATAGCAACTATCATTACAGTTGTTACTGAAAATAGTAAATGTCACTTAGTTCATTTAACTATATTATGCCAATGATCTTGACAGCCAAGCATCTGATGTAGTGAATACTTGCTTGTTCAGTACCATACTGTTGTAAGGATTTGTTTTGATCTTTTAAAAATCTGTATTATTAGTACTCAATGAGATGTTTAAATCTGAATGTCACAAAAAGCCCACTTATCTAAAGTTCTTTTGTTTTAAATACTTGCTCCATTTTCATTTAATTTGCCTTATTGTGTGTTTTTAGTCTTAATCCCATGTTTCTGTTTCTCTTGTATGTTGTTGCACTGTTTGTTTGTACTCTAAAAGGCACAGTCTTGAAGTAAATAAAAAAGAAGCTATCAGTTAGCAATTTCTGCTAACTAGGGCTGTTGTAAACAAATATTTTAGTAATCAAGTAATCTATTGATTTTTCTTATAATTAATCGAGCAATCGGATAAAAAAAATTATAAAATATTGGTAAGTCTTCCATAACACCAGTGTTACTATCAGATATCAATATCAGTCCAATTTTTCATTTTTGAGTTTCCCTAACACTTTTTGTAGTTTAGAAAACTAACCTGCAACAATAATAGCTCACTTTCTAAGTTAACTTGAAGAAAAGTTATACAAAGATCTGAAATTATACCCAATTTAACAACCAGGTTCACAAATACGCTTATAAAAATGTCTATACTCCAGCTTTTAGTTTTTGTATTCTTCTTCAGTGAGTTTAACAGATGAGCTCTCACCTTGCAACATACATGTCAAGCTTTGGGTTTGAGAATACGGGAAATGTTGCCTGGAGTGGGGGGCTTGGGGTGGTGGAAGTGGGGGGCAGGTGAACAAACGAACGTAAGATGGGGATGGAGGGGAGGAAATAGACCAGGGAACAGACGAACTTAAGTCCGGGAACCGGTAGACCAGGGGACAAAAGTAAGAACAGGGGGTGACAGCGATACGTACGTCACACTCAGAAACTCATCGACCAGCCACGATGGTTCCCGCCACTCGTTTGTTTCATACCGGGATATGAAATTTACGGTGCGGTTCGTCCGTAAAGCTGCGCTTACACTGCAATCATCAACTACTCAGCCGCCCGCCGTGTTCAGTCTACGCTCTGAACCTACAGCGCTCGGAGGAGAAAGCCTGCCGTACTCCAGGCATCGCTCAAGTCATTTTAAGGATGTTTATTGGTCCCCCAAAAACGATGAAAACCCGGGCATTATCACCAGTCAATAAAATCCCCACGGGCCGAACTTGAAGATTGGATGTTATGCCTCTAACACTTAGCTTTCGCCAACAACTCAGAGGCGGAAGTCGGAGCTCCGCGCACCACAAATAATGTCCCGGCCGGAATACGGTGCGCTAACTAATGAAACAAATTAACGACACATCGAGGCAAGTACATTTTTTATCGAGGAATTTAAATAATCGAGGTACTCGAATCACTCGAGGAATCGTTTCAATCCTACTGATAACATGACTAACCAGAGTTCCACAAAGTACAAAACTCTGTTGTCCGCAAAAAGCCCAACTATAAACGAGTTATAATCTGTTAAGCCAAGTCGGACACATAAAAAAAGTTTGGATAAAACACTTCGAGTGTAGTTTTTTCCATGTTACTGGCACACAGCTCCTTATTATACTACAAGTACACGTAAGTAAAAGCACGCTCCCTACTGGTGCTAATTAAAACTATGCAACTATATCACAGAGGAGTTTATGATGTCTTACATGGGTTGCAAAAACAAGAATGACGTTGCTACCAAAATCCATAGATGGTAAGAACAAATCAGACAGCCAGATGATGTAATCTATGTGATGTAATGATGATGTTTTGGAGAAGAGTTATATGGAGCAGTAGCAACACTCACATCCACCTTTAGAGACATACGGGTTGGAGAACACATCTATCCTTAATGGCTTAAGACTGGCTCAAATTTTGCTGATATTTATTGCTTTTGGTGTACCAGATAGAGTCAAAAATGGGGCTTTAGCTATCAATTGTACTCTGCAGGGTACAGCTCGCATGCCTGCTTTCTCAATGGATGGGGAGTTCATTATTGGTGGGGTTTTTTCCTTTCGTTACAAGGAGATCACAAAGATTCACAGCTACACAACTGTGCCTGAGCCGCCCACCTGCACAGGGAGGTTGGTAAGAGGGAGCATGGTGGGATATTAAGAGATTTATACTGAAAACTGAAAAGGTATTTTATTTGTATGCTGCAAAGTGCAATGATTTATTTAACAGATATTATTATTTTTAACATCAAAATTAATTAAAACAGTAAAAATCTGTTTCTGTATTGGTGAACTATTGTAGACGGCACAACAACTTCATCTGCCAAGGTGAATGGAGAGGGTCAAAAGTGATAAGAAACAACTTTATTAGTAGATGATACTCATTAGTTTATGATATTATCTGGTTTGTGAAAATGTAAAAAGATTTACTTACATCAAAAGCAGTATGTGATATTGTGAACAATAATTCATATATATATATATATATATATGCATATATATATTATATATATATATAATATATATATATATATATATATATATATATATATATATATATATATATACAGTATATAAACATTAACATGCTGTAAATGTCTGTGTGCAGTGTCAACAGTCGTGAACTACGTCTTGGCCGTGCAATAATTTTCGCAATTGAAGAGATAAACAACAGCACAGAGCTGCTGCCTGGGATTAAACTCGGGTATAAAATCTATGATTCATGCGCCTCTGTGTCTGTAGCCACTCATGTGGCATTTCAGCTTTCAAATGGTGGGGATCCCATAATTCAGACAGGCCATAATTGTTCTAATTTAGGTGTGGTAATGGGTGTTATTGGTCACTCTAGTTCCACACCATCTATAGGTATTTCACACATCTTTGGTCCCTTCAATATTCCTCTGGTAAATTGTTTGAATTTATCATAAAATATACAAATTTATTTTAGAATATGTCTGTTAAAAAGATAATTTTTTTTATTTGATTTTGATTTAGGTGAGCCACTTTTCTACCTGCGCCTGCCTGTCAGATAAGCAGCAGTTCCCGTCTTTCTTCAGAACAATTCCCAGTGACCATTATCAAGCTGATGCACTGGCCAAACTGGTGAAACACTTTGGCTGGACTTGGATAGGAGCCATTTACTCTACCACAGATTATGGAAGAAATGGCATGGCCTCTTTTCTTGAAGCAGCACACAGAGAAGGGATCTGTGTGGAGTACACTGAATCTTTCTATTGGACCGACCCAAAGAGCAAGATCCAAACAGTCGCTGATGTTATCCGCAGGTTTATGCATCTTTGATTTGGTTTGTGTTATTTGGTTAGATACAGAAATGTTTTGTAACTATTTTTAAAAAGTTATTAACTTAAATATTCCACTTTTATTCCAGTAAATCTAGAAACTGCTGGAAAGGTGTATCAGTTTTACACAGTAAAATCTATTGTCTCTTCAGGTCGACAGCAATTGCTATAGTGGCATTTATTGCTGATGGTGATATAAAACTCCTGTTCGAGGAGCTAAACCAACAACCTTCTCCTCCTCGTCAGTGGATTGGAAGTGAGGGCTGGATAACAGACCTTCAGCTGATGAGATTCAGTTTCTGTGTAGGAGCCATTGGAGTTGCTATTCAACAATCTGTCATCCCTGGATTTGGAGACTTCCTGCTGGGTCTCTCTCCCTCTGAAGTAGCCGCCTCCTCCATCCTCACAGACTTCTGGGAGGAAGCATTCAACTGCAGCTTGACGAAAAGTGAGATACGAACATGATCAATTCCCAGTTTAGATTTCTTTCTTAAAGTGTATTGTTTAAAGATTCACACTTGATTGTATTCTTTAGACGGATATCAGTTCTTCTTACAGCTTATTAAATGATACAGGGTTATTTTAAGATATTTGGAAGTTTTTCGATGATGTTACAAGCTATACAATATTCATATTAAAGTGACTAATTTTAAACCTCTCATTTCCCTAAGGTTATTAAGTATAACTAAGTTGAAATTCTGAAAGAATCAATTTTAAATTATCATAACACTTTGTTTTTCTTTGCCAATTTTTAGCTATTTCTACAGAAAAGAGGCTATGTGATGGAACTGAAGACTTAATGACTCTCAAGATCCCTTATACTGAAACGTCTAAATTCAGAGTCACCAACATGGTGTACAAGGCTGTTTATGCCATAGCACATGCTATTCACACTGCAGTGTGTCAGGAAACTAATTTCACTACTACCTGTATAAAACAAAAAGGGTTGGACTTAAATCAGGTAAGATCAAATTATAGTAAAAATATTTTTTCTCTTGATCAGGAATAAAGAAATCTTTCTTTGCTATATCAGTGTTGTTGAATTTCTCATTGCTCCTTTTCATTAATTATTGTGATTTATATCTTGTCAGGTGTTCACTGAGCTAAAGAGAGTGAATTTTACCCAGAATGGTTACCATGTGTCTTTTGATGCTAATGGAGACCCTGTGGCTTCATATGATGTTGTTAACTGGCAGAAACGTGAGAGTGGGATTATTGAACTGGTAACAGTGGGGTACTATGATGCATCACTACCCAAAGGCCAGGAGTTTCTCATTTACAAGAATCTAACCTGGTTGGATGGAGACACGGAAGTAATGAAAAAAGTGCGACATTGCTCATCTTCTTGAAAATCATTTGTTTCACTATTTTTTTCTGTTTCAGGTTCCAGTCTCAGTTTGCTCAGAGAGTTGTCCTCCAGGAAC
Source organism: Poecilia picta (assembly GCA_033032245.1). NCBI lineage: Eukaryota > Metazoa > Chordata > Actinopteri > Cyprinodontiformes > Poeciliidae > Poecilia > Poecilia picta. Next base: position 8,420,274 of record CM065365.1, read on the forward strand.
TCGTAAAGTGTTACAGAAAGGAAAACCAATCTGCTGCTATGACTGTATACCATGTCCTGAAGGAGAGATCAGTAATATGACAGGTGACTGTAATGTTTCCATGCACACCTGCATCATCAAACAGTGAAGGAGTAACAACGGTTTATAATTTTATTTTCAGATTCTCCTGATTGCTTCCTGTGTCCAGGAGAGTTCTGGTCAAATGCAAAGAGAGATGCCTGTTTTCCCAAACCTGTGGAGTTTCTTTCCTTCGATGAAATCCTGTCAGTCATCCTGGCTGTATTTTCTGTTTGTGGAGCCTTTCTGGCCATTATTACGTCATTAGTTTTCTTCCATCACAGAACCACTCCGATTGTCAGAGCCAACAACTCAGAGCTGAGCTTCCTGCTGCTCTTCTCTCTGACTCTGTGTTTCTTATGTTCACTAACTTTCATTGGAGCCCCCTCTGGGTGGTCCTGCATGCTGCGGCACACAGCGTTTGGCATCACATTTGTTCTTTGTATCTCCTGTGTTCTTGGGAAAACTATAGTGGTTCTAATGGCCTTTAAAGCTACACTTCCTGGTAGTAATGCTATGAAATGGTTTGGTCCTCCACAGCAAAGGATGACTGTCATGTTTCTCACCTTCATTCAGGTTATAATATGTATCATATGGTTGGTTGTGAGTCCTCCCTTCCCAGTGAAAAATCTGACCACCTACAAGGAGAAGATCATCCTGGAATGTGCGTTAGGCTCTGCTGTTGGTTTCTGGGTTGTGCTCGGCTACATCGGCCTGCTGGCTGTGTTTTGCTTTGTGTTAGCTGTTCTAGCTCGGAAACTACCTGATAATTTCAACGAAGCCAAGATGATAACCTTCAGCATGTTGATATTCTGTGCCGTCTGGATCACCTTCATCCCAGCTTATGTCAGCTCTCCTGGAAAATTTACTGTGGCTGTGGAGATATTTGCCATTCTGGCCTCCAGCTTTGGACTGATACTGTGTATATTTGCTCCGAAGTGTTTCATCATTTTGTTTCAACCAGAGAAGAACACCAAGAAACATTTAATGAACAAAAACCCAATGTAAACTGTAAATATCTTGAATATCAGATTGCCAGCAATGATGCGAGAAGTCATACAAGAAAAGTGCTCATGGTCACCAAATATGTATGTCACATTTATTTTTGCTGTTTTACATTTTAGAATAATGTTGAAGCGTATATTTAAATTTTCAAATTAAATGTGAAATCTCCATCTTCATATTGGTGAGTCTGGATTTTACATTTTATTTCAGGTTTTGTCTCAATGCACTGGAAGCCATAATTCAATGGCACACATGGAATGGTTTAAATCCCTCTAAAGCAGTGGTCCCCAACCTTTTTATTACCGCTGACCGATCAAGACTTAGAAATTTTGCTGCGGCCCCGGGGGCGTGAACCGTCAGATAAGGCTTCTGCATGTTGGTGTTTCCGCTAAATCCTGAATATACCCAATTTAGGTTGTCTTGGCCTTTTTATTGAAGCCTGTGGGGTTTTCTCTAACTGAGAATGAGAATCCGACCTGCTGAATGCGACAGGTAGCCAATCAGAAAGCGTGGTGACGTAAGAACAGAGGGGAATCCCAAACAGCTGACATGTCACTCAACTGAGAGTCCGGTGGATATAGGAGATGATACGTGGAAATGTTTATTATTATATGTGAAGGTCATTATCATAAAAGCTGATTATGTTTATTCAGTTAAAAATGTTATCCATGAAAAATCATAGTCACCTCCAAATCATAGTGCAGCAAATAGAGCGGCTGCTACTGTGTCTTTTATCCACCGTCTTTTCTTTTTTTATGTCTTTTATCTCTTAAAATGACTCCACAAACTATGACTATTGCTTCTACATAGTCATCCGTGTTTGGTTATTCTAAATTCCTGTATGCTATGTTGGGAGTTTTGTGGATTTTCTTCTGCAATCGGGATGTTGTGAGTGAAATCAGTCGTGTGGTGTGTTGCTCCTGCCCTGTGGCTGGAGACACGAACAGATCGAACCTGTTGTACTTTTATCAGCTGTGGTCACAGAGGTTTGGCGAATCGGCCGACAAATCTTAATCTTTCAGTCTAAACCAGACTTAAGACTCACAAGCTCTACTCATCTCTTTTTGACCACTGCCCAAATGTCCTCTAGCTCTGGTCGCTATGGTAACATTTACATATCCCTTCAAAATAAGATACAGATGCGCCACAAAAACGAACAATATCCCTTCAAAATAAGATACAGATGCGCCACAAAAGCTAACATTTTACTTTCGTGAAAATTTTAACTCACGATAATGACTAACGGGAGCCCTGAGCTTGTTTCTCTGCAAGGAGACAGTTCCATCAGAGAGTGATGGTAGACAATAACACCTGAAGTGTTGCTTATATCCACAGCCTGCTTGGTCTCTACATGGCGAGCAGTTTGAAGCTTCATTGCCTCATTAGCAGCCAGTCGCTGCATGTTACGCAGAGCGGGGTTGTAATGTGGGATTCACCTACCAGTCCGGAATAAATCCATTCTCCTGTCTCTTCTCTGGGCCTTTTCCCCTTTGCAAAGAAACTTTCCAAAGACACCTGATGTGTTTCTTACTCATCAGGTGCCTGATGAGTAAGACACCTTACTCATCAACAACTAAACATTGAGCCCACAAGCCAACATTGAACTTGTGGGCTCAATGTTGGCGCACAAGTAACCAAGAGAATCCGGTTAAGTGATTTTCAAAATAAAAGATCCTCCAGACTCAAAATAATACATGAAATGGAAATATTTTATCATTTCTTGCGCGGCCCGGTGCCAATTAGTCCACGGACCGGGGGTTGGGGACCACTGCTCTAAAGGTTAATTTGAGCCTTTATAAAGTCCTAAGGTTTAGAGCCCCAGTTGATGGCGTTTCAGCTAAAGTCCTAAGGTTTCAGGTAGGGCTCCATTAACTCTCAACAATTCCATTTAATATGCGCCGGCCTGCTGGAAAAGGCTCTCTGGTTTCAGAGAAAGCAAACACGGACATTTTGGCATTAAGCAAACTTGACATTTTGGGTGATTTCTGCAAGATTTGGGAGCATTGAACTTTTCTGCATTTTCCACTGGATGGGTCTCTTGTATTAATTACAATTGGATTCAGGGGGGAGTGCCTGACTGCCATGGGGAGCATGGACTGTGTCCTAAGGGAAGCATTGTAGACTTTTCTTGCTTTCTGAACCTGGTGGCCAACTGGAAGTGTGTGTTGGGGTTTTTTAGGACCGGGTGTGTGTAGGGGTTTCGTGGGTCCACGGGTGGACCGGTTGCAGGGGTCCACTGTGAGTGTGTGTGGGTCGGGCTTCCACGAGGGAGCATAGTCTGTGTCCTATGGGAGCATTTGAGGCTTTTCTTCTTTGCAGAGTACTGGGATACATTGGGAAGGTGTGTTGGGGTTCTGTGTGACCAGTGGTGTTGGTGTTGGTTTGGGAGCTCCAGCCAAGGTCCATGCGGGGTTTGGGTGCCTGAATCCCAGGTAGAGAAGGTCCATGAGACCCCCTGGATCTGGAGTACCAAGGCTGGTTCAAGATTAAGTCATTGGTCCTCCATGGTTCTTGAGCTAGGGTTATGGGGTTAGGGTTATGAGGGTAGGTTTAAGGTCCCTGATGATCCCAGAGCCAGAAGGATTTTTTGACCTCGTCTTGTGGGGTACTGGTGACTAAATCCCGAGTACAGACCCCCCATAAGAACCAGGGTAAGGAAAGTACCGTGACATAAGGGAGGAATAGTCAATGCGCCCAAACGTCAGTGTGCTGATGCAAATAGCCACTGAACTACTGGAGCCAGGCTAACTTTGTAGTTCCTGAGTCATTTAACCGGAGGGTGAAATCAAGTTCACTTGTATAGTTGGAGATTGCAGGTACTGTCGGTACATGGTAGGTACATGTAAAATAGCCACTGAACTACTAGAGCCAGGTCTGATTCTGAGCCCCCATGCCCAGGTTAAGTCCTTGGGTAGGTTAAAGCCCCAGTTGACGGCATTTCAACTAAAGTCCTAAGTGTTAGAGTTCCAGTTAAACGACGTTTTAACTAACTTTTTTATTGTTTATTCAATGATACATACTATGTGTTTTTGTGTTTAATGATGTAAGGCACTTTGAATGCCTTGCTGCGGAAATGTGCTATACAAATAAAGTTTGATTGATTGCTTAATTATAGACTTGATCTAGCTTATCAGATCGTAGCAGACAATGGTTGCATAACAAATCATAATTTTGTTGGTTCTAGTCAAATATCTTTAGAACTGCTAACACATATTGGCATTTCGAGCAACCATGTCTTATGCTATCTCTTTATATATTGATTTTGATACCCTAGAGCCCTCTTCCGATAACTTCTTTAATAGCAATTATCATTACCGTTGTTACTGAAAATAGTAAATGTCGTAAAGTCCATTTAACTATATTATGTTTATGATCTTGACAGCCAAGCATCTGATGTAGTGACAATCATTTTGTGTCATCATTTTGTTTCAACCTGAGAAGAACACCAAGAAACATTTAATGAACAAACACCCAATGTAAACTGTAGATGTCTTGAATATCAGATTGCCAGCAATGATGTGATAAGTCAGATAAGAAAAGTGCTCATGGTCACCAAAACTGTATGTCACGTTTATTTTGCTTTTGTACATTTTAGAATAATGATGAAGCACATGTTTAAATTTGCAAATTAAATGTGAAATCTATATCCTCATATTGGTGAGTCTGGATTTCACATTTTATTTCATGTTTTGTTTCAATGCTCTTGAATCAACCTCTCATAAGCCATAATTCAGTAGTTCACATGGAATGGTTAAAATCTCTCTAAAGATTGATATGAGCCTTTATAGTCTTGATATAGCTTATCATCAATTTAATGATCACACTTGACTTAATGTAATATTTTTGATTGCTGATTCAATGTTGTATGAATTTGTGTTTTTGTGTTTGATGATGTAAAGCACTTTGAAATACCTTGCTGCTGAAATGTGCTAGACAAATAAAATGTGATTGATTGATTGATTGATTGATTGATTGATTGATTATAGTCTTGATCTATCTTATCAGATCATAGCAGACAATGGTTGCATAACTAATCTTGATTTTGTTGGTTCTAATCACATAACTTTAGAACTGCTAACCTACATTTACATTCGGAGCATCCATGTCCTATGCTGTCTCTTGTTATATTTATTTCGATAGAAATAAATATAACAAGAGACAGCCCCCACCGATAACTTCTTTCATAGCAACTATCATTACAGTTGTTACTGAAAATAGTAAATGTCACTTAGTTCATTTAACTATATTATGCCAATGATCTTGACAGCCAAGCATCTGATGTAGTGAATACTTGCTTGTTCAGTACCATACTGTTGTAAGGATTTGTTTTGATCTTTTAAAAATCTGTATTATTAGTACTCAATGAGATGTTTAAATCTGAATGTCACAAAAAGCCCACTTATCTAAAGTTCTTTTGTTTTAAATACTTGCTCCATTTTCATTTAATTTGCCTTATTGTGTGTTTTTAGTCTTAATCCCATGTTTCTGTTTCTCTTGTATGTTGTTGCACTGTTTGTTTGTACTCTAAAAGGCACAGTCTTGAAGTAAATAAAAAAGAAGCTATCAGTTAGCAATTTCTGCTAACTAGGGCTGTTGTAAACAAATATTTTAGTAATCAAGTAATCTATTGATTTTTCTTATAATTAATCGAGCAATCGGATAAAAAAAATTATAAAATATTGGTAAGTCTTCCATAACACCAGTGTTACTATCAGATATCAATATCAGTCCAATTTTTCATTTTTGAGTTTCCCTAACACTTTTTGTAGTTTAGAAAACTAACCTGCAACAATAATAGCTCACTTTCTAAGTTAACTTGAAGAAAAGTTATACAAAGATCTGAAATTATACCCAATTTAACAACCAGGTTCACAAATACGCTTATAAAAATGTCTATACTCCAGCTTTTAGTTTTTGTATTCTTCTTCAGTGAGTTTAACAGATGAGCTCTCACCTTGCAACATACATGTCAAGCTTTGGGTTTGAGAATACGGGAAATGTTGCCTGGAGTGGGGGGCTTGGGGTGGTGGAAGTGGGGGGCAGGTGAACAAACGAACGTAAGATGGGGATGGAGGGGAGGAAATAGACCAGGGAACAGACGAACTTAAGTCCGGGAACCGGTAGACCAGGGACAAAAGTAAGAACAGGGGGTGACAGCGATACGTACGTCACACTCAGAAACTCATCGACCAGCCACGATGGTTCCCGCCACTCGTTTGTTTCATACCGGGATATGAAATTTACGGTGCGGTTCGTCCGTAAAGCTGCGCTTACACTGCAATCATCAACTACTCAGCCGCCCGCCGTGTTCAGTCTACGCTCTGAACCTACAGCGCTCGGAGGAGAAAGCCTGCCGTACTCCAGGCATCGCTCAAGTCATTTTAAGGATGTTTATTGGTCCCCCAAAAACGATGAAAACCCGGGCATTATCACCAGTCAATAAAATCCCCACGGGCCGAACTTGAAGATTGGATGTTATGCCTCTAACACTTAGCTTTCGCCAACAACTCAGAGGCGGAAGTCGGAGCTCCGCGCACCACAAATAATGTCCCGGCCGGAATACGGTGCGCTAACTAATGAAACAAATTAACGACACATCGAGGCAAGTACATTTTTTATCGAGGAATTTAAATAATCGAGGTACTCGAATCACTCGAGGAATCGTTTCAATCCTACTGATAACATGACTAACCAGAGTTCCACAAAGTACAAAACTCTGTTGTCCGCAAAAAGCCCAACTATAAACGAGTTATAATCTGTTAAGCCAAGTCGGACACATAAAAAAAGTTTGGATAAAACACTTCGAGTGTAGTTTTTTCCATGTTACTGGCACACAGCTCCTTATTATACTACAAGTACACGTAAGTAAAAGCACGCTCCCTACTGGTGCTAATTAAAACTATGCAACTACAGGTATATCACAGAGGAGTTTATGATGTCTTACATGGGTTGCAAAAACAAGAATGACGTTGCTACCAAAATCCATAGATGGTAAGAACAAATCAGACAGCCAGATGATGTAATCTATGTGATGTAATGATGATGTTTTGGAGAAGAGTTATATGGAGCAGTAGCAACACTCACATCCACCTTTAGAGACATACGGGATGGAGAACACATCTATCCTTAATGGCTTAAGACTGGCTCAAATTTTGCTGATATTTATTGCTTTTGGTGTACCAGATAGAGTCAAAAATGGGGCTTTCGCTATCAATTGTACTCTGCAGGGTACAGCTCGCATGCCTGCTTTCTCAATGGATGGGGAGTTCATTATTGGTGGGGTTTTTTCCTTTCGTTACAAGGAGATCACAAAGATTCACAGCTACACAACTGTGCCTGAGCCGCCCACCTGCACAGGGAGGTTGGTAAGAGGGAGCATGGTGGGATATTAAGAGATTTATACTGAAAACTGAAAAGGTATTTTATTTGTATGCTGCAAAGTGCAATGATTTATTTAACAGATATTATTATTTTTAACATCAAAATTAATTAAAACAGTAAAAATCTGTTTCTGTATTGGTGAACTATTGTAGACGGCACAACAACTTCATCTGCCAAGGTGAATGGAGAGGGTCAAAAGTGATAAGAAACAACTTTATTAGTAGATGATACTCATTAGTTTATGATACAGTATTATCTGGTTTGTGAAAATGTAAAAAGATTTACTTACATCAAAAGCAGTATGTGATATTGTGAACAATAATTCATATATATATATATATATATATATATATGCATATATATATATATATATATATATATATACAGTATATAAACATTAACATGCTGTAAATGTCTGTGTGCAGTGTCAACAGTCGTGAACTACGTCTTGGCCGTGCAATAATTTTCGCAATTGAAGAGATAAACAACAGCACAGAGCTGCTGCCTGGGATTAAACTCGGGTATAAAATCTATGATTCATGCGCCTCTGTGTCTGTAGCCACTCATGTGGCATTTCAGCTTTCAAATGGTGGGGATCCCATAATTCAGACAGGCCATAATTGTTCTAATTTAGGTGTGGTAATGGGTGTTATTGGTCACTCTAGTTCCACACCATCTATAGGTATTTCACACATCTTTGGTCCCTTCAATATTCCTCTGGTAAATTGTTTGAATTTATCATAAAATATACAAATTTATTTTAGAATATGTCTGTTAAAAAGATAATTTTTTTTATTTGATTTTGATTTAGGTGAGCCACTTTTCTACCTGCGCCTGCCTGTCAGATAAGCAGCAGTTCCCGTCTTTCTTCAGAACAATTCCCAGTGACCATTATCAAGCTGATGCACTGGCCAAACTGGTGAAACACTTTGGCTGGACTTGGATAGGAGCCATTTACTCTACCACAGATTATGGAAGAAATGGCATGGCCTCTTTTCTTGAAGCAGCACACAGAGAAGGGATCTGTGTGGAGTACACTGAATCTTTCTATTGGACCGACCCAAAGAGCAAGATCCAAACAGTCGCTGATGTTATCCGCAGGTTTATGCATCTTTGATTTGGTTTGTGTTATTTGGTTAGATACAGAAATGTTTTGTAACTATTTTTAAAAAGTTATTAACTTAAATATTCCACTTTTATTCCAGTAAATCTAGAAACTGCTGGAAAGGTGTATCAGTTTTACACAGTAAAATCTATTGTCTCTTCAGGTCGACAGCAATTGCTATAGTGGCATTTATTGCTGATGGTGATATAAAACTCCTGTTCGAGGAGCTAAACCAACAACCTTCTCCTCCTCGTCAGTGGATTGGAAGTGAGGGCTGGATAACAAACCTTCAGCTGATGAGATTCAGTTTCTGTGTAGGAGCCATTGGAGTTGCTATTCAACAATCTGTCATCCCTGGATTTGGAGACTTCCTGCTGGGTCTCTCTCCCTCTGAAGTAGCCGCCTCCTCCATCCTCACAGACTTCTGGGAGGAAGCATTCAACTGCAGCTTGACGAAAAGTGAGATACGAACATGATCAATTCCCAGTTTAGATTTCTTTCTTAAAGTGTATTGTTTAAAGATTCACACTTGATTGTATTCTTTAGACGGATATCAGTTCTTCTTACAGCTTATTAAATGATACAGGGTTATTTTAAGATATTTGGAAGTTTTTCGATGATGTTACAAGCTATACAATATTCATATTAAAGTGACTAATTTTAAACCTCTCATTTCCCTAAGGTTATTAAGTATAACTAAGTTGAAATTCTGAAAGAATCAATTTTAAATTATCATAACACTTTGTTTTTCTTTGCCAATTTTTAGCTATTTCTACAGAAAAGAGGCTATGTGATGGAACTGAAGACTTAATGACTCTCAAGATCCCTTATACTGAAACGTCTAAATTCAGAGTCACCAACATGGTGTACAAGGCTGTTTATGCCATAGCACATGCTATTCACACTGCAGTGTGTCAGGAAACTAATTTCACTACTACCTGTATAAAACAAAAAGGGTTGGACTTAAATCAGGTAAGATCAAATTATAGTAAAAATATTTTTTCTCTTGATCAGGAATAAAGAAATCTTTCTTTGCTATATCAGTGTTGTTGAATTTCTCATTGCTCCTTTTCATTAATTATTGTGATTTATATCTTGTCAGGTGTTCACTGAGCTAAAGAGAGTGAATTTTACCCAGAATGGTTACCATGTATCTTTTGATGCTAATGGAGACCCTGTGGCTTCATATGATGTTGTTAACTGGCAGAAACGTGAGAGTGGGATTATTGAACTGGTAACAGTGGGGTACTATGATGCATCACTACCCAAAGGCCAGGAGTTTCTCATTTACAAGAATCTAACCTGGTTGGATGGAGACACGGAAGTAATGAAAAAAGTGCGACATTGCTCATCTTCTTGAAAATCATTTGTTTCACTATTTTTTTCTGTTTCAGGTTCCAGTCTCAGTTTGCTCAGAGAGTTGTCCTCCAGGAACTCGTAAAGTGTTACAGAAAGGAAAACCAATCTGCTGCTATGACTGTATACCATGTCCTGAAGGAGAGATCAGTAATATGACAGGTGACTGTAATGTTTCCATGCACACCTGCATCATCAAACAGTGAAGGAGTAACAACGGTTTATAATTTTATTTTCAGATTCTCCTGATTGCTTCCTGTGTCCAGGAGAGTTCTGGTCAAATGCAAAGAGAGATGCCTGTTTTCCCAAACCTGTGGAGTTTCTTTCCTTCGATGAAATCCTGTCAGTCATCCTGGCTGTATTTTCTGTTTGTGGAGCCTTTCTGGCCATTATTACGTCATTAGTTTTCTTCCATCACAGAACCACTCCGATTGTCAGAGCCAACAACTCAGAGCTGAGCTTCCTGCTGCTCTTCTCTCTGACTCTGTGTTTCTTATGTTCACTAACTTTCATTGGAGCCCCCTCTGGGTGGTCCTGCATGCTGCGGCACACAGCGTTTGGCATCACATTTGTTCTCTGTATCTCCTGTGTTCTTGGGAAAACTATAGTGGTTCTAATGGCCTTTAAAGCTACACTGCCTGGTAGTAATGCTATGAAATGGTTTGGTCCGCCACAGCAAAGAATGACTGTAATGTCAATCACCTTCATTCAAGTTATAATATGTATCATTTGGTTGGTTGTGAGTCCTCCCTTCCCAGTGAAAAATCTGACCACCTACAAGGAGAAGATCATCCTGGAATGTGCGTTAGGCTCTGCTGTTGGTTTCTGGGTTGTGCTCGGCTACATCGGCCTGCTGGCTGTGTTTTGCTTTGTGTTAGCTGTTCTAGCTCGGAAACTACCTGATAATTTCAACGAAGCCAAGATGATAACCTTCAGCATGTTGATATTCTGTGCCGTCTGGATCACCTTCATCCCAGCTTATGTCAGCTCTCCTGGAAAATTTACTGTGGCTGTGGAGATATTTGCCATTCTGGCCTCCAGCTTTGGACTGATACTGTGTATATTTGCTCCGAAGTGTTTCATCATTTTGTTTCAACCAGAGAAGAACACCAAGAAACATTTAATGAACAAAAACCCAATGTAAACTGTAAATATCTTGAATATCAGATTGCCAGCAATGATGCGAGAAGTCATACAAGAAAAGTGCTCATGGTCACCAAATATGTATGTCACATTTATTTTTGCTGTTTTACATTTTAGAATAATGTTGAAGCGTATATTTAAATTTTCAAATTAAATGTGAAATCTCCATCTTCATATTGGTGAGTCTGGATTTTACATTTTATTTCAGGTTTTGTCTCAATGCACTGGAAGCCATAATTCAATGGCACACATGGAATGGTTTAAATCCCTCTAAAGCAGTGGTCCCCAACCTTTTTATTACCGCTGACCGATCAAGACTTAGAAATTTTGCTGCGGCCCCGGGGGCGTGAACCGTCAGATAAGGCTTCTGCATGTTGGTGTTTCCGCTAAATCCTGAATATACCCAATTTAGGTTGTCTTGGCCTTTTTATTGAAGCCTGTGGGGTTTTCTCTAACTGAGAATGAGAATCCGACCTGCTGAATGCGACAGGTAGCCAATCAGAAAGCGTGGTGACGTAAGAACAGAGGGGAATCCCAAACAGCTGACATGTCACTCAACTGAGAGTCCGGTGGATATAGGAGATGATACGTGGAAATGTTTATTATTAATGTGAAGGTCATTATCATAAAAGCTGATTATGTTTATTCAGTTAAAAATGTTATCCATGAAAAATCATAGTCACCTCCAAATCATAGTGCAGCAAATAGAACGGCTGCTACTGTGTCTTTTATCCACCGTCTTTTCTTTTTTTATGTCTTTTATCTCTTAAAATGACTCCACAAACTATGACTATTGCTTCTACATAGTCATCCGTGTTTGGTTATTCTAAATTCCTGTATGCTATGTTGGGAGTTTTGTGGATTTTCTTCTGCAATCGGGATGTTGTGAGTGAAATCAGTCGTGTGGTGTGTTGCTCCTGCCCTGTGGCTGGAGACACGAACAGATCGAACCTGTTGTACTTTTATCAGCTGTGGTCACAGAGGTTTGGCGAATCGGCCGACAATTCTTAATCTTTCAGTCTAAACCAGACTTAAGACTCACAAGCTCTACTCATCTCTTTTTGACCACTGCCCAAATGTCCTCTAGCTCTGGTCGCTATGGTAACATTTACATATCCCTTCAAAATAAGATACAGATGCGCCACAAAAACGAACAATATCCCTTCAAAATAAGATACAGATGCGCCACAAAAGCTAACATTTTACTTTCGTGAAAATTTTAACTCACGATAATGACTAACGGGAGCCCTGAGCTTGTTTCTCTGCAAGGAGACAGTTCCATCAGAGAGTGATGGTAGACAATAACACCTGAAGTGTTGCTTATATCCACAGCCTGCTTGGTCTCTACATGGCGAGCAGTTTGAAGCTTCATTGCCTCATTAGCAGCCAGTCGCTGCATGTTACGCAGAGCGGGGTTGTAATGTGGGATTCACCTACCAGTCCGGAATAAATCCATTCTCCTGTCTCTTCTCTGGGCCTTTTCCCCTTTGCAAAGAAACTTTCCAAAGACACCTGATGTGTTTCTTACTCATCAGGTGCCTGATGAGTAAGACACCTTACTCATCAACAACTAAACATTGAGCCCACAAGCCAACATTGAACTTGTGGGCTCAATGTTGGCGCACAAGTAACCAAGAGAATCCGGTTAAGTGATTTTCAAAATAAAAGATCCTCCAGACTCAAAATAATACATGAAATGGAAATATTTTATCATTTCTTGCGCGGCCCGGTGCCAATTAGTCCACGGACCGGGGGTTGGGGACCACTGCTCTAAAGGTTAATTTGAGCCTTTATAAAGTCCTAAGGTTTAGAGCCCCAGTTGATGGCGTTTCAGCTAAAGTCCTAAGGTTTCAGGTAGGGCTCCATTAACTCTCAACAATTCCATTTAATATGCGCCGGCCTGCTGGAAAAGGCTCTCTGGTTTCAGAGAAAGCAAACACGGACATTTTGGCATTAAGCAAACTTGACATTTTGGGTGATTTCTGCAAGATTTGGGAGCATTGAACTTTTCTGCATTTTCCACTGGATGGGTCTCTTGTATTAATTACAATTGGATTCAGGGGGGAGTGCCTGACTGCCATGGGGAGCATGGACTGTGTCCTAAGGGAAGCATTGTAGACTTTTCTTGCTTTCTGAACCTGGTGGCCAACTGGAAGTGTGTGTTGGGGTTTTTTAGGACCGGGTGTGTGTAGGGGTTTCGTGGGTCCACGGGTGGGCCGGTTGCAGGGGTCCACTGTGAGTGTGTGTGGGTCGGGCTTCCACGAGGGAGCATAGTCTGTGTCCTATGGGAGCATTTGAGGCTTTTCTTCTTTGCAGAGTACTGGGATACATTGGGAAGGTGTGTTGGGGTTCTGTGTGACCAGTGGTGTTGGTGTTGGTTTGGGAGCTCCAGCCAAGGTCCATGCGGGGTTTGGGTGCCTGAATCCCAGGTAGAGAAGGTCCATGAGACCCCCTGGATCTGGAGTACCAAGGCTGGTTCAAGATTAAGTCATTGGTCCTCCATGGTTCTTGAGCTAGGGTTATGGGGTTAGGGTTATGAGGGTAGGTTTAAGGTCCCTGATGATCCCAGAGCCAGAAGGATTTTTTGACCTCGTCTTGTGGGGTACTGGTGACTAAATCCCGAGTACAGACCCCCCATAAGAACCAGGGTAAGGAAAGTACCGTGACATAAGGGAGGAATAGTCAATGCGCCCAAACGTCAGTGTGCTGATGCAAATAGCCACTGAACTACTGGAGCCAGGCTAACTTTGTAGTTCCTGAGTCATTTAACCGGAGGGTGAAATCAAGTTCACTTGTATAGTTGGAGATTGCAGGTACTGTCGGTACATGGTATGTACATGTAAAATAGCCACTGAACTACTAGAGCCAGGTCTGATTCTGAGCCCCCATGCCCAGGTTAAGTCCTTGGGTAGGTTAAAGCCCCAGTTGACGGCATTTCAACTAAAGTCCTAAGTGTTAGAGTTCCAGTTAAACGACGTTTTAACTAACTTTTTTATTGTTTATTCAATGATACATACTATGTGTTTTTGTGTTTAATGATGTAAGGCACTTTGAAATGCCTTGCTGCGGAAATGTGCTATACAAATAAAGTTTGATTGATTGCTTAATTATAGACTTGATCTAGCTTATCAGATCGTAGCAGACAATGGTTGCATAACAAATCATAATTTTGTTGGTTCTAGTCAAATATCTTTAGAACTGCTAACACATATTGGCATTTCGAGCAACCATGTCTTATGCTATCTCTTTATATATTGATTTTGATACCCTAGAGCCCTCTTCCGATAACTTCTTTAATAGCAATTATCATTACCGTTGTTACTGAAAATAGTAAATGTCGTAAAGTCCATTTAACTATATTATGTTTATGATCTTGACAGCCAAGCATCTGATGTAGTGACAATTTGCTTGTTCAGTAAGAGAAAAGACTCAATTTGTTTTTATCTTTTAAAAATATATATTACTGTGTTAGTACTAAATGAAATTTTTAAATCTGAATATGTTGAAAAAAAGCCCACTTATTTAAAGTTATTTTGTTTTAAATACTTGCTCCATTTCCATTTTATTTGCCTTATTGTGTGTTTTTAGTCTTAATCCCATGTTTCTGTTTCTTTTGTATGTTGTTGCACTGTTTGTTTGTACTCTACAAGGGAAGTCTTGTAGTAAATAAAAAATAAGCTATCAGTTAGCAATTGCTGCTAACATAAATTCACCATGCTCCACAAAAAGAATTAATGCAAAACTCTGTTGTCCCCAAAGAGCCCAACTTATAAGTTATAATCTGTTAAGACAAGTTGGACACAAAAAAAAAATTCCTGGAACACTGCGGGTGTAGTTTTTTACCATGTTTTGGGACTTTTCTGGCACAGAGCAAGTCTAAAAAGGACTTGCTTCTTATCATCCTCCTATTACATGTAAGTAATAAAGTGCCCCCTGCTGGTGCTAATTATAACTATGCAGCAGTATCACAAAGAGGAGTTTATATCTTACATGGGTTGCAAAAACAAAAATGACGCTGCTAACAAAATCCTTCAGAAAGCTGGATGATGTAATCCATGTGATGTAATGATGATGTTTTGGAGAAGAGTTATATGGAGGAGAAGCAACACTCACATCCACCTTTAGAGACTTAAGGGATGGAGAACACATCTTTCCTAAATGGCTTAAGACTGGCTCAAATTTCCCTCATATTTGTTGCTTTTGGTGTATCAGATAGAGTCAAAAATGAGGCTTTAGCTATCAATTGTACTCTGCAGGGTACAGCTCGCATGCCTGCTTTCTCAATGGATGGGGAGTTTATTATTGGTGGGGTTTTTTCCTTTCGTTACAAGGAGATCACAAAGATTCACAGCTACACAACTGTGCCTGAGCCGCCCACCTGCACAGGGAGGTTGGTAAGAGGGAGCATGGTGGGATATGAAGAGATTTATCCTGAAAACTGAAGAGGTTTTTATTTGTATGCTGCAACGTGCAATGATTTATTTAACATATTTTTTTATTATTATTTTTAACATCAAAATTAATTTCAACAGAGTAAAATTCTGTTTCTGTATTGGTGAGCTTGTGTAGACGGCACAACTTCATCTGCCAAGGTGAATAGAGAGGGTCAGAAGTGATAAGAAACAACTTTATTAGTAGATGATATTCATTAGTTTATGATATTATCTGGTTTGTGAAAATGTAAAAAGATTTTCTTAAAAAAAAAGCAATAACATGTAAATGTCTGTGTGCAGTGTCAACAGTCGTGAACTACATCTCGGTCGTGCAATGATCTTTGCAATTGAGGAGATAAACAACAGCACAGAGTTGCTGCCTGGGATTAAACTTGGGTATAAGATCTATGACACATGCGCCTCTGTGTCTGTGGCCACTCATGTTGCATTTCAGCTGTCAAATGGAGAGGACCCCATAATTCAGACAGACCATAATTGTTCTAATTTAGGTGTTGTAATGGGTGTTATTGGTGCCTCTAGTTCCACACCATCTATTGGCATTTCACGCATCTTTGGTCCCTTCAATATTCCTCTGGTAAATTGTTTGAATTTGTCACAAAATATACAAATTTATTTTCGGGTATGTCTGTTAAAAAGATCAATTGTTGTTTTTCTTGTGTTAGGTGAGCCACTTTTCTACCTGCGCCTGCCTGTCAGATAAGCAGCAGTTCCCGACTTTCTTCAGAACAATTCCCAGTGACCATTATCAAGCTGATGCACTGGCCAAACTGGTGAAACACTTTGGCTGGACTTGGATAGGAGCCATTTACTCTACCACAGATTATGGAAGAAATGGCATGGCCTCTTTTCTTGAAGCAGCACACAGAGAAGGGATCTGTGTGGAGTACACTGAATCTTTCTATCGGACCGACCCAAAGAGCAAGATCCAAACAGTCGCTGATGTTATCCGCAGGTTTATGCATCTTTGATTTGGTTTGTGTTCTTCGGTTAGATACAGAAATGTTTTGTAGCTATTTTTAAAAAGTTAATAACTTAAATATTCCACATTTTATTCCAGTAAATCTAGAAACTGCTGGAAAGGTGTATCAGTTTTACACAGTAAAATCTATTGTCTCTTCAGGTCGACAGCAATTGCTATAGTGGCATTTATTGCTGATGGTGATATAAAACTCCTGTTCGAGGAGCTAAACCAACAACCTTCTCCTCCTCGTCAGTGGATTGGAAGTGAGGGCTGGATAACAGACCTTCAGCCAATGAGATTCAGTTTCTGTGCAGGAGCCATTGGAGTTGCTATTCAACAATCTATCATCCCTGGATTTGGAGACTTCCTGCTGGGTCTCTCTCCCTCTGAAGTAGCCGCCTCCTCCATCCTCACAGACTTCTGGGAGGAAGCATTCAACTGCAGCTTGACGAAAAGTGAGATACGAACATGATCAATTCCCAGTTTAGATTTCTCCCAAGTATTTTTTAAAGTTTCAAATTTGATCATATTCTTTAGACAGACAACTGTATTTGTTACAACATGTGAAATTATAATGGGTTCTTTTATTATACTTAGAAGTTTTTTGATGATGTTACAAACTCTACAATAGTCATATTAAAGTGATTAATTTTAAACCTCTCATTTCCCTAAGGTTAATAAGTATAACTAAGTTGAAATGCTGAAAGAATCAATATTAAATTATCATAACACTTTGTTTTTCTTTGCCTACTTTTAGCTATTTCTACAGAAAAGAGGCTATGTGATGGAACTGAAGAATTAATGACTCTCAAGATCCCTTATACTGAAACGTCTAAATTCAGAGTCACCAACATGGTGTACAAGGCTGTTTATGCCATAGCACATGCTATTCACACTGCAGTGTGTCAGGAAACTAATTTCACTACTACCTGTATAAAACAAAAAGGGTTGGACTTAAATCAGGTAAGATCAAATTATAGTAAAAATATTTTTTTTCTTGATCAGGAATAAAGAAATCTTTCTTTGCTATATCAGTGTTGTTGAATTTCTCATTGCTCCTTTTCATTAATTATTGTGATTTATATCTTGTCAGGTGTTCACTGAGCTAAAGAGAGTGAATTTTACCCAGAATGGTTACCATGTGTCTTTTGATGCTAATGGAGACCCTGTGGCTTCATATGATGTTGTTAACTGGCAGAAACGTGAGAGTGGGATTATTGAACTGGTAACAGTGGGGTACTATGATGCATCACTGCCCAAAGGCCAGGAGTTTCTCATTTACAAGAATCTAACCTGGTTGGATGGAGACACTCAAGTAATGAAAAAAGTGCGACATTGCTCATCTTCTTGAAAATCATTTGTTTCACTATTTTTTTCTGTTTCAGGTTCCAGTCTCAGTTTGCTCAGAGAGTTGTCCTCCAGGAACTCGTAAAGTGTTACAGAAAGGAAAACCAATCTGCTGCTATGACTGTATACCATGTCCTGAAGGAGAGATCAGTAATATGACAGGTGGCTGTAATGTTTTCATGCACACCTGCATCATCAAACAGTGAAGTAACAACCATTTATAATTTTATTTTCAGATTCTCCTGATTGCTTCCTGTGTCCAGGAGAGTTCTGGTCAAATGCAAAGAGAGATGCCTGTTTTCCCAAACCTGTGGAGTTTCTTTCCTTCAATGAAGTCCTGTCAATTATTCTGGCTGTATTTTCTGTTTGTGGAGCCTTTCTGGCCATTATTACATCGTTAATTTTCTTTCACCACAGAACAACTCCAATTGTCAGAGCCAACAACTCTGAGCTGAGCTTCCTGCTGCTCTTCTCTCTGACTCTGTGTTTCTTATGTTCACTAACTTTCATTGGAGCCCCCTCTGAGTGGTCCTGCATGCTGCGGCACACAGCGTTTGGCATCACATTTGTTCTCTGTATCTCCTGTGTTCTTGGGAAAACTATAGTGGTTCTAATGGCCTTTAAAGCTACACTTCCTGGTAACAATGTCATGAAATGGTTTGGTCCTCTTCAACAAAGGATGACTGTAGTGTCTGTAACTTTTATCCAAGTTATAATATGTATCATATGGTTGGTTGTGAGTCCTCCCTTCCCAGTGAAAAATCTGACCACCTACAAGGAGAAGATCATCCTGGAATGTGCGTTAGGCTCTGCTGTTGGTTTCTGGGCTGTGCTCGGCTACATCGGCCTGCTGGCTGTGTTTTGCTTTGTGTTAGCTGTTCTAGCTCGAAACTACCTGATAATTTCAACGAAGCCAAGATGATAACCTTCAGCATGTTGATATTCTGTGCCGTCTGGATCACCTTCATCCCAGCTTATGTCAGCTCTCCTGGAAAATTTACTGTGGCTGTGGAGATATTTGCTATTCTGGCCTCCAGCTTTGGACTGATATTGTGTATATTTGCTCCAAAGTGTTACGTTATTTTGTTTCAACCAGAGAAGAATACTAAGAAATATTTAATGAACAAAAACCCTATGTAAAATATGATTGTGTAATGATGTTATGTCAGATTTCTATAAGTCATATACGAATGCTTAAATTGATCATGCTCCCCAAATACCTATTGTTTTATTTATATCATTTTAACTGTATTTTGTTTGTTTTTTAAGTTAAACTTCATCTTTAAATTTTCAAATTATGTTTTAATTTTATGATATGCATTTCACTTTTATATTTATTTCAGTTTTGTTGAATTGACATGATAAATCATCTTTCAGTTGTACATTTGGAAGTTCCCTCTAACATTAACTGTGTCGATATTTTGACCTACTTCATGAAATGTTCTGATTATTTTCTTTTATTTCAATAACCCAGGGAACCCAGAGCTATGTCTTGACCAGACACAAAAATGTTGACTCTTTTTTTTACTATGTCTGATAGATTCAATACATTGATACTACAATAACTGAAACTGAATAGTCATTTGTCTGGCCTTTCTGAGTACTGCACTATTAAAAATGTAAAATTTGTTTTTGTAACCTACAAATAGGTTTTCCTATTATCTTAATGAGTTTAGATAATCTGTTTTTGTCCCATCTTTGAGAGCTACTATTTTGCAATTTTCACATGTATCCATTCTTTAACACCTGAACATACCGAAAAGCTCATTAAAAGGGCAGTACTATATTTTCCTGGGGTGTTATGTCCAAAAGGGCACAGCATATTTGAGGACACATTTGCAAGAGAGAGGATTCAAATATCTCTTTATTCAAAATCTCTCTAAGAAATTTCTTTAGGTTCAGAAAAAGACAGTTAAATACCCTCAATCCCAGTGTTCGAGAAAACAAACACAAAAACCCAAAAGTATTAACAGAAAGATGGATATGGTGAGCTGATCAAAAAGAACAAAATTTGCAGCAGGGGCCAACTCTGTACAGGGCTGTTGAAGCCCCTACTATTACCGGACTGAAGCAAAAAAACAAAGAAAGAAAAAAAAAGAACCTACTGTAAAAGAAAGACTCAAAAATAGGACAACCGGTCCCACCAGACCAAAGTCTCAACAAAAAAGCAAACAAGCAAAAACTACAGCATGGCAGGTTGGAGAAGCCACTGGTTACGTACCCTGATCTCAGCATGATGAGATCAAATGATCTCATCATGATCCTTGGATCTCATTTGATCTAAAAAACTAAATTGCGGGTCAACTACACACACATGTCAAAATCCAGCCTATTTATAGGCTGACCAACAGCGCCACAGCTTAACGCAGTCAAATTAATTACAAAAATAAGAAATCGTCCAAATTAGAAAATATATTAAGAAAGTCGAAACCCAGGGATGTTTTGTATCCCAAAGTCCATGTAGCCTTGGACATTGGCATTTTGTTGGTGTTTGACCAGGTGTTACTGACAGGAAAGCCAGATGTGGCCTTAAAAATGAGTTTGGTTGGTGGCAGAATCCGAGATGGAGACTGTGTGTTCATATCGGTGGCAAACATCAGGATGCCCTGGAGAGAGCAATCTGTTTTTTTGTCCTGAAAAAGAAGCAATAAGTTGAGTTACAGATATTACAATAACACTGTTATGAAAATGCGCTTATGTTCTTATGCTGAAGAAGAAAAAGAGGGAGTCGTTTGTCTGGTCTGGTTTCTGTTTATACAGACCAGGTTGGGGCCCACCCAGTACGTGCGAGGGATAAACCCACTAGCAATAGCCTTAAAGGGCGAAGCCTATACGAAATAGTACTGTGGGTCTCATCAGTGAATGTACTCATGTAGTTATGTATTTTCACCATTTCCAAAAGTTGGTGATTGGAAATAGAAAATGAAACTTTGCTTGATCGCCCAACTACACTCAACCCCAACCCCACTTTCTCCTTCTTTTATTCGGTAAAACAACAATGAGAATTCCCACAGCATGATGCTGTCAAATCCTAATTTATAAAATAGTTCTTTTTTGTTCCTTTTGAATTTCAGGTTCATATATATTTTTGTAAAGCACTTATGGTGCCAGATGTTAAAACTGGCAGCTAAAAACAAACAGTCCATCCAAAAGATTTTGCCAATATTAAGAGCAAAGTTCGTTTAAACAGAGAAAAGAAAAGAAAATCTACACTGTAAGACTTAAACACACAACCAACGGCTGCTGGGACAGAGCATGTGATTTTTGAGCAGAAATAACCCGACGTATAAAAGAGAAGGTTCAACCAGTAAAAGAACACTTAGAGAGAGAGAGGGAGAGAGAGATTAGAGCACTTGAGGAATGGAAATCTGGAGATCAGCTTTAGGTTTATTGGAGCTGATGGCAGTAGCTGTCTCCAGTGGGTTTCTGGATGGTTTGAAAAACCGGAGTGGACCCGCAGAGGCTGGAAGTGGTGCCAGCACCGAGACTCCATCAGCCGAATGTGCCCTGCAGGGTACGCCTCGTTCACCCGTCTACTCAGCAGACGGGGACTTTATCATTGGAGGTGTTTTCTCTATTCATTACCAACTTTACACAGTGATCTATAATTACACCACCAAGCCTGAGCCTCCAAGGTGCACAGGGAGGTCAGTAAGATAAGAAAGAGAAATTGACAGGATGTTGATGATTTATGAATAGATTTATTTAGGATGCACAGACAAGGGCTTTTTTTTTTAAAAAAAACAAAAACAATCTGTGTATTTCTTTGGTCATATTGTGCAGAACTTTAAGTAGATGCTATTGCAACTCATTTTTGCTTCTTTACAAAAACGCACACTTTGATTTACTTCTGACCAGTAAATCTAAATATTACATGGTCAACATTGCTAGTTAGGAGTTTGACTCTTTCTAGCTGCCACATTGAAATTCATTCACCTTAAGTTCTAAATAATGTGTGATTTCATACTTTGAATTCTCTTACAAAAAATATTTTACTTGTCTTGGTAAAGAGGTAAAATATGGCACCAAATAGATTCTGAGATTGTTTTCTTCCTTGGTATAAAGTTTCTGTGCAATTTCTTCAGATTTCTTTCTTTTTTTCTGCTCAGTATTGATGCCCGGGAACTGCGCTTCTCTCGTTCAATGATCTTTGCCATCGAAGAGATAAACAATCGCATGGATCTGCTGCCAGGTATCAAACTCGGATATCAGATCTATGATTCGTGTGCGTCCGTGCCCGTTGCCGTTCACGTGGCGTTTCAGCTGTCAAATGGCCAAGACCCCGTGTTTTACAAAGGCGCCAACTGTTCACAGTCCGGCGTGGTGATGGCTGCCGTTGGTGAATCTGGATCTACGCCATCCATCAGCATGTCACGCATCATGGGCTCTTTTAACATCCCTCAAGTAAATATTCATTTCATTTGAAGCTGAGGATAGAATGACATGAATTCACTGCACATTAATCTTGTTTTTAAAGACATCCTGTTTCGCTTTAGGTGAGCCACTACGCCACTTGTGCCTGTCTGTCAGATAAGCAACAATACCCAAATTTCTTCAGAACCATTCCCAGTGACCAGTTCCAAGCTGATGCACTGGCCAAGCTGGTGAAACACTTTGGCTGGACTTGGATAGGAGCCATCCACTCAGACTCGGATTATGGAAATAGTGGCATGGCGTCTTTTCTTGAAGCAGCTCTCAGAGAGGGGATTTGTGTGGAGTACATTGAATCTTTCTTTAGAACTGACCCAGGCAGCAAGATCCAAAGAGTCGCCGATGCCATCCGCAGGTGACACTTGTTGCATATGTCTGATTTTGCTGAACCTTCACTGCAACAACAGTGAAAATTTATTAAAACAACCAATTTATTGAAAAGGTTACTTCTGAGTTAGTTTTGTCTTATTCCAAGTGTACTAAGATATTTGCACTAGAAATTAGAACAAAAGTAAAATCTACTTTTATCAGGAAATACCCGTATGTTTGCCTTTAGATTAGGCAGCATAAAACGTAAATTACAAATGACAATGTTTTTGCATTTTCATGTAATGTCACAGGTCAACAGCCATGGTTGTTGTGGCATTTATTGCTTCTGGAGACATGAGGGTCCTGCTGGAGGAGCTGGATCGCGCTCCTCCACCACCTCGCCAGTGGATTGGCAGTGAGTCCTGGGTGACTGACACTTTCATGGTCAGATACAGTTTCTGTGCGGGGGCCATCGGAGTTGCTATCCCACAGTCTGTCATCCCGGGCCTGAGAGACTTCCTCCTGGGTCTCTCTCCGTCAGAAGCGGCTGCCTCCCCACTGCTTACTGAGTTCTGGGAGGATGCATTCAACTGCAGCCTGACAAAAAGTAAGAGCACTTTCCTGAATTCTGAGATATTTTGTACTTATTTTTATTTTCACATATTAAAAATACAGTCAGCTTTAAGACCAGACACAAAACATCTGTTATGTTTAGATCTGGAACTAAATTTTCCAGTTATACCGATTGAGTTTAATTTTTTTTTCTTTCTTATAATTGTGAGGAAAAAATAGAACTGTGTGGTCAATGTTTAAGTCACATAAGATTGTGATAGAATGTTTAATCATTTGACATAAAACACTTGTTTGCGTCTTCAGATCCTGCTGCAAACAAGGGCGTGTGTGACGGAACTGAAGACCTAAAAAGGCTGAAGAACCCGTACACCGAAACAGCTCAGCTGAGAGTGACTAACATGGTGTACAAGGCCGCTTATGCTGTAGCGCATGCTTTTCACAATGCACTGTGTCGGAAAACAAACGCCACCATTCAGTGTGACAAATTCATCAAACTGAATGCAAGTCAGGTTAGTCCAAATGAAAACCAAAACTGTGAGTTTTTCATTTTATTATTATTATTATTATTATTATTATTATTATTATTATTATTATTATTATTATTATTATTATTATTATTATTATTATTATTATCAATTTGACATTGCTCCTTTGTTGTTCCAGATTTTTTCCGAAATGAAGAAAGTCAATTTTTCTCAAAATGGTTACCATGTATCGTTTGATGCTAATGGGGAACCTGTAGCTGCGTATGAGGTGGTCAACTGGCAAACAACTGAGAGTGGAGGCACTGAGGTAGTGACTGTGGGTTATTATGATGCATCACTGCCAGAAGGACAGCAGTTCCAGATTAATAGGAACATAACGTGGATGAGGGGTGGATCACAAGTAATGACTGTAACAGTTTAACAGATGAGGAGCTTGTGTCTCAGACTAATGTTTTTTACATTTTCTTGCTTACAGGTTCCAGTGTCAGTTTGCTCAGAGAGTTGTCCTTCAGGAACTCGTAAAGTGTTGCAGAAAGCAAAACCAATCTGCTGCTATGACTGTATACCATGTCCTGAAGGAGAGATCAGTAATATGACAGGTAAAATCTATTATTTTTCAGAATCATTAAATATGTTACCGATAAAAAACTTCTATGGTTTCATTTTTAGACTCGCCTGATTGCTTGCCATGTGCAAGAGAGTTCTGGTCAAATGCAAAGAGAGATGCTTGCATCCCCAAACCTGTGGAGTTTCTGTCCCATGAGGAAATCCTGTCAATCATCCTGGCTGCAGTCTCAATCAGTGGAGCCTGTCTGACCATCATCACAGCAGTGATTTTCTTCCATCACAGAACAACTCCAATTGTCAGAGCCAACAACTCAGAGCTGAGCTTCCTGCTGCTCTTTCTCTGACTCTGTGTTTCTTATGTTCACTAACTTTCATTGGAGCCCCCTCTAGTGGTCCTGCATGCTGCGGCACACAGTGTTTGGCATCACATTTGTTCTCTGTATCTCATGTGTTCTTGGGAAAACTATAGTGGTTCTAATGGCCTTTAAAGCTACACTTCCTGGTAGTAATGCTATGAAATGGTTTGGTCCTCCACAGCAAAGAATGACTGTGGTATCTTTTACATTTATTCAGGTTATAATATGTATCATTTGGTTGGTTGTGAGTCCTCCCTTCCCAGTGAAAAATCTGACCACCTACAAGGAGAAGATCATCCTGGAATGTGCGTTAGGCTCTGCTGTTGGTTTCTGGGCTGTGCTCGGCTACATCGGCCTGCTGGCTGTGTTTTGCTTTGTGTTAGCTGTTCTAGCTCGGAAACTACCTGATAATTTCAACAAAGCCAAGATGATAACCTTCAGCATGTTGATATTCTGTGCCGTCTGGATCACCTTCATCCCAGCTTATGTCAGCTCTCCTGGAAAATTTACTGTGGCTGTGGAGATATTTGCTATTCTGGCCTCCAGCTTTGGACTGATACTGTGTATATTTGCTCCAAAGTGTTTCATCATTTTGTTTCAACCAGAGAAGAACACTAAAAAATATTTGATGACTAGAAAATAATTTTTTCAGGTGTTTTCAAACAATGACCATGATTTCAGTTTGAGTACAATTTTATATGTATGTTGTCAGAAATGTTATCTTTTCTAAATTTCAACAAATCTCTTATGCTTCTGTCTAATTTTGACACTGTCCCTTTATTTTGTTTACATCACAAACAAATAAAACCATTGTCATTTTTGCGGAAATCAGATTTTTACGTTTTTCTTAAAACTGTCTTCTTGTTGTGACAGTATCACATGAATTAGTCTGTGGAAAGAAATGAGTTCATCTCTCTGCTTTCTGATCTACTGCCATTTGCAGAGATACACAGCTTGGACTGAAATACCATCTTGAGCCAGGAGGAGAGTCATAGCACTATGCTAAAACTGTTCTAATAGGTTACACAATAGTGGGGTTTTTGGGAGGTTAAACTCACTACTAGTTTTTGTCGTTACATAAGTGATGACACCATGAACAGCAAAACAGGAGTTGATGGACAGTCACACAAACTACATTTCCGTTACGAAATGTCCGCAAAACCTAATCTATATTCTGCTAATGCCAATAAAACAATTTCGCAATTGCTGTGTTTCCAATAATTAAGAAACACAATTGAAATCACACATGAATAAGTTAGTTCACGTGACAGATCAAAACATCCACTCGCCATGATCGACCAAATGTTTCCTGTTGTCTTCGTTTTCATAGTTTGGCCCATCAAAGAAAGAAAGCTTTTTTTCAAAATTGGCGTGACTCCATGTTCCAAATGTATATTCGTATTGTGAAATTGCACAATTATATCATATTATAAAGCAAATCAAGCTTATCTGAATAAGAAAATACAAAAAAATATATGTATATTACATTCCAAACTACTAAAAAATATGACCAAAAACACATAAACAATGTTTATATGTGGTATAAATGAATAAAAGAAGCAATCTAACATTTAATAAAAAAATTAAAAGGAGTCCGAGAAGCAAACAGATGAGGTTGTGCCCTCATCAGGTAAATGATCACCTGACATATAATGGTAGAAGGTTTAAAAAGCTATAAAACACACATTTACTCCTACAGACTCTTGAGGAATGGAGATCTGGGCTGCTTTCAATGCCCTGGGATTGGCTGTTTGTTTGTTGGAGCTGATGTCAGTGTGTGGTCTGGGTGGGTCGGTGGATAGTCTGAGGCAGAGGACAGAGTCCACAGATCGTCTCACTCAGGCTGGTGCACCGGTGCAGTGCACCCTGCAGGGTACGCCTCGTGTGTCAGCGTTCTCAAAGGACGGGGACTTTGTTATTGGAGGCATTTTCTCAATTCATTACCAACTTTATACAGTGATTTATAATTATACCACCAAGCCTGAGCCTCCCAGATGCACAGGGAGGTTAGTATGGAGAAGTGAACAACGAAAATGTGAAATTTTGCTGTATATTATTTATTTATTTTTTTGCCACTTCATGTTGTATATTAGAAAATGATTTATTTATTTTTTGTTATAATGAATGCTCTTCTAGCAATTAACATAACATCTGTTACCCCAAATAACAAAGAGGCCTCATTTAGGATAATGGGAAGAAAAAAAACACTGACACATTTAGGGTTTATACACAATAAAACAAGTATGTAACATTAAAACATGTGAAATTGTGATCTTTTTTTTTTTTTTTAAATTCAATATGATAAGTTTCATTTATGTTTTGAATTTGCAGATGAATTATGTCATCAATTGTTTTCTGTTAAACCAGACCGATTTCTTGACTATTTGGTGCCAAGTTTTGTCTGAACATCAACCCTCTGGCTTTGTGCAGCTTGAACTCTCGTGTCCTGCGCTTCTTACGCACAATGATCTTTGCAATCGAGGAAATAAACAACAGTTCCCAGCTGCTCCCCGGCGTCAGTCTCGGATATCAGATCTATGACTCGTGCATAGCGGTGCCGGTGGCCGCGCATGTTGCGTTTCAGCTGACCAACGGTCAGGACCCCGTATTTCTCCAAGGCGCGAACTGCTCACAGTCTGGAGTGGTGGCAGCTGTGGGAGACTCTGGATCCACTCCATCCATCAGCATTTCCCCCATCTTCCGCTCCTTCAACATTCCACTGGTAAGAAGAGCGAAATGATCGCAAACTAAAATTCTAAAGTGTATTTCTACTTGTATTAAATCTAAAAAAAAAAATAAAATAAAAAAAAAAGGACAAATGGTTTGTTTCATTACTTCTTTAGGTGAGTCCATTTGCCACCTGTGCCTGTCTGTCAGATAAGCAGCAACATCCGACGTTTTTCAGAACCATCCCCAGCGACCAGTTCCAAGCTGACGCGCTGGCCAAGCTGGTCAAACACTTCGGCTGGACTTGGATTGGCGCGGTGCGCTCCGACTCGGATTACGGAAATTACGGCATGACGTCTTTTCTCGACGCGGCGCGCAGAGAGGGGATCTGCGTGGAGTACTCTGAAGCTTTCTACCGGACAGACCCGCCGAGCAGGATACAAAGACTTGCTGATGTGATCCGAAGGTTCATGAACGTTTAAAATGCGACTTTTTGCAGACAGATTATATGATTATATGACAGAAGATTTCTTTACATCGAAGCACAGATGCCTGGAGTCGATGTCTGTTTTCATGTATAAACAATAAGTCACAAAACTTCATGTATTTAAAACATTAATTCATTTAATTTGTGTTTTTGGTGAGCACAGATCAACAGCCGTTGTTGTCGTGGCCTTTGCGGCCTCTGGTGATATGAAGGTCCTGTTGGAGGAGCTGGCCCTGGACCCCCTCCGGCCCGTCAGTGGATCGGAAGTGAGGGCTGGGTGACGGATCCTCTCCTGATGAGCTTCGGGTTTTGCGCGGGCGCCATCGGAGTTGCCATCCAGCGAGCTGTGATCCCCGGGCTGAGGAACTTCCTGCTGGATGTCTCTCCCTCAGACGTGGCTGCGTCCTCAGTGCTGACCGAGTTCTGGGAGGAGGCGTTCAACTGCAGCCTGACAGAAAGTGAGGAAAATGAGACACTCCGTTTAAAACTGGCATCTGTTCTATAAATGCAACAGATTACATCTCGTTTACATGTTTAACCTGATGCATTTCTTTTAATATTCATGAATGAAATCTTGGTTGGTCAATGAATCCAAAGGTTTTTCACTCAACTTAATTTGTTTCAACTGCTGTTTTACAAAGTGGCTCATCCGTATTTCTTTTAGTAATTTCTTTAATACAGTAATATACTTAAACATATTTTTGAAGCCATACTACTTCTACTGCTACTACTTTTGCTAATAATAATACTACATCTAATAATAAAAAAAATATTTTTATACAAATGTGTTTTAATGAAAATGAACCTTTTACTTTCTTAAAATATTTTTCATAGCGTTTAAATAATTTTGGTAAGGATCAGTGATGGTTTCTGTGATTGAGTGTGTGCTTAGGTTTAAAAGTAGAATGCCATAAAAAGTGCTTCTGTATTCTTTTTTATTCTTCTTCAAATGTATGTGACTGAAAAGTCCTGTGCTTTTGGTCATTTTTAATGCTCTCTCAACTTTACAAACATGACGTGAAGCAGGAGTGTTTCAGCTGTTCTAGAGACTCAAGAATGAAGTCAGACACTGACAAACTGCAAAACTAGGTGGCTGGCATTTGCATTCCTTTGAGCTGCGTCTAATATTGAACCCAAGTCCTAATGCTTAAAATTCAAGGTGAGTGTGAAAATGTTCTTTCACAAACTAAGAGCATTTATTTGTTTCCAGACGCTGACTTGAACAAAAGAGTGTGCGATGGAACCGAAGACATTAAAAGGCTTGAGAACCCGTACACTGAGACGTCTCAGTTGAGAGCGAGTAACATGGTGTACAAGGCTGTTTATGCGATAGCTCATGCTATTCGCAATGCGGTGTGTGAGGAAAGGAACGCCGTCATTCAGTGTGACAAACATGTCAACTTAGAGCCAAAACAGGTCAGTTTAAGTGAAAAAGATGATCTGAAAGTTTTTTCAAAAGGGAGTTGATTCCTTTCTGTCTGTGTTTCTTTCTTACTTCACAGGTCTTCACTGAGTTAAAGAAAGTGAACTTTTCCAAAAATGGCTATCATGTTTCTTTTGATGATAAAGGTGATCCTGTGGCTTTTTACGAGTTGGTTAACTGGCAAAGGAATGAAAATGGAGTTATTAAGCTGATAACAGTTGGGTTTTATGACGCATCACTGCCAAGGGGAGAGCAGTTCCGTATCAACGGGAACTTAATCTGGCTGGATGGTGGAACACAAGTAAAGAGGCTAATGATCAGAACAGCAATTGTTTGCTGTACTGGTGAAGATGGTATTTTGACATTTTCTCTGTTCCAGGTTCCAGTCTCAGTTTGCTCAGAGAGTTGTCCTCCAGGAACTCGTAAAGTGTTACAGAAAGGAAAACCAACCTGCTGCTATGACTGTATACCATGTCCTGAAGGAGAGATCAGTAATATGACAGGTAAACTCTTATTCTTTCACATGCATGTTTGCTTAATTAAATAATTTCAAACTAAAAGTGCATTTGTGTTGTTTTTTTTTTAGATTCTCCTGACTGTTTCCGGTGCCATGACGAATTCTGGCCTAATCCAGAGAAAGAGGCTTGTTTCCCAAAACCTGTGGAGTTTCTTACCTTTGACGAAGTCCTTGGAATCACTCTTGTTGTATTCTCTGTTAGTGGAGCCTGTCTTACAGCTGCAGCAGCGGCTGTTTTTTTCCATCACAGAACAACTCCAATTGTCAGAGCCAACAACTCTGAGCTGAGCTTCCTGCTGCTCTTCTCTCTGACTCTGTGTTTCTTATGTTCACTAACTTTCATTGGAGCCCCCTCTGAGTGGTCCTGCATGCTGCGGCACACAGCGTTTGGCATCACATTTGTTCTCTGTATCTCCTGTGTTCTTGGGAAAACTATAGTGGTACTAATGGCCTTTAAAGCTACACTTCCTGGTAGTAATGCTATGAAATGGTTTGGACCTGTACAGCAAAGGATGACTGTCATGTTTCTCACCTTCATTCAGGTTATAATATGTATCATATGGTTGGTTGTGAGTCCTCCCTTCCCAGTGAAAAATCTGACCACCTACAAGGAGAAGATCATCCTGGAATGTGCGTTAGGCTCTGCTGTTGGTTTCTGGGCTGTGCTCGGCTACATCGGCCTGCTGGCTGTGTTTTGCTTTGTGTTAGCTGTTCTAGCTCGGAAACTACCTGATAATTTCAACGAAGCCAAGATGATAACCTTCAGCATGTTGATATTCTGTGCCGTCTGGATCACCTTCATCCCAGCTTATGTCAGCTCTCCTGGAAAATTTA
This sequence comes from Poecilia picta, assembly GCA_033032245.1. Taxonomy (NCBI): domain Eukaryota; kingdom Metazoa; phylum Chordata; class Actinopteri; order Cyprinodontiformes; family Poeciliidae; genus Poecilia; species Poecilia picta. The sequence continues at coordinate 8,450,732 of CM065365.1, forward strand.
CTGTGGCTGTGGAGATATTTGCCATTCTGGCCTCCAGCTTTGGACTGATACTGTGTATATTTGCTCCAAAGTGTTTCATCATTTTGATTCAACCAGAGAAGAACACTAAGAAATTTTTGATGAACAAAAACTAAACAAAAAAATGGCAGACATTTTAAAACAAAAGGGTATATTGGACAATATTGCACACATAAGGAATTTGGGAATCATACTTTGGTTTATGAAAGTATGATTCATAAACCAATGTATGGTTGATGAATCTGGTGTCTTTCTTCTCTAATAATTCTTTATGTGTAAAATGAAATATTAACAATCAAACTACAGTAAATAGTTATTTTACAACATTCTGATTTCAGTTTGTATCATGTTTTTGTTGTTAAATAAAAATCTATTTTAAAAGGAAACTGTTTCTTTAATGTTAGTGTAAATTAATAACTGTGATTAGGTGGGCAGATGTTTTTGGAACCATTTTGTTCATTTTTTTAGAACATCAAATATAATGTTTAGCTTCAAGTTGCCAAAAAAAATATTCTATATTAATTTGGTCTTTTTTATTCCTAGTTTCTTTATTCTTTTTAAATTATATTCTTTTGAGGGTGTTACACAAAATAGATTTTTGGTAGTTTTTTTTATCTTTACATCATGTTATAATGTTTATTCCCTCATCAAAAACATGCAAGTTTGAGAAATTACTTAATTCCCTGTCACTGGCAACCATTCAGGATTTCCAAAGTATTCATGAGTGTGTGACTCTACCACTCTGCTCCTTCAGACTAGTGACAGCAGCAATTAGCAAAATCACCTGACAGAGGTGGGCAGTTGCTGAACCTATATGAAATACTTCTCAGTGCCACGCTGGTAGGAATGCTGTTAAAGGCTCGTTGATGATTACGCGCTGAGGGCGGAGTGAAGAAAGAGCAAGAGCTTTTTCAAGAGACAAGGACCCAATTTAAAGGCATTAATTTCAAGGTCAAATTTCTTGTAAGTCATGTTTGACCTATACAGCATTTTTATAACAACTGAAGGTAACATATTGGTTGTGCTATAAAATGTCAACATACTATATTTTCCCTTTAAAGTTATCAAAGCTGCAGTAAGTAACTTTTATAAGTCATTGAAAAATCCCCAAACTCAGTCCCATAAAAAGTTTGTGGACAGATGACATAACTTTTTACTTTGCACAATGGCCAGCAGGGTCATAATGCTTTTACAAGCTTTATGTGTGTGTGTGTGTGGTTTCCTGAACTGACGGTCTGATGGAACGGTCCTTCTCTTCTTTCCCTTGCTGTCCGACTGTGACATTTGCCACGTTCCTCCTGAGCGTCGCGCTAAAACCATGGGAGGATTATAAACTAGTCTTAGTTATATTTGTGGTCATATTTTAAATAAACTACTCTGAGATTCAAATGTATATGTATACATTTATTTATATGTCAATCCTACATTTAAAAACAATAATAGCTTAGTCAAATTAAGATAAAAACAAATCAGTTTTTTTTGTTTTTGTTTTTCTATAGAAATTTCAAGTTTCATTAATTGTCCTTAGAACCAAAAACAAACTTGCACATGTGTCTTAACTCTGATGGAAAGTGAGTACAACCAAAGCCCATGGGGGGCAAGTGCATCTGCTTTTAGGTCATCTGACACAAATAACAGACTAGGTTTATAAATCCGGAGGCACACACTGAAATACAGACATTTAAATGATGGAAATCTGGCCAGCTTTCGTCGGTCTGAGATTAGCTGTTAGTTCGTTGGAGCTGATCTCTCTGATTGGCCTGGGTGTGTCTGCAAACGGCCTCACACAAAGGCCTGAGCCTGCGCATCCTTTGACGACAGCTGAGATGACTACAGAGGCTTCACCGGAGCAGTGTACCCTGCTTGGTACGCCTCGTGTGCCTGCGTTCTCAAAGGACGGGGACTTTGTCATTGGAGGCGTTTTCTCCATTCATTTTAAACTTTACACAGTGATTTATAATTACACCACCAGGCCTGACCCTCCGAGATGCACAGGGAGGTCAGTAAGAGGAAGAGGAAAAAACAGTTTATCAATGGATATGTTGTGACTTATTGCAAAGTTTTGTGTTGTTTCATATATTTCAACAAGTTTTACAACCTCATGCAATGTTTCTTAGCCTCTTGATATATGTGACATGCCCACATTTATATACTGATTTTTGAGTGTTATTTTATCGGATCCAGCTTAAGTTAAACAAACAAACTAGAATAAATATAATTTCTAATTATAAGTTGATTTCTAACATATTACAATGAAAATGCAAGAAGGATTTCTTAATTCAAAACTACTATATTTTTGGTGCTAACTGCATTGTCACATGAGCTGTTTTACAGTTTTTTTTGTTGTTGTTGCTATATTTACTCAGTCGTTAAGCTTACGATGTGACATTTCCTGTCTGAGTTCACCTGGTTGATTCTGTGCAGTGTAAACCCGCGAGTTCTGCGTTTCCTCCGCACAATGATCTTTGCCATTGAGGAGATAAATAACAGCACGAAGCTGCTGCCGGGCATCAAACTCGGATATCAGATCTATGACTCGTGCGTGGCGGTGCCTGTGTCAGTGGACGTGGCCTTTCAGCTCTCCAACGGCCAAGATCCGGTGGTCAACAAAGAGGCCAACTGTTCACGATCCGGAGTGACAGCTGTGGTGGGAGACTCTGGATCCACTCCATCCATCAGCATTTCCCGCATCTTCCGCTCCTTCAACATCCCACTGGTAAGAAAAGCGAAATGATCGCAAACTAAAATTCTAAAGTGTATTTCTACTCGTAATAAATCTAAAATAAAAAGAAAAAAAAAGGACAAATGGTTTGTTTCATTACTTCTTTAGGTGAGTCCATTTGCCACCTGTGCCTGTCTGTCAGATAAGCAGCAGCATCCGACGTTTTTCAGAACCATCCCCAGCGACCAGTTCCAAGCTGACGCGCTGGCCAAGCTGGTCAAACACTTCGGCTGGACTTGGATTGGCGCGGTGCGCTCCGACTCGGATTACGGAAATTACGGCATGGCGTCTTTTCTCGACGCGGCGCGCAGAGAGGGGATCTGCGTGGAGTACTCTGAAGCTTTCTACCGGACAGACCCGCCGAGCAGGATACAAAAAGTTGCTGATGTGATCCGAAGGTTTCTCCGTCAACTTTACTTTATTTGTTTTCTGACTTAATTTGTGTGACAATTGCACATAAAGCTTTCCAATGTCTCTGTAGCTCCACTGCCGTTGTCGTCGTGGCGTTCGCATCTTCTGGAGATATGAAGTTCCTCTTGGAGGAGCTGGCTCGGGACCCGCCTCCACCTCGTCAGTGGATCGGAAGTGAGGGCTGGGTCGGTGACCCGTACCTGCTCAGCTTCAGCTTCTGTGCGGGCACCATCGGAGTCGCCATCCAGCAATCCGTCACCCCGGGCTGAGGAACTTCCTCCTGGATGTCTCTCCCTCAGACGTGGCCTCTTCCTCCGTGCTGACTGAGTTCTGGGAGGAGGCGTTCAACTGCAGTCTGACAAAAAGTAAGAAAAAGGTTTATAACCTGTAAGAAATGCAGACATGTATTCTCATTTATGTTGAATGATGTTCTAATTTAATTACGATTGAACTGCATACTATGTGTTGTGTTAAATCCATTTTTTACAAGTGTATTTCAACTCACTTTTGCAACATTTCCATAAAAAAAACAAACCACATTTATTCATCTAGAATCACACCTACACAAGGTGATTCGAAGCACTTATAAATAAAGTAAGTAAAGGAACACATCGAGGGAATAAAACATTTACTTTCAAATACCAATGTTTAGGCACCATCTAAAATGTGACATTACAAATTTTAAAGAAATATTAATGCACAGATGCACAGAAATTATGCATAATGCACAGAAAGTGAGATGAAAAATCAGTCTCGTACAAATGGGGAAGATGGAGTAGATGGTAATGTCAGAATCCTGATTTAAATAACTTTAGCAGTTTCTGCACACTTTTTATCTGAAAAACACACAGACTTCACATGGCCCTCCTCTGTTTAGTTCTGGTCCTGAAATGCATGTTCTCTAAATTCAAGATAGTGGCTTTTTTTGACAAATAAAAAAAATATATCTATTTTTTTATTATCTGTTTTCAGATTCTGATCTGAGCAAAAAAATATGTGATGGAACTGAAGATATTAAAGCCCTCAGGAACCCATACACTGAAACATCTCAGTTAAGAATTAATAACATGGTGTACAAGGCAGTTTATGCAATAGCTCATGCTATTCACAGTGCTGTGTGTGAGGAAACAAACGGATACACTCAGTGTGACAAATGGATCATTTTAAAACCCAACCAGGTCGGTTCAAGTAATTATAGTAGTTACCCAAACATTATCTTTAGAAGCTACTGTTGTATTTCTCTCTATTTTATTTCTTTCTTATGACAGGTTTACTCTGAACTAAAGAAAGTCAACTTTTCCCAAAATGGTTATCATGTGTCATTTGATGTTAATGGAGATCCAATGGCTTTTTATGAGCTGGTGAACTGGCAGAAGAGTGAGAGTGGAATTATTGAACCAGTAACAGTGGGATATTATGACGCATCGCTGCCGGTGGGTCAGCAGTTCCGTATCAACGGAAACTTAACCTGGGTGGAAGGTGGCACACAAGTAAAGATCTCAGTTAAAAAGTTTACCGAATAAAAAATTAGTCAGAATTACATGGGTCTAATTGTAAGAAATAACAAGAAGATGGACGTGATTCTTTACAGGTTCCAGTCTCAGTTTGCTCAGAGAGTTGTCCTCCAGGAACTCGTAAAGTGTTACAGAAAGGAAAACCAATCTGCTGCTATGACTGTATACCATGTCCTGAAGGAGAGATCAGTAATATGACAGGTAGAATCTAATTTTTACATACATATTTGCCTTAGACATTAGAAATAAAATAAAAAAAGACAAACAATTTTTCATATACTTCATATACTTTTTTTTCAGATTCTCCTGATTGCTTCCCGTGCCCTGAAGAGTTCTGGCCAAATTCAAAAAGGGACACATGTTTCCCCAAACCTGTTGAATTTCTTTCCTTTGATGAAGTCCTGGGAATCATTCTGGTCATTTTCTCTGTCACTGGTGCATTTCTGACTGTTACAGCAGCGGCTGTTTTCATTCACCACAGAACAACTCCGATTGTCAGAGCCAACAACTCTGAGCTGAGCTTCCTGCTGCTCTTCTCTCTGACTCTGTGTTTCTTATGTTCACTAACTTTCATTGGAGCCCCCTCTGAGTGGTCCTGCATGCTGCGGCACACAGCGTTTGGCATCACATTTGTTCTCTGTATCTCCTGTGTTCTTGGGAAAACTATAGTGGTTCTAATGGCCTTTAAAGCTACACTTCCTGGTAACAATGTCATGAAATGGTTTGGTCCAACACAGCAAAGGATGACTGTCATGTTTCTCACATTTATTCAGGTTATAATATGTATCATATGGTTGGTTGTGAGTCCTCCCTTCCCAGTGAAAAATCTGACCACCTACAAGGAGAAGATCATCCTGGAATGTGCGTTAGGCTCTGCTGTTGGTTTCTGGGCTGTGCTCGGCTACATCGGCCTGCTGGCTGTGTTTTGCTTTGTGTTAGCTGTTCTAGCTCGGAAACTACCTGATAATTTCAACGAAGCCAAGATGATAACCTTCAGCATGTTGATATTCTGTGCCGTCTGGATCACCTTCATCCCAGCTTATGTCAGCTCTCCTGGAAAATTTACTGTGGCTGTGGAGATATTTGCCATTCTGGCCTCCAGCTTTGGACTGATACTGTGTATATTTGCTCCAAAGTGTTTCATAATTTTGTTTCAACCAGAGAAAAACACTAAGAAATTTCTTATGAACAAAAACTAAACCCACATTATCAAAGACTTGAAAACACAATTACTTTTTAAGCAGAGGTGATGGCAACTCTCACTTTAATTTTAAAAAGTTCTATTATTGGAATACTTAACATAATTTTAGTAAATTAAGACATTGCATATGATTACACTAGATTGACATGATGTGGTTTGTATATGTTAAAAAAGAAGAAGCAAGGAACACATGTAGAAACAAGCAAGTTTTGCTGTAAGCATAAAACACTATTTGAAGTTTGGTGTGATTTAACTCTGATTTAAATTTTAAAATATTTATGTATTTTTAGTCGGTGACTGTAAACATTTGGTTTCCACTGTATTTCCTATCTGTGATAGTGGCAGAATAACTTCCGGTTCAAAAGTCAACTACACTGTTATCCAGTCAGTGACAGTCCATATTTTTCACTGTACCTACTTCTTCTTGTTGGTATAAGAATTCATTAGTTAGCTTAAAGTTGCAGTAGGGAGTTTTGAGAAAACGGCTCATTCAGGTCACTGCAAGGGGATAATAAAATATTTTTATAAAATGAAAATATGTATTTTCATTTTTTTAAAAAACATACCTTCCGCATACCTGCATTAGTTTAACTTGTCTGTGACATTACCTTGTTGTGTGATTTAAAATAGCTTTAATTCACACTGCAGTGTCAAACTTGAGCCATTATTTTTTTAGTTTTAGCTAACCACTTCCTCTAGCTGACTCAAGTACTTCCTGTTTGCCAATGTCGGTAATACTGACATTAATCCAAAGGTATTACAGAGTTGCCCCAAAACTAGTTTAATGCAAGTTAAATTATTTGACACAATTAAGAGCAAGAGTGAAGAAATGAAGTCATGTAGAGAGTACGAGACATACTATGTCACTAAAACAAAAACAAAAATCAGCCCAACCAAAGCGGATTCAGTCAGTTGAAGACGTTGCTTTTGAACCAGTTCAGTTAAAAGAAATAATAATTCTTGAATTTTATCAAAGATGACTGGTGATGTCATGCGTTTTTCCGACAATCACCTGATCTGTTGTGCGCCGTTTAAAGGCCAATAAAAACACACTTGCTCCCCACACACGCTCGGAGAATGGAGATTGGCCTGAGATTAGCAGGGAGTTTGTTCAATTTATTAATCGTAGTTGTTGGCGGCTCCTTTAATGATGACGTGGAACGAACGATTCCGACACCAGACGCTCTGAACCGCGCTGGTGTCAGAGCCGAGGCTCCATTGGTGAAATGTGTCCTGCAGGGTTCTGCCCGTCTGCCTGCCTTTTCCATGGATGGGGACTTTGTGATTGGAGGGGCTTTTTTTATTCACTACCAAATGCACACACTGGTAAACAACTACATCACAAAGCCCGAGCTGCCGAGATGCACAGGAAGGTTAGTAAGAGGAAGAAATGTTGCAAATTATGTGTAATTTAGCTATGATCTCCAAAGAAAATATATTTTTACAGTTGCATAGATTTAGCTATAGATTTATTGATAATAATCTTAATGTGTGCTCAGCTTCATTCAAGTAAAATGTTAAAATCTCATAGGTACTCTGTTATCAAATTGTTAATAATCCTATTTATTTTTTCCACATCTTGCTCATATTGTTTTTCAGCTTTTTTATTTTTATTTTTTATGAATACTTTTATGTTGGAGTTAACATTGCATTCTGTGCAGCTTTAATGCCCGGGATCTGCGCTTCTCTCGCACAATGATCTTTGCAATTGAGGAGATAAACAACAGCACAGAGCTGCTGCCTGGCATCAGACTGGGTTATCAGATCTATGACACATGCTCCTCTGTGCCAGTAGCCGTGCATGTGGCATTTCAGCTGTCAAACGGTCAGGAACCTGTGTTTTATAAAGGAAATAGCTGTTCTCAGCCTGGAGTGATGGTGGCTGCTGTGGGAGACTCTGGATCCACTCCGTCCATCAGCATGTCACGCATCTTGGGGTCTTTCAACATCCCTCTGGTAGGAAAAAGCAAATTCATTGCAAACAGAAACTCTAATATACATATCTATCACATCTTTTTCTTGATCTTTTCTCCTGCAGGTGAGCCACTTTGCCACCTGTGCCTGCCTGTCTGATAAACACGAGTACCCGACTTTTTTCAGAACGATTCCCAGTGATTATTACCAAGCCGCTGCAATGGCCAAACTGGTGAAACACTTTGGCTGGACCTGGATCGGAGCTGTCCATTCGGACTCAGATTACGGAAATTACGGCATTGCAACCTTTCTTGAGACGGCACGCAGAGAAGGGATCTGTGTGGAGTACATCGAGTCCTTCGACTGGACCCACCCACAGAGCAAAATCCGAAGAGTCGCCGACGTTATCCGGAGGTTTTTTTTGTGTCACTCGCTTATGTCATACGTGTTTGTATACATATGCCTCAGCAAATGAAAAATAATATGACTGGATTTCTGTTTCTTCAGGTCAACAGCAACAGTAGTTGTGGCATTTGCGGCTCCTGGAGACATGAAAATCCTCTTTGAAGAGCTGGCATGGCAGCCAGGTCCACCTCGCAGTGGATCGGAAGCGAGGCCTGGATAACTGACCCAGGTCTGATGAGCTTCAGTTTCTGCACAGGTGCCATTGGTGTGGCCATTCAGAAATCTGTTGTCCCAGGTTTGAGAGACTTCCTTTTAAATCTGTCTCCCTCTGAAGTTTCTGCGTCCTCAGTTTTGACTGAGTTCTGGGAGGATGCATTCAACTGCAGCCTGACAAAAGGTGAGAAAGTTTCTCCCTCAGTTTGTTTTCGGTGTAATCACACATACTAGTAACTTCATGCATTACATTAAACAAAACAATTGTTTTCACTGATGATACTTGATACATAATTGGTAAGAAATGTTTTCCAGGTATTTTTCAGGATGTAAATCACTCCTTCTGCTGTTATTAAATGTGCCAGTTTCATGTTTCTTTATTTTATTTGAAATACTCCCAGAAAAATCTGTTTGCAAAAAACACTTCCAAACTTTTTATTTATTGTGTACGAAACATAATTTTCAAATTAATCAAGTACAATGGTGAATTGTTTTTATAGTCTAAATAGTTGTCAATCATAAATTTAAGCAGTGATATAAAACTGTCAAATTGTTTGTGAAACTTAAGATAAGGTGTACTCTGAACCACAGAGTTACTAATTTCATGTTAACCCCATAATATTGTAATTTTTGTGAAAGTTTGCCTGTTTAGTTTTGAAAAGAAAACTCAAAGTTGTATAATAGTTAGCATGCTACAACCTGAGACTAAATCTAAGTTAGCATGATCGTTTGACCAATTTCACATTGTCTCTTTACATAATTTTTTTCTTACTAATTTATTTATCCTCAGCTTCTAAACTGAACAAGAGAGTGTGTGATGGAACTGAAGATCTTAAATCCCTAAAAAGCCCGTACACTGAAACATCTCAGTTAAGAGTTTCTAACATGGTGTACAAGGCTGTTTATGCAATAGCTCATGCTATTCACAATGCAATATGTCAGGAAACTAATGCAACCACACACTGTGATAAATACATCAGACTGGAGCCCCAACAGGTCAGCTTGAATAATAAGTGAATGCCAGAGTTTTAAATCAGTTGTAAATGCCTTTTTTTAATCAATTTTTAACCTAGCTACTAATTTCTTACTCTCTCATTTTTCTTGTTTCATAGGTTTTAACTGAACTAAAAAAAGTAAACTTTTCTCAAAATGGCTATCATGTGCTATTTGATATTAATGGGGATCCCATAGCTTTTTATGAGCTGGTAAACTGGCAAAAGAGTGAGAGTGGAGTTACTGAACTGGTAACAGTGGGATATTATGATGCATCACTGCCAATGGGGGAACAGTTTCGTATCAACAGGAACCTAACCTGGCTGGAAGATGGCGCACAAGTACTTATCAAATGAAAACGTTGTGAACTAGTTAGATAAGAATTTTGCATAATAATTGTTTAAATGTTGCCTCTGTCTCTCTTCCAGGTTCCAGTCTCAGTTTGCTCAGAGAGTTGTCCTCCAGGAACTCATAAAGTGTTGCAGAAAGGAAAACCAACCTGCTGCTATGACTGTATACCATGTCCTGAAGGAGAGATCAGTAATATGACAGGTAGGTTTATTTTCTATGTAAATCACTTCATCAGAATAAGAACTGTTGTAATGGCTGATTTTTTTTATTTTTTTGTAGATGCTCCAAATTGTTTCCTGTGTCCCAGGGAGTTCTGGCCTAATGCAGAGAAGAATGATTGTTTTCCCAAACCTGTTGAATTTCTTTCCTTCGATGAAATCCTGTCAATCATCCTGGCTGGATTTTCTGTTGGTGGAGCTTTTCTGGCCATTATTACAGGAATGCTTTTCTTCCATCACAGAACAACTCCAATTGTCAGAGCCAACAACTCTGAGCTGAGCTTCCTGTTACTCTTCTCTCTGACTCTGTGTTTCTTATGTTCACTAACTTTCATTGGAGCCCCCTCTGAGTGGTCCTGCATGCTGCGGCACACAGCGTTTGGCATCACTTTTGTTCTCTGTATCTCATGTGTTCTTGGGAAAACTATAGTGGTTCTAATGGCCTTTAAAGCTACACTTCCTGGGAGTAATGCTATGAAATGGTTTGGTCCTGTACAACAAAGAATGACTGTAGTGTCAATCACCTTCATTCAAGTTATAATATGTATCATATGGTTGGTTGTGAGTCCTCCCTTCCCAATGAAAAATCTGACCACCTACAAGGAGAAGATCATCCTGGAATGTGCGTTAGGCTCTGCTGTTGGTTTCTGGGCTGTGCTCGGCTACATCGGCCTGCTGGCTGTGTTTTGCTTTGTGTTAGCTGTTCTAGCTCGGAAACTACCTGATAATTTCAACGAAGCCAAGATGATAACCTTCAGCATGTTGATATTCTGTGCCGTCTGGATCACCTTCATCCCAGCTTATGTCAGCTCTCCTGGAAAATTTACTGTGGCTGTGGAGATATTTGCTATTCTGGCCTCCAGTTTTGGACTGATACTGTGTATATTTGCTCCAAAATGTTTCATCATTTTGATTCAACCAGAGAAGAACACTAAGAAATATTTAATGAACAAAAAATAGTATATCATGAGGCGATTGAAATCAAAATGTACAGTAAGCAATGTTAAGGCAGCTGCTAAACATTTGATCCATCCAGCTTTGTTTCATTTTACAAAGATTTAAAGTATCATAAATATCAGCTGCATGAGAGATTTTGTTGTGTTGTCATGTTTTAAAAATAAATTATGCAATAAATTGTAAAAAACAGTAATTTTGTGGGGGTAAATTCTCACCTGAATATGGTACTTAATTATTATGAACAGCTAAATTTAAAGATTAAAAACATCCTGAAATATGTTACTTATTTTCATGGCTAATGTCCAACTCGTTAGCCTGACTACAGGATAAATCATACTGATTCAATAACAGGATGATTCATGGATGATCAGTGATAGAGTGTTTGAATAAAATGCTGCATGACTTCGAAAAAAATATTTTAACGAATAAACTAACTATAAAAGTAATGTGATGTACACTTTGATGCTTTGTTTGTAATGGTTTTGTTTTCTTTATTGAAGAATATTGAAGAGCAAAATCTTGTCTCCGTTTAGGCTGGCTTGTAAATATTAAAGCAGTTAAAGAAAATACATAATATTGCATAAAAGTCCAAGCAAAATGCACATTTTAAAGGGCTAGGATTAGAACACTTAATTGGACCAATTAAAAACAGACATCTTAAACTCAAATGTCAAACTTCTGAAAAGTATTTATATCTTAATTCACTCAACACTTGGTAGGACCTCCTCTGGTATGAATTACTTCAATAATGCGTCAAGGCATGGTAGATCATGGTAGGTGGCGCTGCATAAGTCCAATGAAAACCCAGATTTCTTGGAGGTCATCCTCCTCTGGTGTCTCAGCTTCCTGTTTGACAGTTCAGAGATTTTCTAAGGGGTTCAGGTCAGGTGGAGTTTGCTGGAACAGGAACACCACGGTCAATGAAGCAGCTTTGGGTGCGATTGGCAGTGTTAGCAGGTCCTAAATCCTGCTGGCAACTAAAATCTATTCACCCTCCTCATCAATAACTGTGTCATGATCAACTGTGCCAAAAGCCAGTCTGAGTTCCAGTTCCAGCTGCACAGAGGTTTCATATGCAATCTTCTCAAGACATATGTTGCCTTAAACCTTTAACTTTGCCATCTCACTGTGGCGCTTTAGTTAAAAATGTAACACAAGGTCCTTACGCTTCACAAATTTACACACACTGAACATACATTGCACAATACATTGCTGTTTGTGGCTATAATCTAGCAAATTTCAAGTTCTAAAGACTTGTGTGTATCAGTTTACGTCAAGACAATCACCTGATGTGTCAGTGACTTGAAACGACCAATAAAAACTCGACTTCCAAGACGACAAACACTTGAAGCATGGAGGTCGGCCTGAGGTTTGCAGTGTGTTTATTTGAACTGCTACCAGCTGTTGTGTTGGGTGTGTCTCTGAATGATGTACAACCAACAACCCAGCCAATGCATCCTCTAACTGGTGCCGGTGTGAAGTCTTCATTGGTGAAATGCTCCTTGCAGGGCTCCCCTCGTCTGCCTGCGTTCTCCACTGAGGGAGACTTTGTGATTGGAGGAGCTTTTGTGGTTCACTACCAAACGAACGCAGTGGTTAACAACTACACCACCAAGCCTGGGGTGGCGACATGCACAGGGAGGTTAGCAAGCAAAATTAGACATTGTTGAAATGGTTATTGTAATTTTTTTCTGTGTTATTTAAACTTGTTTTAAATTAAAAAAAAAAAAAAGTCCTATAAACAAACTTGTCGTCTTAGTTGTATGACATCTAAGACGACAGGGAAGGGTTTCACGACAATTTAGTGTGAAGTTACTTTTAAATTTTTTTGGGGGGAAATTTACCATGAATGTGAAAAATATTACAAAAGTTTAGGTTCAAATCTGCATGAGTTATATTATATTTTCTCATTTTATGTGTCAAAGCTCCGTTAATCAAAGTTTTGATCTATTTCAACATCAGCATCTGTCTCAGCATAAGATTGTGTTACTTGGATTATTATGTTTATAGTGTTTTTTTTTGTCTTTTTTGGTATTTTAATATGAAATTCACTAAATGCTCACCTGATTTATTCTGTGCAGCTTCAGTGCCCAGAATCTCCGCTTTGCTCGCACAATGATCTTTGCAATTGAGGAGATAAACAACAGCACTGAGCTGCTGCCGGGTGTCAGACTGGGTTATCAGATCTATGATACATGCTCCTCTGTGCCTGTTGCCACGCATGTTGCATTTCAACTATCAAATGGTCAGGACCCCGTGTTTTATGAAGACGGTAACTGCTCTCAGTCTGGAGTGGTGGTGGCTGCTGTCGGAGACTCTGGATCCACTCCGTCCATCAGCATCTCACGCATCCTGGGGCCTTTCAACATCCCTCTGGTAAAAGGTCGAAATCCATTGCAACGGAAATACTAATATGTGCCTGTGCTGAACTACATCATTTTGTTTGTGTTGCTTTAGGTGAGCCACTTTGCCACTTGTGCCTGCCTGTCAGACAAAAAGCAGTTCCCGACATTTTTCAGAACAATCCCCAGTGACCATTACCAAGCGGATGCGCTGGCCAAGCTGGTGAAAAACTTTGGTTGGACGTGGATAGGAGCTGTCCACTCGAACTCTGAATATGGTAACAACGGTATGGCCTCTTTTTTGGGACGGCACTCAGAGAGGGGATCTGTGTGGAGTACATCAAATCCTTCTATCGGACCGATCCAAGGAACAAAATCAGGACAGTAGCTGATGCTATTCGCAGGTTTCTATATCTCTTGTTTTTCTTAGGTGCCCTTAAAAATAGTACAGGAAATGAAATGTGATGTGTCTACTTTGTGTGATATATGTACAAAGTAGACACAGCAAAACACTTGACTAGTATTACAGCTCCATGTCTTAACAAGGGGTTATACAAATGCACAGTTATAAAACACTGTAAAGATTACGTTATTTTGAGTGAAGACATTTTTATCTCTCTTCAGGTCAACAGCAAAAGTTGTTGTTGCTTTTGTAGCGGCTGGTGATATGAAGATTTTGCTGGAGGAACTGGCCCTGGATCCTCCTCCACCTCGTCAGTGGATCGGAAGTGAAGGCTGGACAACTGACCAAAACTTGATGAGCTTCAGTTTCTGTGCAGGAGCCATCGGTGTGGCCATCCAGCAATCTGTCATCCCAGGTCTGAGAAACTTCCTGCTGGATCTCTCTCCCTCTGAAGTGGCTTCCTCTCCGCTGCTGGCTGAGTTCTGGCAGGATGCGTTCAACTGCAGCCTGACAAAAAGTGAGAAAATTTACTCTTTTTATTTTTTCTCTCTTCCTTTGTTAGCAAAATAAATAAATAAAATTACTGATTCGATAAATGCAATAATTTGTCGTTAACATTATAATTAATTTGTTAGGACCAAAATGTTATGTTTAGTATTCTTAATGTCACCATTAATGAGTCACAGTAACATTATGGTAATAAATGTGTACAGTGTTTATAGCAGAAACATGTTTTGGAAATTTGTGACTAAAGTGAGTAACACATTTCTTTAAAAAATTTTTTGTTCAAACTAACGATGGGCTCTTCTGCCTCAGTCAACAAAAAGAAGAAAAACTTTAGATTTGATTCAGATTTTTACTCTAAAGATTTTTAAAGATTGAAGAGTAAAAGAAAGTCGGTATACAAGCAGCAACCAGAAGCTGTTCATGTTTTACTCTGAAAGATGTTTTTAATGTCAGTTATATTGATGGATTATGGGTTGTTATTGACCCATAACAATATATTTTATATTAACTGTAGCATTATCCATACATATCTCCAAATGACCATCATAAATCTAGAAATATGTTGTTTGTTTGAAAGTTTCTCTGTTAAGGTTGTCTGTGAGTTAGACTGTATTGCAGCAGGGATGTTTTTCTTTGACAGGTGTCAATAAGAAAACATGTGACGGAACAGAAGATATTAAAACTCTTAAAAGCCCGTACACTGAAACATCTCAGCTAAGAGTTTCTAACATGGTTTATAAGGCTGCATATGCAATAGCCCATGCTATTCACAAGGCAGTGTGTCAAGAAACAGGTGGAACCACTGAGTGTGACAAACACATGCGTTTAGAGCCCAAACAGGTCAGTTCAAATAAAAAGTAGATATGTAGGTTAATTTTCTAATTGTAAAATATTGGTATACTGAAGAAAATCATTTCACTGGTCGTTGATTTCTATTTTTGTCAGGTTTTTACTGAACTAAAGAAAGTTAACTTTTCCCAGAACGGATATCATGTTTCATTTGATGCTAATGGGGATCCTGTGGCTTTTTATGAAATGGTGAACTGGCAGAAAAGTGAGAAAGGAGTTATTGAGCCGGTAACAGTGGGGTATTATGATGCATCACTGCCTATAGGACAAGAGTTTCGTATCAACAGGAACTTAACCTGGATGCATGGAAAAAAACAAGTAATACATTTAATGCCAGCAGTTTATGCACAGAGGGTAAAAGTCAGTTACAAAAGAGTTAAGATATTTTTCCCCTTTTACATGTTGACAGGTTCCAGTGTCAGTTTGCTCAGAGAGTTGTCCTCCAGGAACTCGTAAAGTGTTGCAGAAAGGAAAACCAATCTGCTGCTATGACTGTATACCATGTCCTGAAGGAGAGATCAGTAATATGACAGGTATGATTACTTTCTGTATTTTTCTGGACATTTCCAAACGACAGAAGATTAACAGATGTTTCTGGTTTGTTTTTAGATTCCCCTGATTGCTTCCCTTGTCCCAGAGAGTTCTGGCCAAATGCAGAGAGAGATGCTTGTTTCCCCAAACCTGTGGAGTTTCTGTCCTATGAGGAAATCCTGTCAATCATCCTGGCTGTAGTTTCCATCAGTGGAGCCTGTCTGGCCATTGGTACAGCACTGATTTTCTTCCATCACAGAACAACTCCAATTGTCAGAGCCAACAACTCAGAGCTGAGCTTCTCTGCTGCTCTGTCTCTCTGGGACTCTGTGTTTCTTATGTTCACTAACTTTCATTGGAGCCTACCCTCTGAGTGGTTCCTGCATGCTGCGGCACACGGCGTTTGGCATCACATTTGTTCTCTGTATACTCCTGTGTTCTTGGGAAACTATTGTGGTTCTATGGCCTTAAATGCTACCACTTCTGGCAGTAATGCTATTGAAATGGTTTGGTCCTCCACAGCAAGGATGACTGTAGTATCTTTTAACATTTATTCAGGTTATAATATGTATCATATGGTTGGTTGTGAGTCCTCCCTTCCCAGTGAAAAATCTGACCACCTACAAGGAGAAGATCATCCTGGAAGTGCGTTAGGCTCTGCTGTTTGGTTCTGGGCTGTGCTCGGCTACACGGCCTGCTGGCTGTGTTTTGCTTTGTGTTAGCTGTTCTAGCTCGGAAACTACCTGATAATTTCAACGAAGCCAAGATGATAACCTTCAGCATGTTGATATTCTGTGCCGTTGGATCACCTTCATCCAGCTTATGTCAGCTCTCTGGAAAATTTACTGTGGCTGTGGAGATATTTGCCATTTGGCCTCCAGCTTGGACTGATACTGTGTATATTTGCTCAAAGTGTTTCATAATTTGTTTAACCAGAGAAAAACACTAAAGAATTTTCTTATGAACAAAAACTAAACCCACATTATCAATGACTTGAAACACAATTACTTTTAAGCAGAGGTGATGGCAACTCTCACTTTAATTTTAAAAAGTTCTATTATTGAATATTAACATTAATTTTAGTAAATTAAGACATTGCATATGATTACACTAGATTGACATGATGTGGTTTGTATATGTTAAAAAAGAAGAAGCAAGGAACACATGTAGAAACAAGCAAGTTTTGCTGTAAGCATAAAACACTATTTGAAGTTTGGTGTGATTTAACTCTGATTTAAATTTTAAAATATTTATGTATTTTTAGTCGGTGACTGTAAACATTTGGTTTCCACTGTATTTCCTATCTGTGATAGTGGCAGAATAACTTCCGGTTCAAAAGTCAACTACACTGTTATCCAGTCAGTGACAGTCCATATTTTTCACTGTACCTACTTCTTCTTGTTGGTATAAGAATTCATTAGTTAGCTTAAAGTTGCAGTAGGGAGTTTTGAGAAAACGGCTCATTCAGGTCACTGCAAGGGGATAATAAAATATTTTTATAAAATGAAAATATGTATTTTCATTTTTTTAAAAAACATACCTTCCGCATACCTGCATTAGTTTAACTTGTCTGTGACATTACCTTGTTGTGTGATTTAAAATAGCTTTAATTCACACTGCAGTGTCAAACTTGAGCCATTATTTTTTTAGTTTTAGCTAACCACTTCCTCTAGCTGACTCAAGTACTTCCTGTTTGCCAATGTCGGTAATACTGACATTAATCCAAAGGTATTACAGAGTTGCCCCAAAACTAGTTTAATGCAAGTTAAATTATTTGACACAATTAAGAGCAAGAGTGAAGAAATGAAGTCATGTAGAGAGTACGAGACATACTATGTCACTAAAACAAAAACAAAAATCAGCCCAACCAAAGCGGATTCAGTCAGTTGAAGACGTTGCTTTTGAACCAGTTCAGTTAAAAGAAATAATAATTCTTGAATTTTATCAAAGATGACTGGTGATGTCATGCGTTTTTCCGACAATCACCTGATCTGTTGTGCGCCGTTTAAAGGCCAATAAAAACACACTTGCTCCCCACACACGCTCGGAGAATGGAGATTGGCCTGAGATTAGCAGGGAGTTTGTTCAATTTATTAATCGTAGTTGTTGGCGGCTCCTTTAATGATGACGTGGAACGAACGATTCCGACACCAGACGCTCTGAACCGCGCTGGTGTCAGAGCCGAGGCTCCATTGGTGAAATGTGTCCTGCAGGGTTCTGCCCGTCTGCCTGCCTTTTCCATGGATGGGGACTTTGTGATTGGAGGGGCTTTTTTTATTCACTACCAAATGCACACACTGGTAAACAACTACATCACAAAGCCCGAGCTGCCGAGATGCACAGGAAGGTTAGTAAGAGGAAGAAATGTTGCAAATTATGTGTAATTTAGCTATGATCTCCAAAGAAAATATATTTTTACAGTTGCATAGATTTAGCTATAGATTTATTGATAATAATCTTAATGTGTGCTCAGCTTCATTCAAGTAAAATGTTAAAATCTCATAGGTACTCTGTTATCAAATTGTTAATAATCCTATTTATTTTTTCCACATCTTGCTCATATTGTTTTTCAGCTTTTTTATTTTTATTTTTTATGAATACTTTTATGTTGGAGTTAACATTGCATTCTGTGCAGCTTTAATGCCCGGGATCTGCGCTTCTCTCGCACAATGATCTTTGCAATTGAGGAGATAAACAACAGCACAGAGCTGCTGCCTGGCATCAGACTGGGTTATCAGATCTATGACACATGCTCCTCTGTGCCAGTAGCCGTGCATGTGGCATTTCAGCTGTCAAACGGTCAGGAACCTGTGTTTTATAAAGGAAATAGCTGTTCTCAGCCTGGAGTGATGGTGGCTGCTGTGGGAGACTCTGGATCCACTCCGTCCATCAGCATGTCACGCATCTTGGGGTCTTTCAACATCCCTCTGGTAGGAAAAAGCAAATTCATTGCAAACAGAAACTCTAATATACATATCTATCACATCTTTTTCTTGATCTTTTCTCCTGCAGGTGAGCCACTTTGCCACCTGTGCCTGCCTGTCTGATAAACACGAGTACCCGACTTTTTTCAGAACGATTCCCAGTGATTATTACCAAGCCGCTGCAATGGCCAAACTGGTGAAACACTTTGGCTGGACCTGGATCGGAGCTGTCCATTCGGACTCAGATTACGGAAATTACGGCATTGCAACCTTTCTTGAGACGGCACGCAGAGAAGGGATCTGTGTGGAGTACATCGAGTCCTTCGACTGGACCCACCCACAGAGCAAAATCCGAAGAGTCGCCGACGTTATCCGGAGGTTTTTTTTGTGTCACTCGCTTATGTCATACGTGTTTGTATACATATGCCTCAGCAAATGAAAAATAATATGACTGGATTTCTGTTTCTTCAGGTCAACAGCAACAGTAGTTGTGGCATTTGCGGCTCCTGGAGACATGAAAATCCTCTTTGAAGAGCTGGCATGGCAGCCAGGTCCACCTCGGCAGTGGATCGGAAGCGAGGCCTGGATAACTGACCCAGGTCTGATGAGCTTCAGTTTCTGCACAGGTGCCATTGGTGTGGCCATTCAGAAATCTGTTGTCCCAGGTTTGAGAGACTTCCTTTTAAATCTGTCTCCCTCTGAAGTTTCTGCGTCCTCAGTTCTGACTGAGTTCTGGGAGGATGCATTCAACTGCAGCCTGACAAAAGGTGAGAAAGTTTCTCCCTCAGTTTGTTTTCGGTGTAATCACACATACTAGTAACTTCATGCATTACATTAAACAAAACAATTGTTTTCACTGATGATACTTGATACATAATTGGTAAGAAATGTTTTCCAGGTATTTTTCAGGATGTAAATCACTCCTTCTGCTGTTATTAAATGTGCCAGTTTCATGTTTCTTTATTTTATTTGAAATACTCCCAGAAAAATCTGTTTGCAAAAAACACTTCCAAACTTTTTATTTATTGTGTACGAAACATAATTTTCAAATTAATCAAGTACAATGGTGAATTGTTTTTATAGTCTAAATAGTTGTCAATCATAAATTTAAGCAGTGATATAAAACTGTCAAATTGTTTGTGAAACTTAAGATAAGGTGTACTCTGAACCACAGAGTTACTAATTTCATGTTAACCCCATAATATTGTAATTTTTGTGAAAGTTTGCCTGTTTAGTTTTGAAAAGAAAACTCAAAGTTGTATAATAGTTAGCATGCTACAACCTGAGACTAAATCTAAGTTAGCATGATCGTTTGACCAATTTCACATTGTCTCTTTACATAATTTTTTTCTTACTAATTTATTTATCCTCAGCTTCTAAACTGAACAAGAGAGTGTGTGATGGAACTGAAGATCTTAAATCCCTAAAAAGTCCGTACACTGAAACATCTCAGTTAAGAGTTTCTAACATGGTGTACAAGGCTGTTTATGCAATAGCTCATGCTATTCACAATGCAATATGTCAGGAAACTAATGCAACCACACACTGTGATAAATACATCAGACTGGAGCCCCAACAGGTCAGCTTGAATACTAAGTGAATGCCAGAGTTTTAAATCAGTTGTAAATGCCTTTTTTTAATCAATTTTTAACCTAGCTACTAATTTCTTACTCTCTCATTTTTCTTGTTTCATAGGTTTTAACTGAACTAAAAAAAGTAAACTTTTCTCAAAATGGCTATCATGTGCTATTTGATATTAATGGGGATCCCATAGCTTTTTATGAGCTGGTAAACTGGCAAAAGAGTGAGAGTGGAGTTACTGAACTGGTAACAGTGGGATATTATGATGCATCACTGCCAATGGGGGAACAGTTTCGTATCAACAGGAACCTAACCTGGCTGGAAGATGGCGCACAAGTACTTATCAAATGAAAACGTTGTGAACTAGTTAGATAAGAATTTTGCATAATAATTGTTTAAATGTTGCCTCTGTCTCTCTTCCAGGTTCCAGTCTCAGTTTGCTCAGAGAGTTGTCCTCCAGGAACTCATAAAGTGTTGCAGAAAGGAAAACCAACCTGCTGCTATGACTGTATACCATGTCCTGAAGGAGAGATCAGTAATATGACAGGTAGGTTTATTTTCTATGTAAATCACTTCATCAGAATAAGAACTGTTGTAATGGCTGATTTTTTTTATTTTTTTGTAGATGCTCCAAATTGTTTCCTGTGTCCCAGGGAGTTCTGGCCTAATGCAGAGAAGAATGATTGTTTTCCCAAACCTGTTGAATTTCTTTCCTTCGATGAAATCCTGTCAATCATCCTGGCTGGATTTTCTGTTGGTGGAGCTTTTCTGGCCATTATTACAGGAATGCTTTTCTTCCATCACAGAACAACTCCAATTGTCAGAGCCAACAACTCTGAGCTGAGCTTCCTGTTACTCTTCTCTCTGACTCTGTGTTTCTTATGTTCACTAACTTTCATTGGAGCCCCCTCTGAGTGGTCCTGCATGCTGCGGCACACAGCGTTTGGCATCACTTTGTTCTCTGTATCTCATGTGTTCTTGGGAAAACTATAGTGGTTCTAATGGCCTTTAAAGCTACACTTCCTGGTAGTAATGCTATGAAATGGTTTGGTCCTGTACAACAAAGAATGACTGTAGTGTCAATCACCTTCATTCAAGTTATAATATGTATCATATGGTTGGTTGTGAGTCCTCCCTTCCCATGAAAAATCTGACCACCTACAAGGAGAAGATCATCCTGGAATGTGCGTTAGGCTCTGCTGTTGGTTTCTGGGCTGTGCTCGGCTACATCGGCCTGCTGGCTGTGTTTTGCTTTGTGTTAGCTGTTCTAGCTCGGAAACTACCTGATAATTTCAACGAAGCCAAGATGATAACCTTCAGCATGTTGATATTCTGTGCCGTCTGGATCACCTTCATCCCAGCTTATGTCAGCTCTCCTGGAAAATTTACTGTGGCTGTGGAGATATTTGCTATTCTGGCCTCCAGTTTTGGACTGATACTGTGTATATTTGCTCCAAAATGTTTCATCATTTTGATTCAACCAGAGAAGAACACTAAGAAATATTTAATGAACAAAAAATAGTATATCATGAGGCGATTGAAATCAAAATGTACAGTAAGCAATGTTAAGGCAGCTGCTAAACATTTGATCCATCCAGCTTTGTTTCATTTTACAAAGATTTAAAGTATCATAAATATCAGCTGCATGAGAGATTTTGTTGTGTTGTCATGTTTTAAAAATAAATTATGCAATAAATTGTAAAAAAACAGTAATTTTGTGGGGGTAAATTCTCACCTGAATATGGTACTTAATTATTATGAACAGCTAAATTTAAAGATTAAAAACATCCTGAAATATGTTACTTATTTTCATGGCTAATGTCCAACTCGTTAGCCTGACTACAGGATAAATCATACTGATTCAATAACAGGATGATTCATGGATGATCAGTGATAGAGTGTTTGAATAAAATGCTGCATGACTTCGAAAAAAATATTTTAACGAATAAACTAACTATAAAAGTAATGTGATGTACACTTTGATGCTTTGTTTGTAATGGTTTTGTTTTCTTTATTGAAGAATATTGAAGAGCAAAATCTTGTCTCCGTTTAGGCTGGCTTGTAAATATTAAAGCAGTTAAAGAAAATACATAATATTGCATAAAAGTCCAAGCAAAATGCACATTTTAAAGGGCTAGGATTAGAACACTTAATTGGACCAATTAAAAACAGACATCTTAAACTCAAATGTCAAACTTCTGAAAAGTATTTATATCTTAATTCACTCAACACTTGGTAGGACCTCCTCTGGTATGAATTACTTCAATAATGCGTCAAGGCATGGTAGATCATGGTAGGTGGCGCTGCATAAGTCCAATGAAAACCCAGATTTCTTGGAGGTCATCCTCCTCTGGTGTCTCAGCTTCCTGGTTGACAGTTCAGAGATTTTCTAAGGGGTTCAGGTCAGGTGGAGTTTGCTGGAACAGGAACACCACGGTCAATGAAGCAGCTTTGGGTGCGATTGGCAGTGTTAGCAGGTCCTAAATCCTGCTGGCAACTAAAATCTATTCACCCTCCTCATCAATAACTGTGTCATGATCAACTGTGCCAAAAGCCAGTCTGAGTTCCAGTTCCAGCTGCACAGAGGTTTCATATGCAATCTTCTCAAGACATATGTTGCCTTAAACCTTAAACTTTGCCATCTCACTGTGGCACTTTAGTTAAAAATGTAACACAAGGTCCTTACGCTTCACAAATTTACACACACTGAACATACATTGCACAATACATTGCTGTTTGTGGCTATAATCTAGCAAATTTCAAGTTCTAAAGACTTGTGTGTATCAGTTTACGTCAAGACAATCACCTGATGTGTCAGTGACTTGAAACGACCAATAAAAACTCGACTTCCAAGACGACAAACACTTGAAGCATGGAGGTCGGCCTGAGGTTTGCAGTGTGTTTATTTGAACTGCTACCAGCTGTTGTGTTGGGTGTGTCTCTGAATGATGTACAACCAACAACCCAGCCAATGCATCCTCTAACTGGTGCCGGTGTGAAGTCGTCATTGGTGAAATGCTCCTTGCAGGGCTCCCCTCGTCTGCCTGCGTTCTCCACTGAGGGAGACTTTGTGATTGGAGGAGCTTTTGTGGTTCACTACCAAACGAACGCAGTGGTTAACAACTACACCACCAAGCCTGGGGTGGCGACATGCACAGGGAGGTTAGCAAGCAAAATTAGACATTGTTGAAATGGTTATTGTAATTTTTTTCTGTGTTATTTAACTTGTTTTAAATTTATAAAAAAAAAAAAGTCCTATAAACAAACTTGTCGTCTTAGTTGTATGACATCTAAGACGACAGGGAAGGGTTTCACGACAATTTAGTGTGAAGTTACTTTTAAATTTTTTTGGGGGGAAATTTACCATGAATGTGAAAAAGTATTACAAAAGTTTAGGTTCAAATCTGCATGAGTTTATTATATTTTCTCATTTTATGTGTCAAAGCTCCGTTAATCAAAGTTTTGATCTATTTCAACATCAGCATCTGTCTCAGCATAGATTGTGTTACTTGGATTATTATGTTTATAGTGTTTTTTTTTGTCTTTTTTGGTATTTTAATATGAAATTCACTAAATGCTCACCTGATTTATTCTGTGCAGCTTCAGTGCCCAGAATCTCCGCTTTGCTCGCACAATGATCTTTGCAATTGAGGAGATAAACAACAGCACTGAGCTGCTGCCGGGTGTCAGACTGGGTTATCAGATCTATGATACATGCTCCTCTGTGCCTGTTGCCACGCATGTTGCATTTCAAATATCAAATGGTCAGGACCCCGTGTTTTATGAAGACGGTAACTGCTCTCAGTCTGGAGTGGTGGTGGCTGCTGTCGGAGACTCTGGATCCACTCCGTCCATCAGCATCTCACGCATCCTGGGGCCTTTCAACATCCCTCTGGTAAAAGGTCGAAATCCATTGCAACGGAAATACTAATATGTGCCTGTGCTGAACTACATCATTTTGTTTGTGTTGCTTTAGGTGAGCCACTTTGCCACTTGTGCCTGCCTGTCAGACAAAAAGCAGTTCCCGACATTTTTCAGAACAATCCCCAGTGACCATTACCAAGCGGATGCGCTGGCCAAGCTGGTGAAAAACTTTGGTTGGACGTGGATAGGAGCTGTCCACTCGAACTCTGAATATGGTAACAACGGTATGGCCTCTTTTCTTGGGACGGCACTCAGAGAGGGGATCTGTGTGGAGTACATCAAATCCTTCTATCGGACCGATCCAAGGAACAAAATCAGGACAGTAGCTGATGCTATTCGCAGGTTTCTATATCTCTTGTTTTTCTTAGGTGCCCTTAAAAATAGTACAGGAAATGAAATGTGATGTGTCTATTTGTGTGATATATGTACAAAGTGGGCACAGCAAAACACTTGACTAGTATTACAGCTCCATGTCTTAACAAGGGGTTATACAAATGCACAGTTTAAAACATTGTACAGATTACGTTATTTTGAGTGAAGACATTTTTATCTCTCTTCAGGTCAACAGCAAAAGTTGTTGTTGCTTTTGTAGCGGCTGGTGATATGAAGATTTTGCTGGAGGAACTGGCCCTGGATCCTCCTCCACCTCGTCAGTGGATCGGAAGTGAAGGCTGGACAACTGACCAAAACTTGATGAGCTTCAGTTTCTGTGCAGGAGCCATCGGTGTGGCCATCCAGCAATCTGTCATCCCAGGTCTGAGAAACTTCCTGCTGGATCTCTCTCCCTCTGAAGTGGCTTCCTCTCCGCTGCTGGCTGAGTTCTGGCAGGATGCGTTCAACTGCAGCCTGACAAAAAGTGAGAAAATTTACTCTTTTTATTTTTTCTCTCTTCCTTTGTTAGCAAAATAAATAAATAAAATTACTGATTCGATAAATGCAATAATTTGTCGTTAACATTATAATTAATTTGTTAGGACCAAAATGTTATGTTTAGTATTCTTAATGTCACCATTAATGAGTCACAGTAACATTATGGTAATAAATGTGTACAGTGTTTATAGCAGAAACATGTTTTGGAAATTTGTGACTAAAGTGAGTAACACATTTCTTTAAAAAATTTTTTGTTCAAACTAACGATGGGCTCTTCTGCCTCAGTCAACAAAAAGAAGAAAAACTTTAGATTTGATTCAGATTTTTACTCTAAAGATTTTTAAAGATTGAAGAGTAAAAGAAAGTCGGTATACAAGCAGCAACCAGAAGCTGTTCATGTTTTACTCTGAAAGATGTTTTTAATGTCAGTTATATTGATGGATTATGGGTTGTTATTGACCCATAACAATATATTTTATATTAACTGTAGCATTATCCATACATATCTCCAAATGACCATCATAAATCTAGAAATATGTTGTTTGTTTGAAAGTTTCTCTGTTAAGGTTGTCTGTGAGTTAGACTGTATTGCAGCAGGGATGTTTTTCTTTGACAGGTGTCAATAAGAAAACATGTGACGGAACAGAAGATATTAAAACTCTTAAAAGCCCGTACACTGAAACATCTCAGCTAAGAGTTTCTAACATGGTTTATAAGGCTGCATATGCAATAGCCCATGCTATTCACAAGGCAGTGTGTCAGAAACAGGTGGAACCACTGAGTGTGACAAACACATGCGTTTAGAGCCCAAACAGGTCAGTTCAAATAAAAAGTAGATATGTAGGTTAATTTTCTAATTGTAAAATATTGGTATACTGAAGAAAATCATTTCACTGGTCGTTGATTTCTATTTTTGTCAGGTTTTTACTGAACTAAAGAAAGTTAACTTTTCCCAGAACGGATATCATGTTTCATTTGATGCTAATGGGGATCCTGTGGCTTTTTATGAAATGGTGAACTGGCAGAAAAGTGAGAAAGGAGTTATTGAGCCGGTAACAGTGGGGTATTATGATGCATCACTGCCTATAGGACAAGAGTTTCGTATCAACAGGAACTTAACCTGGATGCATGGAAAAAAACAAGTAATACATTTAATGCCAGCAGTTTATGCACAGAGGGTAAAAGTCAGTTACAAAAGAGTTAAGATATTTTTCCCCTTTTACATGTTGACAGGTTCCAGTGTCAGTTTGCTCAGAGAGTTGTCCTCCAGGAACTCGTAAAGTGTTGCAGAAAGGAAAACCAATCTGCTGCTATGACTGTATACCATGTCCTGAAGGAGAGATCAGTAATATGACAGGTATGATTACTTTCTGTATTTTTCTGGACATTTCCAAACGACAGAAGATTAACAGATGTTTCTGGTTTGTTTTTAGATTCCCCTGATTGCTTCCCTTGTCCCAGAGAGTTCTGGCCAAATGCAGAGAGAGATGCTTGTTTCCCCAAACCTGTGGAGTTTCTGTCCTATGAGGAAATCCTGTCAATCATCCTGGCTGTAGTTTCCATCAGTGGAGCCTGTCTGGCCATTGGTACAGCACTGATTTTCTTCCATCACAGAACAACTCCAATTGTCAGAGCCAACAACTCAGAGCTGAGCTTCCTGCTGCTCTTCTCTCTGACTCTGTGTTTCTTATGTTCACTAACTTTCATTGGAGCCCCTCTGAGTGGTCCTGCATGCTGCGGCACACAGCGTTTGGCATCACATTTGTTCTCTGTATCTCCTGTGTTCTTGGGAAAACTATAGTGGTTCTAATGGCCTTTAAAGCTACACTTCCTGGCAGTAATGCTATGAAATGGTTTGGTCCTCCACAGCAAAGGATGACTGTAGTATCTTTTACATTTATTCAGGTTATAATATGTATCATATGGTTGGTTGTGAGTCCTCCCTTCCCAGTGAAAAATCTGACCACCTACAAGGAGAAGATCATCCTGGAATGTGCGTTAGGCTCTGCTGTTGGTTTCTGGGTTGTGCTCGGCTACATCGGCCTGCTGGCTGTGTTTTGCTTTGTGTTAGCTGTTCTAGCTCGGAAACTACCTGATAATTTCAACGAAGCCAAGATGATAACCTTCAGCATGTTGATATTCTGTGCCGTCTGGATCACCTTCATCCCAGCTTATGTCAGCTCTCCTGGAAAATTTACTGTGGCTGTGGAGATATTTGCCATTCTGGCCTCCAGCTTTGGACTGATACTGTGTATATTTGCTCCAAAGTGTTTCATCATTTTGTTTCAACCAGAGAAAAACACTAAGAAATTTCTTATGAACAAAAACTAAACCCACATTATCAAAGACTGAAAACACAATTACTTTTTAAGCAGAGGTGATGGCAACTCTCACTTTAATTTTAAAAAGTTTATTATTGGAATACTTAACATAATTTTAGTAAATTAAGACATTGCATATGATTACACTAGATTGACATGATGTGGTTTGTATATGTTAAAAAAGAAGAAGCAAGGAACACATGTAGAAACAAGCAAGTTTTGCTGTAAGCATAAAACACTATTTGAAGTTTGGTGTGATTTAACTCTGATTTAAATTTTAAAATATTTATGTATTTTTAGTCGGTGACTGTAAACATTTGGTTTCCACTGTATTTCCTATCTGTGATAGTGGCAGAATAACTTCCGGTTCAAAAGTCAACTACACTGTTATCCAGTCAGTGACAGTCCATATTTTTCACTGTACCTACTTCTTCTTGTTGGTATAAGAATTCATTAGTTAGCTTAAAGTTGCAGTAGGGAGTTTTGAGAAAACGGCTCATTCAGGTCACTGCAAGGGGATAATAAAATATTTTTATAAAATGAAAATATGTATTTTCATTTTTTTAAAAAACATACCTTCCGCATACCTGCATTAGTTTAACTTGTCTGTGACATTACCTTGTTGTGTGATTTAAAATAGCTTTAATTCACACTGCAGTGTCAAACTTGAGCCATTATTTTTTTAGTTTTAGCTAACCACTTCCTCTAGCTGACTCAAGTACTTCCTGTTTGCCAATGTCGGTAATACTGACATTAATCCAAAGGTATTACAGAGTTGCCCCAAAACTAGTTTAATGCAAGTTAAATTATTTGACACAATTAAGAGCAAAAGTGAAGAAATGAAGTCATGTAGAGAGTACGAGACATACTATGTCACTAAAACAAAAACAAAAATCAGCCCAACCAAAGCGGATTCAGTCAGTTGAAGACGTTGCTTTTGAACCAGTTCAGTTAAAAGAAATAATAATTCTTGAATTTTATCAAAGATGACTGGTGATGTCATGCGTTTTTTCCGACAATCACCTGATCTGTTGTGCGCCGTTTAAAGGCCAATAAAAACACACTTGCTCCCCACACACGCTCGGAGAATGGAGATTGGCCTGAGATTAGCAGGGAGTTTGTTCAATTTATTAATCGTAGTTGTTGGCGGCTCCTTTAATGATGACGTGGAACGAACGATTCCGACACCAGACGCTCTGAACCGCGCTGGTGTCAGAGCCGAGGCTCCATTGGTGAAATGTGTCCTGCAGGGTTCTGCCCGTCTGCCTGCCTTTTCCATGGATGGGGACTTTGTGATTGGAGGGGCTTTTTTTATTCACTACCAAATGCACACACTGGTAAACAACTACATCACAAAGCCCGAGCTGCCGAGATGCACAGGAAGGTTAGTAAGAGGAAGAAATGTTGCAAATTATGTGTAATTTAGCTATGATCTCCAAAGAAAATATATTTTTACAGTTGCATAGATTTAGCTATAGATTTATTGATAATAATCTTAATGTGTGCTCAGCTTCATTCAAGTAAAATGTTAAAATCTCATAGGTACTCTGTTATCAAATTGTTAATAATCCTATTTATTTTTTTCCACATCTTGCTCATATTGTTTTTCAGCTTTTTTTATTTTTATTTTTTATGAATACTTTTATGTTGGAGTTAACATTGCATTCTGTGCAGCTTTAATGCCCGGAATCTGCGCTTCTCTCGCACAATGATCTTTGCAATTGAGGAGATAAACAACAGCACAGAGCTGCTGCCTGGCATCAGACTGGGTTATCAGATCTATGACACATGCTCCTCTGTGCCAGTAGCCGTGCATGTGGCATTTCAGCTGTCAAACGGTCAGGAACCTGTGTTTTATAAAGGAAATAGCTGTTCTCAGCCTGGAGTGATGGTGGCTGCTGTGGGAGACTCTGGATCCACTCCGTCCATCAGCATGTCACGCATCTTGGGGTCTTTCAACATCCCTCTGGTAGGAAAAAGCAAATTCATTGCAAACAGAAACTCTAATATACATATCTATCACATCTTTTTCTTGATCTTTTCTCCTGCAGGTGAGCCACTTTGCCACCTGTGCCTGCCTGTCTGATAAACACGAGTACCCGACTTTTTTCAGAACGATTCCCAGTGATTATTACCAAGCCGCTGCAATGGCCAAACTGGTGAAACACTTTGGCTGGACCTGGATCGGAGCTGTCCATTCGGACTCAGATTACGGAAATTACGGCATTGCAACCTTTCTTGAGACGGCACGCAGAGAAGGGATCTGTGTGGAGTACATCGAGTCCTTCGACTGGACCCACCCACAGAGCAAAATCCGAAGAGTCGCCGACGTTATCCGGAGGTTTTTTTTGTGTCACTCGCTTATGTCATACGTGTTTGTATACATATGCCTCAGCAAATGAAAAATAATATGACTGGATTTCTGTTTCTTCAGGTCAACAGCAACAGTAGTTGTGGCATTTGCGGCTCCTGGAGACATGAAAATCCTCTTTGAAGAGCTGGCATGGCAGCCAGGTCCACCTCGGCAGTGGATCGGAAGCGAGGCCTGGATAACTGACCCAGGTCTGATGAGCTTCAGTTTCTGCACAGGTGCCATTGGTGTGGCCATTCAGAAATCTGTTGTCCCAGGTTTGAGAGACTTCCTTTTAAATCTGTCTCCCTCTGAAGTTTCTGCGTCCTCAGTTCTGACTGAGTTCTGGGAGGATGCATTCAACTGCAGCCTGACAAAAGGTGAGAAAGTTTCTCCCTCAGTTTGTTTTCGGTGTAATCACACATACTAGTAACTTCATGCATTACATTAAACAAAACAATTGTTTTCACTGATGATACTTGATACATAATTGGTAAGAAATGTTTTCCAGGTATTTTTCAGGATGTAAATCACTCCTTCTGCTGTTATTAAATGTGCCAGTTTCATGTTTCTTTATTTTATTTGAAATACTCCCAGAAAAATCTGTTTGCAAAAAACACTTCCAAACTTTTTATTTATTGTGTACGAAACATAATTTTCAAATTAATCAAGTACAATGGTGAATTGTTTTTATAGTCTAAATAGTTGTCAATCATAAATTTAAGCAGTGATATAAAACTGTCAAATTGTTTGTGAAACTTAAGATAAGGTGTACTCTGAACCACAGAGTTACTAATTTCATGTTAACCCCATAATATTGTAATTTTTGTGAAAGTTTGCCTGTTTAGTTTTGAAAAGAAAACTCAAAGTTGTATAATAGTTAGCATGCTACAACCTGAGACTAAATCTAAGTTAGCATGATCGTTTGACCAATTTCACATTGTCTCTTTACATAATTTTTTTCTTACTAATTTATTTATCCTCAGCTTCTAAACTGAACAAGAGAGTGTGTGATGGAACTGAAGATCTTAAATCCCTAAAAAGCCCGTACACTGAAACATCTCAGTTAAGAGTTTCTAACATGGTGTACAAGGCTGTTTATGCAATAGCTCATGCTATTCACAATGCAATATGTCAGGAAACTAATGCAACCACACACTGTGATAAATACATCAGACTGGAGCCCCAACAGGTCAGCTTGAATAATAAGTGAATGCCAGAGTTTTAAATCAGTTGTAAATGCCTTTTTTTAATCAATTTTTAACCTAGCTACTAATTTCTTACTCTCTCATTTTTCTTGTTTCATAGGTTTTAACTGAACTAAAAAAAGTAAACTTTTCTCAAAATGGCTATCATGTGCTATTTGATATTAATGGGGATCCCATAGCTTTTTATGAGCTGGTAAACTGGCAAAAGAGTGAGAGTGGAGTTACTGAACTGGTAACAGTGGGATATTATGATGCATCACTGCCAATGGGGGAACAGTTTCGTATCAACAGGAACCTAACCTGGCTGGAAGATGGCGCACAAGTACTTATCAAATGAAAACGTTGTGAACTAGTTAGATAAGAATTTTGCATAATAATTGTTTAAATGTTGCCTCTGTCTCTCTTCCAGGTTCCAGTCTCAGTTTGCTCAGAGAGTTGTCCTCCAGGAACTCATAAAGTGTTGCAGAAAGGAAAACCAACCTGCTGCTATGACTGTATACCATGTCCTGAAGGAGAGATCAGTAATATGACAGGTAGGTTTATTTTCTATGTAAATCACTTCATCAGAATAAGAACTGTTGTAATGGCTGATTTTTTTTATTTTTTTGTAGATGCTCCAAATTGTTTCCTGTGTCCCAGGGAGTTCTGGCCTAATGCAGAGAAGAATGATTGTTTTCCCAAACCTGTTGAATTTCTTTCCTTCGATGAAATCCTGTCAATCATCCTGGCTGGATTTTCTGTTGGTGGAGCTTTTCTGGCCATTATTACAGGAATGCTTTTCTTCCATCACAGAACAACTCCAATTGTCAGAGCCAACAACTCTGAGCTGAGCTTCCTGTTACTCTTCTCTCTGACTCTGTGTTTCTTATGTTCACTAACTTTCATTGGAGCCCCCTCTGAGTGGTCCTGCATGCTGCGGCACACAGCGTTTGGCATCACATTTGTTCTCTGTATCTCCTGTGTTCTTGGAAAAACTATAGTGGTTCTAATGGCCTTTAAAGCTACACTTCCTGGGAGTAATGCTATGAAATGGTTTGGTCCTCCACAGCAAAGGTTGACTGTAGTATCTTTTACATTTATTCAGGTTATAATATGTATCATATGGTTGGTTGTGAGTCCTCCCTTCCCAGTGAAAAATCTGACCACCTACAAGGAGAAGATCATCCTGGAATGTGCGTTAGGCTCTGCTGTTGGTTTCTGGGCTGTGCTCGGCTACATCGGCCTGCTGGCTGTGTTTTGCTTTGTGTTAGCTGTTCTAGCTCGGAAACTACCTGATAATTTCAACGAAGCCAAGATGATAACCTTCAGCATGTTGATATTCTGTGCCGTCTGGATCACCTTCATCCCAGCTTATGTCAGCTCTCCTGGAAAATTTACTGTGGCTATGGAGATATTTGCCATTCTGGCCTCCAGCTTTGGACTGATACTGTGTATATTTGCTCCAAAGTGTTTTATCATTTTACTTCAGCCAGAGAAAAACACCAAGAAGCATTTGATGAACAAAAACTGACTGGAAAATCAGCAGAAGAGTAGCCATCAAACTACAGAATAAATATTTCACTGATAAAATTGCTAAACCTAAAAAACTCAAAATAATCTGTAACTTTATTATCACAATATACATTTGGGGTTTTAGCTTAACTGTGTATATTTTCTACTGGTCTCCTTCCATTATATGTATCTTTACGTTTTGTTTCAAAAATAAAATCTAAATGTGACATGAATGAATATAAAAAATGAATATTCTTTTTTAATCCCCAGAAGGGAAATTCACATTTCTTTCGAAAACAAACACATCAGTCATGGGTAGACAGGAGCCTGAGGTTGTAGGGTGCCACCCTTTAGTTAAAAGAGAACTAAAATTTAACTAACTGAAATGTTAGGTTAGATTTGGGAATAAATTCATATCTCCACCACTGTGCCTTATTAGACACTACGCATGACAGCAAGACAACATATGGATGGGGCTCCAGCGAAGGCAATGAGCGTAAAAACCAGGACAGAAGAAAAAAGCGTCTGCCTTCCCGAGAGCAGGAAGAAGAAAAGCACTACGATATTTTGTGACAATATAAATTGTCATTTTCATCAGCTTGATTTATTTATTTATTTTTCAAATATTACCTAATTGAAACCATTGGTATGTGGCAACTGAATAAAGACATACATTTTGTTCTCACTCTCACAGGTTAAATTAGACCATTTTTTAAATAATTTTTTTTTTATTTAAATTTTTTTTTTAGGTATATAAGCATGGACGGCCAAAGGCAAATGCGAGTTAAGTGGCTGATTAGGGATTCAAAATAACATTGAATAATACAAAATAAACACTATAACACATTGAAAAACAATGTTAACGCTATAAAATGAACCTTTCTATCGTGGAATCACCCATGGAGGGATTTCTTTATTTAAATGGATTCATTTTTCAGAGAGATACAAAGTGAGGGTATCGTGATTTTAGTATGTTTACAAGAGAGATTTTCTGTTGTTCTTTCATGTTAGCGTTGTTGAGGAAAACCAAATTAACTATTAAAAAACAACTAGGCTCGGGCTTTTCCTCCTGGTCCCAGGCTCTTTCTTGTATCCGAAACCGGAGCCGCAGCCGTGTGGCGCAAAACAGAGACGCACGCTACGTGTTGACGTCACAGGAGCTCAGAGTTTAATCCAATCAGTGGACAGTATAACACAAGACAGAAAAATTACAGAAAACACAGTCACACATTAGTCACCTGAGAGAATAAGACAGACAGAGGAAAAACGAAGACGTCTTCGGAGAAAGAGCCAGCCCAAAAGGAGCTAAAAAATTGGCTATTTCTGGCTCATTTTCCTTGTGCAAGAGGTTTTATACTAGTAGGTGTGTTCTATTCAAATAAGGTGCAACACCTCTCGACCAACCAAAAGCTGTCTCTGACCCTTTTCAAATTCAGAAAATCCCTAGAGTTCCTTCAAAAACAAAAACGTGGCTTCTCCTTTGTTTTAAATAAGTTAGAAGCAGGATGTCTCCGATCCCCTGTTGGTTTATGGCTTTTTCACAAATTGCTGTGAAACAGCTGGAACTTCCACTGGTGATATCCTGACATAAAAAACTAATTTAAAACCTTATACGACAATTCACTCTAGACCAAAAAGTAAAGGTCAATAAGCCAAAATAAGTTTCTAATTCCAAAACTATTATTAGACTATTTTCAATTAAATCAGGTTACATTTTACAACTAGCATATTTTAAATACATTTTCTTAACAGCGTCCAGCCGTTAAACGGAAATAAAACACTTTTTAATATAAATTACTGCTTAACATGATCACAGAAATGCCAAAAATACCAGACAAAGTGAACCTCAGCAACGCCATCAGCCGGTGTAACTCTGAACTGATGCGCCGGTGTTGGCAGGCATGAGTTTCTGGGCATAACCCCTGACCCCTTTTCCGTAGACCGGGTCGTTTCTCAAGCCCGTGAAAGAATAAGCTTGAAAGGTTGCAGACCTTGAACTCGGACACTCCTCTAGTGGTCTGGAACACTTATTTTTATATATTTTTTACAAATCTTTTTTTGTTTGCTACGGCTCCGTCTTTATTGTATTTGTTTTTCTCGTGTTTGCTGCGCGTTTGCACCTGTCGGTCACCGCAGTATTGTAACGATTCTGTATTTTAGTTCTGCTGGGGTCCACATGGTTATGTGTATTTGCTATAAGTTGCATTGTGATCACCGTTATTTGTAGAGTGTTATGAGGTTCCCCTGTCTGACTGCTGACTTCCACTCACATGCAGGGGCGGATCTCAAAAAATATTTATGGGGTGGCAAGAGGGTGGCAGGGACTTTTTTAGGGGTGGCAATATATATATCAGTGACGTGGCAATATATATATCAGTGACGTGCGGTCAGGGGAGGTCACCTGCCTCCATGATGACAGGTGAGGCCTAAGAGCTCCTTTTATTTCTAATAAACCCTGTTGGCGGTGCTACATCTGCAGTGTATTGGCGTCATTACAGTATTTACTTACAGTACACCCCTTTAAAAGGTAATTACAGGATTAAAAAGGTAAATGTCCAGTAAAATACTGGTATCTACAGAGGCCATCTTTTTTTCTACCGTTTTTTTCCTGAAAGAATGGTAAAAAAAATAAAAATAAAAACCTGGCGTCTGTAGCTACCAGTATTTTTTCTATCGTTCTTTCAGAAAAAACGGTAGATTATCGTTCTTTTCGAAAGAACGGTAATCTACTGTCAGGATTAATTACGTACAGCTACTGTGGATTTACAGTAAACGTCTGGCGTCTATAGCTGCCAGTATACTACTGTAAATTTACAGGATTATTTCTTAGAGTGTAGAGGTTCATCACTTGGATGTAAGTCAGTTCTCACCCTGGTGATAGTAACATGTTGGACTAGCTTAAACCAATAAAATTAAATATAATGGTGAAATTGAAAGAATATTTTAAATCGCTTGAATAATTTAGGAGTTTCACTGTATAAAATGCTAATTCATACATGTTAGTAGGCCTGTCGCGATAAACAATAAATCGATTAATCGTGCCATAAAAAAACGTATCACAATAATTTTAATTATCGCAATAAGTGCGATAATTGCTGAAATGCGCCGTTTCAGCTGTTTGGGATTCCCCTAGGTAATTTCCCATCAGAAAGCAGGAGGAGAATCCACGCTTTCTGATTGGCTGCCTGTCACATTCAGCGTTAAGCTTCAAGTCGGGGAAAAACCCTGATTTAGATCAGAGCGGCTACTACAAATGCCTTTGGAAACTACCCCCACCCCATCAACGAATTTTTTTGAGACGATGTTATCGCTTATCACTGATAAATCTTTAGGCAATTAATCGACCAGCAAAATCTGTTATCGGGACAGGCCTACATGTTAGTAAATGTTTGAAATATTATCGTCTGTGGAAACCCAATTTGCAGCCTGAGTTATTGCTTTGTGACCTGAGAGAGCTACAAGCTAGAGTCATGATCAGAAGCAGAAAAACAAAGTGGAAATTTTTAAGTATGGTCATGTTAAGACAATCAAAGATGACTGGATGAGGTCAAGTTGTTAGTAATTAATGATCACCTGACATATCATAGATGTTTAAAGGCCAGTAAATACACACCTCCTCACACTGACACTTGGAAAATGGAGATTGGCTTGAGATTAGCAGTGAGTTTGTTTGAGCTGATCATTGTTCTTGTGTTGGGTGGGACTCTAGATGATCTGAAACAAAAGATTCTCCCTACAGAAGCTCTGACTGCTGCTGGTGGCAGCGTCACATTATCATCAGACCGATGCATCCTACAGGGTTCTCCTCCTGCACCCGCATCCTCTCTGCATGGAGATTTTGTAATTGGAGGCACTTTCTTCATTCACTACAAAATGCAAACGGTGATTAATAACTACACCACCGAGCCGAAGCTCCCAAGATGCACAGGGAGGTTAGTTAATGTTTTTGTGCCATGTGTTCTGTGATATTTAGAAAAAATAAATTACATATGTAACTTTTATGTTTCATAATTAGCAAATTTCTTGTGAGATTTTGCTCTTAACTGTTTTAGTCATTTTAATATTAAATCAGAACTCACTTGAGCTTGAATTTGATTTTCTGAAGTTTCTCAATTCTTGCAACATTTTGAGAAAATATTTTTCGAGTAATATCAGTTGTTGATTATTGCCAGTTCACACATATTCTTCATTTGGTTTAAGACAGCTACATGTTTATATTGTCTTAGTATTGTATCCTGAACTTTTCCTTATATTAACTAAATGATTCACTGATCCTCTGCAGCTTTAATCCCAGGGAGCTGCGCTTTTCCCGCACAATGATCTTTGCCATTGAGGAGATAAACAACAGCACAGAGCTGCTGCCGGGTGTCAGACTGGGTTATCAGATCCATGACACCTGTGCATCTGTGCCTGTAGCAGTGCGTGTTGCATTTCAGCTACTGAACGGTCAGGATCCCATGTTTTACCAGGACAGGAACTGTTCTCAGTCTGGAGTGGTGGTGGCTGCTGTGGGAGACTCTGGATCCACTCCATCCATCAGTATGTCACGCATCCTGGGGGCATTCAACATCCCTCTGGTGATTAGACTGAATTAATTTCCAAATGAAACTCTTAAGACATAAATGTGGTGATAATTTTCTCCTTAATGTTTTTTTCTATATAGGTGAGCCATTTTGCCACTTGTGCCTGCCTGTCAGACAAACAAGAATATCCAACATTTTTCAGAACCATTCCCAGTGACCAGTTCCAAGCTGATGCACTGGCCAAGCTGGTGAAACACTTTGGTTGGACTTGGATTGGTGCCGTCCACTCGGACTCGGATTATGGAAATAATGGCATGGCGTCCTTTCTTAAGGCAGCAAAGAGTGAGGGGATCTGTGTGGAGTACATTGAATCATTTTATCGGACTGACCCACAGAACAAGATCAGAAGAGTTGCTGACGTTATCCGCAGGTGTTGATGCTGAACCTCTTCAGAAAACCTTAACTTGTTTTCAGAAGAGATCGCTTTACATTATTATCAAGAAGTATTTTCTATCTCCTTTCTCAAAGTGTAACAATTAAATGTCAAGAAATGTATTTATCAGTTAACATGAAATGCAATTGCATCTGATTTTGTTATTAAATGGCCTGGTGAGTCTAACCCATATTCAAATTTCTTTCCAGGTCATCAGCTGTTGTTATTGTTACATTTGTAGCTGCTGGTGACATGAAGTTCCTGTTAGAGGAACTGGCTCTGGATCCTCCTCCACCTCGTCAATGGATCGGAAGTGAATCCTGGATAACTGACCCAAACTCCATGAGCTTCAGTTTCTGTGCAGGAGCCATCGGTGTGGCCATCCAGCAATCTGTCATCCCAGGTCTGAGAGACTTTCTGCTGGATCTCTCTCCCTCTGACGTTGCTGCCTCATCAGTGCTGACTGAGTTCTGGGAGGATGCATTCAACTGCAGCCTGACAAAAAGTGAGTTGGTACAAAAATGGTACTGCTATATACTCGTCTGGTTCTGAATGTCCATCATATCTTATCTCACATAAGCAGAAGCACTTTTATGTCTGAATAACTCTAATCCTTCCATCTGATAGTAATAATTGTTTTTGGTTGGTTAATAATTTAAAGACAACTAGGTTATATAACCTTAAGTTACAGTATCCATCTTATAAAGTGGTGGATTTAATCTTTTTTGTATTTTATAAATATTTTCAGTGACACATTATCTCTAGACATTCGTATATTTTTCATACTGCATTTTAAGTTACCGTTCTTGATGTGATAATTGGAACACCTGTGTTGATATAATCCAAATTTTATTTAGCTGCTGATCTGACGAAGAGAGTGTGTGATGGAACTGAAGACATTAAAGCCCTCCAAAGCCCGTACACTGAAACATCTCAGTTAAGAATCACTAACATGGTTTACAAGGCTGTTTATGCTGTAGCTCATGCCATTCATGATGCTGTATGTCAGGAAACAAAGAACAAGACACAATGTGACAAACACAGGAATGTGGAGCCCAAACAGGTCCGTTTATTAAGTTGTATATTTTAGTTTAATGTGAAAAGACTGAAAATATAAGTATGTTTTTCAAGCTTTTAACTTCTTTCCCTCTGTGTTTTTTTGCCTAGGTCTTTGCTGCATTAAAGAAAGTAAACTTTACCCAAAATGGCTACCATGTCTCATTTGATGAAAACGGAGACCCGGTGGCTTTTTATGAGCTTATAAATTGGCAGAAAAGTGAGAGTGGAGTTATTGAACTGGTAACAGTGGGATATTATGATGCTTCACTGCCAAGAGGTCAGGAGTTTCGAATCAACAGGAACATAACCTGGATGGAAGGTGGAACAGAGGTAAATAGTTTTTGACTAATTACTCAATGTAGCTCGTAAAAAAAAAGCAAACAAAATAAAACTTTAAAACTGTTTTTTTTTTGCTGTTGTTTCTGTTCCAGGTTCCAGTCTCAGTTTGCTCAGAGAGTTGTCCTCCAGGAACTCGTAAAGTTTTACAGAAAGGAAAACCAATCTGCTGCTATGATTGTATACCATGTCCTGAAGGAGAGATCAGTAATATGACAGGTAAGTTTTAGAAATCTTGATGCAAATGATCTTATTGTTAAAAATATGAATCCAGGGTGTGCCGTGATGGCGCAGGGGAGAAGGCACAACCCACGTACTGAGGACTGAGTCCTCGTCGCGGATGTCACCGGCTCGACTCTCGACCATGCCTCGTTTACCGCATGTCTTTCCCCTCTCTCAATGCCCGCTTTCCTGTCCACCTACTGTCAAATGAAGGCCACTAGATAAAAAACCCATAAAAACAATATAAAAAAATATGAATCCATACAGTAATTTTTTTCCTTACTATTTTCAGATTCACCTGATTGTTTGCTGTGTCCTAAAGAGTTCTGGCCTAATGCAAACAAAGATGCTTGTTTGCCCAAACCAGTTGAGTTTCTTTCCGTCAATGAAGTCCTGTCAATCATCCTGGCTGCAGTCTCTGTTAGTGGATCCATACTCGCTGTCTTAACAGCAGTGATTTTCTTCAATCACAGAACAACTCCGATTGTGAGAGCCAACAACTCAGAGCTGAGCTTCCTGCTGCTCTTCTCTCTGACTCTGTGTTTCTTATGTTCACTAACTTTCATTGGAGCCCCCTCTGAGTGGTCCTGCATGCTGCGGCACACAGCGTTTGGCATCACATTTGTTCTCTGTATCTCCTGTGTTCTTGGGAAAACTATAGTGGTTCTAATGGCCTTTAAAGCTACACTTCCTGGGAGTAATGCTATGAAATGGTTTGGTCCTCCACAGCAAAGAATGACTGTAGTAACTTTTACATTTATTCAGGTTATAATATGTATCATTTGGTTGGTTGTGAGTCCTCCCTTCCCAGTGAAAAATCTGACCACCTACAAGGAGAAGATCATCCTGGAATGTGCGTTAGGCTCTGCTGTTGGTTTCTGGGCTGTGCTCGGCTACATCGGCCTGCTGGCTGTGTTTTGCTTTGTGTTAGCTGTTCTAGCTCGGAAACTACCTGATAATTTCAACGAAGCCAAGATGATAACCTTCAGCATGTTGATATTCTGTGCCGTCTGGATCACCTTCATCCCAGCTTATGTCAGCTCTCCTGGAAAATTTACTGTGGCTGTGGAGATATTTGCCATTCTGGCCTCCAGTTTTGGACTGATACTGTGTATATTTGCTCCAAAGTGTTACATTATTTTGATTCATCCAGAGAAGAACACTAAGAAATTTTTAATGAACAAAAACTGATGGTAAATTGCTAGAACATTGTCTGAAAAGTGACACAAAAAGTCTATTATGAATAAACCGCAACAGATTCTTATGTGTTCATGTATTTTGGGGGGTGAAAAAAATCATCACATATTGGAGATAAGAAAAACTTTATCTTCTGAATTTTTGCAATTTGTTTTCTATTAGTTTTATCTGTTAAATAAGCCAATCATAGCTCTCATTGCAATACATTGATTGGGCAAATCTGCTTTCTATTTTAGCTTCTAAAGTAAAGTAATATTCTTTCATTCTGACTTTTTTCTCTTCAGTTCAGTTTAATCTTCCACTATCCCTGTGTTTCAAAATAGTTAAATCTTTGT
The DNA here is from genome assembly GCA_033032245.1 of Poecilia picta. NCBI lineage: Eukaryota > Metazoa > Chordata > Actinopteri > Cyprinodontiformes > Poeciliidae > Poecilia > Poecilia picta. The sequence continues at coordinate 8,491,055 of CM065365.1, forward strand.
AATTTTGCAAAGCTTTTTTTGTGCCTGTTCCTGATTTTTCTCACCAGTAAATTCAGTACAATGTATCACATTCTGTTTGTTCTGCTGACGTTATATTATTGACTCAGTCAATAAACAAGTTGCTTTGTCACTTGGTTGTTGGTTGTTTCCCTGGTGAATCATATACACTCCAAACCCTGAGATACATTTGAGCAGTAAATATATGAATTGGTCCCAATGTATGTAGATTGCAATGCAACTTGAGATAAAAAATAAATTAAAAAAGTGAATAATGTGATTTGCAGGATTGTTTTTTTGTCCTTTGTTGGTTGTTCAAATAAGATCTGGAAAGTAAAAACTTGTTATCTTAATTCATGACTATTCATGTCATTAAAAGCTTAAATATCATAGGTGAAGCCTCCCTCTAATGAACAACCGATGTTATTTAGATATTTAAAGGCCTGTAAAACAACATTTGCACACAGCAAACAAAGCTCGACAGATGGAAATGCGGACCCTCTTTATTGGTCCGAGATTCTTAGTCATTTTACTGGAGCTGATGTCACTGGTTCTCTTGGCTCAGTCTGTAAATGTCCTGACACAGAGGACTGAGCCTGGAGTCAGCGCTGAGGCTTCATCCACCAGGTGTACTCTGCTGGGTTCGCCTCGTTCACCTGCGTTCTCAGAGGATGGGGACTTCATCATTGGAGGGGTTTCCTCCATTCATTACCAACTTTACACAGTGATTTATAATTACACCACCAAGCCTGAGCCTCCGAGATGCACAGGGAGGTCAGTAAGAAGGAGAGGAGGGAGATGATGTTATGTGTGATTTGTGCTCGCCGTGATACTGGGAGAAAATATTCAGATACGTTTAGTTCAGATGCATTTAAAGCTTTGTGTTCATAATCAATATCATTTTTGGTCTATTGTTGCCAGGTTTCTGTGCACTTTTATTTATTTCAGCTTATCTAATGTTTGACTTCTGATTGAATAACAAAGGTAATGAATTTATCTTTAAATAACAAATCTGCAAATTCAATTTTTCATTTGAATGTTTCTTGCTTTTATTTTTTAAAGTGCAATACAATTATACTATTTATTACAATACATTTAACTGAATACCAAATGATTTAGTTTTATTATACAAGTGAATTACAAGATATTTCTCTATCTCCAGCTTTTCTCTTTGTTTCATTTCTTGTTTCTTACCTTATTGGTAGACTGACTGGATTTTGATATAAATGAAACAGTTTTCAACGTTTTTATTACATGTCATCTTTCACCTAATCCATTATCTTCAGCTTCAACGCCCGGGGGCTGCGCTTCTTCCGCACAATGATCTTTGCCATTAAGGAGATAAACAACAGCACAGAGCTGCTGCCGGGCATCAAGCTCGGATATCGTCTCTATGATTCCTGCGTCTCTGTGCCTGTCTCAGTACACGTTGCTTTTCAGCTGGCAAACGGCCCGGATCCTGTGGTTTACAGAGGAGATAACTGTTCTCAGTCTGGAGTGGTGGTGGCTGCTGTGGGAGACTCTGGATCCACTCCATCCATCAGCATGTCACGCATCATGGGGCCATTCAACATCCCTCTGGTGATTAGACTAAAATGATCAAACGTGTCAATTTATTCTACCCCTCCTAATATTTTCCTTCTTTTTTTTTTTTGCTTCAGGTGAGCCACTTTGCCACGTGTGCCTGCCTTTCAGACAAACAGCAGTTCCCGACTTTTTTCAGAACAATTCCCAGTGACCATTACCAAGCTGATGCACTGGCCAAACTGGTGAAACACTTTGGTTGGACGTGGATAGGAGCCATCCACTCAGACTCAGACTATGGAAATAATGGCATGGCCTCTTTTCTTGAAGCTGCACTTAGAGAGGGGATCTGTGTGGAGTACACTGAATCCTTTTTTAGAACCAACCAGCAGAGCAAGATCAGAAGAGTTGCAGATGTTATCCGTAGGTTTGTACTTTTGTAGACCTGGCTTTTCATTTTGTTTTATAATAAATTTACTAAAATGTTGCAGATTTTCTTTATTGCTGGAGATCTTGATTTTTTTGTTTGTTTTTCTTAGAAATGTTTACATGTAATTAGTATCATCTGTATGCAGAAAGGTTTAAATGTGCTTATAAGCTGCTAGTTGGACCTAACACATTCTATCGTCTCTTTAGATCCACAGCGGTGGTTGTGGTGGCATTTATAGCCTCTGGTGATATGAAAGTCCTACTAGAGGAACTGGCTCGGGATCCTCCTCCACCTCGTCAGTGGATTGGGAGTGAGTCTTGGGTAACAGATCCACTCTTGATGAGCTTCAGTTTTTGTGCAGGAGCCATCGGTGTGGCCATCCAGCAATCTGTCATCCCAGGTCTGAGAGACTTTCTGCTGGATCTCTCTCCCTCTGACGTTGCTGCCTCCCCACTGCTTTCTGAGTTCTGGGAGGATGAGTTCAACTGCAGCCTGACCTCAAGTGAGACATTTTGAAAGTTTTTATGCTGGCTTTTACTTTTATTAACAAAATAATATGAAATAAAACTGCGGGTAGTTGATTATTTGAAATATTTTGACAGATGCATTTTCTGATATTTGTTAGTGAAATATGAATGCTTTCCTCTCTGGTATATCATCGAAGTGAACTGAAATTAATTTATATCAAACTTTGCCACACAGTAATAATGTTAGTGTGTGAGTTTTGGAAGTATGTGAAATCAGCTTTAATGAAAACGTAGGCCTTTTTAAACAACCATTCTTGATTTTTTTATGTAAATAATTGATGTAGACCAGAAGAAAGGTATGAAATACTTTCTGTAACCCCTATTTTTTCCCCCTAAAATTATGTATGTATTTTTTGTTTGTTTGCATGTAACATGATTCTTAACTCTGTAGGCAAATTACATAACCATAACATCTTATGTACAGATTTTTAAATTTATATAATTCTAAAATTATTGAAGTTTTTTTTAATTATTTGAAAATAACATAAGAAGTACCATATATTTTGGTATTATAACTGTTTACATAATTTACTTATAAATAGAAACAAAACAGATACATATCTCTGTTTTCCACTGCAGATCCAAAAAAGAGAGTGTGTGATGGAACTGAAGATATTAAAACGCTTAACAGTCCGTACACTGAAACATCTCAGTTAAGGATTTCTAACATGATGTACAAGGCTGTTTATGCAATAGCTCATGCTATTCACAATGCAGTTTGTCATGACAAAAATGTAACTGTTCAATGTGACAAACACATTGGACTGGAGCCCAAACAGGTCAGTTCAGAGAGAAACAAACTTCACTGAAGATTTCTTTAACAATTACAAACCGATGGTATTCATTTGTATTTTTCTTTTCATTTGAAGGTTTTTAGTGAATTGAAGAAAGTAAACTTCTCCAGGAATGGATATCATGTCTCATTTGATGCTAATGGAGACCCTGTGGCTTTTTATGAGCTGGTAAACTGGCAGAAAAGTGAGAGTGGAGTTATTGAACTGGTGACAGTGGGATATTATGATGCATCACTGCCAAGAGGCCAGGAGTTTCGTATCAACAGGAACTTAACCTGGTTGCAAGGGAGGAAAGAAGTAATAATCAGAAAGATGATTGTCTTAGCAGCAATTAATTCTTTTGATAATGCTGTTTGTAAAATAATTGAATTGAATTTTTCTTTCTCTGTTTCAGTCTCCAGTCTCAGTTTGCTCAGAGAGTTGTCCTCCAGGAACTCGTAAAGTGTTACAGAAAGGAAAACCAATCTGCTGCTATGACTGTATACCATGTCCTGAAGGAGAGTTCAGTAATATGACAGGTAAAGTCAAATGCATTTTCAAATTTATCCACATCCTTAAATATTTTTCTAATAAGAACAATTTTTTTATTGTTTTTGTTAGATTCTCTTGAATGTTTCCCATGTCCCAGAGAGTTCTGGCCAAATTCAAAAAGAGATGCTTGTTTTCCCAAACCAGTTGAGTTTCTTTCCTATGGTGAAGTCCTGTCAATCATCCTGGCTGCATTTTCTCTTAGTGGAGCCTTTCTGGCCATCATTACGGCATTAATTTTCTTCCATCACAGAACAACTCCAATTGTCAGAGCCAACAACTCTGAGCTGAGCTTCCTGCTGCTCTTCTCTCTGACTCTGTGTTTCTTATGTTCACTAACTTTCATTGGAGCCCCCTCTGAGTGGTCCTGCATGCTGCGGCACACAGCGTTTGGCATCACATTTGTTCTCTGTATCTCCTGTGTTCTTGGGAAAACTATAGTGGTTCTAATGGCCTTTAAAGCTACACTTCCTGGTAGTAATGCTATGAAATGGTTTGGCCCTCCACAACAAAGGATGACTGTAGTGTCTGTAACCTTTATTCAAGTTTTAATATGTATCATATGGTTGGTTGTGAGTCCTCCCTTCCCAGTGAAAAATCTGACCACCTACAAGGACAAGATCATCCTGGAATGTGCGTTAGGCTCTGCTGTTGGTTTCTGGGCTGTGCTCGGCTACATCGGCCTGCTGGCTGTGTTTTGCTTTGTGTTAGCTGTTCTAGCTCGGAAACTACCTGATAATTTCAACGAAGCTAAGATGATAACCTTCAGCATGTTGATATTCTGTGCCGTCTGGATCACCTTCATCCCAGCTTATGTCAGCTCTCCTGGAAAATTTACTGTGGCTGTGGAGATATTTGCTATTCTGGCCTCAAGCTTTGGACTGATACTGTGTATATTTGCTCCAAAGTGTTTCATCATTGTGCTGCGGCCTGAAAAAAACACTAAGAAATCTTTGATGAACAAGAATTGATGGTGAATTGCCAGAGGATTGGTAGTAAAGTGACAAAAAAAAAGTTTATTATGAATAAACCTAAACATTGTAAAAGAGTCAGATGTATGTAAGGAAAATCTTTCATAGTTTAACATTAGATAACAATATGGAGTAGTCTTTTGATAATTTTCTACTTATACTGATATTATGATTTTGCCATTTATATTTGTTTTTGCTCTTTTTTCCGTCCCAAAACTTAATTTTTCCTTTCCCCAAAATCATATTTCTAAATCCAGTTCACCACTGTAGCGTAGTTTCATTTTCATAGATTGTCAAACATTTATGATAATACACATGCTAAAACCCCAAAGACGTACTTTGCTACGTGTTCATGTATTTTTCTTTGGGGGGGGGAGAGAATAATCACATGTTGGAGATAGGAGAAACTTTATCTTCTGAATCTTTGCAAATTGTTTTCTATTAGTTTTATCTGTTAAATAAGCCAATCATAGCTCTCATTGCTATAATTAATTGGGCAAATCTGCGTTCTATTTTAGCTTCTAAAGTAAAGTAATATTCTTTCATTCTGACTTTTTTCTCTTCAGTTCAGTTTATCTTCCACTATCCCTGTGTTTCTGTGTTAAAACTTTGTAATTTTGCAAAGCTTTATTTGTGTCTGTTCCTGATTTTTCTCACCAGTAAATTCAGTACAATGTATCACATTCTGTTTGTTCTGCTGATGTTATATTATTGACTCAGTAAATAAACAAGTTGCTTTGTCACTGTTGGTTGTTTCCCTGGTGAATCATATACACTCCAAACCCTGAGATACATTTGAGCAGTAAATATATGAATTGGTCCCAATGTAGATTGCAATGCAACTTGAGATAAAAAAATAAATAAAAGAAGTGAATAAAGTGATTTGCAGGATTGTTTTTTTTGTCCTTTGTTGGTTGTTCAAATAAGATGTGGAAAGTAAAAACATGTTATTTTAATTCATGACTATTCATGTCATTAAAAGCTTAAATATCATAGGTGAAGCCTCCCTCTAATGAACAACCAATGTTATTTAGATATTTAAAGGCCTGTAAAACAACATTTGCACACAGCAAACAAAACTCGACAGATGGAAATGCGGACCCTCTTTATTGGTCCGAGATTCTTAGTCATTTTATTGGAGCTGATGTCACTGGTTCTCTTGGCTCAGTCTGTAAATGTCCTGACACAGAGGACTGAGCCTGGAGTCAGCGCTGAGGCTTCATCCACCAGGTGTACTCTGCTGGGTTCGCCTCGTTCACCTGCGTTCTCAGAGGATGGGGACTTCATCATTGGAGGGGTTTCCTCCATTCATTACCAACTTTACACAGTGATTTATAATTACACCACCAAGCCTGAGCCTCAGAGATGCACAGGGAGGTCAGTAAGAAGGAGAGGAGGGAGATGATGTTACATGTAATTTGTGTTTGCCGTGATACTGGGAGAAAATATTCAGATACGTTTAGTTCATAAAGCTTTAAGTTCACAATCAGCAGCCATCCTATTCTTATGCTACCATGTTGGTTCCCCCCCCCCAGGGAAGGAACGTCAGGGAGAAGGAGCGACGCTCACTCACTCCCCCCCGAGACTAATATACGTTGAAGGTATATTCGTACACATAGCTCCTCTGGTGCTACGTGTTGCATATGCTGCATACCCACTTTTTGCGCAACTGATGCAATTTCATAGCATCATTGTGATTATTATTGACCGGTGCAGGTGTAACTTTTATAAAATGTGTTTATCACTTTTACCCATATTTTATTGGTCTGATTAAATTATTTTTTTATACATGCAATAAAAATTCAGTCCTATTTTGGCAAGAGATTTCAATCTTTAGATGTGTTCCAAGTTATCTAATTCAGACTGGCAGTGCCTCCTATTTTTCTCAATGATTTTTGTATTGTACTTTTGTAACGTCATGAGTAACTTACATTGTAAAGTCTCTCTCTAACTTGTCTGATTTTGTTCCACCCCAGCTGTGAACATCTTTGTTGCTGTCTGTTGCACACTACCGTGAGAAACATCTCTATGCTCAGCAATGGAGCATCTGGAAGCTGTGGCTTTTTTTGGACTTAACATATTTTGTCTTATGGTCATTTGGCATACATACAAATAAATCTGTATTGAGGCAATTTATTTATTTATTTATTTTTTATGTGCAACCTTTTGGATTATGTAATGCAGTACAAAGATGCAAACAAATATCCACACATTAATTTATTTACATAAATATTCTCAACACAGAGTCAAAATACACATCTTTTATAATTCCAGGTTTCCCACCGGATGAGCGCAACTAAAACTCCAACAGAATGACCAGAGATGCACCAGTCCTCACTTCCTCACTAAGTGCTTGATCTTCAGAGAAAAGTGCTGCTTACACTCCTGATGGTGCTCAAGATTAAATTCATAAACACTCCTCCACACTATGGAGCTTTCTGATAGCTGATAGCATGTTACATGCTGTCATCCAGTGCTGGGAAATAAATTAAGGAGCAGTTTCTCGCTAAAATAAGTGCTATTTGTTTAAGACGACAAAATTACTCGCTATGGCGAGGTAAGTAATATTAGTGTTGTTCCAGAACGGAGTCTATGATGGAAATGAATCTGGCTGGAGCAAAAGTAGAGAATTTCAATCTTAGCAGGAAAAGAAAAGGCCTACCTTAAAGAGCACTAGAGAGCATAATCAGTTTAGCTAAAAGACTTGCAGTTCATTGACAGCTGAAGACTTATCAAACACTTTGTAGAAGTAATTTGATTTACATGGATTACCCATAAGTTCAAGCTCAGATGCAGTCCTGTGCATTTCTCAATGTTATATTTTTTACCTTTAAATGTTTTATTTTTTGTTTTGTTTTTATGCCAGATAGGCATGAAAATGACAGATTATATTAGTTAATACAATAACGATAAAGATTTATTTTATCATAAAGATGCTGTTATTAAAATGTTACTTAGTCCAACTTTTATTTTTTATTTATGCTGTTTTTTATTTTTCTCCAAGTCACTCAACATTACCATTGATAATAATTCTCATAGGGTGGTATTTGGTTTGCATGGCCAACTGATGATGTCCTCGATGAGAAAGTTGAGGGAAAAGACAGAAAGAACAAGCTACAAACCAAGACTTTAATTAATTTTATTTGATTTACTTCACAAAGTGAACAATCTGAATGCCAAATTTTTCTTTACCTGCACTTATCTTTACCTCAATGACTCATGTATAATAAAAAAATGTCAAGTGGACCTACATGTATGTCGATCTATTCTTTACTTCAAAGAAATAAGAAATCCAAGCTCGTGTAAATGACAACTCTGAATTTGAGATGAGTAATGGGATGTAGAGGCTGGAGGATCAAAGCTGAATAAAGGGCATAAATGTGTTTTGAGGTTCAAGTCAGGTTATGTTTTGTCAGAGTCAAATTACATCACAGTTGTAAGTTGTTATAAATGTTTTAAAAAAAACTAAGACTTCAAAAATCATCTACTTAGTTGGTGATTTAGACTCCACACTTCTAAAAGGATAATATCAGTTTTTGTTCATTAAATATTTCTTAGTGTTTTTCTCTGGTTGAAATAAAATGATGAAACACTTTGGAGCAAATATACACAGTATCAGTCCAAAGCTGGAGGCCAGAATAGCAAATATCTCCACAGCCACAGTAAATTTTCCAGGAGAGCTGACATAAGCTGGGATGAAGGTGACCCAGACGGCACAGAATATCAACATGCTGAAGGTTATCATCTTGGCTTCGTTGAAATTATCAGGTAGTTTCCGAGCTAGAACAGCTAACACAAAGCAAAACACAGCCAGCAGGCCGATGTAGCCGAGCACAGCCCAGAAACCAACAGCAGAGCCTAACGCACATTCCAGGATGATCTTCTCCTTGTAGGTGGTCAGATTTTTCATTGGGAAGGGAGGACTCACAACCAACCATATGATACATATTATAACCTGAATAAATGTGAGAGCCACTACAGTCATTCTTTGCTGTACAGGTCCAAACCATTTCATGACATTGTTACCAGGAAGTGTAGCTTTAAAGGCCATTAGAACCACTATAGTTTTCCCAAGAACACAGGAGATACAGAGAACAAATGTGATGCCAAACGCTGTGTGCCGCAGCATGCAGGACCACTCAGAGGGGGCTCCAATGAAAGTTAGTGAACATAAGAAACACAGAGTCAGAGAGAAGAGCAGCAGGAAGCTCAGCTCTGAGTTGTTGGCTCTGACAATTGGAGTTGTTCTGTGATGGAAGAAAATCACTGCTGTGATTATGGTCAGAAAAGCTCCACTGATGGAGAGTGTAGCCAGGATGATTGACAGGACTTCGTTAAAGGAAAGAAATTCCACGGGTTTGTGGAAACAAGCATCTCTGTTTGAATTTGGCCAGAACTCTCTGGGACATGGGAAGCAGTCTGGAGAATCTGAAACCCCCCCCCCAAAAAAACAAAAGGATATTCAAGAATGTACCGTATTTTCCGCACTATAAGGCGCCTTATACATGGACCAATATTGAGCCACAACAGGGCTAGCAACCACGGTAAGCAGCCACCGACTTCATTTTCCCCCGCAGAAGAAGCGCGCAGTGCATGCTGGGATAGTTGTCAGAACTCTGGTTTGTAATCTTTTAATAAAGTTTAACTGACCTATCTACCTACCGACCATCTAGAATCAGGTCGTCTGTAGGTCATTTAGCACCACGTTCTCCAGGAACAAGCTGTGCGCGAGCGGTGATGGGTTACCATCGTCCGGCCACAGCCTGGCCCTGTCGCAGACATTCCGTTAAGTGCAGCTCCACCTAGTGGATGCATAACGTAACTCCAGCCTCTAGTGTAGAATCTATTCTCTGCCCCTTATAATCCGGTGCGCCTCATAGTGCGTAAAATATGATAATTATATTGAAATATTTGAGACTTTACCTGTCATATTACTGATCTCTCCTTCAGGACATGGTATACAGTCATAGCAGCAGATTGGTTTTCCTTTCTGCAACACTTTACGAGTTCCTGGAGGACAACTCTCTGAGCAAACTGAGACTGGAACCTGAGACAAAAATAGTTAAAAAAGGAAATAGTAATTTAAAAAGGTTTTGACAAAAGTTCATTTTATCCATTGTTGTTCTTTCCTTACTTGTGTGCCACCATCCACCCAGGTTAAGTTCCTGTTGATACGAAACTCCTGGCCTCTTGGCAGTGATGCATCATAATATCCCACGGTTGCCAGTTCAATAATCCCACTATCAAGTTTATGCCAGTTAACAACATCATAAAAAGCCACAGGGTCTCCATTAGCATCAAATGACACATGGTAGCCATTTTGGGAAAAGTTTACTCTTTGTAATTCAGTAAAAACCTTCAAATAAAAAAGAACATCAAGGGAAAATAATTTCACAATTAAATTAATTTTACATGAAGTTACCAGTCTAACGGCTTGTTGAAATTCTGAAGACTGACCTGTTTGGGCTCCAGTCCAATGTGTTTGTCACATTGAACAGTTGCATTTTTTTCTTGACAAACTGCATTGTGAATAGCATGAGCTATTGCATAAACAGCCTTGTACACCATGTTAGTGATTCTTAACTGAGACGTTTCAGTGTACGGGTTCTTAAGGGCTTTAAGATCTTCAGTTCCATCACATCTTCTCTTGTTTGGATCAGCAGCTGAAGAAACACAAATAAATAGAGAGGGCAGCACTTTCTTTGTAATTCTTAAAATAGAAAAGAAGTAAAATCCTTTTACAGATTCGCATGCAAATACATGACTATTGTATATCACCTTTCAACAAACTCCAACTAAACAAAAGAGTAAGAAAACACAACATTGCTTCTTGTAAATTATCACCAAATTCCTATTTCTCTAAAAATCCAAAAACAGTAATATGTTCCAGATAAAAATATATATATATATATTAAAAAATGGAATAAAACATATCTGATCTAGGGTTTTTATGAAAGAGAACATGGTAAATTAACAAAACCTATAGAAGCTATAGAATGTTTTCAGTGTCATTTTATATCTGTAAGCATATTAAAACCCATTTAATACAAAAAGATCATCTAAAAAGTACTCAATTCATTTGCATTGATAATGAAAGATGTTTATTTTTCTTTCACATTTTTGGCTAAGTAAATTAAACCTTCTCACTTTCTGTCAGGCTGCAGCTGAATGCATCCTCCCAGAACTCAGTCAGCATTGAGGAAGCAGCCACTTCAGAAGGAGAGAGATCCAGCAGGAAGTCCCTCAGACCTGGGATGACAGATTTCTGAATAGCTACACCGATGGCTCCTGCACAGAAACTGAATTTCATCAGGTTTGGGTCGGTTATCCAGGCTTCGCTCGCGATCCACTGACGAGGTGGAGGAGGATCCCGAACCAGTTCCTCCAGCAACACTTTCATTTCTCCAATAGCTGTAAACGCTACAACAACCACTGCTGTTGAACTGAAATGACAGAGCCAAGTGTTTAGTGCTCAGGTTGAGGTAATCTTTAAAATTATATTCACATTGCAAAATTGACAGGATTAAAAAAAGCCAATGTACAAACCTACGGATAACATCTGCAACTCTTTGGATCTTACTTTGAGGGTTGCTTCTATAAAAGGATTCAATGTACTCCACACAGATCCCCTCTCTTAGTGCAGCTTCAAGAAAAGAGGCCATGCCATTATTTCCATAGTCTGAGTCTGAGTGGATGGCTCCTATCCACGTCCAACCAAAGTGTTTCACCAGTTTGGCCAGTGCATCAGCTTGGTAATGGTCACTGGGAATCGTTCTGAAAAAAGTCGGGAACTGCTGTTTGTCTGAAAGGCAGGCACACGTGGCAAAGTGGCTCACCTATAGTCAAGAAAGGAAAAAATAAACTTCCTATTCGAACAGGTCAAATACTTTAAGGTTTACAATCTAAACTACTTACCAGAGGGATGGTGAAAGACCCCATGATTCGTGACATGATGATGGATGGAGTGGATCCAGAGTCTCCCACAGCAGCCACCACCACTCCAGACTGAGAGCAGTTTTCTCCTTTGTAAAACACACGATCTGGGCCGTTTGCCAGCTGAAATGCAACGTGCACTGAAACAGGAACCGAGACGCAGGAATCGTGGATCTGATATCCGAGTCTGATGCCCGGCAGCAGCTCTGTGCTGTTGTTTATCTCCTCAATGGCAAAGATCATTGTGCGTACAAAGCGCAGCCCCCGGGCGTTGAAGCTGAAGAAAATCATTGAGTTGTGATGGTCAAACCAAAGCTCTAAAAAGGGCTCATGAAATTCAAAAGACATTTCAACATGTAAAACATTAAGTTGTTGCATAATATTATGCAATTCACATGTGCATCAGAAGTAAAATATCCAATCTATTCAACTACATTTACTGTATTATCAACCTGTTAAATAAGTTTTAAAGATTTATATTTTAGCATTATATTCAAATGAGATTTTATCATTCTAAATTAATTTAACGCTAAAACGTGTTGATGACAGGAGTATGTTTCAATATCTTCACACAAAGAACTTGAAGACAAACATTAAAACATAAAACAAACACATAACATCATCTCCCTCCTCTCCTTCTTACTGACCTCCCTGTGCATCTCGGAGGCTCAGGCTTGGTGGTGTAATTATAAATCACTGTGTAAAGTAGGTAATGAATGGAGGAAACCCCTCCAATGATGAAGTCCCCATCCTCTGAGAATGCAGGTGAGCGAGGCGAACCCAGCAGAGTACACCTGGTGGATGAAGCCTCAACGCTGACTCCAGCAACACTAAAAACATCTGCAGGCTCCGTCTTCTGTTTCAGAACATTTACAAACCCGCCGAGCAGAACCAGTGACATCAGCTCCAACAAGCTGACTATGAACCTCGGATCTACAAAAAAAGTCCACATCTCTGCTCCACGGCCTCCTTCAGATGGGTGTGAATGTCGTTTTAAAGTTTTACAATCATGTGACGTGTTGGAAAGAGGGTGGGTTCCTGTCTATCTATCTGACTTCATGTGCAAGATAACCTACGTTCAAGTTCACCTTAGTTTACGTTTAGTTTAGCATTGTACATATTCTGAAAAAAAAATAGCATTGTAAAGATAAAGGTCTTTGTGAACTTTATCTTTGGTTAAAGTTCGCAACTGAATTTGAGGTAAAAAATAAAAATGTAAATTTTTTGTAAAAAGGAAGCACACAGGTTGAGTCTGTGGAAATATTGTTAAAACATTAACAAAAAGCTTAATCAAAGCGGGGAAACCACTGTTGTACCAACAGACCCTGAATGATTCATTTTCATATGTTTATATTATTGTCTTGTATGGCCATATTTATAAGAATTCATAGTCTCTTATTTTTATCCTTTTACCTTTTATTTATCTGCATTCAATTAATAACTTTTAAGACATTTTCATGCCTGTTAGGTCAGTGCTTATATACTCTTTTGGTATTGCTTATTATTTATCATTTACTATGCATTCTTAATGACCAGTTTCATTGCACTACACATTATATGTTAATACAATAACAATGAAGATTTATTTTATCATAAAGATGCTGTTATTAAAATTTTATTTAGTCCAACATTTATTTTTTTATTTATGCCAGATTTTTTATTATGTTGAGTTATTATCAATGGTAACTCAACATTACCATTGATAATAATTTTCTTAGGGTGGTATTTGGTTTGCATGGCCAACCGATGATGTCCTCAATGAGAAAGTTGAAGGGAAAAACATAAAGAACAAGCCTACAAACCAAGACTTTAATTAATTTAATTTACTTCACAAAGTGAACAAACTGAATGCCAAATTTTTCTTTACCTGCACTTATCTTTACCTCAAATAACTCATGTATCATTAAAAAATGTCAAGTGGACCTAAGTGTATGTCAATCTGTTCTATTCTTCAAAGAAATAAGAAATCCAAACTCGTGTAAATGACAGTTCTGAAATTGAGATTAATAATGGGATGTAGAGGCTGGAGGATCAAAGCTGAATAAAGGGCATAAATGTGTTTTGAAGTTCAAGTCAGGTTATGTTTTGTCAGAGTCAAATCACATCACAGTTATAAGTTTATGTTTAAAAAATAAATAAGACTTCAAAAATCCTCTACTTGGTGATTTAGACACCACTCTTCTAAAAGTATGACATCAATTTTTGTTCATTAAATATTTCTTAGTGTTCTTCTCTGGTTGAAACAAAATGATGAAACACTTTGGAGCAAATATACACAGTATCAGTCCAAAGCTGGAGGCCAGAATAGCAAATATCTCCACAGCCACAGTAAATTTTCCAGGAGAGCTGACATAAGCTGGATGAAGGTGATCCAGACGGCACAGAATATCAACATGCTGAAGGTTATCATCTTGGCTTCGTTGAAATTATCAGGTAGTTTCCGAGCTAGAACAGCTAACACAAAGCAAAACACAGCCAGCAGGCCGATGTAGCCGAGCACAGCCCAGAAACCAACAGCAGAGCCTAACGCACATTCCAGGATGATCTTCTCCTTGTAGGTGGTCAGATTTTTCACTGGGAAGGGAGGACTCACAACCAACCATATGATACATATTATAACCTGAATGAATGTAAAAGACACTACAGTCATTCTTTGCTGTGGAGGACCAAACCATTTCATAGCATTACTACCAGGAAGTGTAGCTTTAAAGGCCATTAGAACCACTATAGTTTTCCCAAGAACACAGGAGATACAGAGAACAAATGTGATGCCAAACGCTGTGTGCCGCAGCATGCAGGACCACTCAGAGGGGGCTCCAATGAAAGTTAGTGAACATAAGAAACACAGAGTCAGAGAGAAGAGCAGCAGGAAGCTCAGCTCTGAGTTGTTGGCTCTGACAATTGGAGTTGTTCTGTGATGGAAGAAAATCACTGCTGTGATGATGGCCAGAAAGGCTCCACTGATGGAGAGTGTAGCCAGGATGATTGACAGGACTTCGTTAAAGGATAGAAACTCCACATGTTTGTGGAAACAAGCATCTCGGTTTGCATTTGACCAGAACTCTCTGGGACATGGGAAGCAGTCAGGAGAATCTAAAAGACATGTATAAAATTGGTTTACTACTAAAATATTTTCAGTTTCTGCAGTTTTTCCATTAAAACAATTGATCATACCTGTCATATTATTGATCTCTCCTTCAGGACATGGTATACAGTCATAGCAGCAGGTTGGTTTTCCTTTCTGTAACACTTTGTGAGTTCCTGGAGGACAACTTTCTGAGCAAAGAGAGACTGGAACCTGAGACAGAAACAAAATAAAAAGAAAATAGTATTTTTTTTAAAGTTTCAACAAAAATTAATTTGCTCCATTGTTGTTCCTCCCTTACTTCTTTTCTCCCTTCCACCCAGATTATGTTCCTTTTGATATTAAACTCCTGACCTCTTGGCAGTGATGCATCATAATATCCCACCGTCACCAGTTCAATAACTCCACTCTCACTTTTCTGCCAGTTTACCAGCTCATAAAAAGCCACAGGGTCTCCATTAGCATCAAATGACACATGGTAGCCATTTTGGGAAAAGTTTACTTTTTGTAATTCAGTAAAAACCTTCAAATGAAAAAAAGAACATCAAGGGAAAATAATTTCACAATTAAATTAATTTTACATGAAGTTACCAGTCTAACGGCTTGTTGAAATTCTGAAGACTGACCTGTTTGGGCTCCAGTCCAATGTGTTTGTCACATTGAACAGTTGCATTTTTTTCTTGACAAATTGCATTGTGAATAGCATGAGCTATTGCATAAACAGCCTTGTACACCATGTTAGTGATTCTTAACTGAGACGTTTCAGTGTACGGGTTCTTAAGGACTTTAAGATCTTCAGTTCCATCACATCTTCTCTTGTTTGGATCAGCAGCTGAAGAAACACAAATAAGAGATAAATGGAGAGGGCAGAACTTTCTTTGTAATTGTTAAAATAGAAAAGAAAATAGTAAAAAGTAAAATCCCATTACAGATTTATATCTAAATACATGATTATTGTATTTCACATTCTAACAAACTCCAAACTAAACAAAAGTATAAGAACAAAACAACAACATTGCTTCTTGCAAATTATCACCACTACCAATTCCTGCTTGAAAATCAAAAAAACAGTAATATGTTCCAGATGAAAAAATGGAAAAAAAAGGAATAAAACATATCTGATCTAGAGTTTTTTATGAAAGAGAACATGGTAAATTAACAAAACCTTTACTTTTGTGAGAAGCTATAGAATGATTTCAGTGTCATTTTATATTTGTAAGCATATTAAAACCAATTTAATACAAAAATATCATCTAAAAAGGAATCAATTCATTTGCATTGATAATGAAGGATGTTCATTTTTCTTTCACATTTTTGGCTAAATAAATTAAACCTTCTCACTTTCTGTTAGGCTGCAGCTGAATGCATCCTCCCAGAACTCAGTCAGCATTGAGGAAGCAGCAACTTCAGAAGGAGAGAGATCCAGCAGGAAGTCCCTCAGACCTGGGATGACAGATTTCTGAATAGCTACACCGATGGCTCCTGCACAGAAACTGAAGCTCATCAGGTTTGGGTCGGTTATCCAGGCTTCACTTCCGATCCACTGACGAGGTGAAGGAGGATCCCGAACCAGTTCCTCCAGCAACACTTTAATTTCTCCATTAGCTGTAAACGCTACAACAACCACTGCTGTTGAACTGAAATGACAGAGCCAAGTGTTTGACTGTGGTAAACTTTAAAATTATTGTCAAATTGCTAAATTTCTGATATGCGTGCAAAACTAATAAACTTACTAACCTACGGATAACATTGGCAACTCTTTGGATCTTGCTTGCTGGATCAGTTCTGATGAATGATTCAATGTACTCCACACAGATCCCCTCTCTTAGTGCAGCTTCAAGAAAAGAGGCCATGCCATTATTTCCATAGTCTGAGTCTGAGTGGATGGCTCCTATCCACGTCCAACCAAAGTGTTTCACCAGTTTGGCCAGTGCATCAGCTTGGTAATGGTCACTGGGAATCGTTCTGAAAAAAGTCGGGAACTGCTGTTTGTCTGAAAGGCAGGCACATGTGGCAAAGTGGCTCACCTATAGTCAAGAAAGGAAAAAATAAACTTCCTATTCGAACAGGTCAAATACTTTAAGGTTTACAATCTAAACTACTTACCAGAGGGATGGTGAAAGCCCCATGATTCGTGACATGATGATGGATGGAGTGGATCCAGAGTCTCCCACAGCAGCCACCACCACTCCAGACTGAGAACAGTTTTCTCCTATGTAAAACACACGATCTGGGCCGTTTGCCAGCTGAAATGCAATGTGCACTGAAACAGGATCTGACATGCAGGAATCATAGAGACGATATCCGAGTCTGATGCCCGGCAGCAGCTCTGTGCTGTTGTTTATCTCCTCAATGGCAAAGATCATTGTGCGTACAAAGCGCAGCCCCCGGGCGTTGAAGCTGAAGAAAATCATTGAGTTGTGATGGTCAAACCAAAGCTCTAAAAAGGGCTCATGAAATTCAAAAGACATTTCAACATGTAAAACATTAAGTTGTTGCATAATATTATGCAATTCACATGTGCATCAGAAGTAAAATATCCAATCTATTCAACTACATTTACTGTATTATCAACCTGTTAAATAAGTTTTAAAGATTTATATTTTAGCATTATATTCAAATGAGATTTTATCATTCTAAATTAATTTAATGCTAAAACGTGTTGATGACAGGAGTATGTTTCAATATCTTCACACAAAGAACTTGAAGACAAACATTAAAACATAAAACAAACACATAACATCATCTCCCTCCTCTCCTTCTTACTGACCTCCCTGTGCATCTCGGAGGCTCAGGCTTGGTGGTGTAATTATAAATCACTGTGTAAAGTTGGTAATGAATGGAGGAAACCCCTCCAATGATGAAGTCCCCATCCTCTGAGAACGCAGGTGAGCGAGGCGAACCCAGCAGAGTACACCTGGTGGATGAAGCCTCAACGCTGACTCCAGCAACACTAAAAACATCTGCAGGCTCCGTCTTCTGTTTCAGAACATTTACAAACCCGCCCAGCAGAACCAGTGACATCAGCTCCAACAAGCTGACTATGAACCTCGGATCTACAAAAAAAGTCCACATCTCTGCTCCACGGCCTCCTTCAGATGGGTGTGAATGTCGTTTTAAAGTTTTACAATCATGTGACGTGTTGGAAAGAGGGTGGGTTCCTGTCTATCTATCTGATTTCATGTGCAAGATAACCTACGTTCAAGTTCACCTTAGTTTACGTTTAGTTTAGCATTGTACGTATGACAAAAAAAAAACTTAGCATTGGTAAAGATAAAGGTCTTAGTGAACTTTATCTTTGGTTAAAGTTCGCAACTGAATTTGAGGTAAAAATTTTAATTTTTTTGTAAAAAGGAAGCACACAGGTTGAGACTGTGGAAATATATAAAAAAATAGCTTAATCAAAGCTGGGAAACCACTGTCATACCAACAGACACTGAATGATGTTGAGTGTTATAAGTTTTTAAGTAACGGGATTGAGACCCAATTCAATATTATATCTGTAACTACTGTGCAGGACTATGGCAGATCCAAGCATAAAATCTGTGGAACATCGTGGATTATATGGAAAAGCTAAATACTGAGCTTTTTCTCTTGATTTTCCAATAAAATTTATTGTGTTTATTTGCAATGAAGCTTACCTTTGCTATTAGTCCTCAATCATTACATTTTCTTCTTTTGTCTTCATCAGAGGTGTCACAGCTGTTGTTTCCAGCGTCTGGGTCACTCCATCAATGTTCTGACGAGCCGACACTGCCCCCTGCTGCTGACTTACAGCTGGAAGACGTTGCTTCAGGTACAACCGGCTCATGAGGGCCCAAAACTCCACTGCCTCTATGATCCAACGCTGTTGTTTGCTGTAGTCCCTGCGAATGATTTCGGCCTTTCGTAACCCGTAATGTGATATTTCTATTCACATTGGTCCAATAAAGCTGACACTTTTCTTGATTTTGCATTTTGTTCATGCTGTAAACGTAAAGTGGCTGCCATCAAGTCTACATGACCAAAGAGACTTATTACAGCATTTACCACAACTAAACATGTCTTAAAAACAACTGGGGCAATAAATCCTACTGATGTGGATACTGACAGATTATTAAGACAATCACCCAGAACAGATGTAGATGTATAAAAACTCCTTATATATACACAGTTTTCCTATGGTTTTTGTTCATGAGATGTTCCCCTGAAGCCAACAAAGGTCTACACATCCACAACACTTTAAAAAGCAATAATCTCATGGGCGTCGCTGCCTCTTCATTTGTTTTGCATGGAACTTGAGTGATGAGGTGAAAATCACTTGCCCTCCTCCAGCCACATGCTCGGCGAAAGTCGAGCATGTGGACTTTTGAGCTGGTACACGTAGATGTGGACACCTGGGTTAATGACGCAACACAAGGAAGTGGAAAATTGTTCAACTGTTGTCACTCATGATGATGTCACTTTGCGACGGGTTCACCCTAAGTGATGGAAAACATTTGCCTTTTGCTATACTTCATTGTTGTTCCATGTTGTTTCACTATTACAACCAAAAATACCACACAGACATGGCTCTGTTCTCATAAAATGTCAAAAAAATACAAATGTTTCTTAAAAACAAGACGATTTTCAAAGGGGATAAAACGTATGGAGGAAACATGGAAAACTAAATCCCATGTTGACAGTGTCGGATGTGGATGAACGAACATGTGACGTATAACGAGGGAGGCTTTTAAAGCCAGGAAAAACAGAGTTACTCTCAAAAAGAGAACTTTGAGGGATGGAGATTTGGGTTGTTTTTATTAGTTTGAGATTAGGATTGAGTCTATTGGAGCTGAGTTCAGTGGTTCGCATTAGTGGAGCTGTGAATGGCTTAGATCAAAAGTTTGACCGTGTAGGGGTTGACGTCCCGACTGAGGCTTCGTCTTTGAAATGTTCACTCCAGGGTGCCACTCGCTCACCTGAATTCTCACAGGATGGAGACTTTGTTATTGGAGGTGTTTTCTCAATTCATTACCAGCATAATACAATGATTTATAATTACACCTTCAAGCCCGAGCCTCCGAGGTGCACTGGCAGGTTAGTAGGAGCAAAAGGCAGGAAACATTAAATGTATGATGCATGTTTGCTGCGATGTTGGGTGAAAGAAATCTTAGACTTTTATTTCTTTACAAATTCTGTCTCATATCATAAACATTTGAATCTAAATATCTCCAACTCTTCAGATTACCTACAATCTGAAATACGACAGAGACCATTTTGCTTAATCAACCCAATTGTATACAACAGTTTGTTACGTTATCAATGTCTTTTGAAATTATGAGGCTTTTTTCAGTTTAATGTAAACATCTGCAATTTCCTGCTTGATTTTGTTCAGCTTGAATGTCAGGAGTTTGCGCTTCTCTCGTGCTATGGTCTTTGCCATTGAGGAGATAAACAACAGCACAGAGCTGCTGCCAGGCATCAAACTTGGATATCAGATCTATGATTCCTGCGTCTCGGTGCCTGTGGCAGTGCACATCGCATTTCAGCTAACCAACCGCCAGGATCCCGTGTTTTACAAAGGAGAAAACTGTTCTCAGTCTGGAGTGGTGATGGCTGCTGTTGGAGACTCTGCATCCACTCCATCTATCAGCATATCGAGCATTGTTGGGTCCTTCAAAATCCCTCTGGTGAGCTCTCTGATTTATTGAAGACTGCAATTATGAAATGTTCTTGTATTAATAACTAATTTTTACTGTAGGTGAGCTACTTTGCCACTTGTGCCTGCCTGTCAGATAAACAGCAGTTCCCAACTTTTTTCAGAACGATTCCCAGTGACCATTACCAAGCTGATGCACTGGCCAAGCTAGTGAAACATTTTGGTTGGACTTGGATAGGTGTTGTCCACTCAGACTCAGATTATGGAAATAATGGCATGGCCTCTTTTCTTGTGGCAGCACTGAGAGAGGGGATCTGTGTGGAGTACATTGAGTCCTTCTTCAGAACCGACCCGAAGAGCAAGATCCAAAGAGTTGCAGATGTTATCCGTAGGTTTGTATACCATTTGTTTTTGCCTGTACTTTCATTATATTATGGTACTACTGGAAATTACTTATGTAATGTATGTAATGTTATGTAAAATTTCAATGCATTTCTTTTCAGTTCAACAGCAGTGGTTGTTGTAGCATTTACAGCTATTGGAGAAATGAAAGTGTTGTTGGAGGAACTGGTTCAAGATCCTCCTCCACCTCGTCAGTGGATTGCGAGCGAAGCCTGGATAACCGACCCAAACCTGATGAGCTTCAGTTTCTGTGCAGGAGCCATCGGTGTAGCTATTCAGCAATCTGTCATCCCAGGTCTGAGGGACTTCCTTCTAGGTCTCTCTCCCTCTGAGGCGGCTGCCTCCCCACTGCTGACTAAGTTCTGGGAAGAAGCTTTCAACTGCAGCTTGACAGAAAGTGAGATTCTTTTAAATTGTTATTTAAAAAATACTTTGTTCTAAATGCAACAGGATTTTTAAAATTTTCACTTTGTAACTGAAAATAATATGACTCCAATGTAGCACATTTTAAAACACATTGATTTCTTTGCATTTCTTAATATTTCCATATTTAAATGTTGCCTAATAAATACAAACTATGAATGTTTTTATAATGCATTTTTTTTATTGAAACCTCTTTTATTTTACATATTTTCGTCCATGAATTGATAATTATGGAAATAACAAAATAGCAAAATTTTGTGTACATCCCAAAAACAATAGTCGTGAAATATATAGTTATTTTTTAAATTGAAAATAAGATAATCAGATTGACTTTTGAGCTGGAGATAATTAATATAGCCATACAGATCTTGTTTTAGTTAGTTAAATGATAAAATGTATTTTACATAACTCTGTATTATTATTATTATTATTTATTTATTTATTTATTTTTTTTAGCTTTCTCAGACAAGAGAGTGTGTGATGGAACTGAAGATCTCAACACCCTAAAAAGCCCATACACAGAAACATCTCAGTTAAGAATCACGAACATGGTGTACAAGGCTGTTTATGCTGTAGCTCATGCCATCCAGAATGCAGTGTGTAACAAAACAAATGGAATATTGCAATGTGACAAACACGTCAGGCTGGAACCCAAACAGGTCAGAATATAGTACATTTACAAGTTTTCATAAAACATCAGGGAACGGTGATTTATTTTCAGAGTCCGTTTCAGTTTCTGTCTCTATACTTAACTTAAAGGTTCTTAAAGAATTAAAGGAAGTAAACTTCTCCAAGAATGGTTACCATGTCTCATTTGATGCTAATGGGGATCCTGTGGCTTTCTATGAATTAATAAACTGGCAGAAAAGTGAGAGTGGAGTTATTGAACTGGTAACAGTGGGATATTATGATGCATCACTGCCAAGAGGCCAGGAGTTTTACATCAACAGGAACTTAACCTGGTTGGATGGTGGGACACAAGTAATAAGCCTAAAGACGTCACAGAACAAATATGTTGTCAAAGCTGCTTGCACAAGGTTTTTTCTCTGTCTCTGTTCCAGGTTCCAGTGTCAGTTTGCTCAGAGAGTTGTCCTCCAGGAACTCGTAAAGTGTTACAGAAAGGAAAACCAACCTGCTGCTATGACTGTATACCATGTCCTGAAGGAGAGATCAGTAATATGACAGGTAGAATCTAATGTGTTTTACATAAATCCAATTCTCTTGATATTCACCTTGGATATTCAGGAATGTTTCTTTAATTTTGTGTCTAGATTCCACTGATTGCTTCCCATGCGCCAGAGAGTTCTGGCCAAATGCAAACAGGGATGCTTGTTTCCACAAACAGGTGGAGTTTCTGTTCTTCGATGAAGTCCTGTCAATCATCCTGGCCGTATTCTCTGTTAGTGGAGCTTGTCTGGCTGTCATAACAGCAGTGATTTTCTTCTACTATAGGGTCACTCCAATTGTCAGAGCCAACAACTCAGAGTTGAGCTTCCTGCTGCTCTTTTCTCTTATTCTGTGTTTCTTATGTTCACTAACTTTCATTGGAGCCCCCTCTGAGTGGTCCTGCATGCTGCGGCACACAGCGTTTGGCATCACATTTGTTCTCTGTATCTCCTGTGTTCTTGGGAAAACTATAGTGGTTCTAATGGCCTTTAAAGCTACACTTCCTGGTAACAATGTCATGAAATGGTTTGGACCTGTACAGCAAAGAATGACTGTAGTGGCTCTCACATTTATTCAGGTTATAATATGTATCATATGGTTGGTTGTGAGTCCTCCCTTCCCAGTGAAAAATCTGACCACCTACAAGGAGAAGATCATCCTGGAATGTGCGTTAGGCTCTGCTGTTGGTTTCTGGGCTGTGCTCGGCTACATCGGCCTGCTGGCTGTGTTTTGCTTTGTGTTAGCTGTTCTAGCTCGGAAACTACCTGATAATTTCAACGAAGCCAAGATGATAACCTTCAGCATGTTGATATTCTGTGCCGTCTGGATCACCTTCATCCCAGCTTATGTCAGCTCTCCTGGAAAATTTACTGTGGCTGTGGAGATATTTGCTATTCTTGCCTCCAGCTTTGGACTGATACTGTGTATATTTGCTCCAAAGTGTTTCATCATTTTATTTCAACCAGAGAAAAACACTAAGAAATATTTAATGAACAAAAACTGATATTATCCTTTTAGAAGAGTGGTGTCTAAATCACCAACTAAGTAGATGATTTTTGAAGTCTTAGTTTTTTTTAAACATTTATAACAACTTATAACTGTGATGTAATTTGACTCTGACAAAACATAACCTGACTTGAACCTCAAAACACATTTATGCCCTTTATTCAGCTTTGATCCTCCAGCCTCTACATCCCATTACTCATCTCAAATTCAGAGTTGTCATTTACACGAGCTTGGATTTCTTATTTCTTTGAAGTAAAGAATAGATCGACATACATGTAGGTCCACTTGACATTTTTTTTATGATACATGAGCCATTTGAGGTAAAGATAAGTGCAGGTAAAGAAAAATTTGGCATTCAGATTGTTCACTTTGTGAAGTAAATCAAATAGAATTAATTAAAATTATCTCCTGTGTTCTTGGGAAAACTATAGTGGTTCTAATGGCCTTTAAAGCTACACTTTCTGGGAGTAATGCTATGAAATTGTTTGGTCCAACACAGCAAAGGATGACTGTCATGTTTTCTCACCTTCATTCAGGTTATAATACTGTATGTATCATTTGGTTGGTTGTGAGTCCTCCCTTCCCAGTGAAGAATCTGACCACCTACAAGGAGAAGATCATCCTGGAATGTGCGTTAGGCTCTGCTGTTGGTTTCTGGGCTGTGCTCGGCTACATCGGCCTGCTGGCTGTGTTTTGCTTTGTGTTAGCTGTTCTAGCTCGGAAACTACCTGATAATTTCAACGAAGCCAAGATGATAACCTTCAGCATGTTGATATTCTGTCCCGTCTGGATCACCTTCATCCCAGCTTATGTCAGCTCTCCTGGAAAATTTACTGTGGCTGTGGAGATATTTGCTATTCTGGCCTCCAGCTTTGGACTGATACTGTGTATATTTGCTCCAAAGTGTTTCACTATTTTGATTCATCCAGAGAAGAACACTAAGAAATTTTTAATGAACAAAAACTGAAACCAAGAACAATTATGTAAACTAATTTTGCTATTATACAAATTTTAACTTGTTACAGTTTTTTGCCAGAAATGTCTGTGTTGTTACTGTAAATAACATTTATGTTATTATTCTTCATTTCCTTTTGCATTTAATTTTTATATTTGCATATATACTCAGTGTACATATGCTAAATCAAAGAACATGCTTAAGTTTCAACAAATTTTGCACAATGTTTATTAATTATTCTTTTAATGCATTGATTTAATGTTACAAAAATAAAGGATTTAAAACAAATAATTTATATTCACATCTTGCTTATTCTGGTACAGACTTATGACACATCAACACGTTAATAACATAAATCTGAAATAAAATTCAACATGACTGTTCTGTTTGCAGACACATTCAATTTTACTGGTTATATTTCTGATTAAACATCCAAATGGAAGAGGCATACATTTGTATATTGAGGTTTAATAGACATACAAATACAATTTGTGCTACAATCTGATGATGATGATGAGAAATCATTTAAGAGACTGTGCTGTCTTGGAAATCCCCAGAAATGATTTAATACAGGCAAAAAATAAGTGAAATTAATTTATTAACAGAAAAATGTAGAAAAGCTAAAACAAATTAGATCCAAATTCTACCATCATTACTTGTCTTTA
The DNA here is from genome assembly GCA_033032245.1 of Poecilia picta. Classification (NCBI taxonomy): domain Eukaryota; kingdom Metazoa; phylum Chordata; class Actinopteri; order Cyprinodontiformes; family Poeciliidae; genus Poecilia; species Poecilia picta. Next base: position 8,516,081 of record CM065365.1, read on the forward strand.
GACAATTAATAAACTAGCTTATTAGGACCACAGCAAAATAACAGATCAACACACATCATCCTAAATATTTCTGTCTGTGATAAATAACATTACAGCGTTTCTGAAACAGGAAAACAAAACAAAAAAAATCACTTCCTGTTTTATTTTGTTTCCTCACAATTTCTTCGTGACTACTAGTTACATTTTAATTTTTATTCATCAAATGTTTTTTGGTGTTCTTTTCTGGTTGAAACAAAATGATGAAACACTTTGGAGCAAATATACACAGTATCAGTCCAAAACTGGAGGCCAGAATAGCAAATATCTCCACAGCCACAGTAAATTTTCCAGGAGAGCTGACATAAGCTGGGATGAAGGTGATCCAAACGGCACAGAATATCAACATGCTGAAGGTTATCATCTTGGCTTCGTTGAAATTATCAGGTAGTTTCCGAGCTAGAACAGCTAACACAAAGCAAAACACAGCCAGCAGGCCGATGTAGCCGAGCACCGCCCAGAAACCAACAGCAGAGCCTAACGTACATTCCAGGATGATCTTCTCCTTGTAGGTGGTCAGATTTTTCACTGGGAAGGGAGGACTCACAACCAACCAAAAGATACATATTATAACCTGAATGAATGTAAAAGATACTACAGTCATCCTTTGCTGTACAGGTCCAAACCATTTCATAGCATTACTACCAGGAAGTGTAGCTTTAAAGGCCATTAGAACCACTATAGTTTTCCCAAGAACACAGGAGATACAGAGAACAAATGTGATGCCAAACGCTGTGTGCCGCAGCATGCAGGACCACTCAGAGGGGGCTCCAATGAAAGTTAGTGAACATAAGAAACACAGAATAAGAGAAAAGAGCAGCAGGAAGCTCAGCTCTGAGTTGTTGGCTCTGACAATTGGAGTTGTTCTGTGGTGAAAGAAAACCACTGCTGTGATGATGGTCAAAAAGGCTCCACTGATGGAGAGTGTAGCCAGGATGATTGACAGGACTTCGTTAAAGGATAGAAACTCCACATGTTTGTGGAAACAAGCATCTCTCTTTGCATTTGGCCAGAACTCTCTGGGACAAGGGAGGCAATCAGGAGAATCTGACAAAAATGATAACGTTGAAAAACAATCCTTAGTTTATCGTTTTTGAAGATATGGAGGCATATGAAACACATTAGATTCTACCTGTCATATTACTGATCTCTCCTTCAGGACATGGTATACAGTCATAGCAGCAGGTTGGTTTTCCTTTCTGCAACACTTTTCGAGTTCCTGGAGGACAACTCTCTGAGCAAACTGACACTGGAACCTGCCATGGAAAAAGTGAAGAAAAAACTTTTTGAAAGCATATTACACAAATATTTTTTCAACCTCCTAATCTAAGAAATTACTCTTTTGGGCTATTACTTGTGTGCCACCTTCCACCCAGGTTAAGTTCCTGTTGATACGAAACTCTTGGCCTCTTGGCAGTGATGCATCATAATATCCCACTGTCACCAGTTCAATAACTCCACTCTCACTTTTCTGCCAGTTTACCAGTTCATAAAAAGCCACAGGGTCTCCATTAGCATCAAACGAAAGATGGTAACCATTCTTGGAGTAGTTTACTTTCTTCAATTCTTTAAAGACCTTCAAAGTAAAATAAAAGAGAAGAACTGGGACATTATTTTAAAATATTGTTTAAATTAAGTGTCTGGTCTGACGTTGCTGATGAAAAGCATGGAGATTTACCAGATGTACTGACTGACCTGTTTGGGTTCCAGTCCAATGTTTTTGTCACATTGAATGGATCCATTTGTTTCTCGACACACAGCACTGTGGATAGCATGAGCTACAGCATAAACAGCCTTGTACATCATGTTAGTGATTCTTAACTGAGATGTTTCAGTGTACGGGTTCTTAAGGGTTTTAATATCTTCAGTTCCATCACACACTCTCTTTTCTGGGTCAGCAGCTGCAGACATACAGGTATACACAAAAAAAAAAAATAAGTGCCAATATTACGAACTTTTTATTTACCTAGAAAAACAGTCATGGATCAAAGATTACTGTTTTTCCTCATCATTTGTTTCTCACTTTCTTTCAAAATGCAGTTGAACGCCTCCTCCCAGAATTCGGTGAGTACCGGAGAGGCAGCCACCTTTGATGGAGGGAGATCCAGCAGGAAGTCTCTCAGACCTGGGATGACAGATTTCTCAATGGTTACCCCGACTGCCCCCGCACAGAAACTGAAGCTCATCAGGTTTGGGTCAGTTATCCAGGCCTCGCTTGCGATCCACTGGCGAGGTGGAGGAGGATCCAACACCAGCTCCTCCAGAAGGATTTTCATTTCGCCAACACCCGTAAATGCCAGAACAACCTTTGCTGTTGATCTGAAGAGACATGAAATTACATGATTTAGTAAATAAACACAAGCAAATCAATTTGAAGCTAAAGACAGTTATGACACCACTGATCATCTGTAGTTTCAGTTTACGGTCTATCTGAAAAGACACTAGACAATAGAAAAACACAATTGTTCATGAATTCCAAGAGTGAAGAACCGCTGAAGAACCACAGTGTTTGTTCATCAACCTTTTTTCCAAAATAATCTTAAAATCTCTGGAAAAACAACAAACTTACTAACCTACGGATAACATTGGCAACTTTTTTGATCTTGCTTGCTGGATCAGTTCTGAAGAATGATTCAATGTACTCCACACAGATCCCCTCTCTCAGTGCAGCTTCAAGAAAAGACGCCATGCCATTATTTCCATAGTCTGAGTCTGAGTGGACGGCTCCGATCCACGTCCAACCAAAGTGTTTCACCAGTTTGGCCAGTGCATCAGCTTGGTAATGGTCACTGGGGATTGTTCTAAAAAAAGTCGGGAACTGTTGTTTGTCTGAAAGGCAGGCACACGTGGCAAAGCTGCTGACCTATAAAGACAAAACATAGAAAACCAAAGCCAGATGATTACCTGCACAGAGCTATTTAAAAATGTTCAGTTTACAATGAATTTACACTTCTTACCAGAGGAATTTGGAAAGATCCCACAATGCGTGACATGCTGATGGAAGGAGAGGATGATGAGTCCCCGACAGCAGCCACCACCACACGAGACTGGGAGCAATTACCGTCTCTGTAGAACACTGGGTCCTCGCCGTTCAATAGCTGGAACGCCACATCCACTGAAACTGGCACTGAGACGCAGGAATCATAGATCCGATATCCGAGTTTGATGCCGGGGAGCAGCTCTGTGCTGTTGTTTATCTCCTCAATAGCAAAGATAGTAGTGCGAGAGAAACGCAGACCCCTGCCAGTAAGACTGAACAAAACATGCTGATGTTTAGATGAAATTGAGGAGGAAAAAAACAGCAACAGATATTCTTCTGGGCATTAAGTAATTATAAGCAATTTATCTGTACGTCAAAATATTGAAGTGCTTCTTGTCAAGGCAATATCAGGATTTTCAAACAAAAAAGGCATCCAAAAACAATCTAGATCCAATGAAACATTGTTTTTTTACTTCAGCTCCAACTTAATCATATTTTCACTGCAATAACAAAAGTATGCAATTTAGCTTATTGTGATAGAAAACATTCAAGGCAACTTAATAATTAGTCTCTAACATCACAGCAAACTTTGCAGCAAACACATGCAAGATCATTTTTCCACCTCTTTCTTACTGACCTTCCTGTGCATCTCAGAGACTCGGGCTGGGTGGTGTAATTATAAACCACTGCATTATGTTGGTAATGAATGGTGGAAACACCTCCAACAACAAAGTCCCCATCTGCTGAGAATGCCGGTAAACGAGGTTTACCCTGCAGAGTGCATTTCACAGATGAGGCCTCAGCAGTGACACCAGAGGTCTTTGACGTTTGTCCGGAAGGAAATTGTTGTTTAAAGCCATTTACAACACCAGGCAGTCGAACCAGTGACGTCAGCTCCAACAGACTCAGTGCCAACCTCAAAGCAGTAAAAATGACCCTGATCCCCATTTGTCAAGTGTCTCTACTTAGATCTCACTGTCCTTTTGCAGATTTATAAATCCTCTCCTCTTATACATCAGATGATCTTTGTAAAAGAAAGTGCCCTCCCCTTGTGTTTGTTTATGAAATATACACAAATATAATTTCCACATTGTTTATTGCTAGTGCCTGTTCACCACTTAATATAACAACAAATATGGGAGAGAACATAGGTGATATTTTACATTAGTTTTTGTGTTTTTCATAAGTATGTGAACAATAGAGGAAGGTCTGTTTATCTGAAATGTTTGTTCAAAAACAACTTATGTAAATATATATATTTTAGTGTGCATAAATATGAGTGTTTTTTTTACACAATGGCAGAGATTTATATAAAATAAAAAGTAATTAGAATTTTAACTGAAAACGTTTTAGTCACAATATAATAGACCATTGTACAAAAGTCCTGAATTTAACAACCATTAGACAAAGGAGAATGAATTCATTGAATATTATTTTATTGGATGAATGTAAGCAGGTTGAATACACTATAATTTCTGTCATGTCACATAGTATGTTTTTTTCTAAGAAAGATTTATTTGTTTATTTATTCAGTTTTTTACTTTTTATTCATTAAATATTTCTTGGTGTTCTTTTCTGGCTGAAACAAAATGATGAAACACTTTGGAGCAAATATACACAGTGGAGTCCAAAACTGGAGGCCAGAATAGCAAATATCTCCACAGCCACAGTAAATTTTCCAGGAGAGCTGACATAAGCTGGGATGAAGGTGATCCAGACGGCACAGAATATCAACATACTGAAGGTTATCATCTTGGCTTCGTTGAAATTATCAGGTAGTTTCCGAGCTAGAACAGCTAACACAAAGCAAAACACAGCCAGCAGGCCGATGTAGCCGAGCACAGCCCAGAAACCAACAGCAGAGCCTAACGCACATTCCAGGATGATCTTCTCCTTGTAGGTGGTCAGATTCTTCACTGGGAAGGGAGGACTCACAACCAACCAAATGATACATACAGTATTATAACCTGAATGAAGGTGAGAAACATGACAGTCATCCTTTGCTGTGTTGGACCAAACAATTTCATAGCATTACTCCCAGAAAGTGTAGCTTTAAAGGCCATTAGAACCAAATGGCCTTTAATGAAATGAATAAAATGAAAATACATATTTTCATTTTATAAAAATATTTTATTATCCCCTTGCAGTGACCTGAATGAGCCGTTTTCTCAAAACTCCCTACTGCAACTTTAAGCTAACTAATGAATTCTTATACCAACAAGAAGAAGTAGGTACAGTGAAAAATATGGACTGTCACTGACTGGATAACAGTGTAGTTGACTTTTGAACCGGAAGTTATTCTGCCACTATCACAGATAGGAAATACAGTGGAAACCAAATGTTTACAGTCACCGACTAAAAATACATAAATATTTTAAAATTTAAATCAGAGTTAAATCACACCAAACTTCAAATAGTGTTTTATGCTTACAGCAAAACTTGCTTGTTTCTACATGTGTTCCTTGCTTCTTCTTTTTTAACATATACAAACCACATCATGTCAATCTAGTGTAATCATATGCAATGTCTTAATTTACTAAAATTATGTTAAGTATTCCAATAATAGAACTTTTTAAAATTAAAGTGAGAGTTGCCATCACCTCTGCTTAAAAAGTAATTGTGTTTTCAAGTCTTTGATAATGTGGGTTTAGTTTTTGTTCATAAGAAATTTCTTAGTGTTTTTCTCTGGTTGAAACAAAATTATGAAACACTTTGGAGCAAATATACACAGTATCAGTCCAAAGCTGGAGGCCAGAATGGCAAATATCTCCACAGCCACAGTAAATTTTCCAGGAGAGCTGACATAAGCTGGGATGAAGGTGATCCAGACGGCACAGAATATCAACATGCTGAAGGTTATCATCTTGGCTTCGTTGAAATTATCAGGTAGTTTCCGAGCTAGAACAGCTAACACAAAGCAAAACACAGCCAGCAGGCCGATGTAGCCGAGCACAGCCCAGAAACCAACAGCAGAGCCTAACGCACATTCCAGGATGATCTTCTCCTTGTAGGTGGTCAGATTTTTCACTGGGAAGGGAGGACTCACAACCAACCATATGATACATATTATAACCTGAATTAAAGTCAGACTCACTACAGTCATTCTTTGCTGTACAGGTCCAAACCATTTCATGACATTGTTACCAGGAAGTGTAGCTTTAAAGGCCATTAGAACCATTATAGTTTTCCCAAGAACACAGGAGATACAGAGAACAAATGTGATGCCAAACGCTGTGTGCCGCAGCATGCAGGACCACTCAGAGGGAGCTCCAATGAATGTTAGTGAACATAAGAAACACAGAATAAGAGAAAAGAGCAGCAGGAAGCTCAGCTCTGAGTTGTTGGCTCTGACAATTGGAGTTGTTTTATGAATAAAGAAAATCACTGCTGTAATGATGGCCAGAAAGGCTCCACCAACAGTGAAAACAATCAGGATGATTGAAAGGCCTTCGTCAAAGGAAAGAAACTCCAAAGGTTTGGGGAAACAGGAATCGTTGCTTGTATTTGGCCAAAACTCTTCGGAGCATGCGAAACAATCAAGTGCATCTAAAATAAATAACAATATATGACATATTTTGTTTTATGGCAAATTTTGAAGATATAGATGAAAACTTGATTTTACCTGTCATATTGCTAACTTCTCCTGGAGGACATGGTATGCAATCATAGCAACAGATGGGCTTTCCCTTTTGCAACACTTTATGAGTTCCTGGAGGACAACTCTCCGAGCAAACAGACACTGGAACCTGTCATAAAAACAGAGAGTAAAATACCAACTTTAATTTTTTAAAGTTGTTTTTGACAAAACTATTACCCTCCAAAGCTCATAATCTAAGAAACTTTTGTGTTAGGGCTATTACTTGAGTGCCACCATCCACCCAGGTTATGTTCCTGTTGATGTGAAACTCCTGGCCTCTTGGCAGTGATGCATCATAATATCCCACTGTTACCAGTTCAATAACTCCACTCTCACTTTTCTGCCAGTTCACCAGCTCATAAACAGCCACAGAATCTCCATTAGCATCAAATGACACATGGTAACCATTTCTTGAAAAGTTAACTTTCTTTAATGCATTCAAGACCTTCAAAATAAAAACAGACATTAAAAAAGAAACCAGCAGCCTCTAAAATTAACATCAGAACTAAGTAACCCTGAATTGAGAAATCAATGCTAATGAGAGGTATGAGGAGTTACTAAGCAACATACTGACCTGTTTGGGCTCCAGTTTGTAGCGTTTGTCACAGTATGTGGTTTTATTAGTTTCCTCACAGACTACATTGTGAATAGCATGAGCTATTGCATAAACAGCCTTGTACACCATGTTAGACACTCTTAACTGAGATGTTTCAGTGTACGGGTTTTTAATTGTTTTAAGATCTTCAGTTCCATCACACACTCTCTTTTCTTTGTCAGCAGCTGAAGACAAATAAATACATTGCACATTTATTTTGTCGGTCAACCTAATTAACTACTGTTTTAATGAAGCATATATAACCCAAATTTTAAGATTTTTTTATATCGATGACAAATGACAAAAGTAGAAATATATGATACAAATAAAGTTTGTGACTCTCCAAATTCCTAAAAATGCCTTCATGATCAGTGAAATGATTCAAGATGAATTTGAGAAACATTTAATCTAATAAATTATTTGTACAAAACTACAACAAATATAATTATATGAGAACTTTCTATGTAAATTTAGATCAACAACATTATCATAGAAAATGGACAAACAATATAACATCATAAAATCATAAAAAAAGAGAAAAACCAGGCTTTTATTGCTTTTGGAACAGAAAGCATTATGCTGAAAAACATCTCAACTTTGGTAAGATGCTAAATAAATTGATGTTTTACTATAAGTAAAACTTTATTGTTTTCAATCACATGAAAAAATAGTTCTAGCAAATCTGTTCATATTCAGGCTATATTCTTTTTTCCTTTCTCATGATAGAAAATATATACGTTCTCACTTTCTGTCAGGCTGCAGTTGAACACGTCCTCCCAGAACTCAGTAAGCACTGGAGAAGCAGCCACTTTTGACGGAGAAAGATCCAGAAGATAGTTTCTCAATCCTGGAATGACAGATTTCTCAATGGCTACCCCGATTGCCCCCGCACAGAAACTGAATCTCAACAAGTTTGGGTCGGTTGCCCAGGCCTCGCTCGCGATCCACTGACGAGGTGGAGGGGGGTCCAACACCAGCTCTTCCAGAAGGACTTTCATTTCGCCAACAGCCGTAAATGCCAGAACAACCTTTGCTGTTGATCTGAGAAGCCATTTTAACATGTTGATTTTATGCAGCACTTCTAAGCATAGGCCACATGTTTGAAAGAGTTTGCAGTTATACAACTTATTTGAAAAGAAGATTCAGTAAAAACATATCAAACATGCCAAAGCAATCTCTTTAATTTATAGATTCTCTTTCAAAAATAGCACCACTAAACATACAAACCTACGGATAACATCTGCAACTCTTTTGATCTTAATCTGTGGGTCAGTTCTGAAGAATGATTCAATGTACTCCACACAGATCCCCTCTCTGAGTGCAGCTTCTAGAAAAGACGCCATGCCATTATTTCCATAGTCTGAGTCTGAGTGGATGGCTCCTATCCACGTCCAACCAAAGTGTTTCACCAGCTTGGCCAGCGCATCAGCTTGGTAATGGTCACTGGGGATTGTTCTGAAAAACGTTGGGAACTGTTTCTTATCTGATAGGCAAGCACAAGTGGCGAAGTGGCTCACCTATAGCAAGAGAAGTGCAAAGTGTAAAAAAAACCCCAAAAAAACTCCAACATCCATCAGCAGATTTTCTTTTTTTTTTTTGGATTTCATCTTCCTATGACTGTACTCCTCTTACCAGAGGAATGTTGAATGGTCCAATAACACGTGAGACGCTGATGGAGGGAGAGGATCCCGCGTCTCCGACAGCAGCCATCACCACACCGGACCGGGAGCAGTTGATGCCTTCGTAGAACACGTGGTCCTCACCGTTTGTAAGTTCAAAGGCCACGTGCACCGAAACAGGAACCGACACGCAGGAATCATAGATCCGATATCCAAGTTTGATGCCGGGCAGCAGATCCGAGCTGTTGTTTATCTCCTCGATGGCAAAGACCATTGTCCGGGAGAAACGCAGATCCCGGGCGTTGAAGCTGAACAAAATCAATCTGGTGAGTGCTGATATTTATTAAACTGGAAGAAAAGGCACCATAAAATAAAGAACAACCAAATATATGCAGTAATACCAATAATTGTACACAGCAAGTCTAATATTTTTCAGAGACTGAATTGAGATATTCAAAGTAAAAAGTGCCCCCAAACCTGTCCAAAACAAACAAACAAACAGAAAGTTAACCAAGTCAACTTTACACAGGTAATATAAAACTTTTGTTCTCTCCCTCTTACCTCTCTCTGCATCCTTGAGACTCGGGCTTGCTGGTGTAATTATGAATCACTCCATAACCTTGATAATGAATTGAGAAAACACCTCCAATGACAAAGTCCCCGTCTGATGAGAAGGCAGATGAACGAGGGGTTCCCTGCAGACTGCATTTTGTAGCTGAAACATCAGCAGTTGCAGCAGAAGCAAACAAAGCAACAAGTGAAAAACTCACTGCCACTCTCCAACCAGTGCTATCCCAGATGCCCATTACTTAAGTGTCTCTGCTTGGAAGCAACTGTGTGTTTATAAATGTCGTCCCTTGATACGTCAGATGATCTTTCCGAAACAGGATATGCCTAACTTCCAATCAACTGGTTTACGATTATTTATTTTGTATACAGAAATATAGATTTTCTTTGTGTAAAAGCAGAGACAACAGCCACACAAATTAGAACTATGCAAAAAAAAATGCTTGCTGTACAACACATGGTCAAGAAACTGAGTACTGAGATGGTGGAGTGTTTTGTGGCATGGTGATGGCACAGTCATCTTTATATGGAAACAAAATAAAGAATTTGATTGTAGATTTCAAAAGAAAAAGGTTCAGCTTAAACACGTTTTGGTCAAATACTAGTTTTGTCATGGGGGAAGAAGGGAAGGTGGTTAAGGGGTGTAAAATAGGTTGGTGTTCAGCTGGACAGACTGAACTGGAGACACAACAGTGATACTGTATGCAAGAAGTGACAGAACAAGCTGTAGGTCCTTAAGTGTTTGCAGCAAAATGCGGTTTAAATTCAATAGAGTATGTCTGAAAACAAACGTCCCGACAACAGCTCATCTTTGGTCCAACCATGTTTGTTCAGGCTCACTGTAGGTAACACAGGAGACCTTTCCTGCACGTTGCCATGGCATTGGGCGCTACAGCTTTACAAGAACGTTACGTAATTTGGAGTTGCAACAAAACTTGGTTTCCCTTTAAAACTAATAATGTATTTTTGAATTTAACTTAAATGGAACAATTTAATAAGACAAAAAATAGATGGTGATTCAAAAACAGTGATCATTTTGAAGAAACATTCACATTTTCCTTCAATTTTTACAAAATTTTTAAAATCCTTAATTAGTGTAATGTTTAATTATTCTATCAAAACATAAAGCTTTGCTGGTTCCCGATTTGAACTAAAACTGTGTACATTTTTCACAAAACATTTTTAATAGTATTTAGAAAGACAATCGTTTCTATGCATTTTGGTGACAGGCTGTCATTTTGACCTTTGTCATTTTGAGTCTTTAAAGACGAGGTATCAGGTATTTTCCAGGCACGTGGTGCCATTTTATAGCACAACTAAGTAACTGTTTGATAGGATCTTCGGTTGTTCTGAGTAGTTCTGGGCTCTTAGTTCTGATTTGTTGTCTGTTTGCATTAATTTTGATTAGATCAGGTTTGTTTCTCTTATTTTAGTTCTGTCCTTTAGGTATTTTCAGTTCCCCTCTCTATGCACTCTTTCTCACCCCCTGAGCCATTTTCTGTCTCGCCTCATTGCCTCTCTACCCTCACACCTGCAACTCGTTAGCCAATCAACCCCAAGATTTTATTCCAACATTTCCCCTCTTCATACTGTTGAAATATAATCATGGTTTAGTGTTTTGTTGAACTCAATTATAGAACCATTTCTAGTGCTTTAGTTTAGTGAATCTTTTACTACTATAATCATTTTTTAGTGTTTGAGTTAGCTCTAAAGTCAGGAGTTTTTGTGTCACTGAGATCGTAAAACCACAGGTTTGTGCTTAAGGAAGGCGACAGGAAATCTTCTCACCCTGCCTGAGTCAGGACATTGCATAAATTGGTGTAATAAAAACCTGAATTTATGGTCGTCTTTGAAATGTTGACCGGCAGTTCAACCTGTAAGACAATTTGGTCTAAAATAATACATGCGGTTTGTTATCTATCTGTTTGGATACAGCTAAGTCTCCTGAGGCATTTGTAAGTTGTAAAAGTCAGCGGGACTTCAGAGTTCTGGTTAACTTTAGAGTAACATCAAAGAAGTAAAATTCCCTTTGATGCCTAACCAAATTGTAAGGAGGTCCCGTTTTTAGTAGGGCTAGGAGACAGCTCCTCATTGGTCGAAGCAAGGAACGCCTTGCTTGAAGCAGGAACCTCCCACGGCGAATATAATCTGCTTACACCAAAAATAATTCAGAAATAGTCAATTTTTAGCACCATGGGCTGACTGTTTCTCCGAGGACGTCTTCGACGTCTTCGTCTTTTCCTCTATCTGTCTTATTCTATCAGGTAACCAATGTATGTTTCTGTGTTTCTTTAAATTTTCTGTCTTGTGTGATACTTTCTTCTGATTGGATTAAATTCTGAACTTCTGTGACGCCAACACGCTGCTTACGTCTCTTCTGTGTCTCGCGAGAGTTATCAGACCGCGGACAAGAAACCGGGACCCAAGAACAAAGGAAAACCGAAAATGCATAGTTTAAAAGTTTTACAATAAGAATTCCTAGACTGTTTACAATACTCATACACAGCAAGGAATCTCCTTGCTTCAATCCTTGCTGGTTCCTCCTGTTAATACCTCGTTATTCTCCATGTATCCAGCTCCTTGTGTTCCTGCTTTTTGTGTCTTCCTGACCGAGGTGAACCGCTTAGCATTTAGTTTGTTGTATTTGTCATAAAACAGCACCAACTAAATGCAGCAATACAACCAACTTGCACCTTCACGTTCAGCACAATCATCCAATACAGTTTTCCCAGTGTTAAGGAAGAATTATTTATGTGATTAAATTTAAAAAAGAATCTGGCTCCCCTTCTTCCTGTTTGATCCCAGGTCCTCTCGCGTGGCCACGTGTGAGGACAGAAACACAACAATGCGTGTTGACGTCACAGAATTGCAGAATTTAATCCAAATCGGAACAAAGTATAAGATACAACAGAAAACTACAAAATAATAGAGACACATTCATTACCTGAGACCAAGAGACAGGGACAGCAAAGATAGAGACAGCAAAAACGTTTTTGGAGAAATTGCAAAGAGCAAAATCTGAGTTGTTACTCTGTGTGGAAAGTTTTATCTTCTTTTCTTTAATTTATTCAAATAAATTGCTCATCAGAACCTGTCTCTGACCCTTTTTAAAGTTAGAAACTCCCTGCAATTTGTTCACAAGATCAAACACCAGTTTCTCCATTGTCTAAATAAGTTGGAAGCAGAGCTTCTCCAAACTCCTTCTGTTCCATGGCTTTCACAGATCAGTGTGAAAAGCTGGAACTTCCTACTGATTGTTTCCCAAACAGACAAAGGGCAGATCAGAGATCTTGGCAAATAATCTGCCTTAACTACAGGCCTAATTAAAACTATAATTAGGCTATTTCAATCAAGTTATGTTAAATTTTAAAACTAGCTTATTTTATATATATTTTCTTAACACCAGCTAGGAAAAAAATCTACAACTGGCAGACGGTCTCTGTATTCCCATCAGTCCACTGTTACTGAACAGTTAATTGACATGCAGTGGACAAAATATTGCTCACTCAGAGACTGCATCGTTTGCTTTCTCTACAAAGGATACCGGCCTTTAATACTGTTGTAAAACAGACATTTTGTAAATTGTTGCAAATATTTGACAGCCAGCACAAAATCCCTGGGAAAACATTTGTCACAAATGGCAATTCCACAACACTAACATGACCCTTATATGAACTTCACTATAAAGGGTCAAACTCCATATAAAGGGTCAGCACTACATAGCTGCTGACTAGACCCTGCATTTGTTTAAGGAAGCTGAAATGGGATAGCACAACACAATGGGGCACTAAGCAGAAGATGGTAGAGAGGGTGTTGGAGCAACTCCCAGCTGTGAGACAAGTCCTTCTTCAACACAGACAGAAAAACGGCAATCTTAATCCAACCTGGCAGGATGTTTCAATGTTGAAGTCCATCAACGCAGCAACGAAACCACTGGCTTACTTTACCGATGTCTGCTCAAGGGAAAAATACGCCACAGTGTTGTCAGTTAAGCTTATGCTGGAACTGATAGTAGGCGACTTTCTCTAGGCCCTAATGACAGCCAGTGTTAAACAAAATATATCCAACTGAGAAATACACCTGCAATCCAAGACCTCCTCAGGAAGGCCACCATTTGGATCGTAGATATTGTGCTAGCATGAAGGAAGCAGGGGCATTTAATGATGCCAAATGTCACCTTGTGTACAAGCTATTCGACTTAAAAGGGCCCGGAAAGACGTGAAGAAGTTTTAGGACATGAGAGCAAAGCTGCTGGATGAAATGCAGATACACCTACTGCTGCCACACCTACCAAAAAAAAGAGTCTAAAGTGGCTAGGTGATGTTCTTCCAAACAGAAGAACTCCTCTCACAAGGCTACATTTCAAAAAGAGAGCAGGCTGATTCAGAACTGAACAAGTTCCTTTAAGCAGATGCTCTTGATGCCTAATGACTTTACTTGTCCCCAAGGTACAGTTTAAGGTGCATGAGCAGTACAAGCAGACTATAAAACGTAATATCTCTAACAATAAGAGTTTGTCAAGTTCACATACACTTAATATATAAATGTGTATAAGTGGAAGAAAATTCAGTGCAATTACGTAACTAATCACGAAGCAGATCTTGATGTTCATTTTCGATCTTTGCTGAAATCCATTTTGTGTGTGTGTGTGTGGTTATTCATACTACAAAATACATGAAACCCCAATCAGACGTCAGTGTAAATGATTTACTACCCCGAAGCGACACACATATGCAGAAGAATGTAGACATTACACAACCACACGCCGTTTACAGTATTAGGAAATAATGGATACTGCCGTCTGTGGATCAGACTAACGGTATTGTGACAAAACACTAACACAATGTATTGACTGTAGGGATTGTGATGTGCTTTATTGTCACAGATGTTTTTCATAATTTTCATGGTAGCTTTGTAGTGGCTGTGTGGGCCAATCCTGACAGGTTGGGTGGGTTAGAGAGGAAGTTGCCCATCCCAGTGTGTGTGTGCAAACCACTTACCAATGAGCCTCTTCCGATTCTGACAGTCTCGTGACCTAATACAGACGTTTATAAACCAATAAAAAACAGCTCACACCCAGCTGAAGACGCTTGAGGAATGGATATCTGGGATATCTTTATTAAGCCGAGTTTAGTTGTGACTTTATTGGAGCTGATGGTCCTTGTTGAGTTGAGTGGCTGTGCCAATAATCTGGAGCTAAGGACTGAGCCGCTAGAGGCTGCTACATTCAATCCTGAGGACTCATCAGTGAAATGCACCTTGTGGGGAACCTCTAGTTCACCTGCTTTCTCGGCAGATGGGGACTTTGTCATTGGAGGTGTATTTTCCTTTCACTACAAACTGTATACGGTAATTTATGACTACACCACAAAGCCTGGCCCACCAAGGTGCGCAGGGAGGTAAGAGGGAGACAGACTGAAAAGGAGTAATATAAAACTGAATTAAATGGACTACATATTTGTTGTGAAATTTTACTTTTTTGCATAACGGCACTAAAAATATAAGTTGTAGACTGAAATATTTGAAGGATTTTACAGTGTTCAACAATGTTTTTTTGATTGTGAATATTTTTGTGAGAAATTTAAAGTTTGCAGAGGTGTGGTTCCTTAATCAAACTATTAATGAATGACATTGTGTACATAGTTGATGCATACAAATCCATAATTTTTTTTTGATTTACATAATTTTTTTGTTTTAAATTGTATTTTGTAAATTGTACAGTGACTGAGTATTCACTCAGTCACTGTACACTCCTCTCTTATTCTCTCCCTTTGTGAGACTTTCCTGTTTTGTTTTGACATCAGAGTTCACGTTCTTTGATTTTGCGCAGCTTTAATGCCCGGGATCTGCGTTTCTCCCGCACAATGATCTATGCTATTGAGGAGATCAATAACAGCATGGAGCTACTGCCTGGAATCAAACTTGGCTATCAGATCTTTGATTCATGCGCTTCTGTGCCCATGGCTGTGCATGTGGCATTCCAGCTGGCAAATGGCCAGAACTCTGTGTTTTACAAAGGGAGCAACTGCTCACAATCCGGAGTTGTGATGGGTGCAGTTGGAGATTCTGGATCCACACCATCAATTGGGATGTTGCGCATCATCGGATCTTTTAACATTCCTCTGGTAAATTGTTTGCAACAAGTTTTTTTAATGTACCTCTGCTTATCTGCATTGTATTGGGGAAAAACATTGCCATGTTGTGTTTTTTAAATAGGTGAGCCACTTTGCCACTTGTGCGTGCCTTTCAGATAAGCAGGAGTACCCAACTTTTTTCAGAACGATTCCCAGTGATCATTACCAAGCTGACGCGCTGGCCAAGATGGTGAAACACTTTGGATGGACTTGGATAGGAGCCGTCCATTCGGACTCAGATTACGGAATCAACGGCATGGCTCTTTTCTTGATGCGGCACTTAGAGAGGGGATCTGCGTGGAATACGTTGAATCCTACTTTCGGACTGACCCGCGGAGCAAAATCCAAAGAGTCGCTGATGTTGTTCGTCGGTTTGTACATGACTAATTTTGATAAATAAAGCCACTTCAGACGTACTTCATTATCCATTAATACTGTGCTTATTTGCTTGCCTAAAGAATGATCAAGTACAACATACTCATGTTGTACTTGATCATTCTAGTGTGTAAACTAGTGTGATGTGTGCTAATTTACAACAACAGCGTATAATATAATTTCAGGTCAACTGCAGTGGTTGTTGTGGCATTCACAGCCTCTGGTGATATGAGGGCACTGTGGAGCTGGCTCTGGACCCTCCTCTTCCTCGCCAGTGGATTGGAAGTGAGGGCTGGGTCACTGACCCACATTTGATGAGCTTCAGTTTCTGTGCAGGAGCCATTGGAGTAGCTATTCAGCAATCAGTCATCCCGGGTCTGAGAGACTTTTTGCTGAATCTCTCTCTTTCTGAAGTGGCTGCCTCCCCAGTGCTGACAGAGTTTTGGGAGGATGCATTCAACTGCAAACTGAAAAGTAAGATGATTTCCTCAGTTGTAACCACAATGCTCAAAGCATTTAACTTGGCCATTGCCTTTCCTTTGCAATTCCACTTCATTCTCATCCCAGTTTGAGATTTCTTCCATTGAGCTTTATTGGTAACACTTTATTTGAAGGGGTGTGATAGAGGCTGACATGACACCTGTCATGAACATGAAGAAGTCTTTATGAATGTTTATGACTGTTTTTGTGAAGTGTCATTTGATAAATGACATTTTTAATGCAAAGTTGCATTAAAAGTGCCATCTTTGCATTAAAGTGTCCTTATTTACTAAAGAAATGCAAAGTTGTCACTTTTAATGAAACATTTTTCATTTCAGATTTTTTTTTCTCACAAATTTAGCATTTATCTTGTGTCTTTAGGTTCTGATCAAGAAAACAAAGAGTGTGACGGGACAGAAGACATTCAAAAACTTTCAAGCCCGTACACCGAAACGTCTCAGTTAAGAATCACTAACATGGTGTACAAGGCTGTTTATGCAATAGCTCACGCCATTCACAATGCAGTTTGTCATGAAACAAACATCACCACTAAGTGTCAAAAAAACATCAAACTAGAGTCGAAACAGGTCAGTTTGAATAGAGTCAATGCCAAACTTTTTTTCTCAGTAAATATGAACTGTTTATTTAATAATGAATATTTTTAGTTACTTGTAATTTTTCCAATAAACTTCAAAATTTTACATCCAATTGATTGGCTAAAGCATGCTCTGCTTTTCTAGGTCTTTTCAGAGCTGAAGAAAGTCCATTTTTCCAGAAATGGTTACCATGTGTCATTTGACCTTAATGGTGATCCTGTAGCTTTTTATGAACTGGTCAACTGGCAAAAAAATGAAAATGGAGTTACCAAGCTGGTTAAAGTGGGATATACAGTATGATGCATCACTGCCTAAGGGCCAGCAGTTTAAAATTGACCAGAATATCGCATGGTTGGATGGTAGCACTGAAGTAATAAGCAAAAGGAAAAATAATGAACAGATAAAACCTTTGAGAAGTGTTTCACAACTGAAATGTTTAAAATTGTGGTCATGTGTTTTCCTTACAGGTTCCAGTCTCAGTTTGCTCAGAGAGTTGTCCTCCAGGAACTCGTAAAGTGTTGCAGAAAGGAAAACCAATCTGCTGCTACGACTGTATACCATGTCCTGAAGGAGAGATCAGTAATATGACAGGTCATATCATATATTTTTCACATAGATTTGCAACACCAAATACTGACTGTTAACAACTGTTTTTGGCTATTGTTTTTAGATTCTCCTGATTGTTTCCCATGTCCAAAAGAATTCTGGCCTAATTCAAAGAAAGATGCTTGTCTACCCAAACCAGTTGAATTTCCTTCCTTTGATGAAGTCCTGTCAGTCATCCTGGCTGCACTCTCCATCAGTGGAGCCTGTCTGACCATCATCACAGCAGTGATTTTCTTCCATCACAGAACAACTCCAATTGTCAGAGCCAACAACTCTGAGCTGAGCTTCCTGCTGCTCTTCTCTCTGACTCTGTGTTTCTTATGTTCACTAACTTTCATTGGAGCCCCCTCTGAGTGGTCCTGCATGCTGCGGCACACAGCGTTTGGCATCACATTTGTTCTCTGTATCTCCTGTGTTCTTGGGAAAACTATAGTGGTTCTAATGGCCTTTAAAGCTACACTTCCTGGGAGTAATGCTATGAAATGGTTTGGACCTGTACAGCAAAGGATGACTGTGGTATCTTTTACATTCATTCAGGTTATAATATGTATCATTTGGTTGGTTGTGAGTCCTCCCTTCCCAGTGAAAAATCTGACCACCTACAAGGAGAAGATCATCCTGGAATGTGCGTTAGGCTCTGCTGTTGGTTTCTGGGCTGTGCTCGGCTACATCGGCCTGCTGGCTGTGTTTTGCTTTGTGTTAGCTGTTCTAGCTCGGAAACTACCTGATAATTTCAACGAAGCCAAGATGATAACCTTCAGCATGTTGATATTCTGTGCCGTCTGGATCACCTTCATCCCAGCTTATGTCAGCTCTCCTGGAAAATTTACTGTGGCTGTGGAGATATTTGCCATTCTGGCCTCCAGTTTTGGACTGATCTGTGTATATTTGCTCCAAAGTGTTTCATCACTTTGTTTCAACCTTATAAGAACACCAAGAAACATTTAATGAACAAAAACTAACATTGGCATAGAGTTAACATTATGACAGCACCTGGTAAATAGGTATCATTTAATCTTACAAATTTGTTTAAGATTCTATCAGAATTACACATTGAAACCAGAATTTCACAAAAAAAATTCCTTACTCTCTTACTAACCTGAATATGTACATGTATGTAGTTGTAAATGCGATGTTGTTGGATCGTTTTTGATGTTTACTTTATGAGGAAAAAATGACTGTCTTGATGTTTGAAAAATAAATAAAACATCTTTGGATTTCTCCGTAATCGATTCTTGTATTCAAACATTCATTTATTGCTATTATGAATGGAAGCACTGTTTGAAGTAGAGACTGTTCCTGTTTTAAGAGCATTTTATAGGTCAGATATCTTAAGCTCTTCAGCATTTTCATTCAGCATGCACCTTCGAAGATTTCAGAATGTGTTCATTATTAATTCTACGGGCCGTCAGTATTCCTGTTTTATTCCAGAGTTGCTCTGATTAACTGGTACTGTTGGTTTCCCCTTCCCGAACTCGCACACCTGCCCTCCGGCCTGTATTAAACTTTTTCTTTATGAACATTTTCACTGCTTTTAACCGGGCAGCAGCAGCTAATCTGAATCCGTCCCTGGTCTCTCTTATAATCATCCTCCTCCGACGATATTAAAGCCCTTGAATCGCTAATTCTGCCTCCTCCACTACTGAATCTGCTCCAGACCAGCTGTCAAAGTTTGTGTGGTAAACATATCGGTTAGTTTGACACATTTTTCTGAATGGGCTTATGCACTTTTTAGCTTTTGTCGTCGTTTTTCTTACCCGCCCCGTCCCGTCTCGTATCTTCTCACTTTTCTCTGACTCCGGTAGCTGGCTCTATTTATAACCTTAGAAGAGAGGGGCGGGCCAAGGAGAACCGAGGGATTTCATTGGATAAGCCTAATGTCCGTCAATAAAGTCAACCAATCGGCTGTTGCGGTCAATAAAAATTATATTTGAGATACTTCTGTTAAATTTTGACAGTGTAGGGCTGCCAGATATGGACAGTAAATGCATCAGTCTGTAGTCCAGACGGTCAGTTCTCCCCTGGACAGAAGTTCAAACTTAATACAGCTTTTTATTTTCTGTTCAAATTGTCAACCTGCCACAGTAGCAGGTGCGTTGCTGCAATTTACATGCCACTTGATACTTTTTCCCATATTTGGCCAGTGGCAGGTCCTAATTTCCACCCCTGGTTAATGCAGAAAACAGTGAAAAGCCCCCCAGTACAATCCATATGCATTTCAGAGAAAAACACGTAAAATGCACAGCACATACACAGATCAATGCTTCTAAATTTTGAGATATTTTTTAGTTTTCAGTTAAGCTTTAGCTTTTATTTTAGAAATGTCAGAGATACCAATTCTTCTAAAATATACAGCATTATTTTTGGATGGTGACAGTCATTTTCAATAAGTAGGAATTTACAGTCCAATTAGGCTTATTTTTAATTAAATAACCTTCTGAAATACCCTCTAGGCAGGTATTAAAGGTATTTTTCAATGAGCCCACTTTCCTATGTTAAAAAAACTTAAAATATTGTGGCTGGCAGTTCTCTGTGTGCAGCCTTGATGTATTTTCCAAACTATTCAACAGCTCTCATTTATTTTAGAACGGACCATTAATATCACAATTATGTCAGCAATACATTAAAACACAGAATGGTTGAAAGAATCCCATAATCATTGAGTGGAACATTTTTCTTTAATTATTCCCCTTTTCTTTAAGATTCATGTTAAAGAGACATGATAAGGAACAACAGCTATGTATTTTGGGTTTGATATCTTCAAAGGATTATGAAGTAATCAGTTTTTTGTGATCATCTTCGGCCCCATTGAAATGAATGGAGCATCTCATAATATAAGAAATAATCTGCCTAAATCTTTATGCTCTTTCGCAGCTATCCTCCATGTACTCTCAGCTAAAAACAAACTTTAAAATTTAGTCATATTCTTCAACTATTTATTTTTATTTAAGCTTTTTCACGTCTTTTACAGGTTTAATAAAATTTGTCTTAAAGCTTTCGTTCACATTATGATCAGTCTTCCAAAAATAAATAAATAAATAAACATTGGTTGCTCTGGTCGCTAAGCAATTAAGCATTTAGAATGCTGAGGGTTCTCAAACAAATTGTTCTAGCTTGCTCATATTTCACTCTTTCTACACCAAAACGCAGATTTCTCCATTGGGAATTAGAAAATGTGACCGCCAGAAAATGTGACATTTACAGAGTCATGGCAATGAATTCAGAACCCTCCTTGGAAGGAAGGCTTTTTGGTCAAAAATGCACTAACACATTAATGCTGACAATAAAAATGTAAACCAATTTAAATATTTTAAGTCAAATAAAGAATTTGAAGCAATTTTGAAATTGCAGCTCAGAGGAGGGATAGGGTTAGGGTTAGGCAGTGCTGAATCCACCCAACGTTTTTCACTGCTCTAGGAGATTATAGGATTTCTAAAAAATGCATGAAAGAATCAAGGCAAAGCTCTAGATATGTTTTTGATGAAGGAATAACTTTGTGACATGATGTAAAGCTTTTAAAAACCCATCAATGTTACATAATACGGTCGCTTTAATGAATAAGTGGTCAAATCTTTCATTGTGTGTTTCTAGACTTGCTTGTGTTTTTACTCATGTTCAAACCTTGGGAGTAGGGCTATTATTTCCAATAATTTCAGTGAGGCGAATAAATAAAGTGGGGAAAAAGAATGAAAGAGAAAAAGACAGGAAGAAGACACACCTCGCAATGTAAACACACAGAGATCGTCCAATTAAAACAGTCATTCTCAGGCTGTTGGTAAAGAGTCAAATCTCCTCTGACAGAAAAAGAATATAAAAAGGATAAAGCACATGTTGCATGCACATGAGGGATGGGCATCTCAGCTTTGTTTACAGGCCTGGCACTGGCCTTGTGTCTGTTTGAGGTTAGAACTGTGGCTGGTTGGGTTGGGTCTGATGGTAACGCTGATGAGGTTTCATCTTTGAAGTGTACCTTGCAGGGTACTGCTCATTTACCTGCCTTCTCAATGGACGGCGACTACATCGTTGGAGGTGTTTTCTCAATCCATGCCAACATGCACATGGTAGATAATAACTACACCACAGCTCCCGAGCCTCTGAGGTGCACAGGGAGGTTAGTAAGTGAGTAGAGGGTGGAAATGATGTTGAACTGAAAAGCTGAGATTTTTTTGTTTTCCAACATTGACATAGGCTGTGATAATATGGCTTAGTTGAATTGTTCTATTTTAAATCTTTTAAAGTTTTTAATAACTTTAAAATAATTTAAAAAAAATTCTTAAGGGTTAGGTTTTATCAAAAAAGATGGTTTCCTAATTTTTTACTTTTTACTTTGTACTGATGTGTGCTGTATCGGTCAAGTGACATTTTCTTCTGAATTTCTTTGTAGAAACATGTCAAATCCCTTTGTCTTTTAAATGCATAAGCTACACACTCATACTTTGTGTGTGCAGAATAGACCCTCGTGAACTGCGCTTCTCTCGTGCGATGATCTTTGCCATCGAAGAAATAAACAACAGCACAGAGCTACTGCCGGTGTAAAACTGGGATATCAGATCCACGATTCTTGCGCATCCGTGCCTGTCACCGTGCATGTGGCATTTCAGCTGGCGAATGGCCACGACTCTGTGTTTCACACTGCTGATGAATGCTCTCAGTCTGGCACTGTAATGGCTCTTATTGGGGAATCTGGATCCACTCCATCCATCAGCCTGTCTCGTGTTATTGGGTCCTTCAAGATTCCTCAGGTGGATATCTTTGTATGTTGTTCTCTGCCTAAGGAAATTGTCTCTCTCCTCCTGTAATTGTTACGCATATAAGCTTAATTTGTTTTTTGGTTTTAGGTGAGCCACTATGCCACGTGTGCCTGTCTGTCAGATAAGAAGCACTATCCAACTTTTTTCAGAACCATTCCCAGCGACCAGTACCAAGCTGATGCACTGGCCAAGCTGGTGAAACACTTTGGTTGGACTTGGATAGGAGCCGTCCGGTCGGACTCGGATTATGGAAATAATGGCATGGCGGCTTTTCTTGAGGCGGCGCTCAGAGAGGGGATCTGTGTGGAGTACTCTGAATCCTTCTATCGGACCAACCCACGCAGCAAAATACAAAGAGTTGCTGACGTTATCCGGAGGTTTCTGTATCAGCTGCATGTATACTGTGCATCGAAGAGTTTCCGCAAATTAGACAAATATTCAATTAAAGAAATGGATTTGCCTCATAGGATTGCAAAAAATTAAAAGTCAAATAAATAAAACAACTGCTATATGTTATATAATACTTTAATAATTTCTCCTCAGATCAACATCAACTGTCGTTGTGGCATTTGCAGCTCCAGGCGACATGAAATTTCTTTTAGAGGAGCTGGCTGAAGACCCCCCTCCTCCTCGCCAGTGGATTGGAAGTGAGGCCTGGGTAACGGACCCACACCTGATGAGCTTCAGTTTTTGTGCCGGGGCCGTCGGTGTTGCTATTCAGCAATCAGTCATTCCTGGTTTAAGAGACTTCCTTCTCAACCTTTCTCCCTCACAAGTGTTAGCCTCTTCAGTGCTATCTGAGTTTTGGGAGGATTCATTCAACTGCAAGCTGAAAAGTGAGACAGTTTACTCATATTTTCCTGAAAAGTAAATGTTCAAAGTGAAAAAATGCGGCGAAAGTGATCATCTTTTTTCAGCATATGCAACCCAGAACATATTCAAACAATAACCTATTATGATTTTTTTCTACTGGAAAAAATGTCATGAGCTCTTTCAAGACTCCCTCAGAAAGATTTGTTGCATTTTTGATAAGATTTTGTTTTATCTTTCCATGTCATTAGGCTCTGATGTAGACAAAAGGACGTGTGATGGAACTGAAGACATTAAAAAACTCTCAAACCCGTACACGGAAACATCTCAGTTAAGAATCACCAACATGGCATATAAGGCTGTTTATGCGATAGCACATGCTATTCACAATGCAGTTTGCCTGAAAACAAATGAAATCATACACTGTGATAAACACATTAAACTGGACCCAAACCAGGTCTGTTTGAATAGAGAGTGGTTTTAAACTAATTCTTTGACAATACATTTGTCATTACTTTTGTTACATGGCATTTAAATGTAAATAGTCTGTTTCTTTCCCTTAATGCTGCGTTCCTTCACAGGTTTTCTCCGAGCTGAAGAAAGTAAATTTTTCCAGAAATGGTTATTATGTGTCATTTGACCCCAATGGTGATCCGGTGGCTTTTTACGAGTTGGTAAACTGGCAGAAGAATGAGAAGGAGTTAATGAACTATTAAAAGTGGGATATTATGATGCATCACTGCCAAGAGGCCAGCAGTTCCACATCAACTGGAACATAACCTGGTTGGAGGACAGCACTGAAGTAATGAAACGAGAGAAACTTTTAAACAGACAAACCTTTACTTTGTTGTTGCTACAGAGAACATAATTTGTTTTGTGATATAGGTACCAGTTTCATCATGCTCAGAGAGTTGTCCTCCAGGAACTCGAAAAGTGTTGCAGAAAGGAAAACCAATCTGCTGTTATGACTGTATACCATGTCCTGAAGGAGAGATCAGTAATATGACAGGTGATTGCAATCATTTATAAGCAATAGCTTGGCAAAAAATATCAATGAGTTAACAAATGTGTTTGCTTTATATTTTAGATTCTCCTGACTGCTTTCCATGCCCTAGAGAGTTCTGGCCAAATGCAAAGAGAGATGCTTGTTTTATTAAACCTGTGGAGTTCCTGTCCTTCGATGAAGTCCTGTCAATCATCCTGGCTGCAGTCTCAATCAGTGGAGCCTTTCTGGCCTTCATTACAGGAGTGATTTTCTTCTATTACAGAACAACTCCAATTGTCAGAGCCAACAACTCTGAGCTGAGCTTCCTGCTGCTCTTCTCTCTGACTCTGTGTTTCTTATGTTCACTAACATTCATTGGAGCCCCCTCTGAGTGGTCCTGCATGCTGCGGCACACAGCGTTTGGCATCACATTTGTTCTCTGTATCTCCTGTGTTCTTGGGAAAACTATAGTGGTTCTAATGGCCTTTAAAGCTACACTTCCTGGTAGTAATGCTATGAAATGGTTTGGACCTGTACAGCAAAGGATGACTGTAGTATCTTTTACATTTATTCAGGTTATAATATGTATCATATGGTTGGTTGTGAGTCCTCCCTTCCCAGTGAAAAATCTGACCACCTACAAGGAGAAGATCATCCTGGAATGTGCGTTAGGCTCTGCTGTTGGTTTCTGGGCTGTGCTCGGCTACATCGGCCTGCTGGCTGTGTTTTGCTTTGTGTTAGCTGTTCTAGCTCGGAAACTACCTGATAATTTCAACGAAGCCAAGATGATAACCTTCAGCATGTTGATATTCTGTGCCGTCTGGATCACCTTCATCCCAGCTTATGTCAGCTCTCCTGGAAAATTTACTGTGGCTGTGGAGATATTTGCCATTCTGGCCTCCAGTTTTGGACTGATACTGTGTATATTTGCTCCAAAGTGTTTTATCATTTTGTTTCAACCACAGAAAAACACCAAGAAATATTTAATGAACAAAAGTTAAGTATCCCTTTTAAATTGTCTGGAAGCAATATGGTAGAGTTGTTTATGTTATGATAATTCATGGCAATTTATCAACTGGCATTTACATTTGTAAGCAATGTAAATGTTAAAGTCTTTGTTTTTTTTTCTCCATGTATGTCTGAATTTACTACTGTTAATCATGACTCGTAATTAAAAAACAACCATCATCCATCTACAAGATGTACCAAGGCTAAACATCAGCTGTGTGCTTAAAACTTTAAGCTATAATCATCAGAAATACAATAAAGACTTGAAGTCGTCACTATGTGTAATGAATCTGTATAATTTATGACTTTTTGAAATAGGTGAATATTTTTACAGTACTTAGACTCTTTTGATATATCAATGTATGTCTTTGACTATGGAAGACTGGATATTTTTGATTATTAAATAAAGATCTTGTCTGAAATATTCACAAAACTTTCAGTAAAAGTAAACTTTGATTTATTCAAAAATAAAAATTCTAAATCTGCCAGTGTTATGAATAATCTGATCATTAACTCTATGAAACTCGGCCACAATTGTCAAACCTCTTTGACACACAAAGGTTCATCTCGAATTTTAACCCCTTAAAAGGTACATTTGGCATTTAATGGTTTATCAAATTAAAGCAAAATGCTAAAAGAAAAAAACCCTCAATATTCTGAAAATGAGCAATGCACATAAAGCAGTAGGTACATACAGTAATTCCTAGGGGTGAAAGTAGGGGGATACGGTCAGGTACTGCGTACTCCTAAAAGATTTAGCGGGGTTACGCAGTACCTGCAAAAGAGAGGAGCGGCTGTTTGATGTAAAGAATCAATGGGTTCACTGTGCAGCCACTAATCAGCCATGACTGATTCATTTTTCAAGAACAATCTAAAACACGACTTAATCAGTTAGTAAATAACTTTTTTTCCCATTTCATATTGTTTATGAAATGCTTTGTTGTTGTCATACAACTCCCTCTCTGTGTCACCGCCAAATGAATCCAGTCAGACCAGCACAGACTCCAGCAAACTGTTGATGTCATAGTCCTTTCCCACGCCTGATGGCAGCTTCTTCTCCCTCAGCTCCATCAGAACTGGGGAAAGGTCTTTCCCCAAATGCTTGCCGGGCTGATGGACAGCTGAGAGCATGAGACTCCCACAACAGGAGATGGGTGATGCCTCCAGAAAAACTCTTTCCTTAGCGAGATACCGCTTGGTGACGCTCAGGTTTAGGATGCTTTGGAAAGCAGCGTTCACCCAGCTGTTCTGGAGCTCATTGGAGAACTTGAAGAAGTTCTCCTCCGCTTGTCCTTGTCCTGCAGATGTCCTCCCTACATCTAGCAGATCCGAGCCAATGCTATCTACTGAGTTAACTTCAGGAGAACAGGAAACCTCAACAGCAACGGAAATCTTTACATTTAGAGATGGTTTTTTGGACAAATGGGCAACTCTGTTTTCATCTGAAATACAAAGTTCCCCATCCGGGGAAATACAAAGTACATCCGGGGAACTTTGTATTTCAAAAGACTCTCTGAACGTGCCCTTCAGAGGACTCTTCTGTAAGGGAAGCAATGGGACCAGCGAAAAACCAAAGCTTTGGCTGTCACTTCAGCCACAGCTTTGGCTGCGAGATCAGCCACAGACAAATCTTCCCCGGCTGGGTTAGATTTTTCTGCAACTGTCTCACCCTCATGGTGTACCGTCATCTTCGAACAAACCTCCCCAGCCGGGTCAGTTTGTCCAGAGACAGTACTGTACGACACAGTACAGAGGATGAGATGAAGTCCGAGGTCCCAACATCCAACGCCTTTTCAGAACAAACCTCCCCAGCCGGGTCAGTTTGTTTTTTGGAACTGGATGGAAATCCTTTCCATAACAGATTGTCCTTTTCATCCTGATCATATTCTTTGTTGCAATCTTTTCCTGGAAAGAAACAGTCACACACCTTCTTCATCCCAGTAGTCACGGCATATCCAATGCCCCAACTAACCGGGAATATCAGAGGAACAAGCTCCTTCGCAAAACTAAACATTGTTGCTCTACACAAATCTGAAACTCCAAGAAATGTTTGGATCCTGACTGATGCTTAGAGATTCCAGCATTCAAGCATTAGAACTTCTTTGACCTACTATGATCTACATAATGTACATCTATGTCTTCATCAATGAGCTCACTGGACTTCTGGCACAACGTCTTGCTTCTGATTGTTGCTATGGAAATGATCAGATCAGTTCCTCAGGACTCAAGCTGACAAAAATACTTAAATACAATGTTATAATTTTTATTTATGTAACATGGAGAGATTAATAGATTTGTAAGTATTTTAGTATTTGTAAGTATTTCAAAGGCAGATTTCAAGAACAACTCAGGCAAGAGTTTGGGTCAGGTGCTATTCTGGGATGTAGACGTGTGTAGGAATCTCCACGATGTCAGTAACACAAAGTAACATGCCTTAGTAGGTGCATGTGTGTGTGTGCGTGTGTGGGACCGCTCCACCTTTCTCCAACTGAGAAAGGTGGATTTATTTATTACTTATTATATTTTACATAAATATATATATATATATATAATATATATATATATATATATATA
This sequence comes from Poecilia picta, assembly GCA_033032245.1. Classification (NCBI taxonomy): domain Eukaryota; kingdom Metazoa; phylum Chordata; class Actinopteri; order Cyprinodontiformes; family Poeciliidae; genus Poecilia; species Poecilia picta. The sequence continues at coordinate 8,543,834 of CM065365.1, forward strand.
TATATATATTATATATATATATATATATATATATTCATTTTTTGTCATAGTACCCCCAAGAATTTAAAACTACTTTCACCCCTGGTAATTTTTAAACTAACAATGAAAAAATAAAGAATAGCTTCACAACATATCAGAAAACCAGAGTTTCCTTCACACTGCCAGACTTAAAGTTTTATGCTAAGAATCTTCAACCTCACAAAGCAGCGACATGTTCATAAAACTAAAGTTCTGTGGCAAAGCAGATTTGATTAGTGTTAATATCTCAACAACAAAACAAAGACCTACGTAGAAAAAAAACTCAAACAGGATGGTCGTCCAATTAAAACCCTGAATCTCAGCCTGTTGTGCGTCGACATTCACTCTGGTCTCCTGCGACAAACAACAAACGCTATATAAAAAAGCTGAAACACACCTTCATGCTCTTCAGGGATGGGAGCCTCGGCTTTGTGTCTTGGCCTGGCATTGGCTCTAAGTCTGCTTGATGTGAACACGATTGTTGGTCTTGTTGAATCTGTCAGTAGCCTGGACAAATCAGTGGATCTCCCATCCAGCGATGCAGGTTTGATGGCTTCAGTGTGCACCCAGCAGGGTGCCGCTCATACGCCTGCATTCTCTGTGGATGGGGACTTCATCATCGGAGGCATTTATTCTATCCACCACAACATGCACACAGTGGACAACAACTACAACACAGTGCCTCAGACTCTGAGCTGCACCGGCAGGTTAGTAAGTGAGGAGGTGGAAATGATGTTCAATTCTGGTTAAATGATTTTTTTTCTCCTCCTCCCCATTGCAGCATCAGCTATTGTTTATTTTACATTGTATAAACATGCATCACGTGTATTTTCTTAATGTAAAATGATGGCTGTTCTATCAAAGCTGCATTTTTTTCCTTCCTTTTAAACAAAATGCCTATGAACATTTATTTTAAATGGGGAAATAAATACATTAAGACTGACGATTATAATTATTATGACTTTTACATTGTTTTTTACTTAGCAATGTCATGTATTAGTGTGATGTATCGTAACAATATTATCCTTCTTCTCTTTATTTCTGTTGTGTGTGCAGGGCGGACCCCCGTGGTGTGCGCCTCACTCGAGCGATGATCTTTGCCATTGAGGAGATCAATAACAGCACGGAGCTGCTGCCAGGAGTCAAACTCGGGTATCAGATCCACGACTCGTGTGCCTCCGTACCGGTGGCCATGCATGCAGCCATTCAGCTGCTAAACAGCAATGACTCTGTGTTTAACTCGGGTGACAACTGTTCTCACTCTGGTGTGGTGATGGCCGTTGTTGGTGAGTTTGGATCCACGTTGTCCATGAGCATATCACGTGTTTTGGGACCGTTTAACATTCCCCTGGTAAATAATTTAAATTTTTGCAAAATGAAACACTCTGCTTCTTTCATTATCTTTACAAGCTTCATTGTTTTTTTTTGTTGTTTTTTTTAGGTGAGTCCCTACTCCACATGTGCCTGCCTGTCGGATAAGAAACAGTATCCAACGTTTTTCAGAACGATTCCCAGTGACCAGTTTCAAGCTGATGCACTGGCCAAGCTGGTGAAACACTTCGGCTGGACTTGGATCGGAGCCATCCGGTCGGACTCGGATTATGGAAATAATGGCATGGCGACCTTTCTAGAAGTCGCACTCAGAGAAGGGATCTGTGTGGAGTACTCTGAAGCTTTCTATCGGACCAACCCACGCAGCAAAATCCAAAGAGTCGCTGATATTATCAGAAGGTCTCTGTATGGCCTACATATGTGCCTTGCATTGATATGCATCATCAAGTCAGATAAATATTCTTTTAAACCAAATTATTTCATTTATTGTGATTGATTTAAAAAAAGCTATATGTTAGTTTGTATTAATACATTTTATGTCTCTCCAGGTCAACATCAAAAGTTGTGGTGGCTTTTGTGGCAATTGGAGACATGAAGGTCCTGTTAGAGGAGCTGGCTCAGGATCCTCCTCTCCATCGCCAGTGGGTTGGAAGTGAGGCCTGGATCACCGAACCACAACTGCTGGGCTACACTTTCTGTGCCGGGGCCATCGGTGTGGCCATCCAGAAATCTGTCATCCCCGGCTTTAGAGACTTCCTCCTGGATCTCTCTCCCTCTGAAGTGCGCGGCTCTTCAGTGCTGACTGAGTTCTGGGAGGACGCATTCAACTGCAGTCTGACAGAAAGTGAGTTGTTGTTTTTGTTGTTGTTGTTTTTGTAAGAATTAGCATATTTGAAACCCCAACAGGTCCATTAAGTTGCTTGCTTCTTTTTTTTAATGTAGATTCTCTGTGTTGGAAAAACGTAGCATAACATAAATGAAGTATGAGAATGTAAAATAAGGCATGTCAGTGCAAAAGTTTTAACACGTGTGGAAGATGTTTCATGTAGAGTTCAAGCACTTTAAGATGACGAAAAACTCTGCAGAGCAAGAATCTAAAACTATATGTCTCGTTCTCTGAAACAGGTTCATATAGTAAATGTAAATACTATAAACATATCAAATGCAAGAAATATGGATCAAGTCATTCTGCGAGAAATGTTGTGATCTACATATGCAACAAATCACAAGGAAGTCAAAAACTTTTGTCAAATGAATATGAATTATTTCGATTTCATACTTCAGTGTATTCAACTATGCACAACAATAAAAAAAACAGACTTTTTTTAAAGAGTCATCATTATGGATATTTTTCTGTATTTCTAGGCAATCATACATCCAAAAGAATGTGTAATGGAAAAGAGGACTTAACGACACTCCAGAGTCCGTACACTGATACCTCTCAGCTGAGGATAACGAACATGATGTACAAGGCTGTTTATGCAATAGCGCATGCTATTCATAATGCATTGTTTCAAAAAGTAAATTTCACCCTTCTTCAAACCCAAAGGCTGGAGTCAAAAGAGGTCGGGGAATCGAAACACTTTACTGGATTGAAATATCAATCTAATGAAAAATGCTTTACTTTAAATCTTCTAATCTTTATCGTTTTGCAACTCAATAGGTTTTTACTGAGCTCAAGCAAGTTAACTTTTCCCAAAATGGTTACCATGTATCATTTGATGGGAATGGAGATCCAGTGGCTTTTTATGAACTGGTGAACTGGCAGAAGAGTGAGAGTGGAACAATCGATCCGTTAACGGTGGGGTTTTATGATGCATCGCTACCAGAAGGCCAGAAGTTTCGCATCAACAGAAAAATAACTTGGGTCGAAGGTGGCACTCAAGTAATTATAAGTGTTCAAGCAATGCAAATCTGTTGTTCTATCAGAAATTATTTTGCTCAAATTTGCACATTTTTCTGTTTCAGGTGCCAGTCTCCGTTTGCTCAGAGAGTTGTCCTCCAGGAACTCATAAAGTGTTGCAGAAAGGAAAACCAATCTGCTGCTATGACTGTATACCATGTCCTGAAGGAGAGATCAGTAATATGACAGGTAGAATCTATTTTTTTCATTCAAATCTTAACCATGATATACTTAAATACTAACAACATATTATAATGTATTTGTTAGATTCTCCTGATTGCTTTCCATGTCCCAGAGAGTTCTGGTCAAATGCAAACAAAGACACTTGTTTCCGCAAACCTGTGGAGTTTCTTTCCTATGTTGAAGTTTTGGGAATCATTCTGGCCGTTTTCTCTATTGGTGGAGCCTGTCTGACCATCATAACAGTAGTGATTTTCTTCCATCACCAAACAACTCCAATTGTCAGAGCCAACAACTCAGAGCTGAGCTTCCTGCTGCTCTTCTCTCTGACTCTGTGTTTCTTATGTTCACTAACTTTCATTGGAGCCCCCTCTGAGTGGTCCTGCATGCTGCGGCACACAGCGTTTGGCATCACATTTGTTCTCTGTATCTCATGTGTTCTTGGGAAAACTATAGTGGTTCTAATGGCCTTTAAAGCTACACTTCCTGGTAACAATGTCATGAAATGGTTTGGACCTGTACAGCAAAGGATGACTGTAGTTTCTTTTACATTTATTCAGGTTATAATATGTATCATATGGTTGGTTGTGAGTCCTCCCTTCCCAGTGAAAAATCTGACCACCTACAAGGAGAAGATCATCCTGGAATGTGCGTTAGGCTCTGCTGTTGGTTTCTGGGCTGTGCTCGGCTACATCGGCCTGCTGGCTGTGTTTTGCTTTGTGTTAGCTGTTCTAGCTCGGAAACTACCTGTAACTTCAACGAAGCCAAGATGATAACCTTCAGCATGTTGATATTCTGTGCCGTTTGGATCACCTTCATCCCAGCTTATGTCAGCTCTCCTGGAAAATTTACTGTGGCTGTGGAGATATTTGCTATTCTGGCCTCCAGCTTTGGACTGATACTGTGTATATTTGCTCCAAAGTGTTTCATCATTTTGTTTCAACCAGAGAAGAACACTAAGAAATATTTAATGAATAAAAATTAAAACGTGGGTTTGTAACTTAGCTATGAATAAAAAAAAACATTGGGCCAAAAATGGCCTGTGAGAAAGAGTTTCAATTTGGAAAGCATTGATCTGAAATGTTGAACTGTGACAACAAAACCAAGTGTCAAAAAATATGTAAGGGGACAAATACTTTTCCACAAGTCCGAACTCATTAAGTCTTGATAGAGTCAAATATCTTAGACCATATATTGTCAGTTATTTATCTTTATTTTTAAGTAGTTTAACCTGTTTTCATTGTCGGGTCTTGTTTTTTTATTGGATAAGTTTGTGTGAAGCAAAGAAAAAAAAAAAAACTACACATTTAAAACTACTTAAACTTTTCTCTGTTGAGTCACTTCATTAAAACTTCACACAGGTTATTAATATTTGTGTAAATGGTTCCAGATATTCAGATTTAGAGAGACAAACTTAGTACGTCTCGCTCAAGTAAAAGTAAAAATAGATGTCTAAGAAAATACACAAAAATAAAAAGGTATTTGGTAAAAGACCTACTCAGGTATTGAGTAACTGATTGAAACATCAATCATTTAATATTTCAAAATTATGTCAGCAGAAGGACAAAAATATAAAGTTACTTAAAAATCTTTGTTTTTTTAGAGACTGAAATTAAAATAATTAAGAGAAATAACATAATTGCGCAACAAATTTTTCCAAATTAATTTCTTCCAATTTCTTCTTTCATAAAGCTCATGAAACTAAAACTCATAGGAGGTAGCATACATTTGAACAGGGTAAAGTACATCCAGTGGCAGAATATATATTCTAAATTATATCCAGTGGTTTCAAGGGAAATGTTACAAAGAGACAAAATAAGCAGGATACAGATGTGAATGGGGAAGTAAACACACGAAGGCCGCCCAATTAAAAGACATGTTGTGGAGCCGCTGTGTGACGGCATCCTTTCTCAGGAAAGAAGGTATATAGAAAAGACAGACCACACCTTCCTGCACTTGAGGGATGGGGATCCTAGCTCTGTTTACTGTTCTGGGCCTGGGTCTGTTGGAGGTGAGGTCAATACTGGCTCAGACAAATTCAGCTGGTCTTCCAGGTAAATGCAGCTTGCAGGGTACTGCTCGTTTACCTGCGTTCTCCGTGGAGGGGGACTACGTTATCGGTGGCGTTTTCGCCATCCACAACAGCATGAAAACGGTGGAGAATAACTACACCACAGCACCAGAGTCACCCAGCTGCTCAGAGAGGTTAGTGTGTGAGACCAAGTGGACTCTTGGCAAACTAAAATGCTGAAAATGTTTCAGTCCTTTTAGGAGATGTGAAATAAATCCCCTTTTTTTTAGATATTGACTTTTACACATAAATCGAATAAGATTTAACAATTGATAAGCATTGCTTGTCAATTGTAACTTCTAAGGGTGGGCAATAGAAGTAACTGATTTTTTTTAATGTTTGCATTGTGTAAATTGTGTTGAGGGACTTTAAATTCAGTTGGTCAGACAGTTTTTTCCTATGTATTTTGTTTAGGCTTTGTAGTTAAGTGGACGCATGTTGAGCATTGTTCTTCTGTGCAGAATAGACCCCCGTGAAGTGCGCTTTGCTCGTGCAATGATCTTTGCCATTGAAGAAATAAATAACAGCACAGAGCTTCTCCCGGACGTTAGGCTCGGATATCAGATCCACGACTCGTGCGCCTCTGTGCCTGTGGCTGTACAAGCAGCGTTTCAGCTGTCAAACGGCCAGGATCCTGTGTTTTATGGGGGTGAAAACTGCTCTCAGTCTGGAGTGGTGATGGCTGTTGTGGCTGAGTCCGGGTCCACGCCGTCCATCAGCATATCACGCATTATTGGGTCTTTTCACATTCCACAGGTAAACTGTTTGTTTTTCAGACACATGCAATAAGTTTGTGCTGCTGTATTTGTTACATCTGAGAGCTTGGGTGGCGTTTTTTGTTTTGTTTTGTTTGTTTTGCTTTAGGTGAGCCACTACGCCACATGTGCCTGCCTGTCGGATAAGAAACAGTATCCAACATTTTTCAGAACGATTCCCAGTGACCAGTTTCAAGCTGATGCTCTGGCCAAGCTGGTGAAACACTTTGGCTGGACTTGGATCGGAGCCATCCGGTCGGACTCGGATTATGGAAATAACGGCATGGCGGCCTTTCTAGAAGTTGCACTCAGAGAGGGGATCTGTGTGGAGTACTCTGAAGCCTTTTATCGGACCAACCCACGTAGCAAAATCCAAAGAGTCGCTGATATTATCAGAAGGTTTCTGTAATTCCTGCATGTATACATTGCATTGATGTCCATCAGCCAACTTTAGAAATGTTTTTTCAAATACAAGTGGTCTATAATATTTTCTAATAAAAGGTGACATGTTAGTTAAAGATGCTGCATTTAATGTCCCTCCAGGTCCACAGCAACAGTTGTGGTGGCATTTGCAGCCATTGGAGAGATGAAGATCCTGCTGGAAGAACTGTCTCGAGATCCTTCTCCGCCTCGTCAGTGGATTGGAAGCGAGGCCTGGTTCACTGACACGGCTATGTTAAGTTTCACTTCCTGTGCGGGGGCCATCGGAGTGGCTGTTCAGCAATCTGTCATTCCTGGATTTAGAAATTTCCTGCTGGATCTCTCTCCCTCTGAAGTGGCTGCTTCCCCTGTACTCACTGAGTTCTGGGAGGATGCGTTCAACTGCACATTAAGAAAAAGTGAGACTTTTCTGGTTAATTGCTAATTTAATACACCCAAGTCCTCATTTCAGACTTTTGTGATTACTGTGTTGTTTAAATGTCGAATAATTCACATTTCTACTAGTATAAAGTACCTCTATGAAAAATATTTAAACATAATCTGGAATTTTGACTTGAGTTAAAATATGTTTTTCAACTGACTAACAGTACTTATTGTTGTCTTAGTCATAAATCATAACTATTATTCTCCATGGAGGCTAAACAGATACAGAACAGAAATGAACTTTAGCATTTGCCTCCATATTTTCTACTTTTAGGTGGAGATACACAACAGAGAATGTGTAATGGACAAGAGGATCTAAAGACACTTAAAAGCCCGTACACTGAGACATCACAGTTGAGAATCACTAACATGGTGTACAAGGCTGTTTATGCTGTAGCTCATGCCATTCAAACTGCACGGTTTCAAAAAACTAACTTCACCACTGACAAATCCATCAGGCTGGAGTCTGACGAGGTTGGGGGCAATTTTCAGCGTTTGCCTGTGATTTAGCTTCTCTGAATTGAAATATCATAATTGATGTAATACTTTTACCTCTATGTCATTCCATCTTTATCACTTTGAATCACTCACAGGTTTTAACTGAGCTCAAGAAAGTCAACTTTTCCCAAAATGGTTATCATGTGTCATTTGATGCGAATGGGGATCCAGTGGCTTTTTACGAACTGGTGAACTGGCAGAAGAATGAGAGAGGAGCTCTTGAGCCGGTGACAGTGGGGTTTTATGACGCGTCGCTACCAGAAGGCCAGAAGTTTAATATCAACAGAAACATAACTTGGGTGGAAGACAGCTTAGATGTAATGACAAAAGTTGAGCTATTTAAATGTTGTTTAGTTGTTTAACTAAAGTTACATTATAGAAATATTTTGTTTTTAAACTTCTATTTAGTTTGTATCTCTGTTCCAGGTTCCAGTGTCAGTTTGCTCAGAGAGTTGTCCTCCAGGAACTCGTAAAGTGTTGCAGAAAGGAAAACCAACCTGCTGCTATGACTGTATACCATGTCCTGAAGGAGAGATCAGTAATATGACAGGTATGATCAATTGTTTTAATGAAAAACTGCATAAACTGAAAATATTTTAGCAGTAAACCAATTTTATACATGTCTTTTAGATTCTCCTGACTGCTTCCCATGTCCCAGGGAGTTCTGGCCAAATGCAGAAAAAGATGCTTGTTTCCCCAAACCTGTTGAATTTCTTTCCTATGATGAAGTTTTGGGAATCATTCTGAAAGTATTCTCAATTAGTGGAGCCTGTCTGGCCATCATCACAGCAGTGATTTTCTTTCACCACAGAACAACTCCAATTGTCAGAGCCAACAACTCAGAGCTGAGCTTCCTGCTGCTCTTCTCTCTGACTCTGTGTTTCTTATGTTCACTAACTTTCATTGGAGCCCCCTCTCAGTGGTCCTGCATGCTGCGGCACACAGCGTTTGGCATCACATTTGTTCTCTGTATCTCCTGTGTTCTTGGGAAAACTATAGTGGTTCTAATGGCCTTTAAAGCTACACTTCCTGGTAATAATGTCATGAAATGGTTTGGTCCAACACACAAAGGATGACTGTAGTTTCTTTTACATTTATTCAGGTTATAATATGTATCATATGGTTGGTTGTGAGTCCTCCCTTCCCAGTGAAAAATCTGACCACCTACAAGGAGAAGATCATCCTGGAATGTGCGTTAGGCTCTGCTGTTGGTTTCTGGGCTGTGCTCGGCTACATCGGCCTGCTGGCTGTGTTTTGCTTTGTGTTAGCTGTTCTAGCTCGGAAACTACCTGATAATTTCAACGAAGCCAAGATGATAACCTTCAGCATGTTGATATTCTGTGCCGTCTGGATCACCTTCATCCCAGCTTATGTCAGCTCTCCTGGAAAATTTACTGTGGCTGTGGAGATATTTGCCATTCTGGCCTCAAGCTTCGGACTGATAATGTGTATATTTGCTCCAAAGTGTTTCATCATTTTGCTGAAGCCGGAGAAGAACACTAAGAAATATTTAATGAACAAAAACTAATTGTATCATATTTTTTCACCATATGATATCCATGTTGTCTTTGTTACTAGAAAACTAGATGTACTACACTTATTTCTTCCTTTCTCTACTTCAATAAATATTTAAATCAAAAGGGTTTGACTCAGTCATGTAATTGTATGAATTTAATTACAGTAAAACTTCTTTAACAAGAATATTTCCCATACAAACAAGAAAATTGATTTTCAAATGTGGGTCATTGATCTTGGCCAAAATATTGACTTGTCATTTGCATTAATAAAATGCCCCTAAAATGCAGATATAAAAATGTGCATTTGAGGAGATAATCAAGATATGTCTAAAAAGAAAATACACAATCAACTGTTATCATGATAAACCATTAAAGATCAGACAGAAAAGCAAAGACACTCCACTGGATCACATCTCGTGTAGAATGTTTTCAACTTTAGTTTTCTTTGCAAATGCTTTTTGTTTGTTGTAAAATTGAGTAAATCTCTTCATTTTACCGCCAAAATGTAGTCATTTCTTCTTTTTTCAGTAATAATTTTATTTGTTCTTTTAGTTAAAATTCTTCAAATTCAAACTGAAATCATTTGTTTAAAAACACATTTTTTAATTTGAATGTTAATATAAATATTTTTTTTCTGCTAAGCTTGGCATCTACATGACAAAAGGTCATTTACTTTTTTCCGTGCTGTTCTCACTGTGATTGGTCGAACCGGCGATGACTAATCTCGCTAATGAAACGCAGCTCGCATAATAACACTTTGTAATTTATCCTGACCCAGTCGTCTGTCTCGGTCTTCATCAGGTGATCAGAGTCTTTATGGGGTCAGTATGGGGAAACCATTAAACTTTTCTCAGGCTCTGCATCTTTGTGTTTTATTTAGCATTCTTTTTGTTGCATTGTCAGGTTTTAGTCATTCTGTGGAAAAAAGAAACATTTTGAGTACAGAAGAAAGAGCAGAGAAAAGAGATAATACTTTAATAGAGAAAAGTGATAATCTGCAGATGGAGGAAATGAGCGCTTTTCAATCTGATTCAACTCAGTGCGTGAAAGCAGGAGACAATGAGCCTCTCGCCTTGCGGATGGACGGGGATGTTGTCATAGGGGGACTTTTCCCTTTGCACTATCTGGCCTCTGAGCTTCGGCACAGCTACCACAGCAAACCCCTTGCCACACCTTGCAGCGGGTAAATATGACGACGTCAGATGCACGCGGGTTTAACATGTTTGGACAAACATTCAAACTGTGTTTTGGCAGATTTGACCACAGAGCCTTCCGCTGGATGATGACCATGGCGTTTGCCGTGGAGGAAATAAACAATAAGTCCAGCCTCCTGCCTGGCGTCAAGCTCGGCTATCGCATCTTGGACAGCTGTGACAACGTCCACAGCAGCCTGCAGGCTCTTTTCTCCATAGTCACTTTCTCAGAGACTGCGGCTGGTGGCGGGCAAATGTTGGAAATGAAAAACGTGACCAACCTGAGAGGCGAAGAGGTGCAAACGTTATTAACGACGGGGGATGATGGAACTCCCAGCTGTCTGTCTGGCTCTCCCATCCCCGCCGTCGTTGGTCTCGCATCGTCGTCCCCAACAAGGGCTGTAGCTCAAGTTCTTGGCTCTTTCAACATCCCACTGGTAAGAAAAGCAAGAAGATGGCATTTTGTGCAAAGATGTTTTTAAGTGTTTTGCTGTAAAATGATGAAATAAAAAACAAAACAAAAAATCCTTCTGTCTCATCTTAGGTGAGTTATTTTGCCACTTGCACCTGCCTCAGCGACAAGCACGTGTATCCGTCATTTTTGCGGACTGTGCCGAGCGACCTTTTCCAAGTCGGAGGTCTGGTGCAGCTGGTCACATTCTTAGGATGGCAGTGGGTGGGCACCATAGGGACGACAGTAAGATGAGGCTTACTTGCTCTTACTCAACAAATCAAGTCTTTATTTTATTTCACTAACCCCATTCAATGCTCATTCAAGGATGACTACAGTCAGTATGGCATACAGGAGTTCTCCAGTCACTTCAAACACAGCGGCGGCTGCGTGGCTTTTCACCTGACTATTCCGAAATCACCGACAGCAGCTGAGATTCAGGACATGGCGGACATGCTGCAGATCTCCACCGCAAACGTGGTGGTGGTTTTTGCGGCCGAGGGACAACTTTTGGATTTGTTCCTGGAAGTGAGTGTCTCTGTTTATGTGCAGAATAGAGAAGATGTGCAGCATTCAGGATGCTGCATTATGTTCATATATTGTCAAAGATCAGATCATAAAGAGGACTTTTTTTTTCTTGCGCTAACCAGTGTGTTTCTGTTTCCATACATATCCAGCTTTCTCGTAGAAATGTAACAGGGATCCAGTGGGTGGCCAGTGAAGCCTGGGTGACGGCCGGCCTTCTGACATTTCCGGACTTCCACGGCCTTTTAGAGGGAACGCTCGGCTTCTCTTTCCCTGGAGTCAATATCCCCGGGTTGAAAGAGTTTCTCCTTAATGTCCGCCCGTCTTCCGAGCCGGGGATGGAGTTCATCAACATGTTCTGGGAGGAGCAGTTTGGATGTCAGCTCCAGTTCAATCTATTGAATCTGGATCACAGATTCAATCTGGACTCTCAAAATATGTCTGTTGTGACAAAGGAAAGGGAATCCAACGAACGTATAAATGCTGATCCAAAGCCTGTATGTACAGGTTCAGAAGACCTGAGCCTCACGTCAAGCAGCTACACCGACATATCTCGGGTCAGAATATCCTACAATGTGTATAAGGCCGTGTTTGCCATCGCCCACGCTCTCCACAATTTACTTAACTGTGACTCTGCAGGAATAAATGAGGGTATGTGTGACAAAAACACAGAATTCACTGCAGGACAGGTTTGTGAAACAGCTGCTGAAAACCAAATCACTGCTTCATTTTTAAAGCTTTTTGCTTATTTGTGATGTTTCTTGCCTTCTTTTCAAACAGCTGCTGGACCATCTGAAGAAGGGAAATTTCACAAATCAGTTTCAGGAGAGAGTTTACTTTGATGCTAATGGAGAGCCGGTCCCTTTATATGACATCATTAACTGGCAGAAGGACAGCAAGGGGAAAATCAGGTCAAATATCAAACTTATTTTGCAGCAGAAATGCTCTTTGCAGGCTCTGACTTCATTATTTGGCCATTACTTTTATGTCACTTCCTTATTTATTATTCTTATCCCTGCATCTATTTTAATGTATTACAATCTGCCCCTGCTAGACAAATTTCTCCTGTGGGAGACTAATAAATGATCTTATCTCATCTTATCTTATACTTGATGCACATTCCTGAAACCCAGCTTGATTTTATTTAGTTTTTTTTTCATGTCATCAACAGATTTGTTAAAGTAGGAGGCTATGATGGTTCAGCTCCTCTGGGGCAACAGCTAAAGATAAATGGCAGCATTATTGTATGGACAGGAGGCCAGTCACAGGTGATGTCTAAATTAAATTTCAGCATGTTTTACTCAGTAAACCAGCTGTGTTTAATTTCTACTGTTCTTTTCTCGTCGACCTTTAGGTGCCTGTGTCTCAGTGCAGTTCTCCGTGTCGCCCCGGCACCCGACAGGCCAGACGTCCAGGAAAACCTCCGTGTTGCTTTGACTGCCTGCCTTGTGCGGATGGAGAGATCAGCAACCAGACAGGCAGCCAATTCTTTCTCTTTTTTTTTATTTGCAAAGCTAAAGCCACATTGTTTGTACCCTTGTCAGATTTTAAGTAATTTCCCATTCAACCAAGAAGTTTGGTTAGGATTTGAAAAAGGACAGGGCAAATCTCAAAAGATATCAAATAAAAATCAATTACAAATATGAACCATTTGAATGTTTCTAATGCAATTTTATTCAAAATGAATTTATTACACTTTGTGGCCAAGTGGCCAATGGAAAAATATGTATTGTCATTAGAGCTGCAATGAATGATTAGTCTAGTAATTTATTGTTCTATAAATTGTTCTGATTAATCGATTAATCAGATGAAAAACGGGCGCATTCTGCATATTTTTTATTAACCTTTTAGGGTTATTGGTTACAGTTGGAAATAGATAAAAATGTCAAATTCACTTTCTTTTTTAAATAAATGAACATTTTATTGCCTTGAGTCTGATAACAGGGCCTTGATGCTAAACCATTTCTATCAAAGGATTCAGCAACGACTAAAAATATATTTCTAACATCAATTTGTGCAAAATTCAGTGTTTCTGCTTCTCTTGACATTAGAACAGTCTAGAACTGATCTACTGACTTCTTTATGCATTAACCGATTAATAATAGGGTAGTAAACGATGCTTAATAGGAAATTATACATTTTGCAAAACAAGGTGAAACTAAACCACTTGCAGGGTTTTTGGAGGGACATATGTACAGACAAAGAAGTTTTTTTTTTATCTTAAATGCAAAATGTATTTATTTTTGGTAACATTCTGAGTTAATTACTCCTCTGAGGATGTTGTTCTTTCAGCAAATGGCATATTTTAGAGTCTTTATACTCCAGTTAGCAATTAATGTATTACTAAATCAGTCAACGATTAATTCAACTATTGATTAATCACAGTTGATTCAATTAATTGTTCCAGCCTAAATGGCATTACAGTAGTCATTCCCTTTCTACTAGCCTGCCTATTGAAAATTTATTCTCTTATTCAAAAGAGCTCCAAGTCTTTGAAGTTAAAAGGACTTCTTGCCTGCCTCTGGTCTCAGTCCGTAGATATGTTACTGAAATTAAAAGGTTTTTTAAAGCCTTGTCAGCTGAGGGTATCAATAATTTTATTCTTTTCATCATCACTTTGTTGTACATCACTAATGCTACAAAAATTGTGCAGAATAGTAAAAATGTCCACAAATTTTACTGGATTTTCCTTTCTTTCCATTTAATGTTTTCTGCGTCCACATAGGCTCCTCCGAGTGCATTAAATGCCCAGACTCCTACTGGTCCGACAAAGACAAGGTGAAATGGTTGCAGGCGTTGAAGAGTTCCTGTCTTTCAGCGAGACCATGGGCATCGTTCTCGTATTGCTGACCTTGCTCGGCGTCGTCCTGACAGCCATCATTACTGTGATCTTCCATCGTTTTCGCACCACACCCATCGTTAAGGCCAACAACTCCGAAATAAGTTTCCTACTTCTTCTGTCGCTGAAGCTCTGCTTCCTCTGTTCCCTGGTGTTCATTGGCCAACCCTCGGTGTGGACGTGCATGCTGCGCCAGCGGCGTTTGGGATTAGCTTCGTCATCTGCCTGTCCTGTCTCCTGGTCAAGACTGTTGTCGTTCTTTTGGCCTTCCGGGCCAACATACCGAGCTCCAGGGGTCTGACACTGTTTGGTCCAACCCAACAGAGGACCATGATCTTCTGTACAACGATCCTCAGGTGGAAAAAACCTGCTGCGGTGCCACACCTACACAGTTTTCAATTATTATTATTGCCATTTACTATTACGATATTGTAAGTGTTATGTTATTGTTCTGTGCTCTCTCAGGTTTGTTTGTGTGTTGGCTGGCTCTTGGGTGCACCTCCATTCCCTATCAGGAATCCTACATATCAAGCTTCATATGGAAAAGTAAGAAAAGCGAGTCTTGACGCTCATCCTGTCTATTTCAATCACAAAAGCAAGGCTACAACTTTGTATTTCTCGCCCCAATCAGATTGTTTTGGAGTGTAAGGAGCCGTGGCCCTTGGGTTTTACCTGCTGCTGAGTTACATCGGCCTGCTCGCGTTTGTGTGCCTCCTGCTGGCATTCCTCGGACGGAAGCTGCCGGATACCTTCAACGAAGCCAAGCTCATCACCTTCAGCATGCTGATTTTCTGGGCGGTGTGGATCTGTTTCATCCCAGCTTACGTCAGTTCACCCGGAAAGTTCTCGGTAGCAGTGGAGATATTTGCAATACTCGCTTCCAGTTTTGGTCTGTTGTTGTGCATCTTTGTACCCAAATGTTACATAATTCTTCTCCATCCTGAAAGGAACATTAGAAAAGGTATGACTGGAAAATATAGATAAAAATCATATGCCTTTTTCTTTTTTTTCTTCTTCATCAATTAAACACAATATTTTTTCGATGTTGCTATCCCCATTAAAATGCCTTTTTAAAGTAAGGAGTTGTATGCAAATCTTCTTTGTATCAGAATAAAAATAAGACATTTGTTAACATTTTTTTCAGAGGAACCATACCTACTCATGAGAATGCATGTTGTATTATTTTCTGCTATTGGTCTCATTATTAGACTCAGGTGTGTTTGGAGGCACGGCTGAAAGTTGCAGGACGGTAGCCCTCGAGGTCTGAATGGGTGTAGTGGTACAAACAAACAAATTAAAAACAATAATTATATTTGTTTTTGAGCTCATAATCTGTTTATTTTGTGATTTTAGCAGTAAAAAGGGTATTTGAATTCAAAATTATGCTTATTTTTAGTTTTTGATTACATTGTGATTCCACCACTAATCAAAACATATTCTTGTAATACTTCTAAGCTGAATCATACCACACAATTTAGTCTTAAATTAGAACAAAATTCAGAGAAAGTCTTACATGTTTGTCTAGAGAAACTACTCATTACTTAGAACAACATTTATTAGCATTATACTTTTAATACTAGAGTAAGATCTATATAAACTCTTAGTTTACAAATCTAGAACAAACTTAGAAAGTACCATTTTTTTTATCAGAACAAGAATACAGAGAAACCTCTACTAGTTTATAAATTATGGACTACTTATTCTTATAAAACATGAGGAACCAATGTTTTTTATGGTTTGTTGTTTTTTCTTTCTTTTGCTCTTTCCTTTAGTTTGTTATTTTGTTGTATTTCCTTCTAATTCATGTAAAGCACTTTGATCTGCCTTGCTGCTGAAAATGTGTTGTATAAATAAAAATACCTTAACTTACCTTAAAAATTGTGAGAACAAAATAAAAGAAAAAAGAAAATTCTCAAAACAATGGAGAAGACTTTTTTATTCTGGCATGTCATACATAAGATACACAAAATTGACTGCCTGTCATATAGCTTTACTTTCTCGCTCGCAGAAATTTGCACTATCTTACAAAAGCAGAAACATTCATTGCAAAGTTCTATGAAAACCAGTAAAAAAAAACAGAATGAAATTAATTCAATAAAATACAAAATCCATTTTTAAGCTAATTGAAATGTGAACAATTTATTAAAAGAGAAGAAAAAAAAGAGTTATCGTTTTTCTTTACCCATAAGGTGCTGCTTTGTATTTTTCTCTGGCTTTAGCAAAATAATGTAACATTTTGGGGCAAACAGACAAAACAATAACCCAAAGCTGGAGGCCAAAATGGCGAAGGACTCAACTGCACCTGCATAGTTTCCGGGGGCGCTTACGTACGCGGGGACGAAAGCGAGCCACACAGCAGAGAAGATCAGCATGCTGAAGGTGATGTACTTCGCCTCGTTGAAGTTTCCGGGCAACTTTCGAGCCAGGAATGCCAGCACAAAGCAGAGACACGCCTGGAGGCCGATGTATCCTAAAACGCACCAGAATGCAAGACTCGACCCAACGCTGCACTCCAGTATGATCATTGAGCGTTCGTATTTGGTGTTTTGACTCGGATAAGGTGGGGCATCAATAAGCCAGGCAGCACAGATCACCACCTGGACGAGAGTGCAGCTGAAAATAATGGCTCGCTGCTGCTTGGGCCCCAGCCACTTCATGATGTTGTCCCCTGGCCTGGTGGCCGTGAAAGCAGCCAGAACAACCAGAGTCTTTCCAAGGATGCAGGAGATGCAGAGTGAAAACGTGATGCTAAAGGCGGTGTGACGGAGCATGCAGGACCAAACGGTGGGCTCTCCGATAAAAACAAGAGAACACAGGAAGCAGAGCGTCAGAGCGAACAGGATGAAAAAGCTCAGCTCTGAGTTGTTCACTCGCACAATTGCCGTGCTTCTGTGGTGGAAAAACACGACAAAAACGCCGACAGTGAGAGAGGCGCCCACTACTGAAATGACTGTCAGGGGAATGCCCAAGGCATCGTAGGCCAAAAACGCCACCTTCTTGGGGATGCAGCTTGTTCTGTCTTGGTTCGACCAGAAGTCCTCAGGACAAAATATGCATTCTACTGAGTCTAGCGAAAAGAGAAAAGAAAAGAAGAAAAAAGAGATAAACGTGACCATACTATAATCGATACTTAAGTTGCAGCGATTTTCAATCTTACTTGTCTGATTGCTAATTTTGCCGCTGTCACATGGTACACAGTCAAAGCAGCAAACAGGCTCCCCACGACGGACAGCTTTCCTGGAGCCTGGAGGGCAGCTGGGACTGCACACAGACACTGGCACCTTTACAGGGACAATAAAGGTTCTTCAAATTACAAAAAATATCTGCTTTTTTGGCAATCAAACTACAGTCATGATAGAAATAAAATTATACTTCAATCCCCTATTCCATGATGTGACCTTTCAGTTGAAATTGAGGCAAATCACAAAAGAAAAGATGATCTAAAAGGAGCTATTGAATCACACTGTTTGGGCACGTTGAAGACCAGCGCTAAAATCTGATCTTTACTGCCTAACGAACTATGCGTAATGGACAATAATGGGGTCAAATCAGATCAAATCCATCCTATCTGCCCTACTTACCTCCATCTTAACCTACAGAACTTCAACAATTGGCATCTGATGAAGGTAAAAACACAGTGTGAGCAGCTTGCCTCACTCTGATGGCCTCCCCACATTATTCTTTCATTCTGGATCACCAGCTCCTCTCCTCCAGGCTTAGTCCCGTCAAACAACCCCACGTTGACAAACTCAATGCTCCCAGTCGTGCCTCTCTGCCAGTTTATGATGTCATAGTATGGCACTGAGTCGCCCTTCAGGTCGAAATTTACCTCTTCCCCTGCCATGTTGAACTTCACTTCTTGCAGGTAGTACTGAAGCTAATGGGGGGAAGAAAGATTTATAAGAGAACCAAAATAAGCTATGGGCTTTATTTACTCCAAATGCTTCGTCGTCATACCTGCCAGGGGAGTATATTGTTGCTTTGAGCACATGAATCGTTTTCAAAAGGCCCGTTGCCGGACTGACAAAGAAGGAGATTGTGCAGTGAATGAGCGACTGCATACACGGCCTTGTAGACGTTGTAGGCCACCCTGGGACTGGACGTGTTCATGTAGGCCGAGTGCTGCGCCAGCAAATCCTCTTGCCCTGAACAAACTGGGAAACGGTTGGCAGAGGACGGAAAAGGACTGCAGCCATACAGAGCCTCCCACAGCTCGCCCACCAGAACATTGTCGGGATATCGCTGAGGGTTGACTGTCTGCAGGTAGTAACCGAGTCGAGCAATGTGACCCTTTTTGATGCCGAAGCCAATGGTGCCCCCCAGGTAGGGGTAAAACTCCCTCCCCGTAAAGATGGACGCCGTGACCCAGGCTTCGCTCGCCACCCACTGGATTCCGGTGATGTTCTGCTTCATGTAGTCCCTGAGGAACGGCGTCATTTCCCCTTCGGCTGAGAATACCACCACTACTTTTGCCAAAGAGCGCCGCATGACCTTTTTTTTTTCAAAATGGAAGAAGGTCAAGAAGTCAAAACAAAACCATAATGTAATCTGTTAACTTTTCAACTCTTCACTTATGCAAGTAAATCATAACATTTGTACAGAATAACTTGTTACTGCTTGGATCGCTATTAATTTTACCTTAAATGTTTGGACTATAATAAATTCTATGTATTTGTATCACAGTAATTCTTCACCGAAGTCAAATTATTGGAGAATAATTTGAGTACTTTAATTACATATTTTAATTGGTTGAATCCACATGTTTCATAATCCAATTGCATTTGTGCCTCTTTCTCTTTAAAAAAATACCTGAAAGTTCTAATTATTTAGAAGAGAAACTCTTTGAATAGAGTTGCTATAGTCAGAACACAACTACAGATGTCAAAGGTCAAATTTGTGACTTGTGGTGTAAGGGTGCGATGGTATACACAAATAATGGCTGTGTAGATATTTGACTTAAAAACTGAAAAGGAAAATTAAAAAGTCAAAGGTAAGTACATTTTCAGTATCCATCATTCAAGAAAAATCCAGATTTTTTTTTTAATTTTTTACTCGAGTCAGCAGAAAAACAAATAATCCTTTCTAATTTCTAAAGTTAATTTACATTTCATTTAATTTTCATATATTCAAAAACTTAAAGGAACTGGCAACAAACTAAAGGGAGATAGTTGGATTTTTATTTTACTATGACTATGTTTAAATACAACTCTCCTCATATTTAAGAATAAACACTTTTAAATCACTTTAGAGTTGTGTTGCATGATAACTGCTTCTTTAAAAATGTACCTGCATAATCTCCAGAGCCCGCTGTGTGTTGTAGAGCAGAGGGATCATTTCTTGGTAAGCTACACACACACCGCTGCCCTGTAACTCCCTCAGTAAACCTTGCACCGCGAAACGCCCATATTCATGGTCTCCTCGAATGAGTCCGACCCAAGTCCAGTTGAAGTGCCGCAGAAGTTGAGCAATGGCCTTCACCTTTTTCAGCAAGTAAGAAAGGGTAGGTAATTTTCAAATAACATTTGGAAATTACATTTTAAAGATATCAAAGTCCACGTCAAATGTCTTCACAAAGTATGACTACTGCAAGTGATTAAATTTGTAGATTTTTAAGATGCAAAATTCATGACTGTGTTTTTTACATTGCACAAGCAGTAACATAAAGTTATACCTGATAGTCATCATTAGGAATTACTCTGAAAAATGTGGGATACTTTCTTCTGTCGGTGAAGCAGGCGCACGATGAGAAGTAGCTGATCTGAGGGTAAAGGTTAGAGTCAGCTTAAGATGCTTAAGTGACTGCAAAGAACAGGAGATGCCGTTACCATGGGGATCCTGAATGGTTGCAGGAGTCTGGAAACCACAATGGATTGAGCGGATCCCGATTCCCCGATCACAGCCAGCATGGGAGAGGCTCCTGAGCACATGGGAGAGTCGGCCTCGCTCAGCCCGTTCAGCACGGCCAGAGCAGCCCTCTGACCCGTCAGCGGGTACGCACAAGAATCAAAAATTTTGTAACCCAGGGTGCGATTTGGCAGGAGCTCTGTGCTCTCGTTTATCTCCTCCACTGCCAGCCTCATGGTCTGAACCCAGCGGAAGGCCCTGGGATCAAACCTGTGGCTCAGCACAGATGCAAACACACACACGGACACGCACACACGCATTTTGAACAAAGTAGTTAGAGACAGAAATATTGCTGGGACAGAAGAAACTGCATTTTTATTTTTTACTTTTAAAGAACTAATTTGCTTTCTTTGTCCATGTTGTCTAGTTTAAGTCTGAGAAAACATTTTATCAATTTGCAGTCATGTTCTATAATACATAAATTGCTTAACTTCTACAATCTCAGATAATTAAACCATTCAGTGAATTAAAGAATCAAGCAAATATTGGGTAGTATAGTAATTTGACTAACATGGCAATGAATCAGATGCAAAAAGTAGGTTCTTTTTTTGTACACCATAAAGCAAACATTCTTTACCTCCTAAAACAGAAATGTAATCTCTGCAGCTCGACAGGTTTAACTACCAGCAGATCCAAACTGATTCTAAACAACAGAGAACAAAATCCCCCACCGATTTTAGCAATAATAAAAAAAAATTCTCCATTAGGCTCACCCGTTGCACTTCACTGGTGGTGGTGTGTAGGTGTAGTTCTGATCAGGCATTTCCTGGTTATAATGAAGAGGAAAAATCCCTCCGATTATAAAGTCGCCTTCTGCAATGAAGCCTGGCTGAAAGCTGTTTCGGAGTACGCAGTCTTCAGCTGTTGTAGCTGTGGAAGTGTATCTAGAAACAGGGGAGTGTGTGAAAAACAAGACACTGACACGCAAAATCAAAGAAAATAAAGCAAGTGGAGGCATGCTGATAGTCAAAGTCAAAACTCCAGAGAGCTTGGAATTAGGCAGCTTATATACAGAAAGCAACCTTGTTATCTATCGGCACAGTGAGATGTAATTGGATATTTCATAGCCTTGCATGGTTTAGTGATGGGAGCAAATGGAATAATTTCATGTGAGAAAAAAAATCTAAATAAGCCAATTGAGTTTTTTATTTTTTAATTAGAAGAAACATGTATTTACGGTTCTTTGTGACACATGTAAAAAAAAATTATTTGTGGCTGGTATGTGTTAACTACGGGAATTATTGTTTTTGTTTTAACTTGATTTGACAATAACGCATATCAGTCGACCATCGTATGTTTTCTGATGGGTTTTCGCCTGCTGTTGTCAGCAAAACACAGTTATTGATGAAAAACACAAGATTTATTTTTTAAATCAGTTGTTATGTACATGTGTGGAATGGATTTCCTAAGACGATTAAAGACAATGACTTAAAATTGGTAGCTAAACAGTGTTATTGTCCATTTGGAAGACACATTTGTACCCAAACCCTAATTGTTTGGCTGATGCCTCGACATATTGCTCCAATATTTCCACACAAGATTCTTTCTTCATAATGCCACCCATTTTGTGAAGTAAACAACTCTCTTTTGAAAAAAAAAAACACTACAAAGTTCTACCACCACAATACTTAATAACTGTAATGGTGTGTCTAGGTTACCACATTTCTTACAGAAGAAATGGGATCAATATGGTTTGATACTTATATATTCTCCAGGCACAAGGTGCCATTTTATGTTACGGTACTTATCAAACATGACAACTAATGTGGTGCCTTAAAATTGGGTCTCTGTCTCTTTAAGAAGCTCCTACTCTTTCTGAGACTCCGCCTTTAGTACATCAGCACAACAATGTTTGCTAAGTGCTACTGCTAGTCTGAAGGAGCTGTGTCTTGATTTGACAGGAAAACTCTAAAAGAAATTATCCCAGAAGCACTCTAGCTGAAATCTGAACAGATACATTTTTTGATGTGAAGTAGCAACCACCAAAAGAACTATGAAAATTTCACCATATAAGTATTTATAGATATGAATTGGTCTTGCTACACACACACACATCTTGGCTGTTCAGCTCTAACAAGCTTAAAAGCTTAAAAATTAAGAAAAGATAATCAGTTTCAACAGCAACAACATCAAAAACGTTTAAATACAAACAGTAATTTTGTCAGCATTATTCATCGGAAAAAAATTATATCACCACCCACTACGTCACAACCATTGGGTCCGGGTGGCTCCCTGAGATTTGTCTGTGCCATCTACAGTATAAAAATCCGGTGTGACTAACTATATTGCAATCTTCTCCGTGTGTGAAAACTGGGGACAGGCTTTTTAATTTTCCTTGAGGCAAACATGCGACTGCTGGATGTAATTCTCCTTCTCTTTCTGTCTCTATTTGGAGGAAATCATGGCTCATCTGCTGTTCTTGATAGCTGTGCTTTCCTGGGAGAAGAAGAGAGAAACAGTCTTTATGAGGACGGGATGTAGTTATCGGGGGTCTATTCCCTCTGCATTACAGTCCTGTGTCATCTCCTCTCACATATAACATAAAGCCTACACCTAATACTTACAACTAGTAAGTCCAACGCAATGACTTGAACTGCTATAAACGTGCTTGTTTGATTTTCTTGTGCCACTTTTTTATAAGAAGCCTGTGATTATCTTTGTCCACAGCTTCAGCGCTCGGGCCCTGCGCTGGATGCAGACCATGACTTTTGCGATCAAAGAGATAAATGGACGCGCGGATCTCCTGCCACGACTCAAGCTGGGTTTCCACATCCGTGACAGCTGCGATGATATACCCGTTTCCCTGAGAGCGTCCTTCCTGCTGGCAAACGGACAGCCGGAGGGCTCGAAGGGAAATGCGAGTCAGGATGAAGCCGCTGGCTTAGGATGCGAGGCTGTCAACAGAACGGCGTCCCCAGTAATCATAGGAGATGCTGGCTCTGGTGTCTCTATGGCTCTGCTACGAAGTCTGGGCTCTTTCCATATTCCACTGGTGCGACTGTTTAAGCTTCTTTTTGTCATACAATTTACTTGGTGCTCTATTACAATCAGTACAATGAGTAACCACAATCTTCTGCACCTTCAGTTTTAAGTTTAGGTCTCTGCCTACGTTGATATCTGTCATTTGATGCTTCCATCCACAGTCTGTCTTATCAAGCAACAAAAGTCAACCATTGTTTGCTGTAATTCTAGGTGAGCTATTTTGCTTCCTGCAGCTGCCTGAGTAATCAGAGGGAATTCCCCACATTCATGAGGACAATGCCCAGTGACGCCTTCCAGATAAAAGCCTTGGCCCAGCTGGTCCGCTACTTTGGCTGGACCTGGGTGGGGGTAATCGGCGTGGAATCCGATTATGCTCGCTTCGCCATCCAGCTTTTCCTCCAGGAGTCGGTGCGCTACGGTGTGTGTGCCGCCTACACACATTTCTACCCAGTAGGCCCGAGCCACCAGCACATTAAAAAGCTTCTGAATGTTATTCAGGTGTGTTATGTGAGCTGCGTAACCTACTACATTTTTACCTGCTAGAAGGTCCAAACAGTGCCAGGTTTCTGTTTTTTTATTTAATGCTAAAATATGCTGTTTAGTTTCAGCTACAAGACAAGTAATTTGTTTCTCTTTTCTCGTTAGACAAGGTTATGTGACACTAAACAAAGTAGTGTTTGGTATCTTATCATTTAATGTCTAACTCATCCTGATTTAGTGAATTTGAATTAAATAATTTCTCTGACTTTCCCATCACTAGATGACTTCTTCAAAAGTCATCATTAATTTTTCCGGTGAGGCAGAGATGCAGGACATCCTCAGAGAGATGCAACGTCGAAATCTGACCGGCTTTCAGTGGATCGCCAGTGAAGCCTGGGCCACCTCCAAGTCGCTGTGGAAAAACTCAGCCAATCTTCTGAAGGGAACTCTGGGATTTGCCATACAGAGAGCTGCTGTGATTCCTGGGTTGCAGCAACACCTCGCAGCTCTTACACCGTCGGCCATTCATCAAATCGCTTTCTTGGCTGAATTCTGGGAGGAAACGTTCAACTGTCGGCTGAACGGGTCTGCCAACGCTCACAATCACGGGTTGGGAAGCCAACAAAGCAGAACACCTTGCAAGGGGACTGAAGCCTTACACGATGTTTACTCTCCCTATTCCGATGTGACACAACTACGAGTTTCATACAACGTCTACAAAGCCGTGTATCTCGTAGCCTACGCCTTGCAAGATATGAGTAACTGCAAAGCTGGAGAGGGGCCCTTCGTCAGAAACACTTGTGCAGATCCAAAGAATTTTAGACCCTGGCAGGTGAGAGTGGTTACAAGTTGTCATTTGTAGTAATATTTCAGAAACTGAAGTTTGACACTCCATGCTTCTATTCCCTCAGCTTCTTCACTACATGAAACTTGCAAATTTTTCCGCCCTGGGGGAGGAAGTTAACTTTGATCATAATGGTGACCCAATTGCTTATTATGATCTGATGAACTGGCAGACGGGGCCTGATGGCTCTCTGGATTTGGTGAAAGTTGGTTTTTATGATGCCTCACTTCCCGCTGGAAGCAGCTTGGTCATAAACGACTCGGTGATCATGTGGCCGGTGGGAAAGCAGGTGCGTTTTCCACAAACAGGCCTGAGGCCGTATTCACCGCTCAGACGCTTCTGTGCCCTGCTGATTGACACGTCATTAAAATTATTGCTAGTTATGTGCGCCATACTTTGCTAAATTATTTTTACAGTCTCCTTTTAGACATTTATTAGAAAATGATCAGTTGCAGTTTGTTAGAAAATTGCCATCCCTCAAATATTTTGAAATGCCAAGATATTTAATGTTTTTTTTTTGTTTTTGTTTTACAAATATTGGTTTGACATTTTTGTTAAAACCTGGAGCAATCAATTACCTTTATAAAACACCTTTAATTAAATAAATATTGCACTGAAGAATGTGTGAATTTTTAATAATGAATAAAAATTTGAAAAAAAAATCTAGACATTAATTAATTAATATTAATATGACTATTGTCCATGTCAAATCTCAATCCTTTTCAAAAGATACAGCTGTGTATTCAGTTTTTAAAAACATGTTGCTTATATTTTATAAAGGTGTTCTATATTTTTGATAACATGTGTGTCCATTAGAGAAGAAAGCTGCCTGTTTAGTCTCATCTGCCTGAGTGCCTGAACTTTGCCTCTCAGGCTCTGCGGTCTGTGTGCAGCAGCAGCTGTCCTCCAGGTTCCCGTATTGCCAGGAGAAAAGGGGAACCTGCTTGCTGTTATGATTGTGTGCCCTGTGCCGAAGGAGAATTTAGTAATACAACCGGTACGTCCCGTCTTATGCTACACTTTTTCATCACTTTGTTTAATTATAAACAAACTTGACTCTCCTTAAATTTGGTTAAATCAGTAAATTTACTTTGGTATCGAAAATAAAGCTGCGGTTGGAGTTAATGTCTGTGGATGTTATCTGGGTTTCCTCCAACTGTATGAAAGCATCCATTTCAACAGCCTCTTAATTGTCCCATCACTGTTCCTCTTGTGTTTTTTTGTGTAGCCCATTTCTTGGCTGTCATCCCCTATAGAAGTTAAACAAGCCCATTCTCCAATGTTTCTGCCGTGGATACATTCTAGTTTGTAGAAAAGTGTCACAATTGGAGACAGAACAGAGAAAGAAGGGGAAGGAAACTTCATTCAGATTTTCAAATTGAGGCTCCCTATCAGATTTTTTTTAAATCTTGCCATCTGTGTTGGCTTATTACAAAAACATATATTACACAGCGATAGTCATGAATAAATTAAGCCGACAATGCTAAATAAAATCCTATCATCTTTCAAGAATGAATTCTAACTAATTAAAGTGTAGATATTTTTTTAATATCAACACCTCAGTTTTTTTTGTTTTATCTTCAGGAATCAACTGACTGAAAATAAAATGTCAAAGGTCGAGTACTATCCCAAAGTGATCAGATAATTATTAGCCACAAATAATTAGGAAGTAGCTCAACCTCAAATGCTGGACATTTCGAGCAATTGTCATGCTGAGGTAACTGAATCTTAGACAGTTTAGTCAGATTAGTAAGATGTAACATACAGAAATGTTTAATTGGTGGGAAAGTTGAGTTGCAATAGTGTTAATTCTTGAGTACAAATATACAGTCCAGATCATCAGTATATAGTGGCAGCTTTCAGTCTTACAAGAAAAAAAAAATCAGTGGCAGCATGGTTTAGTTGGCGAATTAATTGTACAAACATGGCAAATGCATAGTAAGGCGATGTCAGATTTTTATTTTCCAAGGTAATGTGAATTTCTCTGAAGCGACAGGCAGATGTGCAATAGTGTAACAGGAGCAGAAGCCCAGTTATTCTCAGGGTTACCTAAGGTTTCTCTTCTCTCTCCATATTCAGATTCTTTAGATTGCTCACGTTGTTCCGGGGACAAGTGGCCCAACAGAGCCAGAGATCTTTGCATCCCTAAAACAGTGGAGTATCTGTCTTATTATGAGTTCATGGGGGTTCTGCTGTGTGCTGCCTCAGTTCTGGGAGCTGCCGTTTCCCTGGCGATCATTGCCATATTCTACATATATAAGGACACAGCTCTCATTCGAGCCAATAACATGGAGTTGAGCTTCCTCCTGCTGGTGTTTCTCACCATATGCTTCCTTGTCGGTCTGCTGTTTCTCGGTAAGCCTTCAGAGTGGCTGTGTCGGATCAGGTATCCGGCTTTCGGGATCAGTTTTGCACTCTGCCTTTCGTGCCTTCTAGCCAAGACAGTGGTGGTTCTAATGGCGTTTAGGTCGAGATTACCAGGAAGTCCTGTGATGAAATGGTTTGGAACCAAACAACAGAGAGCCAGCGTGCTTTTGGGAGCCGCTGTCCAGGTACTAAAACATTTCTACTACAGCAATAATGCTTCATCTTAGTCTGGGAAAACTACTACCTTCATATCTTTCTGTCTTTTTTTAAGGTTATTATCTGTTTTATTTGGTTGCTCACCAATCCGCCTCATGCCAATTACAATATGGACTACCACAGCTCTACAATCATCGTCGAATGTGTGACTGGTTCAGACGTCAGCTTCTGGCTCGTTCTTGGATACATTGGAGTCCTGGCTTGCATGTGCCTTGTGTTGGCCTTTTTGGCACGGAAGCTGCCAGATAATTTTAACGAGGCGAAGTTCATCACCTTCAGCATCCTCATTTTCTTTGCTGTTTGGGTTACTTTTATCCCAGTTTACATGAGCACTGTAGGAAAATACATTGTAGCTGTCCATGTTTTTGCTATTTTAGTCTCAGCCTTAGGACTTCTCCTTAGCATTTTTGCCCCAAAGTGCTACATCATTTTGCTTAAACCTGAAAAGAACAGTAAAAAATTTCTAATGCAAAGGTAGAAAGAAACTGCAGCGTATTTCAAAAATGTGAGGGACTCGATTTTAGACTATACAAAACATTTGTCTGAAGAATCAAATGGCATGACATCAGAAGACTTTAAGAAGAATTGGTATCTCTGACATTTCTAACATAAAAGCTAAAGCATCTGAAAACTAAAAAAAATATCTCAAAATTGAGAAGAATTGATCCGTGTATGTGCTGTGCATTTTACATGTTATTCTCTGAAATACATATGGATTGCACTGGGGGGCTTTTCGCTGTTTTCTCAATTACCCAGAGGTGGAAATTAGGACCTGCCACTGGCCAAATATGGGAAAAAGTATCAAGTGGCATGTAAATTGCAGCAACAATTTACATGCCACATGTAGCCACTTGTACACTTGACAATTTGAACAGAAAATAAAAAGCTGTATTAAGTTTGAACTTCTGTCCAGGGGAGGACTGACAGTCTGGACAACAGACTGATGCATTTACTGTCCATATCTGGCGGCCCTACACTGTCGTAATTTATCAAAAGAAGTATCTCAAATATAATTTTTATTGACCGCGACAGCCCATTGGTTGATTTTGTAGACGGACATTAGGCTTATCCAATGAAATCCCTCGGTTCTCCTTGGCCCGCCCCTCCCCTTTAAGGTTATAAATAGAGCCATTTGCTAACCGGAGTCAGAGAAAAGTGAGAAGATACAGACGGGATGGGGCGGGTAAGAAAAACGAGGAAAAAAGCTAAAAAGTGCATAAGCCCATTCAGAAAAATGTGTCAAACTAACCGATATGTTTACCACACAAACTTTGACGGCTGGACAGTGGCGCAGCTACACTTTATTCAGGTGGATGCAAAAACATAAATCGACGCCCCACCCCTCAACCCCAAGGAAGGAAGGTACGTCAGGGTGAAGGAGCGTAGAAAACATACGCAAAAAAACAACCTTGTGTATGTATGTTTTACAAAGTTTTACCGAAATATTTAACTGAGACACAAAAGCATAGATAGATGATATCTGCATTGTCATTATGCTAAAATCTGATATTTGTCTGTTAATGTCAAATCATGATTAAAAACTGCATGTCTTGATTGAGTTCATTAATTTTTTTTACCTGCTATTAGATGTTATAAGCAGTCTTCTGAATCTAATCAAATCTCAAACAAATAGTAATGTAAATACACAGAAGGTATTCTGCTGGCCTCTCTAGAGAGGAAACAGCAACATGGAGCAGTGTTCAGCTAAGCACCAAGTGTAAGTGAATAGGGATTATCCCTAATACCCTGAATTTGTCCTGCCTATTGATGTAATCTGCAGTTATAAAGTCTTTCTCCATCACTGCAATGGAGTAGTCAACAAAATACTGTTATTTACACCCTTTGAACTGAGCCATAGTTTGCCATGTTTCACCTATTGGTTATGTATTGGTAGAGCAAATCACTGCAGCCTGATATTTTATTGGGGAATCAAAATAATTTTACCATTTTACTTATTTTCAATTGTAAAATCTGGGGTGCATTTGAGTACAGTCTTTATTACAGGGCGTTTGCGGTGGCAGCTCCCAAACTTTGGAACTCATCCCAATGTCGGTAAAACAGGCCATTTCTCTGGCAACTTTTAAATCTGCTCTTAAGACTCACCTTTTTCGGCTGGCCTTTGATTCAGTTTGAGCTGCTGTCACTTTTAGTTACTTTTATTGTTTTTAGATTACTTTTGGTGATGTTTATTATGACTGCATATTTGGGTATGTTCTTGTATTGTATTGTGTGTCTTCAATTTAAGTGATTGTATTTTTGGTGTTAGTGTGCTTTTAATTTTTATTTCACTTGTTTAATTCTGTGGCTGTACAGCACTTTGGTCAGTGGTACTGTTTTAAAGTGCTATATAAATAAACTTGACTTGACTTGACTATTACTCAGATACCCCAAAATAAAATCAAATGAAATCAAGCACTTTCTGAAGTAACCTGTAATGAACAAAGTCCATCTTTGTCACACCATAAACACCAATGTTTACACTGTTTTTCAATGTTCCATCCAATGCTTGTAAGGCACCGATTGCTCTACACCAAAAAAACACAGAATAATTAATTTTGTATTAAGAGATGAGCGTTTTACTGTTGAATGTCTGTTTTACAATATATTTAACACTAATGACAAAAAAAAAAACACTTTTCTGCAAAATTCACGAACTGCAGAATTATTGTTAGTGTAGCAGATAAGTAGTATTTTTGGAAGAGCTTATGTTTTATAAACTACATAACTTGCTATTAATTTGATATTAAGAGATAAGTGGGTTTTTTTCTGGTAACAGACTGCCACAAAGTATAACTCAAGATTTTTATCTTTGTGTTGAATGTATGTTTTGTAACACACATTCATTTGCCACTAATGACGAACAGATAAATAATAATTAATAATTCTATATATTTATATTTGTAGTGAAACTATCCTCATTGGGAGCAAGATAGGAACCAAAGTTTGTTTTCTCAAACTTGAGGAATAAGATGATTGTTTCTAAATTTCAAAATATTAATTTCATCTTTTTATTACCAAGTGAATTTAGTTTGTTTAAAAAACATTAGCCCACATCATGTGATATTTTATCTTTATTGTCAAATAAATCATTGACAGTTAATTTATACATTATTATCAGAGTAGTGAGATATGGAGAAAAATAGATTTTTTACAATGAACATTAAAATATTAAACACATGAAAAATACCAGATTTTACACATTTGTACAAATGTACATATTGTTACTCATTATGGAACATTTGTATATTTTTGACAACATAATGCAGTGATTTATTTACAGCAAGTGCCTCCATGTGTATTCATTTTGAAACGCCTTACTCATACACTGGAATGGTGAACACATTGTGAATTTGATATTTTCTTTCCAAACTATATTCTCTACTAGCATTTAATCTCATAACATACTTTTTAGTGTTTTTCTCTGGCTTCACCAAGATTATGTAACATTTTGGTGCAAAATTGCTTATTAATAAACCAAATGCCGATGACAAGATCGCAAATATTTCCACGGCTACAGTGAACTTTCCAGGAGAGCTGATGTACGCTGGGATAAAAGTGATCCAGACGGCACAGAATATCAGCATGCTGAACGTGATACACTTGGCTTCGTTGAAATTATCGGGAAGTTTCCTGGCTAGAAATGCAAGGATCAAACATATCACTGAAAGAATCCCGATGTATCCCAGTACTGCATAGAAAGCGACCTCTGACCCCGTGTTGCATTCCAGCACGATCTTCTTGCTGCTGTATTTAAAAACCCTGTCAGGAAATGGTGGATTTAGCTTCAGCCACAATATGCAGATAATTACTTGAACCAAAGTGCAGGAGCAAACGATAATTCTTTGCTGGATGGGACCGAACTGCCCCACTACTGGTTTGTTGTTGGGATGTACGATTTTGAACGCTGTCACCACGACGATGGTCTTCCCTAAGACACAGGAGATGCAGAGCGCGAATGTCACCCCGAAAGCGGTGTGGCGCAGCATGCAGGTCCAGACTGTGGGTCTGCCGATGAAGGTGAGAGGGCAGAGGAAGCACAGGAAGAGGGAAAACAACAAGAAACAGCTCAACTCTGAGTTGCTGGCTTTTATCACAGGAGTTTCTCTGTAGTGGATAAAAATGATTATGGTGAGCAGAGACAGGGAGGCGCCCAGCAAGGCCACAACTGTGAGCGCCAAGCCCATGGGCTCGTGATACGCCAGAAACTCGATTTCTCTTGGAATGCACTTGTTTCGTTTGTCATTGGACCAGTAGTCCTGTGGACAGGCTGTGCAGTCCTTTGCACCTGAAAAGGGGGACAAAAACATTTCAAATGAAATGGAATACATTTTTAGCAAGCAAAATTAACAAAAACACATATTACACTTTGTATCTATGAAGTACTATGTATGTACATGTGTCTACCTGTAAAGTTGGCTATTGTTCCTTCTGCACATGGAACGCAATCAAAGCAACAGACTGGTTTCCCTCTGATTTGAGCTCTCCTTGTCCCTGTTGGACAAACATTAGAGCACAGGGATGTAGGAACCTGAATAAAGAAAAATCATGTAAGAATATACAATAAATCTGGTATACATCATTTCTGAGAAATTTGAGCTGAAAAAAAAAACAGTTACACTTCTTCCTGTCCTCCACACTATTCTGTCTTCCTGTATGCTCAGTGTGTACTCTCCGTGTTTAGTGGATGTAAAGTGACCCACGGTCACATGCTGAACCTGTCCGTTTCTGAGCTGCCAGTTAATGACGTCATAGGAAGCAGGAGGGTCGCCGTTCTCGTCAAAAAACACGTCGTCTCCAAACCGATTCCTGAAGTTTACTCTTTGTAGGTGATAGGTAACCTTAGAAGAAGAAAGCATGTCATGTTGAAACTTAAAATTATTTGCTAAAAACAAGGAGCTCTGATTTCTAAATTATTGCTCACCTCTTTGGGATGAATTTCAGATACATTCAAACATGGCTTCACACTTTTTCCTCCTGCTGGTAGGCAGAACACCAGCTGGTGAAGAGCATGTGCAATAGCATAAACAGCTTTGTACACATTATAGGCCACTCTGAGCTGGGAGACATTGAAGAACACATCATGGGTGTAATCCATCAACGTCTCGTTGCCTGTGCATATTTTAGCTGCACCAGTGTTTGATGCATTTGAAGACGGCTTACAGCCAACCATTATCTCCCAAAAGTCCTTCACAAAAGGCTCACTTGGATCTCTGTAAGGGTTAATATTCATAAGAAATGGATTTAGGTTTGGGATGTCCATCTTCTGAACGACAAATCCTAACGCTCCGCCAAAAGCTCGGTACATTTCAGGTGTGGAGGGCCGTGCCGCTGTTATCCAAGCTTCACTAGCGATCCACTGAATTCCTGTGATGTTCTGCTTCACTATCTCCTTCATCAGAGGGTAAAAAGTCGCCCTCAGGAACAAAAGCCAGGATGACTTTGACGGTTGACTGTTTGATCATTTCTACAACTTTCAGAATTTTATCCAGAGGATAAGTTCGAAGAACCGTACCGATGAAAGCGATGCAGATCTTTAGTTTCTTAACCTCTTCGGCGAACGCCAGGACCCCGTTTCGTCCGTAGTCATTGTCTGACTGTATGGCTCCGATCCACTCCCAGCCGAAATGCTTGACCAGAGCCGCCAAGGCTTTCGCCTGGAAGTAGTCGCTGGGGATTGTTCGAAAGAAAGTCTGGTATTTAGCTCTGTTACTGAGACAGGCGCATGTTGAGAAATAACTCACCTACAAAAACAACAACAAAAAAACCCTTATTTTCAATCACACAAGAAATTTCATGAGTCAAATAAGAAACTGTGTTGTTTTATCTCATACTACTGGCACTTGAAATGGTCCAAGAGTTTCAGCAACAGCTAAGGACTGAGACGATCCTGACTCTGCGATCAGAGCAGATATTGCTGGAGGACAAGGGGAAGTCGCCTCCATCCCCTCTGCTTCACTGCCCAGAGTTAAAGCAGCACGGACAGCGTTGGTAGGAGAGGCACACGAGTCAAGGATCCGGTAGCCAAGAGAAATGTTTGGAAGGAGAGCAGGATCATTGTTGATCTCGTCAATTGCAAATATCATAATTTGGGTCCATCGAAAAGCACGCAGATCAAATCTAAAGAAAAAAGAGAAGCAAAACAGGAAGGGTGAAGGATAGGATTAAAACACAAAACATGTATAAAGTTAACATGGAAAAGCAAATAACTGTTTTACCCTTCACACATTACTTCAAGAGGCTCCACCTTAAATGAAGAAATGTTCCTTATTTCTTTGTTGAAAACCGGAAAAATGCCCCGATCATTATGTCACCTCGCTTAAACATGTATGGCATGTCGAATTTTCCCATCACCTCACAGTCATGAACTTGGCCAATGCAGAAAGCACACAAGATGACAAGAGTCTGGCTCTGCATGTTTATGCTGCGTTGTTAAAAGGAGATGAGGACTGAGCTCTTATAACTGCTGAGTTGGATATGAGAGGAAATCTCTTAGGACTTTCTTAGTCTGTCAAGGTCTGCACAGGAAGAGGCAACTTAAACCACACATCAGTCAGCCTGTGTTCACACTTAGTCACATAAAACATTAATTAGGACTTTGGTCGTTGTTTTTATGACTAAATACTCTAGTCTTAGAAAACAAGACATCAAAAGCTGTAGATTTGTGGGTTTTTTTATTTTTATGTAAACCCACTGTAAATCATACTGTATTATGACAATAACCTGCCGTAAAAACAGACAGAAAACTTTTTTTCATCCTAAATGTATATTTCTTTGTTTAATTGTGCCAAATTATGCACTGTGAACATACTTTTTCATTAAAGTGAATTCTCTCAGGTTGTTTTGCTTTGAGTCAGAACAAATTCAGAACATTAGTCAGAACAGAAAGTCAGAACATTATTATCTTACATCACACACATTTTTATTTTCACTTACATACACTTTACATGGTCATCACTATAACAAAGTGTTGATAACATAATTTTTTTCAAATTAACATCTTAACAATATTTAGGGAACCTCACAGAATCATTATGTGACATGTGAGCGTTTTGGGATGACAATTATGGTATATTTGTAGGAGATGAAAATTAATTTTTGATTTTGAGTCATTTCGACATCACTTCTTTGATGCACTTGTCTTTACTTCACACCAATAGATAACCAATATGGAAGAGAAATCTAACAAATCTTTTTCTGGTCGAGAAATATATATATTTTTTAATTAGTTGTAATCTATCACGTGTTTCAAGTTAAAATGAGTTAGATGGAAGAAATAAGTCTTATATAGCTGTTTAAAAAAAGAAACAAGTGTGTCACATTTATGTTTCTGCAGCAGTGCTGCACAGTGGTGCAGCTAGAAGCAATGTTACAGTACAGGAAGAAGATATAGACAATATAATTTGACATAAAAGTAAAAATGGGTTTAGTCAATTTTAACACATAATTAAAAATCTGATTTCATTTACCAAAGAGTGTGTCTGGATTAATCACTCAAGTAAGCATTTATTATTATGCTTTTATACATTATAAACATTATTTATTCTGCTATTTTAGACTCTATATACCCATGTTGTGTTTTCAAAATAACTAATTTCATCTTAAGTTGATTTATGTTTTACCCATGACATGTTTCCTTGTGTTTTTCTCTGGCTTCACCAAGATTATGTAACATTTAGGCGCAAAAATACTTATTAATAAACCAAATGCAGATGACAAGATTGCGAATATTTCCACGGCTACAGTGAACTTTCCAGGAGAGCTGACGTACGCTGGGATAAAAGTGATCCAGACGGCACAGAATATCAGCATGCTGAAAGTGATAAACTTGGCTTCATTGAAATTATCAGGCAGTTTTCTGGCTAAAAATGCAAGAACCAAACACACCACTGCAAGGAAGCCTATGTAACCCAAAACCACATAGAAAGCGACCTCTGATCCCGTGTTGCATTCCAACACGATCTTCTTGTTGCTGTATTTAAAAACTCGATCTGGCAAGGGGGGATTCAACTTCAGCCACAATATGCAAATCACTATTTGAATTAAAGTGCAGGAGCAAACGATGACCCGTTGCTGCATGGGACCAAACTTTACTGCGACTTTATTAGTGGGGTGTGTGGCTTTAAACGCTGTCACGACGACGATGGTTTTGCCCAGAACGCAGGAAATGCAAAGCGCGAATGTCACTCCGAAAGCGGTGTGGCGCAGCATGCAGGTCCAGACTGTGGGTCTGCCGATGAAGGTGAGAGGGCAGAGGAAGCACAGGAAGAGGGAAAACAGCAAGAAGCAGCTGAGCTCTGAGTTGCTGGCTTTTATCACAGGAGTTTCTCTGTAGTGGATGAAAGCGATCATGGTGAGCAGAGACAGGGAGGCGCCCAGCAAGGCCACAGCTGTGAGCGCCAAGCCCATGGGCTCGTGATACGCCAGAAACTCGACCGTCTTTGGAATGCATCCGTCTTTTCTCTCATTGGACCAGTAGTCCTGTGGACAGGCTGTGCACTCTGTTGCACCTGTTAATGAAAAAAAATAAATAAATAAAAAGATTTGGTGACATTTTACAGGCTTTTAAAATAAGTCAAAATCGTAATGTTAATTCTTTGTCAGAAATGAATATATTACAAACAGATAGCACAAAGCACACAATACTGAGCTGTATTGATTGGCTTTAAGAGTAGATATAAACTCTCAAATCATGTCTGTCTACCTGTTGAGTTGGCGATAGATCCCTCTGCACATGGAACGCAGTCAAAACAACACACTGGTTTCCCCTTGATCTGAGCCTTCCTGGTTCCTGCTGGACAAGCATTTGAGCACACTGATGCTGGAACCTGAAAAATATCATCGCATGGATTTCTTTTTTCTTCATGATATTAGACAGTGAAAAGTATTCATATACTATCTGTCCTGTCCATCTGTCTGTCTTACCATCTGTTCTGTCCTCCACACTATTCTGTCTTCCTGTATGCTCAGTGTGTACTCTCCGTGTTTAGTGGATGTAAAGTGACCCACGGTCACATGCTGAACCTGTCCGTTTCTGAGCTGCCAGTTAATGACGTCGTAGGAAGCAGGAGGGTCGCCGTTCTCGTCAAAAAACACATCGTCTCCAAACCGATTCCTGAAATTTACTCTTTGTAGGTGATAGGTAACCTTAGAAGAAGAAAGCATGTCATGTTGAAACTTAAAATTATTTGCTAAAAACAAGGAGCTCTGTTTTTTAAATTATTGCTCACCTCTTTGGGATGAATTTCAGATACATTCAAACATGGCTTCACACTTTTTCCTCCTGCTGGTAGGCAGAACACCAGCTGGTGAAGAGCATGTGCAATAGCATAAACAGCTTTGTACACATTATAGGCCACTCTGAGCTGGGAGACATTGAAGAACACATCCTGGGTGTAATCCATCAACGTCTCGTTGCCTGTGCATATTTTAGCTGCACCAGTGTTTGATGCATTTGAAGACGGCTTACAGCCAACCATTATCTCCCAAAAGTCCTTCACAAATGGCTCACTTGGATCTCTGTAAGGGTTAATATTCATAAGAAATGGATTTAGGTTTGGGATGTCCATCTTCTGAACGACAAATCCTAACGCTCCGCCAAAAGCTCGGTACATTTCCGGGGTTGAAGGCTGAGGTGCTGTGATCCATGCTTCACTAGCGAGCCACTGTATTCCAGTGATGTTGTGCATCACAACCTCCCTCATCAAAGGAGAAAAGTCGCCCTCAGGCGTAAAAGCCAGGATGACTTTGACGGTTGACTGTTTGATCATTTCTACAACTTTCAGGATCTTTTCCTGAGGGTACGTTCGCAGAACCGTCCCAACAAAAGCAATGCAAATCCCAAACTTTGTAACTTCCTCTTTAAAAGCCAGAACCCCATTTCGTCCGTAGTCGTTGTCTGACTGTATGGCTCCGATCCACTCCCAGCCAAAATGCTTGACCAGAGCCGCCAAGGCTTTTGCCTGGAAGTAGTCGCTGGGGATTGTTCGAAAGAAAGTCGGGTATTTAGCTCTGTTACTGAGACAGGCGCATGTTGAGAAGTAACTCACCTAGGAAAAAGACCCAAAATATTAGTTTTAGTGCAATATTAGAAAGTCAGTGTGATTTCCATCGACAGAGGACAGATTCAGAAACAGTTTTATCTCTTACGACTGGGACTTGAAAAGGTCCAAGAATTCCAGCGACCGCCAGGGACTGAGAAGATCCTGCCTCTGCGATTACTGCGGATATAGCTGGAGAACAGCCAGAACCTCTTTCTTTTTCATTTTGACTACTTGCCAGCGTTATTGCGGAACGTAAAGTATTTGTAGGAGATGAACAGGAATTGAGAATCCTGTAACCCAAAGAGATGTTAGGCAGGAGAGCAGGATCTGTGTTGACCTCTTCTATTGCAAATATCATCATTTGGGCCCATCGAAAAGCCCGAAGGTCAAACCTGCAAAGATATTTGGCTATTTTGTTTTACACGCAACAAAAAGAATGCTATGCTACTGCAAAGAAGACAGTCAATGTCTCATAATGTAAGACCGAAGAAACAGAAATAGTCAAACTTACAGGGCACACGTCACTGCAGGAAGTTCCCCGTCAAATGTAACAATGCTGCTGATATCCTTGTTAAAAACTGGGAAAATTCCCCCTATCATTATGTCACCTTCCTTAAACAAACTTGGCATGTCAAAATGACCCCAGAGCTCGCAGCCAAAACCTGTGTTCATGCAGAGAACACACAGATACACAAGAGCCCTTTTTCGCATGTTTGTGCTGCATTGTCAGGCTTGGATCAACACACGGTTCTTAAGATCTGATGGATGTAGGGAAATGTGTCGTCATCGAGGGTTCATTTGTTTCCCACAAGGCAAAGCAGTTACAGATTGGTGGGTAGCAGAACAGGGAGGCAATTTCTGAACCGGTGCCACATAATGTTTGTGGTAACAGAAAATGTGTAAAACACTTTAACCTGATGCTGATTTAAATACTGGCTAAAGTTATGCAGTGCTCTCTTAGAACAGATGTGTTAAAAACAACACTTGATGTGATAAATTTTAACACATGTGCCGCATCATCTCAAGGACAACATGACATGTTATTTGTAACGCAATTTTTGTCTGTCATTTTAACACAAGTATTATGTCACTTAAATCATCACAAAATATGTGTCAAGATGTGTTATTTTGAAACACAAATGTGTAAAATGTATTTTCATAGATTAGAGCTTACAAAAAATGACATTTCAAATTGTGGATATTAGAGATTCTTTTATTACAATCGTGCAAATAACAAAGTTGACAAAGCTACAATTTATAGTTCAAATATTAAAAAATTAAAATAAAACTAGAAATCACCAAGCTAACAAAATAGTACTTTTTCTAAGGTTAAATACAATATCATATACAAAAGAGAACATGGATGAAAATACTGACATGAAAGAGAAATGAAAATAAATGCCTGTCCCTTTCAACATTCGTGATATTTTCAATCGCACTCAAAATCAAGGGGCAGTTCCCTCCCGGTCCCCCTTTTTAAAAAGGAGGGTTTGCTCCAATTACAGGGGGGTTACACTCTTAAGCCTCCCTGGTAAGGTCCATTCAGGGGTCCTGGAGAGGAGGGTCCGTCGGATAATCAAACCTCAGATTCAGGAAGAGCAGTGTGGTTTTTGTCCTGGTTGTGGAACACTGACCAGCTCTACACCCTCAGCAGGGTCCTGGAGGGTGCATGGGAGTTTGCCCAACCATTTTACATGTGTTTTGTTGACTTGGAGAACGCATTCGACCGTGTCCCTGGGGGGCTTTGTGGGGGGTTCTCCGGGAGTATGTGGTACCGGGTCCTTTGATACAGGCTGTCAGGTCCCTTTATGACCGGTGTCAGAGTCTGGTCCGCATTGCCTGCAGTAAGTCGGGCTCGTTTCTGGTGAGAGTTGGACTCCACCAAGGCTGCCCATTGTCACCGATTCTGTTCATTACTTTCATGGACAGAATTTCTAGGTGCAGCCGAGGTGTTGAGGGGATCCGTTTTGGTGGCCTTAGGATTGCATCTCAGCTTTTTGCGGATGGCGTGGTCCTTTTGGCTTCATCAGATCGTGATCTGCGGCTCTCGCTGGAGCGGTTCGCGGCCGAGTGTGAAGCGGCCGGGACGAGGCTCAGTGCCTCCAAATCCGAGGCCATGGTCTTGAGCCCGAAAAGGGCAGAGTGCCTTCTCCGGGTCAGGGGGGTGGTCCTGCCTCAAGTGGAGGAGTTTAAGTATCTATAGATCTTGTCCAAGAATGAGGGAAGAAGGGAGTGGGAGATCGACAGGCAGATTGGGGCAACGTCTGCCGTGAAGCGGGCGCTCTACTGGTCTGTTGTGGTTGTAATAGAAAATTTCATTTTTAGTCTTTTTTCATTCTTGAAGGAACTGATGGTACTTTTTACCATTTAATTACTGATTATATCTGCTTTGCTTTTATATTTCAGTAAGATGTTTTGTCCATTAAATAAGTTTGTAGATGATGTTTAGATGTTTCCACAGCAGAAGAGACCTGAAGACATCTTGGGTAAAATGCTTGATCTGATAATTGTCTTAAAGGACTGATGTGTGGAATGTAGTTTGTACCCTGTTTGACCTGAACCCATGAACTGACAAAGAAGTGTTAGAAGTTCCTCCTGAAATCCTTATCAGCTCTTCATCCTGCCATAAAATCATCTCCTCCAAGAGGTGAGAGATGGTTCATGAGGAGGGGGTCAGGGTGTCTCTGTGGCCATCTGGCAGTAAAAATAACATCAGACTTTGGGAGGTGTCTTTGTCTTGCTGTGACTATATAACAATGTGATGTGTGTTGATCAGGGCTCTTCTACTGACTGATCTCAGTGAGAAGGGTCTTCGAACGCTTTTGCCTTCGAATAAAGAAACTTAAAGACAAAGATTAATCTTTCTCTTATTATTGAAACAGATTCTCATTCCTTAACAATGAAATTTCCATAACATGGTGAAGAGAGAGCTGAGTCAAAAAGCGAAGCTCTCGATTTACCGGTCAATCTACATTCCCACCCTCATCTATGGTCATGAGCTTTGGGTCATGACCAAAAGAACAAGTTCATGGATACAAGCGGCCGAAATGGGTATCCTCCGCAGGGCTCTCCCTTAGAGATGGGTGAGAAGCTCGGTCATCTGGGAATGGACTCAGAGTAGAGCCCCTGCTCCTCCACGTTGAGAGGAGCCAGTTGAGGTGACTCAGGCATCTGGTCAGGATGCCTCCTGGGCGCCTCCCTGGTGAGGTGTTCCGTGCAAGTCCCACCAGGACGAGGCCCCGGGGAAGACCCAGGACACGCAGAAAGACAGACAAGACACACAACCATGCACACACACTCACACCAAGGGAGAATTTAGAGAAACCAATTAACCTGAGAGTCATGTTTTTGGACTGTGGGAGGAAGCCGGAGGAAACCCAGGCATGCACAGGAAGAACATGCAAACTCCATGCATCCAGAACCCAGAACCTTCTTGCTGCAAGGCTCAACAGCTCTACCAACTGTGCCACTCTGCAGAGCTGTAAGAACTGGTTTTCTGCAAGAATGTCATACAGAAAACCTTTCCTGAACTCTACTGTGACTTTTGAGTAGTTGATTTTATGTGTCAATGAGTTTTAGCATAAAAGATTAAATCTCACAGCCTGTTAGCTTGAATGTGTAAAGTACTAGCATAAAGAGCTGCATTTTTGTGTACAATGCCCACTAATCCAATGTTTTAGTTTTGAGCCAACAGGTCATGTTTAATGAATGTACTAAATCTGGTAGTGTTGCGGTTGTATTTAATGTAAAATGTCAGCACCGCTGCATCAGTACACACATACCTCATGCAAAACACTTTTTATGGAATTTTACCATGGAAGTTATGATAAGTTAGAAAGCAATGTTCCAATTACTTATACATTGTTTTTTTTTTTGTTTGTTGTTTTTTTTTTGTTCTTTTTTTTCCGCTACTGAAGTTTTACGGCAGTTTAATTTAAGGACGACTGCGAACAGCCCATCTTAATATTTCAATTATTGGTCCCTCCTCTTCTGCATACCTTGTGCTATTTTCACCATTCAACATTTATACTATTCAGCTAATTCTCCTAGAACAGGAGTAAGTAAAAGTCCATTGAAAATGCCAACTTTTCATTATTTACTAAATAATTCAAAGTTGGCACTTTTAATGGATTTTTAATACAACTTTACATTAAAATTGTCATTACACAGTCATAGACATTCATAAAGACTCCTTCATGTTCATGACAGATGTTATGTTATGTCTCATGTCAGTCTTATACACACCCGGTCAAATAAAGTGTTACTTAATGGACTTGAGCCTTTAAACCAGGGGTGTCCAAACGTTTTGCAAAGGGGGCCAGATTTGGTGTGTTAAAAATATAGGGGGGCCGACCTTGGCGGACATTCTTTACATAGAGGAGCAATATATTTAAACAAATTTCAGCAAGTCATTCTGTGTTTTGCTTTTTTATTTTACTTTC
This sequence comes from Poecilia picta, assembly GCA_033032245.1. NCBI lineage: Eukaryota > Metazoa > Chordata > Actinopteri > Cyprinodontiformes > Poeciliidae > Poecilia > Poecilia picta. Next base: position 8,585,255 of record CM065365.1, read on the forward strand.
AGCAATCTTAAGAATGTCTTTTGGTTCATTTGAAGCATGCATATAATATGCAATTGAATAATCACTTCACCTTTTTAACACTTTAACTTTTTTCTAACGGTTAAACAGAAGTAATTGTACTATTGAGTGCAAATTACATTTGAAACATGAAAAAAATCTCACCATGGCAGTTCAATATTTACAGACTTTTTGCATTAAAAAATGTTTCTGGAGGCTGATGATTGATGCCCACAAAACGCCTGGATTAAGGCAAACAGCTTCAAAGTCTTTCTGTACGGTTAAACACAACATATCGGTTGAAACAAACATGATCAGCTTGTGCTCCACTGTTTTCTACATTAGCTAGAGCTAACAACATTAGGAGGCGCTAATACAGAATCAAAACAAATTGGAAGATAATAGATGGATACTTCAATACTGTGCTTATTATTTAAACTTCAGAATCTAAGAAGGTTATAATTGTGGAAGCATCAATCACTTTTATCTGATCATCCATTTTCATCACTTAGTGCTCAAGTTGAAATATTTAATTTGAATTTCATTAAAGCTATTTGAAAACCAAAACAACAAAATCTGTGAAAGTTTTTTATTGAAACATACATGAAGAACATCAACAGCTGGAAACACAGAAACACAAAGGACAAGACAATGCTTGTCATTTAAGCAAAGACTAAATACATATAATCTACTCTGGGCAGTTCGACTTAAATTAGTGTATGTAACATTTGGGAATAACTCTACTGCATAAAGACACTTTGTTTTAGAAAAATCTATGACTATTACAACTTAAAGTTTTTACATCTTACCCATTATTCGCTTTTTTGAGTTTTGCTCTGGCCTCAGTAGAATAATGTAGCATTTTGGAGCAAAAATACAAAGCAGCAAACCAAAACTGGAGGCCAGGATGGCAAATATCTCCACAGCCACAGTAAACTTTCCAGGTGAGCTGACATAAGCTGGAATGAATGTGATCCAGACGGCACAGAATATCAACATGCTAAATGTGATTAGCTTGGCTTCATTGAAGCTGTCTGGTAGTTTTCTAGCAAGAAAAGCAAGACCAAAGCATAAGATAGCAAGAAGTCCAATATAAGCCAGCACTGCCCAGAATCCAATCGCTGAACCCAGGGCACACTCTAAAATTATTCGGTCTCTATAGTACTGCATGTTCTGTTTTGGGAAAGGGGGGTTAATTGTTAGCCAAATTATACAAATGACAACCTGAACAAGAGTCAAAATGAGAACACTGAGTCTTTGCTGTGCAGGTCCAAACCACTTTGTCATATTGCTCCCTGGACGTCTCGCTCTGAAGGCCATCAGAACCACTATTGTTTTCCCCAGAACACATGAAATGCAGAGAACGAACGTGATGCTAAATGTGACGTGTCGAAGCATGCAAGACCACTGAGTGGGCTGACCAACGAAGGTCAGTGAGCAGAGGAAACACAATTTGAGCGAAAACAGAAGCAGAAAGCTCAGCTCGGAGTTGTTGGCTCTTACAATTGGAGTCTCTTTATGAGTAAAAAATATAGTTGTTATGAGAAGGGATAGAAATACACCGAAGGTGCCAAAACCAGTGAGAAGTGCCCCCGTAGTCTCCGTGTAGGAGAGATATTCGATGGGTTTTGGAACGCAGGCATCTCTCATCTCGTTTGGCCAGACTTGAGGTGGACAGGGTGAGCAGTCGAGAGAATCTGCAAGAAATTATACATTCCAAAGTCAATGTCAAGAAGTAGTTTTACAGATTTGTTGTTTTCTTTTTTTTCTAAAGAAAAAGGCTGCTTGTTAAAATTCCCACTCACTTGTCTTATTACTGATTGTTCCTTCTGAACATTGAAAACAATCAAAGCAGCACACAGGCTTGTTCTTGTTTACTGCCTTTCGAGTCCCTTGTGGACACGGCTCTCTGCAGACAGATCTTACCACCTGATTACATCAAAACAGGACCCAAGAAACTTAACATTGAATTAAAAATTTTCAAATTATCCAATACTGAGACAAAGTTTGGCATAGTTACCACATTATTAGAGCTGCCCCAAACTATGTTTGCATCGTCTTTTAGTTTCAGTTTGTTCCCCTCTGGTAAGGAATTATCAAACTGGCCAATGATGATTATGTCTGCTGAACCATCCTCTTTCATCTGCCAGTTCACAAGGTCATACTTGGCAATAGAGTCACCATTTCCATCAAAGAAAACTCTGGCACCATTCTTAGTGGTGAAGTTTATACGCTTCAAAGCATCAAACACCTTCAGAGAGACAATTTTACAAATTACACAAGCACTCCCTTCCAAAACCATAATTAGGATCTTCATCAGTATATGTCCTTGAAACTTACTAACTTAGGCTGGACTTCATCCTTGGCCAGACACTGCTTTCCCGTTGCAGGGTTTATGCCGTTTTCGCACTGCAAAAGCACATGCAGAGCAAATGCTACAGAATACACAGCTGTGTAAACATTATTTTCTTCTCTGAATTTTGCTACGTCTGTGTAGTCACTCGAGATGGTCCGCAGGTCTTCTGCACCGGTGCACAACGTGGAGGTTTTAGATGGGGTGAAGCTGCAGTCAAAGAACTTCTCCCAGATCGATTTAATTAGAGAACTGTGTGGTTCATCAGATGGTTTCAGGCTAAGGAGGAATTCTCCGAGTCCTGGTATGGATGCCTGAGGGATGGCATAACCTATTGCCCCATGCAAAATGTGCTTTCTTTCTGCAGAAGCAAGATATGCAGCTGAGATCCAAGATTCACTGCCAACCCACTGCTTTCCAGTGATGTTATATTCCTCCATATGAGCAAGAAATGTTTTGGCGAAAGACAGGGACATAAACAACAACACCACCTTGGATGAGGACTCCTTCAGAGTCTCAGTTATTGTTCTTAACCTTGACGTGGATGCTTCCAGGTAAACCATCGTGTATTCCACACATATGCCTTCCTTTTGTGCTTCTTTAACAAATTCAGATGTACCTTCTTCCGCGTACGTACCGACAGAACGAATTATTCCCACCCATCGCCAGTCAAAGTGTTTCATAAGTTGCACCAGAGCCATGATCTGGAATTTGTCACTTGGTACGGTTCTGAAGAATGTCGGGTATCGAACTTTGTCACTTAAGCAAGCGCAAGTAGACAGGTGACTGATCTTGAAAGAAAAACAATATAATTAATCAAGTTTATATTTCAATTGAAAATGTGATCAATTCTTCTCACCTGTGGCACAGACACAGCACTGATAATTATGTTTATGTTGTCACTCACACCAGAGGATGAATGACCAAAGACAGCCAACGTCTGACCGCCGCAGGCCAGCGGATCGTTCCCGTTTATGGCTTCAATAGCTGCTCGGATCAGGTTTTCAGTCCCACATCCATTGTACACCTTGTAACCCAACCTTAATCCAGGGAGGAGGGAAGGATCCCTGTTGATCTCCTCCACAGTAAAAATCATTGTTCTGGCAAATTTTAGCTCTCTGTGATTGTATCTGCAAACACGGGATGAGCAGCCACACATAAACATTGAGAATTTAACCGCTGATCACAACGGCATAAAAACAGCAGTTCACATTATATGAAATTATCATTTTTAGCATTGACTAACCCTGTGCAATACGAATATGGAATTGCCCGGTAGTCGTTATCTACCAATGTTCTTGAACTTGTTATAGAGAAAACTCCTGCAATATTCAGATCTCCATCTTTGGAAAACTCCATTAATTCTGTCTTTTCGATCACTTTGCATGTCTGGTTTTCTGGCTTTGCTCCTGCAAGCAGAGTTAGGAAGAGAATGACGATCAAACCCATGCTAACCCACCCTCCTCTCTGCTGAAGCACCACTGACCTGAGACCTAAAGTTGCTTATAATTTGTTTCCACAGTGAGAGAAATGTCCCCAGGCAGAAAACACACATCAGGAAGCCTCACAAGACCTCGTTGGTCTTGCATCACTGACACAGATCCTGACATCCAAGTGTTTGACACTCTGCATCCTGATAGTTTGACAGACATAATTTTGTGTTTTAGCAGCAGATATTTTTAGGGAAAAGAAATGCCTAACAGGTTTACAATTGAAATGCTTAACATGGATTATATTCATGTGATTATATTTTAAATGGCATTTATTGTGAAGGATAAACAATATTACATTTATCGTGACTGTGGTTTGCCTTAAACCCCACTGGTTTAAAGTTGCTTTTGAACCATAATAGATGAAACATTAACCAACATTTTGATATGTATCGATGACACTGAGCAAAATGTAATGTTTACTGCTTTTCCCTATTGTTGACTGGATGGTGTCTTTTATGGCTTTGTTTTTTTTCTTTGTGATTTTGTGACGTAAAACACTTTGAACTGCCTTATTGCTGAAATGTGCTATAAAAATAAACTTGATGGATTTATTGATTGAATGAATGCAGTTGAAATAAATGCTTACATACAAGGACATATAAAGACACACACACCTTTATTTTATGTCTTCAAAGTTAAATTGGACTAGACTCCTCCTTTTAAACGACTGACCAAAATTATTTCTATATGCTAAATGCCACAAAAATCAGAAGTTTGCACACAATAGTATCATTATCTATTAAAACAACGGGGTCCAGATGACTATGTCATGACTATTGAGGTAATTGGAGGCCGTGAATGTTTTTTAAGGCCAGTCATATGATTGAAATATATCGTTTGTAATACTGAAAATAGTTTTTGTGATACTGGAAAATAATGAAATTCATGTTTCCATTTTAAAGACCTGTTTTTTACCTTTATGCATCAATTCTACTTTTCCACAATATAGTTCATGTTTAAGACTTCAGTACCTTCTCTGATGGAGTTTAACAATGCTGAACTAAGCCAGTCCATTGCAGCTCTGATTGCATGTTTACTTTTACCCTAGATTTGTATCTGTAGAAAACAAATTCAACCATGAAAATAAAACCATTTAAACTTTGACTTTAAACTTTTAATCTGTATCATAGCTATACATCACATTGTGTTGTGTCTGTCACATGCAGTCCAGATGAAATACATTGATTTCAGACATTCTCAATGTAACACAACAACTCAGCTTTGAATCCTGATCAGATCCTGACTTCTGAGGATCCAAAAACTATTTTCCTTAAAAAAAACGTCTGATTACCTTTGATTTTATTGTTACTGAGCAACAGCGTACTGAAGCGGTTGGTTAAAAATACATTTTAAAGGAATGCCTCTATTTAACTTGATTTCTTCAAATTAACTTTGTAGGATATTTGTAAGCCATGTTATGTTTTCAAAAAGACAAAACTACATGTATGACATTTGTCTAAAATCATGTTGATGATTCCATTGACATATTTTGTGTGAACAATTACTTTCTGGAGTGTGTGTATGATGTGAAATGAATGCAGGATTTCAGAAAATCAATTTCTGACAGTCAAACATGGTGATGGGAGTATGATGGTCTGGGACTGATTTGCATCTGCAGGACTAATTAATAGAATCACAGATCATCTTCCCTCCCTGAGTGAAAATCCAGCCTTCAGTTCTTGACCTTAATAATGCTCAGTTGGATTACGCACCAGTAGGTTTATCTTTGGAATGGTCAATCTATTCTAAATCTATTTTCCACTTGTTCATTAAATCAGAATTTTAAAAATTGCTTTTACTCAGAATACCCAAAATACCAACGTAAAAAGATGGTTGATGTTATAAAATATGAATGTATGAGAACACCAGTAAACAGGAGTGAAATACTTTTTCACATCACTGTAAATTAATTAAACACAAAATGATCATAAAAAAACAAAAAAAGAAAAAAAAATCAATTTATTGTAATATTTATTGATTCAGTAGAAAAGTTCAAAATTGGCTTAAGAATTAAATAAACCTGTATAGTCTTACAAAAAGCACATACTTTCTTGGTGTTCTTACATGTTGTGGGTATGCCACCAGCTGGAGATGAAGAAGGACGTGTGAACAGTTCAACTTAGTGAGGATGAACTGAAAACAAAAGGGAAGCAGAGAATAAAAACAATACAAACAAGCCAGAAATTCAAACTGTGCTAAACCAGCCCATGGTCTTAGTGTCGATTCAACTCTGCCCTCCATACTGACGTCTGGAGACAAGCGTATCAAGTTTTTATTTAGCAAAGTAACGATAAAAGTCATCAAAAAAATCAACACAGTGACAGGTACGGGCATCGACTTCAGGCGTAAATTTAAAAATCTGCTCAGGACCAAATGCACAGCCTTGCCAACAATTAAAACATTAATAGTTTTTGCTAGAACACAAAGAAGATGAAAAGCCGTCAAGGACCAGTCAGAGGAATGACGCATCACTGTCGTGAACAGCATCCCCACCGCGGTGTTGCTGTTAGGAGCGGATTCAGCCGTGTCTGTTTGAAGTCTGTTTGTGTAGATTAGCATCAAAAGGCCTGTAGCCAGGAGAAATCTTCCAACACATCTGCTGCAGACTGAATGCATTCTCCATATTTTTGTGCAAACGTGAAATCTGAACATTTCTGCAAAAGAAAAAAAGTTGCAAGATTGTTAGATGCAAGGAAAAGTTAAACAGGCATATTATTAACAGGACCAGTTAAAGGAGAAATAATATTACCTTCTTGGAGCATACATGACTCTTTTAAGCAGGATGTTTGAAATAACATTGAAAAGATCTGGAAAAGAAGTATAGGAATGTCACTCATACACACACACACTGCAAAAACACACAATCTTACCAAGTATTTTTGGTGTAGTTTCTAGTTCAAATATTTTTGTACACTTGAAATAAGACAAGAATACAAAAACGTTTCAGGAAGATATGAGCTTCTGTTAAGTCAATAATACTTTAATATAGATAAAGAATATTACACAGAGATTTTTTAACTTATAACTAGAATGTTTTCATCAATATAATGTAAAAATAAACTTTAAAAAGTTCTTATTTCTTGCTGAAAAATTATTCCTAAATTAGTTTGGTCTTACTTCAAGTGTACTAAAATGTCCTCAGTAGAAGCTGCTAGACCAAAAAACTTAGTACATTTTTGTGTTTTTGCAGTGTTTTTGCACTAGTATTATGTTATTGGTCATAAATGTGTTTATTATGTCATAATATTTTTTTCCCCAATCATTGAACTACTTTCAGAAAACTGGAAGTAGTAAAAGTCTCCCTCTGTGCATGGAGTTGTTATGACAGACTAATATTGTCCATATACCTGCGATTCTTGTTGATGGAGAAATTTTTTTAAAGCATTTTTAAACAACCTTGAGTACTGCTAACAGAAAGATGAAAAGGTTCATATACACACCTTATCACTGCAGACTCTGTGGGAAGCCCTGCCTAACTCATCAGAGGACACGCCGCACAATTTAAGGATTTGGCATTTCAGCGATCCGGTTTTAAAGTCTGTACACACAGAATCCTGTAGAATGTTGTTTTTGGTATTACACTCCTTGAAAATGCTAAAGCTATAAACAGTTCTCCAATAATGCAGATGGGCAAAGCTGCTGGTTTGGGTGCACTGAATGTCTGCTTTCACCTGATGAGATAAACAACAGAGATTTATGTCATTTAACTTTATGCTCTGGCCTGATTCTTGTCTTAAAAGAGTTGCAACAAAAAAAAAAGAAAAAAGAAAAACAAGTTGAGAAATCAATGTTTCATTACATTCATTTGATCAGGTGTTTAATTTCATGTCACATGTCAAACCATGAGTTTATGTTTTTCTAATCTTAGAATAATGTAGAAGTTGCACTCACCTCCGTCGTATGTAAAAGACGAACAGTCTTAGAGAGAAAATGCACCTCAAACTGTAGAACCTCACATTTACACATTTCTCTCTTTTCCTCTGTATCGTTCACATTGTTCTTAGCGTGTTGCAACAGGTACAACCATGAATCATACAGCGTGCATAACAAGGACGCAACCGTTTCAGAAGATCTAAAATCATAAACAACATTTTTTTATATAACTTCCTGCATTCTGCTTTTCAAATAAACATCTACTGCAGCAGTTTCCCATCTTTCCATCATCATAAAATGTGATTGCACATCAAAAGCTTAATCACACAGCAGGGATTTCTGTTCATAATCACAATAAATGTACTTAAATTCCATTCTCCTGCTCATCTTCTCAAGAGATTATCTAATTGTCTTCGGAGGGGCTTTCTAATGCAGTTTGAAGACCTTCTTCATTTTAGCCGATTCCCTGCAGGGGATTTCAGCAAATTACTGCCAAATTGGACCTAAATATGTGTGAAAACACACACCTGGGTATTCAGATTGCTAAAATTGTCGTGAATGTCATTAGGTAAGCTGCAAGTGAAAAGAAAAGTCAGCAATACCACCTGCAAATTACTTACCCCTTAAAAGCCAAAGTTGTTTTTGTTTTGTTACTGACATGGATGACAAAACATTTACATGATACGCTTAAAGTCTCATTTTCTGGGTAATGTTCATCCTGGCGAAATGTGGTCGGCTGGTTCGGCCCAGACCAGCTGCCAGATGATATTATCCATGTGCAGAGAGTTAAGAAGCCCAATGTGAATGTTGTCATTGCAGAGGTTCGCCTGCAGCAAAAGTGTTGGATGCAAAGATGTCTTCTTAAAGCGTCCGTGGCGTAGGAGGCAACTTCTTGGACCACTCTCAGTGGAACATGCAAATTTCATTTTGCATTTCGTCGATTAAGGTGTAAAGAATGTAATGTATGAGCATTAGACACAATTGAAAGACCTATGGGATTGTCCTATACAAATAATCTTAGTTTTCATTAGAAGTACTAGTGTAGAAGTCACTTTTATTGGTGTTTGAATAAGCAACAAAGTCTGCATATAATTACTTTTTACACTTTCTACAAAACAAAGATTTTCCCCATTGTCTCTTCAGATAATGTTCAGCATGTATTTTGTTTTAGTAAAATTTAGATTAATGTTAAGATTTTCTAACATAAACAAACTTGGGAAAATGAAAATTGATTTTACATTTTAAATTCTCAGGGGAATGTATAGTTTTAGGCATAATTGTAACATGTTTAGTCTTGACATCACTGTGTTTTATGTTCTTTTTTCGTATTTAATGATGAGAATGATAATTCTGAGATCAAAGTTGTATTCTTTTTTTTCTATGAGTACACTCGTGATTAAATAATGACTAGTTGAAGTCAGTCACTTCCAGCATGCAGCATGCACAGGTGAGAGAATGATCACTGCACGGTCTGCTGTCAAGTAATGCTATCTTTTTAGTATTATTGTGGTATTTGATTAACATTTACTTACCTTTTACTCAGATCATTTGACATTCCCTAACAACACAAGTTTTTTTCCCACTTTGTATCAAATTGGCATCTCCAAGTTCTTGTTTCTTTGTAAGTTGTGAACGTCTTTGCAAAAATAGGCATCTTTTGTGTACTCCTCTTAATGGCATCTATGAATTGCAGTTTTCATGTTTTAAGAAAGTTAATCAATTTCATTACGATCTGGATTTTAGCTGAGCTATTCTAACATATGAAAATTCTTTAATATTAGCTAATATATTTCTGGCAATAAATGTAACATTTCTGTCAAGCAGAAAAGTGAATCTGCCCCTGGAGCAAGTCATGCTGCTAATGTGTTATCTTCCAATACTGCTCCGTCCATCTTCGTATCGATAATTCCGGATGACCTTCCTGTCCCTGCTGAACATGAACATCACCAACAGATAATTTCTAGAACTGATAATAATGATACGACAGATAACAGATTTATAGAATCGTGGCAGCTTGTTGGATTAGTTATATTTTTATTTTTCTATGTTATTGAGCCGTTGCATGTTTGGTTCTGTCTGGTTTTGGTTGCTGTGCTGGAAAGATTTTTTTGGTCATGACAATTATGATACAGCAACAGTCTTCAGTCAGAGGTCTCTTCAGCTTTGTTGCAAGATTGACTGCTACCTTAGATCCTTCATGGCCACAGCATCACCATATTACAACAACTGAAGATGCAGAACATGACTCATGAGTTAAAACATTTAATTAATCTTTGGGATGAACATGCTGCTGGTTGGCTGGTGTAGAGTGTTGTTTCCCCTCCAGACATAATGTTATCCAGCCACCATGATGCTGTTTGATTACTAACGTTCTCTATCAAACCACTGAGGCCTTTGTGGGGCTTTTATACAAACTAAGTTACACACAGGTGGACTCTAATTACATTGTAATAGTCAAAAGGAAATAACAAATAGCACATCTTTCTGAAGTAAGTTTGTAATTAAACTATGTGCTATTTTATGTTGGTATATCTAATATAATCTTAAAAAAAATACAATAAGCTTGCTATTCTAAAACGACCAAACGTTAAAAAAATATTTAATAGTTATTAATATTTTTAATGAGGCACACTGCAATGTGAGGTAATGTAATTATAGTGAGAACTCAGAAGTTAATACATTTAGTTTTGCTGCAGTGATTTTATTTTATTTTATTTTGGAGAGATTGGACGGTAAAGTTTAGGGTGTAGAAGTGAAGAACCCATGGAAATAAATTATTTGATGATTTATCATTTTAATATTAAATAAGCAACTATAAAATCTGAAAATACATTTTTGTTACTATCTGGAGTTAAATAAGATAGTAATAAAATACATTTTATTATTATCTAGCTGTACATCCGAATCAGAAGGTGTAAATAAATCACAGACAGATGTTTTTTCTTGGGCCTGTCAAGGTTTCTGTATCCTCTTGTTTAATTTTCACATATTGTTCCTGAACACAATTTCACTGATTTAGATACTTACCACTGGAAATCCACAAACAATACCATTCAAATTTATTGTTAGAAATTAATTGTGTGAGTAAATACAGATGCTTTGTTACCTCTCATCTCCTCCTACCCCTCCTGTATTTGTGTCTCTTTAGAGTCTAAGAAATATAAGATTTGTTGTTATTTTCTATTCCAATTCTGCAGTCCTCTCTTCAGAAACATTTTTTTTTCTGTTGCTAAAGCAAATGAAGTTGATGTCTACTAAAACAATGGATCTTGTGAAGCATCCTTAGATGCCTTGGTTTATTTTTAAATGCTCTGTACTGTATAGAAACATAATGGCCACTGCTGAGTGTTAGTGTGCATGTCTGTTTGTGAAACTATCCGCCCTGTGATGGACAGACAACATTTTCCATGGTGCACTGAACCTTGTCCATCCAACAATCGGTTCTTTCTACCCTGAATGGTAAAACATTTGTACTCAATGTGAACTTCAAAAGTTAGAAAACTTTGAACTACTACACCGAAAAAAGTTAACAGTAGTCCAGCAAGTACTTCATAGAAAAAAAAGAAAACAACAAAGATAAAAAGCAACAACTATATCAAAACATGTTAACGAAGAACGATTGATTAGTTATTGTGACAGAGTTGCTAATTAACAACCACCTTATTTTTCTGCTTGAAGCAACATGCCACCTGTTGTTCAGCTTGTTGTGTACAAGAACAGAGCATCATATTGCAATGTTTTAATCCCGGGTGTGAGCTGTTTGTCACCTTGCTGCAGCTGGCCTGTCCTATTAGAGAAAACCCCTGGGTAATAAAGCCATGTGTCTGACAGATGGGAACTTATTTACTCTACACTGTTTTTCCTCTGTTTGTGTTCATGTTGATGTGGAGAGTGAGGTCCCTGTTTCCCAGCGTCCCAGGGGGTGTAATTGATTTGTTTTTTTTTTTTTTGTGATGTTGTTGCCTATTGTATTGTTCCAGTGCAAAAGTATTAGACACAATATGGCCCAACTTTAAGGCCAAACACATTGTAGATCAACTTTTAGAGTCAGTAAAATATAATTTGCAATCAAATTTTCATGAGTTAATCATTCAAATTAAGCAAGGACTGAATGGAACAAGTCATTTATTGTTCAAGTGAATGTCGTCGTCTCAGTCTGAATTACTAAAATAACTAATATTCATTTAATTTCACATCACAGCACATCTGGCATTGTCAGTATAAAATCTGAGTTTCTTCCTATAGGCTCATATCTTCAGTATCAACAGGAAGTTTAAACAAAATGTAAATTTGTCAGACCTCAGACAAAGCGGGGCAAAGCCCTGACTGAGGAAGTATTAGGTGGGATAGAGTACATTAATGCAAGTTATTAAAAGAGTGGAAATAAAAAGGCTAAAAAAGGCCAATCACGGATGACATGTAGCAGAAACATATTCTTGTCCATGTTTCCCTTGTTCCCCAGTTACAATAAAGACAATTTTGATTATTGCAGAATTCTCACTACAAGTCTGTGTTACTTTAAATTAATATATTAAAGTATTATGAAATTATATTATCCTACTCACTTCCCCATTTCTTAGGACCAGCGTACGCTGTGTTTTTAATTACCTTACAGAGTTTTATGGTGTAATTTCGCCCTTACTAGAGTATATTATTCTTAATTCTGTTTTTACATAGTTCTTATCTTTTTATCTTTGAGTAAATCTACATTGCATTCCAGTTTGCTGCTGTTGTACCTAAATTTCTCCACTGTGGGGAAGGATATCTTGTTTTTTATTGATTTTCTTTTCTTTTATTAAAAGTACAATAGATATTTTTATTATATTTTCCAAGTCCATCCATCCATCCATTTTCTTACACCCTTGTCCCTTAGTGGAGGTCAAGGGTGGAGGTCGGGAGGGTTGCTGGTGCCTATCTCCAGCTAACGTTCCGGGCGAGAGGCAGGGTTCACCCTGGACAGGTCGCCAGTCTGTTGCAGGGCAACACAGAGACACACAACCATGCACGCACACACACACACACACACACACACACACACACCTAGGGACAATTTGGAGAGCCCAATTAACCTAACAGTCATGTTTTTGGACTCTGGGAGGAAAAAGGAGTACCCGGAGAAAACCCGCACATGCACAGGGAGAACATGCAAACTCCATGCAGAAAGGCTGGGGCCGGGAATCGAACCCAGAACCTTCTTGCTGCAAGGCAACAGCTCTACCAACTGTGCAGCCTTATTTTCCAAGTGTTTCATCTTTTTTTTTTACATGATTCTAATTTTAAAAAAAACAACCTCTGTGTTATTTGGTTCATGACTGTTTGATATACTGTAATCATTTTAACTTTTTTATAGCTAGTATAAAAAAACAAGTATTTCCACCACAACAGATACCAGTGCAATCACAACTGTATGTTACAATTTTATTACCAAGACAACACAACACACAAAAATCATTGTCTTAAACAGTTTTGTCAGTAAGAGCCTGTTAATATTGGATATCAACTTTGACAGTCTTTCCCATAATGTGTTTCTTGGTATTCTGTTCGGGTCTGAACAATATTATCCAGCATTTTGGCAGAAAAATGCAAAACAGGACTCCATACGCAGAGGCAAGAATGGCAAATATTTCCACAGCGTCGCTTAGCTTACCAGGAGAACTGATGTATGCTGGGATGAATGTAATCCAGACTGAGGTGAATATCAGCATGCTAAAGGTAATAAACTTAGCTTCGTTAAAGTTATCAGGCAGCTTTCGAGCCAAAAATGCAAGCACAAAGCATAAAACGGCCAAAAACCCTATGTACCCTAAGACAGCATAGAAGCCGATGGCTGAACCGAGATCACACTGCAAAACGATTCTGTCCTCAAACAGCACAAAGTTCATGAAGGGAAACGGAGGACTTGTAGTCAACCAAAGTAGGCATATCAAAACCTGTATGAGCGTGAAGGCTAACACGCTGAGTCTCTGCTGTGCTGCTCCAAACCATTTCATTATGTTGCTGCCTGGACGTGTAGCCCTGAAGGCTATCAAAACCACCATGGTTTTCCCGAGAACACACGAAATGCAGAGGACAAAGGTCATGCCGAATGCTGTGTGCCGCAGCATGCAGGACCACTCGGTGGGGCGGCCGATGAAGGTCAGAGAGCAGAGGAAGCAGAGAGTCAAGGAGACAAGCAGCAGGAAGCTCAGCTCTGAGTTGTTGGCTCGTACTATCGGAGTCTCTTTGTGGGTGAAGAAGATCAGAGTGACGATCGTTGTCAGAAAGATTCCAAGAAGCGAGCACGTCGCCAACACCATCCCAAGGATTTCACTGTATGACAGAAACTCAACTGGTTTTGGGACACAGGAGTCTCTTTGGTTATTTGACCAGAACTCTGGAGGGCATTTAAAACACTGCAATGATTCTGTGAAAAAAAAAAGGGGGGGGGGCATCTAGTGAATGCTTGAATCAAAAGACAGAATCTGTACACTGTAAGATTACCGGTTAAATTTGCAATTTCGCCTGCTGGACAAGGTATGCAGTCATGGCAGCAGATTGGCTTTCCTTTCTGGAGGACCTTATAAGTTCCAGGGAGACATTTCTTACTGCACTCTGACACAGGCGCCTTGACACAACGATAATTGCAACATTATATTGTATTTCACAAAAAGCGATCATGTCCTATGAAACTGTTTGAAACAACAAAACAACTCATTACCTCTAACAAACCATTTGCCCAGACCACAGGGATGTTGTTCATGATGAACTGTTGGTCATCTGGGAAAGATGCATCGTAAATGCCAACAGTTTCTCCTTCCATGAGCCCTCTTGCTGTAATTTGTAAATTTACAAGTTCATATCTTGCTGGCGAGTCTCCATTTCTGTCGAAATAAACTCTCTGCCCATTCACAGTTGTGAAATTTACTCTGTGGAGACTTTGCAAAATCTGCAAAAGACATAAATTCAAATCAAAGCATAGACATCCCTATTTAACAATGAGCTCTGAGTTTCTCACCTGCCACGGCTGTATGTGTTTGGGGTCAAAACAGCTCCTGCTGGACGAGGGTGCTTCGTCACCACCACATTTAATTATCAAGTCAAGTGCATGCGCGACTGCAAAAACGGACTTGTAGACATTGTTGGTAAACCTGAGCTCAGACACATCGGTGAACTGGGATTCAACAGTCTGCAAGCTCTCGGTGCCACTACAGGGCCGTCTTTCTGAGTTCATGGTATCATTTAGAGAACAATCAAACGATTCTTCCCAGAAATCTTTGACAAACTGACTGTTGGGGAACTGCGAAGGTTGGAGCTGCCTCAAGTGCTCTTCTAGTCCGGGATTTTAGCTTTGGGCACAGTGAAACCAAGTGACCCCAGCAGGACGCTGTGTCCTTCGCCGTCTGCGAGGGACAAATCTGTGATCCACGCATCACTGCCGATCCACTGCAGTCCCGTGATGTTCTGCTTGTGCAACTCGGAAGTGAGTATTTTAATTTCCCTATGAGACATAAAAGCCACGATGACCTTCGAAGTGGACTGCTTAATGGTTTCTGTTATTCTCTGCACCACGTGGGGTGGGTCAGAAGACGAAAACGCTTCAGAGTACTCAACGCAGACTCCGTAATATTCTGCAGCTTGGATGAATGCTGCAATCCCATTCAAGCCATATTCATTATCTACAGCTATGGCCCCAACCCACGTCCACCCAAAATGCCGGACCAGCTTTGCCAGAGCTTTGCTTTGGTAGTAGTCGCTGGGAATAGTTCTGAAAAAAGTTGGATGCTCTCTCCTATTGCTCAGGCAGGCACAAGTTGCAAAATGGCTGATCTATAACAAGATAATAAAACGCCTCATATTAACATTCAAGAGATCATTACAGAAACTCACTCACCAAAATAAAAAATAAGAGAAAACCTCAACACTTCACTGGTAGTTTGTTGACCTCTCTTCTGTAACTTACCACAGGTATGTGAAATCTTCCAACTATCTGTGAAAATGTAATGGTTGGACTTGATCCTGAATGACCTAGGATGGCCCTCACCGCCTCCGTGTCCGGGCAGCTGACGTCACCGCCTTCCTCTTGGAGCCCACTCACCAGCGCCAACGCAGCCCTCAGTATGTCCATCGTCCCACAGTTGTCGTAGATCTTGTAGCCAAGACTCACACCAGGAAGCATTTCAGGACTTTTGTTGATCTGATTTACAGCAAAGATCATCGTTTGGGCAAATTTGAATTCTCTGAGGTTGAAACTGGAAACATACAACCCAATTTGAAATCTACATGTAAAATAAAACGTACATGATGCCATGAATCATTTAAAAACACAGTAACAGGGTAATTATTCAATTAATGTGAACTGAAATACGAGCCTAGCTTACTCTTTGCATTTTCGGAAGCCTGGAATTGACTGAAAAGTGTCAGTAAAATAATCCTGGCCTGTGCGAAATGAAAAAATGCCTCCAATGATGAGATCCCCATCCTGTGCTAATTCAGGTTGTTGTGTTCCTCCTAGCAGGCGGCATCCAGTCCTTCCTGTTTTTGTTAGTGCAGAGATTAGGATCAACCTGAACAGCAGCATGGTTCCTCTCTGCTGGATGTCAAGTCTGCTCATCATGTCGGGGTTTTATACATTACGGGGGTGTGTTTGTCAAAATTCAACTCAATCTCCAGAGGCAGCAACAGACCAGTAAGATGAGCTAAATTTGTATATATTTTCTTTTAATTCCATGTAGAGCAAACTTTGTACAAAATAAAACACTTAATAAATGTATCTTTTACAGTTCAGCTCAAAATTTTTCAAACCACTGTCAACCAAGAAGTGTGTTATTGTCTTTTAAAAGATAATACAATCTAAAGGGGGTATTTTTTAAGAAATAATTTCTATCTACTTACATCCATTTAAAGAAGGGCACGCTAAAAATGATTTATAACTGTTTTAATAATCAAAGCAATGAAACCCTTCTGGTACTTTAATCATCCATCATTCATCATTGATGAGCTTCTCTTTTAAATTTAGGTCAGGATTTAATATTACTTCCAGGCCAAAGAAACATGTTGGTAAAATTGTCAGGGATAAGAATAATCCACGGTTTAACTGTAACTCTATTATACAAATACTACTAAAACAATGACATAATGAAAATACTAAAAACAGTATATGGGAGTGGGATTGAGGAAAAACAGTTGTCTGCATGAGGTCTACCATATGTATGCCTTTGTACTCTTCATCATCGGGTGTTTAAAGATGGATGACGTTTATGTCAGTCAGAGGCTGTTGTTGATCTCATCTAGAATAGGACCCACACTTGTGCGTTTTCTCTTAAGTGTCACAAAAGAAAATTAAGAGTAAGCTATCTGAAGCGGTCCACACCAAACTAATGTCAATATGGCTGGCAGTAATGACATGCAGTTGGGTTCCAACAGAGGCAGCAACAGAGAGGGACCAATGGACTTCCTGTAAGCCTTAAAGTCATATATCAGCACTTGACAACATTTTTGTGTATTCATTCAGTATCTATAATCAACTCATTCTCAAAATGAAAAATCTTTTTCATTTTTTACTTACAAGTTGTTGGCTTTTCATGTTTGGAGTTTATGTTTGGCATTATTATGATGATAAAAGATGACAAAAATACATCACCAGGCAAAAATATATGCACATCCATTCCTAAGCAGCCCCACCTCAGTGTCACAATAGGAAGGTATCGCTAAATTCAATATTTTACAACCGCTTTATTATTTTAACAACTTCTTTACTCTGATATATTTATTTATTTTTGCAAGAAGTTAAGGAATTTATTTTTCAGTTCTGGGCCTAATAAAGGTATCTGCTTTAGTTCAAACTGGATAAGGTTTTACATTTATTTTGCTGTTAGAAAATCACTACCTTACTTCATTTGGCTTTTTTATTTATGTATTTTTTGCTGTGGGTTTGCATATGAGAAAAAAAACAAAAAACTTTTTTTTATGTTTTTCTTGTTCCTTTCCCCATCATGTTTTTCTTTGTATTTTTCTCCGGTTTTAGTAAAATGATGTAGCATTTTGGTATGAAAATACAAACCAGCAATCCAAAACTGGAGGCAAGAATAGCAAAGATTTCAACAGCGACACTGAACTTCCCAGGAGAGCTGACGTACGCTGGGATGAAAGTGATCCAGACTGCACAGAATATCAGCATGCTGAAGGTGATCAGTTTAGCTTCATTGAAATTATCCGGTAACTTTCGAGCCAAAAAAGCAAAAAGAAAACACAACATGGCAAGGAGACCTATATATCCAAGCACAGACCAGAAACCAATGGTGGAGCCTAAATCACACTCCAGAACGATTTTATCTTTAAATTCTTTAAAGTTCTTGATTGGAAGTGGAGGAGCCATTGTTACCCAGATGATACAAATGATAACCTGTATCAGAGTAAAACCCAGAACACTGACTCTCTGCTGCGTAGGCCCAAACCATTTTGTGATATTTCTCCCTGGAAGGGAAGATTTGAAGGCCATTAGAACCACTATGGTTTTGCCCAGAACGCAGGAGATGCAGAGGACAAAGGTGATGCCAAATGCCGTGTGTCGCAGCATGCAGGACCACTCAGACGGCTGGCCGATGAACGTTAGGGAGCAGAGGAAACACAGAGCCAAGGAGAAGAGCAGCAGGAAGCTCAGCTCAGAGTTGTTTGCCCTCACAAGAGGAGTTTTGCGATGTCTGAAGAAAATGGCCGCAACAAGAGCAGTCATGCAGGTTCCAAATATGGAAGCTGTTGTTAGTAACGTCCCCATAATTTCCTCATATGAAAGGAACAGCTCCTCTTTCTTTATGCAGGCATCTCTTTCCTCATTTGACCAGAACTCTGGGAAGCATTTCAAACAGGAGATAGAATCTGCAAAAAAAAAAAAAAATATTAAAGGTTATTATTTATTGGGGATATGTGATTTTGGGGAGACGAAACTCAACACATGCTCTACCTGGTTTTATAAACTGTTAATCTAGCAAGTTGGAATGTTATTAAAATGACATTAATTGTGAAAAGAGAGACTCCAGCCGTTCTTGAACTTTCCATGTCTTCTGATCAGTTCCCAGTATATTTTACAAGCTCACCAAGTCATGTGAAAACAGAGTAAACATGCTAACATTTGCCTTTCGCTCCTGCAAAGTGCTTAAGTTTAATAAGGAGTTTATTGAAGACTGCAGCTCTACGTGGTGAGTCACCTGTAAATGATGTATCTATGCACATTTTATGCACCATGTTGTCAGAATATTGTAGTAGATTTCTAGTATCCAGTCAACATGTCTTGGAGTAACGTAACAATGCTGACCAGCAACAACACAAATGTCTGTTTCTGATTGGAGAGACCACAGTGTTCTGAACATCATTAATGATTCAGATTATATAATGAAGTGTGTTGTTTTCCTGCTCATGAATGGCAGTGATTTTTGTTAATCATCTGACTGGGTCTCTGAAACCAGTCAAAGAATAACAGATACAAATGATTTTTTTTACACTATTAATGAATCATCTATATTTGTCAAATTACAGCCATAGTAATGTGAGCTGGTGATATGCAAGTCAGAGTAATTTAATTTGTTTGAGTGACACTGAACCTGTGGAGTTGCTCATTTCTCCTTCTGCACATCGCACGCAATCGTAACAGCAAACAGGTTTTCCTTTCTGGAGGACCTTATGTGTGCCATGAGGACACTTCTCACTGCAAACTGACACAGGGACCTGAAATAGCAAAACACACATAAACATGTAAATATATGAGTTCAAACTTAATATACACGTCGACAAATGAAACATGCTGCAGTGAATGTAGTTTTTACACTGTTAGCTGGTTACCTGTACTGAGTTTTTAGCCCAGATTAAAGACATGCTTTTCACACTCAGTTGTCTATCTTCAGGTAAAGACGCATCATATATTCCAACACCGACGAATTCAACTGTGTTGTTTTCTCTTGGCTGCCAGTTTATTATTTCGTATTTTGCTGGTGGCTCTCCATTGTCGTTGAAGTAGACAAAGTCTCCTTCCTTTGTTTTGAAGTGGATTTGTTGTAGTTGCTGTAAAACCTAAAGGAACAAAAAACTACTATGAAGATGAAGCAAAGCACAAGCCGACCTCAGTCTGGAAATGTTCTTTAGAAATGTATTTTTGGGTATCATGTTCTACTAAGATGAGTCAAAGCACAAGGTAAACTTACTGTGTAAGGATCTAGCTGGACGTTCTTGTCACATGTTTTATTACAGTTGAGTATTTCATGCAGAGCATGAGCCACTGCATAAACCCCTTTGTAGACATTATAAAATATTGGCATGAGTGACATGTCAGTGAAGCTGTTTTCTACTCCGGTTAGATCTTCCTCTCCGGTGCATTTTTTCTGAATCTCCTCAGAGTTTGACTGATTGAACTTACAGCTGAACAATGCCTCCCAGAACTCCCTAAATAAGACACTGTTTGATGAATTCAGCGGCTTAACGTTAAACATGAACTTTTTGATTCCGCTCACGTGCGCTTTAGGGATGGAGAGCCCTATAGCTCCATCCAGAATATGACTTTTATCCGTCGCCGCAATTTGAGAATCGGAAATCCAGCCTTCGGTTCCCACCCACTGGTAGCCTGTCAGATTGTTAACAGAAAATTCATGCAACAGCACATCCCAGTCCATGTTGGAAAGGAAAGTAACAATGACTTTTGAGGTAGATGTCTTAATAATCTCAATAATGTTTTGTATTTTCTCCAGTGGATCAGTTCTAAAGAACGATACGGAGTACTCCACACATACACCCAGCTGCTGCGCGGTTGCTATGAACGTCGCCATGCCGTTGTTTCCGTAGTCGTCGTTGGTTCTAACTGCACCAATCCAAGTCCAACCAAAATACTTGACCAGTTGAGCCAGCGCTCTGCTCTGGTAGTAGTCACTGGGTATTGTTCTGAGAAATGACGAGTACTTGGTTTTATCACTGAGACAAGCACACGTGGCAAAGTGGCTGATCTATTGAAAAAAGACAAACATTTTAAAATAATTGCTAAGCAAAGATTTTTATTTTCTTACTTGAATTTTTATCTAAAAGAAAATACTCAACAAAGTAAATACATGGAAATTTTGACCCACCATTGGGATATGAAAGGGTCCAATCGCAGTCGCTATGGCTGCTGTAGGGGAGGAAGACGTTTCTCCCATTATCACCTGAACCTGTGCAGGTCTTGTACATGCCTCTGCAGGTAAAGCCTCAATGTCATTACCGTTGAGCAAGGACAAGGCAACTCTTACACTTCTGGCAATGGAGCCACAGGTATCGTACATTTTGTAACCCAGAGTAACTCCCGGCAGTAGAGCTGAACTGTTGTTAATTTCCTCAATGGCAAAAAGCATGGCTTGAGCAAACTGGAAGTCTCTGAAATTTAAACTTAAACATAATTTTGAATAATGAAAATAGGACCAATTTAGTGTTTCAGTTGACATAAAAAAATAAACAAAAAAAAAATAAAATATACAAACAAAATCAGTCAAAAGAGTGAATGATCTTTTACCGAATTACTCTGTAATTTACCTGGTGCATTGCAGTCTCAGAGGGCTTTTTTCATAGTTATCTTGGCTGTTTTTCCAGCTGCTGTGGAAAGAGAAGATTCCTCCTAACATAATGTCCCCATTCCTAATGAGCTGCGCGTCCTCCAGGTCCCCTATTTGTGTGCAGGCTGGTTCCTCTGCATGAGAAGAGGATGCCACTATCAGCCAATAAAAAACGGTCCACCTTTGCCGTAGCCTTGTCTGTGCAGACGCCATCCTGCCACAAAGAAAACCCTCAACCTGAATATTTATACGCTGTGAATTTACATGAGCTTCAATGACAAAATGGTTTGTCTAACCCACAGGTTGGGGTGAGAAAAAGGAAAAAGCCAAATAAATATGCCCAAAGGTACAGAAACACTTTAAAGCAGCTTCTTTTGCTGTAAGATTTCAATGGCAATATTTGCACATTTTTAATGCCGTTTATATAACATGCAAAAATTGTACTTACAACATAGTGTAAGTCTAATATTCTTACTTTCTTTTTAAATGCGTTTATTGAATAGGATTTGGGTTTGAACGACTTTCTCAGCCTTTCCTTTTCCGTAGTTTCAGACAGGTAGTGTGATGTTTAGGTGGAATGTGTAAGTTGGCAAAGTGACAGAGTTGTGCACAACATATAGAAGAGTTAAGCTGGGGAAATATAAAAGCAAGCATAAATAGTACAACAAAATCAAGTGGCACTTTGTGACATGTTAGAAGATTGGATTATTGTCTCATAACCTGCTTTTAGCCTGTTAGCAGCTTTGTCCCAGCAGATGTTAATTCACCACTGAACATGAACGTACCTCTGAAGTCTTCACATTTTACTATTGAAGTGACTTCTACATGCTTTTCATTCGACTGGATTCAATTTTCTTTAGAAACATTCCAAGTGAAAGAAGGAAAAAGCAAATTGTTAGAGATTTTTTGGTATTATCATTTTGTTATTATTATTATATTCAGTCTAATGTTAATCAACAATAGTTAATATAGATTATGATTTTTAGTTTAAAGTGGTCTCTTACTTCTGTGTCTCTGAACTGACTTGAAGGCCACGTCTGCCTGTAAATCTTTATGTGAAACAGTTAACTGTCTGTTTCCCAGACCTTAAATTACGCTTCCACAGGTGGTCTTATCACTAAATACTCCCTACTTTAGAAACTGCCTGTGTGCAGTGATAAATATTGTCTGTGCTGTCCTCCGTTCCCCATCCTCCCTGTTTTTGCTTGATAATAAAAGACAAGCTGTAACCAAAGGTTGGTTAGAACGCTCGGTGAACGGCTTGTAGAAGCCGTTTGTTGAGTCTTCTCCTTTTGCAAAAGCTTTGTCATAATTATTCACATGCGTTGTCTGTGGTTCTTTTTAATGAAGGTTCAAGAAAATACCCATCATTATTTGGTGCCGAAAACCCGGGATCTCTCACACTGATCGCTGACAGGCAGAGGAAGACGCGCTGAATCCATGCATGGCCAGAGTCAACTGGACCTGGAAAGAAAGACCCAGGAAGTGAATTCTTCGCTGGGCCGGCTGCATAGGTCCGACTTTGTCTGCCAACGACTGAGTGACGAGATCCGACCGGACAACCCGAAAACTACAGAAACGTAAGTGAATATTAAAATGACTTTTCTAAGGTTTTGAGAATCCTTGTTAGGCAACGTCCTACTAAAACTCTGAGGTTTTGAGTTCCCTTGTATGATGTCGCTCTGCTAAAACTCTGAGGTTTTGAGTTCCCTTGTATGATGTCGCTCTGCTAAAACTCTGAGGTTTTGAGTTCCCTTGTATGATGTCGCTCTACTAAAACTCTGAGGTCTGAGAATCCTTGTATGATGTCGCTCTACTAAAACTCTGAGGTCTGAGAATCCTTGTATGATGTCGCTCTACTAAAACTCTAAGGTCTGAGAATCCTTGTATGATATCGCTCTGCTAAAACTCTGTTCGAGGAGACCCCATAAGGGCAAATCCTCACTGAATGCTTGTCACTGCTGTGTGGTTTTGGTCTTGTGCGACGGGCAAGATGTGACTGGTGCTGAGTTCTCTGAAAGTATAACTTATTGTCTTCTCTGAAGAACCACACCGAAACACAGTTTTGGTGGGAGTTTGTTCTTCAGAGGACAATAAGGCCCTATTGGAGCACTTTCCGTGAAGAGGCACAACACAGATCATATTGCGTTTAAGTCGCAGAGTCATTACTGTTTGTCATTACTGTTTGTCATTTGCTGTGTTGGTGTGCATGAAGGAGTGAATGGTGCTTTTCTCTCTGAGAGTAAAACTTTCTGTCCTCGGAAATAGAATCCTAAGTGAAGAACCGGACCAGAACTACTCTGGCCTAGAAGACTGTTCTTCAGGGGACACTAAGCGCTCACTTAGAGCACTCTTGTTGAAGAAAAAGCACAAAATATCAAGTCATTGTAAACTAAAATTGTAAGTGTTTTAAATAATGGGAAACATAAGGTCTTGTAATTCCTCACTCGCTGAGGGCCCCGACGGGGATCAAAAGTACATGCTGTCCAGATTTCCTGGTAGCATGACATACATGTCAAAATGGAAAAAGAAATATGGAGTAGATGGGGAATTAAAATTTGATCAATGGAAAATTGTAGTAAAAACTTTGGAGAACAATGTAACGGGAAAAAGAGGGATAAAAAAGGCTAAAAAGGAGGAAGAGTTGAGATGTGCTAAACTATGGTTAAACGAATCTAAAAACTTATTTGTAGAAACAGCAGATAATAAAGTCATTTATCAGGGAGTGCGAGCTCCTGCAGCCGCCCCTCCCCCTGCAACAGCTCTGTATGCCCCAGTATCAGCCGCTGCAGCCCCAGCAGTACGACTGAACCCCTCACTAGAGGAAGGGACACAAAACATATATGTTTTCAGACCCTGTACCTTAGAAGAGGTCAGGAAGGCTATGAAAGGATTAGATGTTTTTCACCTGGATGAATTTGGAGGTTTAGATATCTCTACCTTTTCCAACTGCCAGACAAAAGGCCGCGGAAGAAGCAGAGGCAGAGGAGGTCACAATAGGCAACGACCCCAAAATAACACCCCACAAAATCCACGCTATTTAAATGGCTGCTGGATTTGTGACAATATTGGTCACTGGGCAAGAAACTGCCCTTCAAAAAATCCTGCACGGGGAAACAATCCTCCGCATGATCACACTCAACCACACCCCAAAAAGAGAAACCACTAGACTAAATTGATGAAATGGTGGGCATATGTTCAGTTAGTTACACGTTAAGTAAAAATAAATAAATAATTAAAATAAATTTCATTCCTGTACGAAATCAGTGCATGCAAAAATAATTTTTAATGTTACCAAAAATTAGATTTAAATTTCACAAGTGAGAAATTATTTGTTTTAAGAAATACTGGTGTTTGTTTTGTTTTGTTTTGTTTTTCTTTTTGAGCATTCCTACACTTTTAAAGAAAAACCAGTAGAGAGAAATAATATATATATATATATATATATATACATATATATATATATATATATGTATGTGTATGTGTATATGTATATATATCTATATATATATATGGTAACAACTTCTTTGTATACTAAAAGTGGAATAATTACATTCCTGAAGGAGAAGCTGAAAGATAAAACTAAATAATAAAATTCTCCCCGGAGAACAATGTTTAATGTATTGTGCCAAAATGAGATTACAACACCAACTTGGTGAAATGATCCTTTGGCTGTCTAACTGGAGGAGTCAGCGGTCAGAGTAAGGTACCGACCTGGACATTATCCAGCCTCGTAACTCTCTTAGGCCTTGAGAGGAGGGCTGACCTCTGACCTCACAGTCTACAGCACTGAGATCAACAGGTTTAGAGAAATCCATTGTTCTCTGGTGAGACGTGTTTTAAATGAAGTTAACATAAACTTACATATTACATTGTAAAGGTTAAATGTTGTGCAAAAATAAAATAAAATAAATAGAAATAATAAAAGAGACTACAGCTTTTAACATGTTTACATGTGTTTTAATAAGGAAATAATTCATGACTTCTTAAAAATGTTGGGTAATATGTGGCTAAAAAACTATACGATGAAAAGAAAGAAGTTATATGGAAAATGTTTGTGTAAAAAAAAAAAAAAAAAAAAAAATTACAGAAATACGAACAAACCCTAATTGACTCTTATTTGCTTCTTTCATTTTCCTCTGTCTGAGCCTCGCTGCGGTGCGTCTGACCTCTGACCTCAGCTCAGACCTGTCCTGCCGATCAGATGAAGTCCCTCTTTCATCACCAGCCAAAGACAGTTGATAAAGAAGAAAAAAAGAACAGGACGATTTCTACCAACTGGGCACTGAAGGCACTGAAGTGTCCGCTGATCCTAATTCCTGGACATCTGAGAACTGCCACGCAGCAGATACTGTATGGAGTCCTGCTGGACATTTGGACTGGAACTATATTCCTGTGTTTGGCTGCAACTGAACCCTCACAACCCTCGCTGATTTACTCTTTGACATCAGCGTGGAGAAGGAAAATAATGTGTTTTAAAGAAAAAAAAAAAAAGCAAACTGAACTGTTTTTTTTGCTTGTTTCATTGGTGGACAACCTGAACATTCACTAAGGGACAGTCTGGACAACTTATAATTAATCCAACACCAGAGCTAGTTGGACTGACAGGGAGCTGGAGGAGAGACAGAGGGAGGACCAGCTGCAGCGACGCCAGCAGCAGGAGGTGGAAGCGAGAAGCGAGACAGAAAGGAGAAATGCGAGATAAGTTATACACACACATCTGTGATAGACAATGTGTCACTAATTCTGTTTACATATAGAAATTATCTATCTATAAAAGAACATTTTGAAGGATTTTAGGTTCAATGTTAGAAAAAATTGTTCATTTTGTGCCCTTTAACTCAGTCCTTAACAGAAGGACCAGTGATCCTCTTAGGGCCCACGAGCCATAGATTGGGAAACTGTAAAGAAAAAAAACTGTAATGACTAAATTTAAGAAAACAAATAAATAAAGTTGATAGAGCTATGCAACTAAATTACAACTAAAAAATTATTAGATACTGAGCTAATAATTATTTGCAAATGTTTTATTTTTCCTTTAAAAGAAATACTAGTTTAAAACTAAATTTAACATTTCTAAGTGTTGAAAATAATTGATATTGCAGTGTTGAAATATTATGAAGTATTTCTTTACATTTAACTGAAACATTTAACTTAAGAGTTTGATTCTATAAAGAATCTACAAATGGATTGGGTTTGTGAATTTTATATTGGAATGAATGAAAATTATTATGAGAAGAAAGAAATTTTACTACAAAATTAAATAACGGATGAAATTATTGATCATTTACTATAACAATATAAAATACTTATGTTGTGGACTTGTCTGAAATGCAAAGTTTAAGTGAAGTCTGAGATTTTAAGCAACCTAGGAGATGTAAATGGCTACTAAAAACTGATGATTGTGGATAAAAGCAACATTTTCTAGATTTCAGTCTAAAACATTTTAATCAAGATTTGATTGATAGTCAATACATTCAAAAAGAAAAATGTTGAATTAGAAGATTTGAGATTTGGTTTAAATCAAAGATGGTCATTTTTATTTTAGAGAAATAAAATAGAAATGTTGAAAGGTGCTGAATTTAACAAAAAATAAATACATAAATGGAAGGTAAACCTGTAATTAAAAGATTTGTTTACTAAATGATCTTCTAAAAGCAATAAACCTGTGAGTTCACCTGAAGGAACTATTAATCCTCCCAAGTCTCTATTTGAAGCTAAAGCGATTGTGACACATGGCAATGCCATGTGTCAACAAGGGGGGAAATAAGAAGGAAAATACTATATAATATAGTAATACTGTATAATATTCTTAAATGAAATTTTTTTTTTGTTATGAACTTTTGAAGTAAATAGTGTTTGATAATGATTGATACTTTTTTTTTTTTAAATGGGTTGAAATAGGTTCCAGCAAAGCATGCTTTTGAAATAATTCATGGGAGAGCTTACAGATTTCCTCTGTTTGCTCCAGACTTGCAGAAAGCTGATGAAGAACAAACATTAGCAGACTATATGATCAGAACTCTTAAACTGAAGGAAGTGTCCAGTACAAATTTACTGCCTTCTGATTCTATTCTTTCGCAGGAGGCCATTCACATCGAGTCAGATGACTGGGTCTACATTAAGGTCATCAAATGAAAGAACTGGGCGAGTCCACGGTGGGAAGGACCGTTCCAAGTGCTGATGACCACACCAACAGCTGTAAAGATTGCTGAAAGACCCAGCTGGATACATCTCAGTCACTGCAAGCTGCAGAGAGTGTCGGACCGCTAATCCTGAGTGACGGGGAAGTTTCTGGCTACAAAGGGGTTCCTGACCAATAGGGCGGTTCGTCTCAACGCCAGTGAAGAAACTCGACAGATCCTCACTCTTTAGTTTGGGGGTTTTGACATCTCTGTGCGCCAAGCAGCAATGAAGACCCCATATGCAAGATGGTTCTTCTACTGCGTTGTGGCTGCAGCATGTATGATGTTTGAAGGAGGAAGTGACCTCACTCTCCACCCACATGACTACAGCACCAACCTCTGGTGGCAACTGATGAACAAAACTGCACACGAGGAGAAAGAAGTAAATTGCTACGTGTGTACACAGATGCCAATCGCCACACATAACTCAGGTCTGCATCCGGGAAACATCACTGATGGCAAACAGATGTGTCTCTATGGCCTGAGCACAAAACCACGACGCAACGTGCCACCGCCAAAAGGATGCAAATGGTGCAAAA
This sequence comes from Poecilia picta, assembly GCA_033032245.1. Taxonomy (NCBI): domain Eukaryota; kingdom Metazoa; phylum Chordata; class Actinopteri; order Cyprinodontiformes; family Poeciliidae; genus Poecilia; species Poecilia picta. The sequence goes on from CM065365.1 coordinate 8,613,239, forward strand.
AGGATTATTCTGTTCTACTTCGGACAGAAGATGCAGCGAAAGGGCTTTTTGGATCTATAGACTGTTCCTTTAATGCTGACGTACTTCCCCTTCCACCGTTCCCGCAAGCCGCATGGAAAATACCAGAGACCATTTCTTTAGCAGGAGCTAAACCTGGGTCTCTGAGGAACTGCATTTACAACAATGGACACATTTCTCTTGGGATGTTACCTTGGAATTTATGTAACAAAGTTTACACCTACTGCGAAACGACACCGGATTACATCGACTGCATTGCATGCAAGGGTCAGAGGGAAATCCCTGACTGCAAAGTCTGGAAGGACAACCCAGACTGTGACAACTTGCTTCAGGAGAGGAGTTTTAACATCACACATCTGACGAGAGGAAGACAGGAAACAACGCCGTGAACCATAGTCCTCCGTGCCAGGAGACTATGGTTCACGGGTGATGGCAGACTGGTACTTCCTGTGTGGAAACGGAGCTTACACGGTCTTGCCACGCTATTGGGGAGGACTCTGTGCTGTAGTCCCCCTTATCAGCCCGATTGCATACATCAGGAAAGGTCAACACGTCTTAGCTGCCTGCTCCAAGCGTGCAGTTATGCCAGAGGTCAAACGCTGGGGAGGCCTCACTACAGACACTGGGGTTCCTTGGGAATTCAAGATCTGGGGCAGAGGAGAGAAGTTTATGCAGGGCCTGTTTCCATGGGTCGGAGTAGGTGAGGTTCGGAACCACGTTGAGATCAACAGATATGGATTACTGCGACTCATCAACAGCACACACCAGCTGGTGAAACGGCACAGCGAAAGAACTGACTGAACTGAGAAACATGGTTTTGCAAAATCGTATTGTGCTGGACCTGCTCACAGCCTCTCAGAGTGGTGTTTGTAAAATCATTGGCCCAGCGTGCTGTACATTCGTTCCTGATGAAACAGGAACTGGTGGAACTATTTCTGACGCTCTACATGACCTGGAAGAACTTAAACATTATATGGAAAGTGGAACGCAAGGATCATCTTCTTTTGACCTTCTTTCTTGGCTCACTTCTGGGCCATGGTGGAATTTACTGTTGAAGCTTGGAACACCTATTCTGGGTGTTTTGATCCTTTTTTGTCTGTTCACAAGTTGCATTGTTCCATGCCTTCGAAGCATGATGCTAAAGTCAATCAACACTGCTGTGGTCAGCTATCAGTTGGTGAAAATGACCTATGACACAAATGAAGACGACTTGTTTTCTGATGATGAAGTTCTGTAATCAATAAACAGATTAATTCATTTGCTGAATGATTCCTACACCGAAAATGTGAAAACAAGTGGTGTCAGTGATGAGAAAACTGCATTTGATTTTTTACTGTTTCTTTTATTTTTCATTTACTTTTCATTTATATCATATATTCGTTCTGTATTTAAAAAATATAATAATTCTTGCATTTATTGGATCTATTCTTTTCTTTTCTATGCTTGTCTTTTGAAAATGATAAAAAGGGGGGAATGTTAGAGATTTTTTGGTATTATCATTTTGTTATTATTATTATATTCAGTCTAATGTTAATCAACAATAGTTAATATAGATTATGATTTTTAGTTTAAAGTGGTCTCTTACTTCTGTGTCTCTGAACTGACTTGAAGGCCACGTCTGCCTGTAAATCTTTATGTGAAACAGTTAACTGTCTGTTTCCCAGACCTTAAATTACGCTTCCACAGGTGGTCTTATCACTAAATACTCCCTACTTTAGAAACTGCCTGTGTGCAGTGATAAATATTGTCTGTGCTGTCCTCCGTTCCCCATCCTCCCTGTTTTTGCTTGATAATAAAAGACAAGCTGTAACCAAAGGTTGGTTAGAACGCTCGGTGAACGGCTTGTAGAAGCCGTTTGTTGAGTCTTCTCCTTTTGCAAAAGCTTTGTCATAATTATTCACATGCGTTGTCTGTGGTTCTTTTTAATGAAGGTTCAAGAAAATACCCATCACAAATACATTCAACATTTTTCAGGTTTTTATTTGTAAAGCAGCTTGAAAGCCATGGATCCATTAACTGTATTCTATGCATTGTGTATTCCTGATGAGAAGGTCGGCCTTTGTCAGCTCTTTTGGTACAGCTCCCAAAGACGTTTTAGCTTGATTTGTAAAATATGAATGCTCTTTGTGCAATATTATAATCAAATCTTTAGCTTTTATTTAACAAAAAAATCAAATAACCAAAGCACTCCTAACAAACCCACTGAAAAGAACCACATCAGAGACAGAACTAAACTCTGTAGCCAAACTATGTCCTCAGTGCAGGTTGGAATTTTAAAAAAATCTATTGTCCCTACTAATATTTGGTTCCTCATCTGAGTTAGTATTTATCCTGTTTTTGAGAACACTCTCCAAAGAAGACAAGCTTAAAAACAAAGCTTTGCTGCAAGCAAGTTGGAGCCACTGAGAGTGAGAGCTGAGCAGCTAAACGAACAAAAAGCTGCAGAGCTGGCTCTCACATGATGGGAGTGTTTGTTTAATTTTATTGAGTGTCTTATGAACTCAGCAAACCTGCCCTGGCCAACACATGATTGGTTTAAAAAATATTATTTTGGGGCACCCTTTCCCATCATATTCTTTTTGGTGTTTTTTTCTGGTTTCATCAACATGATATAGCATTTTGGAATAAAGATACAAAATAATAATCCAAAACTGGAGGCCAGGATAGCAAAGATTTCTACAGCGACACTGAACTTCCCAGGAGAGCTGACATACGCTGGGATGAAAGTGATCCAGACAGCACAGAATATCAACATGCTGAAGGTGATGAACTTGGCTTCGTTAAAATTATCAGGCAGTTTACGAGCCAGAAATGCACAAATGAAACACAACATGGCGAGAAGTCCAATGTACCCAAGCACAGCCCAGAAACCCACAGCTGAACCCAGAGCACACTCCAAGATGATTTTGTCTTTAAATTCTTTAAAATTCTTGGATGGAAAAGGAGGAGATATGCTTAACCAGAGGATACAGATGATCACTTGTATCAATGTAAACCCCAGAACACTGACTCTCTGCTGTGTAGGCCCGAACCATTTCATCACATTTCTGCCTGGAAGTGTGGCTTTAAATGCCATTAAAACCACTATGGTTTTCCCAAGAACACAGGAGATGCAGAGGACGAAGGTGATGCCGAAGGCTGTGTGCCGCAGCATGCAGGACCAGTCAGACGGCTGGCCAATGAAGGTCAGAGAGCAGAGGAAACACAGCTTTAAGGAGAAGAGCAGCAGGAAGCTCAGCTCAGAGTTGTTTGCTCTGACAAGAGGAGTTTTCCTGTATTTAATAAAAATGACTGCGACAGCGACAGTCACACATGTTCCAAACAAAGACGCCGCAGTGAGCAGTGATCCCATAATTTCTTTATATGAAAGAAACTCAGCCTTCTTCATTATGCAGGAAGTTCGATTTTCATTTGACCAGGATTCAAGAGGGCATCTCAAACAGGTGACAGAATCTGTGAAATCATGGTAAAACAGATGTTGAGCTAAGGGAACTGGTCTTGATCTAATAACGTTTTAATATTTGTATCCATCTGAAATTTAAATTTGATACAGTAAGACATATGTGATCATTGACCAATACTTAAATAAAACAATGATAGACATGAAAAATATGGACACATAGATATATAAATACTAACTAACCTGTGCTGTTGCTTATTTCTCCCTCTGCACATCTTATGCAGTCAAAACAGCAAACAGGTCGTCCCTTCTGGAGGACTTTTTGTGTTCCTGGCAGACACTTCTCACTGCAAACTGAAACTGGCAACTGCATAAAAATACAGTCCAATGACAGAAATAACACAGTTTGTGGTGACTTTTTGAACTATTTCAAATCATACCAGAAAATCAACAACAGGATAGATTTTAATCATGCGGCAACTTACCTGGAGTGAGTTTTTAGCCCAAACTATTGACCCAATTTTCACATTCATCTGTTTATCTGCTGACAATGACGCGTCGTAAAGACCAACGGCTGCAAAGTTCAACATGCCATCTTCACTCCGCTGCCAGTTTATAATCTCATATTTTGCTGGCGGATCTCCGTTCTCGTTAAAATAAACCTCGTCTCCCTCCTTTGTTTTAAAGCGAATTCTTTGTATGTGCTGTAAAATCTAACACAAAATGAATCATGATTAATAATAAATGTGGCAAAGGGCTGAGTTCTGATTAAAAAATGTTCTGTAGACATCATATTATTAAACTTACAGTCAATGGATCTAGCTGTACATTGATGTCGCATGTTTTATTGCAGTTGAGTATTTCGTGCAGAGCATGAGCCACTGCATAAACCCCTTTATAGACATTGTAAAATATTGGCATGAGTGACATATCAGTGAAGCTGTTTTCTACTGTAGTTATATCTTCCTCTCCGGTGCATTTCTTCTGAATCTCTGCCGAGTTTGATTGCTTGAACTTACAGCTGAACAACGCCTCCCAAAGTTGTGTAAACAACTCACTATTTGTTGAATTCAGCGGCTTAACGTTAAACATGAACTCTCTGAGTCCACTGACATGCGCTTTGGGGATGGAAAGGCCTATAGCCCCATCCAGAATGCGATTTTTATCCATCGCCGCAATCTGAGAATCAAACATCCAGCCTTCGGTTCCCACCCACTGGTACCCAGTCAGATTGTTCACAGAAAACTCATTTAGCAACACATCCAAGTCCATGTGGGAGAGGAAGGCAATTACAACCTTTGAGTTGGATGACTTAATGACCTCAATAATCTTATGTATTTTATCAGGTGGATCAGTTCTAAAGAATGATACTGAATACTCCAGACAGATGCCCAGCTGCTCTGCAGTTTCTGTGAACGTCACCATGCCATTGTTTCCGTAGTCGTCATTGGATCTAACAGCTCCGATCCAAGTCCATCCAAAGTGTTTGACCAAATGGGCCAGAGCTCTGCTCTGGTAATAGTCACTGGGTATTGTTCTGAGAAATGACGGGTACTTGGTTTTATCACTGAGACAGGCACACGTGGAAAAATGGCTGATCTGATGAAGAAAAAAAAATACAGATTTTTTTTTTTTTTTTTTACAAATTATTTTGTAAAAGGAAATACTTGGACATTTTCACCCACCATTGGGATGTGAAAGGGTCCGACAGCAGTGGCAATGGCTGCACTGGGAGAGGAAGACGTTTCTCCCATTATCACCTGAACCTGTGCAGGTCTTGTACATGCCTCTGCAGGTAAAGCCTCAATGTCATTACCATTAAGCAAAGTCAGTGCAACTTTTACACTTCTGGCAATGAAACCACAAGCATCGTACATTTTGTAGCCCAGAGTAACTCCCGGCAATAGAGCTGAACTGTTGTTAATTTCCCCAATGGCAAAAAGCATGGCTTGAGCAAACTGGAAGTCTCTGAAATTTAAACTTGCAAGAAAAACATGTGAAATCATAACCAATTTGATCTTTATTTCAACAACATGCAAGATAACCAAGTCACTTTTATACCAGCGTAGCGTCGTAATTCACCTGGTGCATTGCAGTTTCTGAGGTTTTTGTTCATAATCATCTTGACTGTTCCTCCAGCTGCTGTGGAACGAGAAGACTCCTCCCAACATAATGTCTCCTATCTTCATCAGCTGGGCATCCTCCAGGTCGCCTCTATGCGTGCAGGTTTGCTCCTCAGCCAGAGAGAAAGACGACGCCAGCAACAAATAAAAAAGCTTCAGTCGCCGCTCCGGCTGCCTCCCTGCAGACATTGTGCTGAGTGAAAGAACCGCGTTTAAAAACTTGTACGAATATTTATACTTTACGTATTCACTTGAGATGTAATGAATAAACAATCTTGCTTTAACCTCCTGGGCGGGGTGAGGAAGAGGGAAGGCCCTATTAAATACGAGTAAAAGTACAGAATGGTTTTATTTTTTTAACTTTGCAGAAGTTTCACTTTCAAACTTTTTTAGCATGATATTTACCTCAAACTTCTGAAGTTTTTTTTTTTTTTTAGAGAGGTCTTGGTGCCGTCAATCAGGCTGCTGCATCCAAAGCTCAAGATGCAAATGGAAAAGAAACAACCTACTGTTTGTGGAAATCTGTTTATCCACATGTGTTTATCATGGGCGGTCATGTTAACTAGCCTCTGCTATGCTACAGTGTTTGCACAAGCTGTAGCGTAGCAGAGAGCAGGGATGAGGGTCTGAGCAGCACGTACACACACACAAAAAAACAAACAAATAAAGTAGCTGTGAACCTTTAACACAGCTTTATTTAATTTCAGCTTTATTTATACAGGTTGTCCTATTGAGATTGAAGCTGAGGCATAGAAACATTTTAAGTCACACAGTTATTTCAGAGCACCCTTCCCCATCATGTTCTTTTTTGTATTTTTTCTGGTTTTATCAGCATGATGTAACATTTGGGAATAAAGATACAAAATAATAATCCAAAACTGGAGGCCAGGATAGCAAAATTTCTACAGCGACACTGAACTTCCCAGGAGAGCTGACATACGCTGGGATGAAAGTGATCCAGACAGCACAGAATATCAACATGCTGAAGGTGATGAACTTGGCTTCGTTAAAATTATCGGGCAGTTTACGAGCCAGAAAAGCACAAATGAAACACAAGATGGCAAGAAATCCAATGTAACCAAGCACAGCCCAGAAACCCACAGCTGAACCCAGAGCACACTCCAAGATGATTTTGTCTTTAAATCCTTCAAAGTTTTGGGATGGAAAAGGGGGAGATATGCTTAACCAGAGGATACAGATGATCACTTGTATCAATGTAAACCCCAGAACACTGACTCTCTGCTGTGTAGGCCCGAACCATTTCATCACATTTCTCCCTGGAAGTGTGGCTTTAAATGCCATTAAAACCACTATGGTTTTCCCAAGAACACAGGAGATGCAGAGGACGAAGGTGATGCCGAAGGCTGTGTGCCGCAGCATGCAGGACCAGTCAGACGGCTGGCCAATGAAGGTCAGAGAGCAGAGGAAACACAGCTTTAAGGAGAAGAGCAGCAGGAAGCTCAGCTCAGAGTTGTTTGCTCTGACAAGAGGAGTTTTCCTGTATGCGACAAAAATGACTGCGACTGCAACAGTCACGCATGTCCCAAACAAAGAAGCCGCAGTGAGCAAAGCTCCCATAATTTCTTTGTACGAAAGAAACTCTGTCTCCTTTTTGATACAAGCATCTCTATTTTCATTTGACCAGGATTCAAGGGGGCATCTCACACAGGTGACAGAATCTGTGAAATCAATCGAGCAACAGACGTGAAGAGTTAAAAGACTTAAACTTACGGTCTTGTTTTTGTTGCATTTTTGTCATTTGTAGGCTTATCCACAATTAACGGCACATGAATTAGCGCAGAATTCGAGAAGCTAAAAACAGTTTTTTGCTAATTGAAAATTTTGATTTCAATTAGCATTTTTTTCTGTTACAAGTTTTGCCTTTAGCTCTAACTTGCCTGTGTTGTTGCTTATTTCTCCTTCTGCACAAAGTAAACAGTCATAACAACAAACAGGTTTTCCCTTCTGCAGGACATTTTGTGTTCCTGGTGGACACTTCTCACTGCAAACTGAGACAGGCATCTGCACAAAAACCGCCACTTGTTAAAAAAATGAATAAAAAATACAATATGTTGCCATTTTTGATAAGAGCTTACCATCAGTGAATTTTGAGCCCAAACTATTGACTCAATTTTCACATCCATCTGTCTGTCCTCTGGCAATGACGCATCATACAGACCCACTACTGCAAATTCCACAGGGCCATTGTCTCTTCTCTGCCAGTTTATAATTTCATATTTTGCGGCTGGATCTCCGTTTTTATTAAAGTACACTTCATCCCCTTCCTTTGTTTTGAAATAAATCTCTTTTATTTGCTGTAAAATCTAAAGAAATGTATAAAATCAATACTCTGTAGTCACTTTTTGCTGTATTGACGACAATTTACTCATTTCCTGGTAGCCTTTCATCGTAACTTTGATCACAGTAAACACCAAGCTCACCATGAGCGGATCTAGCTGTGCGTTGCCGTCACATGTTTGGTTGCATTTGAAGATATTGTGCAGAGCGTGGGCAACAGCATACACTCCTTTATACATGTTGTTAAATATGGGCATGAGCGACATGTCGGTGAAGGTGTTTTCCACTCCTGTCAGATCCTCCTGTCCTGTGCATCGTGTCTTAATCTCCACTGAGTACGACGGCTTAAACTCGCAGCTGAACAACGTCTCCCAGAATTCTGTGAACAAGTCGTTGTTTGATGAAAACAGTGGCTCCACGTTCAGTATGAACTCTTGGAGGCCGCTGACGTGCGCTTTGGGGATGGAGAGGCCAACGGCTCCGTCTAGGATGTGGTTCCTGTCTCCTGCCGCGGTCTGGAAATCAAATATCCAGGCCTCGGTTCCCACCCACTGGTAGCCGGTTAGGTTGTGGCTGGAGAACTCGTGTATGATCACATCCATGTCGGCTTGGGACAGGAAAGCGACAATAACCTTTGAAGTTGAAGCCTTGATGGTGTTAATTATCTTTTGGATTTTGTCGGCTGGATCCGTCCTGAAGAAAGACACGGAATATTCAAGGCAGATGCCCAGATGCTGAGCAGTCTCCGTGAAGGTCGTCATGCCGCTGTTGCCATAATCATCATTCGTTCTGACGGCTCCGACCCAAGTCCATCCAAAGTGCTTCACCAACTGGGCCAGAGCTCTGCTCTGATAGTAGTCGCTGGGTATTGTTCGGAGAAACGAGGGATATTTGGATTTGTCACTGAGACAAGCACATGTGGCAAAGTGGCTGATCTACAATAACAAAAATACATAAACAAATCATATTATGCTGCGTAAAACACATTTTTACAGTAAAAACATGTAAAAATGATGCATTAAAATTATTAACTCATTTACAAAAGTGCAGCGGTTGCCAGTTTTACCCACCATTGGTATAAAAAAACGGTCCTACAACAGTGGCTATCGCTGTACTCGGAGAGGAAGAGGCTTCTCCCATTATGGCCTGCACTTGCCCAGGTCTTCCACAGTCCTTGGAAGGAGCAGACACATTTTTATAATCGTTAAGCAAGGCCAGCGCAACCTTAACACTTCTGGCGTTGAAGCCACACGTGTCATAGATTTTGTAGCCCAGAGAGACGCCTGGCAGCAGGTCTGAGCTGTTGTTTATCTCCTCGATGGCAAAAAGCATAGCATGGGCTAACTGGAACTCTCTGAAATTCAAACTTCATTCAAGACAGTGATTAATCATTTGCAAAGTGTCCAGCTTCTTCTGGGAAATCAGCAATGACAGAAAAATGAGAAACAGGTAATCGTAAACAAAACCATAATGCCTTTTAGTTTCTAAGCACCTGATATGTTTATTTCAACATTTTTTAAATGAAAATACTTATTGGATAGAATTACCTGGTACATTGCAGTGGAAGAGGCTTTTCAGTGTAAGTCTCCCCTCTTTCTTTCCAGTTGTTGTGGAAGGAAAAAAGCCCCCCCAACATAATGTCTCCATCCTTCACTGCTGAGGGCTTTCTAAATCCCCGTTCTGACTGCAAACAAGCTCTGCAGCCTGAGAAAAACATGCTGCCAACAACAGCTGTAATATTAACCAACCCTGCCGTAAACGTCTCTTAGCAGACATCATGCTGAGAAGTAGCTACACTGACAGTTGGCGTCACATGTGCAGAAACATGGGCAGCACTTGTATTTATGCTTTTGTGTGCAGCGTACTCTGCACCGGAAAAGTGACTTTTCATCTCTGTGGACCTGTAAGGTTGGGGGCCGAATGAAGAAGTCTGAAAGCAATGAAATTAAATAAAAACATAAGGTATAATCAATAAGGTTGCAAAAAAACCTTAATAAAGTGTTAAGTTAGCAAACAGAAGCACAAACCCAGCCTTAGGCTAAACTCCTGACAGCAAAATACTGGCACACTCAGCAAAACTAAACACACAAAAAGTAAAAAAATAAAGTAAAAAATTCATAGGATTTTGAAATAGTGTAAAAAATAATCCTGATGCTCTCCTACAGATAAACAATGGTCTTAAACTGGTTAAGGTTTGTATTTTCGGCTCAAACTTGGTTTTTATTTGCCTGTGGATGACAAAGAAAATGTACTTGTGGGTTTTATTCTAGAACAAAGAAAAAAAATGTTGTTTCTTATCTTCCAGCTCGAGAGCAGTAATCTGTCCAGTCTTTGCCACCAACAGGTGGTTAAACGGGTCAGTTCGCTGACAATCAGGTCTTGCTACACATTTTAACTATGAACACTGAGTGAAATAAATTTAGTCATATTTTTCTTATACAATTTTAATGAGGCTGGTTTAAAACAAATGTTGGTAGCAACTCAACTAATCCAAACATCCATCCATCCATTTTCTTACACCCTTGTCCCTTAATGGGTCGGGAGGTGCTGGTGTCTATCTCCAGCTAACGTTCCGGGCGAGAGGCGGGGTACGCCCTGGACAGGTCGCCAGTCTGTCGCAGGGCAATCCAAACATACAAAACAAATTAGTTTAAAAAATTAGAATAGTTCACTGTATGAGTAGCACACTTTAACGACAGCTTTAATATAACGCAAACATTGACTGACTGAGTTGATCCGGTTCTTCAAATTGTTTTTAAGTCTTTTGGAGCTGATCTATGAACAATGATCTTCAGTTCTTTCCTTGGCTTTTCAGGGGCAATTTCAACTTTTCTCTGAAATTATTAGGCTGTGTGTTTGGGATAAAACACTTGTTTTCCCCTCAGATTCATGTGATGAATGTCTAAAATTCACTTTTACATTAAGCCTTCTTTCAGTTCTCAACTTCAACCTTTCACTGTTGCCATGTCGATATGGTTGCGTCAACAATTACAATGAAACCAGAAAATATGTATTGTGCATCTGTAGGAAGATTTCTTTCCAAATACCTTTAGATTTAATCTTTCTCAGTAAAATATCCTCTAAAACACATCCCTGTTTTTTAAAAAAAGGTTATGAAATGTGGTGCTCATACTAAAAGGTTAAAAAGTCTTGATGCATTAACAAAATTAAACGATGCAGTGAAAATGTTAAAAAGCCAAAATAACTGACAAAGACTATTGTTTTTAAAAGCTGTGAAACTTTTAATGAACTACAAAATGTTCTGAAACATGTAGATAAGCTATCCTCTAATTTATGAGCAATAAAAACAGACATGGATACATTGGGGTTACTATGTCAACAAGCATATATATAATAATGAATAGATATTTCTCCAAAGTAAAAACAAAACTTAGTTTTGAATCAATAAATAATCAGGACCTGTGTTCTCAAAGAGTCCTCTCTCAGGCTGATTCAAATTCAGCCTCGTTTTTCCTAATATCTCTCCTAATATTTTGTCATCTTCTCAACTTTCTTATGGTGCTTAGTAAAAAAATTAAGGTAAAGTTCTAAGAAAAATTTTTGAATTCCCAAAAGAATTTCACTAAACAGGAAATCGCTAGAAGCAACTTTTACTCCAAGGTTTCTTTGAGAATATGGGTCCAGGTTTCTAGTGATGACTGATAAAAATAGAATTCGCTTTCTTAGAGATGTATGATACAAGACAAAAACATTTTTAGAAAATATACAGACACATTTCATACTAAAAACACTTCATCATACATTATGTTCCTGACTTACTTTGATGGTCCCTGTCCCATCATACTCTTTTTTGTATTATTTTCTGGTTTTAGCAACATGAGATAACATTTTGGAATGAAAATACAAATTAGTAATCCAAAAGTGGAGGCCAAGATAGCAAATATTTCTACAGCGACACTGAACTTCCCAGGAGAGCTGACATACGCTGGGATGAAAGTGATCCACACGGCACAGAATATCAACATGCTGAAGGTGATGAATTTGGCTTCATTGAAATTGTCAGGCAGTTTACGAGCAAGAAAAGCACAAATAAAACATAATGTGGCCAGAAACCCAATGTAACCAAGCACAACCCAGAAACCCACAGCAGAACCCAAGGAACACTCCAAGATGATTTTGTCTTTAAATTCCTTAAAGTTCTTGGATGGGAATGGAGGAGAAGTTGTCAACCAGACGATACAGATGATAACTTGCATAAGTGTGAAGCCCAGAACTCCAAGTCTCTGCTGTGTAGCTCCCAACCATTTCATCACATTTCTACCGGGGCGTGTGGCATTGAACGCCATTAAAACCACCATGGTTTTCCCCAGAACACAAGAGATGCAGAGGACGAAGGTGATGCCGAACGCTGTGTGCCGCAGCATGCAGGACCAGTCAGACGGCTCTCCCATAAAAGTCAGAGAGCAGAGGAAACACAGGGTCAGGGAGAAGAGCAGCAGGAAGCTCAGCTCTGAGTTGTTTGCCCTCACAAGAGGAGTTTTCCTGTATTTGACAAAAATAAGAGCAACAACTACAGTCATACATGTTCCAAATAAGGATGCTGCAGTCAGCAATGCTCCCATTATTTCTTGATGTGACAAAAACTCTGCATCCTTCTGAATACAGGCATCTCTTTTTTCATTTGACCAGAAGTCAAGAGGGCACCTGATGCAAGACACAGAATCTGAAAGGCAACGTTGAAAGAAATGTTAGACATTTTAGTCTCTTAATTTATTGTCAACCTTTTGTCTTCAAATGTTTCACACAAATTATGCAAAAATGATTTACCTTCTAAAAGATTATGACAGTGGATGACATTGTTAAAGTGACGGAGCGGTGGTATTATGTATTTTCCAGGCACATATAAGTATATGAGTTGCTTTCAGGTGTAATAAAAATGCTGAAGATGTCAAACATAACTTAAAAATATTTGATTTTGAAATTTGGCACCTTGAAGATGCCTCTATCTCTTTCAGAAGCTCCTACTCTTTCTGACTGTCTTTCATCATCACCTCATCATGTACAGACCTGGAAAAAGTTAAGAGCCCACTGCACTGAACCCAATTCAAAACCTCCTGGTTATTCTACCAGATATTGATTTCTGAGTTAAAACATTAGTATTGTTGTTTCTAGTTGAAGATTAATTTATTTTCTTTCCAATATTTGAGGTCATTTTTTTGCTTGTTTTGACCATTTCTGATTTTCTACAAATAAATACAACATTTTTGCTTGAAATTTCAGAGACATGTTGTCAGTAGTTCATAGAATAAAAGAATCTTTGTTTTACTCAAACATACTGTAAAAAGTAAAATCAGAGAAACTGATCATTTTAAGTATTCTCTTAATATTTTCCAGCACTACATTAAACTTCATTTTATATTTCCCCAACCAAAAACTTAGATATCTCAGTATTTTTGTACTATTTAGAATATTATCTGTTACTTCTTAATGTATTAAATATTATCTAACCTGTGCTGTTGCTTATTTCTCCCTCTGCACAACTTATACAGTCGTAGCAGCACACAGGTTTTCCTTTCTGGAGAACCTTGTGTGTTCCTGGGGGACACCTCTCACTGCAAACCGAAACAGGGACCTGCATGGAAACAAACAATACGAAAGAAGTTAAAAAAAAGTAAATGTCTGGGTTTTTCCCTAAGAATGGGGTGAAATTCTTAGTATCTGCAGTAGGATTACCTGCTCTGAATTTTGAGCAAAAACTACAGACTTCTGCTGCACATTCATCTGCTCGTCTGCTGGTAAAGACGCGTCGTAAAGACCGACGGTCACAAAGCTCACAGGGCCGTTTTCTCTTGGCTGCCAGTTTATAATCTCATATTTTGCTGCCGGGTCTCCATTCTCATCAAAGTAAACCTCTTCTCCTTCTTTTGTTTTGAAGTGAATTCCTTTTATATGCTGTAAAATCTAAAGAATGAAGAGCTAACATGTAGTAAACCATGTCCTTACAATAACTCAAAAACATTTGTGAGATCTCATGTTTTACGTTAAATAAGATTCTCTTTAACAACAGGTTTTTTTTATGTCAGATGTGTTAATGTTGATATCAGGCTCACCGTTAATGGGTCCAGTGGCACCTTGTCATTACATGTTTTATTACAACCTAGAATATTGTGCAGAGCGTGAGCCACTGCATACACTCCTTTATACATATTACTAAGTATAGGCATCATTGACATGTCGGTGAAGCTGTTTTCCACTCCAGTCAGATTCTCCTGGCCAGTGCAGAGCCTCTGGGTTTCTCCTGCTTCTGACTGTTTGACCTTGCAGCTAAATAACGCCTCCCAGAACTCCACAAAAAAGTCATTGCTAGTTAAATACAGCGGTTTCACGTCAAGGATGAACTCTTTGAGTCCACTGATGTTCACTTTGGGGATGGAAAGGCCTATGGCTCCATCTAAAATGCGCTTATTGTCTCTCGATGCACTCTGAAAATCAGAGATCCAGGCCTCGGTGCCGACCCACTGGTAGCCAGTCAAGTTGGCCGTAGAAAACTCCTTTAGGAGAACATCCATGTCCGCTGGGGAAAAGAAAGCGATGATCACCTTCGAGGTGGAAGACCTGATCGTTTCGATTATCTTTTGTATCTTGTCCCTCGGATCTGTCCGGAAAAAAGTTAGAGAATATTCCAGACAGATTCCCAGCTGCTCTGCAGTCTCCGTAAACGTGGCCATGCCGTTGTTGCCATAGTCGTCATTTGTTCTAATAGCACCGATCCAAGTCCAACCAAAGTGCTTCACCAACTGGGCCAGAACTCTGCTCTGATAGTAGTCGCTGGGTATTGTTCTGAGAAATGACGGGTACTTGGATTTATCACTGAGACAAGCACACGTGGAAAATTGACTTATCTATAACAGAATAATTACACAGCAGAATTAACAGAATATATCAACACATATATTCTCACATTGTCCATGTTCATAGTTTCACCCACCAGTGGGACAGAAAACGGTCCTATGACAGTGGCTATAGCCATGCTTGGAGATGATGAGGCTTCCCCATTATAGCCTGCACTTGTGCAGGTCTTGCACATGCCTCGGAAGTTGCAGACACATTTCCATTACCGTTAACTAAGGCCAGAGACACTTTAATACTTCTAGCAATGGAGTCACAAGTGTCATAAATCTTACAGCCCAGATAAATCCCCGGTAGCAGGTCTGAGCTGTTATTGATCTCCTCAATGGTGAAAAGCATAGCCTGGAGCATCTGGAATTCTCTGAAATTCAAACTTGATTGACACAGTTTTACACAGCTGGCATGATAATCAGCCCCTTATGAAAATAATAAAACAAAACATTGTAATTGTGAAATGAACACAAAAGTCTAAACATTTATAAATGTTGTTTATGTAAATGGATTACCTGGTGCACTGTAGGTGTGGAGGTTTTTCCTCATAAGGAGTCTCCACTTCGTTCCAGCTGACATGGAAAGAGAAGACTCCCCCCAGCATGATGTCTCCATCCTTCACTAGTTGTGGGAACTCCGGGTCTCCGATGTGTGTGCACAGCTGCTGTTCAGCATGAGAAAAATATGCCGTCAACCACAGAAGCAGAAAGACCCAACCCTGCTCTGGCTGTTTCATTCTAGACTTTTTGCTCAGGGATGGAGATAAATCACCTGGCAACATCACATATACATTAATGGTGGATGGAGACATCCATCAATATTTATGCTATTCTGAAGAGGCACATGATGGCTAAAGAGAACAATAATGCATCTCTCAGGAGATGTGAGACGGAACATGACCAAATGAAGAAAGTGATGAAGTATTGCATGTTTGAGGGTGTATTTCCTGTCCTGTTTGATGTGACTTATGGTAAAGTGCGGGTCTGAATGGGCAGAATATCTTTTCAAAATATGGGAATGACAAAGATCTCAAAGCCATTATTTTGAGATTCCTTCAGGTCCAGATGATCCATCTGATGGATTTAGGCTGTGTGGAAAAAAAACAGGATACCATAAATAAACAGCCAAACCACTGACACCCAGCATAGTGCTGTCTATGCAATATTCCAGCGCCAACAATTGTTGCCATATTTACATTTACTCGTATTGTGATTAAAAGATGCATGAGGTGATAAAATTCTCATCACATGTGTGTAGAGGATCCTTCAAGATCCACCCATCCATCCATCCATTTTCTTTACACCCTTGTGCCTTAGTGGCTCAGGAGTGGTGTTGGTCTCCAGATAACGTTCCTGGTGAGAGGCTGGGTCACCCTGGACAGGTCGCCAGTCTGTCGCAGGGCAACACAGAGACACACAGGGCAACCAACCATGTACACACACACTCACATCAAGGGGCAATTTGGAGATGCCAATTAACCTAACAGTCATGTTTTTGGACTGTGGGAGGAAACCGGAGTTCCCGGAGAAAACACATGCATGCACAGGGAGAACATGCAAACTACATGCAGAAAGACCGGGGCTGGGAATCAAACCCAGGACCTTCTTGCTGCAAGGCAACAGCTCTACCAACTTTGCCACTGTGCAGCCCCAATCCTTCAAGATATATGTTATTTTTGTTTATTAAAGTATTTTACTGACTTCCACTTGTAAAAGTTTGAAACAGACATTTACCTCCAGCGTCACAGGCAGGAAGTAAAGAGGTCTGTGACCTTTCACACTAGATACATGAAATTGGTATTGACATCCTAAATATTTTATTTTTACAATTTCAATTAGCTACAAACAGCTAAAACAACACATTTAGAGCTTCCAAAAGTAAAAATAAATATCTGGCAACAATTGCTGCCAGTTAAGGATTTATTCTCTCTAGACCAGAGGTCTTTCCCTGCAGCCTAAAGTGACCCAATTCCATTTTTTTTTTTTTTTTTTTTTTTTTTTTTTTAGGTAATGCGACGTGTATCTGATCTTTTCATGACAGTCTGAACAGCACAGGTAGGATTCTTTTTGAATGCGACCCATATTCGTTACGTATCCGATTCAAATGCGACCTAACTTCTAAGGGTGCGTTCACACTGCAGCCCGAAGTGACTCAATTTCAATATTTTTGGCAATTCAGATTTTTTTTTTTGCCGGGGCGTTCACACTGCCAGTGAATGCGACCTGTATGCGTTCTGCAGTGTAAATGGGTAAACGAGCTGAAAGTCTCCAGCATGCGCAGTAGAGGGCGCAATAGCGTCAGCGTTCTCAGTGTTCTGCCAATTGCCATAAAAAGAAGTGCTCAGTGTTTGCAGAAGTAAACATGAAGGGTAACGGTGGAGCTTAGCTTATATATTTGAAGTTGTTGTCCGGCCAGAGCAGCGTATTAACAACTAAATCCTCATTGTGGTCCGTAATAGTCGTTTTTCTTCCCTCTTGCGCGTATCAGGACGCAAAATAGTGAGATTTGTTGAGAATCAGTGATGTTCAGTTCGGATGAATGCGGCCAGGACGTTAGGTCGCATTTGAATCGGATACATATCGGATATACGTAGGTCACATTTGAAAAAGATTCCGACCTGTGCTGTTCACACTGCCATGAAAAGATCAGATACAGCTCACATTACGTCAAAAAAATTGGAATCGGGTCATTCAGGCTGCAGTGTGAACGTACCCCAAGCCGCATTCATCTGAACTGAACGTCACTGATACTCAACAAATTCTGCATCCTGATACGCGCAAGTGGGAAGAAAAACGACTATGACGGACTACAATGAGGATTCAGTTGTTAATATGCTGCTCCGGTTGGACAACGACTTCAAATATGTAAGCTAAGCTCCGCCGTTAGCCTCCATATTAACTTCCGCAAACACTGAGCACTTCTTTTTATGGCGGTTGGCAGAACACTGAGAACACTGACGCTATTGCGCATGCGGGAGACTTTCAGGTCGTTTGCCCGTTCACACTGCAAACACATTCAGGTCGCATATGTACGGCACTGTGAACAGCCCGGCAAAAGAAATCCGATTTGACAAAAAATTTTGTCACTTCAGGCTGCAGTGTGAACTCGCCTACATTTTGTCACACCCTCATCATGTCTTTGTCAAAGCCAAAGCCTGCAGTTCATGTATTGGAGAAATAATTAAATGTTGACATTTGAGGATATTTTTAAAATGTTTTTTGTGGAATCTTTTATGCAGCCCAGCTTCACCCAGACTCTGCCTACAGTGGCCCCTGGGTAAATTGAGTTTGAGACCCCTGCTCTAGACTAAGTAGATTATTTGCCAGTAAGCTCTTTATTTCAAAGTTATAAAGCTGTCTCTGTGCCTAAAAAATCAACAACTTTAGCTTGTCATTTAAGTGTGCTAAAGTCAATACAATATCTGTTTTATATTTATCTCCTTTTCTCCATATCTTGACTCTTTTGTTTCACAAGCTCAATTTTGGATATTTCAACTTTCTGACTGTAACCACCATACATATTTTTTTTTCTTATGGAATTCAAGTCACTTTTCTCTAACATCAAGAAAAAAGTGAAGACCCTCATTTTTATTAAGATCATATTATTAACTCTCATAACAATTAAAAACATAAGCATTACTGGTAGGAATCACATGCAAATAACTTTAATATATTAGTAAAAACATGGATGTTTCAAAATTAAAAACAAGGGAATATTAACATGCAGATAATTAATTTTAGAATCTCTCATGCAAACCAAACAACAAAGCATTAGAGGCACATTTATTTCTCTTGAACATCTCCAAGGGTTCCTCCTTGACATTTCAATTAAACTATATGAATATAAAATTCTTGCATTATATTGGAAGACTTAAGATTATAAAATGTTTTGACTTGTCAAGATGGTTTTCAAGCCCCCTTTCCCATCATACTCTTTTTAGTATTTTTTTCTGGTTTCATTAATATGACATAGCATTTGGGGATGAAAATACAAATTAACAGGCCAAATGTGGAGGCCAGGATAGCAAATATTTCTACAGCGACACTGAACTTCCCAGGAGAGCTGACATACGCTGGGATGAAAGTGATCCACACGGCGCAGAATATCAACATGCTGAAGGTGATGAATTTGGCTTCATTGAAATTGTCAGGCAGTTTACGAGCAAGAAAAGCACAAATAAAACATAATGTGGCCAGAAACCCAATGTAACCAAGCACAACCCAGAAACCCACAGCAGAACCCAAGGAACACTCCAAGATGATTTTGTCTTTAAATTCCTTAAAGTTCTTGGATGGGAATGGAGGAGAAGTTGTCAACCAGACGATACAGATGATAACTTGCATAAGTGTGAAGCCCAGAACTCCAAGTCTCTGCTGTGTAGCTCCCAACCATTTCATCACATTTCTACCGGGGCGTGTGGCATTGAATGCCATTAAGACCACCATGGTTTTCCCCAGAACACAAGAGATGCAGAGGACGAAGGTGATGCCGAACGCTGTGTGCCGCAGCATGCAGGACCAGTCAGACGGCTCTCCCATAAAAGTCAGAGAGCAGAGGAAACACAGGGTCAGGGAGAAGAGCAGCAGGAAGCTCAGCTCTGAGTTGTTTGCCCTCACAAGAGGAGTTTTCCTGTATTTGACAAAAATAAGAGCAACAACTACAGTCATACATGTTCCAAATAAGGATGCTGTAGTCAGCAATGCTCCCATAATTTCTTGATGTGACAAAAACTCTGCATCCTTCTGAATACAGGCATCTCTTTTTTCATTTGACCAGAAGTCAAGAGGGCATCTGATGCAAGACACAGAATCTGAAAGGCAACGTTGAAAGAAATGTTAGACATTTTAGTCTCTTAATTTATTTTCAAGCTTTTGTCTTCAAATGTTTCACACAAATTATGCAGAAATGATTTACCGTCTAAAAGATTATGACAGTGGATGACATTGTTAAAGGGACGGAGCGGTGGTGTTATGTATTTTCCAGGCACATATAAGTATATGAGTTTCTTTCAGGTGTTATAAAAATGCTGAAGATGTCAAACATAACTTAACCTCTTCGGCAAAAGGCCTGTTTTTGAGCAACATGCCCAAAATGGATTGAATGTATCTCATGAACTACAGAGTTTATTTTAAATGTTTTGGTATCAAAAAAAGGCAAGACCCTAGGGAATATTTTATGAGTTGCTTTCAGGAGTTACAAAAAGGCTGAAGATGTCAAACATAACTTAAAAAGATTTGATTTTGCATTTTGGCACGTTGAAGTTGCCTCTGTCTCTTTCAGAAGCTCCTACTCTTTCTGACTGTCCTTCATCATCACCTCATCATGTACAGACCTGGATAAAGTTAAGAGCCCACTGCACTGAACCCAATTCAAAACCTCCTGGTTATTCCACCAGATACTGAATTCTGAGTTAAAACATTAGTATTGTTGTTTCTAGTTGAAGATCGATGTATTTTCTTTCCAATATTTGAGGTCTTTTTCCTTGTTTTGACCATTTCTCATTTTCTGCAAATAAATACAACATTTTTGCTTGGAATTTCAGAGACATGTTGTCAGTAGTTCATAGAATAAAAGAATCTTCATATTACTCAAACATATACGTATAAAAAGTAAAATCATAGACACTGAGCATTTGAAGTATTCTCTTAATATTTTCCAACGCTGCATAAAACTTCATTTTATATTTCCACCGGAAAAAACTTATATATCTCAGTATTTTTGTACTATTTAGAATAATATCTGTTACTTCTTCATGTATTAAATATTATCTAACCTGTGCTGTTGCTTATTTCTCCCTCTGCACAACTTATACAGTCGTAGCAGCACATAGGTTTTCCTTTCTGGAGAACCTTGTGTGTTCCTGGGGGACACCTCTCACTGCAAACCGAAACAGGGACCTGCATGGAAACAAACAATACGAAAGAAGTTAAAAAAAAGTAAACGTCTGGGTCTTTTCCTAAGAATGGGGTGAAATTCTTAGTATCTGCAGTAGGATTACCTGCTCTGAATTTTGAGCAAAAACTACAGACTTCTGCTGCACATTCATCTGTTCGTCTGCTGGTAAAGACGCGTCGTAAAGACCGACGGTCACAAAGCTCACAGGGCCATTTTCTCTTGGCTGCCAGTTTATAATCTCATATTTTGCTGCCGGGTCTCCATTCTCATCAAAGTAAACCTCTTCTCCTTCTTTTGTTTTGAAGTGAATTCCTTTTATATGCTGTAAAATCTAAAGAATGAAGAGCTAACATGTAGTAAATCATGTACTGACAATAACTCAAAAACATTTGTGAGATCTCATGTTTTACGTTAAAAAAGATTCTCTTTAACAGTTTCTTTATGTCAGGTGTGTTAATGTTGATATCAGGCTCACCGTTAACGGGTCTAGTGGCACCTTATCGTTACATGTTTTATTACAACCTAGAATATTGTGCAGAGCGTGAGCCACTGCATACACTCCTTTATACATATTGCTAAATATGGGCATTAATGACATGTCAGTGAAGCTGTTTTCCACTCCAGTCAGATTCTCCTGGCCAGTGCAGAGCCTCTGGGTTTCTCCTGCTTCTGACTGTTTGACCTTGCAGCTAAATAACGCCTCCCAGAACTCCACAAACAAGTCATTGCTGGTTAAATACAGCGGTTTCACATCAAGGATGAACTCTTTGAGTCCACTGACGTTCACTTTGGGGATGGAAAGGCCTATGGCTCCATCTAAAATGCGCTTATTGTCTCTCGATGCACTCTGAAAATCAGAGATCCAGGCCTCGGTGCCGACCCACTGGTAGCCAGTCAAGTTGGCCCTAGAAAACTCCTTTAGGAGAACATCCATGTCCGCTTGGGAAATGAAAGCGACGATCACCTTCGAGGTGGAAGACCTGATCGTTGCGATTATATTATGAATCTTGTCCCTCGGATCTGTCCGGAAAAAAGTTAGAGAATATTCCAGACAGATTCCCAGCTGCTCTGCAGTCTCCGTAAACGTGGCCATGCCGTTGTTGCCGTAGTCGTCGTTTGTTCTAATAGCACCGATCCAAGTCCAACCAAAGTGCTTCACCAACTGGGCCAGAACTCTGCTCTGATAGTAGTCGCTGGGTATTGTTCTGAGAAATGACGGGTACTTGGATTTATCACTGAGACAAGCACACGTGGAAAATTGACTTATCTATAACAGAATAATTACACAGCCTTAGATCAACACATATATTCTCACATTTTCGATGTTAACAGTTTCACCCACCAGTGGGACAGAAAACGGTCCTATGACAGTGGCTATAGCCATGCTTGGAGACGACGAGGCTTCCCCCATTATAGCCTGCACTTGTGCAGGTCTTGCACATGCCTCGGAAGTTGCAGACACATTTCCATTACCGTTAACTAAGGCCAGAGACACTTTAATACTTCTAGCAATGGAGTCACAAGTGTCATAAATCTTACAGCCCAGATAAATCCCGGGTAGCAGGTCTGAGCTGTTATTGATCTCCTCAATGGTGAAAAGCATAGCCTGGAGCATCTGGAATTCTCTGAAATTCAAACTTGATTGAAACAGTTTTACACAAGTGGCATGATAATCAGCCCCTTATTAAAATAATAAAACAAAACATTGTAATTGTGAAATGAACACAAAAGTCTAAACATTTATAACTGGTGTTTATGTACCTGGTGCACTGTAGGTGTGGAGGTTTTTCCTCATAAGGAGTCTCCACTTCGTTCCAGCTGACATGGAAAGAGAAGACTCCCCCCAGCATGATGTCTCCATCCTTCACTAGTTGTGGGAACTCCGGGTCTCCGATGTGTGTGCACAGCTGCTGTTCAGCATGAGAAAAATATGCCGTCAACCACAGAAGCAGAAAGACCCAACCCTGCTCTGGCTGTTTCATTCTAGACTTTTTGCTCAGGGACGGAGATAAATCACCTGGCAACATCACATATTGGTGAATAGAGACATCCACCAATATTTATGCTATTCTGAAGAGGCACATAATGGCCAAAGAGAACAATAATGCATCTCTCAGGAGATGTGAGACGGATCATGACCAAATGAAGAAAGTGATGAAGTATTGCATGTTTGAGGGTGTATTTCCTGTCCTGTCTGTTATGACTTATGGTAAAGGTTCAGTGTGGTTCTGAATGATCAGAATATCTTTTCCAAATATGGGAATGACAATGATCTCAAAGACATTATTTTGAGATCCCTTCAGGTCCAGATGATTCATCTGATGAATTTAGGCTGTGTGAAAAAAAAAAAAACAAGATACAATGAATAAACAGCCAAACCACTGAAACCCAGCATAGTGCTGTCTATGCAATATGCCAGCGCCAACAATTGTTGCCATATTTACATTTACTCGTATTGTGATTAAAAGATGCATGAGGTGATAAAATTTTCATCATATCTGAGTAGATTTTCCTTCAAGATCCATCCATCCATTTTCTTTACACCCTTGTCCCTTGGTGGCTCAGGAGTGGTGTTGGTCTCCAGATAACGTTCCTGGTGAGAGGCTGGGTTCACCCTGGACAGGTCGCCAGTCTGTTGCAGGGCAACACAGAGACACACAGGGCAACCAACCATGTACACACACACTCACATCAAGGGGCAATTTGGAGATGCCAATTAACCTAACAGTCATGTTGTCAGAGGAAACCAGAGTACCTGGAGAAAACCCATGCATGAACAGGGAGAACATGCCAACCCCAAGCAGAGTGACCAGCGCTGGGAATCGAACCCAGAGCCTTCTTGCTGCAAGGCAACAGCTCTACCAACTGCGCCACTGTGCTGCCCCAATCCATCAAGATATTTCAGTTATTTTTGTTTATTATTTTACTGACTTCCACTTGTAAAAGTTTGAAACAGACATTTACCTCCAGCGTCACAGGCAGGAAGTAAAGAGGTCTGTGACCTTTCACACTAGATACATGAAATTGGTATTGACATCCTAAATATTTTATTTTTACAATTTCAATTAGCTACAAACAGCTAAAACAACACATTTAGAGCTTCCAAAAGTAAAAATAAATATCTGGCAACAATTGCTGCCAGTTAAGGATTTTTTCTCTCTAGACCAGAGGTCTTTAGGTGTGTTCACACTGCAGCCTAAAGGGACCCAATTCCATTTTTTTTTTTTTTTTGATGTAATGCGACGTGTATCTGATCTTTTAATGACTGTCTGAACAGCACAGGTCGGATTCTTTTGAAATGCAACCCATATCCGATTCAAATGCGACAATAATGTCCACACTGCATTCATCCGAACTGAACGTCACTAATAATCAACAAATTCTGCGTCCTGATACGCGCAAGTGGGAAGAAAAACGACTATGACGGATTACAATGAGGATTCAGTTGTTAATATGCTGCTCCGGTTGGACAACAACTTCAAATATATAAGCTAAGCTCCACCGTTAGCCTCCATGTTATTTCCGCAAACACTGAGCACTTCTTTTTATGGCGGTTGGCAGAACACTGAGAACACTGACGCTAATGCGCCCTCTACTGCGCATGCGGAACACTTTCAGGTCGTTTGCCTGTTCAGACCATAGACATAATATAATATGAGAGCAGACCCCGCATTGGCTTCTCCGGCGCTGGAAATAAGGCGGCCATCTTGGAGCGGTAGTCCCTCCTACTTTGCTCAATCAAAACAGCAGAAGATGCCTCAGCACTGAGGGATATTGTTGTTCGGATCTATGGATTATTGATGTGAGGCTCCACAGACAACATTTCACATGTAAGATGGATATATTATTGTGTATTGGGATTGGAATATTACTTTCCTGTATTTATGTCCACCGCGAGATACCAGCTGATATTAGCTACAGTGCTTGGTGTACGGGTTCAGCCCCGCTATGAAGTCTAACTGAGATTCTGTAAATCTAAAAAAAATAATTATTTTCTAACATTGACTTAGATTATCTGACACAAGAGCCTACATTAGAAATGAAACAATGTAATATATTATAAAACTTATTTTATGTGTTATAACATTCACCAGCAAAGTTTACACACTTGGTAAAGACTATTATTTATATGTAATTCTTTCACTAGATACATCCCAAATCTTCCGTTTTTGTTTTTAAAATTTCATAAAGACACGATGTGAGGAAGAAGAGAGATATATTTAAAGAAAGACGGATTCACTGCAGCATGGATGAATCTCACATCGGATGTCGGACTCAATCTCAGCTGTTGAATCACTGAAGCTAGAACTTGTCAGCTGAAAAACATATATATACACACAAACACACACACACATATATACATATATAAGTATGTATATACATATAAACATGCAATATATATTATTCAGTATTAATCATTATTTGTGCCATTAATCATTATTTATTTGTTTGTATAAATATGTATTGATATTACTAAATAATTTATTAAATAAATTATGAACGGCTGTGTGCTTTGTAATATGCTCTTCATTCCTAGATATCAGAAAATTCCATTCCTATATTGTTATGTCCACTAAGCATATTTAAATATGCTGAACTATGTATTAAAAACATACTTAAATAATACAATTGTTTATAAATGTAGCTTTGATAGATGTTTGAATATGGTGCCCAGTAACAAAAAAGCTTATGATCGATTAAATGCGCTGATACGTCATTTTGCCTGCTAAACACATAACGCTGAATGGAGTGGTCTACCGCTCCAAGATGGCCGCCATAAATCTCGTCAGCGACAATAAGCGAGAGCGGAGCATGAGGCGTCTATTCTTATATTATGTCTATAGTTGAGACTGCAGAACGCATACAGGTCGCATATGTACGGCACTGTGAACGGCCCGGCAAAAGAAATCCGATTTGACAAAAAAAAAATTGTCACTTCAGGCTGCAGTGTGAACTCACCTACATTTTGTCACACCCTCATCATGTCTTTGCCAAAACCAAAGCCTGCAGTTCATGTATTGGAGAAATAATTAAATGTTACATTTGAGGATATTTTTAAAAAAATGTTTTTTGGTGGAATCCTTTATGTGGTCCAGCTTCACCCAGACTCTGCCTCCAGTGGCCCCCGGGTAAATTGAGTTTGAGACCCCTGCTCTAGACAAAGTAGATTATTTGCCAGTAAGCTCTTTATAAATACATATTTCAAAGTTATAAAGCTGTATTATCTGTAATCTGTGCCTCAATTAAGAAAATAAGCATTACTGGAGGGAATCACATGCAAATGACTTTAACATATTAGTAAAAACATGAATGTTTCAAAACTAAAAACAAGAAAATACTAACATGCAGATAATTAATTTTACAAACTCTCAAGCAAACCAAACAACAAAGCATTAGAGGCACATTTATTTCTCTTGAACATCTTCAAGGGTTCCTCCTTGACAAATTAATTAAACTATATGACTATAAATTCTTGCATTATATTGGAAGACTTAAGATTATAAAATGTCTTGACTTGTCAAGATGGTTTTCAAGCCCCCTTTCCCATCATACTCTTTTTAGTATTTTTTTCTGGTTTCATTAATATGACATAACATTTGGGGATGAAAATACAAATTAACAGGCCAAATGTGGAGGCCAGGATAGCAAATATTTCTACAGCGACACTGAACTTCCCAGGAGAGCTGACATACGCTGGGATGAAAGTGATCCACACGGCGCAGAATATCAACATGCTGAAGGTGATGAATTTGGCTTCATTGAAATTGTCAGGCAGTTTACGAGCAAGAAAAGCACAAATAAAACATAATGTGGCCAGAAACCCAATGTAACCAAGCACAACCCAGAAACCCACAGCAGAACCCAAGGAACACTCCAAGATGATTTTGTCTTTAAATTCCTTAAAGTTCTTGGATGGGAATGGAGGAGAAGTTGTCAACCAGACGATACAGATGATAACTTGCATAAGTGTGAAGCCCAGAACTCCAAGTCTCTGCTGTGTAGCTCCCAACCATTTCATCACATTTCTACCGGGGCGTGTGGCATTGAACGCCAATAAAACCACCATGGTTTTCCCCAGAACACAAGAGATGCAGAGGACGAAGGTGATGCCGAACGCTGTGTGCCGCAGCATGCAGGACCAGTCAGACGGCTCTCCCATAAAAGTCAGAGAGCAGAGGAAACACAGGGTCAGGGAGAAGAGCAGCAGGAAGCTCAGCTCTGAGTTGTTTGCCCTCACAAGAGGAGTTTTCCTGTATTTGACAAAAATAAGAGCAACAAATACAGTCATACATGTTCCAAATAAGGATGCTGCAGTCAGCAATGCTCCCATAATTTCTTGATGTGACAAAAACTCTGCATCCTTCTGAATACAGGCATCTCTTTTTTCATTTGACCAGAAGTCAAGAGGGCATCTGATGCAAGACACAGAATCTGAAAGGCAATGTTGAAAGAAATGTTAGACATTTTAGTCTCTTAATTTATTTTCAAGCTTTTGTCTTCAAATGTTTCACACAAATTATGCAGAAATGAATTACCTTCTAAAAGATTATGACAGTGGATGACATTGTTAAAGGGACGGAGCGGTGGTGTTATGTATTTTCCAGGCACATATAAGTATATGAGTTGCTTTCAGGTGTTGTAAAAATGCTGAAGTTGTCAAACATAACTTAACCTCTTCTGCAAACGGCCTGTTTTTGAGCAACATGCCCAAAATGGATTGAATGTATCTCTTGAATTACAGAGTTTATTTTAATTATTTTGGTATCAAAAAAAAGGCAAGACACAAGGTAATATTTTATGAGTTGCTTTCAGGAGTTACAAAAAGGCTGAAGATGTCAAACATAACATAAAAAGATTTGATTTTGCATTTTGTCACCTTAAAGTCTCTTTAAGAAGCTCCTACTCTTTCTGACTGTCCTTCATCATCACCTCATCATGTACAGACCTGGAAAAAGTTAAGAGCCCACTGCACTGAACCCAATTCAAAACCTCCTGGTTATTCTACCAGATATTGAATTCTGAGTTAAAACATTAGTATTGTTGTTTCTAGTTGAAGATTAATTTATTTTCTTTCCAATATTTGAGGTCTTTTTCCTTGTTTTGACCATTTCTCATTTTCTGCAAATAAATACAACATTTTTGCTTGGAATTTCAGAGACATGTTGTCAGTAGTTCATAGAATAAAATAATCTTCATATTACTCAAACATATACGTATAAAAAGTAAAATCATAGACACTGAGCATTTGAAGTATTCTCTTAATATTTTCCAACGCTGCATAAAACTTCATTTTATATTTCTACCGGAAAAAACTTATATATCTCAGTATTTTTCTACTATTTAGAATAATATCTGTTACTTCTTCATGTATTAAATATTATCTAACCTGTGCTGTTGCTTATTTCTCCCTCTGCACAACTTATACAGTCGTAGCAGCACATAGGTTTTCCTTTCTGGAGAACCTTGTGTGTTCCTGGGGGACACCTCTCACTGCAAACCGAAACAGGGACCTGCATGGAAACAAACAATACGAAAGAAGTTAAAAAAAAGTAAACGTCTGGGTCTTTTCCTAAGAATGGGGTGAAATTCTCAGTATCTGCAGTAGGATTACCTGCTCTGAATTTTGAGCAAAAACTACAGACTTCTGCTGCACATTCATCTGCTCGTCTGCTGGTAAAGACGCGTCGTAAAGACCGACGGTCACAAAGCTCACAGGGCCGTTTTCTCTTGGCTGCCAGTTTATGATCTCATATTTTGCTGCCGGGTCTCCATTCTCATCAAAGTAAACCTCTTCTCCTTCTTTTGTTTTGAAGTGAATTCCTTTTATATGCTGTAAAATCTAAAGAATGAAAAGCTAACATGTAGTAAACCATGTACTTACAATTACTCAAAAACATTTGTGAGATCTCATGTTTTACGTTAAAAAAGATTCTCTTTAACAGTTTCTTTATGTCAGGTGTGTTAATGTTGATATCAGGCTCACCGTTAATGGGTCCAGTGGCACCTTGTCATTACATGTTTTATTACAACCTAGAATATTGTGCAGAGCGTGAGCCACTGCATACACTCCTTTATACATATTGCTAAATATGGGCATTAATGACATGTCAGTGAAACTGTTTTCCACTCCAGTCAGATTCTCATGGCCAGTGCAGAGCCTCTGGGTTTCTCCATGCTTCTGATTGTTTGACCTTGCAGCTAAATAACGCCTCCCAGAACTCCACAAACAAGTCATTGCTGGTTAAATACAGTGGTTTTACATCAAGGATGAACTCTTTGAGTCCACTGACGTTCACTTTGGGGATGGAAAGGCCTATGGCTCCATCTAAAATGCGCTTATTGTCTCTCGAGGCACTCTGAAAATCAGAGATCCAGGCCTCGGTGCCGACCCACTGGTAGCCAGTCAAGTTGGCCCTAGAAAACTCTTTTAGGAGAACATCCATGTCCGCATCGGCAATGAAAGCGACGATCACCTTCGAGGTGGAAGACCTGATCGTTTCGATTATATTATGAATCTTGTCCCTCGGATCTGTCCGGAAAAAAGTTAGAGAATATTCCAGACAGATTCCCAGCTGCTCTGCAGTCTCCGTAAACGTGGCCATGCCGTTGTTGCCGTAGTCGTCATTTGTTCTAATAGCACCAATCCAAGTCCAACCAAAGTGCTTCACCAACTGGGCCAGAACTCTGCTCTGATAGTAGTCGCTGGGTATTGTTCTGAGAAATGACGGGTACTTGGATTTATCACTGAGACAAGCACACGTGGAAAATTGACTTATCTATAACAGAATAATTACACAGCCTTAGATCAACACATATATTCTCACATTTTCGATGTTAACAGTTTCACCCACCAGTGGGACAGAAAACGGTCCTATGACAGTGGCTATAGCCATGCTTGGAGACGACGAGGCTTCCCCCATTATAGCCTGCACTTGTGTAGGTCTTGCACATGCCTCGGAAGTTGCAGACACATTTCCATTACCGTTAACTAAGGCCAGAGACACTTTAATACTTCTAGCAATGGAGTCACAAGTGTCATAAATCTTACAGCCCAGATAAATCCCCGGTAGCAGGTCTGAGCTGTTATTGATCTCCTCAATGGTGAAAAGCATAGCCTGGAGCATCTGGAATTCTCTGAAATTCAAACTTGATTGAAACAGTTTTACACAAGTGGCATGATAATCAGCCCCTTATTAAAATAATAAAACAAAACATTGTAATTGTGAAATGAACACAAAAGTCTAAACATTTATAACTGGTGTTTATGTACCTGGTGCACTGTAGGTGTGGAGGTTTTTCCTCATAAGGAGTCTCCACTTCGTTCCAGCTGACATGGAAAGAGAAGACTCCCCCCAGCATGATGTCTCCATCCTTCACTAGTTGTGGGAACTCCGGGTCTCCGATGTGTGTGCACAGCTGCTGTTCAGCATGAGAAAAATATGCTGACAACAACAGAAGCAGAAAGACCCAACCCTGCTCTGGCTGTTTCATTCTAGACTTTTTGCTCAGGAACAGAGATAAATCACCTGGCAACATCACATATACATTAATGGTGAATAGAGACATCCATCAATATTTATGTTATTCTGAATAGGCACATGATGGCTAAAGAGAACAATAATGCATCTCTCAGGAGATGTGAGACGGATCATGACCAAATGAAGAAAGTGATGAAGTATTGCATGTTTAAGGGTGTATTTCCTGTCCTGTCTATTATGACTTACGGTAAAGGTTCAGTATGGATCTGAATGGGTAGAATATCTTTTCAAAATATGGGAATGACAATGACCTAAAATACATTATTTTGAGATTTCTTCAGGTCCAGATGATCCATCTGATGGATTTAGGCTGTGTGGAAAAAAAAAAAACAAGATACAATGAATAAACAGCCAAACCACTGACACCCAGCATAGCGCTGTCTATGTAATACGCCAGTGGCAACAATTGTTGCCATATTTACATATATTCGTATTGTGATTAACCCTTGTGTTCGATAGCGGGGTCCGTGTGGCCTCCGCCGCTTTTGGTAACAACGACCCGCTGCGTGTGGGGGTCTGCCAGGCCTCTGCCAGGTTAGACCTGGGACCAGCTGCAATGGGGGGAGCAGGGGGCAGTCCGTCAAGCAAGAGAGAGATAGTAGCTGTGTCCGAATTCAGGGTCTGCTTCCTTTGAAGAATGGATTTGTAGGCCAATTACGTCATAGCATGGCGACAAGGCCTTTCCGAATTCAATGGCTCCTTCAAATGCGTCCTTCTTTTCCACAGATTTGAAGGATGGGTCCCGTGTATCCTTCACTGCCCACAATATCACATAATTCTTTGCGGGTTCCAACTGGGCGTTCAGGCAGAGCGTCAATGGCGGTGAATTGTGACAAATTATTTAGCTATATAACACTTCAAATTAGAGATGTGCCGATCAGGGTTTTTTTTTGCAGATTTCTATTACGATTGGTATCACCGATACCAATCACCGATACCGATCACATAATTATTATTTTTTTAGTCATAAGCACTACCGGTTACATATGTGGAAAAAGGAACCGTGAATTCACCTTAATTTAGAACAAAAACTTGTTTTTAATAACTTTTTCCTAGAAAAAAACTAAACAAAACAGGCATTCTGCAAATTGAACTGCTATCAGTAATACTATCTTTAACAGACTGATAACATATGAAGGCTCTCAAGAGGCTAAATAATGCCATCCATCCATCCATTTTCTTGACACCCTTGTCCCTTGGTGGGGTCGGGAGAGTTGCTGGTGCCTATCTCCAGCTGATGTTCCGGGCGAGAGGCGGGGTTCACTCTGGACAGGTCGCCAGTCTGTCGCAGGGCAACACAGAGACACACAACCATGCACACACACACCTAGGGACAATTTGGAGAGACCAATTAGCCTAACAGTCATGTTTTTGGACTGTGGGAGGAAACCGGAGTACCCGGAGAAAACCCGCACATGCACAGGGAGAACATGCAAGCTCCATTCAGAGAGGCTGGGGCCGGGAATCGAACCCAGGGCCTTCTTGCTGCAAGGCAACAGCTCTACCAACTGCGCCACTGTGCAGCCTATGCTAAATAATGCAAAGAGCCAAAATAAAACCTCTCAACATTGCCAAAAAAATTCAAGTATAAAACATTCAAAGGCAAATACAGGATTCATTACAATAAACAATCCAGAGTTACTGCATGAAAAATTCCTGATAGCATGGCGGCTAGCTAGTTGGCTTATGTTGTCTCAAGGCGGCTAACTGATTACTTCTAGTTCTGAGTGGCTGTTTCTGACTGAGCGGAGTAATTATGCAGAACAGAGACTATTTTTTTAGAGATTATCTGTCTCATGTTAGGACAGTGAAAGTTTTGATACGTATGTAAAATGTATTTTTTAAGTTAGATGCTGCAGCTTTAAACAGGTTCGGTGTGAGAGTCACTACCAGGTGAGCAGAAGCGGCTCTGTCTGTCAAATATTACTACCTGTAGTGGAGCAGCGGTTCAACAGCGGGAGCAGAACCAGCGTCTTACATCGCAGCTCGAAGACTTAAATTATTTTACAGGTTATTTGTTTAGCTTTCTGACCATCATGCTAATCCGGGTGAGTGTTTGTAGCTGTGTGCTGCTTTACCTGCTATCTGATCCATATGTCCCTTTACTGCAGTGAGCCTCGATGTAGCCAAACTCTGTCAAGTATGTAATTGTTTTTATATCATATTAGCTTCGTTGTGTTGATGCATTTTGACGTGCTTCAATTTTCCACCGCAACATGCAAACGTCCTCATTCACTCAGTGGTTATAGTTCCACATTGCTTAGGATTTGTTGCTGCGCGTTTGCGCAGTGTGAAGGAAAGAGGAGACCAGCTGCACAGGCAGGCTGCGAAATGAGAAGATGATTTCAATTATGATTGGTGACCGATCGATAGGCACACCTCTATTTCTATCATTTGAGATAAATACAGATTTTAAAAAGAACAAATGGTCTATTATTTAAATTTTATGTATAATTGCAAATTATATATAAAAAATAAAATATAAACGACTCGAAATGACTTGAAATTAAAGGGGCCTGACTTGAGACTTGACTCGGACTTGAGGACAGAGACTTGGGACTTACTTGAGACTTCCAACGCTGTGACTTGGTCACACCTCTGGTAAGATTATTATTATTATTTTTCTTATGGAATTCAAGTAACTTTTCTCAAACATCCATAAAAAAGGGAAGACATTCAATTTTATTAGGATCATATTATTAACCATCATAACAATTGAGAAAATAAGCATTTCTGGTGGGAGTCACATACAAATAACTTTTAACATATTAGTAAAAACATGGATGTTTCAAAACAAGGAAATATTAACACGCAGATAAATTAATTTTAGAATCTCTCAAGCAAACCAAGCAACAAAGCATTAGAGGCACATTTATTTCTCTTGAACATCTCCAAGGGTTCCTCCTTTACATTTTAATTAAACTATTTGAATATAAAATGCTTGAATTATATTGGAAGACTTAAGATTATAAAATGTCTTGACTTGTCAAGATGGTTTTCAAGCCCCCTTTCCCATCATACTCTTTTTAGTATTTTTTTCTGGTTTCATTAATATGACATAACATTTGGGGATGAAAATACAAATTAACAGGCCAAATGTGGAGGCCAGGATAGCAAATATTTCTACAGCGACACTGAACTTCCCAGGAGAGCTGACATACGCTGGGATGAAAGTGATCCACACGGCGCAGAATATCAACATGCTGAAGGTGATGAATTTGGCTTCATTGAAATTGTCAGGCAGTTTACGAGCAAGAAAAGCACAAATAAAACATAATGTGGCAAGAAACCCAATGTAACCAAGCACAACCCAGAAACCCACAGAAGAGCCCAGAGCACACTCCAAGATGATTTTGTCTTTAAATTCCTTAAAGTTCTTGGATGGAAACGGAGGAGAGATTATCAACCAGAGGATACAAATGATAACTTGTACAACGGTGAAACCCAACACACTCAGTCTCTGCTGTGTAGGCCCAAACCATTTCATCACATTTCTACCAGGAAGTGTAGCTTTGAACGCCATTAAAACCACTATGGTTTTGCCCAGGACACATGAGATGCAGAGGACAAACGCGATGCCAAATGATGTGTGCCGCAGCATGCAGGACCACTCAGACGGCTGGCCAATGAACGTCAGAGAGCAGAGGAAACACAGCTTTAAGGAGAAGAGCAGCAGGAAGCTCAGCTCAGAGTTGTTTGCTCTCACAAGAGGAGTGTTCCTGTATGTGACAAAAATGTATGCCACGGCAGAAGTCAAGCACGTTCCAAACAGAGATGCTGCGGTGAGCAACGCTCCCATTATTTCTTCATATGAAAGAAACACGGCCTCCTTCTTTACGCAAGCGTCTCTCTTCTCGTCGGGCCAGGATTCAAGGGGGCATCTCACACAACTCACAGAATCTGAAAAAATTAAGTCAAATATGAACCAAGGCTTTGAAAAAACATTTTTTTAAATCATCAAAGTTAGATTACAATACTGTTTTCTAAAATAATACTTGAAAATGGTTCTTTATTATGTAATGGTAACAAAAATGTAGGGCTGTATAATAATATTGATATCACGGTATATATTGATATTTTCTTTCCTAGAAAAAAAATCAATATTCATCTGCAAGTATCGTGACATCCAACTGTCACCTTTCTCACTCACTTGCTTTGCACCAGGTCATCAGGCTTAGAGTGATTCCTTCAGATGTTAAGTGTCAAGGTTTAAATGTTATCAAACTATTCAGAGCAGGTACTTGGTGCATTTTATTTACTTTACAAATGCATGTAAGCTACAGTTTATACTGCTTCAATTAAAAGAAACAGTTTATACTGCTTCAATTAAAAGAAACATATTTTCTCACCACTTCTTAGATTA
Organism: Poecilia picta; assembly: GCA_033032245.1. Taxonomy (NCBI): domain Eukaryota; kingdom Metazoa; phylum Chordata; class Actinopteri; order Cyprinodontiformes; family Poeciliidae; genus Poecilia; species Poecilia picta. The sequence goes on from CM065365.1 coordinate 8,647,736, forward strand.
GTTTTGTCCAGGTGTTGACTTTAATTCTGTGTCCATGTCCAACCAGAGTCAGGTATTGTGTAGTTGGTGCTTTTAATCAGTTTTCAGTTAAATTAATTCAATCCAACTTTATAAGAGTCACAAAATATCACCAAAATCAGTCTGTCCCTCTAAAATTGTTCAGAAAATCGCAAAAGTGTATTGAATTGTATTGTTTGCTGAATATCGCAATATATATCGTATCATGGGCAGAATATCGTGTATCGTATCGTGAGATTATTGTATCACTACAGCCCTACAAAAATGTGGCTCAAAAATTATTTATTTAGTCCTAATGGTAAATATTGTACAAAAATTGAAATTACCATCAAAAGCATATACTTATGTGAAAAAATTATAATTATATTTCCAGGTACCCTTGATACTAAACAGGAGATCAATATTTCATTGATTATATTTTCTAAAAACCTAGACATTTAATTCACTATGTAAAACTTTTCCTGTGATACACTAAATATAAAAAAGCACACATTAAGCAATGCCAAACCTGTGCTGTTGCTTATTTCTCCCTCTGCACATTTTATGCAGTCATAGCAGCACACAGGTTTCCCCTTCTGTAAAACTTTGCGTGTTCCTGGTGGACATCTCTCATTGCAAACAGATACAGGCACCTAAATGGACAAAAGTAAATAAGGAAGTATAAAAAAGATATTTAAAAGGAAAAGGACGAACATTGAAAAGTGCAATTTTCAGCTGCAGTTTTAAAGTTACCTCTTTAGAGTTCTGTGCCCAAACTAAAGACTCATTTTGTAGATTCATCTGTTTATCTGGAGGCAGTGAGGCATCGTAGAGACCCACAGTGACAAAGTCCACAATGCCGTTTTCTTTCCTTTGCCAGTGTATGATTTCGTATTTTGCAGCCGGATCTCCATTCTCGTTAAAATAAACCTCATCTCCTTCCTTTGTTTTGAAGTGAATGTTTTTTATCAGGTGGAAAATCTACAAAGAAAAGCAAAAAGTTGTTCGAACGTTTCAGCTCCCAAGCAGTAGGCCTTGCCAGGCATTCTTTATTACCGTTAACGGATCGAGCTTCATGTTGATGTCACAAGTTCGATTGCAGTTGAGCACTGTGTGCAGTGCGTGAGCCACGGCATACACTCCTTTGTACATGTTGTTGAAGATGGACATGTGGGACATGTCGGTGAAAATGTTTTTCACTCCCGTCAGATCTTCGTGTCCGGTGCACTCTTTCTGCACTTCTGGTGATAAACTTGGCTTAAACCTGCAGCTAAATAATCCCTCCCAGAACTCTGTGAACAAGTCGGTGTTGGACGAGTTAAGTGGCCTCACATCAAACATGAACTCTCTGAGGCCGGACACGTGCGCTTTGGGAATGTAAAGGCCTATGGCTCCGTCCAGAACGTGATTCTTATCTCTGGATGCCGTTACTGAATCAAAGATCCAGGCCTCTGTGCCCACCCACTGGTACCCGGTCAGGTTGTAGTTCGACAAGTGTTGTATGAGCACATCCATGTCCATGTGAGAGAGGAAGCCAACAACCACCCTCGATGTTGAGCCCTTGATAACTTCAATCAATCGTTGTATTTTGTCTGACGAATCGGTTCTAAAGAAAGTCATGGAATATTCCACACATATACCCAGCTGCTGTGCAGTTTCTGTAAATATAGCCATGCCGTTATTGCCATAATCTTCATTTGATCGAACAGCTCCGACCCAAGTCCATCCAAAATGCTTCACCAAGTGGGCCAGAGCTCTGCTCTGAAAGTAGTCGCTGGGTATTGTTCTGAGAAATGAGGGATATTTGGATTTATCGCTGAGACAAGCACACGTGGCAAAGTGGCTGATCTGAAAGTACATGAACATGCAAAACAATTTAAATGCCTCATGTAAATGATGTAAATCGGTTTTCATCTTTGTTGTAGTGTATCAGTCCTACTCACCAGTGGGATGTGAAATGGTCCGATGACTGTAGCTATAGCCATACTCGGAGATGAAGATGCTTCCCCCATTATGGCCTGCACATTTGCGGGTTTTGTGCATGCCCTTGAGGTGTCAGACACATTTTCGTTACCGTTAACCAAGGCCAGCGCACCTTTAATGCTTCTAGCAATGGAGCCACAAGAATCATAGATCCTGTAGCCCAGAAAAATGCCTGGCAGAGCTCCGATCGGTTATTGATCTCCTCTATGGCGAACAGCATGGCCTGGGCTAACTGGAATTCTCTGAAATTCAGACTTCATTCAAAAAGTTGCAAATCGTTGGTGTAATAATCAGTAACTTATGGAATAATTAGATACTTAAGCAAACAAAGCTTCTGAAGGGCTATTTTTACATCGATGCCAAATTCATTGAACACAGTATACATATAGGTGAACAAGTTACCTAGTGCATTGCAAAGGTGGAGGTTTTTCCATGTAGGTGTTCTCTCTTTCTTTCCAGCTTGTGTGGAAAGAGAAGAGCCCTCCTAACAAAATGTCTCCATCCATAACCAGCTCAGGGTTTTCGGGGTCTCCTCTCAGTCTGCATCCCTGCTCCTTCGCCTGGGAGAATGACGTCACCAAAAACAGGTGCAACAAAGTCCAACCCTGCTCCGGCCACTTCTGTATGAACGTCATGTTGAGTCAAACCGCTCAGCAGCATCACATGTCCCCTCACTGACAGGCTCACACTGATATTTATGCAGCTTGGAGCAGCACAGGACGTAGCATTATGTCTATGGTTCTCTCTGTGGAGCTGAAAGGTGGGGCGTATGATTCTAATCTCACATGCTCTGTTACGCTGCGTGTTTAAAGTTTTTGCTTCTTCTTTCAGGAAACTTTTTTTATTTTCAATTAGAGATGCATTTATTGCTAATTCTGCAAAGAGCATTATGCGCCAATGAAGTGCTTCAGCTTCAGTACACAAACCTAGATCTGTTCTTTCATAGAAGCACATCCCAGTAAAACGGCTTCTTTCCTCATATCACAGTTTTTCACGTTTAAATTTTTCACTACGCAAGAAGTGGGAAATTGGCTCATTTATTTAATTGCACAAGTCAAAGCTTAAAATGTGTCTCATTTCCAAATGGTAGACAATTTCCCATTTCCTGAAACGGACTTAGCTCCACAGACCACATGAGGTGAAGCCAGTAGATTCTACGTCTTTTGTCTCGGTAGCAAGGAAGTTTTACTTTTCAACGCAGAATGACAAAAATACATACAGAAATTATACATTAAGATATATTGTGTGTATAAATCAGAAAATGTAAGACACCACATAACCTTTACACCATCTGCTTAATGCAAGGCCACAAGATTGTAGCTCACAGAGCATCTAAATGAGTTCCCCCTCAAGAACCAGACAATATACGATTTCCATAACACAGAGACAAAAAAACATAAAATATACAGACTATATACAATATATTTTGTGTTTAATAATATTTTGTCACTTTGTTGCCTTTAGTCGTCAGAATAACTTTGACTGCCCCTTCCCCATCATGTTCTTTTTTGTGTTTTTTTCCGGTTTTAGCAGCATTACATAGCATTTGGGGATGAAGATACAAAACAGCAAACCAAAAGTAGAGGCTAAAATGGCAAAAATTTCCACTGCTACACTCAACTTCCCAGGCGAGCTGACGTATGCTGGGATGAAAGTGATCCACACGGCACAAAATATCAGCATGCTGAAGGTGATGAACTTAGCTTCGTTGAAATTATCAGGAAGTTTCCGAGCCAAAAAAGCCAAAGTGAAGCACAACGCAGCTAGGAGTCCTATGTACCCGAGCACCGACCAGAAACCCACAGCCGAGCCCAGAGAACACTCCAAGATGATTTTGTCTTTGATTTCCTTGAAATTCCTAAATGGGAAAGGAGGTGAAATTGTCAACCAGAGGATACAGATGATCACTTGTACAACAGTGAAAGTGAGAACGCTGAGTCTCTGCTGTGTCGGTCCGAACCACTTCATCACATTTCTTCCTGGTAGTGTGGCTTTGAACGCCATTAAAACCACTATGGTTTTCCCCAGGACACAAGAGAGGCAGAGGACGAAGGTGATGCCAAAGGCTGTGTGCCGCAGCATGCAGGACCAGTCAGACGGCTCACCAATAAAGGTCAGAGAGCAGAGGAAACACAGGGTCAGGGAGAAGAGCAGCAGGAAGCTCAGCTCTGAGTTGTTTGCCCTCACAAGAGGAGTTTTTCTGTATCTGAAGAAGATGACACTAACAATGACAGTCAAGCATGTTCCAAACAGAGACGCTGCAGTGAGCAGTGCGCCCATTAGCTCCCCATATGACAGAAACACAGCCTCCTTCTTCACACAGGCATCTCTTGCCTCATTTGACCAGGTTTCAAGGGGGCATCTCACACAGGTGACCGAATCTGCAGAAATCATAATCCACAAAAATGTTACATTTACAAAGAAGAGATTTTGTTTTGTTGTTTTTCATCCACGTTTGTTATGAAGACAATCTTAGGCCTTGAGTAAAGCCTTACTTCTATGTTACTGTGGTCATTAGAATTTTTTCTGCCAAATACATTACATTCTCTGACTTCAAAACAAAGAATTACTGTTTATATTTAGTGTTGCTAAATTTTTCCAGGTTTTTTTTCACTTGCTGTGTATGCAAATGCCACTAAAAATGATATAGTTTTCATTGATCAAGATTAACAAAAACACAGCATATGATGGAAATGAACTGAAGTCATGAACATTTAGCACTTTTCATGTAATACAGAGCTATTAAGGTTCACTGCTGCCGAGTATCCAACAGCATTTGTGCTGTGATTGCTAACATGTTATGTTTTGCGTTACATTATTATTATTTGTAATGCTCCTTTAATGTAAAATAGTTTGAGAGCAGTCTTAATTTTGCCTTTGTGAAATCTAAGAGAGGAACGTTCTTCTGCTCATATAAAAAAGTAACTTAATTAAAACCTTTATGAAACTTTTCAGTTTTATTTGAGTAACATTTTGCACTGGAAACTTTTTTTTATCAAAGTAACTATTTTTAGCTTAATTATAATTTTATTAATTATATTTCAATCAAGCTACTTTTTGTGCAAGTGACACAATAAACCCTTAATGAAGTCAAACAACTGGACATAATCACATGTCTTGCCTTTTATAACTATCTAGTCTTAATTTTAACTTTTATCTAAATGAAAGGAAATGTTACGACAGTATGGTCCTTCTCAAAACATGTCATCTCGACAGACTTTTATGTGCTGTATAAAAATGTAAAACATTGCATTAGAAAGTTTTTTAACCTGTGGTGTTGCTTATTTCTCCTTCTGCACATTTGACACAGTCGTGGCAGCAAACAGGTTTTCCTTTCTGCAGGACTTTGCGTGTTCCTGGTGGACATGTTTCACTGCAGACCGACACAGGAACCTGCATGGAAAACACAGCAAAACAGATTTCTCAAACATTGTGTAACAACCCTGATGAATAAATCCATTTTATGATTAAACTATAAAAAGTTGGGCTTGGTTGAATACCTCCATCGAGTTCTGTGTCCAAATCAGAGCATTGTTTGTCAAGTTGAGCTTTTTGTCTGCAGGCAATGATGCATCATAAAGACCAACAGTGACAAAATCCACCATGCCGTTTTCTCCTGGTTGCCAGTTTATTATTTCATACATTGCTGTTGGATCTCCATTCTCATTGAAATACACCTCATCACCTTCCTTTGTTTTAAAATAAATTTTCTTTAGGTGCTGTAAAATCTAACACAATATCAGGATTATATGATGAACATCTTGAGATTTACATTTTCTCGAGGATCTTTTATTTTTTCAATCTAAGCTTAAATGAAATGCTCACCGTCTTCGGGTCTAGCCGCATGTTGTCGTTGCATGTTTTATTGCAGCTGAGAATTTCATGCAGAGCATGAGCCACTGCATACACTCCCTTATAGACATTGTTAAAAATGGGCATGAGGGACATGTCAGTGAAGCTGTTCTCCACTCCTGTCAGATCCTCATGTCCGGTACATTTGCTCAGAAATTCAGCTGACTCTGACTCCTGGAACTTGCAGCTGAACAACGCCTCCCAGAACTCAGTAAATAACTCACTATTGGACGAATTCAGGGGTTCAACGTTAAACATGAACTCTCTGAGTCCACTGACTTGCGCTTTAGGGACGGAAAGGCCAATCGCCCCTCCAGTATGTGATTCTTATCCATTGCGGCGATTTGAGAGTCGAAGATCCAGGACTCACTGCCGATCCACTGGTGCCCGGTCAAATTGTGAGGCGTCAGCTCGTGCATAAGCACATCCATGTCCATGTGGGAAAGGAAAGCAACAATAACCTTTGAGGTGGAAGACTTCATGATTTCAATGATCTTTTGTATTTTCTCTAAGGGATCCGTTCTGAAGAAAGAAACTGAATACTCCAGGCAGACGCCCAGCTGCTCTGCAGTTTCTGTGAACGTCGCCATGCCGTTGTTGCCGTAGTCGTCGTTGGTTCTGACGGCTCCAACCCAAGTCCAGCCGAAATGTTTGACCAGATGAGCCAGAGCTCTGCTCTGGTAGTAGTCACTGGGTACAGTTCTTAGAAAGGATGGATACTTGGTTTTATCACTGAGACAGGCACATGTGGCAAAGTGGCTGATCTAAAAAAAGACAAAACAAAAAAACATGAAACATTAAAAAAACTACTGTTTACTCCTCATACTTTACAAAACGTATGACAATATTCAATAATATGATTTATAAAAATAATAAAGAAATATTTAACATAAACACCATCAGAATTGCCCACCAGTGGGATATTAAACGGTCCGATGACAGTGGCTATCGCTGTGCTTGGAGAGGAGGATGTTTCTCCCATGATGGCCTGCACCTGTGCTGCTTTCATGCAGGGACGCTCAGAGGCTGAAGGCACATTGCTGTCATCATTTGTCAAGGCAAGCGCGACTTTTACACTTCTGGCGATGGAGCCACAAGTGTCGTAGATGTCATAACCGAGTGATACGCCCGGCAGCAGGTCTGAGCTGTTATTTATCTCCTCGATGGCAAAAAGCATGGACTGGGCAAACTGGAACTCTCTGAAATTCAAGCTTCGTATTCAACGTTAAGGGTTGGCATAAAAACAGGAAGAAAGCAGCAAACTAGATGAAAATATACATGTATTTATTTTTTTTGTCCAAACTGTAATCAAAAGACACAGAGTGGATTTCTGTGGTTTCGTTTACCTGATGCATTCCAGTGGCAGTGGCTTTTGTCTGTAAGTGTTTTCTCTGTTCTTCCAGCTGCTGTGAAAAGAAAAGATTCCACCCAAAATAATGTCCCCTTCCTTGGACAGCTGAGGGGCCTCCAGGTCCCCTATCTGCCTGCAGAGCGGCTCCTGTGTGTGTGAGAAAGACACTAAGAGCAGCAACTGTAGAAGTGTGCAGCCATGCTCTGCCCACCTCTGTGCAGACACCATGTTGTCTGGGAAAGCGAAGTCGGCGGGTGGCATCTTATGAATGTTGGTCTAACCATGGACCTGTGTGGTATTTATAAATGTCGGAGCAGCTGAGGATAGCAGTGATGGTTTGTCTCTGTGGTACAATAAGGTGGAGCAAGAAGACAGACATGGCAACATGTCGCAAGCCTCATAGTTTGACAGTTTTAAAAAAAAATCTTTCAGGGCTGTTATTTATTTATTTTTTTCAGTGTTTGTTTCTTCATTCTGAAAGTTATTAATTACCCAGCAACCCCCAAAGTTGAATTTTATCTTCAAAAGAACTGCTTTTACACAAAAGTTTCATCAAATTTAATAGCCCCAAAAATAAACTATTGAAATCCTGATTAAAAGGCAAATATGTTTTACAATTACTGTACTGTCTGATGGATGATGAATGATGAGCACAACAAAATATAAAACGCTTGAAGCATTTATTATTTTTATTTTTAACCTTTGAAAATGTGAAAAAACTACATTGCAATGTTAAGCACACCATGTGCAAATACAGCAAACCACACAAGAAATGCAAGAAATTTTTAACATTACACATGATCAGAGAAAATAAATTTCTGGAAAATGTATTAAAATAATACTAAGAATTCTCAATAAAAGCTGGCATATAGTTTGAATATAATATAATCTTATGAATGCCTTTAGGTCGTTAGCAATCATTTTGCTGCTCCCTTCCCCATAATATGTTTTTTAGTATTTCTGTCTGGTTTCAGCAGCATCACATAGCATTTTGGAATAAAAATACAAATCAGCAGTCCGAAGGTGGAAGCGAGGATAGCAAAGATTTCTACAGCAACACTGAACTTCCCAGGAGAGCTGACATACGCTGGGATGAAAGTGACCCAGACAGCACAGAATATCAACATGCTGAAGGTGATGAATTTGGCTTCATTAAAATTATCAGGCAGTTTACGAGCCAGAAACGCACAAATGAAACAAAACATGGCGAGAAGTCCAATGTACCCAAGCACAGCCCAGAATCCCACAGCTGAGCCCAGAGAACACTCCAAGATGATTTTATCCTTGTACTCTTTAAAATTTTTGGATGGAAAAGGAGGGGAAATGGTCAACCAGAGGATACAGATGATAACTTGCACCAGAGTGAAACTCATAACACTCAGTCTCTGCTGTGTAGGACCAAACCACTTCATCACATTTCTGCCTGGCAGTGTGGCTTTGAACGCCATTAAAACCACTATGGTTTTGCCCAGGACACAAGAGATGCAGAGGACGAAGGTGATGCCGAAGGCTGTGTGCCGCAGCATGCAGGACCACTCAGACGGCCGACCGATAAAGGTCAGAGAGCAGAGGAAACACAGGGTCAGGGAGAAGAGCAGCAGGAAGCTCAGCTCTGAGTTGTTTGCTCTGACAAGAGGAGTTTTTCTGTGTCTGTAGAAAATAAACGCTACAAAAGAAGTTACGCATGTTCCAAATAAGGAAGCTGCTGTGAGCAATATTCCCATAATTTCACTGTAAGACAGAAATTCAGCTTCTTTCTTTATACAGACATCTCTTCTGTCATTTGACCAGGATTCAGGAGGGCATCTCACACAGGTGACAGCATCTGGACAGTAGTAACAAAGAGGGTGTTATACCTGAGATGTAGATCAATCTGGTTTTTTTTTTTGTCTTTATTAGTTTTTTATTTATATTATGGCAACTTAGAACAAGTTGTTCTACTGCTGATAAAAATAAGTGCTCCGTGCAGTTTCAATAAAAAACTCACAATCTCATCTTTACATATTGTTCCACATTTTGACTTAGTACAAGCACAAAACTATTATTAATTTTTCTCCAATTTTACATGTCGCACCAACACAAAGTAGTCTTTATTTTAAGATTGAGAAAAGATGCATAGTTTATAAACCGTATTATGGATAAACCATTTTTTAAAAATCCATTTCTGTTTCTGTCCTAATGAGCTATGCACCTCTTGGTATGCTTTAGACTGAAATCTTTCTTTATTATACTTCTCAAAGTTACTCAGTCCCGTTGGATGTGGAGCTTCTGTAAACATCAGTTTGCAATCTGAAAATTGAACAAGCCATGTGGCACATAAAGTGTTAGAGCAAAGCCAAACTTTTGTAGGTTTGTCTTTATGTTTTCTCTGTCACATTTATGACTTGAGGTGAACAGGACTTGCTACGGCATTTTTTTTTTTTCGGTTTTCTTCAGATTACATATCATTCTAACAAATCACTGAGGGCTTTCAGAGGATTTCTGAAGGTGCTCAGCTGGACCTTCTTGATTTTTTTTGTGGGGTTATGAGATTAAATGTGGGTTGAATAAGTGTATGTTCCACACTACAGAGTTTCACTTGTAAAAAAATTTGAAAATCCATGTAAAAACCCTCCATTTCAACAAAAAACAAATTTTAATTCAGTGGATATTGCAATAGTATTGTGAGAAAAAAAATGTTGTGAAAAAGAGGTAGGTTACAGTTAATTTTACAAGGTATTTCCTAACCCTGTTTCTTTTTAAACTACTTCCTGATGCAAACGTTTCTCTCCATGTGCAGCTGCCTCTAAACAGGCCCTGGTCATGTATGTGTTTGGGAGCTTTCTTAACACAGAGCGAAGGACTGAATGCTATATAGCAGGAAGCTGAGAGAAATGTAAAAAAAAAAAAATCACCAACAAAGTCACACGGTCAGGTTTTACTAGCTGAAACTGAGCTTGCTCTTATTGTGTCATAATAACAAATGCCCGAGAGGTCAGATCAGGTCATATCGCTGCCTTTTAAAACTGTACAAGTGGGGCATTCACAGTATATTTTTGCATTTGTTTTTGTTCAGAGGGTTGCATAAATGCTACTAAACCTGTGCTGTTGCTAATTTCTCCTTCTGCACAACTTATACAGTCGTAGCAGCAGACAGGTTTTCCTTTCTGGAGGACCTTACGTCTTCCTGGGGGACATGCCTCACTGCAAACCGACACAGGGACCTGAAAAACAAACAGACAAAAATAAACGTTACATTTTGCTATGGGATTACCTATTGTAGTTGTTGTTGTTGTTTTTTTTACCTCAAGTGAATTTTGTGTCCAAATGATGGACTTATTTTGCAGATTCATTTGCTTGTTGGCTGGCAACGTTGCATCATAAAGACCAACCGTGACAAAGTTCACAATGCCATTTTCTCCCGGCTGCCAGTTTATAATTTCGTACTTTGCAGCAGGGTCTCCGTTCTCGTTAAAGAAGACCAGATCCCCTTCCTTTGTAGTGAAATTACTCCTTTGTATGCGCTGTAAAATCTGCAACAACACGTATCAAAGTTAGTAGTCTGACAAAGACATCTGCAGACATTGTGGCAAAAAATTAAACCTCACCATGAACGGATCTAGCTGCTTATTTTTGTCGCACGTTTTGTTACAGCCCAAGATATTGTGCAGAGCGTGAGCCACTGCATACACTCCCTTATACACATTGTTAAATATAGGCATGAGGGACATGTCGGTGAAGCTGTTCTCCACTCGGTTTAGGTCTTCTTCTCCAGTGCATTCTCTCAGGATCTCTGTTGATTTCGATAGTCTGAACTTGCAGCTGAACAAAGCCTCCCAGAACTCAGTGAACAAGTCTGTGTTTGACGAATTCAGAGGCCTCACGTCAAGCATGAACTCCCTCAGTCCCGTCACGTATGCCTGGGGAATGGAAAGGCCTATTGCTCCGTTTAAAATGTGGTTAATGTCGCCTTCGGCAGTTTGAGAATCAAATATCCAGGCCTCGGTCCCCACCCACTGGTAGCCGGTCAAGTTGTGGCCCGACAACTCGCGTAACAGTACATCCAAATCCATGTGGGAGAGGAAAGTGACAATCACTTTTGAAGTAGAAGCTTTGATAATGTCTATTATTTTTTGTATTTTGTCCGATGGATCCGTTCTAAAGAAAGAGACGGAATATTCCACACATATGCCCAGATGCTGCGCGGTTTCAATGAACGTGGCCATCCCATTGTTTCCGTAATCTTCATTCGACCTCACAGCTCCGACCCAAGTCCAACCGAAATGCTTCACCAGGTGCGCCAGTGCTCTGCTCTGGTAGTAGTCGCTGGGTATTGTTCTAAGAAATGAGGGGTACTTGATTTTATCGCTGAGACAAGCACATGTGGCAAAGTGGCTGATCTATAAGCAAAGTTTGATTTTTATTAGAAGAACACACATTCATGTATTTCTCAACAAAAACTAATAATAATAATTAAAAAAGATTGCAAATAAACCTATTTTTGCTCAAATCTATAGACTCTATACCCACCAGTGGGATGTGAAATGGACCCATGACGGTGGCTATCGCTGTGCAGGGAGACGAAGACGTTTCCCCCATTATGGCCTGCACCTGTGCAGGTCTTGTGCATTCTTCTGCAGGTGAAGCCACCATTTCATTACTGTTAACCAAGGACAGCGCGACTCTCACACTTCTGGCAATGGATCCACAGGTGTCGTATATTTTATAGCCCAGAGAGACGCCTGGCAGCAGGTCTGAGCTGTTGTTGATCTCCTCAATGGCAAAAAGCATAGCCTGGGCTAACTGGAACTCTCTGAAATTCAAGCTTGATTCAGACAATTTTAAAGAGTTGGCAAAACCAGCAGAAATTTGAAAGCCTTTTCATTTTTGTACAAATAGTGAGGGAAATTTTCTAAAAATTGCATATTTAAGTTATTATATTTTTTCTTTTATGATACTAACCTAGTGCATTGCAGCGGCAGGGGCTTTTCCATGTAGCTGTTCTCTCTTTCTCTCCAGTTGGTGTGGAAAGAGAAGAGTCCTCCCAACATAATGTCTCCATTCTTAACCAGTTGAGGGTTTTCAGGGTCTCCTCTCTGAGTGCACACCTGCTCCTCTGCCTGAGTGAAAGTCGCCACCAGGAGCAAGTGTAAAAGTGCCCAGCCCTGCTCTGGCCACCTCTGCGTCGACGTCATGGTGAATGGCAAATCAGCCGGTGGCATTACATGTGCCTCGATGTAGATGGCATGATTGCACTGATATTTATGCCATTTGGAGCAGCAAAAGGTTTAATAATAGATCAGTGATTCATCATCTCTACGGGACTCCGAGGTGTGGTGAAATCATGAAGGTAGTCATAAAAATGGGTAATGCTCATCAGAAATTAGGATTTGGTTATTTTTATTATTTTAACAAGTAGAGGTACTCAAGTAGAAATCTCCATGCCAATCCTTTGTATTCACATTAGTCTTCCCTGTTGAAATCATTAAATTGTCTGAAACATCTGATCTTTAAAGTGCGTAACTTGTTACAAACTTCTTTTTTATTGCGTTCAGCCTTTGTATCTGAAATCATCCCCAGGTTCTGTTGACTGTGTTCTGGTTGTCATTTCTAAGAACAGGAGCCAGACAAGAAGGCAGCCAAGGGAGATGAAAACTTCTTAAAATGTTTACAGACAAATGTAAATAGTTCAATTTTAAAGCATCAATCTGTTTATTCATGTTTATTAAACCATAGTTTTTGCTTTCATTTTAATACTATCATTACACAATTAGAAAATGGATATTTGTTTTAAAATACGGAACAAAATATCTTTTTTAATGTTATGGTAAAATCTTCTAGAATTTAATATTACTGTTCATTGCAAAAAATACATAAAATACTTATTTTATTTGTTATAAATAATGCATAATTAATGTATTGTTAAATGTGTAAAGAAAACATTTAATATTAAAAAGAAGGATAGGAATCCAGTAATAACGATTGTAACCCAATTTAGAGTTTATATGTTAATTTCTCAAGTGAGGAGGGGGGAATCGTGGGAAGCATTAACACCAACAAGGAAAACTCAGAAGAAACCTTGTCTGAACTTGTATATCTAGTAAACCCACATCCTACTCAGGGTTTTAAAAGTCCCTGGTGTTGAGTCCAGTGTGCATCTAATTTATCACACAGGAAAATTATGTCTTTTGACAAATACTAATTTAAAAAGCTCAGATCCTATGTGTGATCTTCTCACATTCTGACTTTTCCCTGCTCAGATATCTGTAAAGATGGAATAAATCAACTTTATTGTGTCCTTATCTCCAAAACAGTTTCTTGCTCCTAAATGAAAGTTTCCAAAATGTTTTTTTTTTAACTCAGTTCTCGTCTGCTGCGGGGGGGGTTATACTATTTTAAATAATTATATATAAGGACCACTCAAAGCTTCAAGCTTCAACTTAAAATGAAAAGGTCTTTTCTCTTGTTTTAAATAAAAACTGGAGTTCCACTCTGTGGGATAAGACACAAAATAATCAACCATTCAACTGTGAGGGCAAATTATCCAGAAACTAGTCAGGGAAGATTTAACTACAAACCCAAACTACCACTAAAAAATGTTTGAACTCTAATTAAACACATTCAAAAACATTTCAGTATTTATAAAGCTTTTAATTATTAAATATGAGTCCATCTGCTCAATCAAAACTGAATCTGTGAAAAATATATAATTATGAATAAAGCTGGAAAAAGAAACAAATTCATTTTAATATTGACAATTGTGACTTGTGAAATATAGACTCACTAGTAAGTAGTTGGTGTGACCTAAAATGCATGTTTTGAGCCTTCAATATGCTGAACACTTGATAAATATATACTTAGAATAATATGACTAAATTTTTTTAAAAAATAACGATTTTGATCTTAAGCCACTGCTTTGTCTCTTTACTCAGAATTCTTTTGGAACCCGGTTCCCCATCATGTTCTTTTTTGTGTTTTTCTCTGGTTTTAGCAACATGACGTAGCATTTTGGAATGAAGATACAAATCAGCAATCCAAAACTGGAGGCCAGGATAGCAAAGATTTCCACAGCAACACTAAATTTTCCAGGAGAGCTGACATACGCTGGGATGAAAGCGATCCACACCACGCAGAATATCAACATGCTGAAGGTGATGAATTTGGCTTCGTTGAAATTGTCTGGCAGTTTACGAGCCAGAAAAGCAAAAGTGAAACACAACAAGGCGAGAAGTCCAATGTACCCAAGCACAGACCAGAAACCCACAGCTGAGCCCAGAGAACACTCCAAGATGATTTTGTCTTTAAACTCTTTGAAATTCTTGGATAGAAAAGGAGGAGAGATGCTTAACCAGAGGATACAGATGATCACTTGAACAAGAGTGAAACCCAGTACGCTCAGTCTCTGCTGCGTAGGCCCAAACCACTTCATCACATTTCTGCCTGGCAGTGTGGCTTTGAACGCCATTAAAACCACCATTGTTTTGCCCAGGACACAAGAGATGCAGAGGACGAAGGTGATGCCGAAGGCTGTGTGCCGCAGCATGCAGGACCAGTCAGATGGCTGGCCAATAAAGGTCAGAGAGCAGAGGAAACACAGGGTCAGGGAGAAGAGCAGCAGGAAGCTCAGCTCAGAGTTGTTTGCTCTTACAAGAGCAGTTTTCCTGTGTCTGTAGAAAATAAACGCTACAGCTGCAGTTAGGGACGTTCCAAGTAACGCTGCAGAGGTCAGCAAGATTCCCATAATTTCTTCAAATGACAGAAACTCGGCTTCCTTCTTCACACACGCATCTCTCTTCGCATTCGACCAGGACTCATGGGGACATCTCACACAGGAAACAGCGTCTGTAAATGAATAATCACATATAGGATGTATTTCTGACATTTGGTTTTGACATGTTTCTTGCGGTACATTAGTAAATTCAATTTCACAAGCTATAAATTGAGCTGAGGCACTTTGTGTCAGTTTTTGTTTAGACTGGTTTTGTTTCTTTGCCTCAAAAAAACTGAGGCATACATAATAAAAAATGCATTCTTCTTCTTCAGAATCCTAATGTTTTCTTTTTTATTATTATAATTGTTTTGTCCTGACAACAAAATCAGGTGTCTGCCTCTGGTTCTAAAACTTGTGCCTATTTCTTTCATCCCCACACTGACATGTTACAAGTGGCAAAAACTGAAAGAAGTTACAGAAAAACTGCTGTACTAATCAAAATGTTAACACTTGAATTCCAAACATCTCAGACAGCCTGAGTGGACACTATGAAAGAGGATTATGTTCACTAGGTGGAAAAAATGTAAAAAGTCTGATTTTAATGCAGGCGAGCATCTTGGAAGACTCCAGATTTAAGGGATTCCTTTTTCCTCAGTCAGAGGATTAAAATTTGATTTGTTTTTTCAGGTCCTCTGATCTTCCTCCGTATGACAGATACGAAAAAGATGAACCTTCCAAAATGATTACCATCAACTCTCCAACATGTGACTATAAACACAGTTAGTTCATCAATGAACGTGTGCACAGACTGACATAAATCAGCTGTTTTCTCCCTTATTACTGCAAAATAGGTCTTGGTTTTTCTTGTGGGTGTTTTAATATGACAAATTGTGTAAAATGTTCATTTTCAGCAGTGGCAGAAAAGGTCAACAAGGTAAAGACTCAAAACATCCTTTAGATATAATCTAAACATGTCAGTTTTTCTGATTTTTTTTTTAAATACCTAAATTTTTAAACCTAGTTTTTAGCAAAGTGGTTTGCAAGAACACTAAACCTGTACTGTTGCTGATTTCTCCATCTGCACATCTTATGCAGTCGTAGCAGCACACAGGCTTTCCTTTCTGGAGAACCTTACGAGTTCCTGGGCGACATTTTTCACTGCAGACTGACACCGGCACCTTCAAAAAAAAAAAAATAAAATAAAACATTAAATAAAGCAAAAACTCAATTTTTTAAAATTTTAAGCATAAATGTCAGTCAATTAAGCTCTTCACCTCTGGTGAGCTCTGTGTCCAGGTTATGGACGTATTTTGAAAGTTTAGCTGTGCGCCTGCAGGAAATGACGCATCATAAACTCCAACCCTCACAAAGCTCACGGTGTCATTTTCTCTCGGCTGCCAGTTTATAATTTCGTACTTTGCAGCTGGATCTCCATTCTCGTTAAAGAAAACCTCCTCCCCTTCTTTTGTCCTGAAGCGAATCTTTTGGATGTGCTGCAGAATCTAGGACAGAGGCATTCATTTAAACATTTACGTAGTTTTACAATACATCCCAGTTGTTTTCATCCAGTCTAGCTGGTGCTCACCGTGAACGGATCAAGCTGCACGTTGTTGTTGCACGTTTTGTTACAGCTCAGGACACTGTGCAGAGCGTGAGCCACTGCATACACTCCCTTATAGACATTGTTAAGAATAGGCATGAGGGACATATCAGTGAAGCTGTTCTCCACTCCTGTCAGATCCTCATTTCCTGTACACTCTTTCTGAAATTCTTTTTCTTGAACTTACATTGAAATAATGCCTCCCAGAACCTTGTGAACAGTTCATTATTTGATGACATGAGCGGTCTCACGTCCAGTATGAACTCTCTAAGACCGCTGACTTGCGCTTTGGGGATGGAAAGGCCGATCGCTCCATCCAGAATATGTTTTTTATCCATCGCTGCAATTTGCGAATCAAAGATCCAGGACTCACTGCCGACCCACTGATACCCTGTCAGGTTGTGGTCGGACAACTCACGTATGAGTACTTCCATATCTCTGTGCGACAGAAAAGCGACGATCGCTTTTGCAGTTGACTCCTTCACCGTTTTGATGATCTTTTGTATTTTCTCTAAGGGATCCGTTCTGAAGAAAGAAACTGAATACTCCAGGCAGACGCCCAGCTGCTCTGCAGTTTCTGTGAACGTCGCCATGCCGTTGTTGCCGTAGTCGTCGTTGGTTCGGACGGCTCCGACCCAAGTCCAGCCGAAATGTTTGACCAGATGAGCCAGGGCTCTGCTCTGGTAGTAGTCACTGGGTATTGTTCGGAGAAAGGATGGATACTTGGTTTTATCACTGAGACAGGCACATGTGGCAAAGTGGCTGATCTATGAGAAAACGTTTTGTGTAAGAATAAAGTCAACATTCACATATTATCTCTGAAACATTTAGAAAAATCAGCATATGGTAGTTGTCAGTGGTCCTGCTCACCTGAGGTATATGGAAAGCTCCAATGAGGGTGGCCAGCGCGGTGCTGGGAGAGGACGAGGTTTCCCCCATCACGGCCTGGACCTGCACGGGTCCGGAGCATCGACGGCCCCCAGAGGCCAAGGACACACGTTCATCGCCGTCGTTCAGCGCCAGAGCAACCTTTATGCTTCTGGTGATGGCGCCACAAGTATCGTAGATTTTGTAGCCCAGAGAAATCCCAGGAAGTAAGTCTGTGCTGTTGTTCACTTCCTCGATGGCAAAAAGCATGGCCTGAGCAAACTGGAACTCTCTGAAATTTAAACTTTATTTAGAAGTGGGGAAGCAATAAAAATATTAAATTTTAGCATGAAACCCAGACAAAGCAACACGTTGTGTTGCTTTGCAGTACAGATAATGTATCACTAGTTTACCTGATGCAATCCAGTGGTGGTGGTTTTTGTGTGTAATTATTTTCTGTGCTCTTCCAGCTGCTGTGAAAATAGAATATGCCCCCCAGAATAATGTCCCCGTCTCTGGACAGCTGGGGGATTTCAGGGTCTCCTATCTGCCTGCACGGCGGCTCCTGTGTTAGAGAGAAAGACACCCACAGAAAGAGCTGCAGAAGAGCAAAACTCTGCTCTGGCCACCTTTGGGTGGACATCGTCATATCCGAACAATCCAAATCTCTGGGTGTCATCCAATGAGAAGTTATGGAAATGACATACTTGAACCAGCATTTATAAATGTAGGGGCAGGTGATGAATAATCATAAGTTTAATTTCTGTGTGACTAACAGGTAGGGGAGGGGAGGAGGGATGAGAAGCTGAGCTCTCGTCTTGATTTTGTACTATTTTATTTGTGTATGTAAGTCTGCTGCATTGAAAAAACACACACACATTTTGGACAGTACAGGTCTGGCTAGTAGGACCTGAGAAAATGGTCATGATAACTTTCCTAACATCAGCAAAATACACTTTTAGTTATGCCTTACTGATATTTCAATAAATGCAACAATGTTGTTTTTTTTAAGCACTTAACATCCACATTTGACATTTCGCCAACTTTAGTCGAAGCAGCATTTGCTTTCAAAATAAATAGATAAATAAATTACAGCAATTGGAGTGTTTTTAATGAAGCCACTGTTAAAATTGTAGTTTTAACAGGACAAGACAAATTAAGATTGAATAAAAATTTGCTGGAACTTGATCGAATTAAATAGCGGATTTTATGAGCGAAAAAAATTTAAAAAATCTTGGCGACAATTAAACTGATGTGGATATCTGCTGACGTCATCTTGAATATGATGATGTCAGTGTGCTAGTTGGAGCATCATATCATGATCTGCTGCCCTTTAAACTTTATTCCTCACAATTATTTATAGATGCACAAGAACCAGTTTAAAAAACAGAAATTTGGTTTAGGATGTTCAGATGATAAACTTTGGATATGGAATGATGTAACTAACTCGTTGGAACTCGGTTAGTTTCTCTTGCACATCAATAATATCATCAAAGGGAAATCTTGTAATTATTAATTTTATTATTATTATTTCTAATTCTTTTTTTTACTTGCAGTTTACCTAAATAAGAAGAAAATAATGTGAAGCTGCAGGCATTTACCTTGAGAGGAATGTTCCTACATTTTGTAGGATTCTGGCAAACCGTTTTTTGATTACCCAGATAAGGAGAAGATGGACCCAGATTGTATTTGGGTTCATGGAGGCCTACATGCTGCGTAACGGTACGGTCAGGTAGAGGAAGAAACACTTTGAGAATCTCTTCCTTCTCAGCTGTTGACTCAGGCCGACTGAGCCGCTGCGCCTTCACATCTTAGAGGTTGGAGCTATTTAACCTTCTTCATTTGGAGATTTTCCCAAAGTGCAGATATAGAGTTTGGGAATTGGGAAACCCTGAATAAATGATCTAAAGTTATTAAAGAGGGATCATAAAGCATCACTATTCATTCCATTTTTCTTACACAACAAAACATCCACATGAATTTAAGAAAAGCTTTTATTTTTTTATACTATTATATAAGTTAGAGCCTATACTTACTGTATATTATATTAAGACTTTGTTGATGATAGAAGGCTAAATATACACAAATTTACATTGTTACAACGATTTACTCTTCAGAATGTCTTTGGTGGCCCTTTCCCTATCATATTCTTTTTTGTATTTTTCTCTGGTTTCAGTAACATAATATAACATTTTGGGATAAAAATGCAAATTAACAGCCCAAAGGTGGAGGCGAGGATAGCAAAGATTTCTACAGCAACACTGAAATTTCCAGGAGAGCTGACATACGCTGGGATGAAGGTGATCCACACGGCACAGAATATCAACATGCTGAAGGTGATGAATTTGGCTTCATTAAAATTATCAGGCAACTTACGAGCTAAAAAAGCAAAAACAAAACACAAGACGGCAAGAAGTCCTATGTAACCAAGGACGGACCAGAAACCCACAGCAGAGCCCAGAGCGCACTCTAGGATGATTTTTTCTTTAAATTCCTTAAAATTCTTAGATGGAAACGGAGGAGAGATGCTTAACCAGAGGATGCAGATGATCACTTGTACGAATGTAAAAGCCAGAACGCTCAGCCTCTGCTGTGTAGGCCCGAACCATTTCATCAAATTTCTCCCAGGAAGTGTAGCTTTGAATGCCATTAATACCACCATGGTTTTCCCCAGAACACAGGAGAGGCAGAGCACGAAGGTGATGCCGAACGCCGTGTGCCGCAGCATGCAGGACCACTTGGAGGGCTGGCCGATGAACGTCAGAGAGCAGAGGAAACACAGAGTCAGAGAGATCAGCAGCAGGAAGCTCAGCTCTGAATTGTTGGCTCTGACAAGAGGAGTTTTTCTGTGTCTGTAGAAAATGATTGTCACAATAGCTGTTACGCATGTCCCAAATAAAGCTGCAGTGGTGAGGAGTATACCCATAATTTCATCGTATGATAAAAATACAGCTTCCTTCTTGATGCAAGCATCTCTTCTCTCATTTGACCAGGATTCAGGGGGGCATCTCACACAGGTGACAGCATCTGCAAAACATGGAATTAGTCTTAGAGAATACATAGTTTATATATATATATATATATATATATATATATATATATATATATATATATATATATCAAAATTGATCAGATTAGTGAAAGGAAGATACGATGAGAAACTTGTTTTTCTAAAGTGTCTTAATCCTGAAAGTCTTGAGAACTGGGGAAGGATAAAAAGAAATTACTTTGCAAACAATTTAGTATAATAAAAAAATACACATACATAAAAATGTTCTACCAACAAATGTTTTGCAATTTGTTGGAAAAAATCCAAAGAGCAATTTGTATGACATTCAAAACATTCCTTGATGACAAAGTGTTTACATCTGTCTTGTAATAATATTTGCTTCCAAATGTTTTTGTGTTTGTCATGTTCTAATTCAAGCCTGCAGCCTGTGTCTCCTAAATGCCACATTGCCTTGAAGCGATAGCTGTTTCCTAATGAGGCCAAATTGAACCAAATTAAATATGTTCAAATTAAACTGAGCCTGGCATATGAACACAAACCCACACTTTTGAGAATAACATAAAAAACAACTTTTAAGCAGCATTTCTGCATAAACTATTCAGATTCAGATTCAAATTTATTCATGTCACAAATGGACAATTGATGTTTCAGAAAGTATAAAAACTAACAAACTGTGTCAAAAAAGTCCAATATTGTGTTAAAATGTTCTAAACCTGTAATGTTGCTCATTTCTCCTTCTGCACATCCTACACAGTCGTGGCAGCAGACGGGTTTTCCTTTCTGGAGAACCTTGCGTGTTCCTGGAGGACATTTCTCACTGCACACCGACACAGGGAGCTGCAGAAGCAAAAGCGTCAGAAATGAAAGGATTCACTAATTTATTTTCCAAAAACTTAAAAATAAAGCAGTAACAAATATTTATGTATGTATGTAAGTTACAAACATGCATTAGCATTTAGAGTTGTTTGTACCTGATTTGAGCCCTGTGACCACAGTATTGACCTGTTTTGTAGTTTTAGCTGTTCATCAAATGGTAATGACGCATCATAAACACCAACTGTGATAAAGTCCACGATGCCGTTTTCTCTTGGCTGCCAGTTTATAACTTCATACTTTGCAGCTGGATCTCCGTTCTCGTTAAAGTAAACCTCTTCTCCCTCCTTTGTCTTGAAGTGAATCTTTTGAATGTGCTGCAGAATCTAAGGCAAACAGTTTTTTTATTGCATAACTCAAAGGATAACTATAACACATTCACACTCTTTAGTACACTTCTCTGCATTCTATCTCTTTGCTCTTTCTGATGCATCTACATGGAAAAACCCAGACATTATACATGCTCACCGTGAATGGGTCAAGCTGCACGTTGTTGTTACAGGTTTTATCACATCTGAGAATTTAATGCAGAGCGTGAGCCACTGCATACACTCCCTTATACACATTGTTAAAAATGGGCATGAGGGACATGTCAGTGAAGCTGTTCTCCACTCCAGTCAGATCCTCATGTCCGGTACATTCTCTGTAATTTTCATCCGATTTCTCCTGCTTGAACTTGCAGCTAAACAACGTCTCCCAGAACTCTTTGTACAAGTCGTTATTTAAAGACCTGAGTGGCCTCACGTCCAGTATGAACTCTCTGAGACCGCTCACGTGTGTATTGGGGATGGAAACGCCGATCGCTCCGTCCAGGACGTGATTCTTATCCACTGCCGCAATTTGAGAATCAAAAATCCAGGACTCACTTCCCACCCACTGGTATCCGGTCAGGTTATGATTGGACATCTCGTGTATCAGCACGTCCATGTCCAAGTGCGATACAAAAGCAACAATCACTTTGGAGGTTGAAGCCTGCATTGTTTCTATCACCTTCTGGATTTTTTCTGTTGAATCCGTTCTGAAGAAAGAAACTGAATACTCCAGGCAGACGCCCAGCTGCTCTGCGATTTCTGTGAACGTCGCCATGCCGTTGTTGCCGTAGTCGTCGTTGGTTCGGACGGCTCCGACCCAAGTCCAGCCGAAATGTTTTACCAGTTGGGCGAGGGCTCTGCTCTGGTGGTAGTCACTGGGTATTGTTCTGAGAAACGACGGATACTTTGTTTTATCACTGAGACAGGCACATGTGGCAAAGTGGCTGATCTAAAAGAAAACACATTTATCCAGAAAATGAGATAAATTATAAGCACACAAAAGTATGTTACACTTTTATTTAAATTTGGACAGCAATTTAGAAAAAAAAAAAGCAACTATTTAGATTTAACAGCTCTACTTACCAGTGGTATGTGAAACGGTCCAATGAGAGTACCTATTGCAGTGCTGGGAGATGAAGAAGTTTCCCCCACTATAGCCTGAACTTGTACTGGTTTTGTACACAGAGTGTCAGAGTTTGAAGATGTATTCACCTTATCATTGTTCAAAGCCAGAGCAACTTTTATTGTTTTGGGAATTGAACCACAGGTGTCGTAGATGTTATAGCCCAGAGAAACACCCGGCAGCAGGTCTGTTCTGTTGTTTATTTCCTCAATGGCAAAGAGCATGGTCTGTGCAAACTGGAACTCTCTGAAATTCAAGCTTGATTTAAGATGAACAAAAAGTCGGCATGACAACTGGTAAAACAATGGTAAGCTGTAATCAAGCGTTTCTGGTCATAGTTACCTGATGCACTGCAGAGCCAAAGGCCTTTGTGTGTACATGTCCTCTCTGTTCTTCCAACTGCTGTGGAAGTAGAAGATCCCACCCAACACAATGTCCCCATCCTGGGACAGCTGGGCGATCTCAGGGTCTCCTATCTGCACGCATGTCGGCTCCTCTGTCTGTGAGAAAGACACCAGGACAACAAGTTGCCAAAGTGCACATCCCAGCTCAGGCCAGCCCTGCATGGATCTCATGTTTTCTGAAATGAGCAAATCACTGGGTGGTGTTTTGTAAACCATAATGTAAACTAACACTCTGACAGTCACTTATGAATGGATCTGCATATAAATGATGTCTCTGTGGGACTACAAAAATGAAAAAGGGGAGGGACTTGATGACCAGCTGTCATTGTGCTTGAAATATGATTTATATTTGTATTGTGATTCATGTCTTGACATCTTGCCTTCAAGTTTGTTTCATTTATATTCAAATACATTTTTCTTGGTACGTATGTTTGTGAAAGTTGAGGCCTTTGGCAAACTTTTTTCACTGCAGTACAAAAATGAATTCAGTGTGGTAGAGATCTGGTGAAATTTCAGGCATACATTCCTGTATCCACATACAATTCATGCAGCCATGCATGCAAAAGTCATTACTTCTGGAAATGCAAGGCATTCATAAAATATCAAAACAAATATAGATTATTTCCTAATTTATCTCTTGCTCTGCAGCTGAAATCATGAAAGATGCAAAACTTTATTATGCAAATTACACTAACACAAAAGACACATTAAATTTCAATTTCTTAAAATGTTTCCATTCACAGATACATGAAGCATTTAAATGATCAATCAAGTTTACTTTCAGCAACAGGGCAGTTCAAAGAGCTTCACACACAACAAAGAAAAATCATAAAAAACACACCATACATTCAGCAGTTAAGAAACCAGTAACAAACATTACAGTCTGATCATCAAAATCATCAATACACATTAAATATGTTGGTCAATGTTACATTTATCCACGGTTAGAAAAGCAACTCTAAGCAGATTGGGTTTTAGTCTAGATTTAAAAGAACTCAGTGTTTCGGCTGTTTTGCCGTTTTCTGGAAGTTTGTTCCAGATATGTAGTGTTTAGAAGCTGAACTCTGCTTCTCCATGTTTGGTTCTGAGGAAGCAGAGATCAGAACCAGAATAGCTGAGAGATCTGAAAGGTTGATCCAACAGCTGCAGATCTATAATGTATTGTGATGCTAAGCCTTTTAGTCAGTTATAAACTAATACAAATATTTTGAAGTCTATTCTCTGAACTACAGAGAGTCGGTGTAAAGACGTTAAACTGAGGTGATGTGCTCTGTCTTCCTGGTTTTAGTGAGAACTGAAGCAGCAGCGTTCAATCAACTGCAGGTGGAAGGTATCATTTTATGCAGACCTGCGAAGATACTGTTGCTGTAATTAATGGCACTAAAGATAAATGCATTTATGAGTTTCTCTAGATCTTACTGGGAAATTAGCTCATAATCCTTGACATGTTCTTCAGGTGGTAGAAGGCCGACTTTGTAATTGTCCTTATGTGGCTCTGAAGGTTCAGGTCTGAGTTCATCATCTGAACTCAGACCTGAGTTCTGCTGATGATTTCGGGTCTGATCGCTGGTTTCTAGCTGTAATAACTGAAACAGTGCATTGACTCAATATCACTCCTCTTCAGTCCAAAGATGTTTTTGTTCATCTGGAGAAAGTTTTGCCACATCCACACATTTATCTGTCCTTAGCATCTATTCAGTGATTGACATCATAATGTAGAGCTGTGTATCATCGGTGTAGTTATGGTAGCTAATCTTACTAAGAAGTCTTTATCTTTGACTATGCCTTTGAAAAGATACAACAAATCATGTCGATAACCGTTTTTTTCTTTAAAGATAGAGGTTTAGAGCTGCTATACAGATATGATGTTTTAAATGTTTTACTGTTTATTTTTAAAAGTTGTAGCACACATTTGAATTTATTCATGATGAAAATGCATATAAGGTAAATTTATTATGGGCTGCACAGTTTGGTAGAGCTGTTGCCTTGCAGCAAGAAGGTTCTGGGTTCGATTCCCGGCCCCGGTCTTTCTGCATGGAGTTTGCGTGTTCTCCTTGTGCATGCATGGGTTTTCTCCAGGTACTCTGGTTTCCTCCCACAGTCCAAAAACATGACTGTCAGGTTAATTGGCCTCTCCAAATTGCCCCTTGGTGTGAGTGTGTGTGTTCATGGTCCTGTGTCTCTGTGTTGTCCTGCGACAGACTGGCAACCTGTCCAGGGTGACCCCGCCTCTCGCCCGGAGCGTTAGCTGGAGAGGAACCAGCAACCCTCCTGACCCCACTAAGGGACAAGGGTGTAAAGAAAATGGATGGATGGTCAACTTATTACATTCACATTCGTTTTCAGCAGACTTTGTGGCAAAGGCTTATCTTCAGAACGTCTTTGGTGGCCCTTTCCCCATCATGTGCTTTTTTGTATTTTTTTCTGGTTTCAGTAACATTATATAACATTTTGGGATAAAAATGCAAATTAACAGCCCAAAGGTGGAGGCGAGGATAGCAAAGATTTCTACAGCGACACTGAAATTTCCAGGAGAGCTGACATACGCTGGGATGAAGGTGATCCACACGGCGCAGAATATCAACATGCTGAAGGTGATGAATTTGGCTTCATTAAAATTATCAGGCAACTTCCGAGCTAAAAAAGCAAAAATAAAACACAAGATGGCAAGAAGTCCTATGTAACCAAGGACGGACCAGAAACCCACAGCAGAGCCCAGGGCGCACTCCAGGATGATTTTTTCTTTAAATTCCTTAAAATTCTTAGATGGAAAAGGAGGAGAGATGCTTAACCAGAGGATGCAGATGATCACTTGTATGAGAGTGAAGCCCAAAATGCTCAGCCTCTGCTGCGTAGCTCCAAACCATTTCATCATGCTACTCCCAGGAAGTGTAGCTTTGAACGCCATTAAAACCACCATGGTTTTCCCCAGAACACAGGAGAGGCAGAGCACGAAGGTGATGCCGAACGCCGTGTGCCGCAGCATGCAGGACCACTTGGAGGGCTGGCCGATGAACGTCAGAGAGCAGAGGAAACACAGAGTCAGAGAGAAGAGCAGCAGGAAGCTCAGCTCAGAGTTGTTGGCTTTGACAAGAGGAGTTTTTCTGTTTCTGAAAAAAATGATCATCACAATGGCTGTTATACATGTTCCAAATAAGGCTGCAGTGGTGAGGAGAATCCCCATCATTTCTTCATATGATAGAAAAACAGCTTCCTTCTTTACACAGGCATCTCTTCTCTCATTTGACCACAATTCAGGGGGGCATCTCACACAGGTGACAGCATCTGCAAATTTAACAAATTAAGAACATTTTAAAAAAGTAGATTTTCAAACTTTTATTTCTGCAATAAAATATTTTTTATGACAATTAATTTAATGAAATTCAAACAAGGGTATTTGGCGTTTTTCTGTGCTCTACAGAATATTCCAAAACAAATCTGTCTTTTTTTATACAGTCATATTCAATAAATAATATTCTTAGAAAATTCTTTCATTTCAACAACCTAATTTACTAATGGAAACACATGGTATACATTAATTTTATTCACACTGATGTTTTAAAGCCTATGCTAAAAAAATAAAATTAAATTAAATATTTTTAGTCTGCAAGTCAAGGTATGTAAGTAAGTTATGTTTACCTATAAGAGAAAAAAAGTAGGTTCCATTTCACAAACATTTTGTTTTGCAACTCTGAGATTGTAAATTATTTTGTTCAGTATTCATTTTTTTTTTAAATTTTGTAATAAATTCTTCTATACCTGTAAGGTTGCTAATTTCTCCTTCTGCACATCCTACACAGTCATGGCAGCAGACGGGTTTTCCTTTCTGGAGAACCTTGCGTGTTCCTGGAGGACATTTCTCACTGCACACCGACACAGGGACCTGCAAAAATCACCTTAACAATATTATACGTTGTTTATGACTGTTGTGGAATATAACAATATGACATATAATGTAGAAGTGTTAAAATACAGAAAAACACGCTCTTAACACTTAGCAACCGTAGCAGTTTTTACCTTTGTTGAGCTCTGTGCCCATATTAATGTCTTATTATGAAAACTCAGCTGTTTGTCAAATGGTAATGATGCATCATAAATGCCAACTATGACAAAGTCCAACGTGCCATTTTCTCTTGGCTGCCAGTGCATAATTTCATACTTTGCAGCCGGATCTCCGTTCTCGTTAAAATAAACCTCTTCTCCCTCCTTTGTCTTGAAGTGAATCTTTTGAATGTGCTGCAAAATCTAAGACACAAGTTTTATTTTTTTTTAATTGCATAATTCAATGGACATAATACATGGATATCTGCCTTAGTTTACTTCTCTGTAACCTTTCTCTTTACTTATATTTTCTATGCTCACCGTGAATGGGTCAAGCTGCATGTTGTTGTTACAGGTTTTATCACATCTGAGAATTTCATGCAGAGCATGAGCCACTGCATACACTCCCTTATACACATTGTTAAAAATGGGCATGAGGGACATGTCAGTGAAGCTGTTCTCCACTCCAGTCAGATCCTCATGTCCGGTACATTCTCTGTAATTTTCATCCGATTTCTCCTGCTTGAACTTGCAGCTAAACAACGTCTCCCAGAACTCTTTGTACAAGTCGTTATTTAAAGACCTGAGTGGCCTCACGTCAAACATGAACTCTTTGAGACCGCTCACGTGAGCTTTAGGGATGGAAACGCCGATCGCTCCGTCCAGGATGTGATTCTTATCCACTGCTGCAAACTGAGAATCAGAGATCCACCCTTCACTTCCCACCCACTGGTACCCGGTCATGTTGTGGTTTGACAACTCATGTATCAGCACGTCCATGTCCAAGTGTGCGACGAAGGCGATAATCACCTTTGAGGTCGACGTCTTTATAGTGTTGATCACCTTTTGCATTTTTTCTGCTGAATCCGTTCTGAAGAAAGAAACTGAATACTCCAGACAGATGCCCAGCTGCTTTGCAGTCTCTGTGAACGCAGCGATGCCGTTATTGCCATAATCATCATCGCTTCGGACGGCTCCGACCCAAGTCCAGCCGAAATGTTTGACCAGATGAGCCAGAGCTCTGCTCTGGTAGTAGTCACTGGGTACGGTTCTTAGAAAGGAAGGATACTTGGTTTTATCACTGAGACAGGCACATGTGGCAAAGTGGCTGATCTAAAAAAAAAAAGACAAAATAAAGGTCATAATAATATTTCTATCTTAAATATAATTTTAATTGTGCAAGTTTAACATACCAGAGGTATGTGAAACGGTCCAATGAGAGTTGATATTGCAGTACTGGGAGAGGAAGAAGTTTCCCCTACTATAGCCTGAACTTGAACAGGTTTGGTACACAGAGTGTCAGAGTTTGAAGACACGCTTTCATTGCGATTGTTCAAGGCAAGCGCAACTTTGATGCTTCTGGGAATGGAACCACAAGTGTCATATATGCTGTATCCAAGAGAAACACCCGGCAGTAGGTCCGTCCTGTTATTTATCTCCTCAACGGCAAAGAGCATGGTCTGGGCAAACTGGACTTCTCTGAAATTTATACTTGATTCAAACCACAATAAGAAGTAATTGTCATTTTTTCTGATATGGTGATAGTAGTATTGCACATGAAGCATCCACTTACATGATAGCAGAAAACAAAGGTAAGCTGTAAACAGAACGTATAATATATAATTTACCTGATGCATTGCAGTGGCAACGGCTTCTGTTCATAGGTGTTCTCTATGTTCTTCCAGCTGCTGTGAAAGTAGAAGATTCCCCCCAACTTTATGTCACCATTCCTGTGCAGCTGAGGGATCTCAGAATCTCCTAGCTGCCTACATGATGGATCCTCAGTCTGAGAGAAAGACACAGATAACAGCAGCTGTAAAAGCACACATCCCAACTCAGGCCAGCTGTGCATGAACGTCATGTCTGCAGACGCCAAGTCACCAAGCAGCATTTCAAAAACCGTCGGGTTTCCAACTAATACTTGGAAAAGGTATTTTATGAATTCTGGATCAGTTCATAGATGAGGGACAGCGACATTTTATCTCGGTGGGACTACAAGGCGGA
Source organism: Poecilia picta (assembly GCA_033032245.1). Taxonomy (NCBI): domain Eukaryota; kingdom Metazoa; phylum Chordata; class Actinopteri; order Cyprinodontiformes; family Poeciliidae; genus Poecilia; species Poecilia picta. Next base: position 8,676,842 of record CM065365.1, read on the forward strand.
GAAAGGGGAGGAGGAACGTTAACGGGTTTGGGTTCTCAGACTGAGTACATGTAATTAGGGAAGACAGTTTTTCTTCTGAAAATGTATTCATTACAGATGTCATTTTCACCCGGCAAAGTTTAAAATATCATATAAACTAACCAACAACATTTTCACAAATGTTTGTTGTTTCCAAATTCAATAATAGTAAAAGTGATAAATGAAAAAAAAATCTTTTGTAGTTGTTGGGACGTAGTTGTCTCAACGTCATAGAAAACCATCTAGTCACTTTTAGAATGTCACTCATCTCATTTTTTTTTCTTTTATTTTTTTTTTCTCATCATGTTGCGCATTACCTCTTCATATCCTCAAACAGCCTTATTTTTAGTTTGAAAAAAAAGATGTGGGGATGATGTTGGTATTGCTGCCAATTTTGTTGAAAGGCTTTAATTTTAATCAAAACTTTTAAGGGACTCAGGTCCAGCAACGTGATTTTATTAAAAAAAGTTAATTTTAAAGGGGATTTTTTTTTCCTTTTTTTTATTTAGCAATCCAGTCATATTCTCCCAATTATTACTTTGAACAGCCTGTTCCTTTTCAGATACACTCCAAGTGCTGCTGCTTTGGGTCTTCAGCTCCAGTCCTGGATGACCAGCGTCCTGAAACTTTTAGATGTGTCTCTGCTTCAACACACCTGAGTGAAATACTCAGATCATCAGCAGAAATTTGGAGACCTTGACTGCGTCCACTGAGGTCTTTCAGCCATTTGATTCAGATGTTGGACCAGAGACACTTCAGGACACAGCTGAAGACTTTGGTGCGTTATTAATTTATGGCTCTCTCCTGAACACAGGGACAATGTTTCACTTAATCTAAGCACCTTGCCATGTGAATGATGAATGGTCTTAATCTACATGGCATTGTTCAAGTGACATAATTTAATTAAACACAAGAGCCTCATTCACCCAATCGCACTTGCAAATGTGAGCACCAAAACGCAGGTTGGTTGGGTTTAGTGAATTTCCCAGGTTCACATTGACATGTGGCAGGACAAAGATGGAACTGAATGTAAAAACTTTGCATCGCTAGATGACTTCCAACTGAGACTCAGCTGTCCCCCATCGTCCAGCCTGAGTTCAGCTGGGTAAGATTAAAGCCTCCAGCTGGACTCCAGGTATCTGTGGTACCTATCAAAGCCACCATGTTCCAGAGCCTGTCTGCAACAAGGTCCTTGACTTGTCTTGTAGTTTTCGTCTAGTATGTTTTTTTGTTTTTTTTTCAATAAATCACTCTCTGCTATTGTTATAATAATGTTAGCATGCTGAATTTTGTTTGCCATCAATAAATTTGAGGTCTCTCAGCTCTCGCTTTGATCTGGGCTTAAAGAAATAACTTCTATTAGGAGCCCGAGACAGGTGAACGGAGAACAACCAGCAATCAAATCAGCGTGAGCGGGAAGTAAAATTAACCCTAGTTTCCTTTTTGATCAACATTAAAACCAATTAACTTCAGCATCCATGAAAAGCTGAATTAGCGCTAGTGGTGACAGTAGCTCAGGAAGCAGAAGTTTGCTCTGTCACTGGTGATTTGAACCCTCAGTCCACTCAGGTCATTGTGTCCTTGGGCAAGGCACTTCACTCGCCTCGCCTGCTGCTGGTGGTCAGAGAGTCCGGTGGTGGTGACAGCTTTCTGTCAGTCTGCCCCAGAACAGCTGTGGCTATATGTGTGTGTGTGTGTGTGTATGTGTGTGTGTGCTGTGACACTAAAAGACACACTACAAGTTTGTCTGCTTTACTTTAGTCAAGCTTTTATTAGCAACAAGACAAGTTGGGATACATGTTAATGCATAGAAATTGTAAAAACTTGATCCTTTTTTCATTTAGAGTTCCTTGCATATCAACATGCTGTGTTCAATTTTTTCTTATCTAGCAACAAAGTAACATTTTCATCAGAGAGAGAAATCCAGCAAGATTTGTAGAGTTAACTACTATAATTTATACAACACATTTCTCAACTTATTACTTTTGTTTTAATGAGATACAAACAGTCAGAAGTGCCGATAAAATTGTTCACACATACAATTGTTAAAATCAGATTGACTTTCTGGTTGTAGTTTCAAATTCACAGGCGTAATAAATACTACCGATTCTTGATGTACCAGGGCACACCGTTAGTTTGAACAGTTTTAACATTAATATTTTAACAATTGTATGATTTTGTTTGTACTTTTTTTTAGTTTAAACACGTTTTAAAGGGCTTTCAGTGTGCCTTTATTTATCAAATGTTTCTTTGTATTGTTTTGGGGTTTAAATAAAATGATGTAACACTTAGGCAAAAAAATACAGAGTAGCATCCCATAACTTGAAGCCAGAATGGCAAATATCTCCACGGCCACACTGAATTTTCCAGGAGAGCTGACATACGCTGGGATGAAAGTGATCCACACGGCGCAGAATATCAGCATGCTGAAAGTGATCAACCTAGCTTCATTGAAATTGTCAGGAAGCTTTCTGGCTAAGAAGGCCAATGCAAAGCACAACAAGGCTAAAACCCCGATGTATCCTAATACGGCCCAGAAGCCCAGAGGTGATCCAAGTGCACACTCCAGTATAATCTTCTCTCTGTAATATTCAGTGTTTTTGACTGGATGGGGAGGGCTGACTGTTAGCCATACTATACAAATCAGAACCTGTACAAGTGTGAGAGCTAAGACACTGACTCTCTGCTGTGGAGGGCCAAACCATTTCGTCACGTTGCTGCCAGGAACAGTAGCCCGAAAGGCCAATAGAACCACTGTTGTTTTCCCCAGAATACAGGACACACAGAGGACAAAGGTGATGCCAAAAGCTGTGTGGCGCAGCATGCAGGACCAATCGGAGGGCCGGCCGATGAAGGTCAGAGAACACAGAAAGCACAAACCCAAGGAGAACAGCAGCAGGAAGCTCAGCTCAGAGTTGTTGGCTCGGACAATGGGCGTGTGTCTTTGGCAGAAAAATACCAGGCTTACAGCCACTGTTGAGATTGCACCAAGGAGCGACAAGGTGACTAACGTTATACCCATTAGCTCTGTGAAGGTGAGGAACTCAACCGATTTTAAGTGACATTGGTTCCTCTCTTCACTGGACTTGTACTCATCAGGACATTTTTCACATTTCACAGCATCTGAAAGGATAAATACATTTAAGCTGTACAGAGAACACATTTTCAGGTACAGCAGTAAAGTGCTGGCAGCAATTTTACCCAGCAGAAACACAATGAGCACCAGGGTAAAGACTACAAATCCCGCCGCCTCACTTGTGCCGTTGCTGAACTCCCCCTCAGCACAGACGACGCAGTCAAAGCAGCAGATGGGTTTGCCTTTAATGAACGCCTGACGAGTGCCAGGCAAACAGCTGCTGCTGCAGATAGACGTCGGTACCTGATTCGCAGAGACAATATTTAAAGCTGAAACGGTGTGAAAACAAACCCCGCATTGAGCAGAGAGTCTAAATTGACTCACATCGTGACTTTCTCCTGCCCAGATGGCTCTCACTCCAGCTTCCATCTCAAATTGCTGACCTTCAGGTCTGGAGGAATCATAATAACCGATAGTTTCAAACTGTATGTACCCTGTCTCATCCCGTTGCCAGTTTACCAGTACGTAACGCGCGACGGGGTCACCAAACTCGTCGAAGAAAACATTTTCACCATTTTTACTGGTGAAGTTCACCTGTGTTAGGTAGTGCAACACCTACCGGGGCGAAAAAGTGAGTTTCTCATGATTACCACATCATCGCTGTTTGGATTTGAGCACATTGTTGTTTTTGTTTATGCTTACCTGCCAAGGTTGAAATTTGTGCCTGTCAGCACAAGTATTGTTCTCAAAGGGCCCATCTCCATCTTTGCAATCAAACAGCATGCTCAAAGCATGAGCAACAGCGTATGTGGCTTTGTAGACATTATACAACAGGCTGGCATTTGAAACATCAGTAAATCGCGTCTTTACATCCCGCAGACTCTCTGCGCCGCTGCAGGCTGTAACACGATCCTGTGGGTGAATCCCTGGTTTTGGTGACAGGGTGCAGTCAAAGAGCGTTTCCCAAAACTCAACAAGTCCCTGATTTCCTGGTGCGGTGGACGGTCTGCTGTTTGCAAGGAACTCCTGCAGACCAGGGATGTGAGCGTTCAGCGTTGCGAAGCCCACGGCCCCCTGAACCACAGCGTAGTTCGCCGGAGAGGCAAAGTAAAGATACGTGATCCAGCCTTCGCTTCCCACCCACTGCAGGCCTGTCACGTTCTGGGCATGAAGCTCTTTCATGAGTACATCAAGATCTGTGTCATCTGCAAAAGCAACTATGACCTTTGAGGTGGATTTTATGATAATGTCCACGACTTGTAGGAATGACTTCCTGGGGTCAGTTCGGTAGATGGCGACTGAATACTCGACACACACGCCTTCCTTTGTTGCTGCTTCCAAGAAGCTGGCCATGCCATCATTTCCATAGTCGTTGTTAGTTCGGATCGCTCCGACCCAAGTCCAGCCAAAGTGTTTCACAAGCTTTGCCAGAGCTTTGCTCTGATGAATGTCACTCGGTATGGTTCGAAAGAAGGACGGGTAGATTTTCCTGTCGCTGAGACACGCGCAAGTGGCCGAATGACTGATCTGAAAAGAGAAGTAGAAAATTAAAATCGCATCATTCCTTCCAGTGAGTCAAAATTCATGAGTGCCACTCACCACAGGCACACTGAAGGGGCCCAGCGTACGTGCTATGCCTATCGTAGAGGTGGAAGTTGTGTCCCCAATGACAGCATACACGCTGGAGAGGTTGCTGCACAAACCTTCTCTGTCTTCGTATGGATTCATGAGATTCAGCGATGACCTGATAGACACAGGTATGCTTGGGCAGGAGTCAAAGATCATATAACCGAGTGTCACATCTGGCAGCAGTTCAGTGCTGTTGTTAATTTCATCTATCGCAAACATCATGGTGTACGCAAACTGAATCTCACCCATTTCCAGCCTTTAAAAAATACAAAGAAATACAAAAAAAGACATGAAAATTACATGATGACAAACGATTCATCCTTAACCTATAACTGTCTTACCCTTTACACTGGATTGCTCCCGGGTTGATTGTGAGCGCTGGACTGACAGTGCCCGGGTTCTGGTGGAAGGAGAAAATGCCGCCGATGATGATATCTCCCTCCTTAGAAAACTGAGGCAGTTCTTTTGTCCCGTATATTTGACATGAAGGGTTTTCCTCGCTTACATCCACGAGACAGAAAAGTAACAGGCCCACAATAAGCAGCATAATTCCTCACCTGAGTACTTAGCACACAAGTCCTAAGTAACAGGAAAGGTAGAGTCTGACAGTTTTATAGGAGCGCATCAAACCCCAGCAGGGGTGGTTCTGAATATTTTCATCATCCCCACCAATCCCGTTGCTTGTTTTGTCCCTGATAGGGAAGCAGATCTTTAAGTCCTGTATGCTCTCTTGTGAATGTTTCTTTAAATTGGTTTTATCATAAAAACATACTTTTAACAATACAAATTTATGCATACACATACATTTTACACATTCCTTCAAAAACTTTTGCCAATGATTTGCAGAGGCCACAATCTCTCTCACTCGCTTTTCTGTGGTTTCTGCAGAAAAACTGCAACATAAACTGCTAAAATGTATCACCTGATCACTGGTTAGCTGTATTTTTTTTTACATAATATATTATATTCTATATTTTCCTGGACACAGACATTTACAGTCTTTAATAATTCATCTGTTACATGCTAGGATAGTTTTTTTTGCAGTTAACTGAAAAAGCAATTATACTTTCATTCAGTTTTATTATAACATTTTACATTTTTTTTAATTATAATTATTCTTTCTTGACGCCTTACATTGCTTTTGCTTTTATGATTAGTTTTCTAGCTCCACTCTTCCAGACAGCTGGGGATGTCAGAGGAAATGTCATTATATAAGGTGATAAAGAGGAAGTAGACGTTTAAGACTGAGAAATTAGTGTGACCAGCAAACGGCTTTAGCTTCGCAAGACATCACAATAAAACAAACAGAGTGTTTCTTTTTTATTCTTTTAAACTTCTCCACCAGACGCAGCCAAAGAGTCACAGCAACATGTAGTGGGACTGAGATGTTTTTAACGCTTTGGTCAAGATTTCTGCAGTAAACTGGGATCGGAAAAGGACATTTCAACCACACAGACGTCTCTGATGACATTCATTGGTGCACACATGGAGACAAGAGCTTTAAAAGGATCACAGAGATGTTGTTCTTCTTTTTAAGAATTTTTAATAAGTAAAGCAGATAGTTTACACCCTGGAACAGGCACTGCAGATCAAAGGACCCAATAACATGAAAACTGTCGATCCCAAACAAAGCTCTGTTTTCAAATAAAGTTTTTCAATTAATCTGCACTTAGTGTCCTCAAATTATCACACTGATTGTCCTACCTCAATTCAGTTTCACTGTAATTTGTATGAGCTTTTAATTAACTTTTTTCCAATTAGATGTTTGTTGCCGTTTACCTTACTTTACTTTCAACCTACGCATTTTATAATATCAAGTGCTGTAATAAAAAAGTAAAAATCCCTGATATTGGTAATCAATGTCATATTTTGCCATTACTGACGCTGCTCAGTGTAGATATAGTACCGCCAGATAAATCAATGAGTAATGATTAAACTAATGGTCTTGAATGTATTTTCTTCATTGAGATAAATAACTAGTGAAAACTAAACACAAAAAAACAAAAGAAATAATGAAAGTGTTCAGAAACTAATAACACCTAAATATGGACTACATTGTCACTGTACTTTATTTTTCCTAAAGCCTGTCTCTTCCCATCAAATGTTTTTTAGTATTCCTCTCAGGTTTCAGTAGTAAAATATAACATTTTGGTGCGAAAATACATAATAGCAAACCAAAGCTTGAGGCTAGAATTGCAAATATCTCCACAGCTACAGTAAACTTTCCAGGAGAGCTGACATAAGCTGGGATGAATGTGAGCCAGACGGCACAGAATATCAGCATGCTGAAGGTGATGAATTTAGCTTCATTAAAGTTATCAGGTAACTTCCGGCCTAAAAAAGCTAAGATAAAGCACAGCACGGCCAGAAATCCAACATACCCCAACACAACCCAAAACGCCACAGCTGATCCTAAATCACACTCTAGAATAATCTTTTCTTTGGTGTAAACTGTATTCTTGTGTGGAAACGGTGGAGCGAAAACTAACCATACCACACAAATGAACACTTGGATTAAAGTACACCCAATGACGCTGGTTCTCTGTAGCGGAGCTGAACACTGGGGAATCGTTTGTGCTGGTCTTTTAGCTTTGAAGGCCATCACCACGGTGATGGTTTTAGCAAGAATACACGAGATGCACAGAGCAAAAGCTACGCCAAAAGCCGTGTGACGCAGCACGCAGGACCACTCAGTGGGCCGGCCGATGAAGGCCAGAGAGCAGAGGAAACACAGAGTCAGGGAGAAGAGCAGCAGGAAGCTCAGCTCTGAATTACTGGCTTTAACCAGCGGCGTGTGCCGAAACCGGAAAAACACACACAAGACCACGAGCGTTAAACTGGCTCCGCACAGCGAGAAGGCAGTGAGGAGTGCCCCCATGGTCTCTCCAAATGACAGGAACTCAATCACCTTTGGGACACATTTGCTGTGGTCGACATTCGACCAGTACTCCGACGGACACAGTGAGCACTCTGCAGAATCTGATCAGGAAAAATAAAAACCGGAATGGGTTCGGTGCATTCACAGTATAAATAAGGAGAAGAGTTTCACTCACTGCTTGTGTTGCTAATCTCTCCAGCAGCACATGGGACACAGGAGAAGCAGCAGATGGGTTTGCCTTTGATGATTGCTTTCCGGAAACCTGGCAGGCAGTTCTCACTGCAGACAGACAGCGGCCTCTGAAACATCAGATCGATTCAGCAATCAGTTCCCAAAGATACATGAGCTATGTAAATACATCTTTTAAATAAACTTTGTAAAAGTGCCTACTTTTTATCTCATCGTACCATGTTACAATTGTTTCGTTTCACAAAGTTTAAAATTCAGAAATACTCATTTGTTTATACCCCCACATATTGTGCGGCCCAGGTGATGTTGACTCCATTCATGGTCAGCTGGTTTCCATCTGGATGTGAAGCGTCGTAATTTCCAACCGTTGTGAACACGACGTCTCCTGATGGGCTTCTCTGCCAGTTCACCAGCTCATAAATTGCTGCAGGGTCTCCGTTTTCATCAAAGTACACATTCTCTCCTGACTCAACAGTAAAATTAATGTCCTGGAGATACTTCACAACCTATCAGTGTTAGAAAGAGGTTAATAAGTACAATTTTACATGTATTTTAAAACAACAGACATTTATTTTAAATATTACATGAATTTTTAACCTGTCTTGGCTCTGGCTGGTCTCTTAATTTGCAATTTTTGCCACCTGGCTTACATTTCAACATGCTATGAAAGGCATGAGCAGCAGCATACACAGCCTTGTACACGTTGTTGGATATCCTGAGCTCCGACACGTCTGTGAAAGCGTTGTCTACATCTCGAAGACTTTCGGAGCCAGAACATAATTTTGTGTCAGGTGTACTGGACTGGAAACTGCACCCAAACGTCGTTTCCCAGAACTCTCTCAGCAAATTGCTCTCAGGTTCCTGACATGGGTTCACCTGTAAAAGGAAATCTTGCAGGCCTGTGATTTTTGCCTTTCTTATCGCAAAGCCCAGCGATCCGCTCAGTATGCCAGAGTACCTTTTCTCAGCCAAATGAGCTGATGTGATCCAGGATTCACTGCCGACCCACTGCAACTCAGTCAGGTTTTGACTCAAAGCTTCCTCCAGCAGAACATCCATCTCATCGTAAGCCAGGAACGCAACTAAAACAGCCGCTGTGCCTCTGCGGATCACCCTGACAACCCTCTGGACGTTCTCTCTGGAGCCGGTCCTGGAGATGGACTCGGAGTACTCGACGCAAATCCCCTCCTGACTCGCGGCTTCAATAAAAGTCGCCATCCCGTTGTTGCCGTAGTCGTTATCGCTTCTGACTGCCCCGACCCATGTCCAGCCAAAGTGCTTCACCAGTTTGGCCAGCGCTCTGCTCTGATAGTAGTCGCTGGGAATGGTTCTGAAAAAGGCGGGATACTCCTTTCTGTTACTGAGGCAAGCACATGTCGCAAAGTGGCTGATCTGTTAGAAAAGAGAGTGACACAAAACCATGAGTGTGTTCAGAGATGCTTTCTCGCTTGCGATATTGTTACATGTATTTGCTAGACCTGCGGATGTTCTTGAATGTGTGTAATCTAGTTTATTTCATAAGTTAATCATGAACTCTCTTGAGTTGAGTCCCATTGATACTAAATATGCATAAGCATTTACCACTGGTATGTGGAAAATCCCTGAAATTTGTAACATCACGATGGTTGTAGAAGACTCAGAGGTTCCAACTACGGCATGAACGGACGACTGGCCGGTGCAGTTTCTTTCAAAACTCCTTCCCTCCCCGTTCATCAAGCCCATTCCTGCACGCGTTGTAGGCAACGTGGAAGCGCAGCTGTCGAATATCTTATAACCAAGTGAGACATTAGGCAGTAGAGAGCTGCTGTTGTTAATTTCCTCAATGGCAAACACCATCGTTTGAGCAAAACGGAATTCCCTCAAGTTAATTCTGGGGAAAAGACATGTTGAAGTTTATGCATTTCGTCAGTGTTCAAAGAGCTGGTTAAAACAAGAGCAGGAATCAGCACAGCAGTACCTGGAGCACATGAGAGGTTCTGGTGACTCAGTCCAGGAGAGTAAAAGCTTTGAGATTTGGCTGTGAAGGGAAAAAGCTCCTCCTATAACAACGTCTCCCTCCTTAGACATCAGAGGAAGCTCTCGGCTCCCCAGCATTTCACAGAAAGCTGTTTCATCCTGTGCAAATCCTCCAGTGATAACTACAAACACCAGAATTACGCAGATGTTTTTCCACATGTTAAAAAAAAAAAGACACAACCTAGAATCACTTTCTCTCCGATTCACTGAAACGATGCTTCTCTATGAGGCTGTGCTTTATACATCAGGAGATGACGAACGGCTAAGGTCCTCTAATCCAATCAGAGACGATGATGCAAGCAACTTTTAATCTTTTTTTTTTTTTAGCATTTACAATTGTTTCTGCACTACTTCAAATATATATTGTAGAAACACAACTTTTAATCATATTTCTAAATGTATTTTATATGTTGTTCAAGATCTTTTAAAATAGATGCATTTCGCACCATGTTTACTTTCTTCAATGAACCATTTTAAAAGCAATAGGTTTATACTAAATGTGCTTGCACAGGTCGGATCTAGAGTTATATAGATGTAGGTTAAAATACAAAAGCCCACTCACCACACATTCCTCCATGTAAATGATGCTAAAACGTTGAAAATATTTATTTATACATGTTTGTTAATGTGTAAATAGTTACAGAAAATACAATTTATAATACATAAAATACTTCAAACAAATTTCAGAGCAACCAAAAAATATTTTATAGAAAATACTTTTTTCTCTCTGGTTCAAAAACATAGAAGCTCCAATTTAGAACGAGGACAAATTAGATTCTGAGATTTCAACAACCCAACTAATGTTTATGCTAATCTGAGCGTAGTTCCTCAGCATTTTTTGGTGACTCGTGAACACTAACATGTCACTGTTTCTCTCATTTTAGCTTATTTTTTGTTAACAAAATGTTGTTTTCATTTTAGATAAACTTTTATTTGTTCACTTATGTTGAACAAAAACCCTTCTTCTTGTCCCCTCCAGCTAAGTTCATCTGGAGCCTGGTCTGCTACCAACTGAGCCACTGTGTGTATCATATAAAAGAATACCAGTATGAAGCTTATACAGGACTGCAATTCAAATCGGTAACTGAACCAAACTTGTGGGATGATAATTAGCTGAATTAATTATCTAGATAATTAAATATGAGAGTTTACATTTATTTCAGTTAGATTATGCCACAAAAAAATTAAAATCTTTGATATGTATAATGACAGTCAATAAGTGTAATGGATGCAAGGCAGTTAATAGGCTACAATGTTATAGTCAATTTTAGTTGTTAGTATTTAACTAAAGTTTACTAAATTACTCCTGTTGTTTATAATACTCCAACTATTGTTTCATTGTGTTTTTGACTGATTTCGTCCCATCAAAAGTTTTTTAGTATTCCTCTCAGGTCTCAGTAGTAAAATATAACATTTTGGTGCGAAAATACATAATAGCAAACCAAAACTTGAGGCTAGAATTGCAAATATCTCCACAGCTACAGTAAACTTTCCAGGAGAGCTGACATAAGCTGGGATGAATGTGAGCCAGACGGCACAGAATATCAGCATGCTGAAGGTGATGAATTTAGCTTCATTAAAGTTATCAGGTAACTTCCGGGCAAAAAAAGCTAGGATAAAGCACAGCAGAGCCAGAAATCCTATATATGCCATCACAAGCCAAAACGCCACAGGTGAACCTAGGAAACACTCTAGAATAATCTTTTCTCTGGCGTAAACTGTATTCTTGTGTGGAAACGGTGGAGCGAAAACTAACCATACTACACAAATGAACACTTGGATTAAAGTACACCCAATGACGCTGGTTCTCTGTAGCGGTGCTGAACACTGGGGAATCGTTTGTGCTGGTCTTTTAGCTTTGAAGGCCATCACCACGGTGATGGTTTTAGCAAGAATACACGAGATGCACAGAGCAAAAGCTACGCCAAAAGCCGTGTGACGCAGCACGCAGGACCACTCAGTGGGCCGGCCGATGAAGGCCAGAGAGCAGAGGAAACACAGAGTCAGGGAGAAGAGCAGCAGGAAGCTCAGCTCTGAATTACTGGCTTTGACCAGCGGCGTGTGCCGAAACCGGAAAAACACACACAAGACCACGAGCGTTAAACTGGCTCCGCACAGCGAGAAGGCAGTGAGGAGGGCCCCATGGTCTCTCCAAATGACAGGAACTCAATCACCTTTGGGACACATTTGCTGTGGTCGACATTCGACCAGTACTCCGACGGACACAGTGAGCACTCTGCAGAATCTGATCAGAGAAAATATGGGGAGGAAGAAACAGGTTGACTCTGTAAAATGCTTCATTTGTAAAAGAAGTAAAAGTTTTACACAGTGACCTGGGTTCTCTCGCTAAATCAAAAGCTGAAAGTAGAAATACATTTCATCGCTCACTGTTGGTGTTACTGATTTCTCCACCAGTGCAGGGAACACAGGAGAAGCAGCAGATGGGTTTGCCTTTGATTATCGCCTGACGGAAACCTGGCAGGCAGTTCTGACTGCAGACGGACAGAGGCCTCTGGAACAAAAGCAAAATTCAACCTGAAATAAATATAACAGACCTCAACTTACTTTCATATTTAGTTTTTAACCAAACATGTTGATACCTCGAGGTTTGCACATTTAACAAAGGACGGGAAAGTCTATATAAGTTGTACATTTATTTTCTTAACAATAGCTAAACTAGTTATAGACAATTTTAGAGATATTTTGTCTATTTTGTGCAATTAAAAGTTTAACAATCATAACTTCAATTTGTAATCACCAAACACCGGAGCTTCTAACTGTGATATTCTACAGAAAAAGATTTTTATTATTTCGTTTAGTAAATGATGACACTTTAAAAGACAAGTTGCACTGAAAGTTGCATTAAAAGTCCATTAAATATTCAAACTCTGCATTACTCTGTCAAGTTCTAATTAAAAGTTGCACTAAATACCCATTAAAAGTATCAACTCTCCAATAAAAGTGTCATTATTTACCAAATGACCCATGACTACAGTCATAGACACTCCTTCATGTTCATGACAGACGTTATGTCAGTTCTATGCACACCCCTTCAAATAAAGTGTTACCAAATAACCTTCAACAATAGTCAAAAATCAATTTCTACCTCCCAGGATTCTGCGGCCCATGTTATTTTCACGTTGCTCATGGTGAACTGGTTCCAGTTTGGTTGTGAAGCGTCATACTTCCCTACAGTCGTGAACACAACGTCTCCTGCTTGGTTTCTCTGCCAGTTCACGAGCTCATAGGTTGCCGCCGGATCCCCGTTTTCATCAAAATAAACTCGCTCCCCAGACTGTAGTGTAAAGTTTACCTTCTGGAGCTGCTCTGCAACCTGTCCACAGAGAAAAAAAAAAGGAATAACAGCACACAAATTTACAAAAGAACTAAATGAAACAAAAAAAAAAAAACAGCAGCCATTCATTTTCCAGGCTAAACTTTCACCTGTCTATGTTCTGAATGATCTTTTAAGATGCACGAGCGAGACACCGAGTCACCGCGTGGTCCACATTTTAGTAAACCATGAAAGGCGTGAGCAGCGGCATACACAGCCTTGTACACGTTGTTGGATATCCTCAGCTCTGACACGTCTGTGAAAGCGTTGACAGCGTCCTGAAGTCTCTCAAAGCCAGAACACAATTTTGCGACAGGCGTACCGGACCGGAAGCTGCACCCAAACGTCGTTTCCCAGAACTCTCTCAGCAGGTCGCTCTGTGGTTCCTGACCTGGGTTCACCTTCAGGAGAAATTCTCGCAACCCTGTGATTTTTGCCTTTCTTATTGCAAAGCCCAGCGACCCGGTTAAAATCCCAGCGTAGCTCTTCTCAGCCAAGTGATTTGCTGTGATCCAGGATTCACTTCCGACCCACTGCAACCCAGTTACGTTTTGCGTCAGAACTTCCTCGAGCAGAACGTCCATCTCACCCTGGGCCAGGAACGCAACTAAAACAGCCGCTGTGCCTCTGCGGATCACCCTGACAACCCTCTGGACGTTCTCTCTGGAGCCGGTCCTGGAGATGGACTCGGAGTACTCGACGCAAATCCCCTCCTGACTCGCGGCTTCAATAAAAGTCGCCATCCCGTTGTTGCCGTAGTCGTTATCGCTTCTGACTGCCCCGACCCACGTCCAGCCAAAGTGCTTCACCAGTTTGGCCAGCGCTCTGCTCTGATAGTAGTCGCTGGGAATGGTTCTGAAAAAGGCGGGATACTCCTTTCTGTTACTGAGGCAAGCACATGTCGCAAAGTGGCTGATCTGTTGGAGACAAAACAGAGAAAAATGAGACACCATAAGGAATTAAAGTAATAGATTTGGTATCAGGTTCATCTGGCATGACAAAAGCCCTGAAACTTCTAACTTAAATCTCATTTTCTTCACAACAAACAACCATAACTTTACTAAAATTGCATCTTACCATAGGTGTTTGGAAAACCCCGGAAATCTGTTGCATTGCAATTGTTGAGGAGGATTCAGAGGCTCCGATGATGGCATGAACAGAAGAACAGTTGTTCCTCCAGCTGTTTTCCTCTCCGTTCATCAGACCCATTACTGCCCGTGTTGAAGGCAGCGTCGAACCGCAACTATCAAATATCCTGTACCCAACTGAAACATCGGGAAGCAGGTCGCTGCTGTTGTTAATTTCTTCAATGGCAAATATCATTGTTTGCACAAAACGAAATTCTCTCAGATTGATCCTAAAAAAAAGGAGGGGGAAGAGTGTTTTACATTCATGGGCATGAAATAAAATTGCAGAATAACAGTCTGCTTTACCTGGTGCATTTGAAAGGTTCTGTTGTTTCGTATTCTGAGAGAGACGACATTGAGATTTGACTATAGATGGAAAAAGCCCCACCAATAATGATATCCCCTTCCTTTGATAAGAGAGAAACCTCTGGGCCTCCGTACATCTTACAGGTACTGTTGTTCTCCGCCTTAAAGACTCGCAGAAGGAAAATCATCAGTGATATTACGCAAATCCAATCACCCATCTTTCAGAAGGAGATCTGGAGTCAGTCCTGGCGACTTCTTCTATTAGTGTCAAGGTGATTTCTTTCTGTAAGAGGATGGGCTTTGTACTTATATAATGATGATGATGATGATGATGGTGGTGGTGGTCCTCATCAAATCAGAGAAAGATAATGTATGTCATGATTCATTTACATTTGATTTGACATTAAATATTTGCAAGGTGCCGAATCAAGAATAGACAAGAATAACATTACTTGTTATAGAGACTTTTTTTTACATATCTCACAATTTATTTAGTAATTTTTCCACAACATGTTGTGATTCAATCGCGTCTCATAGAGTCATAGTAAAAAGATATTTTCAAAAGCAGCCTTTCTTTAGGAAATACATATGAATATGTTAAAACATATTTAAGGAATTTTTTTTGTCTGTACTTACTGTTACTAAGTTTTTCCACTTTGACTTAATGTTACGATCTCACAATGTTACAATCTCACATCGTAACATTAACAGTTTTAGTCAATTGCGTTGAGTACTGGTGTGTTGTGAAATCATGGATTTTACGAGGCCTTAACTCAAATCTTAGTCTCTTTTTTTGTTGGCTTCCAATTCATTTTATAAAATACAACTCAAGTTAACCAGTAAGTGTTAAGACCTTTCATCATTTCATCGTTTCTCATTTGATTTAATTTTTAAATTCTATAAGTTCAGTTCTTCAACCTAATCATGTGTGTCAAAATCATGTGTGATTATATTTAGTCATTTTCATATAATTTAGATAATTATTTAATTATTCATATTCCTGGAATATTTAAACGTTAAATTATTTTCAGTCTACAGAGAAAGCTGTAAATGTTAATAGGACATGCAACCCTCCACCATCTCCACCTCCCCAAAAATAACAAAAGGATGCCAAAGGAGTCTTTGTTTAAAAAGTTTTAATCGTTTTCATCCACATTTTAATAGACAAAAATTGACACTCTTTTTCTGATGACCGAAAAATTCTTTATAATTGTTGACCAGCTTTTTAAGATGTTCCACTGATATAATTAAGATTTATATTTTGTAGTGAATCATGTCTTTGTAAAAAGAAGTTTCAATGCATTCTTTACAGATTATTCTCTCAACAGATTTTCCATCAAATTCTTTTCAGGACTTTGTTTAGGCCACTCCAAGACACTACAATTACTTCCAGTCAGAATATTTTTTTTTTTTTTTTCGTAAAATGAAAACATTACTTTGGCCTAATTTTGCCAGGTCTGTGGATTATTTCTGACTTGGTGCATCTACTTTCCTCTTTTTGTAATTCTCTGTGGCTGTGAGAATGTCAGGGTTATTTAGCAAAAGCAGATAGTTATCCATCATCACTGCATGCGTGTTATTTTATATTTGACACTGGTTTTGTACAGTATTCTGATCTATTTAGGCTTTAAGGTTTATACTAAAAATATACTGCTTACAGTTTAGTGATATTTTTTTTATAAAACAGAAAGAGAGATATCATTATGATGGAGGCCCTTTAACTACAATCAACTGTGAAATGAAAAAAATAAAACATTTTGTACATTAGAAAATATTTTTGTAGCATTACAGTACATTTCACATGACAAAGAAAGAGATCTATTCATCTTTTTTATACATTTATACAGTCCGTATAACATAAAGAAACTGCAAAATTTGTAAACGTAAAGCACAGACTGTGTATTTATTATATGAATCTAACTAGTGTTGTGTTTTTCCCAGCAGGTGTTTCTTTGTGTTCAGCTCAGGCTTCACGACTAGAATAAAGCATTTAGGTGCAAATATACAAAACAGTATCCCATAACTTGAAGCTAGAATGGCAAATATCTCCACAGCTACCGTGAGATTTCCAGGAGAGCTGACATAAGCTGGGATGAAGGTGATCCAGACGGCGCAGAAAATTAGCATACTGAAGGTTATGTGTTTGGCCTCATTGAAGGTATCTGGCAACTTTCTGGCTAAGAAAGCAAGAACAAAACACAGAAAGGCAAGGAACCCAACATATCCCAACACAGCCCAAAAGCCAACAAGTGATCCCAGAGCGCACTCCAGGATGATTTTCTCCATATAGTATTTGAGGTTTTTTAAAGGAAAGGGGGGATTTATTGTTAACCATAGGATGCAAATTATGACCTGTATAAAAGTGAAAAACAAAACAGTAAGTCTCTGCTGTGCAGGCCCAAACCATTTCATCAAGTTGCTGCCTGGAAGTGTAGCTTTAAAGGCCATTAGAACCACGATTGTTTTCCCAAGAATACAAGAGATGCAGAGGACGAAGGTGATGCCAAACGCTGTGTGCCGCAGCATGCAGGACCACTCAGTGGGCTGGCCAATGAAGGTTAGAGAACACAAGAAGCACAGAGACAAGGAGAACAGCAACAGGAAGCTGAGCTCAGAGTTGTTTGCCTTCACCAGTGGAGTGTCCTTATTGACTAAAAACAGTGTGGCTACTATTAAAGTTAGCACAACGCCGAACAATGTGAAAAATATCAGTATTTTGCCCATAACTTCAGTAAAAGAGAGAAACTCAATTTCTTTTGGCAAACATGCATCTCTGTTCTGATTGGACCAATATGCTTCAGGGCACTTTTTGCAGTCAATAGAATCTGTAATAAAAATAATTTTTTTCTTTTTAGTATTGCAGTTCAATAAGTCTCACTCTAACAATATTTACAAATGACTGTATCATCGCTAGTTTCAACATAATACACACACTATGGCAGGCAAATTGTGTGCACGTATTACTGTAGTTTATGTCTGTGGTACCTGTTGTGTTGCTAAATTCTCCCACCGGACACGACACACAGTCAAAGCAGCACACAGGTTTTCCTTTTTGAAGGACTTTATGGGTTCCTGGATGACAGCTTTCACTGCAAACTGACACAGGTAGCTGTAATAATACATGATAAAAAAAGGGCTTTGTTAAATATTTTTTACAAGTGTGATAACATTTTATTGTCAAGAAAAATCTTTACCTCTTTTGTTCCCCCTGGCCACATTATAGCGTCTGTGTTGAGAACAAATCTCTTGCCAGAAGGTAGCGAGGCGTCATAGTAGCCAACTGGTCTAAACTGAACCGATCCATCTGTTCCACGTTGCCAGTTCACCACCTCATACCTGGCAACAGCAGCTCCAGTTTGATCAAACCACACTCTGTCCCCGTTCTTAACAGTGAAGTTCACGTTCTTTAGGGCCTCCACTACCTAAAGAGAAATCGACACAGCTTATTTCAACATTGTTAGCTTTACAACTATAGTCCAAACAGTACAAGAGTAATTATTTATTTTTATACCTCCCATGGCTTGATTTCCACAGTTTCTTTACATCCTTGACCCTCTGAACACTTCAAGATGCTGTGCAGAGAATGTGATATAGCGTAGACGGCTTTATAGATATTAGTGGAGTACCTTAGCTCTTCCACATCATCATCATTATTACTGAGCTCCGCTAAATCCTGATTGGCTTTGCAAGGTCTTTGATTCGACTCCGTGTTTGTCCCGTTGCACAGAAATTCTGTTTCCCAGAAATCTCTAACCAGAAAATCCTCCAGGCCACTGATATTGGCCTTTTGCACTGCAAAGCCCAGAGCACCTCCCAGCACACTGAAGCTAGTGGGAGTCACAAGGCTGTCCGCAGTGATCCAGGCCTCCACGCCGATGAACTGCCGTCCCGTGATGTTGTGGAGACTCAACTGCTCTAGCAGGTTATTCATTTCCACATGGGCGAGAAAGCCAACAATCACTCGAGCGGTGCTCTTTCTGATCACTTCTACCACCTTCAGGAGTTTCTCCGGCTCTGCTCTGTTGAATTTCTCCGTGTACTCCACACAAATTCCTTCCTCCTGGGCCGCAGAAAGGAAGATGGCCATCCCATTGTTGCCGTAGTCACTGTCGCTGTTGACTGCTCCAACCCAGGTCCAGCCAAAGTGTTTAACCAGCTGAGCAAGGGCACGGCTTTGATAGAGATCACTTGCAATGGTTCGAAAAAAAGAGGGATAGTTCTTCCTACTGCTCAAACACTCACATGTGGCCGAATGACTTATCTGTTGACAGAAAAACAGAAATCTGCATGAAAGAGAACAAAAAGGCAAAAGGGGCAGGGTCTGCACATTATGAAGACAGAAAAACAGATTAGGATTACTCTTACCACTGGAATTTGAAACGGTCCAGTTGTGCGAGAAAGGACAATGGTAGAAGAAGATTCAGACTCTCCAATAATAGCATGGACCGCTGACTGACCAGAGCAGCTGTTTCCTAAAGTCAGCTCATGGCCGTTCATCAGAGCCATCACTGCACGCATTGAGGATAATGTCGATGCACAGTTGTCATAAATTCTGTACCCAATAGATATATTTGGAAGAATATCCTCATTTTTGTTAATTTCTTGAATAGCAAATATCATTGTCTGAGCAAAGCGAAACTCCCTTAGGTTAATACTGAGAATAGAAAGGCACAATGCAAAACTCTGTTCACAAAATCAACAAGTTGATGCAAAAGTTTGTGCAAAGTTCAGAATTACCCGGTGCATGCAAGTATTGTTGGTCTCTCTGTAAAGGAAAGTGAAGGTTGTGTGATTTTGCTGTGGAGGGAAAAAACGCCTCCAATCATCACATCTCCATCTTGAGACAGAAGAGGAAATTCTGGACTTCCCCGTATCTGGCAGAGAGAATCAGGCTCCCAGACTGCGCTGTATGCAAACAAGAGGCTGGTAAAGATAAAGACTCCAAGCATTGAGGACATGTTTATCTTGGTTTTTCCTAAGAGTCTCCCAAGTCAATATGGTTGCTTATTAATGTAGCTGATGACAAGACTCTATCTTTTTTATCACCCAATCATAAAAATGTGGGACGGCCGTGACTGGAGCTCGTCATTGTGTTATTGTCTGAGATTATTGTGCTTTGATTGATAGTGCATAGAAATTTGGTCATTTCTAAAATAGGCTATTGTATAAGATGGAGTTTAATGAAATGGATGCAACTGAAGCAATGTTTTAATTTTTACCTAATTGTTTTAATGTATACTTTCTTATAGGTTAAGGCTCACACAGAAAGTGTTAAAAATCAACTTTAGTGAATGACTCAGATCCATCTGCATCCATAAAACGAACCAGATCTGGTGCTTCATAATTCAAAGTGCCGATGCGGTGATGCTTCAGGGACAAAAGCTCTGCAGGCCAGACTCAAGTTAAACATTTAAGGTTTTATTACAAACTTCAGCCAAAGTCAGCTCCACCCAATCATGAGGAAATCATGAAGAAATCATGTTCCAATGGTAGAAAATTACATGCCCACCTCTGGAAGCCTTGCTTTTTTATAGGGTAATGAATAACACGTATACAACACCATATCTGTTCTTCCCCCCCTCCCCCCAACATATTCATCATACAGAGTTATTATTACATGCATGCTTTCCACCTCTGCATATCTCCTCAAGCGCTGGAATCCATTTGTTCAGACTCGGTACCTACAGTCTTTCTCCAGAATATGTCCCAAGCATCCCCACCTCTAGAAAGCCAAGCAGTATGGACTCTTTAAAAGATCATTCTCTTCCTCAAAACCTAAGATGGATCATCATTGGCTTTTTTTCCTGGGATAAAAACCAAAAAACCTGATTTCAAATCATTACAGAAATGTATTGAGACATTATGTTGGCTTCAGAGTATTTTAAGGTTTTTATTTATTTTCACAGATAGTTGTATCTTTATAGTGCATTTTTACATAATAAATTGTTGATTTTTTATTAATAAACATACAAGTCCCACGTTTTTTTTGTTTAAAGGGAATGAAAAGACTGAAACTAACTAGTGTTGTGTTTTTCCCAGCAGGTGTTTCTTTGTGTTCAGCTCAGGCCTCACGACTAGAATAAAGCATTTAGGTGCAAATATACAAAACAGTATCCCATAACTTGAAGCTAGAATGGCAAATATCTCCACAGCTACCGTGAGATTTCCAGGAGAGCTGACGTAAGCTGGGATGAAGGTGATCCAGACGGCGCAGAAAATTAGCATACTGAAGGTTATGTGTTTGGCCTCATTGAAGGTATCTGGCAACTTTCTGGCTAAGAAAGCAAGAACAAAACACAGCAAGGCAAGGAACCCAACATATCCCAACACAGCCCAAAAGCCAACAGGGGATCCCAGAGCACACTCCAGGATGATTTTCTCCTTATAATAATGCATATTTTTGTAAGGAAAGGGGGATTTTATTGTTAACCATAGGATGCAAATTATGACCTGTATAAAAGTGAAAAACAAAACAGTAAGTCTCTGCTGTGCAGGCCCAAACCATTTCATCACGTTGCTGCCTGGAAGTGTAGCTTTAAAGGCCATTAGAACCACGATTGTTTTCCCAAGAATACAAGAGATGCAGAGGACGAAGGTGATGCCAAACGCTGTGTGCCGCAGCATGCAGGACCACTCAGTGGGCTGGCCAATGAAGGTTAGAGAACACAAGAAGCACAGAGACAAGGAGAACAGCAACAGGAAGCTGAGCTCAGAGTTGTTTGCCTTCACCAGTGGAGTGTCCTTATTGACTAAAAACAGTGTGGCTACTATTAAAGTTAGCAGCAAACCAAACATAGTAAAAACCACCAGTATTTTGCCCATAACATCAGTGAAAGAAAGAAACTCAATGTTTTTGGGTAAACATGCATCTCTGTTCTGATTGGACCAATATGCTTCAGGGCACTTTTTGCAGTCGTTAGAATCTGCAACAAAAAGTAATATTATCATTCTATTTACATCAGATGCATTCTAATAACATCAAAAACTGACTGTATAGCAGCTAATCTGAACATGATGCACACGCTTAAGCAGATAAAGTGTGCGCGGATGCTGGTGTGAATTAGGACTGCGTTACCTGTTGTGTTGCTAAATTCTCCCACTGGACACGGCACACAGTCAAAGCAGCACACATGCTTTCCTTTTTGAAGGACTTTATGCGATCCTGGACGACAGCTTTCACTGCAGACTGACACAGGCAGCTTTAAACAAACAAACAAAGAATGTTACTTGTGAACATTCAAGTCTGTTCAGATTTTCTAAGCAATATTGTATTGTCAGATCTTTACCTCTTTACCTCCTCCAGACCATATAATGGCCTCTGTGTTAAGAGAAAACCCTTTGTCAGAGGGCAGGGAGGCGTCATAGTAACCAACGGGTTTAAACAGAACGGATCCGTCCGATCCACGCTGCCAGTTCACCAACTCATATCTGTTGACAGCTGCTCCAGTTTCATCAAACCACACTCTTTCTCCACTCTTAATGGTGAAGTTCACCTGCTTTAGTGCCTCCACCACCTACAGTGCAGTAGACATCACTTTTTGTCAGAATTACTTTGTATGTAAAAACACTCATTCCAGTCTCCAGTGTTTTTATTTCATTTTTCTTACCTCCCATGGCTTGATCTCCGGAGCCTTATTACACCCTTTTTTGTCTGAACACTTTAATATGCTGTGGAGAGAATGAGCCACTGCATAGATGGCTTTGTAAATGTTATTGGGGTATCTCAACTTCTCCAAATCATCATCTTGACCATTAAGCTGAAATAGATCTGGATTCTCTCTGCAGGTTCTTAAAACACTTTCTCTGTTTGTCCCGTTGCACAGAAATTCTGTTTCCCAGAAATCTCTAACCAGAAAATCCTCCAGGCCACTGATATTGGCCTTTTGCACTGCAAAGCCCAGAGCACCTCCCAGCACACTGAAGCTAGTGGGAGTCACAAGGCTGTCCGCAGTGATCCAGGCCTCCACGCCGATGAACTGCCGTCCCGTGATGTTGTGGAGACTCAACTGCTCTAGCAGGTTATTCATTTCCACATGGGAAAGAAAGCCAACAATCACTCGAGCGGTGCTCTTTTTTATCACCTCTATCACCTTCAGGAGTTTCTCCGGCTCTGCTCTGTCGAATTTCTCCGTGTACTCCACGCAAACTCCTGCCTCTTGGGCCGCAGAAAGGAAGATGGCCATCCCATTGTTGCCGTAGTCGTTGTCGCTGTTGACTGCTCCAACCCAGGTCCAGCCAAAGTGTTTGACCAGCTGCACAAGGGCACGGCTTTGATAGAGATCACTGACAATGGTTCGAAAGAAAGCGGGATGTTCCTTCCTACTGCTCAAACACTCGCAGGTGGCAGAATGGCTTATCTGTAGACAGAGAAACAGAACAGAAAACTGCACAATGAAGAACAAAGAGACATAAAACAGATTAGGATTACTCTTACCACTGGAATTTGAAACGGTCCAGTTGTGCGAGAAAGGACAATGGTAGAAGAAGATTCAGACTCTCCAATAATAGCATGGACCGCTGACTGACCAGAGCAGCTGTTTCCTAAAGTCAGCTCATGGCCATTCATCAGAGCCATCGCTGCACGCATTGAGGATAATGTCGATGCACAGTTGTCATAAATCCGATATCCGATAGAAATATTGGGAAGGAGATCCTTTTTATTGTTTATTTCCTCAATTGCAAATATCATTGTCTGAGCAAAGCGAAACTCCCTTAGGTTAATACTGAAAGAAGAATAGCAAAGTACAATATTCTGTCTAAGACAAGAAAATCATATAACACATTGCTTAGAGCTCAAAATCACCTGCTACACTTATAAGCCATTGGTCTCTCTGTAAAGAAAAATGAAGGCTGCGTGATTTTGCTGTGGATGGAAAAGGCACCTCCGATCATCACATCTCCTTCTTTAGAAAGTATAGGAAACTCTGGACTTCCTCGTATCTTGCAGAGAGAAGCTGGTTCCCCCACTGTGACACATGCTTCCATTAGCCCGACAAGAATAAGTACTGTTGTACCTGATGACATTTTCATTTGGCTGGATACAGCGAGAGCAGAGTCACCCAGTTACAGGTTTTTGTTGAGAATATAACCCACACTAAGGTGTTCATAGGTTCATATTGACCAATCAGACATGTGGGACGGGCCTGGTTGGATCTAACAACCTTTTCTTAAAAAACACACACAAAAAATATGTTGTACCTTTAGGGATGACACATTTGAGATTTAGTTATTTATACAAAAAAAAAACATCGTATGACAAGTTATAAAATGCATTGTCATTAACTGACAGAAACCTAAACGGACAAACTAACTTCACATTTACAATAATAATTCAGTCATGATGATCAACATATTCTCATTTTATTCCATGACAGGTTCGTCAATAATCATACTGAAGAAATTTAAAGACAAATGTCAAGTGAAGAATCCTGGCCCAGGTTCTGCCTGTGCATGAGTGGGTTTTCTCCATGTACTCCGGCTTCCTCCCACAGTCCAAAATCACGACTGCCTGGTTGACTGATCTCTCTAAATTCTCATTAAGTGTGTTTGTATGTTTCATTGTTTGCCCTGTCTGTCTCTGTTGCCCTGCTGTTGCAAACCTATCCAGGGTGTACCTCGCTTCTCGCCCATTGACCACTGGAGATAGGCACCAGCATCTAGGGATAAGAGTGTTGGGCAATGGATTGTTTCCCAATTTGTTTCCAGGATCATTCGACGTGAGCTGGTTAAAACATACAAAAGATTATATCAGAACTTGGATCTTTTGATTACTCTGGCTGGAAGAACACCTAAAACTAGTTCTCTAGTAAGAGAGCCAATAGCTTGTTCCCAGATGTCATAAAAAACTGCAGTAGGTAAACATTTGAGATTTTTTAACACTTTCAAACAGATTATTTTTCACATTAAAACACAATTATAAAAGAAAGGTTTAATTTTTTCCAGTTATGGAAAAAATTAGGAGACACTTAAAATGATCAGTTTCTCTGATTTTACTTTTTATAAGTGTATGTTTTTTTAGTAAAGTGAACATAGTTCTTTTATTCTATGAACTATTGACAACATGTCTCCGAACTTCCAAGCAAACATTTAGTATTTAATCGCAGAAAATGAGAAATGGTCACAATAACGAAAAAGGTGCAGAACTTTCAGACCTCAAATAATGCAAATAAAAAAATTTTCATATTCATTTACAAACAACAATACTAATGTTTTAACTCAAGAATAATCATGAGGGTTTCAATAGGGTTAAGTGCAGTGGTCTTTCCTCCAGAGCTATTTTTTTTTTCAGTGACTTTTTCTTTGGAGTTCAAAGGTTACAAAAAGGTTTGTCAATAACAATTGCATTTTTTCACTTGGCAGTTATTATTAATAGCTTTTCATGGGTGCTATCCTAATGGATTCTTTTGAATAAAAATGTGGATATATCTTATTTTAAATTCTACTAAAGTGTATTCCTATGCTCATCCACTTGCATTTACAATAATTTGAGTTGGTTTCTTTATATTATATGTCATAGATTTCCAACAGATATATTTGATTAATGCAGTTCACATGTAGCAGATAAACATTTTATTGTACATGAGTCTAATATTAGTTTTCTAATATGGATTTTCGTCCATGTAAAAAGTTTATTTCTTAACATTTTATCCAACATGTCACTTCGATTTGAAATCTGGACAGTGACAAGGGACTTATAGTTGCACATCTGTCAATTGATCAAAATAAAAAAGTTAAACACAACTGTTACAGTAAAGCAGTGAGCCATGTGATATTTAATTTGATGTTTTTCTCTTTTACCGGCCCAAGGGACATTTAGAGGTCATCTTATGTGCCGTTCAGTCCCTTCATTAATTATAAAGAACATTGTTGTTTGAGTATTTTATATTTATGAAACACCTTAGACCTGCTTGGTTATGTCTTTTGGGAACAGATTTAGAAAAAACATAAACAGTACAAGTGCCTTGGGCATGGTTGTGACTTTCCAATAACAAGCCTACAAACCCTCTGTAGAGTTCAGAGTTCCATCCCAACAACAAAATCTTCTAATAGTTTGACTTGGAAACTTTCCTTCAGAGTGGTTGCATCATAGTTTAATAATGACTACTAGAGACACTTAGTCTGTACACAGATGTCTTTCTCTACAAAGTTGCTTTGTGATCTTGATAAACTTACAAAAGTTACATAATGTAAATAAATTTCTGTTTGGTCAATATTAGGGATAACTGACTTTTAAATTGTATGGTGTCATTCAACCTTTGGGGTTAGAAAAAAATTCATTTTTTTATATAGTCTCTGTAAATATCTGTTTTCAAATGTATGTTAATGAGTTGTTAAAATAATGTTGAAAGTTTCAATCAGGATTAAAAGGCCAAAAGGTGCAATTGCAAAGCCAGTCAGTTTACATGTTGTATGTGTTTATTTCAATGTGTAACAGCAGCTCTTCTTGATGTGGGCCAATCAAGACCCTTACTACCAAATTAAGATGGAAAAGAAGCAAAGCCAGATGAATTCATCCCTTCCTCCGAATGTGAAACTTTCTCACCAGAATTTGAATTCAGATTTTGCATTATTATTATTCTCTATAGATAAACTAGAGCCAGAGACAATAGATACCTCAACTTATTTGTTTAAATACTAGCTTTCACTCTTTAGATTGTGATCTAACTTGCTGTTTCTTTATTTGCTTGATTGGAACTGATTGGAAACCAATATCAGTAAACAAAACAAAACCTGGGCTTCACACAAATGTTCATAGAGACACCAAGAACAATGGTGTCCAAAATGACCCTGGTCCTGCATTTTTAGGTGTCTTACTGCTACACACCTGACTAAAATAACTGGATCAACAGGCTTCAAGTTGTTGGTTTATGAAAAATAATTCTACAACGTACCCACACTGCAGTTACAGAAATGATTTAAAAGGGACAGTGGCCTCCTCAGTGCTTCTATAACTGGATGTTGTTTGGCAGCCAGATGAGACATTTTTATTAGTTGACTTTGAGAACATGAAAACAACTTTTAAACTACTTTAAATGTACATGAAGTGTCCAGCTATAAACACCGTCATATCCTTACAATAATTAAAATAGCTAACACTTTGTTTTACTTTGATAGATTCACCAGGAAGAGAAATACCATTACATTTTGATGTCATAAGGACTTAGTAAACCTTTACTGAACAAGAATGTTTTTTAGCTGTAAGGTAAGGCAACTTTATTTATATAGCACATTTTCAGCAACAAGGCAATTCAAAGTGGTTTACATAAGTTAAAGCACTTTGTAGAGGAAAGCTGGGCTACCCTGGGACAACCTTTGAATAAACAGGAAGAAGGCTCCAATAAGGTTGTCAACAAAAGTAACAGAGCAAACCTATGTCAACATACAGACCATATGTTATAATAAAATGCTTGTTTTGACCTGTGGTTGAAAGCCAGAAAATAGTTTCAACATAAGCAGGAGGCATTAATGCAGTATGACAGCTGTGTTAATCCAACTAGTTGTATATGTTTGACTATATGAGCCTTTATCCAATCCTGTAGAATGTGGAAATTGGCTCAACAATTGTTTACAATGTCTATGAATACACCAGTAAAAGATTTCACTGAATTCACAAAAATATATATTATATATAAATATATTATTATATATATAATATATATAATATATATATATATTATATATATATATATTATGACCTCTATTGTATGGTATTTAGGGCTGGCATATATGTGATGTTTATGTGATATATATATTATATATATATATATATATATATATATATATATATATATATATATATTATATATATATATATATATATATATATATATATATATATATACTGAAAACAAATTATATATATATATATATACTGAAAACAAATAAATTCCTTCATCCCAGATCAGACCAATATGGATTTAGACAAGGAGTTGAAAGACAAACTGTTTCAAACCACGCTGTGTTTAATAAGGGTGAAACAGAAATATACCATATACAATGCTGCCACCTGCTGAGCTTATTGTGCTATTGCTGAAAATTGTTAATTCAAATGAAAAAGTAAGGCAGATAGATAAATACAATGAGAAAGCACGTGTCATCTCTCAAAAAAAGGTTATGTGGTTAAAAAGAGCATAAAAATCTAAATATATTTATTTATTTGTTGATAATCCCTGAAATTAAATTCAAGAAGTTGATGAAATAGTTCAAAATAGAAGGTTTTCCTTGTGTACTTTGCCCATCGGACACGTCCTCATGTGGTAGGAGGAAGCTGGAATCGAACCTACAACCTTCCGCTCACAAGACTACAGTGGTGGTGGACCATTGTGCTGTTGTGTTAACGAGTAACACATTCAAATCAAGTGAACTTAGATCTAACAAAGGTTAGCTATTATGTTACAAAACAGAAGACCCTGGTCAGCAGCCATCAACATGGCAATATGTTTATTGCACAATTCTGACTGTGTGATAATTTACTCAAACGGTCCATGATGGGAAAACTAAAGAGAAAATCTGCAGACAAGACAGAGGCTGAAAACAGTCGAGGTTTATGAGCGTTCCAGCTGAGTCCCACATACAATACAGTGGTTCGGCCCTGTTGCATGTATGTGAGTGGGCAGGCGGCGTATTAATGTGTGAGTGGGTTGAGCACATTTTTCTGTCCGCCACTCTATTGCCTACTACTTGTAAAGCGTTTTGACTGAAACACACTCGCATATTCACCCACTAAACAAACACTGGCAGGCTCAAATGGTAAGCAAATGTGAAAGCAAAAAACAGAATAAAACAGAAGAAGTGATTATATTCAGTGAGCAGGAGTTGGAAAGAGTTGATTTACTGAACAAAAGTGTTACAGTTTGAGACAAATTTTAACAGCAGACAATAACCCATAAGGGTTATTCCTTTTGGGACAAGAATCCATCTTGGATGAAGTGCATGCTTCATTGCCTGTTCCCCAGCTGTGGTCCATCCAGTAAAGAACAAAGGGAAGTTTCCCTCTCACTGCAGCCCTCCAGCTGCTCCAGCAGTTATACAGGAGAGATATTGTACTGGCAGGAAACACGGACCGAAAGACTGTGTTTGGTCTTTAGGTCAAAAAACACGACAAATGTTGTCAGAGACCATGTTGCTGCTTTTGTTGCAGTTGAATGCTTTGGCAAACTCTGGGAAGTTCTGAAGGGAGCCCAGTACTCTAGAGTGTACAAAGGAGACCGGTGTTAGTAAGTGAACTTTGTGTGTCAGAGGGTTCCTGCTTTTTAAACTCTACTTTTAAGTCATGAAGTGCTGACTTCTACACTTCGTGTTATTACCTGAACATCACTGGACTGTGCACATCAATTTTAACGTTAAGAAGAGCTTGCTGTGGTCGATACGATCCACACCAACACTTAAAGAGATATACAGGATGTAAAGCAGGGCTTCATGAATTCAATTACAGATGTGTCAGGTATCACACTCTATTTCTGGCACCTCATCCCAAAAGCATATTCATGTTTGCAAAAGATAAATAGAAATTCTTACATTTTCTTTAACTGCAGTGCCATGTTGTGTTTTTCTTATATTAGTTGAGTTATCTAGAACTGAGCTTTGGAAATGCCATTAGCTCACTTACCATGTTCCCAACCGTATAATGACGGAAGTGAAAATTGTCCTTCAAAAGAGATACTACAGTTTTAAAGAGGTGCATAGCACAACTTTGAGATCATAGTTTTTGTCTTTCGTAAATTACATTTTTCTCAAGACAAAAAAATAAAAATAGGAACAGTTAATGACTAAAATTAAAAGGTTGGATTTTTACTAAAGTGGTCAGTGTCATCATGTACCTGCTATTAAAAAATTTTCAATTTAAGGCAAATTGTTTTACAAATTAAAGCAGGTCATAATTCTGCTACAGTAAAGCGTTATCAAGTAACTATTGAGCTAGGCAGAATGAATTATGACAGGAATATTGATTAAAAATATTTAATACTGAACTTTAATAAACATTTATCAATATTAAAGTTTTTTTGTTTGACTGATTACCTGTGCAAAGTTAAGAAAGAAGAGTTGATCATGTGAAAGGTCAATCCCAGGCAGCGGCGGCTCCTCACCATTCCTCTCCACAAATTTCTTGTATGCCTATAGTAAAATGCAAAATTGTAAATAGACATAGTTAATAAATGTTTGATTTATTCATTTTTCAATAACGCACTACATATATTTCTCATTTATGTTTGCCTCCACAGTCTCTACGTTACAAAGTACACATTTGCTATTACAATAGACATCTTGTCAATTCAGTTGTGTTTTACAAAAAAAAAGTCAAATCTCTTTTAGGACTATTAAACTAGTCAGAATTTTGTGCTTCATTTCTAATTTCTAGTGTTTAGTCCAGTTTGATTTCTTTCTGCTTGTAGTCTTGCTCTTTCCTGACCCTTTTCAGCCTGAAATAATTACTATTAATAATTGTTAAATAATTACTGACTGTTCCCTAACAGACAATGTTGACATTGCAACCTGGCTGTGCCTATATCTGGTGCACTAATGAACAGGAAGAAAATTAACATTTTTATGATGCGCCAGACCAGTCACTGGTCAGGGCGGCTCAAGCAGAAAATTATAAGACAATGATGACAAAGCAATTTCTCTTTGCATCTCTAATTCAGAGTAATTATCTTGAAGCATTTTATATGCAAAATTGTATCTTTCCAGTTCTTATTTTACATACAAAACAAGACCATTTTTTATGCCTAAATAACATATAAATCTTTTTACAGAGTTTTAATGACATTAAGCTGGTTAGTGACCCTCTGTTGATCCAGAGTCACAGTACGAGCAATCACACCTTCATATAACTTAACAAACCTGTCAACACCCTGAGAAACAGATTTCAATTTTTGTTTCAAGTTTCATGAAGCAGGTCACATATGTAAGCAAAAACATATTTTCACAGCATCTCTTAAATTCTTCACCTTGTATGCCTGTTGAATCCCTCCATTGTCAGCTATGTTCTCACCCAGGGTCTTGTTGCCATTCAACTAAGGAGAAAATAAAGGTGCAGAGTGCAAAAGGTGAATATGAAACCTGCAAGTTTTCCCTCCATATTTTCAGTAAGTTGCAGATATCAGTTTCTGGGTTATAAGAACGAATAACCGAGGGAATAAAATAAGCTTTGTTCAAAGGAGCAGTACAGAGGAGGAAGGATAAAAGGAGAAGTACTCATATGTCAACATAAAATACTAAAGACACCTAAAGCAGAGAGAAGATGAAGCTGCAAAACAGGAGGAAAGATTGAAAAATGACAGATGGATAAGCTGGCAAAGGCAACAAGAAATCTGGTAAAATCAATGAAAGTGAGGTTAATTGGAATTTTTCCATGTTCCAAAAAGGTAGGAAACAAAATACATGTTTGAGAAAAGAAGCAGTGAACATACATGTAGACCATTAGCCAGGTCCCAGGAAAAGTTGCTGTACTGGTCAGCAAAACACTTTGAGAGTTCCAGGAATTGTCTAAAAGAATCAGGAGTCCACCAGTCCTTCCGAATGCCGTCCTTGTCATACTTGTGACCTATAGACACAGAACAGATGTCTGGGATTTAGAGATGGGAATATTAACACGTATTTATACTCCAAAAATAATTAAATAATGAAAACTGGAAGTATGACCCCATTTGCAAATTTTAATACAACACCAGTAATGTGGACCAAAGGGCAACATTACTGGTGTTGACCTGGCTGTTTGGACCATCTATGGTCCAAACAGCCAGACGAAACCTCTGCACTTCCCCCGTTACACTAAAATAACTAAACTGTAAAACTGAATGATGGATTTTTGTAGTTTTGAAACCGTAAGCTTCCTATGGCTAAAAATGATAGTTAGATATTAGAATTTGTCATGTGTAAATAAGAATGCAGGTGACATACCCAAGGTGGAAAATAATTTACATTATAGTACAATTACAAGTGCAAATACAGTACAACATCCTGAGGCCAAAGGCATCGTAAGGTGAAACAAAGCTCTTTAAGTGGTACCCTTTTCAGCCTGAAATAATTACTATTAATAATTGTTAAATAATTACTGACTGTTCCCTAACAGACAATGTTGACATTGCAACCTGGCTGTGCCTATATCTGGTGCACTAATGAACAGGAAGAAAATTAACATTTTTATGATGCGCCAGACCAGTCACTGGTCAGGGCGGCTCAAGCAGAAAATTATAAGACAATGATGACAAAGCAATTTCTCTTTGCATCTCTAATTCAGAGTAATTATCTTGAAGCATTTTATATGCAAAATTGTATCTTTCCAGTTCTTATTTTACATACAAAACAAGACCATTTTTTATGCCTAAATAACATATAAATCTTTTTACAGAGTTTTAATGACACCAAAACACAATTGAATTTTAATGGTACCAGTTACAGGGGGAAGTTCATCTGTTCACAGACTAATGTAATCCAGCAAAACTGTAAGGGAGAAAAATGAAGAGGAAAACTCCTACCCTTGTCATCAAAGCCATGTGTAATCTCATGACCGATTACCATGCCAATTCCACCGTAGTTGAGAGATTTAGGCTGGCCTTTGCTAAAGAAAGGGGGTTGAAGGATGCCAGCAGGAAACACTACAGACAGAGAAAGCAGTTTTAAATTTCAAAATAGGTCAGGCTTTATGTTTTACAGCTGAACAAAATTTCCAGTGCTTATTTGGTACCTATTTGGTTTTTGCTGGCCGAGTAGAAGGCGTTGACAACAGCAGCTCCAATTAACCACCTTGAAAAAATAGATTAAAAAAATTAAGAGCGGGTGTTAATTAAATGATGACACTACGAAAAAGCACCGAGGCAAAGTAAGAACCCTACTTGAGTAAAAACGTGGAAAATTAACATACAGCTTTTAAAACCCAAGGTCAATGCAGGACTCCCTGCTGTTAAAGCTGAACTCTGAATGCATGTGGGAGTTTGTGTAGTAGAAAGTGAACATGCTTCACAAAGAATAAATGAGTTAAACACTGTAGTAGATCACTCTGCTAGGATCATAAATAAGACAGGTGATTTAAATACCAAACAATGCACTTTTCATTTACAACACATCTGGAGTAAATCTACCACCTCCACAAAAAAACAAAGCAAAACAAAAAATAAAACACCTTACTCATCCTTGTTGACTTGTTCTCGCAATTTCTGCAGGCGTTTCTTCTGCATGTACTCCAGGTTCTGCAGGATGTTTTTAAAGTACTCCTCTGCACTGTAGTTCAGCTAACACCAACACAGCCAGAAAAACATCATGACAGAGTGTTGGTGAAAGCCGTCAGCACTCGGTCATGTATTCGCGAGGAAAACTCATTACAGTCAAATATTCACTGGGATGTTTTAGTTAGGATAAGAAATGCAACTTTCCTAAACTATTTTCTATTACAAGAACTTAGTGAAATATGGGTAAAAGCATTTTTTTATAAATATTTACATCTTTGTACTCATTGTTTAGATATTTGTCATCCATGATGTCTTCAGAATAACCAATGTATTCATGGATAGCCCGGGCCTGGCAAAAACAACAACAAATGAACACAAAAAAAGTCAAAAAAGACTAAACCAGGTTTACTTGTTATTGTAAATAGAAAAATAAGTTGATTCTTGAAAATGAAATTCACACCTTCTCTTCCGCTGCTTTTTTGGTCTCTTCATCCATCCAGGTGAGGTCATTAAGGTTACTAATGAAAACTTCACGAATATCTTTAATCATCTCCTCCATCTAATCTCCCAACACACCAAAGAGAGCAAATGTCATAATGATAACGAATGATAGAATAGGAAAATGCATCATGAATTGAATTAGAAATAAGACACATATAACTTTTGTCAAACTATTAACACACTTCCTAAAATTAGGCCTTACATATCCACATATCAGAATGATTCAGACTTGTATATTAGTCTGTTCATTAATTTGTAACTAATGAACAACTGCTTTGACATTAATGCTTTAAAAACAATATATTCTGAACTTTTTTATATTTCCATCAGGTTTTTCCTTGGATGACTTGACCATACACATAACTAAAAGAAATAAAAATATGCTCAACTTAAGATATTTCCTTTTTTTTCTCCAGGTTACAATGTCATTCTCAGTTGACCTGTTAAAAGTTTTCCAAAACCAGGAAATAATCCAAGTTTTCCCTTAGTGTTGAAAGAGATAGGGATGACTGAATGCAAACTTCTGAATTTAAAGAAAATTACAAAAAGAAAGACACCTCTAAGTTTTCTGTCATTTAGGAAATATAATTTTGATTATTCTAACAGATCTAAAACAAGAGATGTTTGGGGTAGTTTAACTTAAAACAGTGAGAAAAAACCTTTGCCTTTTTACACTGAATGTACAATTCTTATACCAGATATGGGAAGGATATTAAAATCAATTATCTTGCAACCAAGGGAAAGAAAAATAACTTTATAAAATCTTAAAATTGTTTAATGATACTATTGTCATTACACTACGTTTCAAACCTGCATAGTGTTGTTGAACCTCTACAACAGATTTTTGTTTCATTGAGGATTTTTTATAATGTCACCCCCAAGAGTTTCCACTTTTTCAAATGCATTGCTTCACATAAAGAATTAAATGAACTGAGACCTACTCTGAGACCACAGGAAGAGAAAACCCAAAAACCCCTTGTCTCGTCACATTAGTGGACCCCTTGCTTACTCATTGCACAACCCTTTAAAAAAGGTTGTGGTTTGCCACAAACTGGCAAAGACCACACAGAGATTTTTCCGACAAGCCTTTAGAGGAGAATTGTTGTGTGTGGACACATGCAATTTGTACAAATGTCACAATAAACCATCAGTGAGTTCATCTTAGTTTTACAGTGAAAGCTTCCACTTAGCTGTATTTATATCAGATATGCGTGGTGAGCAGCTAAAACTAGAGCTAAACAAGAAACAAGCTGCTTATAGGCATGGAGTGCTTATTTATTAATTAATGTTCCAGTACACCAAATGTCTCTTGACCGCTGATATATAAATGTGTAAGGAGATGGTCTGGTGATAATCTGAATGATTGATCAACTACTTCCCACAGAAAAAAAAAATATATACAAAAAACCTGATTACTTATAGAGGCATAAATCTCCTCAGAAATAAGTTCTATAATGGATTTATGTATATGAAAGGGATTTCTAACTTTAATCTCAGAATTCTGACTTTGATCTGAGTAGGCAAACATCTTTAAGGAAGTTGAGATGCTCAAACATTACGACGGCGTCACTCATACGCGACACAGTATACATACACACACACACACATACATACACACACACACACACACACACACACGCGCACACACACGCACGCACCCCCCCACACACACACACATAGAGGCACACAGTTGAGATTTACGGTATGAGCCTGATAACACGACAACACTGAGGCACCGACACGAGACTGGTGACAAAATTACAGATGTCTCTTAAACTATCTCGTTCCGTGTATGGATCTATAAAAACACTCACTATTTTCATGTCGTCAGTTCAGACTGTCAATGTAAAAGAAACCTGTTCAATAAAGCTTTTTTAATCAGCCCAGTTCAGCCTCTACCTACCAGCTCTTTGCTGTTCTCAGAGAAAGCCTCCTGCACGTAGAGCCGTCCCACAGCTTGCTTCAGGTTGGTGTTGACGTACAGTGCACACCGTCGCCATGCGGCCTCCTCTGATGTTTTACCGGTCAGAACCTATTGCGAAGGTGATGAGACAACATAATGAATGTAGAGTGAAAGAAAAAGGATGGGTTATGTAAAAACGTTTACAAGAATCTACATGAAACAAGAAGTAAAGCACTTCATCACCTAAACATTTTAATAAACAACCCCAGATCATAGCACTGTCCCACAGGCTTATCCAGTAGGCGCCAGGTAATAACTTTGCTTGTCTCTCTTCTTGATGCGCCCATCACTCTGGAAGATGGTAAATCTTAACTCAGGCCGCATGATCTTCTCCCATTGCTCCAGTGGTTTTTTCCTTCTCTTTTAGTCTCACTGATTAGTTGTTTTCTAAAGGCCACATAGCTATTCAGTCACAGTCCTTCGAGTTTCCTTCTGATTGTGTGTGTGGAAATGCTTACTTTCACTATTAAACACAGCCCAGAGTTCCACTGCTGTTTTTCTTCTATTTGATTTCACAAAACGTTTAAGTGATCACCGATCATGATCATTCAGAATTCTTTTCCGGCCACCTTTCTTCTTTAGTAGATTCTGCAATCTCCTTAGATGTTTTCTCGTGTTTGATGAATGACAGTAATTGGACCCTTCTCATACACACCGACATCTGTTCCATGACCAGTGGATAAATTTATGACAAAGACCTCTTCCTTGTTTTAATTACATTTCAGAGTCTGTTAAATGTAACATCCTTGTACCTTTTTCTTTTCAACAACTACAAGTAATTTTTTACACCTGTACAATAACTTTCTACTTTGAAATTGTTATGAAGATGTTGCAAGGACATTCATGAAAGTAGTTTTCCCAAGTCAACATGTCAAGGTAATATCAGGCTGCATACCTTATGGAAAGCGTTCCTGGTGTTTCTGTAAGGTTGGCTCAGCCCCACTACCATTTTCATAACAAACCGCCAAACCACGTAGTTTTGCACATCCCTGAGAGACAAAAAATGCAGCAAGGACAAGGAGATTGACATGATCCTGCAGTGATCTAACAGCAATGTGACCAGGTTTTTCTAACCACATCCTGTGATTCTCACCTTGAGAGAAACGCATACAATTACTGCACAGGTAAGCAATTTCTCTGGAAAACAATAACCATTTCTGACTTGTGTAATCTTACACACCTCTTGGTGTATTTGGCTAATACAGTTTTTAGTTTTCTGAAATAGTTGGGGGAGTTGTTGATGACTATCTCCGAGTCAGGAATCTTGATGTTCACGCTGTCCATTATCTTAGCTGTGAAGTAACTCCAGTTAAATTTCTTCAGGTTGAGCCAAAACACACACAAAGAAACCAAGTTTGAGATATTTAACACTAAATTTAAATAATAGCAATACACACAAGCTAAGATGTTAGCATTACCTGAGAGTCAATTTCAAGAGTGAAGTTTCTGTTCAGCTCACTCAATTCCATCTTGTTGCGACGCAACACTTGATTACTCCGAGGCGGCGGTGGGTCAACGGCCTGGGAGAAAAGGAAATGCAACAAAACGAAACATAAGAGTAGAGCTTAAAAATTTCATGAAAATTCTGTGTCCCCAACACATTTACACTCTTGGTACATCTCCAGAAGCATGAAGCATGTGCAGCCCAGGAGGCCTCAGGTCTATAAATGTCAGAGTTTGAACGGTTTAACTGCTTTGTAATACTGAGAAGCAGAGTGGAGAGGAGAGGAAGCAAAGCATGTGAGCAACAGGAGAAGCACAGACTGACAAAACAAGGTGACACATCTGTTGATATATAGGAAATTCTTTGTGTGGCTGGTTAACAAGCTTGCCTCAAAAAGATGTGTATATGCCCAGAATTATTTTATACTGTGAACTTTTTCTGAATATGCTATACTGTTATGCCAAATGATGCCAGTCACATAAATGCCTAATAAATATGCAAGGGCTTTAAAATACTAAATGGATAAATGTGGCCACACCTCTCTGTTATAACATTTGATTGTTCCACTATTTTATCTGTACAGGTAGGCCAGATGTAAAAAAAAATAAAATAAACATAAAGAAAGCATGTATACAGAAAAATGGTATTTTGGAGAAACCACAAAGGGGTAATGCTATTTTCCCAACAGAGGTTGCTGACAAGAAAAGCTCCAACTCCCCAAACCATACGTTTTTGTTTACATTGAATACTGCAAATGACTTTTTTTCGTTTTGTTTTTTTTGGCTGTGCCTTAGACATGATTAGTGTCAGTAGCCGTCTTTAAATGAGTTCCAAATCCAAAGTTTCCACATCCCAAAGTCCAGTACTGATAGAGACCAGCACCGGCTGCCTTTCTAAGAGTGTCTTCAGGGTAAACACTACGACTGTTGGATCGAAGCAGACCATCGGTTCAGAGAAGACAGAGGCTAAGGTGGAAGAGCTGTAGAGCAGTTCTTGGGAAGTAATTTAATTATTACAGGGCTAATAGGGCTTTAGATAACATTTTGAGCATTTTTTTTCTTTATGTTGTAGTAATACCTTTTTACTTAATTAAAATTGTTAAGGGGAACTTAGTGTGATTAACAATGTAGCTATTGGATGAATAAATCAACAATGAATACCCAGAGTTTGTTTTTTTTTAATCATCAATTATTAAGTGTAGAGTTGTTCATCTGACTTGACTAATCAAAGTATTTTAGGTTTGAGCAACAGATTAAACTGCAAAAGTCCTATAGCTAAACAAAGATAAGAGCACACACCAAACTGTGCGTCACATTTCAGCTTAAGTGATTTCTGAAAGAATAGACGTATGCTCACACTGATGATGTCTCTCTCCAAATCCACAACTCGTGTCACCTCTGCTTTTATGTCTGTTTCGCTGATTTTCAGTCCCCGGTCAGTGCGGATCATCTTTGCCAGGTCAAACACAAAGTGCTCATAAGCTTGACATGCCTGTAAATCACATTTTATAATAATAATGCTTGTTTTCCCAAAACAAAAGTGTCTCCTTACACCAATGCACAGACCAACTCTTGCTACAGCTACTTCCTGTAGCTGCTTTTTGTTTTATCAAATCAATAGTTCACATTCAGCTGTAGAATAAAACCAGAAGAGAGGATGACAACATTTAGTCTGTCTTACTTTTCTCTCTTGGTCTCGATGAAAGTGGACGCATTTTTCTATATATTATGGATCTGGTCAACTGATCTCTCAATGCAACTGATCAAATTTTCGACAAGAAGTCTGGGCACAGGAGAACCCTCTTGTCCTGCTGGGATTCACCCTGGATTTATTCATGATAACAGGATTTCTGCTGTTTGGAGCTTGTGGATTCCTGGATTATCGACAAATTTGTGATGGACTTGGCCAAACTAGAGAACACTTGGACTGTTGGTGTAAACAGAGACGAGGACTCTAAAACTCAACAGCGAGTTGGAATCAATCTTGGAAAAGTTGCTAGTTTTGGTTCAGTGGAACGATCAAACTAATTTGGATGATTGGGAACTGAGATGTATCAGAGAGACTTTAGGGAAGATTGAAATTTATACCTAAGACATTCTGTTTATGAATTGGCTTTCTCTGTGTGGCATTGGAAGGGCTGCATATTTCCAATCTCCTTGAAGATATGTAAACATGACGCTCGCTCCCACCTCTTCCCCTCCTGTATCCATGTAGCTGTGGAGCTGAGCTCTCCTAAGAACATCAGCCTTGATAAAAATAGCTCTATCGGACTTTGCCAGGAAGCTCAGCAATCTGGTTTCATGGCCCTCATATCTCTGTTTTGCCCTTTGTTTTGTCTGAATGTTGTGATTTGCCCTACTGTGTCCTTTCCTCTTTTGTGTGCTCCTTCCTTTGGTTTGTTATTTTGTTTTGTATTTCCTTTTAATTCATGTAAAGCACTTTGAATTGCTTTGTTGTTGAAAATATGCTATACAAACAAAATTACCTTATCTTACAAAGATTTTCATCCCCACTTTAGTAACACTTTATTTGAAAGGGTGTGCATAAGACTAAACATCTGGTTTAAAAGTGCCAACATCTGGTTTAAAAGTGCTAACTTTGCATAATTTTGCAAATTACGATAATTTAATGCAAAGTTGGCATTTTTAATGGACTTTCAATGCAAATTTTAGAGCAACTTTGCATTAAACGTATCATTATTTACCGAATGAGACTTCATGACAACTGTCATAAACATTCATAAAGACTTATTCATGTTCATGACAGGTGTTATGTCATGATTATGACAGTGTCATATCAGTCTTATGCACACCCCTTCAAATAAAGTATTACCCCCACTTTTTATTTACAACAAACCAGTGAAAGGCAATATTTCTTACTATAGCTTCTTCAATATAGCTTAATCCAAACTGTTGCATTTAAACAGTGCAAATATGTTCAATCATAATGGTGATGCTTTCATTGGGTTGGACGATCTGGCTGAAAAACATCACAATATGACTGTTTTGTATCAGTTAATAGACAATTATTGATATATTGATTGAGAAATTATTTTGTTTTAATTAGTTGAAATACTGCTAAACTGGTAGCATGAACTTTTCTGTTTCATCCACAATGTTCACTCTACGCCATTGTTTATTGTTCAGCAGTTATGAGACACAATGGTGAAACCTTAAAGTGCTGCTGCACAGGTTTCTCCTTACTCAGCTGACTGTGAGAGGTTGAGAAGCTATTGCCTTTCCTCTGCCTACATCTCCCAGAATGCAGTGTGGTTCTGGATTGGAGTTCAGTGAATTTTGTTATACATTGAATATTCTATTAGATATACTATCTATTAATATTGATCTTGTGTCTGCCACAATATACATTGTTGATTTTGTTGTTCAGCCCTGTGCTTTATGGGACACCATCTTTCCATGTTACAAAACCTTTCAACAAAATAAATCAGCACAAGCACAAATTAACATTTTCTGCTGCTTTGGTTACAAGTTACTTACACATGAACAAATAATTATTAAACATTTCAGCACACCTCTGCAAAGCGACCCTTGCAGGTGTAGTAGTCTACGGTCAAGAGGCCAAAGGACATTTGCGGGCCAAACTGACAAAGAATAGAAGACAAAAAGAAATCAAGACAATATTCTAGTTACCAGAAATAAAGACCATTATGTAACCAGTTTTGCTCAACAGATTGAACTCTCTCATTACAAGAAACACTTGTTCAAGAATTTAAGTACGTCTGATTTATCAGCTATTTCACTGCATACCATAGGAAAATTAACTATTGTTTGATAGTTTTTTTGTTGTTATTTTTAATTAGTTGAAATATTGCCAAAATATTGTTAATTTTCCTATTGATGCCAAATATTTTATTGTTTTCCAAATTCCCGGGAGCTTTGCAACACAAAAGAACAAAATCGGCCTTTGTATTTTAAAGAAAGTGATTTATTCCTCAAATGTCAATTCAAATACATATTCTAAAACATTTTGGACTGTGTTTTAGTCCAAAATCATATTTTTGTAATGTTCAAATCTTCTGGGAGATTGTGTTTTGAGATTTTTATCGACTGTAAGTCCAAATAATCAAAACTGAAAAAAACAAATATATTAACTCTTACTAACTCTGTCAAAATTAGTGAAAAATTAACATACTGAATTCTAATTTACTCAGATGGGCTTTTAGAGGTTTTACAGCTGCAAGCTTTGTACGTACATGAATGATGCGTGAAGTGGAATTTTTGTAATCAGTGTAAACGATAAAGTAAACCAGGAGTGGCATTCCATATTTCCAATTTGACCTGGCAAGGACATCCTCTAACCTCCAGGTTTTCCCTGAAGAAATAAGATCGGAGAAAGGATGATGTGCGAGGGAAGAATTACAATAAGTGATTTATGGCAGTGAGAGGAAGAAGAGTAAAAATGCAATACCATAGTCATCCTCCCAGTTGTCCACAGCCATTGGCCATTCAAAAATGTCTGGCAGCATGTCGAGCAAAGGAGACCCTCCTTTCTGCTCAATTAATGCTACAGTGCAGTATTGATGAAAGTCAAACAGGAATTAGCTTGCATACTGTAATTTTACACAAGCTGATAAAGTAAAATCGGAACATGCATAAAGATTCACTCTAATTTTGAAATTGAAATTGTAACCCTGTAAGACCTGTTGTTGTAACTTTATAGCATATCTATTTCAAACAAAAAAATTGTAAAAATAATTATTTTTCTTCTAGGTTTTTACTTAGAATTTTAGCCTGTTTGTTCAGTCCCAGAATACTAATGGACAAATGCATACAAATTCTCCAACTTGGAAAACAAAACAGTGGCTGAGCAAGATCTCCGAGTACCACATTAATTAAAACGTAGTCAGTAAAACGTTTAAGAGTTTTGGGTGACCATTACAATTTCTAGATCATGTATACATATGTGCAACACTTTTACAAAATGAAAAGATGATATTTGATATTATGAAGTTTGATATTATATCTAATATTACATTTTTATTTTCCACATTCTGAAAGAAACAGACAACCTTCAGGAATTGTACAAAGTGATGCCTATACAAAACATAACAGCTTATCTAAAATGGTTTAGTCCCTTCACATCTCATGTCTGCTGACTCACTCTCGTTTGTGCAGGACTTGTAAAGTATCTTTGCCTTGGTGAGAGCAGCAGCCTCGCTCTCCACCGTCTTTTCAAGGACACCTACATATAAGCACAAACAGAAGAACATGATTGACACCGCATTTGACCAATCATATTATGAAATGGCCGTTCCCACACCAGTAATATCCAGAGAGCGTCATGTAGCTAATTTGTACATCCCATATTCTTTCTTGAACACTTTTTACTGGTCAACGCAGTCACTAAATCTAAAATAACAGATGTCTCGTCCACAAAATTTCTGTCACAGGGATATATGGCACCTTGGGGTTTGTTCTGACATGAATAAATCAGCTTTGTGCATAACCGATGTATTCTTAGTGCGTCAAACTGAGCAGAAAGTTAGTCTGTGTGCCCTTGTGCGTAACGGTATTTACAGGATTTTTTCTCACCAACGTTTTGTCAGTATGTGTCAAAGCAAGATATATTTCTTCCAACAAAACTTCAAAATGAGTCACAAGAGTGAAGTATTTTCTACATACAGTACTTTGTGACTGACTGAACTGATTTTTCTCCTGCAGAATTTTGTAAAGGAACTCAAAGAAACCAGTTAGTGGGATTTTCATTCTCAACTTGTCTTAGATTTAGCTCCAACAGTGTGTGTGTGTGTGTGGTATGTGTGCTCTTAACATAGTGTGTAATAGAAACTATCAGAGCCTGCTTATGTTCTTAATTCCAAGATGTAGCCACTTCAAGATGCCTTTAGCTGAAATATTTTTTTTGAATAAAATTAGCTTGCCTTACTGTTTGTAATAGTGGTTATTAGACTTCTGCTCAACTGCAGTCCACACAATGTGAAAATCCCCCAAACTTTGAAATAGGTCATTTTCTTTTTCTTTATTTTTTTTTAACAATCAACTAGAGGACTCAACCTCGAGTCCTCAGGAGATGTGTTTCTGCAACTTTGAATGACTCCAGTACTTAAAAACATCAAAATTCATTTTCTGATTATTATCAGGAACTTTACTGTGTTGAGGGGAAAAAAAATTCTCTAAACACTGTGGTCACATCTGTGTTCAGGGAAACAAGCTGTTGAGTTTAATATCTCTCATTTTTAAGGCTATAGTTACAAGTATACTTGTGCACTTTACTTAAAAACACTTTCTTCCATTCAACCTTAATACAGCACTGTAAAAGCAGCATGCTTCTTTAGAAGCAATCTTTTGTAGCTTCCTGGACAATGAAGCACTCTTCCCCTTGAATGTGTAGGTCACAACATGGAATGTCACAGAAAGTATTACAATTTTTTATCAAAATTCACAGAGAAAAGAAAAATGCTTCACATATATATCTGAGTATTAAATGGATTATTGCATAACTCGTACTTGTGAACAACAAAAAAAACCCCTTTTAATATACTGTCACTTTTGAGGACGACTTCCAACTCGGCTTGTAAGGTGTTGTACAAGACATATTTGCTGTGGGTCTCTGGGATGATGTTCTTTTTCAGCCATCCTCCACAGGAATATTGATAGAAGTTGTCACAAGGATGCACCGTAGCATCCATGTTCCTAATGAGGTGAGACGCTGTGGGAAATTGAGAAGGCAAGCTTTAGGTTTATTGGGAGGGGAAAACAAATAAAAAATCTTAAACAAGTATGAAATAATTTGCAACAGTATAAGCTGGAAGAAGCCCTATAAAATTATGCAGATGAAATACAATTTAGTTCTGCTAGGGAGACTGTCAGGACTGTAATAAAACTTACAAAGAGAGACAAACTGGAAGGCAGGGAAATAAATGTCTCCTTAATTAAGACTCTGGTCATCAAAAACTCCAAATTAAATCTCCACACATGGAAAAAAAAGAATCAGTCTAACATCACAGGTCGAAACAAGTTCAACTTTTAATAAGGTCTTTTTCAACAGCTACCTACGGCCACCTGATTAAAGATGCTCCAATGTCACTCTGGCATTCTGGGAAATATGTTTAATCATCTTACACCAAGGTGTTCAAAGAGAAGATTAGCTAAGAACCTGTTGAAAGATGAAGGCTGTAGGCTGCAGCTGATTAGCTGAATGCTACAAACAGGAAAGGAGCTAAAAAGCTCTGATTAGAGTGATCTAATGCTCCTACAGAGCTAAAGGGCCAAACTTCAGATACCAACACAAAACTTAATGTGGTTATTCCTCACTGAAAAGTGAGGTGGAATTATTTAAGTTAGGGATAAACACTAAGAATTTATTGAGGTTGTTTTGATTATTTTCACTGATTTAATTAAATAA
This sequence comes from Poecilia picta, assembly GCA_033032245.1. NCBI lineage: Eukaryota > Metazoa > Chordata > Actinopteri > Cyprinodontiformes > Poeciliidae > Poecilia > Poecilia picta. Next base: position 8,720,873 of record CM065365.1, read on the forward strand.
AGTACATTTATCTGTGAATAATTTGCACTGAATCAGACTATGTTTTAGCAAAGCTTGCAGCAAGGTAAGGGCTCTTTGTTGCGGGTCTTATAATAAAAATGGAAACTAAACTGAATGTTTAAGAAGACAAATTGTGAAATATTCTTTGAAGTGTCAAGTTTTCAGTCAATGTAGATTTTAAACAAAAATCAGTCTTGGTGTTTTGCTGTTTTGATTCCTAGTAATTACACATTAAATGAAATGAAATTTAAAGCATTTTCCATTTTAGGATTTTTACTTGTCTGTATTTTTTTAGTCTGCCATCTAAAAGTGTCCCCCTAACATTGTTTATATTTAAATATAAATTTAAATATAAATGTGGATCATGCATCAACTGCATGTAAAGCAGTTAGCAAAAAAACATCATGGCAGGGTGCGTTCACACTGCAGCCTGAAGTGACTCAATTCAGATTTTTTTGCCGGGGCCGTTCACACTGCCAGTAAATGTGACCTATATGTGTTTTGCAGTGTGAACGGGCAAACGACCTGAAAGTGTCCCGCATGCGCAGTAGAGGGCGCAATAGCGTCAGCGTTCTCAGTGATCTGCCAACCGCCATAAAAGAAGAAGAGCTCAGTGTTTGCGGAAGTAAACATGGAGGCTAACGGTGGAGCTTAGCTTATATATTTGACGTTGTTGTCCAACCGGAGCAGCATATTAACAACTTAATCCTCATATAGTCCGTCATGGTTGTTGGTTTTCTTCCCACTTGCACGTATCAGGACGGAGAATAGTGAGATTTGTTGAGAATCAGTGACGTTCAGTTCGGATGAATGCGACCTCGACGTTAGGTTGCATTTGAATCGGATACGTATCAGATATGGGTCACATTCTAAAAAGAATGCGACCTCGCATTATGTCAAAAATATCAGAATTGGGTCACTTCAGGCTGCAGTGTGAACGCACCCATATTCTTGAATTGTTGTCAACGGGCACCCAGAATCATTCTCCAGGCTGCAAATTTCTCCCAGGATGCATTAGGGTACCCCCGTTTAGTAACCTGTAACCTCTTGGATAAACTCCAACTTCTAAGACTTGGAACTCATAACCAAAAAAATATCACTAAACGATGGATTAGATTGCTCTAATATCAACTATAGTCAAGTTTTCTGTTGTTTATCAAGGAGACAAATAATCAACATGACATTTAATAAGTCAAATGTAAATAGTAGGCATATTAATATATATTTTTTCTAAACAATCTCATTGTGCATTATTTTATCTTTTGACATGTTTGTTTCATTTCCTGTAAGAAGCAAACTCCTTGGCTGAATGAACATTTCTATATGTAGTAGGGCTGATCATATCTGTTTTACTGCGGTTTTGACTGAAAGACAACATGTCTCAGTCGTAGAGGCCGTTTTCAGTGTCCACGTTTAAATGCTTCTGCAGCAGCCTCACTTCTCCCTCTGGGAGAAGTCAAAGCCTTCAGGATGAAACAATAGAGAGAAAAAACAAACACAAGCTGCTTACCTGACTTTGTGCAGTCAGCTGTGGTGCAGATTTCATCTGTGGTGCAGATTTCATCTGTAAGGCAACGTAAAACACATTTCCATTACTTAGCGGGTTTTTCAGCATTCGGTGGTGATTAAACCTAAATCAGCTCCTTCTTCTGCATTTCTTTTTATTAATCAATTTGTTGCACATATGCAACCCAAAACTCCTCAAGTGTCACTTTCTCTCTGTCAGAAATGTGTTAATCAAGTGAAACGTGGATGCGCCGACACTCCAGCAGATTACAAAGTGACCTTTAACACAGCGCTCTGTGGGTTATATGAGTGAGCTCCCATAAAATGAACATAGTCGAGTGTAAAGATGGCTACAAGCAGCTTACACATTATTAAAGTGCAAGACTCCAAAAATTAATAATATCAGCAAATTTTCTACACTGTCGTTCTGGCCTCAATGTTGGCTGCTAAGGTAAAAATTACTCAAAAATGTTGGAGGTGATGCCTTGAGTTCCACTACCTCTGCCATTATAAAACTGTTTGTCTGAGGTTTGCTCTAATCCTAATGCTCTAATTTGAGACACTGTTTTTTAATCATTAAAACCTTTTTAAGAGGATGTTTGAACACATATACAAATTTTTCTTTTTTAATTCTGTCCAAGAGCACAGCGGATAAAAGCACACAGAACACATATGAGCAAAGGGCAACACTTGTGCATGTTTCTTAATTGAAACACTCACTTGACTGGGTGACAAACGAGATGACAAGGACTACAATGACAATGAAGAACAAAGAGGCGACAACAATGAGGCCGATTTCCAGAGAGGTGAAACGGGACTTCTTTGCCGATTTTGGGGTATCGGTCTCTGTCATGCTCAGGTTTCCTCTTTCACCAACCGGCTGCATCATTTCACCTATGGGGGAATAAACCATTAGTCAATTCATTTAAAAAGCTGTTCCAGTCACAGCTTCCTGTCACTCCTACTGAAAAAGGTCCTGTTTGGACCTGTTTTCTCTAGAACCACTTGCCATCACTTTTCAAAACTCCAGGCCTACCTAAAGACTTCAACAGAAGCTCAACAGAAGGGCCTCATGCCCCCAATAGACACCATGGGACCGTAACTAAATGGCGAGGTCACCATCACTGTGGTAACCCACCATTTCGTGGAGTTGCTGTCATTGCCAAGCACTTCCATTTTCTTATAGTACAGCTAACAGTTGACTCTGGAATATTTCAGAGGGAGGAAATTTCACAATTAGATTTGTTGTAAAGGTTGCATCCTATCACAGTTCCACACTGGAAATCCCTGAGCAGTGTGACCCATTTATTCACAAATGTTTGCAAAAACAGTCTGCACGTCTCGGTGCTTAATTTTATATACCTGTGGCCATGGAAGTGATAGGAACATCTGATTCCGATCATTTGGATGGGTGAGCAAATACTTTGGGCAAAGGAAAAAATTATGCATAAAATCAGTTATTTTTCGGTCCCTCACTGACCGGAAAGCAAAGAGGAGGAGGATTGGTGATGTCACTTCTGTTGGAATCTGGAGTTTGTTTCATCCACCAGAGGGCGCTGGAGGCTGTTTTCCACCTGAGGGCGTCTGCAGACCTACACACCTGAAACCTTTCTGCCATCAGGAGCTGTATTTCTAGAGGAGGCTGCCGACACTTCCCTGCCAGATTGTTAGCCAGTTATGGTACAGGCTCACTTCAGATCATTCCCTTCTGATCTCTTCCAGGATTCTGATCCTTTCGTCTTTCTGATCTGTTGCAGCTGGTTGTCCTGTGACGTGCTGAAGAAAGCAGATTCTTCAGGACCATCAGATCGGCAGCCTCATTCCACACAGCACAACTCAAGCTCCCGAACTTACCTGTCCGTCCTCCAACGCCACCGCAGCCCGCAGTCCTCCGCACCTGAAACTAACTCCGGATTCCCCAGGATTTCCCCCCAGACCTTTCCCCTCCTGATTGGAGGTAAGCTCGCCTCCAGCACCATCTCCAAATTTCCGACGACCTCAAACTTACCGTCTGTTTCTCTCATAGTTGACCCGAGTTCCAGTCCAGACACACCCGGACCGTTTACCTGTGTTTCTTTCCCACTTGTTGTAATAAATCACTTAAATCATTCTCGGTTTCTGGAGTTGATCTGCATGTGGGTTAGAAAGCTAGACCCCAACATGACAACTTCCCTTACTGATAAAGCATAAATAAATGCTACATTTTAAAGTGTTTACTGACAAAATTACAAGGGTTCAAAACAACCTATGTTATTGCTTTACAATGTAAAAATTTATTGGCACACTTTACCTTGTTGTTATATACCTTGTCTTTAGAGCTTTCTTTGATTTGAAAAATATATTAGTGTGTGTGAGAGAATTTGTCAATGACAGGGTTAAAGAAAGCTAATAATAGGCCTCATAAGTACAATAAGATGTTTAGCTACTACATGAAAACTGCAGCAACCAAATATCTGTTGGAAATCTATGACATATAATGAAACCGACTTAGATTATCGTAAATGTAAGTGTACGAGCATAAGAATACATTTTAGTAGAATTAAAAATATTACCATTGATGATATTTTTAATATCATCAATGGTAACTGATAATACCATTGACACTTTTTTGTCAATAGTGTTTTTGTTTTTGTAACTTTAGAACTCCAAACATACAGTGACTGAAAAATGTAAATGTGAAAATTATATAAATATATATATTTTCCCGATCATATATATATATATATATATATATATATATATATATATATATATATATATATATATATATATATAGATAGATAGTATTTTAAGGAACTGTTCTGTATTAGATTGCATCGTTGATATGAATACGTAGACGAATCATTGAGCGGGTCGGCCGGTTGCGGCTATGCGCCACGGCATCCGCCATATTGAATTTGAGGTATGTGCCATTAAGCTGCAAGTAAATTAACCGAATTTCAAAGAGCGCCGTTCGGCAACTATTTTAATATTATGTGGATTACTGTGCGGATTAGTTTATTTCTTACTACTTTACCGAACATGTCACTTCACTTTGAAATTTGGACAGTGACATGGGACTTAAAGTTGCACTTCTGTCAACTGATCAAAATAAAAAAGTTAAACACAACTTAGTAAAGCAGTGAGCCATGTGATATTTAATTTGATGTTTTTCTCTCTCTTACCGACCCCAGGAGATGCTTAGAGGTCATCCTATGTGCCTTTTAGTCCCTTTATTAATTAAAAAGGTTTTTTTTTTTGTTTGAATATGTTTAGAGAGGACTTCTAATTTATGAAACACCTGAAACTTGTTTGGATAGGTCTTTTGGGAGCGGATTTAGAAAAAACATAAACAGTACAAGTGCCTTGGGCATGGTTGTGACTTTCCAATAACAAGCCTACAAACCCTCTGTAGAGTTCACAGTTCCATCCCAACAACATAATCTTCTAATAGTTTGACTTGGAAACTTTCCTTCAGAGTGGTTGCATCATAGTTTAATAATGACTACTAGAGACACAAAAAGTCCGAACCATAACTTTCCCCGTCATTTTGGTCTCTGTTTGACACTAACGACAATAAACACATAGTACGCTTGAAAATAAGTACAAAATAAGGTCAAAACATTGTCCGTTAGAATGAATTAAAATGTTTAGATAGCACATTTTTGCTAGTATTACCTACTAGCATAAACTAAAGTTAATGTTAGACACAAAGTTTAAATAAAGTAAAGCTCACCTTCGTATCCGTGACTATAACGAGACGTACATTTTAAAACATTTCTCCAGCTTACTTGTTGGAGCTTCGGATTATTATCATTAATGGCTTGAGCCAGTAGGCTTGAAATTTGTAAGTTATTAATGCTAAATTATTTTTTAAAAAGAGTCAAAACTGGCATTTTAAAAATTACAGGCGCACACGTACACTAGCAGCCAAACAACACCGTAAGTGAAAACATTTAATTACTTAAAGTAAAAAAAAAAACTAGGCGTTAGCTAAAGGTATTTTCAACGATACAATGAGAGAAGTGTTTCAGGTGGCAGGAAAAATACAGCTATGTATAGATTAAAATGCAAAATTTATTTTGGCAAAAAAAAAAAAAAAATTAAAAATAGACCAAAAGAAGAGAGATATTAAAAACTTACCGATTAAGCTCAATTCAATCACACGAGCGAGTTCGTCACTATGGCGACGGAGCCGAAGTCTGCAATTCGTTACTTACGCCACTAGGACCAGACTGTCAGGCTCTTCCACGTCAACTTCCGTAATCAATGGAATTATTGATTCCAATAATTCTGGTCATTTCTGGCTGGTCATTTCCATTGAAAATCTTGTTTTCTCATTTTTACACAACGACAGGTTCAAATAAGGTTGTCAACAAAAGTGACAGAGCTAACTTACACCACCATACAGACATTATCTGTATCATTTAAACTGAAAATGTTTTTATGATAGTAAAATGCTTGTTTAGGCCTGCGGGGGGAAGTGGGGTATGGACAAATAGGTTAAACCAAAGCAGGAGCCATTAATGCAGAATAACAGCAGTGTTAATCTAGCTGTGCTACTTACAGAAATGCTGAACTAAACTTGAAGTATAGGATATGTCTGATTATGGGCTTAGTCCAATTTTGTAGAATATGGAAATTGGATTAAGAAACATTGTTTATGATTACACCAGTAAGATACAATAATAAAATACTAAAAATAATTTAAATTAATTCCCACATCTCAGATAAGGCCAACGTTGGTTTTAGATAATGAGTTGTGTTACAAACCAGCCTTTGATGAACAGTGAAACAGAAATACATCATGTACAATGCTGCCACCTCCTGACCTTATTGTGCTATTGCTGAAAACTTTTTACAATTCAACTGAAAAAGTCAAGATGAATAAGAAAACACTTTGAATCTCTAATGTGTTTAGAGAACAGAGTACAATAAATAATGATATATATATATATATATATAAAATTATATGTCGATATTAAATTGTCGTTTGGGGGGGGGGGGGGGGGGATAAATTCAGAGTTGTTTTTCTTTTGTTTTGTTTGTCCCCCAACGTGGTTCTTGATGCCTGCGGCTTGCTGCTACGGATCAGACACAGAGTTCAAGTGACATAGTGCATTTTATGTCACTTGATTATCAATATATATTAATAATCCCTGAAAATTAATTTAGGTAATTGATAAATAGTTCAAATTAAGTTTTCTCAGTATAGACGTAAAGTTGTTTAACTTCCATAAACTAACAAGGAATCAGAATTTTGTTGTCCCTAATCATAATTCATAAAATTATAAATTCCTTAAAATTTGAAAAGTTAAGATATTGGCATCCAATTTCATCAGAAACTTGAAGAAACATTTGTAGGAGTTTGTTTTAAGTCGGTGGAGTTTGCTTGACAATCCTCTTAAGGATGGCTGCAGCTATCCTAACTACTGTTGGACGTTTACACACTTTTTCCTTCCACTCAATTTCTATGACCATGCTTGGATACAGCGTTCTATTCTTTAGGAATGCCAACACAGATAAAGATGGAGGAACTGGCCTGTGTTTCAATGAATATATTTCAGATGTATAAAAACGTTTTAAAAGTGAAGGAATCAAGTGAATTTATTTGAATTGTGAGGGCATAAGGGTGACACACTCAGTCAAAGGGATGAGACTTTGACAGAAGGCAGTGTGTCCTATAACGCTAAAACAATAAGTAAAGGATTTAAATAAAATCTCTGACCTCTCCACAATTTAGTAGCAATTATTAAATATTATTGACTAATGGTTTAATGATAAAGCAGATGTCTGTGACATCTGTGAACTCATGTCACAGTCATTTTTTGTTCCAGTTTCAATCTTCATTTTCAAGACACAACACATAATATTTCAATATATTAACTACAGCTTTTGTTTCACATTAGTTTACTACTTCTCAACTTCAAATCGATTGCCATATTTACACCTGAAAGGGAAAAAACAAATGATGCAATTTAGTCTCCAATTAAGTTTGCGTTGTGTTTTGGAATAGTCAGTACAACCTAACTTAATTAATTTCTACCATAACACCTGTGACCTCCTGTTTTGTAGCCTCTGGCATTGATGTAGTATTTCTTGCTTGTCACTGCATGTCCCTTCCACCCCCTCTCTCGCCCACACACACATACACACACACCCCTACACACACACACACACACACACACACACATGCGCACACACCCCACACCTCCTCCTCAGCCTCCACCTTCCACCTTCGATATCATTGGACAAAAGGTAAATTGGGAGTTTGAAGATGATGCAAGGATGTCACCTCTAGATGCACACAAACACAAAAACAAATTTCAGGGTTTCCCAAGTGTGTGTTATGCTTCTGCAGATGTTGTTCAAAAAATATATCTGATTGGAACAACAGGTGTGGTTCATTTGCCATTTTCCTAATGCTTAAGGTCACACAAACAAGTCACACATGGTTCCTCCAGATGTTAAAACGTGTCTTTTCCCTGTGAAAAGAAGTTATCATGTCATAAAAACACACATGCTTTATATTTTCTAAATCCACAATGAACCTAAAGTTTGTAGTTTCATTCTAAAAAAAATGTCTGTTTAGAGTTAGAGATGATTATAGATGACCTTAATGTTTTATTTTATCTTTAAGTTCATTTAGTTTATTGAAATATAATACCAAGAGAACTTTAAATGTATTTAATTCATTTTGTTGTGATGGTCATCAAATCTGTTTTGTTTTCCTTCTTTATGAGACTTCACAAGGCCTTCACTGAAATTGTCATAACTTAATTACTACTAAACTTTGGACTTTGGTTTCTGAATTTCACTCTACAAGATCAGATCACTTAGTTGGACATTGAATGAAATCCTTTATATTCATATCAAACAATGTGTACTTTCCTATGTAAAAAGAATGCATGTTTCTTTTTTTTCCTGTACTGGTTAGTACACTGGATTACATTCAGTAAGATCAGGTTGAGGTACATAGCTTTAGATTTATGTCATCATATAGTTTATTTATTTATAAATAAAAACAACTTAATGATAAATGATGGAAGTTCATGGCACAGTCCATCAGCGAGCCCAGGCGGTGTGACAGTTGTTAGCTGAATCGATCAGCACAACGGACCCCGATCAGAGAGAGCGGCTACGAGAAATGTGCGGAAATAGAGCGGCTTGAGGTTGAACAATGTTATTGTTGGGTCTTAAACATGGTGTCTAAGTGTTCTGTCATTCAGACCATAGAATGTTGCAACCTGTCCACAAAATTAGTGGCAACTCAATGAAGATCAAGATATATGCCACAGTTGTAGAAGCATAGGGATGTTTACATGTGGCAATATATCAAGAAAAAAGTAAAAGAATTGTAATTTAAGAAATTACTCAAGTAAGAATAAAAATTCTGTAAAAAGGCTACTTAAGAACTGATTAGAAAACCTGAGTTGATTATTTTTTACAATGATCTCATCAGAAAGACAAAAATATGTATACAGCTTCATACAAAGTCTGGCATTTTTAAGAGTAAAATGAAAATAGTTACGCAAATAAATATTAACAAAATACAAAACTTAAGCAGATGAAACACAGTTTGATTTATGCTTTTTTTCTAATATTAAATTTGTAAAACTAATACTTTTAATAGTTATGTTATCTCAAACCTTTGGCAGTTAAATTATGTGGGGAAAGTCTGAAGATGGCAAAAAAGCGATCTGGATAATGGCACTTGTATGTGATGAATTAAGAAGAAAAACGCTTATTTTGTGAATAACATACTTTAATCTATGTTTGTGCCATCACAGTCCCAAATCAAATAAAATATAATTTAATCTCTGCATTTTAGTCTTAATGATGCAAATTAGCAAGATAAACTCTCTTAGGCAAATAAGAGCGGCAGCATGCAGTCCTGGAGGGTCCTTCACTTAATTTTTCAAGGATTCCATTAACATTTTATTTAAATGAGACAGAAAAATAAAAAAAATATAATTTTCTGGCTGGGGAATAAAAAGAAGAATGAATAAATTAGCTAAGAACACAGTGTGATGTGAACCTAGGTGACATGTTTGTCTAGTCTAGTCCATATCTAAAATGCTCTCTGAGAAAGATGTTTTTAAAAGTCATGACTTTCAGTAACTATATCGACTTCTTGGCGTGCACCAAATTGAGAGTCCCATCTAATACTCATGTTCAAAATTGTTTAAATAACTTTACATGTTGCCAACTAGTATTATTTTCTTTTTGTACATCAAACTTTTTCATAATTAATCAACATTTCATTCTAGATGAATTGCTTATGTGTAAAGTGTTAATCAAAAATAGAATTTTATGAAGACTAAAAATGTTTGATATTTAAGAAATCTCCCACACAACTTTATAAATAGGTTACAACCCACCTAGTACAGCCCTGTTTATGCCTTGGCCTTGAAACCCCCAGGAGCATATGATTGTTTTGAGACTTGTTTATTCTATATTTCTTAGTTTATTTTTATTAGAAATTAATACAACTAATAAAAAGTTTAGATGAGTTGGGTTCTGTTTTACTTTAATGGAGTCCTTTAGTGATTCTAGTTTATGATGTTTATTTCCTTGTTGCTCTAGTTTATTATGTTTCTTAGGTTTAGTTATTCTTTATTGTTAGATATATTTTCTAGTCTTCTGTGTACTCTCTCGCCCTTTATGCCACTTTCTCTCTCTCCTCTGTCTGTCTCCTGCTCTCTCCCCTCACACCTGCAGCCCGTTAGCTCATCAGCCCAGGTCTCTGTTCAGCATTCAACCTCCCAGTACTTAACCCTCCTGTTATGTTCTTTTCTGAGGTACATTCGTGGGTCAATTTGACCCGGGGAGTGTTTAGTGATGCTATAGTGTCAGAAACCAAAATATTCCTCCCAAACCTTTTTGTGTCTGATTATTAACTCCAATACTAACCATTTCAATCAATATTTGCGCAATTATGTTTTTTTATTTCTCACAAATAAAGGATAAATGGCGACAATTTACTCATTTGGACATAAAAAAAATGTGATTTACATTTTTTATGACCACTGAAAAAATCTAAACACAAAATAACACTAAATATCTTTGAAAGTGATTTTTGTAAAAAATTTTATATTACATTTAGATTTTTTTTTGAAGGAGTGATGTTTATAATTGAACTTGAGACACTTTTCTGCTCTGGGTGAAATTGACCCGCTGATTAAAATAAAGACCAATGAGTCCTGAAGATGATCCTCCAGCTGGATTTCCAGTTTAAACCTGCATGTCCAAAACATAACTGGGTTTTTCATCACATGCTGCCCAGATTTTTATGTCATATTTAGCTGGTGTGGAAAACATACAGTATACTGCCTAAATGAGCAGCGACCTCTGAATGCCAGTGGTGATCTTTATGAATGCCACAAGCTTTTCATCTACTGTGACATTAGGGCCTGGAACAGGGGAAGTTATAACCCACATATTAGCTGCTAGTTTGTCTTGTCCATCGATTGTCAAATCAGATAACTCTCTAGAAAAGTCTCCAGAAACATTATGGTCCGAAATATTACCCTGCCTGTCTCTGCATCTCTTAGACTGGCTGTAGATTCATCCTTTGACCTGAAAACTCTGGTCAGAATGAGGACCTCCAAATATGTATGTAAATGCATCTGGTCCAGCTCCTTCAAGTTCTCTCCAAAAACTCGCCTTCCTTTTAGATTTGTCATTTCAACAATGATTTCCTGTATTGCACTTGGCCTGAGCAGCTCAAAGACTGACTTGATGTCTGTGATGTGAGTTTCTGCCATCCTAGTTGGTCCTGACATGATCAACAAGAAGTTCCAGAGCTTCCAGGTTGTCATCTTTTTATTCCCCTGCTGCTCATTTCCTGATCTCTGACAGTGATGATATCACATGTACCTTCAGTGTGTAATGGGTTTAGGTCTCCCTTGCACAAAGTATTTATGTTCCCCCTCCCACAGCTGAGTGTCACTCAGTGTGGGTGGAGTTTTTCCATGAGAACAGAAAAGGTTCCTGTCAAAAGTTGATGACCACCTGCTTTCTGGCAGCTTCCTAATGAAGTAAAGAGAATAGTCAAATAGTGGGTTTGTGTGTGTGAATGGTGTGTGTATATTGTGTGTGTGTGCATGCATGTGTGGTGTTTGTGTGTGTGTGTGTGTGTGTGTGTGGTGAAATATGTCTCATAGTTGCAAGGAAACAAATAGAATTGGACATTTTTTTAACCTTTTTACCCTTCAACTTGACTGCCGGGTCAAATTGACCCGAACAGTATCGATGTAACAAACATCGGGGGGGGGGGGGGGGCAGCAAATGTGTAAAATGAACCATTTTCATTTTATACATAGAGGGCACCTATTAAGACAAATACAAAAAGTTTCATGCAGAAAAAATACTTCTAACTATTTTTTAACAATCTTTAAAATTTGAAACGGGTCAAATTGATCCGGAACATAATAGGAGGGTTAAGCACCTCATTCTCAGTCACTCCTCGCCGGTTCCTCTCGCCTACTCCTGTTATTTGTTCCTCTTCCTGCCCCTTCCTCATGGATTCTTTTTTTTTTATTAAACAGTGTTATGCCTGAAGCCTGCTGCTTTTGGGTCCATCCACAAACACTCAACATGGCAGACAGATGGGGTTAAGAACGTGGATAAATCGAGAGACTAAACTTTTTTCTTAGTTCTCTTTTTATCTCGGTACAGAACCAGTCTGTCTATTGATCTCTTGCTCCATTTTCCCTGATTTGTGAACAAAATCCTGATATAACAATTTCAACATATCTGACAAAATATTTTTTAAATTTTAAATTAGTTTGCATTGGATTGGGTCAAATACACGTGGTTCTTATAATTCACATAGCAAACAAAACACAGAACTCCTAATCTAGCAAGACTATATATGTTATAGGACAGGTGCTAATAAAAAGAATCAAAACACAATTGGCATATAGTGACATGTCTTACTTGTATGATGCTTTTACAAAATCCATTTATGTTGGAGCACAATATGATCTTGATGCAACCTGCATCATACAAAATTTACTCAATAACACAAAAAAAAACACTTTTGTGTTTCTGTGTTCCTTGCCTCATTTTTATGTTGTTTGTTCTGTTGTTTCTCTGTTTCATTATTCATTCCCCTCTGCTCTCTGAGACAGCTCTGTGCCTTCTTTTCTCTGTCTGTATTAATATTCATCCTCTTTACTGAAGTCTATTGCTGTCACAGAAGTAAATAAGTTTCTAAACAACATCACGTTATGACATAAAATTTACACTGGGCAAACATATGCTGTAAAAACATGATTGTCTTGTAAAACATATTACACTGTGTAAGTGTGATAATCATGTCATGTAAACATAATTATTATGTTGTTTAAGTGTAATAATTTCATACACATGATGGCAGTATTGTGCTTTTTAGTCCGTGCATAATGAAGGCCTGAACAATGACACATTTACACAATCAGGTTTTACTAACTGAACTGAATCACCCAACATTCATGAGCTGCATTTACATTAAAACATGGGATGAATGTGAGTTTAACTTTCTCCCCTGAGAGCACATGTTCATCTGAGCCTTGAATCTTGCCTGGAAGTAAAGGACCCGATGTCTGCTAGCGCTCAGCGGTCTGTCTTACGGCGTGTCTTCATCTTGTGCCACACAGGGACGTATTAAGATTGCAGGCACACCCACACGCCAGAGGCAACACAACAGGCTGCATGTAATATTTTGTTTGCTTCATGCTCTGAGGTGCTCTGTTGTGTAGCCTGAAGTGTTTATGTTGGTAATAATGATTTGTGAAACACCCCAATTGCTTGCGTGTTACACCACAATTTGATATGACAAAAGCATGAGCTATATTGTGAATGAAATGAAAGTACATTAAGCTGTGTAAGCGATGAAAGTCAATTTTAAATCCACGAGAACATAGGATGTCCTTTCCAGTATTTGTTTTAGTGCTGTTTGGACAAAATAATTTTACTGCAGGGGTCTAAAATAAAAAAGTAATCTTGAATCTTACAGTTTTTCTCGCTTGCTTTGACCTACTTAAAGTACCTGGGATTCCACTCAGCTGTCATCATTACTATTTCAGCAGAGTATAAGACACCTCTTGGAAATGTGATAAGAATTTCTCATTTGTTTGGCATTTTTTCCTCACCTTTTTTGCAAATCAGTTCACATAGATTTCATTCAAACAGTCCAGATCTCATCACCTGTTCCTAACTACTAGAATCTGTCCAGATCATTATGAAGCCAATGAAGCACCAGTTTGACACTCGGTCACACAAATATTCACTTAACTATTTGCAGACCTTAAAAGGTGTCACATCTGTATTTTTCTTTATCAGTATGGATCCAAAGTGAGTACCAATAGTGGGGATTTTTTTGTTTTTTACCACAACAGATTTTTAAAAATCCTATACTCTCTTATTTTATTTTGGTTCACATTTACAGAAACTTTTATAACATTTACAAGTTTTACGTTTTCAGTCAGCTTGTAAAATTTGACACGGCCTAGGTAGAAAGCTGTAGTTTTTCCTGATTGCTTCGATGCAGCTGTGAAAGCTGTCAGGCAAACTGAGAGCAAAAATGTTGTCGCGCCTTTTGATTTAATTGCAGCAATGGAGTTTACCGACGTCACATCTTGACAATTTCTTGGTTTAGCTGTGCAAATGTTCGGATTACATGATCGTAGATTGTGGAAATGCTGGATGGTGGAAACCAAAATGTGGTTCAGTGGTAGTAGTTTAACATTTTATGCAATTAGGTTATTAAAGCTCATATTTTTTTACATTTCCCCAAAAAACTCTTTTTATTTTCAGTTGTATTGTACTAAGTGTATTCTACAATATCATTATTTTTTTAATAATGATTTTTTTGGTGCATTTCTCTGATCAAAATGAAAAAAACAAACAAACTCAACTGTTAGTTCAACCTCCACAATATTAAGTCATAAGCTCATCACTGTAGGTTTTCATTTCTTCCAAAAAAACTTCAAATTGTTTTGGATGTGCATCAGTTGCTTCCATACTATCTTCTCCCATTTTATAACATTATAATTTAAGTATGTTGTTTCTAAACAATGATGTCAGTACTGTCATTTTGATGACATTGACATGAATACTTGTATTTCTGTGAAATATCTATCCATTTTAAATAAGTGTTTTGCTCTTTGTGCTAATTCTTTTGGAAAAAAAAACATTAGCTGTTGTGCAGTCAAGAGAGAAATGTACTGAAGCAACTGAGAAAAACTGGAACAGAAGTATGACAACTTCTATATCGAGTGCATCAGTCTTTTTAATTCAACCTATTTTATACGCTACGCTATTGTTGTGCATACATGTTGTAGAAGTCAATTAAAATTTTGAAAAGTGATGCTTCCAGGAAGGATTAAAATCTTGTAACATGATGGAAACTGTCTCTCTGCTTGTTCACTTGAAAGACAAAAAGTGGATCTAATGTAGTTTAACAGTCCCAGTGACACTTGTCTACTGTGTGCCTCAACGCATCAGTGCAGGTTGAATTAACCTTACTCAAGCATAACTCCGCGTTATGACAGAGCTCATATGCTTCTCCCTGATGTTTCGGTGCTCGTTCCACCTCTTTGTTTTTGTCGTTGCCTGCTGTGAAACCGGGGATTATTTTCCACGGAACACAAGCCAAAAGGGAAATTAAATCTTTCTGAGAGTTTGATGCTGATGAAGGAAATGTTGTATATATGCCAAAGGGCAGAATCTCATACATGACACTAGAGGCTGGATAGTTAATCTGCTGCTTTATGAGGGCTGCGAAGACACAGAACTCTGGAGGTTTTTTTTTTTTTAATTAGGTTGTAATGCTCCTCTAAACTCGTCGAGTCGGCTTTTGTGCTTTTCCATTCATCGTTTCGCATCTGTTCTTGTACAACTCATTGTGCAATCATTTGAAGAGGTTTTGATAGAGGATGAAGCTATTTTGGATGGGATTGGTTGTGGTCATTCCTACAACGAGAACCCGGTTTGCGTTTTTGAGTTTTGCTTTGAATCTGTTATTTCCTTGCAACTCCAGCCAAGAACTGAGCCTGCAATGTCGAATGATACCCAACACTATGCCTGTGCTGGAGAAAAAGGGGGACATCATTTTGGGAGGCCTCTTTTCCCTTCACGACATGGTGGAGGAGCAAAGTTTGCCTTTCACCTCCCAGCCTCCTAAAAGTAAATGCACCAGGTAAGACTTGCAATTGGTTGCTATGTGTGTGGAAAAAGACAAACAGTAATCATCCTTATCAAAAAGTTTCTTCATGCAGCTTCATATCAACTCTTTCTCGAACCAGATTCAATTTCCGAACTTTCCGCTGGATGCAAACTATGATCTTTGCAATCGAAGAGATCAACAAAGAGGGGAAGCTTCTTCCGAACGTCACAGTCGGATACAAAATCTATGATTCATGCAGCACGCCGCATCAGGCATTGAAGGCTGCCATGGAGCTAATGGGGGGTGAGAAGAGCTCAGAGGTCGGAGAAAAATCTCAGAGGAGCAGCGTTTGCAATGAAAGCGTGCCGCTGGTGATAGGAGACGGAGGCTCCACTCAGTCTCTCGTAGTGGCTCGCTTCCTTGGCGTCTTCACCGTGCCACAAGTAAATACATATTGTACTGTGAATTTGAAAACAATTTATATTCAATGGGTTTTTAAAAATATATATTTTATTTTATTTCAACCACAAGCTTTCTTGTATATATTCTGGTATTTTATGTGAAGGACCAACAGAAAAAGATAGAATCCATACGTTTTGAAATGTTTTACAAATTAGAATCTGAAAACTGCAACACACAAACGCAGCAACCAGCAATTTTCTTGTCCCTTTTTGAGAGAAATGTTCTCGCGGCGTGACGATTCCATCTTGTTTCATTGTGTGACTCAGGGCCATTAGCAGTTTCAGTTTTCTAGCAAACAAGGGGTTTTTGGTTCAAGCAGTTATGTTTGTTGCAGTGTATCCCGTAAAAAAAAGATACAAGTTTATCACATGGCCAAATGTGAAAAAAATTCTACAGCTGTTTTTTTACAAACAATAATTGTGCCGTTGTCATTTTCAGATGTTGGATTGACAAGTTTTTCTTTAGATTGGCAAAACTTGACATTGTTTCATAATCAAACCCTGCTTTAAAATGCTCCACCACCACCTCTGTGTTAGTTGGCCTTCGTGAATATGTTTGCTCTCATTTTCACAAAGCAACTTCTGAGGCTTAGAAAAGTCATATGTACACTGAGATTTACTAAATGATTAACTAAAAAAGTTAATTATTGTTGTATATTTCATATGGGAAGGATGACTTTAAAGTGGGTTCAGTACAAATACATGATACACTTTCTATTTGTTAAAAGTGACAAAAAGGTTAAATCAGTTTACTTCTAACCTATAATTTTAGCTATAATATGCACTACAATTGCTACCTCTCCATTTCTAATTATAACTCAATTTATTCAAGGTTGTGATCATTTTACAGATCAGCTATTTCTCCAGCTGCGCCTGTCTGAGTGACAAAAAGCAGTTTCCTGCCTTCCTAAGGACCATGCCGAGTGACTTGTTCCAGGTTAGAGAGTTTAACAAAGAAACATTGAGCAGAAACAGAAAAATGTCTGTTACATAATTAAGTGATACGATCTCTCACTTCAGCATTCCTCTATTCCCAGGTAGACGCTCTGATTCAGCTCGTTAAGCATTTCGGCTGGACGTGGGTTGGTGTGATTGCAGGTGATGATGCCTATGGTCGTGGCGGGGCAAGCATTTTTGCTAATGAGGTGTGTCGAACAGTTATGAATACAAGTATGAATATTTCCTTTTGCGAGCTAACGTTAAAACATAGCTCACTATGGATCTTCAGGGGTTTTTTTTTCTTCTCCCAGGTCACAAAGTTGGGTGTTTGTGTTGCCTTTCATAGGATTATCCCTAAGAACAGACAGCAGGCGGAAATTTCATCCATCATTTCCGTCATCCGGCTGTCTGGGGCAAAGGTGATTCTCGTATTTGCTGTGGAACAAGATGCGGCCACATTGTTTGATGAAGTACAAAGGTGTGATGCTTTAGTTTTAGACTCTGCTGGAAACCAATCATACACTGAGAACACACTTTCAGTGCTTTTACCTCCATCCCTGTTACATACAGAAGCGATCTCACTGGAATACAGTGGTTAGCCAGTGAAGCTTGGAGCACAGCAGCTGTACTTTCCACTCCCAAAAAGTACCACCACATCCTCCAGGGCACAGTTGGCTTTGCCATTCAGAAGGCAAACATTCCAGGATTGCGAGACTTTCTTCTTCGCTTGAATCCATCAAGATCGGACACCCAGACGGATCCCTTCCTTGTGTCCTTCTGGGAAGAGGTGTTTCAGTGCAGCCTCGGTGCTCAAACTGAAAGTCAGGAAAAGGAAGGTGAAAGTAAGCCTCCATGCTCTGGAGAGAAAGACCTTGGGAATGTGACGAATATCTATTCAGATGTGTCACAGCTGAGGATTTCCTACAATGTCTATAAAGCGGTGTATGCTGTCGCCTATGCTCTTAAGGCAATGAAAAGCTGTGTGAAAGGAGAAGGACCTTTTTCTCAGAGGTCCTGCGCAGATCCAGATGTTATTCGACCTTGGCAGGTATGATTCCATGTTTAAGTTACTCACTACAGTTTAAGACGTCTCCATTAGCTTCTTCTACTCACACACACACGCACACACCTTCTTTGTTTAGCTACTTCATTACCTAAAGCAAGTGCGGTACTTGAATTCATTTGCAAGTGAAATTAAATTTGATGAGAATGGCGACCCCGCAGCCATGTATGATCTCGTTAACTGGCAGATGAATTCGAATGGGGAACTTGAGTTCATCAACATTGGCAAATTTGATGGAATGACCGGAGACGTTAAACAAAAACTTTACATCCATGAAGACGTCATTTTGTGGAATGGCAACCGAACCAGGGTAAGAATAAAATATGTGGGATTTGTAAACTGTTTTAGCAGAAATTAAGTTTATCTTGGGTTTGCCTTTTTCCCTGCAGGTTCCCTCATCAGTATGCAGCACAATTTGTTCTCCAGGCACACGGAAGGCAATGAGACCCAACTTTCCTGTTTGCTGCTATGACTGTGTGGCTTGTACAGCTGGGAAGATCAGCAATCTCTCTGGTGAGGCAAAATTATTCAGCAGATCCATTGTGGTGAATCATTTCATCTATTCTACTGGTGCATCTAAAATTTATTTATTAGTTCATTTGAAAAATAAATGATATTATTAACCTCACCCGGGTCTTAGGGGGAGGGTTAGTAAATGGTCACACAGCGAGGAAAGGGGGTGGTGCGGTGGTTGTTGTTTTCCAAAATCATACCAAAAAAAAAGTTAATCAAAGTGCACACCTCTGGACCACACACATAGTTAAAAACTTGTGAGGTCCAAATGACCCCATCTCTTAAGACTGCATGATTTTGACAGTGAAGACTTACAGCGAACAAAAACTCAGAGTTCTGTTTCTCAGAGAGCTAAATTTATTTTCAGATTCCCGCCAAAGCATCAAGGACCACGCAAAGTGTCAAGCACTATGCGAGACACAGTGTTCCCGTCTCTGAGTTGGGTTTTAATATCCTTTCATACCAATGAGAACATTTGCACATTATGTGCGAGACGTTTCCAGTAAGCCGAGCATCAGATTTTTCCACCCTTCCTGTGCGGGAGAACAGGTTGGGACTATGTTCTTTTGAGCCAAAACCACTAACTTTTCCACTCTGCCACACTTGAAATTTCTTTGATGATCTGGCCTGAGATTTGACTACTGATGTCGAGACCAGTCTCAAAATATATGTAGCAATAAAACCCCCAGAAACCTCTTTCCGCTAGCTAAATTTCTGCACTCCATCTTGACTGCCTGACATTGACTGCAAGGTCAGGGTACTTTACCTTTTGAAGGCCTTTTGCATGGCGTCTTCCCAACTAACTGTGACCTCGACAAAGTGTGAGATTTGTCAGGAATCGGTCTGGTGACTGTTCCACTGCATACATCTGTAAATCTCCCTCAAACTCTACATCGCCTTATAAGTATTTTTTTTTCTTCTACGCTTTTCTTATTTTACTCAGCTGTCCTTTGCATACAACATTCTTTGAACAACCAGGTTCCTTAGATATGACCTTTAATATTTTATCCTTCTTGTTATGTTATTGTGTAGGGCAACTGTCACGACTGCTGTCTTCCCCAGGATACGCCAGGGATGGTATAGCATTTCAAGAGTAAAACTGTTTTTTATGTGCGGTTTTTTTAATGTAAAATACAAATTTTCTGGGAAAGTTCTCAGTTTTCTGAGAGGTTTTTGGTTTTCATTAAATCAAGTGAAGTCAAATATATTTGTATAGCACATTTCAGCAACAAGGCAGTTTAAGGTTGTTTTAGAACCATAACAAATGAAACATTGACCAACATATTTGATTGGTGAGTTTAGTGATTTCAACACCGATACTTGACAAAATGCATTGTCTGTTATTGGTTTTCAAATGACGTGTTTTTGTTGTCATGATGTCTTTGACTTTGAACTGCCTCGTTGCTGAAAAATTCTAATACATTTGACCTATTGATTGATAGATCATTAAAACATCATACAGTTGTCAGTTATGAAACAGCCAATAAACATCACATTTTGTCAAAAGCCATTATCAAAGTCTTAAAGCAAGTCCTCATCAAATATGTTGATCATTGTTCCAATCAAAGGAATAATGATTTACATTAACAGAACAAAAACATGGAAAAAATATATTATTGAATCTATACTTTTTGAAATAAGTTTCTAAAAGCAATTGATATTTTAATGATATTCTGATTTAATGACACCTGCATAAAGGTATAATGAAAAAGCTTTGGGATGCCACAGCTAAGTCATTTTTATTTCTCCTCTAGACGCCATAGAGTGTGCGCAGTGCCAACCGGAGTTCTGGTCCAATGCTGAAAGAACCACCTGCATCCCCAAACGGGTGGAGTTCCTCTCCTTTAGAGACACCATGGGTATCACCCTGGTTGCCATTTCTTTCATCGGCTCGTTCAGCACCTGCATCGTGGTCCTGATATTTTTCTGCAATAGAACCACACCCATCGTCAGAGCCAACAACTCGGCGCTGAGCTTCCTGCTGCTCTTCTCCTTGACGCTGTGCTTCTTGTGTTCTCTGACCTTTATTGGCCAGCCGTCCAAGTGGTCGTGCATGCTGCGCCACACAGCATTTGGGATCAGCTTTGTGCTCTGTATCTCCTGCGTCCTAGGGAAGACATTAGTGGTGCTGGTGGCCTTCAATGCAAAACTTCCAGGCAGCAATGTCATTAAATGGTTTGGCCCCTCACAGCAAAAAGCAATCATCGCTATTTGTACCATAACCCAGGTAAGGCTTTGGTGTTTTTTTAATGAATCTGGAAAGACCTCTCAAAATGTTTGAATAAGACATCTGTGTGTTATTTTTTTGTAGGTTCTTATTTGTACCGTGTGGCTGCTCGTTGCGCCCCCTGCACCACACCAACTGATGCCGCGTGAGGAAGACTTTATCATTCTCTTATGTGACGAAGGCTCATACATTGCATTCGCTCTGGTGCTGAGCTACATCGGGCTCCTGGCAGTCCTCTGTCTTCTCTTAGCCTTCCTGGCCAGGAAGCTTCCTGACAGCTTCAACGAGGCCAGACTCATCACTTTCAGTATGCTGATTTTCTGTGCCGTTTGGATAGCGTTTATTCCCGCCTACATCAGCTCTCCGGGGAAGTACGCAACAGTCACAGAAGTGTTTGCAATCCTGGCCTCCAGTTATGGACTGCTGGGTTGCATCTTTGCCCCAAAGTGCTACATGATCCTGCTCAGGCCAGAAAAGAACACAAGGAAACACCTGATGTCCAAAGCTCCCTCGGGCAAATTTTAGATTTTAAACATCTTGTTTCATCTCCTACCCCAAAAGAAAGAAGGAAAGAAAGTGTTTGTGGGATATATTTTACCACCAGATGGTAGCAGTGAGCTATTAAGATCAATTTAATCTCTGGCTTAGAGAAATAAACCAGGAATTTCCTTCCTTCTGTCTCACACCTTCCTTCCTACACACTCCCTACCGCTGCCGCCACCCACACTAACAGCGCTGCAAGACTTCAGAAACAAAAGCAATGTCACACAAAGGAGACGAGATGAACCTCCACCTCCCGCCACCCTGAATGTAAATATGAAAGACGTCTCAGAGCTGAATCGCGCCAGAATTTGGCAGTCAGAGGATGATGAGGCCTAAGGTTTCTGAGGTAACGTTGTGCAGAAATCCCAGAGTTCGCTGGTTAATTGAATCCTGATTCTCTAGAGGCTTTCGCATGAAAACATCCTATTAACAAACCAAATTGTGTGACATTTTGCTTCTTTTCCCAGCTGCGTTTACACCAGCAGTGATTATCCTGGACTGATGGATGGGTTGTTGTTTCCCCAGACATGTTAATGTGGTTGAATATGACAGAGAGCATTACTGGTGTCCCAGGAATAGACAGGGGAAAAGATACAAGAATTACTTTTTTTTTTGTAATTGACATTGACTGATATCGAAACTTCATTTAGAGGAATTTGTGCACTTCTTTTTTGTCAAAAAATAATAATTCAGGAACTTCGGATGGATTTTTGTACATAGTCCACCATCTGAAATGATTAGAAATGCTTATGAATGTAACAATGTTTGTTTGATTTAATCTAGAGAACTGGAACACATGTACTCCAAATGACGGTTAAATAATTAATGGATTTTGAATGAGAAAATGCTTGGTAATTTCCTCAATGAGATGAAAGGATCACGAGGTTATGAACACGCAGAAAATAAATTTTCTTTTTCAGACGTTATTAAGAAGGAGAGGAGTGTGAAGATGATGATATAGGGGATGTAATAAGAGAATGACTGGCTGTTGTGTACTCAAGTCTTATCTGTTAAGATATCTGGGGTTGAACAGAGGAACAGCAGAGGTCTGTGCTGTCTAAGTAAAAATGTCAAGAACTTTCAACTCTACAGAGATAGAAGTTAGCGTATGCTAAGCTATGAGACACATGCTGTAACAGTTTGAATGTAAAGAAGCAAAAAGGAGAGCTACTGCGACTCTTTAAATATGAGCAGACGTGTTAATAATATTAATGCGCTTTCTCAGCTAACACCTTTTAATGAGGTCAGAGCCATTACTTTAGCTTAATAGAATGCATTAAGGAAGATATTTGCTAGATTGCGAACCCTCTTTCATCTGCCACCATTCACAGCCTGCTGCTGACATCTACTTCACAATTATAATGTTTGAGGATTTTTTTTCCTCCCACCTTATTTTGAAGTGTTTGCAAATAACACCAACAATTCAGACAAAAAAAAACACAGAGGCAACACTTGGCATAATGCTTCTGTGTTCAGCTGAGAAGCAATATTTATTTTTTGGGTTGAGTTCTCACTGCCAGATGAAACGTGTAACTGAAGCCAGACAATCCTGGATATTGTTAATGTATCAGTCATAAACGTTAAACTTCATTCAGAATTACATAGATATGTAGATAAATATTTCATACAAGTCTGTATAATGTAACTTATATTTAATATGTTTATAAATTTGCAGTTTTAGCTAAATAAATTAAAATCTAGCGCTCAAGTTATGTGATTCATACCATTCCAAATGTGTAAGCCACAGATTATAAAGATTTGTTTTTACACAGAAAGACACATTTCAAGTGTTTATTTTCGGTAATCTTGATAACCATGAATCACCGCCGACAAAAACACGAAATTCAAATTCACAGAAGATTTGAAAATTCAGATCAATAAAAGATTTTCAAAACAAAAGTGTTACATTAGGCCCATGAAAGGCTAATAAAATGCTAACTCTACAGTCGTCACTAAAACTCTCCACCAAAAAGGCATTTATTAAAAAAAAAACCACTTGCCAGAGAGCTTGTTAAGGAAAAATAACCATTTTTAGTTTGTGTTAGCGATCTCAAAGCCTGGCTGAGCTAAGGGTTCAAATATCAAAGAACAGTGATGGATTGGGCAAAAGCTTTTAGCTTGGGTCCTTGTGGCCTTTATCACACAAGACAGGAGGTCATAAACTAATATATCTTGGGAGCTAGATTGTGCTATCATTTTAAAACATCTTGGTATAGGAGGTACCAGGTCATGGAGAGAGAAACTGAACAAAAAAGATTACTTTTTGGAAGATAACCTTTTATTAAATTAAAATACAGAATTAAAGGTTGGTTCCTGGTAGAGCGGAAGAGAAAACCAGAATTTCACAGCCATCTGTGAAATTCCTTAATTTGTTTCTCCTTGCCCAAACGGCACGAAGCCAGATAGTGGGAGAAAACAACTTTAGAATAAAGAAAATCTCCAGAAAACATTATGTGATAAGATGTAACATGACTTAGTGAAATAGCCTGAGTATAGTTTTAAAATTTATAACTTATTCTGGCATATTGATCTGTAAGTGAACTGAAGAGCACACATCTGCTCTTTTTAGGAGGGAGTACCAGTTATCTTTCTCTTGACTTTGCAGGCCATAAAACAGCAGGAATTTAGGAGTCAGCTCCTCTTCAAACAAAAAAGAGAAACTTGTCTTTGGTCGTCCGAACAGGTTTCAGGGCGGTACTATATTCAAAAACAGTCAAGCAGTTGGTCAAGCAGAGATACGCCTTATTTGAATTAATTAAAAAAAAAAAGATAAAACTTTCCACACAGAGTAACAAATCAGATTTTGCGTTTGCAATTTCTCCAAGGACATTCTTGCTTTCTGTTTGTCTTTTTCCTCTTCTCAGGTAAATGTATCTGTTTGTGCTCTGAGGTTTTCTGATGTTTTTGTGATGTGCTTTTCTGGTGATAGTTTGCATCTGTCTTGAATAAATGCTGATTATTGTGACGCTGTTGTCTCTGCGTGATCTCAGTCCTTGCGCACAGCATTTTTCTGAACCCGGGCAGAGAGGATATAACGAGTAAAGTTTTACAATTTTCTTCTCTTAACAAGCTTCATATCGATGGGAAGACCTGCAGCTCTGGACTTTTAAGAGCCATCACACACGATGTATATTAAAACATGGAATGCAACTTTTGCATTCTAAAGCAGCAACATAGTCAAATTAAGGGCAATGAATGACTGGACTGTCGCGGATGGGATCATGCACTCTGAAGTTCACGTATTGTGCTCAGTTTTGGTACCTTATCGGCGAGAGCAGGTTCCAAGTTCTGCTATAAAATAAAATCAGCTTCTGCATAAAACTCGTGCGGATGCCGACCAACTTGACTCTCGGAACTCAAGTAAAACGCAAGTTTCATTGCGTTCCAATGTCTCATACACAGTGGTTTATGTATGTCACCCAAACACAGAGATGGAGACGGCAACTGATTTTGATAATTTGGCGAGAAAGAATGAAAAACAAAAAACGTGCACAATGGCATGTACTTAAATAATCTTATTCCTATGAGGACTTCCTAAAAATTCACCAAATGTTGTGAAAAATAAACCAAATTTTAACAACCAACAAAAAGGTTTTTCCAGCCCAACTTGTTCAAAAGAAGCACAATTTGTGACGGTGCTCACCCTCCAGCTCTGAAAACATATAGGTAATGACAGATTAGAAAATATATGTATTCAATTAAAAAAACAACATATCCACATGAGATATTTTAAACAACCTTGTAAACTCTCTCACATAAAAAAGATCATTCATCATAACAATAAAATCCCCCAGATAAGAAACTTTGATGATGCAGTGTTATTGTGAAAAACCTTGGCTCATGACATTCATTTGGACATTACTTTGATGCTCATCACCCACTCAGTCTGGCTGAAAAGAGATGCACAGAATACTAAAGGCCTGTCTCAGTGGAAAAGAGGCCTACTTTCTTCTAGGTTTTCTGGATGGAGGATAGATTTTACAAACATGAGATTGTGTAAAACCTCTCAGATGTCATGAGGTCATCTGTGTTGCACCGATGCCCTTCTACTTGTATCATCTACCACAACATACTGTCACGGTTGTGGAGGAGTCCAATCATTGATGGGTCAAGGCTGTTTCAGCAACTAAAGTGGGGGGGGGGGGGATACTCATATTGTTACATCTGATATATTGGACGTGTGGAAGCACGACTTCTACTGAACAAACATTTCTTTTTGCCACAGAGCTGCTCATTCCTTTTGATGCTGGATCTTCCAGGTGGCTTCTTTTTATTCTTTACGTCTTCTAATAAAAGAAATGAGGTCCATAGAAACTGAAGCACTAATAAGTAATAAGCTCATCCGTAGTCACACCAATCACCAGATAGCACTATGTAGTCTATCAAATAATCAGAGGTTTTGAAGATCCTTTTTTTGAGTTGAAGTGGCATGAGTCATGATCGCTTGTGTAATTTTGTGTCATTAAGATGCCGAGTAGGTTTTGTGGGAGGGACAGTGTTCCAAAACATGAGTAAATATGAGCATTTGGACAATGTGAAGCTGAAAGATGCATGGTTTCTTACAATGTAGGAAGAACTCACACATCACATATATTTACTAAAATACAACCCAAAACATAGATTATCTCCATTTTACAGACATTGTGGCATGTTTAATGCTTTACATTCAAAGACTTTAATCCTTTCATGCATGAATTATGATCCTCTGTCAGGATTTTTTTTTCTTAAGGCATAAAAACATTTTGTAAAAATATATATATATATATATATATATATATATATATATAGTAGGTAATCAATTGTAATTTTCTCCAAATACAAAGTTATTATTTGAAAAATACTGATGTATTTTTCAGTTATGTAAGGGTTAGGGGTTATCTAATGTCAGAATATTTTTTTTACCTGCAAGAGTCGTCTACAGTAGGAGTGTCCGGGTCGATCGGCGTGCTTTTTTGTTTGTGGGTCCTATATGGGATTTGACAAAAATAATTTATTGCATTTGCAGCTGATGGCTAGTAGTTGATAGTGTCCACTTCAGTGGTCCGTGTGCATTTATAACATTAAAATACACAAAAAGCACAAGAAAATGGCTTTTCGATAGCTGTCCACTGTAGTGACCACTATGCATGAAATGGTTAAATCCAGACAAACTTTAATATTAAGAGTTTATGCCCGCTTTCTTCTTATTTTTGATTTGGATTTTTAATTATTATTTTTCTTTTCTAAGCGTTCACAGAACACCAAATCCAAAAAACACCAAACAGGAACCTGTAACTCGAGGGAAGAACAAGATCTCAGACATAATTGTGACACTTCCATTAGATCTAACGTAAGCTCGCCTAACTGCCATGCAAACAGGAAAGATCAGCAGTCTGACGGTGATTAGCTCAGCTTCATTAAATTTGTCTGATATTTTCCATGCTTGGAATGCCAGGAGGAGTCAGACTCTGGCCAGGGCAATAAGAGGCAGCAAAACTCTCACCGCCAACATTAATGCACATAATGTACTCCAGTTGTCCATAATCTTCTTCTCTCGCTGGCGCTGTCCCTCTGCAGGGGGAGACGGAGGCAGACGCAGCAAATAGCTCCGCTCTGCTAAAATAAGATTAAACTCCAAAGTGCGGAGAGGTGGAAGTGAGGAAAACAAAAAAGCAAAGATTGAAGCACAAATCCCACAGGGTGATTTTGATCACAAAGAGAGACGATTCCAAACTGTGCGGCCTTTACAGACTAAAAAGTAAAACTAAAAAAGTGAAATATTAAATAGGAGGGTGATCCGAAAGGGGAATAAAACATAAAATGAAAATGATGCTTCAGTTTATTAGTGACTGTTCACATTATTCAACGTCCTCGTCGTGCGAGACTGTGGTCCTTCACGCTGTGCTGTGGTTTGGAATCTGATTGGTAATTGTCTACTCACTATCTGTACCCAAAAAGATCAATCTTGTTTTTATCAGCTCTTAAAATGTTACCTTTCTTGTGCTTTTCTTTTTTTGGCCAGTGAATTATGAAACGTGTAACTGTAAATATGTCATCTTTTCTAGGACTGAGCTACTTCCTGAGAGCTCGACTTCACGATTATGCACTGTAATTATTTTCAAAATGTCCTTTTAAGTAAATTGTTTAAGCGGAAGCAGCAGTAAGCATGACATGTAATATTTGTAAACGCTAGGAAATGATTTGGTTCATAAAAACATAACTTGAGTCAAAAGAAGAGATAGCTCTGGTCTCTTATTTTCTTATGAATTAGTTTTGAAAGATTACCTTAACAAATAACATGACCTATAATACTGTGATTGATCACTGTTCTTCAACCATAACTACTTAATTAAAGTAATTATTTTTACTTTAATAATCAGAATGAATATGTTCTTTTAAAATGCTATCACTGATCCAGAATAGGAATCCCCCACTGAATTAAAATTAAACAATGTATTTTAGTTGGCAGCAAAACTACTTACAGAACGGTCAAAACACTGCAGCATGCAAGAGACAGAAACGATGTGGTGTGCAGGTTGGCCATTAGGACTCACTGAAGGATTAAAATATGAAGCCATATTAAAATATTGCCAATCAAAAATCTTTAAAAGGCTGCAGATTGCTCAACAAAGTGAAGATAATGCGGCTGACAGAAACGCATCGCATATTCATTTAGTAGATGAAAGTTAAAAGGCTCTTTACTCGGCTTCTGATGAATTTTTCAAAACCTCTTGTGAATTAACTGAACTCTTCTAAATATTCTTTTTGTTAATTTTACTTTTAGCATGGGGAAATGACTTAAAGCCCCACACTGTGCTCTTTGCACAGCTATCTTCTTTTTTTTAAAAAAAAAGATATGTAGCACAGCTCTGGGTAGTTAAGAGACAAACATAACAGAGCTGTTAATGTGGGACAGACACAAACACTTCACATGTAGCCGATGCTGTTAAACTGAGAATCAAACCCATTCCATCTCGATTAACCTCTCAGTTTCCTGCATGTGTATGTATGTATATACTGTATTTTTCTGACTTTAAGCCACTACTTTTTTCCCCCACATCGAATCATGCGGCTTATAGTCCAGTGCGCCTTTTCTGTGGATTTTTTGTCAACCACCAGGGGGCTCTTTAGCAGGAAGTAAATCATTGGAAGTCAAAATTGGAAATGAAAGAAGGAAGTGCCGATTTCCATTTAGAACAAATAGTGAGGTGCGCTCTATAGTCCGGAAAATACGATATATTACATATTTATATATACAGCTACATATTTTATTTCTAAAACGACTAGACTAAATCATATCAGCTTTTACCTCCCTGCTCTTAGACTGAGTATGGTCAACAATGTCAAACTGCGTTGCTTTGTGACCTATGAAATGCCAAAATGATCATATCAAATAAGGATGCGAGTCTCCTTTTCTTTAAAGTTCATCTGTTTCCTTCCAGGTGTAAAGTCAACTGGAATCAGCCTTTCTGGTAAAGAAATGAGCTTTATATATATATATATATATATATATAAATCCCCTGTGAAGAAGATATTATCTTTGACTTTGTGTGATTGTGAGAGTTTCTCTGCAGGTTTGAACCTTCCAGACTTGAAGCTTCAAGTCTGGAAGCTTCAAGTGCAAGAATCAGACAAATGTCTGCTTTAATACTGTATAACTTAATGTTTTAGATCAGCCAGGATTATCAAAACTGTTGTTTTTACTCAATGGTACACGTTGCTCAAGCTTTATTTAAAGCATGCATAGGAACAAAGCTCCTCTCCAAATGGTCACAGACTGAAATCAGAGCCTCATTGCCGAGTGTTGCCTCTGCAACGTATCCCTGAAGAAGAAATGAAACAAACAGTGTTTGAATAATAATCATCCCTAAAATCATTTCAATGATGTATTACTTTCTAATGAAGTGACAACAAGCCAGCGACATTTACAAATTACTCCACTGGTAATTAATTACAGTATCTTGCAACAGAGATGTGACTACACTGGAGAAACAAACACGTTTTACTTTAAATGCAGCTTCCATCTGAACCGTCAGCAACAAAAATTGGGGGGGGAATAAATCTTTCATCCTCTGCTGGTTTTCAAAAATTAAACATCGATTTGATTTCTCATTGGCTGATATAAATATTTTAACCCCTACAACAACAAAAAAATAAAAGTAGGCCATACGCCTATGTGGCACGGAGATCGATTAAGTAATCAATTTTAGATAATCCTGATCTCTGCTCATTATGTAAATAAAGCACAGGTATCCACATAATCAATTTTTCTTTCACCACAATTTGCAAACCCAAAGAGTTTTCTATGTACCACAGTACCAAGACATCAAATCCACACAAAGCTGGCATGGACTTCAAGACATCCAAGTATTGAAAAGCTGACATCAAAGGTCTGACAGTTAATCAGAAATAGAAAAAAATAAATAAAATGATAATTGTCTGTGGGCTGCACAGTGGCGCAGTTGTTAGAGCTGTTGCCTTGCAGCAAGAAGGTTCTGTGTTTGATTCCTGGCCCTGGTCTGTCTGCCTGGAGTTTGCATGTTCTCCCTGTGCATGGTGGGTTTTCTCTGGGTACTCCAGTTTCCTCCCACAGTCAAAAACATGACTGTCAGGTTAATTGGCCTCTCCAAATTGCCCCTAGGTTTGAGTGTGTATGTGCATGGTTGTTTGTCCTGTGTGTCTCTGTGTTGCCCTGCGACATACTGGCGACCTGTCCAGGGTGACCCCGCCTTTCGCCCGGAGCGTTAGCTGGAGAGGAACCAGCAACCCTCCCGACCCTATTAAGGGACAAGGGTGTAAGAAAATGGATGGATGGATAATTGCCTGCACTTTTTTATAGAACACTGCATGAACCTTCTCTTCCTGTTAAACGAAATGATTTCACAGCTTTAATTAATACTTAATAATAAATTAGAACCTTGGAACTATATTAAACACAGTATTAATTTATTTGAAAACCTAAAAGAAAAGTGTGTGTGTGTGTGGGGGGGGATCGGGGATGGAAAGGAAGTGAAGAGTAATAGAGAAGATTAATACGGTTTCTAAATGGTAAATATTAAACAAGTTACAGAATGTTGCAGTTGGGAAGCCCATCTATGATTATCTTGTCCTGGGCTCAAAGCTGGTCCTGGGCTCAGCTGGTCTGTATGTAGAAACACAGAATTGTTTTTGATGTTTTCGTCAACTGTTGAGCTTTTTTTTTGTTTCCTGGTTGGTCCAAGGGGCTGAAAAGGAGAACCGTGGAAAGTGAAAAAACACAGAGGGGAACTGTAGTGACACTTTTAATGAAATGAGGCATCAAAGTAACCTTGGGAATTTTTTTAGGTACTCCTCTCTCCCCCCTGAGCACACCTATCAACCCTGGAATCTCAAGCCTGACAAACCCATCATCTGCAGACACCCTCTATCAGGAGCAGCAGCTGAGCCATAGGAAATTTATGTGCATGATCAGTGGGCATTGGGCAAAAGAACAGCAGGGTGGCCTGTCGCTCATACAGAAAAGGAAGTAACTGTGACTGCAAAAACAAAACAACCAAAAAATGCAGCGAATGTATTAAATTCATTCACTGCGTTTTGTAAAACGAATATCATCATATTCATATCTGTTGTCCTCCGTTTACAATGCATCCTATTGGAGATTTATGTGACATACAGTGCAAACAGCTATGCTGTATAGACGGACTTTCCTGTGGTCTGGTTTAGTGAACGTACCGAAAACATGAATAAACTTCTCAAAACGGAGCAGCTCACATTGTGTTGCGTTGTCAAGTGTTAAAAACAATACATCACGTTTTAGGATGGCTTTCCACTAAAGATGGATAAAACTATCCATTACTTGTGTTTTTCAAAAACATTGTTTTCTCTAGAACACCTGTGGCATTACTTCAGAATACATTGTTTAGCCAAAACACACATGTTCCCTTTACTGGGCTGCTATTAAAAAGAAATCCCTTTTGCCAGAAGTTAGAAGGAACGTACAGAAGAGAACTGCTATTCCTTGGTATGTAATGCCAACTGATGGCATATTTAGTGATAGTAAATATTTTAAAGGACAGATTAAACAATGTTTTAGTAAGCTGACTCTACTACACTGCAGCTAATTAGGTGCTTAACCAAAAAAATTACATGTGTTCTGTCGTGTTTTCATTTAATTTCTAAAGACTTTTTCGGTGATGCAAGTCACGTAATGTGTGAACCGTCGTGAGACTAGTGGCAGCGTTGCTGCTGCTGCCTGCAGCTAGATGTGCATCCTACACAAACTAAGCTAAACCTTCTGGTGGAGGTAGCAAACTCTCCAGCTTTTTCTCTAAATAAACGCTTAATTCACAGCATGCGCTGTACACACCTGCTCCTGTCATATTTGCAACTGTTGAGTATCAGAAATAATCCTCTCAAAAACCAACAGCAGCAGTGAGCCATTAGCGACTCTCACCATGGTCACGTAAAAACACACAGAAAAAAAAAGACGTCAAAAAGAGCTTCACAATCATTAACTGGTGTCGCGCTTAAACGCCACGCAAAGCATTCTAGATTTGCCAAATGATATTTCTGTCCAATTATCACAGGCATGGCTCCTAATAGAGCTGAGCTATGTGCCAAGTAAGCATCAGCTGCCACAAGTGAAAACGTGCAGGGTGTCTGAGTGGCGTTCTCCATTAGGAGAAGGGGGAAGAGTCGAAAGAAGGGAAGATTATTATTCACCTCAAGAAAAACACAAAAAAGAAAAAAAGGATTAACAATGCGCAATCCCGACAGGGTGACCTCGAACCAAGATGTACGCACCTACATCTGCCGCCTGACAAACACTACCTGGCTTTCATTCACCGCAAACTGGCAGGGGCCCCCGTCTACGCCGACACCGTGCCAGCACAGCTGCAGAGCGTCGGGCCTGGACGAGAGGAGAGCCGCTGGGGAAATCCAGGATGGTGAACAATAAAGCACGAAAGGGCATTTATTACTTCACACATTGAGACACGATCATTTAGACAGCGCCAGATTAAAGTAACGCAGGCAACATATGAAAACAAAAAGAACAACAAAAATAAAAAAAATACTGTCTCAGTAACAAAGAGGGATGAGGGCTTGGAGCAACTGTTGTTGCGGGTCATTTCATGACACATCAAAAGGCAGAAGGAGGAAGACGAGACAGCTGATCTAAAGTCATCGCTGCCAACAGGGAGAAAACCCATCTTGTGTCTCACCAGGGGAGGAAACTGAGGAAAACAAGAGGCATTGTTTGTGAACTCAGGAGAAACGGCGCAGGCAAATACCTAAAGACGCAGTCGGAACTGTAATTAAAAGTTCAGCGAAACGGCTTGATAAGAAATATCTGCGAAAGGCTCGAGACTGTTCAACTAATCACATCCTATGCATCAGAGTGTAATCGTGCGGATTCTCTGCCGGCATGTAAGGGTGTGTGTATGTGTAGGGGAGCGGATGAGGGAGTCCGTTTTACAATAAGAGAGGTTACAGGGGGAGAGAGAGAGAGAGAGCTGTCATTTTCAGAAGCAGACCCTGCCGGTTGCAAGTGCTCATCCAATTACACTTTGAGTGTCCTCTCTTCCTGTCCTCTCATTTTTCCTGCGCTCTCCACTTTCCAGACCACCTGCTCCCTTTCTTTTGTCTGCTCTTCTCGTTCATCCTTTTTTTTTTCTAGTTCTTGAGAGGTCACGAGTAATGAGCACCCCCTACTCCCCCTCTGTGCTGTGAGTGTGTTTAACGCACTCAAACGCCAAATGCGGCATGGACAAAATGCTAATTTATTCCTGGTGCTCCAGCAGCGGCTCCGTCTTCTCTACGGCTTATTTTTAAACCTCGCGCTTTAATTCCGCGTCTCTCATTTCGAATAGTTTCAGCAGATTCAAAGAGCAAATGAGGAGTTTTCAGCTGGAGATTAAACTATACCTGAAAGGTGAGCTTGTTGACCTTGTATTTCTGAAAAGAGCTGTACAGACTTTTTCCAAACCTGGCCACGTCTTAACCAGTGGTTACGAGAGGCTTCAGTTTTTAAAGTGAATAACTTGATACTCATTTCAAAAAGGGAGGAAGAAAAGAAAAGAAGTCCCCAAAGTTGCATTCAAATAAACAGCAGTTCAAAATCACCTGCCAGATCATTTGCTCTTTTTGGTAGAAATTACTTAACAAATAATTCCCAAAAGTGTGACTTAATCTAATAAAAAGCAAAGATACCCAACAGTCATGAAGTTCAATCTGTTGGTTCTGTGCAATTAAGTGATTAACTTAAAGGGTTGTGTTCTAAATAATACCAGTATCGGTTGAATCATTTATTCCGAGAAGAAACAGGTGCCAAACATGTGGGCCTTGTTTAAGGCAATAAATGATGCCTGTTATATGTTCTCTCAGGAAAAAAAAAAAAAAAAAAAACAGTAAAAGGGTTAATTCCAGACATTGTGCAAAAGAACACCCTGCTTTGATTAAAGAGTAGATTGGTAACAGAAAGACATAAACAAGTACAAAAAAAGGGCAGGCTGCTCAGCAAAACAATCTGATTTACCTTTAAAATTGAAGCCACAACCAGACAGACGTGGAAGAAATCGGAAAACCAACGGCCCAATTATCAGCTCAGTGGCGACACAGAAGGGTTTACACTTACCTGAAGTGTACTAGTATTGAAATGCTAATATGCAGTTACAATCTCGGCTGGAAATCGAAGTCAAACGACGAGCTGGCGAAAAGAAAATAGAAAGGATACATGGTATTGAATGATATGAAAGACAGACCGCTCTCTTTGGGTCCTGACAGTTCATCGGACCGTCACCCAACACTGAGTTCTGGACACCTTACACCACATGGTGGCTTAATCGTTCAGCTACAGAGGTATACTTATTGATCACGAAAGGTTTTGATACATCAAAATACTTCAATAGTTCATGATGCTTTGTGGTAAAGAGCAAATCACCCTTGAAATGGGTGACAAAACAATCTCGTTAACACCGGAAAGCCTTTCTGGGTTCCTGAAAAGTACACAGTATGCTCTAAACGCTGTTAACAAATAACTCTGTTGTGACAAAATCATCCTGAAATATGCACATGTGACTGAAGCGACCCGTCTGATCCGTGATCCAAGGATGTAAAATGTACGAAGTCTGGTGAGACGGTGTGTGAAAGCAAGAAACTCTCTGCTTTTCAGATTGGTAAAAGGATGGAGACTATTTTGGACAAGAGGATGTATAGAACAAAACACTTCACTTTTATCGACAGAGAGCTGCAGTAGAATAGATCAAAAATTTGACCTGAATCAAAACATCCTAGCTGTACTCTCCAACGGCGTCATCCAGAGTCCTGAGGCAGCACTTTGAGAGGCTGCAATCATCTGCAAAGTGATTGAAACCTCAGAGAGAGAACTGTTGAAGAACAACAGTGTTTAGAGCACTGAACAATCGCAGCTGTGTGACAATAAAGGATGCCAAGGACTTTCCTAATTTGACGTGAGATTAATCAGGGGAAAGTGAGAACCAAACAGGAGATTTGTAAATTTACAGGTCAACAGTTTGACTTTTTGTTTTCTTACATCAGTTTAGTAAGTTCTTCTAGTTTGGGTAAACTCTGGACAAATAGTCCATTTCAGTGAACGTCTTCAGATATATTCCATTGTGTAAAAAAAGTAAAAGATGGCAAATCAGTGAAGTTCTCATTCGATCGCAAGAATCTCCTTGGCATTTCTGAAAGCTCATTATTGGATTTGCTGACTCCGCTAAACACCAGGGAGCCGCCGCCGCCTTACATTCTGGGTTTTCACATCACTTTAAAAGCTGCAAGCGGAGAAAGCCGTCAGCTCCGTTTAGATTTCTATTTTCATTCAAAGGCAACTTGGCTGACAGTAGCATAAGAACACATGAAACCACAAGATAGTAGTCAACACAGTATAATAAACCTGAGCAATACCACCATACAAGTATAAGTTATTAGGCAAATATATATATACATATATATATATATATGTCAAATATATCAGACAAAGTCTTCTGATGCTTCTTACATGTAGTGAAATGTTACAGTTAGCTCCCTTGGAGAGGTTTTACTGTTTATAGTGCCTTGTTACCTTCTGCCAACTCAGCCTCAAGCCATAGATAACTGTGAGTTTTGGCTGAAGAAGCCAACAAGTAGATATTTAAACTGCAACTGTGTCAGATGATTGTTGAGAGAGTTTTACTTACCAAAGAAAATGGCATACAGGTCCCATTTTAAAGGATTAGGTGTACAAAGCAAACGCTTGACGGTATTTAAAGCCCAACACATGGAAACCAGTTAAATGTATTTCTGTCTCCTGAAAAGATACAGTTGTCATAATTGCTGTAAGTGCCAACCAGAGGTGGGACCAAGTCACTGTTTTACAAGTCTCAAGTCGTCAGCTTGGAATTTCAAGTCCTTTAGAGTTTATTTTTTTAAACAATGTTCCAATTATGCTAAATGTAATTAATAGACCATGTGTTCTTTTAAAAATCAAACACACTGATGCACTCAATGCAAATAAAGCACAGTGGTTTTGAATTTGGGTGTGATGGTAAAATAAATGTCCATCAGTCCAAGTGGGGTTAAATCTATATCCAATTTCACATCTCGGTATTGGTAAAAACATGTTGCCTGAATCAAACTTGCCAGAATCACTAACCAAGACACTACAATAATAATGTGCTACATTTACCATCCAACACTCAGAACTACATTACGTTCAGGATTCTTACATTTGTACATATTTTTTACCTTTACAGCAATTTCTGCAGGATAGCGAAATTACTGGATTTTGATTTGTTTTTCCTAGCAAAATTATACCACTGGGAAATGGGTTCTGTGCAACGACCATCAGGCCACCATTTGATGAGTTATAACTGGAAAAAACAGTAGACTTAACGCACTGACTGCAGTAAACGATCTAGTCATTGTCAATATAATTTTCCAACATAGATGTCATCAGAATACGCCCATACTTGTCAAATATTGGGTCTGAGAATATGGGAAATGTCTTTGTCCGGTGCTACTGTCAGAGGAGGGGGGAGTAAAACGAACGTAAGAGCCGCGGGGGGAGGAGCGGATATTTATGGGAAGATACTAATACGGGAGCAGGGTAGGAAAGGAGTTTAAGAAACCGTAGTTTCCATTATGAATACACCATCTATGCTGTGATGAAACTGGACCCGTTCATTATGATGGAACATAGAGAAACTCTCTTCCTTGAGTTCAGGTAAAGAACATTCTTTCTGATCGGGACCCTCACTACCCATAGGCTTCCTGAACTAACACGGCGCACATTAGCTTCCTGAGCTAACACGGCGCACATTAGCTTCCTGAGCTAACACGGCGCGCATTAGCTTCCTGAGCTAACACGGCGCGCATTAGCTTCCTGAGCTAACACGGCGCCATTAGCTTCCTGAGCTAACACGGCGCCATTAGCTTCCTGAGCTAACACGGCGCGCATTAGCTTCCTGAGCTAACACGGCGCGCATTAGCTTCCTGAGCTAACACGGCGCGCATTAGCTTACTGAGCTAACACGGCGCGCATTAGCTTCCTGAGCTAACACGGCGCGCATTAGCTTCCTGAGCTAACACGGCGCGCATTAGCTTCTGAGCTAACACGGCGCGCATTAGCTTCCTGAGCTAAACACGGCGCGCATTAGCTTACTGAGCTAACAACACGGTGCACATTATTTGTGGATGCGTTTGAAGCACCGGATTTATACAGCATGACTAAACATAGCTTACAAGTGAAAGATAAACGGTATAGCCAACGTAACCCAGAGTTGCTAGCACGACGTTAGCTAGTCAGTTGTCTCGTAGTAAAAGGAAAGTACCGCTTACCTCTTTGTGTAGCTTCAAATGTAGAACAGTTGGACGTTGCATCTCCATCTGAGATCCTTGCAGATTTTGCATGTTTCACTCTGTTTTTAGTTGGATATTTCATGATTGATGTACTCAAAAGAAATTACTCACAGGTGTATATCTGCTTTGAGCGTTTTTTCGTCTCGTTTTCCTCCCGTTATTTTTAAATCCTGTTAATTTGATTGCCTGTGCTGCAGCTTACACAGACATACATACGAAGTGTAGAAAAACAGAGACGGTCTGCGACTGTTAATACAGAATGAGTGAAATGAATTAATGGGGCCACTTTATAAATAATGTTTAAAAATGTTCCTTTAGTGAAATAGCATGTCTTTTCAAGTAAACAGCTTCAAGTCAAGTCCCAAGTCAATGGTGTGAATGTCAAGTCCAAGTCTTTCAGCATTTTTTCAAGTCAAGTCTCAAGTCTTGCTTGATTTTAATGACTCGAGTCCCCACCTGAGTACCAAACATTTTTCCAGTCAGATACCTTTTATAGATGAGAAACTGCTGCCAAGTCCTGTTGCTGTACAAGCAGATTTTGCAACAGCTTTTAAAGTCCAGATGCATTTAATCTCACTTTAAACAGAGTCCACACTGAACCACAGCAAAGGCTTTCAAGTACCACTGCGGCTTTAGCCGAACATAACATTTTCTAGCAGCAAGACATCTTTATGGCTTGATTTCTACACATCGGCTACAACAATTTCAGCATTTATGACACACCGAACAAGCATTAGACAGCAGTTATTCTAACACCTGAGTCCATCCAGACAAGATGGCTGATGTAACAGTCTTGTTCTTTACGTATTTTGCTTGCATAAAACAAAGCAACAGTTGCACAATAATAATAATAATAATAATAATAATAATAATAATCGATTTAATTTGTACCACACTTCTCATTAGCAAAAATCTCAAAGTGTTGCATGTTACATGCCACGTTCTTACAGAGAACATTAATGGTTAACTTGGACTTAATGTTTTTACAAGATTACAAAACTGGTAAAACAACTAAAAAGTTTTGTCCAAACTTTGCTGGCCTAGATCCTCTTTAAATTAATTCACGCACTTGTGTGGTTCATTTAATATGAATATTTTTGTCTGAACCAGTGATACCTGCACACCCTGCGCTCCATTGATTCTCTTGCATCATGACATGAAACCTGTCCTGAAGTCAGGGTCAGGTAGTTGAGGTTTCTCGTATGGTGTGTCTGCTCCATGTTAAGCCGGCTGGTAGTCAGGCTGTGTTTCTTTGTTTTTACCCCACAAATAAAGAGCCTCAGCGTTGCTGCACAGCTGCCCTTTGCGGCCGGTCTGTCGCTGTAGACGATGAAATGTTAGTCGGTCAGTCTGACGGTTTTCGCACGAGGGGAGGTATGAGCGGCTCTACCAGTTTGAAACAGAAAGGAACAAAGAGATGAGTGGGACTGGAAAACTTAGGTTTGTGGAATTTCTTTGAACCTGTGAGCTCACCAAATAGGATCTCTGCCCTTCAGGTACTGCAAAGAGTCGGCGCTCTCACTCGAGATCAGGGACCATCTTGAGCAACAGGGCCTATCTTTTATGGTTGGTGTATAGTGCTAACGGTGTGCTGCAGGGCGCCACCTTCTGATTTGTATGTGCTGTGTGGACTGTGCAGAATATGGCTGGCATATTCCAGTGAGTGCAAATGCTCTATCTGAGCAAGGCCCAGATAAAGCTTGTAGTGAATTGTTATGTTGGTATTCATACTTAAACAGATGGGGAGATAGGAAATGAAAGGTGCAAAAAAGAGGGGGAGACAATTAGAATGTAGTGTGAAAGTTGGGTGGAAGGGAGAAGTGAGAGAGGAGAAATGGAGACGGGGAAAGAAAAAGGAGAATTAGGTTAGATTAAGGAGAAAGGTGAGGTTAGGGTAAGATCAAAAGATTGGTGAGGTGTTAAAAGGGGAGGAGGGCGGATAGGGGTGGTTAGGGTTAGAGAAAAAAGGATGAGGATTAGGTTAAGTTAAGGGGATAGGTGAGGTTAAGGTAAGTTTAAAAGGTTGTTGAGGGGTTAAAAAGGGAGGGGGTACGGGGCTTTAGATTAGAATTAAGGATTATGGTTAGGGATGAAAAATAAAAGGGGAAAAATAAGCAAAGGAGAGGAAGTATTACTGGTTTGCTTAAGTTTAGGCCGAGAAGACTTGTGGTCATGACAAAGGTCAAACAATTGGAAAGGTTTGGGAAAAAAAGGAAGCAAGAGGGTAATAGGGAGAGAAAAAAAAATAAATTATAGTAAAAGTGTGAGGTCAAACAATTGTTTTTCTTATTAATGTGTAAGTGTGGAATGCTTTTAAAGTTTCCCATTCTCCTGAGTTAGAAAACCTGTTCCTAAGGTGCAGTTTTTGATTAGTATGTAAATAAAATAAGAAAATTACAACAAGGCCTTAAGTTCCTTAAAGTTTAAATTAGTTGTTTCTAAAGAATATTTTCCCTTATGTGAGTAAAAACAAGAATATAAATGGGGTCCCAAAATGTTTGGGGTTAAAATAACGGTTCCCACAGTTTAATTTTTCACATTATATAAGCAGAGAGTCTTATCACGAAGTCCCACGTACCTATGCTACTCTGCAAGAACTCTGTATTCTCTCCTTCCTATTTTCTAAATCTTTTTTAGAGAACAGCATTTGTTCTTCTTCTGAAAATAGAATCAGACTAGAACTAGGATTACCTCCTAATATTTAAATTCTCAAGACAGTTTAATTTGATTCTGAAGTTTTGAATATCTAAATAGATTATCTGTTTATTTGGGAACTTAAACATATCCCTATAATATATTCAGGTGTTTTATTTCAAATTTAAGTTTCCTGATTAGACATTATTATGATTTAAGTAATGTTTGTCCTTGTTCATTTATCATTTAAGCCCTTTGGTGTTTTAGTATCCAATTTCCTTATCCATGCTTTCTCTTGAAGCCATCTTTCTCGTTTTGACCAGTTGGGGTTGTGCATTAATGGTCTACCCCTTAATGACTCGAATCCATGTTGGAGGAAATGTTGGACTAGGGTGGTTTCCATTTTTCTCCTGCATTTGATATTCGATTTGTGATTTGAGAGGCGTTTGTTAAACAAATTAACTGTTTCCCCAACATACTGTTTCCTACATTTGTGGCACCAGATCAGGTAAACCACATTGTCCTGATTCGGAGAGATACCAGAGGGCAGGGGCCAATGTTTGTTGTTACTGGTACTCTTAACATGGGAATTTTTGTTTCTTTTTATTGGGTTTGATCCTGTTGGTAAATTTGGAGCGAACCAAGAGGTCCTGTAGATTTGGCTTCTTTTGGGGTGCAGGTACGATTTTCCAATTCTGGCTGTGTGGTAATTCCTGTTGTAACTGTTTGAAGTGGTCTTTTATTACCCTGTGATTTTTTTTGTTGTGAAAGTTGAGTAGGGGCCTGTTAATGCAATCGTGTGTGGTTGTGTTTCTGTGTTTTCATTCCGGTTTTCGTTCTGTCTGTGGAAAACCTCCCTTTTAACCTTTTGTAGAAGAGTTCTGGAGTAACCTCTTCTTTTGAAGGCCTGGATAGCCGCTTCCCTATCTGTTTCATTGGAATAAATTCTCTTGTATCTGATCAACTGGGATTTAAGGATCCCTTGGAATGTGTGTTTTGGGTGAAAGCTGTTCCGGTGTAAGAGTTGGTGTGCATCTGTGGGTTTAAAGTAAATTTTACTGTCCAATTTGCCTGTTTTCTGAAAATTCTCCCCCTTAAATGTTATTGTGTCCAGGAAAACAACTTGTTGTGTGTTGATGGTGGTTTTGATTTTAATGGAAGTGTGGTGATTGTTCAGAATTTGTGTAAAGTGTTCCAAATCCTCCCTAATGTGTTCCCATAGGCCCCAGATATCATACAGATATCTGTAGAAGGCCCTCGGAAGCTTTGGGCACACCTTGAACACATCTCTTTCCCATTTAGCCATGTAAATGTTAGCATACGATGGTGAAAAGCGTTTCCCCATTGCTGTACCTTTGATTTGTAAATACCATTTGTCATCAAATAAGAAATCATTTCTTTCAAGATTGAGTTTAAGGAGTTCCAGAAGGATTTCATCAGGTCTTGTAGGATCTGGATACTCATGGAAGCATTCTTCAATCGCCTCCAGGCCTTTTTCCGTCTCAATGTTTGTATAAAGGTTTTCCATGTCCATTGTGAAAAGGAGGGTTTTCTCAGTGACAGTGCGTTTGTTCATTTTTTGTAAAAAATCCATGGTGTCTTTGATATAGCTAGGATGTTTTTGGGAGAGAGGGTTCAAATAGTGATCCAATAGTTGTGCTGAGCCATAAGACTCACTGCTACAGTCTGAAACAATCGGTCTTCCCTTTGGGATTTTAAATGGTTCTGCCCACTCGGAGGGTTCCTTGTGGACCTTTGGGAGAAGGTAAAAGTACCTAGGTCTGGGTGGGTCCGAGCCTACTAAAAACAGGAGTTGTTTGTGGTTTATGTACTTTTGTTCCTTCAGTTTTTTGAGAAGTTGTTGAAACATAATTTGTGTTTCCGGGTAGATTGGTGTTTTTAGTGGTTTATAATATTCCCTATCCTCCAGTAGTCTGTTGGCCTCCCAAGCATAGTCTACTTTGTCCATAATAACTATAATGGAACCCTTATCTGCTGGTTTCATGACAATAGTTAATATTTTGTAGCTCCTCCAATGCATCCATTTCATCCTGCGTAAATTCTCTATTTCTACTGGGATGTTTTTGGTTGCAATTTTGTCATGTTCAATGAGCTCCAAGATGAGGGGGTGGATCTGGACAGTATGTATGCAAATTATTAATTAATGAGTTAATCTGAAGTACTGGTGGTTCCCAACGAGAAGGAGGCAAAAATGGGGAAGGTTGGTTTTGTCGTTTTGAAAGAAATCAGCCAATTTTAATCTTTGGTGATAACGTTGAATTTGATTGTTAAGTTGTTCCCTTATGTTTGGTACCCTAGTTGTAGTTGGTATGAATGTGAGGCCTTTTGACAACAACTGAATGTGGTTTTTCTCCAAATGGAATATGGCAGACAGATTGAGGATTCCATTTCTTGTGTCAAGTCCACCTGTTTGGGCTTCGAGGTTGGTCTGCCCGCATGCAACATCCTGTTGGTATGAGGCATGCAGGCCTACCAGTTTAAAGCCCTGTACCAGTATTCCAGAATGTGTTGTGCTGTGGGAGGTGTCACGATATCCCATAATTCATTGCTGGTTCCATCTGGGCGTTCGGGCAGAGCGTCAATGGCAGTGAATAGCGACAAATTATTTAGCTTTATAACACTTCAAATGACACAATGTGATTTGGTACAATGTTTTTAGGCGAGAATGTAAGTGTGTAAATCTCAAATATCTGCTCGGTTAATCAATACATCACCTAATTACAATATTGCTCTGACGTTTTCGGACCTGTCTGCTACCGCTGCATTAGCATCCAGCTGGCCGGAGCTCCAGGTTTGGTACACTGAGAGAAAACGCCCAACTCCGGGCACATTGTTATAAAATGAGTGGGAGTTAAACACTGATATTATTCAGACGGGTTTGGTTGAAAAATGTTTGATTCATAAAGTATTTCAAAGCAGAGCACATCGGTTTGAATGATTAATTAAAGTTAAGCCTTCAAACATAATAGGTTTATTTAATCTTAATGACCTATCTTTACTATAAAAGGTGAAGAATAATATAGAAATCAGTAATAAATGACAGAAAAACAAACTTTGGCACCGTTGTTTTTTTTTTCCTTCGCTCTCTGTTTCACTCTGTCACAGTAACATGAGTTACGCTGAGGTGGGGGCGGGGCCAGTTGGTGAAGGCTACACCTGTCCGAATCCACAGATATTTTTCTTCCGGTCTTCGTTTTTCCCGTCCTTCGAAGGACCCGTCCAGGACGTAGGACCTGCATCCTTGAATTGCAGGGTCTGCAATTCAAGGATGCAGACCCTGAATTCGGACACACCCATAATCAACCTCTAATTAGCACTTAGCTAAAGCTAATGCTAAGGTCAATGCTAATGCAATGCCTTGCTTCCTATACCTATAAGGAATCTTGTTTTTTGAACAATAATATTTGTTGTTAATCAGTTGCTAAGAGATGAACATGTTTTCTGGTAGCAAAGTGCCACAAAGTAAACATCTGACTTATACTTTTGCAAAATTTACCAAATAAATTTCTTGTGTCTAAACAGATAAACAGTATTTCAAAAGAGCTTATTCTTTATAAACAATAATTAATTTGGTGTTGAGATGAGCAATTTTTTTCTGGTGACAAACTGCTGACGAACAAGCAGTATAAATCAGACTTTTGCTTTTGAGTTGAATGTCTGTTTTATAATATATTTACCACCAATGACAAAAAAGAAAAACTTGCACTTTTCAGAAAAACATAACTGCACAACTCTTGTTGAGTAGTACTTAATGTAAGTTAAGTAATATTTCAAAAAAGCAGAAGAAATCATTGGCACACTTTGGCAGGCCCCAATTAAATTTCTTCAGAAATTTTATACTTACTCTGCTGTTACATTTTACAAGAGTAGAAAAGTCTCTATGGTTTTCCTCAGTAAAAACTAAACAGACGAATTCAGTACAGCAAAAATATCCAAATATTCATTCTTAATGCAGTTCTGTGCATCTGATCTAAACATTTTCTACAGATATAGTTGTTTTGAGAAACTACAATTTTTATGGAATACATGATTCCCCCAGGAGCAAATTAATATTATTAATCTTTTTATTAGTCCTTTTATTCCTACTTTGCATTTCTTGTCACC
This sequence comes from Poecilia picta, assembly GCA_033032245.1. Lineage (NCBI taxonomy): Eukaryota > Metazoa > Chordata > Actinopteri > Cyprinodontiformes > Poeciliidae > Poecilia > Poecilia picta. The sequence goes on from CM065365.1 coordinate 8,764,831, forward strand.
TCTTTTAAATGCACTTCTAAAATATATCTGACCTAAATTCAAAACCTTTTGTTTTTACTAGTCGCCTCCTCAACATGTCACTACAGAGAGCTGCTAAGATAAAAACACTTAAAATTGAATGGTGCGTTCAGACTTTGTGCAGTGGTTTCACTAATGGATTCTGATTTTCTCTTTCTCTGCGGGAAAAAGTATATGGTTGGAATTTAATTTGTCATGAGAATAGTTTTCCTCCGGGGGGGACAGAAGAGAGAAAAGATCATCACTGCGATTTGCAAACCATTTAGTACTATACACACACGCTTTCATTCATTTTGGAATGCAAGTAGGAAACTGAGCAATAAATCACAATCAGTCCTTGGCAAAGTCTATTGATATTGGTATTTCATTTCAAAGAAAACGGGTTAATATTTGTCAATCCTGTTTTAAGTTAACCACATTAACATATGTATAATTTTCTTTCCATTCAGCCAGGTTTTTTTTTCAGAGTGAACTGAATAAATATGATCAACTGGAAAAAACACTTAAATATTGTACATAAAATATACAAAATTGAAATTGTTGAGGTTTCAGTCTTGTACATTTAGAGTCCTTTACTTAAACTTGCAAAGCTCATTGGAGTTCAAGTATATCCTGTTTATAATTTATGACCTGAGAAGAAAATGAATAAACTCTGGTGTCAGTGTGCAGATGAATTACTCGTGTTATGGGGACTTAAATCTCCCGCGCACCGTTTGGACCTCACGCAGTTAGGTGATGAAAAGTCCTACTAGAGTAAATCACTAAGTCTAAAAATTTAAATACGCATTGTTTAGCTTTTGTGAAGGTGATTGAAGATGAACTCAGTCCTTGAAGTCAGACTTCTGCACAGTTGTGAGCGACACCATGACAAAACCAGGAACACGTAGCTAGAGCAGAAATGGAGAAGAAGCACAAAAGGATGTACACATTTCAAAGAAAATGGTGATTTAAAATTTTTTTCCCTTCCAAAATATACTAGTTGAAGTTATGAGGAAACTACCTCCTGCTTTCAAGTAGCAGTTTTGGATGCTTTACATAGGTAAGCTACCATTAAAAAAAATGATTCTCTGTGGACTTGTTTGCAGAGTAAATTTGAGTCAGCAGGCATTTAAGTTTAGGAGTAGTGGGGAGCTGATTGTTTAAAGGAACACATTCGATACTTACCACTAACACAAGAACGTTGTATAATCGTTACAAGTGAAGAAAAGAGGATGAACGATCTTTGACAACCTCAAGCAGCTCCACAAGTTCTTCCTCCCATTGAAACGACGACAGGCACCAATAAAAAATGTCGAGACGGCGAGCTTTCATTTAAGTCACATACAGGAAATGTTGTAAGAAGCAAAGAGCAAATTGTTTTTTTTTTCTTAAGAGATGGAGCTGTTCTTTCAGTTTGAGGAAGCATCCTGTTTTAATGACCTTCCTGCCTCCTAAATTACTGTGATGTTTATATGAATGCACTTAACCACTTGTCTGCATTTGTTGTGGAGCATTAAGGTTCATAATGGTATAAATCTTTCACTCACCACTGTAATTTATTTTCTCAGGTGAACTGGCCATGACTATCAATCTGTAGGCTCTAGCGTTGGTAATTATCCTTACACCTGATACAGCGTTCCCTCAGAACTATCTTTCCTCCATTAGAACGATGAGAAATTGGAAAAGAATATATTTTAAGTATATATTTGTTTCCTTAGTTGGTTCTGTCAAGTAGGAATCCTCCACAACAGCATCTGCAGTAATGCACTTTGTTTTCTTTGGGAAAGTTTAAATTTCTTTTAAAGAAAAAGGAGAAATCTTCTATTGAAACCTCCTTTTTGGTCTTAGGCCAAAATTATGTATTACATTTTCATTGAGTCAAATGTCATTACTTGTGTTTTTGCATCAAAACAGTTTCTTTTTCACGCACAATTTAATTTGGAAATGTGCAGAATCCTTTCAGTTTAGTATATCTGACATGAAAATCCTTAGTGAAGCAGAACTATGGACCAATATCTCCCCACCATCAAGAAAGAAAACACCTCTTTAAAACAGCTTTTATTGTTTAAATTTACCCTTTTTTGTGTGTTTTTATGTGTAATGTTGCATTGTTTGATTCTATATTTTTGTAGTCCTCTAAAGTGTCTTTGAGTACTTAGAAAAGTGCTATAGAAATAAAATACATAGTATTATTAGTAGTAGTATTGTTACATATACCGTAATTTAGTTTCAGAAACACAAATGCCCTTTATGATCATATTTTTCTTTTGTTTTTCCTAAATGTTGAACACAAAACTGGTACAAAGTTATGTATGTATAAATAGGCATAATTTGTTAGCTGAAATACACAGAATTTTTTAAACTTGTACTTTTAGCTTTAACTGATGTAATTATTCAATTATGTTCTGACATATCAGGTTCATTAACCGATGTGGCGGTGAATTCTCTAATCCTGTAATGGAAACACTGGCGGCTCCAAACCGCGCAGAGAAGCCTGCATTTAATAACAGGAAATTACATTGTCTGGTTGGCGCTGCAGGTTGTGCCACATCCATTTCTCAGCATGCAGGAGAAGAGCATTATACATAATCCTGCCCCGGCTAAATAACCTGGTGCATTTTGATGTTTTGCTCAACATGTGCAAAAGATAAAAAAAAAAGATAAACAACTCCGTCTGACAGACTAATGAGGTTGAAATGGAAACTTTCTGTACCACAGCACTGGGACAGAATTAATGAATACACACACAACAGCTGTCTGCACACTCATAAACATGTAAGCAAAATAAAAAAAAAACAACAAATCCTAACATCTGTCTGAACAGGTTATGGGAAGTGCTGTGTATTGACTTTATTTCACAACAATTCAGCAATTACACTAACACGCTCATTAAGATATAAATTCCCTTAAAAACCAGGTACTAACGTTATTTTGGTATCGCTACACCTTAATTAAGAAATCATTTTGGTATTTGTTGGTGGAAATTTGCATCAACTCTACATTAGTCCTGTCATGTTTTTCTTTTGGATTGTGTGATTACTGCCACATTTGAACAGTCATTGTTTATTATTATTTTTATTTAGAAATGATACAACCACAGTAATTGAATTACATTCTATGCATTACTTTATTTTATTTGTATCATATTTGTATCCACACAAAACCCTGTGCAACACAAGTTAATAAACCAAATAAAGAAACTGATAGTAAAGCAATGGCATGAGAAAAACTGAAAGAAAATAAAAACACTTAACTGGGCGGAAAAAAAAGAGTTCACAGAATCAGCAAAAATGAAACTAGAGGCAAAAGATTTAACAGCTTTGGAGCTAAAGACAGAAAGACTCTACACTTCTTAGTTCTTACTCTTACATGAGGAGCAACCTCATGTAAGAGGAGCAACCTCATGTAAGAAAGCGCGAGGTTGATATAAAATTATCAGTGCTATGAAAAGTACATTGAGGGGTAAAAAATAGATAATATGGGTTATAGTACTTGTCGTACCTTGATTCACTCTTAAGTAAATTCTTAGGTTTCAAAAAACTACACATCTTTTGAAACCACCAATAAAGTAGCTGTATAATTCTAACACCTTAATTCAAAGCAAGGACCGAAAATTTTAAATCGAGTTGAGGTAAGGGGAGCGGAACGTTAGCCGACTTAAATCCATTTCTACTCCAGTTTTGAATCATGTTTGCAATCAATGTTCAGTTTGGGAAAAAAAACATCATGCTCAGATTTAACCATCTAGATGGAGTTGCAGTTAACATAGGCTTGGTGTTAACTGCAAGCCTATGTTGGTTCCTGTGTTCAACATGATCAGTTTTGGTCCACATGAATTTAACATAGTTGGGTGTTTGAACAGGAATAATTTTCCAAATCTGGTTTTGGAATGACTGACACAGGCTGACATTGTGCTTGTTGAATGGTTCTACCCTAAACCTTGGACCAGTGTCAGGAAATCGATTGCTTTGAGTTATCCCAATTCTAATAAAATGGCTGTCAAATAACCATCCATAGTCATGCCATTGGCTAGGAAATGGTTGTCACAAATTGCATGTGTAGAATGGAAGAGTACCTTAAATGGAACATTGAAAGGCCTAAATAAATATGCTCATGTGGACGATGAGTGTCCAATGCATTTCTGTTTGCTGTGGCATATTCAAATCCTTGAGATGAAAGGCTGATATGGATGTATTTTGATGCAAGTTAAACTCAGAAAACACTGAAGACAAACATTAGCTTAGCGTGTCCCATTCTAGCACATATTTCCCTTTGCTGAAACTGGATTTCATGAGGTTCATCTATAAATTAGAAACGTTTAAAAAGAAGTAGTACAACAAGTAGTACAACACCAGAGGTTAAAAACCCCCGACAACAATTATAATAAACTGATGAATAATAAATTAATACCAGCATTGACTTGGTTGAAAAGGCAGAGGATAAAGATAAATCCTACATCTATTTGATCCATATACACACAAATATACATCAGGCCTGCATTATATGAAAACGTATATAATTCACCATTATGATGATTTACTAAAGCGCCACTTGAACTACCAGAGTTGAGGGATTTTGCTGAAGTTTGAACATCAAAACTCATGCTCATGGCCACAAGTTCAGGAAAAAACTCAGATTGCACGATAATCTAATTTGCTGAAAGTGATGATAAAAATCTGGTCAAATATCTTGCATTCAACTTGGTGCTTCCGAAAACTCTTTGGAACAAAAACTGCCCCCTCGCATTACATCAACCCATAAATCCTGGTACTTTGAACAACCACATGAGGTCACTGTTTTACATTGAAGATATATGATAACCTATGAAAGCTCAAAGATCATTTTCATTTTTGCACTTTCACAACCTGTTTGTTATTACAGTCCAAAATACCTAGTTACACACTTGAAGTACTTAGATTACTCCCAATTAATCTGACCTGGTAGAGAATCTTTTTTTTTTTTTTTTTTTTTGCCCATTTCTTTGCCAATTAACTCAAAAGCCCAATTTTCTTTGGTCACAAAATCCATTTTTTTCTGTTTGTTTGACCTTGTTCCTAGAAGGCTTTGTAATTTCAAGAGTAGTCAATTAAGACTTTTTTGGAGGGGGAAAAAAAAAGCTTTAAAAGCCTCTTTAAATTCATAATGGCTGATTATCAGTGCGAGCACAGTGGAGTGCACTTCACAGTCAGAGCCCATTTCAAATCAACTGCATCGGTGCACAATGCCCACCTGTCTTTTGCCTATTTGAATTTCTGTTGACTCATGATCCCAGCACATCATTCGTTCGTGCTGTTGGGCATTTTCGCATGTGTGGCTGAGTACGTGTTCTTTTCAGGAAGTGTGGCGAGCCTGAACACACGTGCAGATAGTATTCTGCGCTTCTTTTCCACAAACTTCAGTCTCGACCAATGACCGGCTGTGGTCCCAACACGCCACCCCAAGTATTGCCACACGCACACACACAGACATTCCAGTGGCTCTGTGTCGTTCACCCTTTACTTCCACCACACTCGTATAACCAAATGCACACATACCACTGGACCCACTGTTGGGGTCACCCAAAGGGCGACATCCCAGCGGAGTGGTTTTTATGACTATGGGGCAAGAAAAGAGAATAAAACTATGTTATGTGAGGAAAAACAAGAAAAAAGTCTGGCATGAGTGACTTAGAGCATTGCCACCAGACTTTTAGGTTTTAAGTACTCCCCCCCCCCCCCTTTTTTTTAAATAGTACATTTCAAAACAGGTTTCCTGTTACCATTAGGTTTAAATGACCTCTCTGGTCCGTTCCTCTGGAATGAGACCTCAGCAGTTTGCAACATTCAAAGTGCAAAACACTCAGTCGAGCCTCCCAGGAACATGCTGAGGTGTTGTAATGTTAGCTGCGAGGGTAACTAGCGTAGCTACTAACGACAGGGAGGGTGAAAGCACGAGGTTGGTGGGTGGTGTGAATTTTCAGTTTTCTGCCAAAGTGCTGTCAACCAGCAGGAGCAAAATGATGATGCATGATGCGCGGACTAAAGGTTAATCATGTGAAGCATCCCAAAAACTATAAAAAAAACAACCTTCCTCTGCTGATTTTTTTTTCATGTTTGTTTTACTTTTTTATGGCAAATTTTACTCGCCTTGTTAGGCACATCTTAATTGTAAGTAACTAGACTCCCTTTTGCCTTCACCTAACTTAATTGTACCTAATCTAGATTCAATGATCTGTCAGAAACTTTCCTCCGAGATTCATGCAGGAGATTCTGCAAATGAAATGTGTTGGGTTTCCCATCCGACACGTTTCAAATGTGCCGTGTTAATCTAACTAACCGTGAACACGTCACATTCAACACATCCGTTCGTTTCAGAGGATCTGAATTCCTTCAGCCATCCATCCATCCATTTTCTGCCACTTATCCGGGGTCGGGTCGCGGGGGCAGCTGCTTCAGAAGGGAGGCCCAGACTTCCCTCTCCCCAGCCACTTCTTCCAGCTTCTCCAGGACCCCCAAGGCGTTCCCAGGCCAGCGGAGAGACATAGTCCCTTCAGCGTGTCCTGGATCTTCCCCGAGGCCTCCTCCCAGTGGGACGTGCCCGGAACACCTCACCAGGGAGGCGTCCAGGAGGCATCCTGACCAGATGCCCGAGCCACCTCAACTGGCTACTCTCGACGTGGAGGAGCAGTGGCTCTACTCTGAGTCCCTCCCGGATGACCGAGCTTCTCACCCTATCTCTAAGGGAGAGCCCGGCCACCCTGTGGAGGAAACCCATTTTGGCTGCTTGTATCCGTGATCTCGTTCTTTCGGTCTCGTTCTTTCGAGACCGAAAGAACCAGACCGAGATAGTGATCCGCTATGGTGATAGCGGATCACTATCTCGGTGATGCTATGGTGATAGCGGATCACCATAGCATCTATGGTGCTCATGAGCATCTATGGTTCCCACCCTCATCTATAGATGAGGGTGGGAACGTAGATCAACCGGTAAATCGAGAGCTTCGCTTTCTGACTCGGCTCTCTCTTCACCACGACGGACCAGTACAGAGCCTGCTTCACAGCAGACGCTGCCCCAATCCGCCTGTCGCTCTTTTCTTCCCTCATTTGTGAACAAGACCCCCCTGACCCGGAGAAGGGACGCTACCCATTTCCGGCTCAAGATCCTGGCCTCTGATTTGGAGACACTGAGAGCCTCATCCTGGCCGCTTCACACTCGGCCGCGAACCGCTCCAGCAAGAGCTCCAGATCACAATCTGATGAAGCGAACAAGACCACATCATCTGCAAAAAGCAGAGATGCGATCCTAAGGCCACCAAAACGGATCCCCTCAACACCTCGGCTATGCCTAGACCAGTGGTTCTTAACCTTTTTTGAGGTATCAAACCCCTCAGTTGCATATGCGCATTCATCGAACCCTTCTTATTCCACCCCTCCGACACACAAAATACTTGCGGTATTCTGATTTTGTAATGTAATTATATTAGTTGTGTTACCACCCCCACCCCACAGGAGGCAGTAACAACCCTGAAAAGATGTGACTAAGGAGCTGTTGTAGACTATAGAATTTGGTAAAAACTGTGAGCTTTGCTGAAGTAATTAAAGACAAAAGTTCAAATCCCTGCTGAGAGCGGAACTCCTTCAATCAGTGGGGACACGGTCGAACGTCTTCTCCAAGTCCACAAAACACATGTATACTGGTTGGGCAAACTGAATTTCTTCAGGTCCCCTCTAATAGCAATGGGGTATTTTCTACGCAGTAGGAGCTCAACAGAATTTTCTCGCCTTTTTCGGACGATTATCTATGAACTCGAGCCATAGAGTTCATAGATAGTCCAGTTTTTCTTGAACATTCCAGTGAATCAGCAGTTTTATAAAAGATAAAAGACTAAACTGTGTGGTGTAGAAGTGGAGTGGCCACCTCATGCACGGAGGCTGCATGTCTGTCCTCTTCCTTCTCTACACATTTCCTGTCTGATCTGCTGCAAGCAAATAAAAAAAAAAACAGACAGTGAATTTACCACCAGCTATCAGGCCAAATTCAAAGTTCATTTCTTCATTCTCATGCTTTGTTTGAATTCAAGAGAGTTGTCTTCACCACAGGGCATTGCTGCCAAGTGATCTGTTGGGGTTTTTATTGCTCTTAGAAGTGATTTACCATGAGTATCCGAGAAATAAGTTGTTGAATTGGCCCTTTTTTGGTTTAATTGCTTTTCCAGTTTTACCACTTATGCCCACACTACATCTTAAGGGGGTGGTATTATGTAAACTTTGATTGTTCCTTCAAAAACACATTTTTGAAGGAACATTTTCACAATGGGTGACTGGAAAATACATGTCACCCATTTAAACATTCACAGTCATTCCTTAGCTCTGACCTCCTTTCATTCCTCAGGAAATCATAATTTTCTTGATCATTTATTTCATCTGCACTTTCACCCAAATATCTCTTTTTGAAAATGTACACACTTGCCATGTGTTAAATCTCTGCATCCATTAATAAATCTTAAATATAAAACAGTTGAGTCAAAATGTATTCATAAGGATACTGGAAATTTATATCTGCCTGGTGTGCAAGCAGATATAGAACGATATGGAACGTTTTTACCACTGATTATGTAAGTATTTATTTTAAAACTAACTTAATTGCTTTAATAACTTTTTGAGAACTATATACAATTCAGAGGTGCCTTGGTTTGTTACTCTCTTGCTATGTTGAACTTAATTTGGCAGCGTGCTGGTTGTATGAAACAGCCTCATCATCTAATAATCCTCTGCAACAGGTAGAAGATTAAATGATCCACTTAAACAATAGATTTTTTTTCTTAAGTTTTGAAAAAAAAAAACTGAAATAACCACATAAGACAAGTTACATAGAGATTTGTCATGTTATTTAAAGTTTTATTTTAAAAGAAAGAAACTCAAAATTTTTGTTATAAAGTATCTAAATACAGGCAACTGAGGTATATCTGTCATCCTACAAAAAGATAAATGAAGGTAAGCTGAAGAACAGCGGCAGAGAAACCTAAAGCTTGAACAAAGGAAACCAAGACGGTAAAGAATAGACAGGACAGACACACTGGTGAAGTGGCTGATCGTGGTGAATAATTTTTTTCATAATGTATAAAAAGGCTGAGTTTTCCACATTTAGGGACCCAGAATTACAAATTCAGTTACATTTGAACCAAGGAGATTAAGCCAAAAAAAAACTGGAAAGATGAAATCCATCCACCATACAATCTACAGATAAAATATTGACATGTTGATTTTCACAAGTGTGGGAAAATGTTTCATTTGTAAATCCACTTTGAAAAGATGACCAATGTTTGACCATTGTACAAACATGGGACTCCATAGATAATCCTGCTGTTTTGAGCAAGTAACCCATTCAAATCAGCTGAAGGTAGGAATGTTGGCTGGATGAACTGAACTAGATGTGAGGCCAATTCCTAAATCTCAAAAACACACCTGCCAAAACAAAATTTTGTCTTGTACTTTTTTGTGGTTTGCTAACCTAACCTAGTGTAGCCAACGTGACATCTTGTGTGCAATATGTTCATGTCAAGCTTTGTTATCGCAATGAAAATTTTAATTTTAGAAAGCATAGGTTAGCTGAATTTCAGTGGTAGTTATTTTTGGTTGCTCACCACCAAAAGTGTTTTTATCTCACCAACAGCCAGGCGAGAGAGTTGTGCAGATTTTTTTTTTTTTACTTCTTAAAAAGACAACAAGCAATGTACAAAGTTAAACTATTCTTTAATATATATTCAGATTCTTTGTTTTTATAAATGCACACTTGTGGTAACAATCATAAGGCATACCAATTAGTTTGGCCAACAGCAGGCAGTGATAATTGACATGGGTACAAAGCATAAACATTCACACAAAAACAGGAGGCTTAGTACAATTCATGAAAAAAGGTCTGGAATAAGTAGATTGTCATCTCAATTGTCATAGAAAGAAAAAAAAATGCAGTTTTGATTAATTATTCTATTATAAAACAAAAGCCCAGGTCAGCAGTCATGAACTTATTGGGTATTACAGAACTTTGTAATCAGGTATCATGATTAAATATTTTTCCATTAGACAAAAATAAATTCTGAATGTGTGATAATTTACTCAAACGGTCCATGATGGGAAAACTGTAAAGGGAAAATCTGCAGACAAGACAGAGGCTGAAAACAGTCGAGGTTTATGAGCGTTCCAGCTGAGTCCCACATACGATACAGTGGTTCGGCCCTGTTGCATGTATGTGAGTGGGCAGGCGGCGTATTAATGTGTGAGTGGGTTGAGCACATTTTTCTGTCCGCCACTCTATTGTCTACTACTTGTAAAGCGTTTTGACTGAAACACACTCGCATATTCACCCACTAAACAAACACTGGCAGTCTCAAATGGTAAGCAAATGTGAAAGCAAAAAACAGAATAAAACTTTAAAAAACCAGAAGGAGTGATTGTATTTCAGTGAGCAGGAGATTGAAAGAGTTGATTTATTACAACAGTATTAAAATTTGAGAGACGGTGCTTCTGCCCATGAGGGTTTTTGTCTGCTGCCATCTTGGATGAAGTGCATGCTGCACTGCCTGTTCCCCAGCTGTGGTCCATCCAGTAAAGAACAAAGGGAAGTTTCCTCTCACTGCAGCCCTCCAGCTGCTCCAGCTGTTATACAGGAGAGCTATCGTACTGGCAGAAATGGGGAACAAAAATGCCCATCCCAGAGGTCTTTAGGTCACCAAACACGACAAATGTTGTCAGAGACCATGTTGCTGCTTTTGTTGCAGTTGAATGCTTTGGCAAACTCTGGGAAGTTCTGAAGGGAGCCCAGTACTCTAGAGTGTACAAAGGAGACCAGTTAGTAAGGGAACTTTGTGTGTCAGAGGGTTCCTGCTTTTTAAACTGTACATTTAAGTCCTGAAGTGCTGACTTCTACACTTCGTGTCATTACCTGAACATCCCTGGACTGTGCACATCTACTTTAATGGAGTTGACTGCTTGCTCTGGTCGATGTGATCCACACCAAATCTTAAAGAGATATACAGGATGTAAAGTATCAGACAAGTACAGAGCTCAGCAAATGTATTCACTTATAGATACATAGGGTATCCCACTAACTTACTAACTATTGCATATCATTTTTGCAATAAAATTCTGATTCTTACATTTTCTTTAATTGCAGAGGTATGTTGTGTTCCTTTAATATTAGTTAACTATGGCTTTGGAAATAGTATTACTTCAATTATCAAGCTCCCTACAGAGTAGTGGAAAGTTGAACTTCACATGTGGCTCTCAGTACTCCAGTTGCATTAACTTTTTAATCCTTACTCCAACTGTAAAGCTGTATTGTGTAACTTTTGTAAAGATATAAATTTCTTATGTTACACATTTGTTGAAACTGTTAATATGTCGTAACTGCATGGTATGAAAGTTTGTGAAGGAAAAAAAATACAAAAAAGACAAGTCAAGCTCTGCCTTCTCCCAGTGCCAACAGGTACAGTAGAGACATTGATGCATACATAGTTGTTACTTATTGCTTTCTAAAAGTGTACAACGGCTAACTTCCTTCCCTGTTAACCACCAATCAGTTTTTGGGGCTTTTGTAAAGACATGAAGATTTTCAATTGATAAACCTACCGTAGTAGAAGGACTCCACAGTGCGCTACACTTACAGAATATTTTACCAACATTTCAGGTGTGCAAAAGCATAACTAATGATAAAAAGGTAGTGAAATAAAGCATAAGATTTGTGAGAATAATTTCTAATTTTAGACAAAATATAATTATTCATTGGTTTTTAAATATATTAAAAATATTAAACTTGGAGTAATTAAACTTAACCTATAGTTTATGCAACTCCAATGGATTTCAACGTTTATGGATTTTATTGAAATGAATGTCAAGATAAAACTTCTGTAGGTGATTGTTGAAGCATTTTCAAAAGGGATTAAATATTTCTAGTAACTCATCACAACCCTTTTGGCTGTAAAATTATTCTTTAGAGATTTTACGGTGATAACTGAAGACATTCTGTGAATGACAGCATTAAAATTGCTGATCAATGTTGAGATAGATTGAAAATTGATCTAATTATTGTTCATACCATCCTCAAAGTGTAGAAAGACTAAAACAGATAAAAAATAAAAATAAGAGTGTTACTACTATTATGTTACCAATTTCTTTTTAAATTATTTATTTTTATTGATTAGGTGTTTTGTATGATGCACAAAGCATTGTGCATTATCCCTTTAAGACACCAGTGAGCCGATTTTGCCGATTTATTTGCCTCGCCTTAATGTTTTGTTGTATGTGTTTTACTTACGTTTTTGCTTGTTGGAATATGTTGTACAACAACCAGACATGACACCTTGTAAAACAGTGGTCTATTCAGTTTTTCACACAATTTTCTGAATGCTACCAATATTGTACCCTATTAGTAGCATTGATCATTATTAGCATTTTGTTACTTATGTGGATTTTTGTGATCAATACCATTATCAATTTTGTTACCAAGTTTCTGTCTTATAGTTGGAATCACTTATGAGATGAATAGTGAACCTCTGTTTTGTTAAAGCTCATTTTTAGTACAGAGTCTTACTTTTCTATTTTACTTAACGGATGACATTTTTCAAAAAATTAAAAAAACATCCTAGTATAGCATTTTTCTGCACTCTCTAAATATACTAAAATGAAAGGCTGGATTTTTACTAAAATGTTCATTGTGTTATTATACACCTGCTATCAAAATTATTATTTTTTTTTCAAATTAAGGCAAATTGTTTTACAAATTAAATCAGGTCATAATTCACTTACAGTAAAGAGCCTCCAAGTAATTATTGATCTACTCAGAATTAATTAAGTCAGCAATAATTATTAAAAAACATTTCTGAACTTTATTAAATCTTAATTCTGATCTTTTTTGCTCATCTGATTACCTGAGCAAAATTAAGAAAGAAGAGCTGATCATGTGAGAGGTCAATCCCAGGCAGTGTGGGCTCTTCTCCATGCTGCTTCACAAAGTCCTTGTATGCCTATAAAAAGACAAAATTGTATATATTTTACACAAATTGAATTCCTACATTACAAAGCAAACTGTTGCAGTGAACATCTTCCCAATTCAGAGCTGCATTTTGCAGGGAAATATATGTGCACTCTTTTTCAGAGTATACACCTGACCAGAATTTTGTGGCCAATTTCTAATTTCTAGGTGTGGTTCAGCTGGATTCCTTTCTGCTTGTAGTCTTGGTCTCTCAACCTTTTTCAGTCTCAATTTAAACACTCTTTCATTTTAAAAAGCTTGTTACGTAATCACTAAAATGTTAAATTAATTAGTGGCAAAAAGAGGTAACCCTCACAAACTGACTGTTCATTAATGTAGAAACATTACATTTTAGTATTTGTTCCCTAGCAGACGATGTTGACATTGCAACCTGGTCGTGCCTATATGAATGGGAGGAAAATTAAGTTTTTTATGATGTGCCAGACCAGTCACTGGTCAGGGCTGATCAAGCAGAAAATTATAAGGTAATGATGACAAAGCAATTTCTCTTTGTATCTCTAATCAGAATCACTGCATTCTAATATCTCAGATTTTTGATAACTCTTATGGTTTTTTCACAGTTCCGATTTAAGTTTTATGCAGAGTTTTGATCGGTTTCAGGGTTACAATGTAATCCTATCCTAATTCTCTAACTGTTGTCAGTTGCTAGAGTGTGCACTCTAGTAACTGACATTTTAACTTTTCGTGCCTTTTGACAATCAAAATGATGCTCTCATACATATTTAACTATACAGAATTAATTTATGCATCAAAATGTAGCTACGCACTTTAAGGAACTATTACCATCATTCATACAGGTCTTACCATTTTCTGTCAAACTCTTCTGGAGTAAAGACATGTCACACCTTCTATTCCTTCACTGTATTTCTCTGTTGTGTTCTGTGTTGTGTTGTGCTCTGTTATGCTTTTTCAAATATTTCAAGTTGAATTAAAAATTCTGCTTTTACTAATTTCTGCTATTTCTTTTGCTGTTTTACTTTCCAACTTTTTCAAATATTTCAGGTTGCATATAAACTTCTGCTTCATTTGAATTACGCTATATCTTTTACTATCATACTTTTCCAACTATTTTCGGTTGCACACAAACTTCTGCTTCTTCTACTTTGTTATATTTTTATTGCACAATTTAACTTTTTCCACCCATTTCAGGTTGCATACAAACTTCTACTTCTGCTATCTTATGCCATTTCTTTTGTCATATTTTACTATCGTGCTTTTTCAAATATTTCAAGTCGAATTCAAATTTCTACTTTTGCTAATTTCTGCCATTTCTTTTGCTATGCTTTACTTTTCAACTTTTTCAAATATTTCAGGTTGCATACCAACTTCTGCTTCCGTTTATGCTATATCTTTGGCTAAATTTCACTATTTAGCAAAATATTTCTACCATGTCTGACTAGCTTTTTCCTCTACTTTGTAAGCTTTGTTCTGCTCTTTCTTCCATATTCTGCAGCAATAATTCTGCATAAATGCCTTCTCACAGCTGTTTTGCTAGGAACAGACATTTTTCTAGTTCAGAGTAATTATCTTGAAGCAATATTTATGCAAAATTTTATCATTTGTCTCAGGTTCCTTGCTACCATCGCATTTTACATGCAAGACAAGATACATATTTTTTTATTTTTAAACATTTAAATAATTTTATAGGATTGTTAGTGAACCTATGTTGATCCAGAGTCACAGTACCAGCAATCACACATTCATACAACCTAGCAAAAATGTCAACATCCTGACGAACTTCAATATTTTTTCAAGTTATATGAAGCAGGTCACATATGTCAACAAAAACATATTTTTACAGCATCTCTTAAGTTCTTCACCTGGTAAGCCTGTCGAATCCCTCCATTGTCAGCTATGTTCTCACCGAGGGTGTTGTTGCCATTCAACTAAAATAAAGAGTCCAAATGCAAAAGGGGAATTAGAGACTTGAAAGTTTTCTCTCCATATTTTCAGTAAGTTGCAGATATCAGTTTCTGGGTTATAAGAACGAATTACCCAGGGAATAAAAGAAGCTTTGTTCAAAGGAGCAGTACAGAGGAGGAAGGATAAAAGGAGAAGTACTCATATGTCAACATAAAATACTAAAGACACCTAAAGCAGAGAGAAGATGAAGCTGCAAAATGGGAGGAAAGATTGGAAAAATGATGGATAAGCTGGCAAAGGCAACAAGAAATCTGGTAAAATTAATGAAAGTGAGGTTAATTGGAATTTTCCATGTAATATTCCAAAAAAGGAGCAAACATACATGTAGACCATTAGCCAGGTCCCAGGAAAAGTTGCTGTACTGGTCAATGATGCACTTTGAGAGTTCCAGGAATCTGTGAGTAGAATCAGGAGTCCACCAGTCCTTCAGATCACCGTCCTTGTCATAGTTGCGACCTAGAGACACCGAACAGATTTCTGGGAGTTAGGCATGGGAATATTAACTGCAAAAACAAATAATGAATACTACAGGTGAGACAACATTTTAAATTTAAATGTCATTATGTAGTTACATTTTACATCAACTTGAGAGGTTATGTTTAAAAGCTTTTGTTAAATAGGCTTCGTCATTTATTTACAACATTGTTCCTGTAAGCAAGTTAAAAATTTAGTTTTCTTTCAGTCAGCTGACAGGGACTTTGAAGTAATGTGGACCAAAGGGCAACATGTTCATCTATGGTCCAAACAGCCAGACGAAACCTCTTACACTTCCCCCGTTACACTAAAATGACTAAACTGTAAAACTGAATGATGGAATTTTGTCGTTTTGAAACCGTAAGTTTCCTATGGCTAAAAATGATTGTTAGATATTAGAATTTGTTTTTTTACGTATAAATAAGAATGGAGGTGACATACCTGAGGTGGAAGATAATTTACAGTACAATTCAAAAGCAAGAAACTGTATAAAAAAAATACTGAGGCCAAAGGCATCGTAAGGTGAAACAAAGCTCTTTAAGTGGTACCAGTTACAAGGGGAAGTTCATCTGTTCACAGACTAATGTAATCCAGCAAAACTGTAAAGGAGAACAGTGAAGTGGAAAATTCCTACCGTTGTCATCAAAGCCATGTGTAATCTCATGACCGATTACCATGCCAATTCCACCGTAGTTGAGAGATTTAGGCTGGCCTTTGCTAAAGAAAGGGGGTTGAAGGATGCCAGCAGGAAACACTACAGACAGAGAAAGCAGTTTTAAATTTCAAAATAGGTCAGGCTTTATGTTTTACAGCTGAACAAAATTTCCAGTGCTTATTTGGTACCTATTTGGTTTTTGCTGGCCGAGTAGAAGGCGTTGACAACAGCAGCTCCAGTTACCCACCTTGAAGTAAAAAAAAAAAAAAAAATTATTAAATGATGACACTACGAAAAAGCACCGAGGCAAAGTAAAAACCCTACTGGAGTGAAAGCCTGGAAAATTAACATACAGCTTTTAAAACCCAAGGTCAATGCAGGACTCCCTGCTGTTAAAGCTGAACTCTGAATGCATGTGGGAGTTTGTGTAGTAGAAAGTGAACACGCTTCACAAAGAATAAATGAGTTAAACACTGTAGTAGATCACTCTGCTAGGATCATAAATAAGACAGGTGATTTAAATACCAAACAATGCACTTTTCATTTACAACACATCTGGAATAAAGCTGGTAAATCCACCACCTCCACAAAAAGAAACCTTACTCCTCCTTGTTGACTTTGACTCGAAGTCTCCGCAGGCGTTTCTTCTGCATGTACTCCAGGTTTTCCAGGATGTTTTCAAAGTACTCCTCTGCACTGTAGCTCAGCTAACACCAACACAGCAAAGGAAGAAAAAATAAATAAACCAGGAGGATTAGCAGTGATGAAAGACGTCAACACTCGGTTATGTATTAACAAGGGAAACTTATTACAGTCAAATATTCACTGGATGTTTTAGTTAGTTTAAGAAATGCAACTTTCCTAAAGTAATTTCTGTTACAAAGAACTTAGTGAAATATGGGTAACAGTGTGGTTTTTTTCCCACGAATACTCACATCTTTGTACTCATTGTTTAGATATTTGTCATCCATGATGTCTTCAGAATAACCAATGCGTTCACGGATAGCTCGGGCCTGGCAAAAGAATAAATAAATAAAATAACAGAAAATGAGAATAAACCTGGTTTACTTAATATTGTAAATAGAAAAATAAGTTGATTCTTGAAAATGAAATTCACACCTTCTCTTCCGCTGCTTTTTTGGTCTCTTCATCCATCCAGGTGAGGTCATTAAGGTTACTAATAAAAACTTCACGAATATCTTTAATCATCTCCTCCATCTAATCTCCCAACACACCAAAGAGAGCAAATGTCATAAGATGCCAACAATACAATAGGAAAATGCATCATGAAAAGGTTCTCTGGTCTGCTGCTTGTTTCTGTTCATTAATAAGACAGATATAACTTCAAACTATTAACACACTTCCTAAAATTAGGCCTTACATATCCACATATCAGAACGATTCAGACTTGCATATTAGCCTGTTCATTAATTTGTAATTAAACAACTACCTTGTCATGATGGTTTTAAAAATACCTCCTGTACAGAAAAAGTGTTCAATTGAGAAAAAAAAAAGAAAAAAGACCAACACTGTAGAACTGTGTGAATTTAAATAGACATAAAAACCGGAATAAAAATGCATAAAATTGAAATTGAGAAACAGTAAATAAACTAGACAAATGCATTATATCTTAGATTTTTTTTAATTCTGAAAGTTCAACAATTTATTTAATACGTTATTCTGAAAATGTTAGTATTTCGATCAGAATTCCCGAGGACTTGACAATAGACTTGGCTAAAACAAATTTAAATATTTGTTGAACTTTTTCCATTTTTTTTTCAGGTTATAACAACAAATGTCATTGTTAGTTGATCTGCCAGTTTTCCAAAGACAGGAACTAATCTGAGCTTTCCCTTAGTGTTGAAAGACTTAGGAATGACAACCTCTTTAAAGAGATGAAAACTTTGGGATTTCAAGAAAATTACAAAAAAAAACTGAAAAAAAATTTCTGCTAAGTTTTCTGTTATGTAATGAATGTAAATAATTTTGGTTATTCTAACTGATATAACACAAGAGATGTTTGGTCTAATTTAACTTCAAACAGTGAGAAAAAAATTGCTTTTTTACTTTGAATAAACCATTCTTTTTCCAGAGAAAATAGGGAGGGATTTTAAAAACAAAAAGTATGATCTTGCAACCAAGAAAAAGAAAAAACTTTCTATAAATATAAAACTTATGTTAATTGACACTAATGCCATTATACTTTGTTTTAAAACTAGCATTACAAGCAATGTGTGCTTGAAAAAAAACTGTTTTCTTCCTGGAGGTTTTTCTGCAAGTCTACCCTTTTTATAATGTCACCCCCAAGAGTTTCCACATTTTCAAATGCATTGCTTCACATAAAGAATTAAATGAACTGAGACCTACTCTGAGACCACAGCAAGAGAAAACCCAAAAACCCCTTGTCTCGTCACATTAGTGAACCCCTTGCTTACTCATTGCACAACCCTTTAAAAAAGGTTGTGGTTTGCCACAAACTGGCAGAGACCACACAGAGATTTTTCCGACAAGCCTTTAGGGGAGATTGTTGTGTGTGGACACATGCAGTTTGTACAAATTTCACAATAAACCATCACTGATTTCATCTTAGTTTTACAGTGAAAGCTTCCACTTAGCTGTATTTATATCAGATATGCATGGTGAGCAGCTGAAACTAGAGCTAAACAGGAAACAGGCTGCTTATAGGCGTGGAGTGCTTATTTATTAATTAATGTTCCAGTACACCAAATGTCTCTTGATCATTAAGAACTGGACAAAGTATTAAGAACTGGATAAAGTAAGGTCTGGTGATGATCTGGATAACTGATCAACTTCTTCCCACAGGACAATATAAACTTTTTAAATTATGATCTAACTGTTGTACAAATTTGCTCCTGGAAATAATTTCTTCCAATTATTATGTATTCCTCTATATGAAAAAGATTAATTACTTTAATCTCAGAATTCTGATTTTTTTCTCAATTCTGACATAAACAGATGGGCACCTCAGAGGAAACTATTTCAATCACCAAGGTGCAAGTTGTGGATGAGGAAAACAAACTTTCTGGAGGAACATGTTGGATTTAAGCCAGCTTTTTCATGGCTGAGGAATCTCCAAAGACGCCCATTCATTAATAGAAGAGAAAAAGAGTTTCCTGGTGCCCATCTGCTTTAAAGACTTTTTTTAGACAGAATTTTGAGATTAAAGTCAGATGAGGCCCTAATCCTCCTCTGCACAGATACAGAAACAGGGTTGCATCAAGAATCAAGTAAGTTCATTATGGTTGCTTATTAACGTAACAGCACTCCCTGCTGAGAGATTTTGTCATGAAGTATACATGTTTATACTAAAATATGTGGCAGCTGTTTGTCAACTCACACTTTATGCTGGGTCATGTATTTGAGGAATGGGGGAAGCAGATATGTAGCTGGATGTTCAGAGCAGCCATGTGTCACTTCTCACTTAACCAAATACACACACAAACACACGCACACAAACATGTATGTTTGTGTGGCTATCTTTGTGGGGACTTTCTATCGACTTCCATTTATTTCTACAGCCTAGACCTTACCCTTATCCTAACCAAAACTCAATTCACACCTTAATCCTAAATCTAACTCCCAACCCAAAAACAGTGTTTCCCCTTTTGGGAATCAGGCTTCGGTCCCCACAAGGAGCAGTGGGTCCCCACAAGATATTAAAAACAAACATGCTCACACACACAAACAGCAGGGAAATGGGATTTGTCTGAGTAGGCAAACATCTTTATGGAAGTTGAGATACTTAAGAGTTACGACGATGTCACTCATACTCAACACAGTACTGTGGCAAAGCCTGCATGTGCACACACACACACACACAAGAGGCACTCAGTTGAGATTTACAGCGTAGGCGGTGTGAGTGATAACAAGGACACCTCATTCAGCTGGATGCAAACACGACAACACTGAGGCACCGACACGAGACAGGTGACAAAATCACAGATGTCTCTTAATCTAGTTCTGTATATGGATACATAAAAACACTATTTTTATGTAATCACTTCAGATTGCCCAATAAAGCTTTTTTAATTTGACAAAAATTGGTCCAGTCCAGCCTCTACCTACCAGCTCTTTGCTCTTCTCAGAGAAAGCCTCCTGCACATACAGTCGTCCCACAGCTTTGTCCAGGTTGTTGTTGACATACAGGGCACACTGTCGCCACACAGCCACCTCTGATGTTGTCCCAGACAGAGCCTATTTGGGAGGTAGTGACAGAAAAATTGTGAATCAAGGAGAAAGTTTATTGCAAGACCTTATTTGAGTTCAAATGAAACCGATTTCCATTTTAGGAAGTGGAGCAAAAGAAAAATGATTGGTTATGGAAAAGTTCATAAGCAATACACATAAAAGTTGAAGGGAATATGGCCATGACAGACTGGAATCCAAACAAGTCCAATGGTGGTGCGATGTTTAAGGTCATTGTCCTGCTGGGAGGTAAACCTGCTCCTCAAGCTCAAGTCTTTTGCTGCCTTTTGTAGGATTTATTCTAGGAATGCCCTGTACTTTCCTCAGTTGATTTTAACCAGCTCCTGTTCAGTCATCTCAACAGAGCTCAAGGCCAATAGTCTCAACAGATTCTCCCACTTGAGCCAATGGACTTTTGCTGCTACACCAGAAATACCATGAACTTTCTGCTTCCTTGGCTAATATTTCACATTATTATGTGGCTTCTGAAGGTCATTACTTGTATTGGATATTTTGGGGGAGAGCATCAGAGTAAAGTGGGCTGAATACAAAATGCACACTCAAATTGTACAAGTCATGTAAAGTTTTTTTTAATACTTCTGCACTATTTTGTGTTAGTCACATGAAATCTATTTTCTTTCTTAATGTGACAGTGAGAAAATTTATGAAAGCCTTTGCAATACAGTTGTGAGACACAGAATGTGTTTATGCTTTTTATACACACCAACAGATTTTATTCATTAAAATTTGTGTAGCATCAAAATGAGAAGCTGTTGACAGGTTTTATTAACAGGTAACATGATTCTACCATCATTAGTATTTCAATTCAACCTGTACTGTCATCGGACAAATAAAGGACTTTGAGAATATCACATAGCTTCATTAATGAAATTTTAAAAAAAAACAGTCCAGCATATTAATTTATGACAAAGATGTCTTTCTGCTTTTGATTTCAGAGTCAATGTTTTATTAATTTCAACAGATGCGAAACTCTATTGCAATGTTTTTGTCTTTTAATAACTACAAGTACATTTTAACCACTTACAATAACTTTCCAGCTTGATATTGTTATAAAGACATTGCAAGGACATTCATGAAAGTAGTTTTCCCAAGTAAACATGCCAGGGTAATGTCAGGCTGCGTACCTTACGGAAAGCTTTCCTGGTGTCTCTGTAAGCTCGACTCATCCCCACCACCATGTTCATAGCAAACCGCCAAACCATGTAGTTCTGCAGATCTCTGAAAAAAAGGAAACCCAGCAAGGTCAAGGAGATGGACATGATCCTGCAGTGATCTAACAGCAGAGTGTGACCAGATTTTTCTGACCGAATCCTGTAATTCTCACCTTGACAGAAACGCATACAATTACTGCAAAGGTTAGCAATTTCTCTGGAAAACAACCATGCAATTTGAATAATCTTACACACCTCTTGGTGTACTTGGCTAATACAAAGTTGAGTCTTCTGTAATAGTTTGGGGAGTAGTTGATAATTTTCTCCGATTCAGGAACGCTGATGTTCACTGTGTCCATTATCTTAGCTGTGAAGTAACTCCAGTTGAATTTCTTCAGGTTGAGCCAAAACAAAACAAAAAAAAAAGTTTGAGATATTTAACACCAAGTTTAACTAATAGAAATGCTCACAAGCTAAGATGTTAGCATTACCTGTGAGTCAATTTCAAGAGTGAAGTTTCTGTTCAGCTCTCCCAGTTCCATCTTGTTGTAAAGCAACACTGGGTTGTTCCGATCTTCTGGCGTGTCAGTGGCCTGGGAGAAAAACAAAAACAATAAAACGCAACAAAACATAAGACTGGAATTTAAAAACCTCCATCAAAAATCCTGTTTTCCCCAATACATTTACACTCTTGGTACATCTCCAGAAGCATGAAGCATGTGAAGCCCAGGAGGCCTCAGGCTGTAGCTGTCAGAGTTTGAATGGTTTAACTGCCTTGTAATAGTGAGCAGCAGAGTGGAGGGGAATCAAAGCTTGTAAGCAACAGGACCAGTGCAGACTGACAAAAAAGGGTTACAAATGTATTGATTTCTAGGAAAATATTGGTGTTTGACATGTCAAGCTCATTTCAAAAAGACGTTAATATTCGGCACATTATTTTTTACCATAAACTTTTCCTGAACATGCCAATATACTGTGACAATTATGCTGAATTAAGTGCACCTTAATTTCCAAGGCAGATTAACTCCAAGGTAAACATAGCGATTAGCCTAGAGCCCAAAATGATGTTGGTCACATAAACGCCTAATAAATATAATGTCCAAGGACTTTAAAATACTAAATGGCCACAACTTTGTTTTAACGTTTGCCTGTTCCACTATTAAATGCACAAGTACAACAAATGTAAAAAAAAAAAAAAAACAGCATGCATGAATAAAAATGATAGGATTTTATAGAAACCACAAAAGGTTAATGACATTAACCTCCCCACAGAGGTCGCTGGCCTCCATGGGGAAAAAGTAACAAGTGGGTGCAACACAATTGCTGCCCTCATAAACGCTAATGACAGCTCATGCTAATGAATCTACCTAGTGCTGCTAATGACAACGGTTGGCAGCCAAATTATCATAATAGATATGACCTTTAAAACCTATTTAATGTTTCAACTTTCATGTTTATCCATTAGGTTTGACATATCCCATTTCTACCAAATACTGTGGCTTTCTAAAGACAATTTGATCTTGACCAATGTCTGCAATCCTATGGCTAATAGTGTTTAAAATCTAAATATAAAAATTTAAATATGTGGTAGAAAACCTTTAGATTAATCAGGAATATCAAAAGAAAAATACAAAACAAAATTAGACCTAGTCATCCAGGAGGGACTCAGAGTAGAGCCACTGCTCCTTCACATTGAGGGGAGTCCCGTTGAGGTGGGTCAGGCTTCTGGTTAGGATGCCTCCTGGACGCCTCCCTGGTGAGGTGTTCTGGGCACATCCCACCAGGAGGAGACCCAGAGGACCACCCAGAACATGCTGGAGGGACTGTGTTTACCGGTTGGCCTGGGAACATCCTGGTTTCCCTCGGAGAAGCTAGCGCTGGTGCAGGTGGCTGTGGAGAGGGAAGTTTGGGCCTCAGGCTGCTACCCCCGCGACCCGACTACGGATAAGCGAAGAAGATGGATGGATGGAAAATTAACTTGCTGCAGTAACAATGTGTTCCTCGCCTGACCCGGCAGGTCCACCTCCTTTCACCAGCTCCCCACACGCTCGTCCCTTGACCTGGGCTTCGCCGGCACACTGCGTGCCTCAACAGAGTCTGCAATTTTTCACGACTGTTTTCGATCCCGAGTTTTCAAATGCAGGACAGTCCTGAAAGTTCTCAATATACAATTAGCCATTACGTTTTAACTGGGCAAAAAAAATCTGCTGCAATTACTTATTTTGTTCCTTCTTTAGTATATATTATGCCAGGTTTTATTTGGCTCAGAGTTGATATTAGATGGTGAGATTGGGTTTGACTAATGCGATATTAAAGGCTCTCTGCTGAAAAAAAAAAAAAAAATCCCGACCAAAATGTTTTGCACAAACTCATCTGTTGGAGAATGTTTCCAAGAATCAATTTTGAGTTAAAGATGGAACATGTATTTTCTACCACAGCTACACCTACAGGTGAATGTGGCTGAATATTTGTATCTGAATAATGGTGTGGACACTGAACCTGGATACCAAATCAAAGTTGTAATAAGTTTCAGGGGGTATATGCTGCAGTACAAGTTTCAATAGAGAAACATAAGAATGGGAAAAACGGAGTAAAAAAGTTCCCTGCTCCGCTGGGAGCAGGCGAACGGCCGTGCCCTACATTGGCTCGCTCCTGCAGGCTTGGAACTCTTAATTATTAAAAATTTAATATCCAGTATTCATTATATGGATAAAAAGAAAGTCAAGTAAGTGACATAAACCAACCAACCATAAAACATAAAATAGGTTTCAGACAAAATAAATGACAGAACTTAAATGTAGATTCCACTAATAGCCTGTATTTTATGTTGCAGAAATGATGGTAAAAACAATTTCAAATATCCATAAAATTCATTCTAAAAGACAGAATTTGTGAATATGGATATTTAGAGCTACAAGTATAAATGAATGAAACACAAGCTGTTTTAAGGAAGACTGCCTAGGTATTTAAAATGCTTATTATGGATATAAAGAAACTACAATATAATGCCACTGATTACAGGTAGAGCTGTAGTATAATATGTCGGCACCTTTAAGAACAAAAATAAATGTTTCAGTCTGAAAAGCCCATGGATACATGATGCTTTTTATAGCAAGCTTGTGCATGAAGCCTCAGCATGGAAAGAGTTAAAAGCATGAAAGTCACACCATCTATCAGTCTCAGTCCCCCGACTACGCTCCTTGAAACTGCAAACATCCACAGCAATAAAATCAAGAAATATGTCTGCTGAAGAAATTGAGAAGATTGCAGTAATGAATCATTTTTACAGAAATGTTGCACTTGTAGCAATAAGCAGAAAATGAGATAAAAGCAGTTCTTAGATAACGGCTAAACAATGACAAAAAAAAAAAAGGGTGCCCTCTTGTTTGTAGTTTGTCAATAGAAATAGAAACACCTTAGCTTAATATTTCCTGCAAACATTCTGTGAAGCACAAACAGCAAGATCCTGAGTTACACCCAAAAAAAAAAAAAAACGAGTCGAGTGCATTGCAATGCTTCAGTGTAATGAACTAATAAAATCTAGATTATTTAAATCTAGACAGTCGTACAACGATTGAGTTGCTTACACAATGGCTTAGAACTCATTTGGGTGTGAAGATGGACTGAAAAAGCTGTTTACAGGACAATGTCCGTTTTAAAACAAGATCTTAATTATACATGAGATTTTTGCTGTAAATTTAATGAGCAGAGATGAGCTTGAGTTGGAATTAGGCGATAAGGAATATGTCCAGCCTAGAGGGACCAGAACAAAGTCTCGACTGAGGAGGCATCGAAGGCCAAAAACTAAATTCTGCATTGCCACTGGAAAAAAAAGTGTCTATTTCTCAATTTCCCAAAGGAATCACAGAGGTGTAGTGCAGAAGCAAAAAATAATTATTGGATGCCAACGGTTTTATGGATTAAAACATTTGAGCTGTCAATGGTCCACAAAGCTGCAGCAAGTGCAATTTGTTAAAGTTTATATTCGAAGGGCCTGCATGAATTTAAACAGGTACACTGAGCGTTTCTCCCGCTCCAGCCGCCCCACCCACTGTGGCAGCAGTAAAACGAGCGCCAGATTTTGCATAAAGCAGGGGTTTCCAAAAGCAGCAATCAAGACTTGGCATCCTTAGTTCTCTCTGCTTCAACACACCTGAATCAAATGATGGCTCGTTAGCAGGCCTCAGCAGAACACCAACATGCTGAGGAGGCAGTAACTACCACCAGGGAGAGAACTAAAACATGCAGCATACCGGCTCTGGAGGGCAGACTTTGGACACCTCTGGCACAGAGCCTCTTAATTTCTTTTACGGCAAAGACATGACTTGTGAAAAGCATTGTATATCACAGGATATATATTACAAGGTATATTGCAGAGTTATTCCTGTGAGTTGCCTGCTTTCTGCTGCACAGCATGTTGCTTTTTATTTTACGTCACTTAAATCTTTAACTGTGGTTACATTTCCGAAGGAAGAGAATGTTCGACGGCGTGTACGTCTGCATTTCTTGATCTATAGCACGAGCGGGGCACATCTTGTATTACATGACAGCCATGGCAAGTCCCTTCTCCCCTGGAGCGAGTAACAGCAGGAACACAAGCTACCGATAAGTGAGCCGTGTTTTTGTGCTGAAAACGGTGAATCTCTGAAACAAAGCGGCTTGTGCATTCCTACAGTCTGAGTGCTTCTGCTTAGCCAAGTTCTCAGATCTTTTAACCCTCCTGCAGTCTTAGCACAATGTTCAGGAGGAGCGGAGCAAGTGACACAGTCAGAGAGAGGTAGTAGGTATCCCATCAGACCGTCAAATCCCGAAACGACAAACGCACAAAGAAAAAAAGCAGAAAAACTCAAAAGTACACAGTAAAAAAAACTTGTGGGGTCCAAATGACCTGATCTCTGAAGACCACGGTAGGGTTCAATTTTGTCACAGCAACCGTATCATACCAACATTGTGTTGAAATATAAATGGTTTCAGGATCTTTGACAATTCTGCTGAGTCTTTCCTGGATGCAATATGTTCTTATGCAAACTAAATTGTACAGGAACAATTTAGTTTTTGCTACATAAGACTTTCCGAAACATTTGAGAAATAATTCATGTTTAATTAATGTATAATGCTACAATGCTAACCTGCCTTTTACTTGGTAGAATAGTTACATGTTGGAAAACTTGAGAGCAGTTTGACTGCTTAAAAGCCTACATCACATGTATTCTGAAGTTTGCCGCCGACTGATCAAGCCCACCTCATTCCCCAAACACACACGTCTTTGTTTACATTGGATACTGCCAAGGATTGTGGTTATTTTCCCCATGCCTTGGATATTATCAGTAACTGTCTTTAAATCCAAAGTAAGGGACATTTTAGATTTCTTAAAATATAGGACAACTATCTGACCCTGAAACTAGGCACAATCTTTGTTTTCATCATGGTTGTCCTGATGAGAGAAGCTGAAGAATTAAACAGTTTGAAAACCAAACTCTCAAAGTAACACCTGAGAGTTAATTTGATAGAAGCTGAACCTTTAAATCAGCATAAGCCTTATTCTGATGGAATTAGCATATGCTCCTTTGGTAAAAATATTTGTAGTAAATACAGAAATTCTCTGTTTTCAACTCAGCTGTGTGCGGATTGGCCCATCAGTAATTTGTAAAGTAAAAATTACCTACTGTATTTCCACTGAACTCTGAGGTCCTGTGATAATACTGATCCAATGTGAGTGAGACATTTTTGTGATTTGGAAAGAAATGGATGGGATCTGATGTGTAATTAGGTATTTTTTGTTTCCTGGGTGCATTTTTATTTGCTTTTGTCTAGAATGAGTCCCAGGCCATGAAGACCGCATCGACCTGTAATGTACAGCATAAAAAACAAAAGGCTGAAGAGGAGGAGCAAAATCAGATGCGGATCAGTCATTTTTGTCTGTAATACAGCTGGCAGTAACAGCACCAAGCTGTGGCCATGGCCTCTACGGTACTTTTACCGTTTTAATGTCGCTGTGCAGTCCATCTGGGAGAGGTCTGTAAATTTCAGGCTTCGGTTGATCCGAAGCCTGAGATTTTGCTTAAGTGGTGTGAACGTGCCACATAAAAAGCAGATGTTGGGGATTCGTTTATTTATTGCACAGAGTAGGTCCTGAGACAAAGCTTTTCCTGTGCCAATAGGGCTTTAAATAAGATTTTGAGAATTTTTTTTTTCCTATAGTAGTAATAAGTGTTTGTCTGTTATTACTTGATTCAAATCATTAAGGGAAAATTAGTGTGATGAATAATGAAGATATCTAATGAATACATCAATAGAGTTTGCTTTGCATCTCTGTCCTTAATTTTGTGTAAAATTCTTCAGCCTTGGTTCGACCAATTCACATATTTTAGGTTTGAGCAACAGATTATTGACATGCACTCCTTACTGGTGGAAAAACAAACTGTGAAATTCCTTTAGCTAGACAAAGACAAGAGTAAACGCCAAAATATGCGTCACATTACAACTTGAGTGAACTGTAGACAAATGCTCACATTGGCGATGTCTCTCTCCAGATCCACAACTCGTGTCACCTCTTCCCTCATGTGGGTTTCGTTGATTTCCAGTCCCCGGTCAGAACGGATCAGCTTAGCCAGGTCAAACATGAACTGCTCGTAAGCTCGACATGCCTGCAAAACATTTGTTCGTAATAGTTGTTTCACCAAAACCAAACGTATCTCCTCACACCAATGCACAGACCAGCTGTTGCTACAGCTGCTTACAGTAGCTGCCTTTTTTTTAAATTAAATCAACTGTTCACATTCAGCTGTGAAATAAAACCAGAACAGAGGATGTCTGTTCCAGTAACACTTGGTCCGTCTTAAATACTTTTTCCCTCCCATTTTTTATTCACAACAGATCTCTGAAAGGCAATACATTTTCCCTGCAGTTTAACCCAAACATTCTTACTATTGCATTTAAGCAGTGCAAAAAAAAGTTAACTTGTGATGATGATGCTTTACATGGGCGATATGGCTGTAAAACCAGATCATATCAGTCGATAGACAACTATCAATATTTTCATTCACCAATTTTTTTTGTTGTAATTATTTGAAATATTGTCAAACTGTTAGTCTGAGCTTTTCTGCTTTATCCACACTTTTCACTTCACACCGTTCCTTTTTATTTTTAAATAAAATACTATTTTAGGCAAGTTATCAGGCACGGTGGCAAAACCTGAAACTTCTTCTGCGCAAGTTACTCAACAGGTTGTTGCTAGGTAACCAAAGAACGAGAGAGTTAGTTGATGCCACCCACCTAATGAGAGGCTAATGTTAGCCTCTCAGCTAGCTAGAGAGGCCGAGAAACTGCAGCCTTTCTACTGCCTACATTTCCCAGAATGCAATGCGGTTCTGAATCGGAGTTCAGGGAATTTTTATATATTGGATATTCTAAATGTAGGTAGTACATTTGATATACATTATTGATTTAATTTTCAGCCAGAGGCTTTATGGAACACCAGCTTTCCATGTCAACTACTCTTTCAACAAAATAAACCAACACAAGCACAAATGAACTTTTTCAACTGCTTTGGTTGAGAGTTAATTACATATGACTGAAACATTTCAGCACACCTCTGCATAGGGACCCTCACAGACATAGTAATCTCTGGACAAGAG
Source organism: Poecilia picta (assembly GCA_033032245.1). NCBI lineage: Eukaryota > Metazoa > Chordata > Actinopteri > Cyprinodontiformes > Poeciliidae > Poecilia > Poecilia picta. The sequence goes on from CM065365.1 coordinate 8,793,924, forward strand.
GCCAAGGGTTGTTTGCTGGTCAAACTGGCAAAGACAAAAATAAAAGAAAAATAAAGTCAAGACAATATTAACAATAAAGAGATAGAGGTACAGCTGAATGTAACCAAAAAGTTTTTCAGTAGACAGATAAAACATATACAGAGACATCCATCCCTTAAATTTTGAAAAGTTAATTTCAATTTGTTTTAAAGACTGAAGATTTTAGCTAGTGAAAACTCAGAAGTTTGTGTTCAGACTACAAAAACCAAAAAATTAATGCACGAAAGAATAATATTCCTAAATGCCTCTTCCAACTGCATATAGAGAAATGAGTGGAAGAATTAGGTGCATCAAGAAGCAAGGACTGACACAGTCTGGAATAATGACCATTATTTTACCAGGTTTATCCAACTGAGATTTCAATATCTTGTTCACAAGAAAAACTTTGCCAAGAATGAAATAAAATGATTGCTAAATCATTTAGTACATCTGATTTATCAGCTACCTGACTGCCATCAATCAGCACACAAAATGGAAACAAGCGTAAGGGTTGAGGACAAAAATTTCATTGTTTTCCAAATTCTGGGAATCTTTGACAAAAAAAAAATGTTTCAATCGTCGTTTACTCACTATGACAAAAGGGTTTTACAGCCGCAAGCTTTGTACATACATGAATGATGTATGAAGTGGAGTCTCTGTCATCGGTACCAACGAAAAAGTTAACCAGGAGTTGTGTTCCATATTTCTCATTTAACCTGGCAATGACATCCTCTAACCTCCAGGTTTTCCCTGAAGAAATAAGATTGGAGGAAGGAGGATGTACGAGGGAAAAACTGCAATAAGAGATTTATAGCATGATGGCAACAAGAGGAAGGAGGATAAAAAAAAATGCAATACCATAGTCATCCTCCCAGTTGTCCACAGCCATGGGCCACTCAAACATATCTGGCAGCATGTCGAGCAAAGGAGACCCTCCTCTCTGCTCTATTAAGCCTACAGTGCAGTATTGATGAAACAGAAATTAGCTTGGATACAGTAATTTTACACAAACTGAAAAACGCAACATTCACTAGTCAGTTTCAGGTTCATTCCGTTAAAGTCCAAATTTTTACCCCCTTGAAAATTTTGTAATTTTACTACATCTCCATTTAAAACAAAAATGTACACATTTTTCTTCTTGGTTACTTAATCTTGTATATTGAACCTTTCTGTTCGGTCTTGAAATACTATTGGATAGAAAATGTGTATTCAAGTTCTCCAAATAGGGTAATAAACCACCACAACTTGGAAAAACATTTTCTAGTTCCAGATTAAGTAAAAAGTAGTAGGTAAAAAAAATATTTAAGTTTTTTGGGTGATTATTATAACGTCTAGATCATGCATACAAATCTTATGTGCAGCTTATGTACAAAATACAAAGATGACTGTGTTTGAGTATCCAATATTACATTTTTATCTTCAGCAAATGCACAACCTTCAACAGCTGCACAAAGTGATGCCTATACAAAGCATAACAGTTGATCTGAAATGGATTAGTCCATTCACATCTCATGTCTGCTGACTCACTCTCGTTTATGCAGGACTTGTAAAGTGTCTTTGCCTTGGTGAGAGCAGCAGCCTCCTTCTCCACCGTCTTTTCAAGGACACCTGCATATAAGCACAAACAAAAGCACACATGAAAAAAAAGGACAAAGATGAAGGTGAAATCAGAGCACCTGTCAAAATTCAGAGGGAGAATAGGGGGAGTGGGAGCAGCATACGCCTGCAGGAAGATGCAGAACTGTTTTTATGTGCGAGGGTTCAAATGAAATGATGGCGTTTACGTTACCAATTTGTTCCAGTGTCACCAAGAGCCCTGGCAACTAACGCAATCATTGCAATAACCCTGGCAACGGAATACAGTTGTTGACAAAGGAGGTAATATGTAATTTATAAATGGATGAGAAATAAAAACATGGTTCATTTTTTATGAAAAAAGTGGAAAAACAACTTCAAAGTTCAACTTCTCAATCCTGGTTCCGTTTTTTTTTTAATTATGTTGTTGGCAACAACAGAACTAAAACGAAATGCCAACTGTTTGTAGATGGGAGCTTTGAAGATTCAAAAAGCCTTATAACAAAGCAGTACAAGTTTCCACAAAAAACAATGCTTAATCTCCACCTTCCTGTAACAACAAACATCAGTGCTGTCATGAGTCCAAGTCAACTTTATGCCTTTGAAAAGATTTAAAATCATGAACTCTCCTGCAATCTTAAGCGACGTGGTTATTTTTTACTCTGGATGGCCCGGTGGGGTCGCACTGACCTCGCATGTGCTTTTACAAATTTTTTTATTTACTTTTTTTTGTCATTTTGGGAACTGACGGTGTGACGGGACAACTCCCCCCTCCCACTTCCCTGCTGTCCGGCCATGACATCTGCTGCACTCTGGACGGTTTAAAAGGATGAGGCACTAAATGGTGGTTTAGGGAAATGAGAGGGAGTACAAAAAATAAGAAAAAAATAGAAAAAACACATTCTGAAGATGTTCACATCACAAAAGCCCCTTCAGACTTCTGGGACTGCACACAGGTAACTACAGTCAGTTTTTTTTGCTTCCTTTCAGCCAGTCACTCCTCACAAACCTCATCTGGTACTGCTAATCCTCCAAGCATTCTCAATCCATCTTTATCTCTGAATCCAAGAAGGGTGAAATAAGCTACCAACATGCTTCCAGAGCCCAGAGCAGCATCATCATCCGGTCTTCAGTTTGATTTCAGAGGCCTAACCTGTACTTTTGTTTTGGCCAGGTAATATACTGTACTTTGAGTTGGATGTCATTCACCTAAAATAAAAAGCTCCAACTAAAGTTTCCTGCAAAAGTGCAATATATTTTAAAGTTTTTCCAATTCTTTTAAGTTGCAACCGGAAACTTTTACAAATAAAAATCTGAAGCAGGTGGCATGCATCTGCATTCTGTTCCATTTTTATGCTAATACCCTAAAGTCAGGTGGAACGCACTACCTTCGGATTAGTTAATGAGTCTGTTAAGATTAATGGACAATCGGAAGAGCAAGAAATATAGCAGGCAATTCAGGGATAAGGTTGGGAAAAAATTTATAGCAGGGTTCAGGTAGAAAACATCTTAAAAGTGAGGTGCAACTGTGAGCCTATACTACTAAGATGCGGTTGTCTGCAGATGCTGGCCGGTCATGGAGGGCAATAATCAACAATCTGACTCTGGAGCAGCTGAAAATAAATAAAATAAAACTTTTGCTTATTCACTGGGAAGAATGAACTGATAATGAAGATTTCAATGAAGATGTTTTTCTTCCCTTTCCAACCAAAACTCCTTTGAACCAGGTTTGATTTAGGGACAGAGGTACCAATTAACCAGAGATGGGAGAAACTTCCTACAGGAGAGAGATGGGTGGAAAGCACCATGTATGTGACTGATAAGATATAAAAGGAGAATTGTATGTGTTAAGTTTCATTTCTTCTTCCTCCTTCTCTTGCTTTTTTCTCAGACACTGATATTTACTCATATTTTCTAAATAAGATATCTAAAGACAAATGTGCATTTCTCTGATTGATTCAGTGTATTTCTCACTCCCAAAACGAAAAAGACTTTTCCTAAACACACCTCATCTAGAAGCGAAGGAGCAGTGGGACAACAAGTCACTAAGTCAAAGTAGAAAGAAAATGTACTTCGTTTAAGATGGAATGGCTGTTGGAGTTTGAGCAAATAGGAGAGCAGTACAGTGGAGTGACTGTCAAGGAGGCAATGGGGACCTCAGAAACACTGATGAGATTAGTCTTTTTATTAGTAAGCTCTACGATCATATGGATGCTTGTTTTCCAGAGGATGAATTAAAGGAGTGGTCTGCATTTGACATTGAAGCATTGAGCTCAGACATCAGTTTTGACTGGATCAGCAGACATTTCTACACTGGCAAAGAAGCATGAGGCCATTCTCCCCCACCCATAGCATATGGGAGGCAATCAACAGTCAATATGCTGAATTCAAGCACATAATGAAGCAGAAACTTAAACAGGGGTCAATCAGCACATTCTCAGATGGGAGGACAGAGGAGATCTCGCAGCTCGTGGATATTTGCGCTACATTTCAAACATCCAGTTCCGATTGTGAAAGGGGATTTAGTGTCATGAATCGTATCGAAACGGCATCCAGAAATTGTCTTGAAGTGGCACATTTGGACTCAGCTGTTGCACATAAAGTCAAAGCAAGGTGCAGACGGAGCCATCAACCTGGACAAAGCGAACAACTACTGAACAAGTGAGAAGGACAGACATGAAAAGAAGCTGTGAAATTAAGTATTTTACAAGAATTTATACCGCATCACAAGCTACAGCACAAAATGTGAATGTTTTAATGTAAACAAAAAGTTATGTCTGAAAGATGTAATGTCTCATCGTGGCTAAAGCGGGACTCTTGCATACAACACACACTATGCATCTCATAAACAGCAATGTTTTGGGGTTTTTCATGTCAAGTGGGGGGAAATTTCTTATATTAAAAGCAAACTAATGGAAATTGCTGATGCAATCTGATTCTTTTAATAAGCCATGCAACTCGCTATAATCCCAGATTTAAGACCGTGTAGTACTGGTGTGCGGCCACGGCGCGCACGTCTGATGTTGCCCACAGCAGTCCTCAGTGTGCATATGTCCAGACACACAAAAAATTAGAGGGGATGTTGCTGGTCACAAAACTCCAGTAAAAGACCCCGGTGTATGCAATATGACAAAACATGCAAGAGGTCAAAGGGTTCAAGGTGTGAATCGTTTTGCATTTCCCTTTGAATAAGTAAACTTGTATTAACCCGACAAGCCTGGAGCACCAAAGTGAACTCTGCACTAATTAAAACAAAACATTATTCCAGTTCCAGAGACATTTATTGAAAAATTAAACCATTTCTAAACAAGCCATTTTAACAGGGCAGTGTTTGCATTTCAGCCAAGTAAAAGACGGGGCCACCTTCTCCGGGGAGCCACAGCTCCACAGATGTGACAGTAAAAGGCCATTTAGAAACAAGCGGAAACACCAGTGGTTGATTTTATTGCCTTGGTTCATTGCATCATGAAGACCTGTTGTGGGCAGAAAGATGCCAGTTGCATCTGTTTCAGGCGAGTGCTTTTCCAGCAGTCAACCAAAAGGAATGATCGACGCCGTGGTGGAAACCGGCGCAGCTGATGGGGTGGGGAAGGACAGCAGGACTTCACCTGGTGGGATTTGCAACAGGAGCTGCGATTCTTTAAGCTGAACGTTACATAATGAATAGAAAAAGATTGATAAAACATGAGATTTTTTAAAAAATGGCAAATTTTCTAGTGATTGTAAAGGTCTGGGTCTTTATTTATGCCATCTAGATGAATCTGTGGTTTTCATTAAAGCTTTTCTAGTTCTAGACAAGGTTGACAGGCATAACTTAACGAATTTGTACAAAATCTTTAACTTATGGCCAATCATACCAGAACCGGCACTTTTATTTAAAAATATGGCTCAGAACCAGTGATTAAACCGAGTTTTAGGCATGTATGAACTCTGACATTTATGAGCAAAGCTGTAGATTAGTCATGTGAAACGTTTTTCACGAGACCCACAAACAGAAGCAGGCAACAGGTGCAGTTTTTAACAGAGCTTATAAGGAAAGTGCTCAAGTCAGTTAAAAAAAAAAAACTCAAAAGTAGATGCATTACATGACACGTGATTGTGATGCATATTGAAAATAAATAGAAATGGTAAAAGACAATCGGCTCGTACTCTTAATGAGGACACTCGGCTAATCCCAAAGAATTCCCGATTCCTCTTTTCGTCTGCCGTCTAATTTTGTCAACCACACCCCTAGAAAATCACAAATGTGTTTTGCATTGATAATGATTAACCACTGCTGTGTAACATGATCCGCTCTGCAAGCTGTAATTAGAATAAACGACTCAAGACTGTAAAAATGTGTAGTGCAGAAAACAAAAACTGTAGAGAAATTTCAAGACTTTCAAAACAGAAGAACAGCCAGACAGTGCAGCGTTGGCATTAGTATTTCAGAGAACTGTCCTAGCGTACGACAGTCAGTGGGAATGAAGAATAATTGGAACCAAGAGAAGGTTCTGCTTTTGTCCAAGTGAAGACAAACATTACAGGAGTGTTCGAAAACTTCACAACCCTTTCAGTATTTTTGAGGCCCATCGTGTTTCTTTTTTAAAATCTCCAGTTGGGACAAAATATCAGTTGCCATTAGGAAACCAGGAGGGGCTGTTGCAAGAGAAAACCTGATGAAATGTAAGAAATTACTTTAGTGCACCGTTAAAAACCGTTTAAGCATATGCATTGCAGTAGCCCAGTGTTATGGATTTTTTGTTTCCCTCCATCTCTTATCCTCTTATCTGCTTACACTCATACGCTGCAGCCTATAACCACATTTAAGTGTGACTGCCGCCAGTAGACCACCGTCTCCCACCGTGATGACAGAAGTACCAAGCCGAACTAGATTGTTGTTAAAGCCAATTCAATATTTGGAAGAGTGGCCAACATGGACTGAATGACTTTGTTCACTTCCTCCGCTGCCTTTGGGCAAACTATTAACATTGCAGACTACAGTTTTAAAATCGTGCAGAAAATTGAAATTGTCCATAAATTCTGTTTGCCATTTGGCCTGGTTGAAAGTCGACTGGAGAATTCCTACATGGAGCACTGAAGGGAAAAAAGACTAGAGCTGAACTGTGTAAGAAGACAAAGGACAGGCCAACATGGGAGTACATTTACTATCTATACTGAAGTGTTAAGCTAGTACTGTCGGCACATGCTTAATGTTAAATGACTGTTCTGTAAGATGTGGAGACTTAAAATTTCAGAAGCCGTTGAAATGTGAATGTGCTCGTCAGGAGACGAAAGATTATATGGAAGCTAATTTTGAGCATGTTTCTGTCAAAAAGCACAACACTTGTAGAAATTGATATAATGGTACATAAATTCACACAGGAAGTGTTTAGTATAGCCTATTGAGTTCGGTACGCACACAGACAAAACGAATACTGTTGCCTAAATAAATGAAGGCTGTATGAGAAGAACTAAGTGTGTAAAGTCTCTTTCAACATTCATTGCTTGACTGAAATTGATCCAGGACTTGGCGTACAAAGACTAAATTTTTGTGCGTTATCACACCCTTACTAAGAAAAATACCTTTTGTCCAACTTTTTGAAAACCTTCAATGATAAGCTAAAGAAGTTTAAAACACAAGGTAAGCAGCTGAGACTAAGTGATGGAATAATAAAAAAAATTAGCTATAATTTCCTAAGGAGTCTTGTCTAGTCCCACTTTTACCTCATACAAAAATCTGACATTTTTCTTCACTTTGAAATTTTTAAGTAGTTGTTGCCACATTATTGCCACCTGCTGGCCCAAGGCAGCAATAACGACTGCAAACATTTCTTTCCAGTGGATTAAATAAAAAAAAAAAAAAACTTAAAAACATTTACTTAAAAAAAAACATATACACATTAATTTAACTGGTATTTTATTACAAGTTACTGCTTAGCGTTTTTGGTTAATCTGTCCTAAATGAAGCAGATGTAAAATAAAATAAAAAAAGCAAGTGAAGGCCCTAGTTAAAACTGAAATGTCTTGCTCCCCAATGAGCCCTTTCAAAATAAAACCCACTCAGTCAGGAAGATGTAATTCTCACTAAGTCACTTGAAGCTTTCTTTTTTTATCTATAATGCTGACAATTTGTCCCCAACCCTTAAACAGAAAGACATGTTATTTTTCTTTATTCATCTTCTATGTTTAGTTTTTTTTTTTATCTGTTGCCTTTTACAGCATGGGGATCTTTTGTGAATTTTAATCATTAACCATTTGAATTCATTATGAAGACAGTCATGAATTATACATAATGTAAATCTCTTTCAAGTCTTTCTGCTTTGTAAGAAACTTTCAGTACATGCAAAATGTATGTTAATGACTCATGACAGTAGCAGCTATTGTTTATGACAGTTCAGAAGGAAAGACCTTTTGTGTGTCTCATTTTAAAAATGAATGTTATTAGAAAGACGCACAGTTGTGTGACAATTTGTTTTAACGTACTGGCTGAGTGTGTCAGAAATGTGTTTACATATAAAAAGAGTAAACTTTAGTGTCACAGTGAATAAACTGCTTCCATTGCCATTTGTAGTTACTTTAGGAATCCCTCAGTGGAAACTAATCGAAGTTCCATAAAGACGAGCCCAAATGGTTACCATTTATCCTCCAACCCCCAGTCACACTGCAAGCTTCTCCCCCACATTCAGTCGTCATCATCAAGCACTGAGTTTGGTTGAGCTTTAGTACCCGACGGTCCATTAGACTGTTCGGTTGCAGACCAAAATCGTAACATTTGTGATTTTGTCAGCTGGTGCAGTTCGGTTTCACACTACATTGTGCCAAACGATGCAAACCAGTAGGAAAAAACATTTTCCACCTCTCACCTGCGTTGGTACAGAACCAAGACCCCCTGAAGGAGATTGTGCATCGTTGAAGGAAATGATGCAAAAACCTCTGAAAACCACATGAATGAAACGTTCTTGAAATTAAAACAGGATTGAGTAGTGTCAGATTTTAGCACTAGTAGCATTTCTCTTAGGTAAAGAGACTACAAGCCATTTATCCTGCTAGCATTAAACTAGCATTTGTTTTAGTTGTATTTATCCAGAGTGCTCAGTGCTTTGGTCTACTTCCTGCTTTTGCTCCAGTCCCCATGATTCCTTGGCATTTACATTTGAATTGCGCCGGTCAACCGAATCGAAACATCGGTTTTTATGCGGACCAAAGTTTGCTCGTTTGCTCCATATCAGAGTTGGATTTTGCATTCATTCTCACCTCCCCCAAACATACCAGACCTTCTAGGCAAACAAACTACAGTTCAATTAAAGCAGACTAAACAGGGCTGGCTGGTGTGAATGCAACCCAAAGATCTTTGGCTCTGTGTGCAGAAACTAATCAGGCATTCGGCGTTGCTTTCATAAAAACAGCTTTTCTAAGCATTTATTACTTTCTGCATTAGGATGGCATTAACAAGACCTCTGATAAATATTTTAACATTTGTAGTGTGAAGCATGAAATATGCATTTCTACCATTTGTTTTGGTGTAAAAAAATTACTATTGTAGCAGTAGCACATAAGATTTTTGAAATTATACTTTTGTCATTCGGACTGTTCTAAATCAAAAATAATGGAGAAACACAGAGGACTCTCCTTGTCCACTATAGAGTACAACTCTTAAAGTGAAAGCAGACAAAATGGAAACCTTTTAAGAGGTTTACCAACTGAAATGGGTTATGTTGTAACCCTTTGACTTTGACAAGCCTTCACCCATCCAAACATGGCATCAGCCCTGTTTGTCACTCTGTCATCTCAAATGTTGCATCAACCAATATACACCATCACACGCTCGCTTCATCTCAAAGTGGCACCGGGATCAATACAGGAAAGAGGATGGATCTTAAATTACAGAGGGAGCTGAAAAGGAACTCTCCCTGGAGTCCAGAAAGGACATCACTCACGTCACTTTGAGTTGAGATCAAAAATAAAAGACTGGGAAGCTGAACCCTTTTTTCCGCTTTGTAAGTTTGGGACCAAACAACAACACGGTATGATAAATAAAACCCGAGAAGAAAAGCAAACGCGACTTGCGTTCCTTGTTTTTGTTCAATGTCCTTTAAAAGACCCGCCCTAAAAACAAAAGGCGGCACAAATTAGTAAAATGATGAAGTCGATCGGTCTTTCAGAGCAACTTAAGAGCTGCTAAAGCCTCAGATAAACATCTTAATGGACCATCAGTGACTTTTCCCAGAGTGTGATTATAGAGACTCGCCTCTATAAATCCCAATTCAACATTCATCTTAATTTCCACCGATTAGCATAAACTGAACTCGTACTGTATTACAACATCTGAATGTATGAACCTGAACTGGAATCTATTTGATTTATATTGATCAGATTACAAATATCTGCATATAAATTGAAACCATTTGTCTTGTTAAGTGCTTTCAGATAACATTTGTTGAGAATTAGCTTGGCTACATATGGAACCAAACTGAGTGAATCAATGTGATGAGTAAACTGGAACAGACAAATTGATTTCAAGTGCCTCTTAATTTGAGGATTATGGCTTACAGCTAATGAAACTGAAGATCGTTTTTATTGCAGACTAAGAAAAAATACATCTAAATTACTGCCAGCTTATTGAAAATTACATCCATATACTATAGAGTGCATAGCTGCTCTTTTTGAATGAATTTGTGCGTCGACACATTTTAGCACAGACACAATCGCCCAACGTTTGTCCATTGGGTGCGTTTTTATGCGTCGCATTTTTCTTTCAGCAAACTGAACCAGACCCGACTCCAGACGAACTGAGCTGGAGGGGTAAAGATAGGGGAGGGTACGGTAAACAGACTTAATTTAATCCAAATACATGGATGTTTATATAAGCTTTCAAATAAAATAAGCATGTTTATTAATACAAAGTAACCAGTAATGATGTACACAGTGGCCTGATTGAGATCTGCACAAGCATTAGCTCATACTTTGCAGAAATCCAATTCCTTAATGAGCTTTTGTGGTCAACCCTTGAAGATATCCATGACTGCTTGCGGGAGAAGACTCAATCCAGCTGTTCCCACCCCATCATAGTGCAGAACATATTACAAATAATCATTTCAGTAATAGTCTAATTATATAAAACTGAATTTTGGGCTACAGTTAGCCAAAAGCCTCATTTCCAAGCTTTTTTTTTTTTTTTTTAAATGCTCCGTCCCAGCTGCCCATTGACCACCAGTTGTGTCATTTGGTCCTGAAGTGAGATACAGAGCCATTTCTGAACAAACGGCAGAAGATGTGAATGTCAGCATTTTTGGGGAAAATAAATTAGTTTTTCTTTGGCTTTTGAATGGGTCAGACTGATCACTTTAAGGCTTTGTTTTCTTCTTTTTGTTTGTTCCATGCATAGAAAAGAGGATTGGAGTCAAGTGCCTCACCATGCCTCCTTTTTGAATAAGATGCAAAGGACTTTAGAAGACAGGCTAGATAAGAGGACTTTGAAACTTTAATCCTGTTGTAGTTTGACCGAAGCATCTCATACATTTCTCTAAGAACTCTGGAAATTGTGTCAGCTTCTTGAAAAAGGGGCATAATCTGTCTCCTTTAAATCTGCTTTGTTTCTTTCTTCCCATCGTGCCTGAATGCATCTCGCTTTATGTGTGGTTATTTGCCTAATCCTCCTTTTCAACTTATTACCATGCATGCACTATTTATGCTGTTTAATTGTAATGAGGTCCTAACCCAGAGACCCTTCACAGGGTGCCTTCCGCAAACGGGCGCGGATCGTGTGTGTGTGTGGTTGGATTACAGACTGCAAAACACTCATGTTTAACCACAGCAAAGGTCTAAAACTAAAGCCATCACACAAACACACAAGGTTGTATTTGAAAGAATTTGATAATTTTGTGCCACCAAAATTTGTTCTTTTGTAAATCATAAGAGATTTCAAATTGGCTTTGCCATTTTTTTTCCTATACTGCCTTACATTTCTATGTTTAAATGCAAAAAGTTAACCAAAATTTCCCTTGGTTAACAAGTAGGTTCAACTTAAAAAAAAGGACAAAAATACATTTGAGATTTAAAGCTTTACTCCATTGTTGTATAACTTCAATTTTATGTTTGTATAGTTGAAAATTATAATTTGAGGTAGTTTTTTTTAAAAAAAAATACTATAGATTTTATGTATATGAAGATACTTTTGCTGGTGTAAGCACTATTCAGCCACAGTAGCAGTCAAAGATTTTACATCATTTGCGTTTTCATTTACACAACTTTTGCCCAACATTTTAACCCCCACTACAATTCTTGATTTCTGGCTTTTGACTTCATATTAGGAGAATCATCGTTCTATGATGACTGTTGAGTGATCTTCGAAATGTCATGGCTGAAAAGTAAAAAAAATAAATATTTCTCAAGCCACACATCTAAACAAGGAGGGCAAAAGCTGCGAAGATGTTCCCACTCAGGATAATAATCTTTTCCCCCGGATGAGCTGGAAGTGTACACAGACAGAATTAGTCCAGACAGGAAGGACTAATTGTGCTGCAGGGAGAGGGAAATATAGGGGCTGCTGCAATAAGCTGAGGGACTCCTGCATTTATCTTGGTCTTACAGAAAGCCCAGCTCAACTGATTTATGTTTGCGTTCCAAATCCATTGCATAAGGTCATTTAACACAGTGTGCATGTCTCTCTCAAAGTACTCCATTATAAAGTTTAAAGTCTACCACTTTTTGAAATTCTTGAGGGAGAACAAAAAAAAAATGTGGGGGTTCCTGACTCATGAACCACTATCCTGCTCCCCTACCTGAAATGAACGGGCGATTAACAAGCTTCTGCAGCACTTAATGATGGGCAATGCAGTTATTCAGAGTCAGTCGTGCCTGAGCAGAGACGTGACTAAAGCATAAAAGGCAGGAAGTACCGAGGAGCAGGATTTAAAAACAGTTTTCATTTTGTACGGTTCTTGAAAACCTGAGTGAAGTTGACCTTCACTCAGACTAAGTTGGTGTCAAATGTTTGTGCAGCAAAAATTTTTTGTTTGTGCTGCCATCATTTTAAAAAATATCAAGAAATGTTTCCAGAGGTCATGAAAGGTCAGCTCCTCCTAGCTTTGGCAAATCAGACAAAATTCATGCCAACCAACTCGACTACGTTTGTGCAGGAAACATTTTTATTTGTGCTGCTTTGGCTTTGAAGATATTAAAGTTTAAAGCCCATTTTGATTTAGTAAAATTTGGGGAGGATGGTTGACCTTTAAACTTTCATTAATATCTTCAAAGCAGCACAAACAAACATTGTTGCTACACAAAACCAGCACAAACGTAGTAGAGTTGATCGACACCAATTTTGTCTGATTTGAGGAAGGGTTGGGGGGGGGGGGGGGGGGGGCATTTCACTCAGGTTTCTTGAAACACTTTTAAACCATTATGTTCCCCTGAATTGCATCCAACAGAGGAGTTCTAACCACAATACAAAACAAGATCAAGGTTGTATTATGATTGAATTCATAATAAAGTCTTAAACTTGAATTTAAGTAAATTATAGAAATCCAGTTAAAAATTCTTTTGAGTGATCATGAAAAATAAAAATTTAAATGATGAAAGTTTTCCCTATTGAACCGCCAGGATTCGCTACCGAGCAGAGATTGGTCATTTTCACTCAAACACCACTTTACTCATCCTTGCGAGAATGAGAACAGCAGACAGACATGTTCAGTGTCTGATAAATCCAGTATAGCGACTGTCTGGTTAGAACAGAACAGAGCAATCAAAGTTTCTCACAGGGAGTCTGGGAAACAACATTAGGGGCGTTAAAGGCCTTCGAAACCTGGAGGAGTTTTCCGCTCTTATCTGAACCCTCCCTAGGTTTTAGTAACCTTCACATAAATCTGGCTACAGCTGGAAAATGCAAGGTAAACACCTTCCTTTTCTTTAGAAACAAAGCAGAAGCTATTTTCTAACATTGCACTAATCGAGTCATACAGATTGAGATATTTTATTTATGTGTATTAATGTTAATGCTCATGGCCTCCAATCTCCCCCAGACTGTTGAAAGGGGAAAAACTCATTTACCTTTCCGTTAAGTTTTCATGACACTTTAAAAGAGCCAATTTCTTTAAAAATGACCCTTTATGGCTAATAAATTGACTGAACTCCTGAAAAAGACGAACTTTTTATTGATGTCTAATTTAACTGAGAGGTACCTACAATGCAAGAGAGACATTGTATACAAAAATTGACTTTTTATATTGTTTAACATTTATCTGTCGCTGATATGTAGGATGTTTATTTTCATGAGGCGCCGATTCCAACAATAGAAGCCATCCTGTGGTTAAACAGCAGCTGTGATAAATGTCTCATCTAAAATGAAACTGAAAGAGAAAAATAAAACACAAATATACACATCTATAAATTCAATATTTTAGTTCCAAAAGTCAAATCTTCAAAACTGGGCTCAATAATATTCAGTCCCTTGAGCTGTATATCTTTAAACACACACACACACCAATCCCTCCTCAGTAAGTGGAACTTATTTTGGATTCTGGAGTCTCCAAATGGAAAATGCCAGGCAGAACCTCCAGTAATCAGGTCCCTCTTTGAAAGTCGTTCCCGGTTCCGGTTTGGGAGGCAGACGCTCTGATTTAAAGATTAAAGAACCGACCTCTCAAAACACCATTAATATGAATGGATCAGCTGATCTCAAACCTCCCCCCTCCGCCCCCACATCCCATTTTAGATTTATTTACAGCCGTATTCTCTGAAACTCTTTTGAACTCCATTTTTATTCATTTATAAGTTCTACCCGGTATTGTGTAGCTGCTGTTGGGATGCTGGAGCTGCATAGTGATGCAATCGTTGGCCTGATTGCACTGCAGCAACAAGGTCTTTGGTTTGAATCCTTACCAGGGGCCTTCTTGCACGTACATTTTATGTGCTCACTGTGCTTGTTTCTCTGGGGACTCTCGTCTTTCTGCTGCAGTCTAAAAACAGGCACTTATACAGGTTATTTCAAATAAACTGTCCATGAGAGAGAGTGTGAGTGTGTGTGTGGTGACTTGATCTCTTTAGCATTTATGCCCAGTAAGAGCTGAGATAGGTCAGAACCCCCCTGGAGACAAAAGGATTAAGGAAGTGGAGAAACTGAATAGATTTTTTAAATGCATAAATCTAGGAGAGGTGAACTTTTGAGAAAAGGCAGACATTAAAAAAAAAAAATCTAGTGTTTGTAGACGAACTTTAGTCATTTAAATAAGCGTCACCTTTCAGGCATTCATGATCGAGCAGACTGTCGTGCTGCATCGCAAATTCTCCGAAGAAAATATTTTTGAATGCTCATTTAGGAGTTGCCGCCACTGCAGTCGTACACCATAAAACCCTGATTACAACGTCTACCAGAATATTCTCGTGTGCTTTAATGTTAAACAGCGTCGTCTCATGCACCGCCGCAGAACCTCTTATCTCTGTGAAATGCGTAATTTTTAGTCTCCGTCTCATATTATGCAAATGCGTTTCAATCCTGGACAACAAATGAGGTGTTTCAGGCAATTCAGGATGAGTGTCGAGAATAAATCTCCGGGATGCAGGCGCTTTAAAACGCAGCGCGGTTCCTTAACATGCACGACACACATTCAAGGAATGCAGGGAAGAGCCAGCGTGGCCCAAGACAAAGCTTTAGAATTCAAGTCAATATTTTAATAACTTTAAACTATGGCTTAGAATCCTATTCACATTGTAATGATAGAACAAGCTCTGTTTCAGCAGAAGGATTTTCACTGCTGACGTACCTGGTGTAGACAGAGTGGTCAGGGGATTCATTAATGAAACTCGGTAATCTGCACTTATGTACAAGGGGGTGACATGCAATCATTATTAAAAGAATGAGTGAAACCTTTAAGTGAGGTGCATCTGTTCTTAGAGTCACTCGTCTGTCAAAGTAAATTCTGCCACTCATCATTTTGCTAATGTCCCTCCTGTTTATTAGATTGTCCTTTGTTGATTCTTAATTTAAGCATCTATGTAGTGTGGGACAAACGAGGAGTGGTGAGTTTGGAAAGCGAGACATTCTCAAAATTTTAACAGATGAGCAAAAAAAAAAAAAAAGATGGGGGTGTATACAGCTGCTTCTACTTTGACACTCCTAATAAAATAAATAATCCAGTGCAACCTTTAAAAAAAAAATATATATATATATATATATATATTACATACACACACACACACACACACATGCATACAATGATGCAGAGAAGTAGTTGGATAATAAAACATTTTAATTTCGAGATTTCAATTTGATATATAAAATAAATGCATTATTTAATCAGGGTCCCCCTATTACAAGTCTGGCGGGCCACCAGGCTTTACTTGTGCCCCCACCAGGCTGAGCATTGCTTATTTATTCAAGTCTTTTTAAAATGTTAGCATTTTCTAAGACTTTATAGTTGGTGTTCAGGTGTTAATCTTCCAATAACACATGATTAGCAAGTGATATTTTCAAATTTCCTCTCAACTTTAAACATTTTTAACTTAAAAACACGACAGGCCACAAGATGAATGACAGCCTGAGTGTCCAGCTAACAAGCTTAGCAGATTTTCTGGGGGAAACTTTATGATTTTTAATTTTATGATTACAATTATTTTCATTACATATTTTATGATTTTATTCATCATTGTTTATTATTATTGTTATTTTGTTATCAGTAATAGTAGAACAGCATCCCAAGCTTGTTGTTCAGATTACTATTTGGTTTTGCATGCAAAGCAAAAGTGCTTGAAGCAAAGCTGGAAATCTAAGAGCCATTTTCCAATAACTGATCGGCTGGGAAAGGAGAACATCAATCAGAGAAGCAACCATGGCAACTCTGGATGAGCTACTTTACACCTCAACTAGGACAATATGACAGGACAATTATAAGTTATGCTCGATCCAAATCTGGGCTTTGTAAGAAAAGAGTCATTGTCGAAAAGGTCCTAAGAATCTGTGAAATTTACCGCAAACAGTTCCAGGGTTATGAAGAGAACATAGGAAGGAAGATACTTGGGTCACATGAGATCCAAACTGGATTGGTAAGCACACATGCAAAATGCTAAGAGTCACTTAAATCATCCGGATCAGTTCTGCCCATTTGCAAAGCCCCAATTAACACGTCACAAAAAATAAATAAATAAATACAAAAAAAAAAAGTAAATTCAACCAAATTTTACAGAGATTCAGAGTCAATGCCGGTTATAAAACAGAGCTCACAAAGCTCATTCAATCCGAGATAACCTGGGAGAGTTACTGAGCATACAGTGATCCCAAGCAGCTCACACCATAACATCTGGTGACAAGATTGATTCCTGCTAAAGAAAAGAGCCATTTGACAGGAAGAAACCTGCGACAGAACCTGGCTCTGTGGATGAAGTCATATTTATACGCTGCTGAGGCTCCGTTTGTCTCGGAGTTCAACACAGACAGGGTCACAAAAGGCGTTTCAGCTAAACAGGCCAGGTGCAGCTTCAATAAAGATCATATGTTAAAGAAAATAAAGAAGCATTAAGTACAATAACTCTGGGTAGCAAATAGCAGGAGTCAGTGAGGAAACAGCAGAGTGAGGAAAATCTGTGTCGTGCTGCAACCTCAGTCTATAGTACTGTAACCAGAGAGATGGATGGGGGTAACCTCCAACTGTAAGATTTCTGATAAAGAAAAAAAAAGTAAGCTCAGTCTTAAAAATAGACACAGTACTCAGTAAACTGGAAGCTGGACCCAGAAGCCTGATAACTAAGATCATCTTCTACTTTTAGACGTTCTAGGAAGCAGCAGTCTGAGAGTGAACAGAGGACAGTCTGCTAACGTATGAAACAATCATGTCTGAGGGAACTGGAATATCAAAGGAACATTTTTGATTATATTCCGGAATTAGCAGAGAGCCAATTATCAGAGAAATTAAAACTGTAGCAACATGACCTCTAATTTTCAAACAAACAAAAAACGAATATTTTAGACTTCCCAAAGCTAAGACTTTACAATAGCTCAGCACTAAAAAACACACTACCTTTCCTAAATCACTCTTGAAAACTTGTTTGATATTGGAATAAATAAGATATCCAGGTCAAAAAGGTTCTTTTGAACATACAGTTAACAGATAACCAAGTGAATATCATCCATAGTAAGTTTTCACATCTTCAGGTCATATATAAACATCACCTAACTGATTGGAGTCATCACCATTTGTAGATATATATACACACCTGTATCATCAGTATTATAGAGCCAATATAGTTTTTTCACAACATTTCAGATCAGTGTGGAGGTTTCCCTCAACATGCAGTCAAAGCAACAATGCAACAGTTTAAATCCAAGTAATTGAGCAATGGTGATCAATGCCAAGACTTGATCTGAATCCAGATGAGAATCTATGGCAAGAAATTAAAATGTAAATTTTAGTCACGTCTCCATCCAGTCTGAGCTTTTCTGCAAAGAAAATTGGACGAAAGATGTGTGAAATGGACATGGCAAAACGTTTAGCTCCATTTGCAACAGAAGGGCGCCAAGTTCAGAGGCGCTGAATACAAATGCATGCCAGTATTTTCAGATCTCAGTCAAATAGGACAACCGGTAAATCGATTTCCTTTCACGTAAAAAATCGTATGCCGCTCTGGGGCATGATGGTGACAAAGGTGGCAGGAGTTTGTCCTGTTTCCAGAGGGTCGTGGTTCAAATCCCTGCTTAGTCTTGGTTGTCGTATCCTTGGGCATTACACTTCACTTCACTTGCCTGCTGCTGGTGGTTTACCACCATTACTGTGTGAATGTGAATCGGTGAATGACAAATTGTAGCTTTGTGCTCCACTGGACTAAATAAAGAACTCTACAAGTACATTTAGCATTTCCTTTGCACTGGTGTATTAAACAGAGCGACAGTACAGTGATAAGATAATCACGACTGCAGGCTAAGAACATCCACACTGATCTCAGACGTATAAACAAATAAAATAAAAACCTCCATTCAAGTTGTTGTTTCATTACATCTGATAAAGCCAATTTAAGTAGCTTGGATTAAGTGTGCAGAAATGTGCAATCTCAATGAGAAACGAGCTTAGACTCAAATATACAAGTAAAAAAATAAAGTAAAACATGAAAAAGTCCTGAAGTCATGGCAAAAAGCAGGAAGTCAGCAGTTTGTAAAGAGCAGTCACTGATACACAGGCTATAGCCAGGAGATGAATACCACATGCTGTTTCATGTGCTTTGACCCATCCTTTAAAGCGGTACGCTGTGATTCCCCTGATTACAAGCTGCACTTCACGCCCAGGCTGCCCCTCTTTTTGTGGGCTACATTTCAACACCCATCATCTCCAGCCATCATCCACCTGTGGTTTCTTAACTTCAATTCAAGATTTTTTATTTTTTTTGCTAAACAAAGCCTTTTATTCTCTCACAGTTCCTGCCTTCCTCTTATGGGAAACAAACCAATTAGTAATTAAAATGCTCATGGTCAATTGGGCAAATTATTGCACAGTATGCCACACCTGAGAGGGAGGTAGGAAGTGAAACTATTAAAAAAAAAGAAGAAAAAGAAAGCTTGCCTGCATGAATGCTGAGGGCATCAGGGATGGAAAAAAAATTATATATATATATATATATATAGATATATAAATATACACACGCATCATTAATCATTTACGGCATTCTACAGGAGTGAAGAACCATCCGACGCATTTACAAGGAACTGTAAACCACAATATTTACTTGACTATAAAAGCACGCAGACATTTTCTTTTACAGCTGTAATGCAGGCGAAGCCCTCCAGTGTCCAGGTGTTTTCAGACTTATGCAGCTGTTGAGAGCAAAAAGCATCCAGCAATCAGCGGGGAGCGATGTTCAAACAAGCAGCCGTGGCGAGCCCCGGGATCACAGGCTGCATGTTTGATGTCAACCTTAAAAGTAGAGGTCATTAACGTGCTCTTCACCCTGTAGTTATTGAGATTTTTTTCTCAACCATATCAGCTGATGATGTGTTTAGCCTTTAAGGAGCATTGTGTCGTCTTGAAGTTTATCCAAAAGTACATGGCATGTGGTTTGTTTTGTCTTTAAAAGTGAGTTTTACATGGACGCGCACACACACACACACACACACACACACACACACAGGCAGAGCGTAAACCTGCACATGTGTTTACTGTACTGCGTGAGACATTCCATCTCCGGTCGGTGAGCTCCACAGCCCAGAGGAATGAGCACAACACCGACGGTCGGAGGGAATCACGCTGGTGAATGATTAGCAACAGTCCCCTGGCAGTCCTGTGCCTTTCTGAGGTAAACAGCATTTAGAGCAATTAAGCTAAAAATTTGACAGCGTCAACCTTTGTACTTTGCCCACAGTTCTGCTTTTTTTCCTGGTTTGTTTTTCTACTCTCTCTCTCTGGTTATTTCCTCTCACAGCACATCTTGCAGTCAAAAAGTTTAGAAAAGCAGCTGAAATGTAGAAAATACACGGCGTGCAAAATGACAGTTTCACACAGAGGTATGCCGTGTATGTAAATGGCCATGGTATCAGATTGCTAAAAATAAATGTTTATTCCTATTCCCCCTTCACTCACCGTCTGTGGCTTTTATGAGAGGGTGGCCTGCCAAGTAGGAGCGAGGGCAGAGGACAGTGGCTCCAAAATCACACAAAAGAAGCTTGCAAGAGTATTTTTACTACTGGAAACTTGACGTTTTGTCACATTATGTCAGCAAACTGATGCATTTTTTGGGCAATTTTTTGATCTATGTTCTACCACTTTTTTTGATCCATAAAATCCAGTCCAAGCAGTTGAAATAAATTAATTTCAGTATGAATGCAAATGTTCTTCACAGGTTAGCTGGAGAACATTGGTGAAGTTCACAAATACTAATGTAAGCGCTTCAGGGAAAAAGCTGTGGAAAAGTTTAAAATGGGGTTTGGTTGTGCCAAACTTGGGATATCTCAAACTAGAGTATTATTATCGCTACTTCAACTGCAAATCCACCAAGAGAAAGGGAGCATTGATCAGAAAAGGTGCCGACAGGCCCGAGGTAACGATGGCAGTGCTGCAGCTCATGAGGGAAACTCTGCCGAATAGACAAGCTGTTAAATGTGCACAGTTGTGCCAACAGACTGGTTCACTTTTTTTTTTGCCACTGGCCATATAGGAGCCAAAAAAATGTAGGGAAAAGGTGCCCTGGTCAAATGGGGACAAAAATAAAACTTCTAGTGTTCATGAATAAACCTGTGGCAGAAAACGGTTGCTGTGTTTCCAGTGACAAGATACCTGCACAAACTGGAATTACAAGAATAAATTCAAGAATTCCTGTTTTTTTTTATACATGTAATTTTTGCATAGGTGAGGTGTTTTTTGCTGTATTGACATTGGTGTATTTATTTATTTTTTTACAAACCTGCAATGGAAACACTCTTTTCACATCACACGAGTCATGTGACCAACAATCAGCTGTAATAATGGTGGAAAAGGCAAAGAAGATGACAAGAAGGGACAGGAGGAGGGCAACACAGCATGGATTTAAATGACTTGTTGCTTGAGCAAACGTCAGGGGGATTTTAACCGTGTTTCTCATGCATCACTAACCTTTCAATTGCAAAACTGCGTTTTTACAACATTAGCGGAATTTCAACAAAGTTTGCAAAAATTCAAAACGCAGCGACTGAACACCATTCCAAACATGCAACCGAAGGAAATCGAGTGACGGTAACATCATGCTGTGGGCAGAGGTTCTTAGCAGAAAGCTTGAGAAACTGTTGGCTGTTTATGGGAAGACAGAGCTGTAACGATTCCTCAAATGAGTAGAGTACCTCAATTTTTAAAATTCCCTCGAGGAAAATCCATCTGCCTTGACGTTTTGTCATGTTATGCTTTATTATTTAGAGCACAGTGTTCGGGACGCATTGTTATTTGTGTTGGGCAGCACGCTCACTTCTCACTTCCGCCTATGTGTTGTTACAAAGGGCCAGCGGAATAACGTCAAATTTTGGAAGGGTAGAAGGAACAAATAAACTTTGTTAAACTGATTGTTGCGATGCGTGGAGTATGTCCTCCTGGAACAAAGAGCGGTGCGGCTCAGAGAAAGAGAGACGGAGAGAGAGATTTTATTTCCAGAGAACTCAATGAATCATAACAGTTACAGGTAGAGTACCGAATACTAAGATATTTGTTAACAGGCCTAGAAGACAGATTTGGCTAACCTGGAAGAAAACCATTAGAAGGTTGGCAAACATTCACCTTCCAGCCAAACAATGACACTGAACACAAAGCCAGAGCTCAAAGGGATGATCCTGATCAAAGCCTAATCATGTGTTAGAATGACCTAGTCAAAGTCAAAAATCCATGTTACACTGATATACGCAGTTGCTCTCCATCCAAACTTAGCAAGCTGCAGTTATTTTGCAAAGAAAAAGAACATGATCCTCTAGATGTCCAAAACTAACACCGTGCAACTGTAATCACACTGAAGGGCGGTTCCACAAAAGTTATTCACTAAAGTGAAAATTATTACAAATGCAGGTCAGACTTTGACAGCTGTGTCCCTTTTCTTTTACCATGCAATAAAGCTTTACTTTATGTTGGTCTGTCATATAAAATCCCATTAAAATATAGTTAGGAGATGACAGAATGTGGGAAAAGTTCAAGGGTTATGTTTTTGCAAGATTCTGCAGGTGTGGCAGATCGTTTTCTGAACTGTGAGCAAACGTCTCGCTTTAACAACTCTGTTGTGAAGAAGTCTCGGGTTGAATTCCTGGTGCAGTGCCAGAAATATAGCAGCACTCGTCGATAAAGTCCCAAAACTCTAAATCCCAGCTCCACATTTCTACCATCTTCCAATTTTCTGCACCAAGAAATACTCAGGTTAACGGCAGAACGAGCAGATTTAAAAACCTCTTACATTGATTTTACTTTTATCCACCATCATGAAAGGAAAGAAAAGAGAAAAAAAACACTCAATGATGGCACAAATTATTTCATTAAGCAGTTATTGTCAACACCCTAAATGGCTTTTCTTAGCCCTGAAGCTTCACTTAGTCCTCATAATGCACACACACAAAACAGTACTGCCAGTTAATTTGAACATTCATGGCACATGAGGAGTTTCTGTTGTTCATGGAGGCTTTGTCCTCCATAAAGCTTTAGTGCCTTCAGCTGAGCACTCGAGCGGCCTTCTCGCAGACAGTCCTGGGTGAAATACGGACCTCACACAAACGCATACACCCATAAATCCCCAAAGCACACAAACGCAGTCACAGAGTAATGTGACCCTCTGTATATCACAAGAACCAACAAGGCTCTAATGCTCACTAAGAGAAGAAAACAAAGAAAAATTTGAGGCTCATACAAAAAAAAAAAAAAACGAACAAGATTCTCCCTCCTATATTATATATACAAAAACTGCCTAAACTCCATGTTGACATGCACGCTCATTTGTTTTCCCATCTCGGCTTTCTGCTGTTAAAGTCCCACATGGTAGAAGTGAAGCCAGACTCCTGTAGCATGCAAGATATCTATAAAGCTGCAGTGCCTGAAGGACAGCTCTCTTTAAAAATCTTGATTTAAAAGCAACTAAAAAAAAGCTGTTGAACACCTTCACAAAACCTCTGAAAAAAGAAAAAAAAGGTAAATGTAAAAATCCACTTTTTGAGCTTCATATCATGTTACCCCGTCATCGAGTGTTTCTTTGATTCATTCACATTTGAATACCCTTGAATCCCTGTTGGCGGCCACTAAGAGGTGCCTAGACCTAAATGTGTGCTCATAAAATGCACCACCTCTTTCCCCTCCCCCACTCGGCTCCTTCAGACCAGCAGCAGTGACTAGCAAACACCTGGTGGGACGGCATGAATCTACTGAGTTCAACGCTCCTAAGACCAGCTGTAAATTGCATCAATGGGCGGCATGGAGAAGCATTGTTGTGATGTGTCGAAAAGGGTAAGAGGTTCTTAAAGAGACAGAGGCCAATTTCAGTGCATCGGATATGGTAATGACTCAAAGGAAAAACTTGTCTTTCTTTGAATATAAAGTGTGCTATAAAATGGCACAATGTGATTGGAAAACACACAACACCCTACTTTAAAATTTAGATTCTTAAACAATAGTGCTTTACCATATTCAAGAGGGGTTTTTTTGTTGATTTTGCAAATTTTGATTTGCAGCAACTAAAGCTCAAAGTGCACTTTCTCAGAAATGCAGGTATGCCCAGCCTGCAGTCCATACCTCAAAGTATTTGCACGTCAGAGGCTCCTTTTGCAAAAGTTACAACAATGCAACATGACATAAAGGTGACCATCGTGTGCCTCTAGTGAGAGGTTATGGAAGCCCTGCTCACTTTAATTGTAGCCTTTAGCTTGTCTTCATTGTTGGATCTGGTTCCTCTGTCTTTTTCTTAACAGCACAAAAGATTCTGACTCCACCACTCAAAAAAAAAAAAACTTCAGTCTGTGGAAATTTGCAGTTGACCTGAAACAATTTGGATTCCTTTCCTCTCCACTCTTCCTCCAAACATTGGAGGAAGGTGTGCACTGCTCGGCTGCAGTGCACACCTTGCGAATATCCTCCGAACTCTAAAACAGGCTCTGCCTCACAATCAAGCAACGGGTTTCAACCTCCAGTCCTCAGGGGGACGTCGTCCTGTATCTTACAGCGGCTTTTTGCTTCAAAACACAAGAATCTAATTATTAGCAGGAACTTTTTCTGTGTTGAGGGGAAAAAAGGAAAAAGTTATTTGCCAAGCATATTCAGGTGTGGTGGACCAGGGCCATGTGAAAACCAGCTGTTAAGGAGTTTGATCTCACTTTCTTAAAGCTACAGTTGCAAAGCATCCTTGTGCGCCTTTTGTTTGTTTCTTCCATCTAACTTTATTGCGTTCGAGTACATCACTCTACAAGCAGCATGCTTCTTTAGAAACAATCTTTTGTGGCTTCCTTTGTTGAAAACATCAACGTCTCTGATGAACAACTGTCAATGCATACGCACTCTTCCCCACGACTGTGTAGGTCACAAAACTCACAGAGAAGAGAATAATGTTTCACATATACCTCTCTTCATGAAGCAGAGTTTTACATGGGTTGTTTCCCAACTCTTAATAGTCAACAAGGAAAAAAAAAACCTCAGGGAAAACCTTTTCAAATACCGTCACCAAGTCGTTTTTATCTCAATCAATGCATGCAGGGTCCAGACCTTTGAGGATGACCTCCAAGTCGTCCCGTAATATGTCGAACGTGCTGTATCTGGAGCTGGTCTCTGGGATGATGTTCTTTTTCAGCCATCCTCCACAGGCATATTGATAGAAGTTGTCACAAGGATCCACCGTAGCATCCATGTTCTCAATGAGGCGAGACGCTGCGGGAAATTGAGAAGGCAAGCTTTAGGTTTATTGGGAGGGGGAAAAAAAACGTCCTAAGCAAGTATGAAATGGTTGAGCTGGAAGAAGCCCTATCAAATTATGCAGATGAAATACAATTTAGTTCTGCTAGGGAGACTGTCAGGACTGTAATAAAACTTAGAGAGAGAGAAACTGGAAGGCAGGGAAATAAATTGGTCAACAACAAAGCAGCAGCAAAGACAGAAGAACATAATGAAGGTCTAGCTGATAAGAAACTTGAGCGTTGACAAGAGTAGCCATGCTTAATTTAATACAGGTGTGTGGCAAGACGTAGGTGTTCCAGATAGAAGGCCTTTCAAAATAAAACAGGAAGTCTCCTCAATTAAGACAGTGAAAATCAAAAACTCCAAATTAAAAATCCTTACATGGAAAAGAAATGAATGAGTAAAACATCACAGGTCGAAACAAATTCAACTTTTAATAAGGTCTTTTTCAACAGCTACCTACGGCCACCTGATTAAAGATGCTCCAATGTCACCAATTAATACTCTGGCATTCTGGGAAATATGTTTAATCATCTTACACCAAGGGGTTCAAAGAGAAGATTAGCTAAGGACCTGTTGAAAGATGAAGGCTGTAGGCTGCAGCTGATTAGCTGAATGCTACAAACAGGAAAGCAGCTAAAAAGCTCTGATTAGAGTGATCTAATGCTCCTACAGAGCTAAAGGGCCAAACTTCAGATACCAACACAAAACATAATACTTTTATTCCTCACTGAAAATGAGGTGGAATTATTTAAGTTAGGGATAAAAGCTAAGAATTTATTGAGGTTATTTTCATTGATTTAAATAAAATACGCAGTGAACACCCAGTAGTTTTTTTGCAAAGCTTGTTGCAAGGCAAGAGCTCTTTAGTATTGGGAAATATTTTATTTTGTGGAGCACCTGCTTATAAAGCTTTGCAAGTTTGTCAAAAATATTTTCTGCCAAGAAATAATTGACAGAACCACAAAGAAAAAAATTAAAATGGATTTTTTTTCCTCCCCCTACTTTCCATTTAGGTGCCGTTCCCAGACAAGTAAAATCTTAACATTAGCAGAGATTTGCAAAGATAAAACAGCATAGCGGCGATAATTGGGTTTTGTTCAGGCACCAGCAGTGAAAATATGTTCGCTTTTTGTTTTTTCCCAAGCAGCAATTAAATTACAGACGGCTGCTCACTCGGAGATCCCTTGTGACAAGGCTGTCGATCAAATCTGACTGAATTGGGACACCGACTCTGCAGAAATGCTGCCGAAATAAATTGGCATCTGTTGCTGGAAACTGGCACCAAAGATGTTCATCTCTTACTTATCGCTGTGATTTTCATTTCCCTACCAAATACATTGTTCTCCTGCGCACAATGTGCATCTGAGGAGGAGACACGGTGATTAAGCACTCTGTCGTCGTGGATACGATTGAAGGAAGCACAGGAGGTGCCGCTTTATCAAATGAAATGCTGGGATAATGGCTCATATCGGTTACATTTGCACCAGTTGGACTGCGAGGATGAGAGGAAAAAATATATATTTGACAAAGGTTCCTTTCTACTCTGTTATGTAATGAAAGCTATAAGCTCTTCCCCATCAACAGACACTATGTATATTTTACGCATATCTTTAAACATTTCTGACTTTTACCAAGACTTTCCAAGATGTTTTTGAACCATTGCTTTTTCTGCTGGCTGACCTTGGATCAAACATTTAGCAGGAAATTCTCTGATTTTCTGCCTGTCACAAAGTCATCCAGTTCCAATAGACCACCACCATGTTTGTTTGGTTGATGAATTGACTGGTTATTGTTTTTTTTTTGGAAAATGTTGTGCTGCTTTTACAGATGATAGAAGACAGACAAGTTCCACCTTTGCTGTGTCAGGACACAAAATCTAAATGTTTTGGCCTGGGGGCCAAAAATGTCAAGTTGAAATACACAAAACTTTTAGCATATTTATTTTACTTTCTAAATAAACAATGCTAACTAACAAAAGACTACATGAACACTTTCTTTTTCCCAATAAAAAAAAAAACAAAGCAATCGGATTAATTTGATGAGGGAGCAGCAAATCAATGTAGTTGCAAAACAAAGAGGATAAAAAACGTCTTGCTAGTTTGACAAAGTATAGAAATTGTGTTGTAAATTTTTCAGGTTAATAATTTGTTTCTCAAGATTTCTTTTGTGCATTTTCAGCAACAACAACAGAATGTGGCTTTTTGTTGTATTTTGCCAAGTTTATTAAATGGCAAAATGAGTCTGTATCTTAATGTAACGCGCTGGATATTTTTGCTCCCTAATAACATTTAAAGTATTAGTCTTTAACACATTAAACTGAATGTGTTTGTACTTACCATAACATTTTTAAACGTACACCTGCATCTACATGGTTATCGAGGATATAAATCATTTTCAACATGACATGTTTTTAACTAAATGTAAATAACAGAAAGATTAATATTTTTGTCTAACCTTAATCTCATTGTGCATTAATTTATAGTTTTTTGAGATATGTCTGTTTCCTATACAAAAAACTCCTTGGCTGAATGAACATTTCTATATAGGGCTGATCATATCGGTTTTACTGTGGTTTTGACTGAAAGAGAACATGTCTCAGTCGTAGAGGCCGTTTTCAGTGAGCACGTCTAAAATGCTTCTGCAGCAGCCTCACTTCTCCCTCTGGGGGAAAAGTCAAAGCCTTCAGGATGAAACGATAGACAGAAAAAAACAAACACGAGCTGCTTACCTGACTTAGTGCAGTCAGCTGTGGTGCAGATTTCATCTGTAAGACAACATGAAACACATTTCCATTACTTAGCAGGTTTTTCAGCATTTAGTGGTGATTAAACCTAAATCAGCTCCTTCTTCTGTTCTCTTCTTCTGCATTTCTTTATATTAATCAATTTGTTGCACATATGCAAAGCAAAACTCCTCAAGTGTCACTTTCTCTCTGTCAGAAATGTGTTAATCAAGTGAAACGTGGATGCACCGACACTCCAGCAGATTACGAAGTGACCTTTAATGCAGCGCTCTGTGGGTTATATGAGTGAGCGCCCATAAAATGAACATAGTTGAGTGTAAACATGGCTACAAGCATAGCCAAGCCGCTCAGTGTTCATTTCCCTGACAAAACAGCTTAGACATTATTAAAGCGCAAGACTCCAAAAATTAATAACGGCTCAACACGCCCACAAAAGCCAGACGAACTCCATCAAACTTAATTGGATGACCTTTTCTGTCAGGATTCTGCCGTCATGACCCGCTGAACTTTGTCAATAATTAATCTATAGATCACCTGCTTGTGATAACTGATACTCAAAGCCTATTCAACTGCTTATTTTAAAGCAGAAGCATGAAGGAGAAAACATCCAAGATCTGACATTGAACTGAAAAATAAAAGGCTTCAGCCTTGCTTCTCAATTTTCCATTTTTTGTAATGCATCATCCTTTATTTGAAAAAAAAAAATCTTGGAAATGTGGGGTTCTTAGAATCAAGCGTACTTAGAAATTTGACAGTGTTTTTGAGTCATGAAAACCTTTTAAAGGGGACCTTTGAACACATGCATATTTTTCTTCTCTTTTTTTAATTCTGTGCCAGAGACTGTATTGAAGCACAGTGGATAAAAGCACACAGAACAAGTGTCTTGTATCTGAGCAAAGGGCAGCTCTACTGCATGCTCTTTTGTGCTTAGCATTAACCATGAAGTGAAACCTAATGAATGTCCCTGACAAATCCTTTCGGCTAGATGATTCACTTGTTTTGCTTACACAGTTCTTGTCGTTTGAGTTTGTTAAAGACGAGAAAAAACAAACGCGCACAAAAACATATCAGTATCAGTGCTAAGCCTCAATTACAACACTCACCAGTCTTCTGGGTGGCAAACAGGATGACGAGGGCAACAATGATGATGAACAGCAGAGAGACGACAGTAATGAGGCCGATCTCCAGAGAGGTCCAACGGGGCTTCTTTGCCGATTTTGGGGTACTGGTCTCCGTCATGCTCAGGTCTCCTCTTTCACCAGCCAGCTGTAACAACTCACCTAATTGGGGAATAAATCATTAGTCAATTCATTAAAAAGCTGTTCCAGTCACAGCTTCCTGTCACTCTTGCTGAAAAAGGTCCTGTTTGCACCAGTTTTGTCTAGAACCACTTGCCATCAGTTTCCAAAACTCCAGGCCAGTCTTAAGACTTCAACAGAAGCTCAACAGAAGGGCCTCATGCCCCCAATAGACACCATGAGACCGTAACTAAATGGCGAGGTCACCATCACTGGGGTAACACAAAATATGGATGGGAACAAAGACATACAAGCACAAATTGGGTCTTCAGGGTGGAATTCCACTTGCAGATTGGGTGATATGTGGCCTGACCTCCATTTTGTAATCTCTCCAGAAGCCTTAAAATGCAGTTGTAACATCGACAGTCTCACAGCAGACGAAACAAATTTTTATAACTTTCCTGGTCATTTGGAGAAAATGAGACAATGGAACGCATTCAGAAACTTCTTGGCAGTTTGCATCACTGACCAAGAAAATAAGGGAAATGCAAACTTATTCTTAGTTGTGTGACTACAATGACTAAAATATTTACTTCCCAAATTTAAAAATGCAATCAATCTAAGAAGGTTATTTCTGACAGGAAACAAGACAGGTGTCTGAAAATATAATCACACTACATGAAGGGAGTATCAGTTTTATTTCACTAAACTCTTTAGACACTTCTCAATAAGACATTTTTAAAAAATCTATTTGCATTACAAGCATCAGACATTTCTTAGACTTGCTTACCATTCGTTTACTGGCATTGTAATCTTAGATGATTTATCTTAGATGATGGGCTCCAGATCTATGAGGATGAAAGTCTACTTGCCATCCAGAAATTCTCTATCCGATTACAATCTGAACTTCTACTGGACCAATCATCGCCTCCAGTCAGAATACACATGTTGGTATAATTAGAAGTTTACTGGAATCCCAACTCTATTAAGGATAAGAATATACATATTTCAGCTGTGAATCTATTGTTATGCATAAAACAAATATCTTCCTGGATAACATTATGCAAATTGGAACAATTGGCATAGAATATTAATTTCACAGGAATTTGGAACTATTATAGCATCTCTGATTTAAATAAAATCAAATATACCAATGAGACCAATTAACCTAACAGTCATGGTTTTGGACTGTGGGCGGAAACAGGAGTACCCGGAGAAAACCCATGCATGCACAGGGAGAACATGCAAACTCCATACAGAAAGACAGAGGCCAGGAATCAAACCCAGAACCTTCTTGTTGCAAGGCAACAGCTCTACCAACTGCGCCATTGTGCAGCCTAACCTATTCATAAGATTTTTTTTAAGAAATGCCTTTGTTTCAGCTTGAGATACTGAATTTACCAGAAGATTTCTCAGACTGCAGGATCCAGACAGACCCTCTCTACTGAAAATGAAGCGTCTGGCTCCACAAAAAAAGGCTCTTCAAACCAATAAAACATGACACCTGGGGGCTCCTGAAGAATCATGATGAGGTGAACTGAGAATGGGTTGGTTTTTGTTATTAAAAAGTCGATGTCAGCCCATTAGTTCAGAAGCCGAAAAACTAAATAGGAGATTATTGAGATTTAGACAGGATTTAAAAGAAAAAGATCAATAACTAATGCAAGTTGAATGCGAAGTCTAGGTTGGGTTTTTTTTTGCCCATGTTATTTAAATATTCAAGTCTTATCAACATTTGATTTGATCAACTGCTTTCCTAACGGGAAACAAATACAGAAGAACATATTTAACAGTTCAAAAGTGCTTTTTCAAAGCACGCCTTTGTTTTGACAGACAAAAATGTGGAAAGCCGAAGTGAAGGACGAGCTGCAGTCATCATAAAAAGGACAAAAAGAGGAAAATAGAGCAAGAGGTGAGAACAACTGAAGTTCTTACCCTCGCGGTTCCGCACTCCAGATCAAGAAACGGCAGAGAGAGAGAAGGAGGGAAAAAAATAAAAATAAAAAATAATAAGAAGCAGCAGACAAAAAGCCAGACTCTTCCACTGCTCCTGACAGTCAAGAGTTGTTTTCCTCTCAGGGGCCAGGAGAGAACTTAAAGTTCATGTAACAAGCACTTAAGTCTATCTGTGAAGGTCTGAAGGCAATTAATCCTTAATCCCTCAACAGCACCTCATGAACCCATGCACACAAACACGCATCCACAGCGCCATACGCTGCCGCACTTTTTTTTTTACAAGCCAGTGCCATGAGGTGTCTGAGCAGATGGGTGGGTCTCTGTGTGAGCAGCCCAAGATGAGAACATCGCATGACCAAAGTCTCTTTTGCTCCCTCCGAAGGAACAGGCCCATCATTTAAGGCGCACACGTGCATTTATTACTGGAAAATATTTTCCTGCTGAGTGTCAAATTGCCCATGATTCTGCATGACTACACAATACACCGACGTAAAGTAAACTTCCCTGATTATGGTCATTATCCAACTGCATTATCGTGCACGGTGACTTTTTTCTTGCCCCCCCAGGGCTCTGAACGCACCCGGGATGACATCACTGCAGGTCACGAGATTTAGTACAGGAGAGTGACGACTGAATGCAGCTTTACAAACAGAAGGTGAGGAAATGAAGGAGATATTGGAGAGATAAAAAAAACAGTGATAAGACAGTGGGAGGACACAAGTTGACTTCCTGTCATGTCCTCTGTGTCTGCAGGAGAGGGCAGGAAAAAAAAAACAATCCCAGATTTCTGTGACAGCGATCCCACAGCTCTAATAAAACTGTGTGCATGTCAGCACTGGAGACTATTCATGATCTTTACTCCCTCCAGCTCTGACACTGCCAAACAACTGAATGTCAATGGGGTTTATTAAAAGGGAGAAGTGGCTAGGTTACACACACTGGGCAGACATGGCTTTTCAAGTCAGTGAAACTCATGCTACACATTGCAAAGCAATACCACAGTCAGTTCTTTTTTTATTTCGCTTCATGACCTCATTGTCAATCGTCATTGGATGAAATATACCTTTACGACTTCTTCACTCTGTGTACAGTGGCGTAAAAAATGTATTTGTGCTCTTATAGGTTTCTTAGGCAGAATTCAGCCACACTGGATGGTTTCTGCTTAATGAGATGCTGCAGCTTTTTAAAAGGATCCAAGTCCAGATTTTTGACTAGTTCAGTTCAAACCCTTTGCTTCCTTTAAGGCGGTGGACATGCTAGTGATTTTCCGATCATTATTCTGCTGCATGATTCAAGTGCTTTAAGCTTAAGACCTTTAAACCAATGCTCAGACATTCTCCTTCAGGATTTTCTGAAGGAGGGAAGAAATTATGATTTAGTTCATTTCTTCCATTTTGTACCTGTTAATCAGCCATCTTGTGGCGAGGTACTTAAATCACAGCATGTCAGTCCATCTTTGTTCCCTTTTTTTGGACCAGTTGAGTTTTATATGACGGATTGTGACGCCTTGATGAAATCAGCTCCGTAGGTGACCTCTCGCTGATTGGATCATTTCTACTGAAGTCGTCCAACCAAATTTCCTTAGAGTAGGCCAAGCACACAATATAGAAAATTACTTCAAATCGCCAGTCATAAAGAAAGGTACAAAATGTCCCAGAGGCAGGTAAGAATTGGTGCATGGGCAAAACGAAATGACCCGAAGTAAAAAGCAACTTTCTTTTTTTTCTTTTAAATAAAGAAGTGACCCAAATTGGAGCGGTAGGAGGTAGCAAATTATAACCAGCACACTCTCGCGGTTATTCTGGTACTGATGTACACTGTAGACATCGTCCGTCTGTCAAATCCGTATTTATCAGGGAAATGTCTGAAAAGACAGGATGAATCCAGGAAGCCATGCTGGAGTCTGTGGTGAGCCTCGCAAATATCACTGGGTCACCTTGGAACTGACCTCTTGATTGTCTAGTATGTTGCCTGTAATTTTTTTTCCCCCTTCTGGAGTCAGTTCTTTCTACTGGTATGACATCTAATTTACTTCAATGGAAAATCTTTTACCCATTCGAAAAATAATCTGAACTTGAGAGCAAAGTTGATGAGAAGGGTTTAACTGGGATGTATGCAATTGACTGGATGACTGGATTGAGTTGACATATTTGCACTGTACATATAAATATAAATAAGCTGAATTGACCTGTATGTGCATTAAGACTGTGGATTTTTCGTCTTTGTTATAAATGCAAAGTTTTTGAAAAGTAACCGTAGCAACCTGTAACCTTTCTAGTTAAGGGGCGAATTAAAACTAAGCACAAAAACTGCTTCTTGACTATTGTATCTTGTTCATACTTGATCCTTCTTTAGGGATGAGAAACTGTCCCACTCAAAGTAAGGCTTCTGCTGTGCAACCTTTTAAGGTATCTATACAGCACATTTTCAGAAATTCAAAGTGCTTTACATGAATTAGAAGGAAACACCAAACCAAAGGAAAGGGCAAAAAGAAAAAAAAGTATAAGCCCATGTTTAATAAGTACTTACCCCCTGATTTATAAACTAATAGGAGTTTCTCTGGATTCTAAGTTTGTTCCAAGTCCTGCTTTGAGTTTTACCATCATATAAGTGCATATCAATGATGTCTAAGGATTTCTACTCTACTAGACAGAGAGAAAGGAGTATCTGACTTTAAACTCAGAACTTTCAGTGTCCAGGTAAAGTCTGCACCTCCTTTTTAACTACAGCCCTTTCAAACAAGGTTTGGCGTTGGATGACTGCTTCCGAAAAGGCAAAAAACTTAAAACTCTTGTTCTCCACCACGCTCTCCATCTATACCGTCTCTCCGACGTGATCCATCTGAAACATTAACAGCCGTAGACCTCACAAACTACTTTAAAATTAAACCTATCATTCAGCA
Source organism: Poecilia picta (assembly GCA_033032245.1). NCBI lineage: Eukaryota > Metazoa > Chordata > Actinopteri > Cyprinodontiformes > Poeciliidae > Poecilia > Poecilia picta. Next base: position 8,827,692 of record CM065365.1, read on the forward strand.
AGACACGACACCCAATGTGTCTGCAAATCAGCAGAGCGAAGCCACTTTTCCTGCAAACTGCATGTGACTCCTTGAACACATGGTGCACCTAAATGAGTATCAGTAGAAACGTGGCCTACTTTGCATGAAGGTATAACATTTTTAAAAAAAAGAAGAAAAAAAGGATTTCTCAGCTCAGGCCCTTTGGCTCCAAAAACAAAATCACTTCTGAGTGAAGAGACATGATGCCCAGAGGTGATGTGATCTAGATAAGACGTACACCACCTAATTGCTTTCCTGAGAATGCGAGTAAAAATAACTTTTAAAGGGATATTGCACCTACTGGTGGTAAATAAAGTAATGGGAGAGGATGCCCAGCTGGACCACCGCTTTCCAACTGGAGCCAATTTACTAAACTGTCAAAACTCCAGTGATAAAAATATCCAGCATACGCAGCGCGCGCACCAAATGCGTCTCATCTCCTGTTGCACGTTGTGAACTCCGGGGGGCGGGGGGGGGGTTGGCGGGGGGTTGGGTCATAATCAACTGTTGCACGCTGCCCCGTGTCACACATAAATAAACGAATAAATAAATAAATAATTGCATCAATGCGCACGCACGCGCACACATGAACACGCCGGTCCACGCAGATGGCACCGCGTCGCGAGTCCGGCTCGGGGTGCGTGTGGCGACTTACCAGATGTGTCAGGAAATTTTCGGTCGATGATATATATGGGCATCACATCCACTGGTCAGATATCCATCAAATCCTCAAAGGGAGCGCAAAAAATGCTCAACAGTCCGCCGCTGATGAGCTCTCTGCTTAAAAACCCTGGATCTGAGGCAGACACGAGCCCGTTCACGCCTCCCTCTTCTTCTTCTTCTCCTCCTCCTCCTCCTTCTACCTTCAGCTCTTTGTTCTAGAAGTGCATATCCAGACGGACGCGAACACGGATCCCCTTTCCACAAGTACCAAGCATCTATCTACCCAGAGAGGGTCGCTGAAGGAGAATGATCCATCAGCAGCGTGGCGCAGCGCAGCGCAGCCGCTCGATCCACGCGCACACGGGTGGAGAGGAAGAGGGGTCCCATATTCATAAAGCCCGTGACGGACAGCTTAGACACAGAAGGGTAAAGGTTTCTGAAGTTCCCTCTGTACGCGGTCGGAACCCCGGACCCCGTCAAGCGGCTCCGCGGCGATGAGTTGCGCCTTGATGGTTTCAGGGCGCAGGTTGAGCTCGGCAGCGGGATGAAAAGATGTGCGCCACTCTCAACTACTTTCACACAGAGCTCTAATAGACGAGTTAAGCGACACGGTACCATATAGACTGGCAGTCCTTGCCCTGGGTGAGCCTCTCTGCATTGTCTCTGATGTGCAAATGCACAAAATTGGTTCGACAAGAATGAGACAGGGAGGGAGAGGTTTAACTATCTTTAAAAGGAAAGCAAGGATCTGAAGTTATTTGATTTTTTTTTCTCTTGCACAAATGTGCTCCACAAAGCACCAAAGCTCTACTTGAAATAGTGTAGAATATGTCAACTCATGTTCAGCCGGTAGCTTTCAGGCTTGTATCAAATTAAGGTTGTCTTGTCAATTAATGAAATAATAGAACAGATGATTTTTAAACCTCAAACAGCCTCTGTTCAGCACAGAATAATTGAGGTCAGGTTTGATCAGCTATGGCTTCAATTTAATTACCATACTTTATTTAACTACTAAAGGTGATCAAAAGTCCAAATTTACAAAAAGGAATCTAAAAATCGGTTGTTTTTTGTAGACCAAAATCCTATTTCAAACACAGAGGGGTGGTGTCCAGACACTATTGGCTAGAAATTGCAAAAAGAAATAAAAGAAACAAAAGGAAAAAAACTTTGTGTCTCTCTTTGTTCTAAAGTGATGAGCAAGTGAAGCAGAAGATGTGTTTCATGTTCCTTCTGGCCTGCAAACACCCTGGGATGTTAAAGAATCCCATAAAGCATGTTGCTGGATAGAGGGATGTTTAGGTTTTGGATGGATGGATGGATAAGCAAGTGGTGATATCATAAGTCCCCTGGTGTGTTTGAAGACATTTGTGTTTCAATGTCAGTCAATCCAATTAAGTGCATCTCACTAAACAGTCGATACCTCTTGCATAGACTGCCAGCACTTGACAGCTTTTGATAAAGATTGCATTGTGGGCTTATTAGAGGTTGCATTGTGCAACTGCCTGGGGAGCACAGTTGTCACTGTGCTCTGATATTTGAAACAATGGATAATAAACGATGGCAGCTGCAAATATCCGGATGTTGTAAAGTGCGTACACCTCAGCCGCTTTGATTTTTTAAAACCAGGTTTTTCTTTGATATAAAAAAACAGCTATTTGTCTAATTATTTTTAGCAATAAATGAGCAAAAAATGTGCTTGATTACACACCAGCATGTGTGCCTTAGCTATGTGGTTGTGCCTCAAACTCCTTTAAAAGAAATGACAGAATTTTTAATCCAGATCGACAAATCCACATGCAACATCTGTGTGCATACGATTAAGCTGCAATAGGATCTGACTCAAAGATCAGAGCTGCTTGAAACCATCAGTTTCCTTTTGGCATGTTTTGCATACATTCATAAAGTACAAAAAATAATTGCTCTAGAAAGAACATTTTAATTCACTCCATCATAATTTATTTCTTTACATGTGACCTTTTGGCCGGTGAGCAAATTTCCCAACAGCCTCACGTTTGTGCAAACAGCAAACTCTGCAAACACACAAGGAGTTTTTTTTTTTGGTTTAACAGTAAAAGTTGGCATCAAATTGAGAAGAAATCTAGGTATGCCACTGCGGAGAACAAATGACCCAATTTCCATTGGAGCGATAGCGTTTGGATGAGATCGCATGATCAGTGAATGATCGTCTGTCATGAATGCGTATTGAGCTGAGATTGCTTATATAGGTGGATGTGTTGGAAGCAGTGAAGATTTTTTATACTGCCGTTTAGCTCTTATAAAAAAACAATCAGAGTACATCAGCCGCAAGAGGGATGTAGACACTCTAGAAGATGATTTATGATCTCTCTCTGTTATGTGCAATTTAGCCAAGTCTCATTGTAAGTCATGAAACAGAAGCACAACATAAGTTATCTCTAAAAAAAATGACATGGAACTTAATTTGGGTTTATTAGCAAGTAAATTAAGGTTTATTTCACAAAGTGTTTCACATTGAAGTAAGTAATTCAAAGTGTAAAAAGTAACAAAAATCGAGGGAAATTGAAAGGGATCACCAAATCAACAGATGTCAGTTTCAAGGACAGAGTTTCTAGTGGCTAAAGCTCCGTCTCCTTCAGGTTTCAGTCCTGTATCCATCAGGCTCTCATTGTAGGACCTTAACGACCTGCTGGTTACATAAGTGCGCAAAAGTCCATTTTTATGTACAGTAAGTTGGTGCTTGTCCATGTAAAGCTAAATCAAAACCACAATCTTAAAGTGAACTCAGGAGAGTTTGTTTAACTGGAAAAGCTGCAGACTGAACAACATGCTAGTGATACTCCTCGTGCTATTGACTACATTTTAGCTCAACTTCTGATGTGCATAAACGCAAAAGTAGCAAATTTTGAATCATTTAAGTAAAAAAAAAAATAAGAGAAATTTTTAGTGAAGCAATCCCTGACGCAACCTGCTTTGGGCTTCCAAAGTTTGGTGAAGTGATGAGCCTGGATGGCAGCTGGAGTTCTGTGCCAAAGGCCAAAACAAAAAAAAAACACGGCAACAACTGCGTGATGTCGTTTAATTCTCACCGCTGCTAGAACAATGAGCTATTTACGCCGAGAAGAATACAATGCCTGCTTTAGAAGATAGCAGTGGCCAACAGCCAAACACCTCCAGCACGTGTTGCTGTACAAAACCTTGTAGAGATCCATTTTTAATGCTGTGAATCACCTATATTTGATGTGCTGTGGCTTAAGAACGGGAGTTGTCCAAAGCATATAGTTAAGAAGCAATAAGGTTTTTTTTTTGTAATGTTTGAATTCTAGAATGTGTGTATAAGATCTTTTGCCTGTGAAATGTTTGTTACCTTCTGGGAATGCCGCTGCAGCGGCCATCTTGGAACCCTGGTAAGAAGGAGGCCCACCTCAAACCCAGCTGTTTTATGGTAGGAGCAGTGATGGCTGGAGTTTGATTGGCTGGGGGTAAATTGAGAAGGCGGCAGGGCCGGAGTCCTGCATGTTTTAGTTCTCTCCCTGGTTTACCACACCTGGATCAAATGATGGCTCGTTAGAAGGCCTAAGGAGAACATTGACATGCTGAAAAGGAGAGAACTAAAACATGCAGGACGCCGGCCCTCGAGGACCGACTTTGGACACCACTGGTCTAGGTGGACCGCTGGATATAGCAGACAGACTGACTGATGGGAAAGCTGCCATTTTGAACTGTGCTGTGATGCTGGAGGCCTAATAAATCAGTTTTGATTATTGTACAGCCAGGTTTGCTGATTTTTTCCCTCTTCCACATCACACCTTGCAGTGAAACAATATTTTATGCATGAAAGCTTCACTTCTTCCCTCCTTTGGTTCAGCGATTCGTTCATTTATAAGAGTTTTTGTCCGCGTTGTTGGCTCTGTTTGTGTTTTATGAGTAAACAGCGGAGTTTATCTTTCTGGCTTGATGACAGAACAGTTTTGTGAAATAGGCTCATGTCACACTGGATGAGTGGTGGTTTAACGTTTTATAGCCTGCTTATTTTTCCACATTAGGGAGTGTTATTCACATCTACGAAGCCCTTCAATCTACATGACCTTAAGGTTCGAAGGTTGTGGTGGAGACACAGCCCGTAGTTTGAAGTGGATGAAAATTCCAGCTTTTTTCAGTACACGGATGATGACCTGCTGAACATAGCTTTCTACTTTAGAGCCTTCTAAATTGCAAGGGAGGTTTATTTTTGCTGTCCTTGTGGCTGTCAAGGTATAAAATCCACAATTTCAAGGTTTCAAAATCCATAAAATAAAATAAAACTTTTTTGTGGCAAAAAAAAAAAAAATTGTTTCCTATTTTGTGGCCAATCATGTTTTAAAATTGCATTTTGAAAACGGTTCACGAAACATAAACAGCTCAAATCAGAATACAAATCGAGAAAAACTAAACAGGTTTGTTTCATTGACAGACATAAAACGACAAGTTAGTTACCAAAACAATAATCCACACAGAGACAGTCTTTTTTTATTTGCAGATTTCCAGCACACACATCGTAAATGTCAAATCCATCATCAAGCAATGAAACAATAATATTGTATTTCTGCTGTTGTAGTTACTTTGGGCTAAACACACACAAACACACAGAAGCACAATGGATGCATTTAAAAAAATATCTATATTACCTTCTTTTTATCTTAGCAACTATATGCCTTTGATTATTTACCACTAATACAAAAACATAAATTATTTATTAATTTGTAGGTTAAATATCAAATATACTATCCTTAGAGGTGCTTTGTAAAAAAAAAAAAAAAAAAAGGTTGGGTATTTTCTTTATTCTCAGAGTGTGTTGTTTAATTTTAAATGAGAGCACCTATCTTCTATTTGATCTTTTTTAAAATATTACTTCGAATAATGACACAAAGAACATGGATTTCATGCAGACCTGAAGCAGGATGTGCTCTTTTTTCGTGATCTGGTCCAACACATTTCAATTGCTGAACAAAAATAAAAAAAGAAAAAACTAATATCGCTACTACAAGAAGGGATGGGGATTAAACTGTCCTACCGGCTGCGGTGGGATAATACTTTCTGATAGGAATGACAGTGAGAAAAATTCCTCATTACCTTTGGTGCGACAACGAAAGCCAGCAACACACAGCAGGGCTGATAGTGTGTTGTCAGCTTCGGCACCAAGTGGTAAAAACGGATCTGTCAAGTCTGTTTCTATCTGCATCTTCCAGGTTTTTGGGCGCTTTATGCGAGATACTTCCAAGGCAAACGAGATTTTAAATCATCTTTCCGGCAGTGCGGCGCTCGTTTCCGTGAAAATAAACATGCAGGTGTCATGTTTCTGTCGCTACAGGTTCGTGGCTGAAGCCGATCGATAACTCACAACAACCGAAGAGTAACCTGAGCCCGGACCGAATGCTGATCGAAACCCCGTTCGAGTCGAAGTGAAGGGAGTTTTAGTTTGTCCGGCTGAGAAGACTGCGCTTATGAAGTCACTTAAGCACACACACACACAAAAAGATGTGGATTTGTACGCCATTGTAAGCGAATACAGCCTTTTCCATTCATTTAATAAAGCTTCCTGTGAGAAAATAACCTGCTCTGCCATCCAATCCTGGAGCTTCTTCTTGCTAAATATCAGTCTGACCTTGATTTTTTTTTCTTTTCTTTTCTTAGAGGAAACCTGGCAAGTGTCCAAACATCTCAGCCGCTTTTCTCCACTAAGCTCTGCGCTGGTGGCAACCCAATCCTTTAGCAGAATCTTTCTTATTCAATGTGCGGTATGTGTGCACATTATGCACGTTTTTGAAAACACTGTCGGATATGTGTGTTTTTTTTAAAAAACGCAGAGTATTTTCTGTTAGTTTTGTATTTTATTAATGCTACTTTTAATCGTATGTCTTGATGTACTATTTTTAACACCTTAAGAACTTTTTGTGTGGACTTGTATGTCACACCTGAATTTCCCTCTTTGCCGGGCACTAAAGGTTGTTTCTGTTCTTTTTTGTTCTATTCTTGAGGGAAATTTGCTGACCACATCACCTCAGAGTCCAAAAGCTTCAGTGTTGTCCTCACTGAAGCAAAGAAGGTAGAGCACATAACTTTGATTCTAAAGTTTTCTCAGAGAATAGACTTTAAAATACTCTTGCTAGTTTACAAATCGCTGAACGGCTTAGCAACCAAACTGCATTAAAGCTCTGTTGTTATTGAATAAACCTTTCGGACTTTTCTGCATCCCCAGAATCGGAACCAAACACGGAAAAGCAGAGTTCAGCTTATATGCTCCTCTGATTTGGAACAAATTCCCAAAAATAAATTTAAAAAACACTTGAGTTCCCTTTAAATAAGATTTAACTCCCCCCTCTCCCACCTGCTTAGTGCTACACTTGATTAATATTTATTGGAACATCAATAATTTTAGTCTGTATTCCGACTATTCATTACTTTCCTTTATGATGCCACAGCAGTGAAATATTTGCACTGTTGTCATCATGACCTTGTTTTTTTTATTTGATTACTTTTTAGGAGACATTTCTCAAACTTGCTGGACTTTTTGTTTTATGTGTGTGCCCTTTCCTCTGACCGGATCCGCCTGACCTCTTTCAAGTTCTTGACGGTTTAATCTATTTTTGATTTGGGTGAAATTTTACCGTCAAAAAAACCCCCATCCTTACGTAAAAGCACGATTGATACAAGACAACGATTACAGGACGTGTTCCCTCTGAGGTAACCGGCTGCAGACAAAAGAAGAAAGATTTCAAGCACCACTCCCTATGAAGTAAACATTCCAACATCTCCGTGTTTCACAGAGGCGACGTTGCGTTCAGGGTTATCATGCACCGTTAGTTTTACGCCACACTTTTGAACGTAGGCCCCCCAAAAAAAAAAAAAAAAAAAGATTTTAGTCTGTTCTGACCAAGATTGTGGCCTTGATGATTCACTGGAATTTACCGCCAGCCAACAACTGAAGCAGTTATCTTTTTTTTTTACTAGTCTGAAAACGTTGCGACACAACTGTAAACGAACGACATCAGAAACCCCACCAAGGAGTTTCTCTTCTGACTGAATATCCACGAGGCTGAAGTGACTGACGTTTTTTTAGATCCAGCGTCGCTCGTACATCTAAGAGATTTGTTTGACATGTAGCCGCCGCCATTATGTGTTCCATCTTTGTGTTCCTTTGCTTTAAACATTAAAAAACACCAAAAGAAAAGCCCTTCTCCCCCCCGCCCCCCTTTTTCTCTGTTGGCCGTTTGAGTTCTGCTTGCTGTCAGTAAACCCAGCATGTTATGGACTCCTGGAGAGTGTTGGATTTTAATTGTGCTGTGCTTGGGGAGCCGCAGCCTATTGCTGCAGAAACAGGCACTTGTGCGAACGCAGATACATTATTACCAAACGTGTTGTATCTGTGGAGTGCTTCGTGAAAGCGGTCGTGCCTCTTGAGCTGTTTCGCTCCTTGTCATTTTTAGTGATTCGACTTGTGAAGCTTTGGTGTATTTTGTTGAGATTGTCAACAACAACAAAAAGAGGCACATGCTTACGGAATCACATGAAAAGTGATACATATTTTATGGCAAAGAAAATCCAGAAAAGGTGTCTATATTTTCATGAATTTGGACCCCTTTTATTCCGATGCCTCTAAATAAAGTGTCATGCAAATTCTTGCCTTCGAAGTCAACTAGTTGGTGAACAGAGGCAGCAATCGCACTGCGAATCCAGCTATTCTGTGAAGGCTCAGAGGGGATTTTTTGCGATCAAACGACATCACAAAATCTAAGGGAACTTGACGAGCAGTTTAGAGAAAAAGTTGTGGAGAAGTTTAAAGCTGGGTTTGCTTATGAATATCTAATATCTCAAGCTGCTCGGTCTCTCATCTGAAACTAGAATAAGTGTAGCACAACTGCAAAAGGCCATTATTTATAAAAACAGCCAAACGTATCATAGTAACTCTGGAGGAACGACAGAGATCTGTTCAGATGTCTTCTGTGTCCTGTCAACACACTGGCAAAATGAAAACCAGGACAATTATTACTCATGCAAAGTGGTACGTGGATAAAAAGCAAGTGTTTTATTTCCCCCCTCACAAATACAATAATAATTTTTTAAACATTATTTTCAGAAAGCAAAATTGGATTTTAAGCATTTTTTTCTCAGTGTGACATTTCAGTGATGACGTAAGGTGTCTGTGAAATGTAGTTTTTATATTGTTTTTCTTCCTAATGTGTTTCTTATGCTAAAAAGCAAGAGGTTTCATAAATCTCAGGCTGTGTTTTAGAGAAGTCATATCCAGTGTAAGTTAAACCACTGAGACTGGACAAGTCTAAGTATCACATAATTTGAACCGGACATATAGTGTTAAAAGTAGGGGAAACCCTTTAACTTTATATCAAAAGTACACATTTAATGCCACTTTTGGGGATGCTAGAGGTGTATGTACATGGTTTTTATTCGTGCTTACACTGCAACAACTCAAGAAAAGAAAAAAGAATGTTACTACTACTGGTAGTGCAGGGCAGAAATGTTGACTTTTTTGAAGTCAAGAAGAAATAAAGAAGTGCTGTTTGAAATGAGCTTTTGGCTGGAAAGTGACAGGAAATGAACGCTGCTCATTAATCTCATCACAACATCGCGAGGTAAAACATTAGTGTTAGCATTATGCTATGTGGATGAATGGAGGTAAAAACAGAGTCATTCTTGAAGAGAAGGTGTGGTAAGTAGCCAAAGCACAGGCACGTATACCATGTTTTGTTTTTTTTAATTATTATTCTCATCTGTGAAAAAAACTTGCGAAACCACGAAACATTGTAACATTTTTATGCAGACAGCACCACGTCTGTTTGCAATAAAACAACTCTCTTTGTCTTCATAAACGCATTAAAGTGGAGTGACTCTTTGACATGGGCGTTTCGGTAGACAGCCTCGTGGTTTTGTGCCACAGCAACACTTAAGGCGTCTTTAACTATTTTCACTCAGACCGACAAAGTGTGAGTCACGTGTACGAGGCTACAAAAAACGGCAGCAATTACCACCATAAATACGGCACAAACGGCAATTGGGCAACAAAACCAGCATCTTTGTTTACTTCTCAAAGGCTCTACTCACTCTTTTCAATAAAAGTGACTCATTAACACTTAAGTTTCAAAAGCTCCGCGGTTTAAAACAAGGGTCCCAGAGAACTGGAAGCAAAAACCGTGACTAATATGCAGTTCCGCATTTGCTCCGCATATGTCAGTGAATCACTCCGGAGTTTAGCGAGTCTTGACACGAACTCGGGGAGCTTAAATCTCTATCTTTGCGAGACGTTTCGGCTGATGGATGCGTGTTGTCAGAGGCAGTTGAGATGAGTTTCGTGGGGGGTTTGGATCAGGTCCACCGCGATGGGGAAGCCTCCCTCAGCAGGTCCCCCTAGGAACCGTCAGGCGGCGCTTCTCCGGTTCGAGTCGGTGTCCGCAAAGAGACACACACACATTCGCTCCAAAGCACAAAGCGAAGGACTCGGATGACACACGATGCTGTTACTCAGACAGAGGGACTTTTAGACTCTTGTGTGCAGCTACCATGGGAGAACAAAGAGGGGGAAGACAGAAGGTGGAAAAATAGATGTTCAGGGGGAAAACGTGTATTAACAAAAAAAATAAATAAATAAATAAATAGCAACTTTTCCAATAAATTCACGTGCATTGTCTGCTTCTTTCTGTGTGCTTTAGTTATCCGTGAAGAATGGGACAGGGAACATAACGCTATGAGTGAATACAGGAAAACATGGTGGTGCTAATAAAACTCGTGTTGCAAATATTACTGCTTTTATTGCTTTCTTGAATAATTTATCAACGTTTGAGGTAAAATTAGAGCGCACACATATTGAAAGTATACATACAATCAGTCCGAGAGAGAGAGAGAGAGAGAGAGAGAGAGAGAGAGAGAGAGAGAGAGGAGAGAGAGAGAGAGCTAGCAGAAATCCACTGCTGCCTGCTTTTTAATGTCTTGAGAAGATTTCATTTGTGTCTGGAAACTAAAGTACAGAAAAACTCAGAGTTTTGGTTCCAAGCTGAAAAAGACACTGGATTTGCTAACTTTGGTCAGTGTCAGTGGAAAATAAACATCACCATGGCTCACAGTCATTGCTGCGCAGTAAAAGAAAAAGGATATAAATAAAATCAACTAACACTGCCCATCAAGCTGGAAATATCGCCTCCAACAGTGAAACTTAAATACAGGAAATCCTGTAAGAAAACCACTTACAAAAAACTTCCTGCGAAAAAAAAAGAGAAAAAAAAAACTTGAGCAAGACTACAGCCATAAACAGAGCTACCCTGTGTTGGTCTATGACATCAAATCCCTATTAAATAGATAAAGTGCAAAGATTAGAGGGATACAATTACTTTTTGCTTATTCTTTTGAGGGTAATTTGTTACACAAAGGAAATCCAACAACAATAAAATAAGAGGTTTGCAGTTTATCCAGAACACTGCAGCAAGAGTTCAAAGAAGAATAAAAACAGAGAATTTTGTTCTATTTCAGCTTCTCTTCTTTAGCTGCCCGTTGAATCAATCCACAATAGAATATAAAAGATTCCTTCTTATACATAAAGCCTCCAATTATCAAGCTCAATTTTACATCAGCGATCATATTGTCCTATATGTTCCCACCAGAGCACTTGGCTCTTATTTATCTCTCTCCTAGACTATGGGGTTCCATTTGTATCAAAAATAAGTAGAAGTCATATGTGTAGATGTGTCGTTGCTATGTGTCGTTGGTCTATGTCGTTGGTATTATGGGGTTCCATTTGTATCAAAAATAAGTAGAAGTCAACACAAAAACCTTGCACTCATATTCTAAGAATAGATGGTGTGTGCTCACATAGACACACTCACAATTAAAAAGAAAGAGTTACAAGACAAAATGTTACCTATATATATATATATATATAAGTATATATCTTGTAAACTAATTGCAGTTTTTACACATTTTTGTTGTTGCTTTAGCATTAGATACTTCAACACAGTGATTAATACAGCTGTGTGTGTACCAGTGCGCTACTAAAAGATATATTTAAAAAATTGTTCAGTCTGACTGGCCTAAAACATAATATCAAAACTAAATGTCAGAACGTGAGGAAAAAATATCTAATATCTCATTAGACACCATCTGGCATATTTTACTTGACTGACAAAATGATTGTCCTGGAAGGAAACTCTGAAATGTCCTGGTTACCGAGGCGCCCAGGCACTTGACGGCGGAAAGTAATCCACAAATGTTGACTTTCTATTCAATGTGCATGCCAGATCTCACACTTCTTAAAACACTAAAGCTGTGTAAAACATTTAAAAAGTGCATTAGAACAAAAGGTGCGACAGCATGAAGGTGGATGAACCATGAATATTTTTAAAGAAATTTAATTACAAAGGTGTGAATTTTTTTCAAAAGTGGTTGATCAAATGACTGCTTTTCTCACCTTGAGTTATGTTGAGTACATTGTTAAGCGCCTGGGTGTAGAAGAGATGAAGAAAAAGACTTTAGTTGAAAAGTAAAATATTAAAGTAGTTAAAACAATTTAAATGCTACTTCATGAGAGTTCTTAAAACTTTGAGATTTGGCCTTCCTATAATCCACAGTTATTTACATGGGGTAAGTCATGTGATTCTACAAAACCCACACATATCAATGAGTCTTAATCATCTTAAGTCACAAACTATGCCTGTTGAGGCATGCGGTCAGCCCTCTCTACTTTGATACCCTTACGTAAAAGTAGCAAACAGATTCCACATGTGTGAGATGTAATCCCGGTGTAAAACCGGCTGGTCTGCACAAGTCACACACAAAAAATGAAAAAGAAAAGTCAAGGAACACAGGAGACAGCTCAGGGATAAAGTGGTGGACAAGTTCAAAGCAGGACGAGGTCATAAAATAAGACACCGAGGTTTGAACATCTCGCAGAGATCTGCTCAATCCATCCATCATCCAAAAATAGAACAAACACAAAACAACCGCAAAACCTCCCAAGACAAGGCCATCCACCTAGACAGAAAGACTGGGAAAGGAGAGGATTAATCAGAAAAAAAAACAGCCAAGAGGCACAAGTGGGAGAATATGTTGGCAGGACAACTATTAGTCATGGACCTAAAAAAAAAAAAACAAACAAAAAATAACTGAAGTCTTGACGGAATAGTAGAGCAAAAATAGGCATTGTTGAAAAAATGCCTATCTTTGCTGACCTATAGCAAAGCTTTTGCTTTGCTATAGGTCAGCATGTGGATGAAGGTGGAATGGTCAGATGAAACCAAACACAAACATTTTGACTTAAAGGCAATACATTAAAGAGTGGAGGAAAACCAACTGCGAACGCCCCTCCTGTCCTGTGGTGGCAGCACCAGGCAAGAAAACTCGCAGTTGGAAAGAAATATTTCATTAAGCATTAATGTTTCACCTGATTCTCGTTGATCCACTAAACAACCCACAAATACAGATTTTTTTTCACTTCTACGCTGTTTGAAATCGTTCATCTTGTGCTCGATACAGTTCAAGAAGCTTCAGAAAAAATCCTTCATCGAACGTCAAAAGGAAGCCCGACAGTTTAGGAAAAAAGCTTACAGCTAAAGCTATCTTCGCTTGACGATTTTGGCAGAATGAAAAGTTGACCTTAGACATGCGATTAGTGAAGTGAGTGCTTCCAGTTAATGTAAACAAAATTACAGCTGATCTTCTGCCTCCAAGTGCCTGTGTCACCACTGGGGAAACGGCCCTTTCAGCCACAGCGTGCGCCATCAGCACTCGAGCTTTGAAAATAAACTAGCTGTATGTGATTGCATAAATATTGGTCGTTCTTTTCATGCAGCACTTATTCCAATCTGTAACAAGTTTTTTTTAATTAATTGATATGTTTTTTTTTTTCCTTTTCCTTGCTAAAAGGAACCACTCATCCTAAATCTCCTTCTTTATGCCCTACAGGCGGTAAATGAATGTGCTTCCTCCTCTCGGTGTGTCCGTCCCATCACACCTGCTTGAAAACGCGACAGGAAGCGGCAGCAGCTGCTGCTGTTACTCTTCTTACATGCAGGGGGTGCAAGTTAAACTGAAAGGACGTGTTTCAGATGCGCAGGTGTCTCGTATCAGGGAGGGGTTTTGTCAGCTTGTTTACTCGATTTCCTCCTTTTTACAAGTACAGTCAGACACATACACACACACACAAACACATTTTTCCTGTCCCTTTAATGTCCTTCCCATGGTGAGCGCTGGAGGTCGGGAAGGTCAAGTTGTTTTGCTGCAACAACAGCTTTCATCTCGGGCTTAAAGAGATTATTTCCTGGACCGATTTATGCTGCTTCGACTCAGTGTGTGTCACTCCTCAGCAAGAACAAGGGGTCTTCGGCTACGAGGAATTTGGCGGATGGTGTTGCATTTATGTGTGATTGATCACAATCATCTGTCCGTGTCACCGCTGCGGCGCAGCGAGGCTTATTCGTTAGGCCTGCAGCATGTTTTCTTTGTGAGCTCTCAGCAAAAACAGAAAGACTTACGCTCACAGCTCAATGTCACTGTCACTCAGTTAATCCCTCCACGTAAAAAGCATCTTGGTAATCAAGATTAATAATGTGAAGGGTAATATATTTCAGTAATTCCTTTCAAAATTTAAGAGTAAAATATTAAATCAGTTTATTATACGGGGAAGCCGATCAAGATTCCCAAAAGTAAGTTGGAAGAATCGACAAATTGTGACGTAAAAAGCGTGTTTTCCCAGAGGTCATGAAGTTACATTAGACCTATTTTTTTTTTTTTTACTATAAAATGTTGTATTAGTGCTATGTTACATGCCCTCCTCTGGACGGCTGTTGACTTTGTAGTTGTCATTGACGCCCTTCACAAAGATGGTGAGCCACAGTTGGTCCTTGTTAAGTTAGGTTGCTTGAAATGTTGAGCGGAAAAAAAAAAAAACTGACACTGAAAAAGTTACACTAGAAACAATATGGTAACCACACACAGTAGGATTTTCAACTGCAGTCTCAGCGCTTCAAAAACTATTTAATGCTTTCATAGACCGTCACTTTGTTGTTATTTATTTTTTGTTTTTTTTTTGTCAAGCAATTACTTAACCAGAGATTATATCAGAAGCATCTTACCTGTGCTACAGAGATAAAATAAAAGGGAAATTTGCTCAGTGGTGCAAAGTTTTTTCTTTTTTTTTCAAATAAAAGTAAATGTTGCATTCCTTACACAAAATAAAGTTCCAGATTAGGGAGGATGAGATCAAAGGCTCAACATCCCAGTTGCTTGAGGTTCAGTCAGAGATCAATTTTAGAGTCACTTCAGTTTACAGCTGATGTTGCTCCAAAGGGATTTCTAACATCCACAGTCAACACAGCATTTTATCAGAACATCTTAGAGCATTTCATGCTTCCCTCTGCTGACAGGTTTAATGGAGATACTGATGATTTTAGCTTCAGCAGGACTTTCAGACGGTCAAAAGCAGCCGTACTGTCTTCAGTGAACGGGTTAATAACCGTAAAAATTAAAGATACAAAATACTGGAAACTCGTCATTCTGTTTAACGAATCCGTGTAACATTTCAATTTTTGAATTGAAGAATATTTTTCTTTTAAACTCTGTATAGAAATTTCCCTCCCCTTAATTTTAGGAGATACACTTCTTCAATTCAATATCTCAATCTTTCTTAGAGTGTTTAATGAACCTCATTTGACTTTTGCTGTCAATAACTTAGCAGGTAAACGTGGTGCAATGATGAGCCTATTTGAAAGTGTGAATTTTCTAAATTCAAGAAATAAAAAGTCAAATTTATCTCGCAGAGAACGTCTCACTGGAAATTATTTAAAAAATAATAATAATAGGAATTGAGAATCTGTCTAAAAATGCTGATGGTTTGACTAATGACTTGAAAGCTGTATTCTTTTTCTTCTGGAGGATTTGCATTCCTTAAAATGTTACAAACGCTTCAAAACAGGAGACGTTTCTTAACGTGTTTCAGCAAAGTAAATCTTCGAAGGACTGAGAAAGAGTCACTGTTGAATCCTGCGACATTTAATTACTACTATCTTTCCAACTCAGCGGCGATGTCACAACTGATTACTGTTCTCTTCCTGTTGAGAAACCTCCTCGGCCCAACTTCTCAGAAAAAAAAAAATGTTGCTACACAACATCTTGATTTAGACATAACAGTCAAATAATCATAATCATCCTGGTTCTAGGAACAATCGTCAAATAATAATGGATTGCGAATGTTTCATAACAAGCCAATCAAAAACTCCACAGAAATATTTTTGAAAATTGCTCCTTCGTCATGTCTGATGCACAAAAGAGGAAAAGAAAAAAATAAAAAAGCAGCAAAATATCTGGTGGAACAGCTAATCATACCCAGAAAAAGCATTTCAAGAGTAATGTGGCGTTCAACCATCATTGATTGTATGGTTGAATGACTAAAAGCTTTTTTGGGAGTATTTTAGGAAATGAGGTGATGACACTGGATTTTTCTATGCAGTTACGTTCATCTCCATTGCCACATCAAAATGGAAAAAATATGTAAGTGCAAGACTGAATAAATCGATTTTCTGTTTGTTTTTTCAGGGGTTTTTTTTCTTGGAAACAGGAAGATGAGTTTTAATATCTCTATCTATCTATCTATCTATCTATCTATCTATCTATCTATCTATCTATCTATCTATCTATCTATCTATCTATCTATCTATCTATCTATCTATCTATCTATCTATCTATCTATCTATCTATCTATCTATCTATCTATCTATCTATCTATCCAACTTCAATGAGTGTCTGGGGCCCTTCAGCAGGTTGCAGAGAAACTTCACACATTTTGCAGTCATGAGTTCCTTCTGGATATTCGACAGCTATTCTTATCAGAAAAGAAAGGAGTTCATTCAAAATGTTTGCTTTATTTGTACTGAATATTTCTCAAAATATCCTTTGCCAGCTTTCAGAAGGTTTAATGTCAGGGTTTAATTGAGGACTTCATCTTTGGGATTAATAAAACTTTGGTTGTCTAACAGGACATTGATCCCAAACACACATTTACACTCTGGCAGTTTTTTTTCACCGTGCGCAGTTTGGAGAAGTCGCACTGACTCTGCATGCGTTTTTATGAGGGTTTTGTGTGCATGGGTGTGTGTGTGTGCTTTCGGGAACTGATGGGACAATCCTCAAACTTCCTCACTGTCCAACTGTGACATCTGCTGCTCTTTTCCTGAGCATTGCGCTAAGTCCAAGGGAGCATTAAAACTCAAGCCGTTCTCATACACTTTGCTTTGAAGCTGAGTCCGTAAATCAACCTAATCAAATCAACTCCACCTCACTTAACTCTTGCTTCTAAATTCCGGTGAAGTTGTATTTGCACGACTCTTGTCTCTCAGCCCTGCTTCGTATTCTTGTGTGCTCTGGGCAGCCAACCAAGCAGATTCCTCTTAATCTCGATTGAATTAAAACGTCACGCAGGTCCAGACTGACTCGGAGACAATTATCCTCGCAGAATCGCGGCAGCCTGCGTAAATTTTTTTGGATGAACAGCTTTACTTTCTGACAAAAGTCTGAGTTGAATAACAGCCCCGTGGCTCATGTGGTCACATCACTGCGGTGTTCTGGTTTCTCCACTGGGGCATTGTACTGTTACAAGCACTATTTGTCTTAACATGCCAGCATGATCTGTCGACCACCTCCGACATTCCTGCACTTCCATTTGGATTTGCACACTCTGTTTCCTCTTCTGTCTCCGCTTCTTGCCAGAATTCTCTGACAGGAAATGTTTTACTCTATTTGACTTTAAACTGTGGAAACAAGAAATCTGCATGAGCTGTGACTGGTTGTTATTTTCCTTTTTCATCTTCCCAAACAGCAAGCGAGCTCATAAGTAGGCAGAATTATAAGAAGAGAGCAGCAGCCTAAGGGTAAAAAATCGCACAGTAAGCCGCATGAACAGATAATTATCGCTTTCTGCTTGACTATTCCTATGTAGTACTTTAAAAAGCTTCTCGTTGATCTGGAATCTGCTTTACGAGTGGAGCTATTGCTATCTAATTCCATGCAAAGAAAGCACAGAAACATCTATACATAGCTGTCACACCCTTAGGCAAAGCACACTTGTTATTTTTAGTGACTTTCTTTTTTTTTGAGACAGATGTTTCTTTACTCTAGCTAAGTTTTTCAAACTCTTCGCCTGTGCAAGGGTGTAACAATTTGGGGGAAAAAAACAAACAAAAAAAACAACTGAGATTAAAGATGCTCTTCTCAGGTATAAAATCTGCCCCAGTCAAGGCTTATGGCTCGTCGCTGCCCTTCTTGAAGAGTGCTTCAGTCTGATAGCGGAGCTGTTTCAGAGAATTTTTAAAAAGTTTGCCCAGTCGTGCTTGTCAGTGGTAGGAAAACACAGTTCCATCTGGCATGCAGAAGACAGATTAGAAAACATCAAGAGGAAGGTTTTATCCCATATGAAGGGCTGGTTTTTGCATAACTGAGATATTTGCTTCTCGTGTTATTAGATGTTTTTATTGAATGAGAACTCCTACATTTTTTTTTTTGGTGAAGCTTATGCCATATTCCAGATAAATGTTTTATTGAGAATCCCTCTCACCCACAATATGATAAATGAGCTCAAATGCAGCTCGTTACTCACTGCCTTGCAAAAGTTTTTAAACCCCAATATTTTTCTTGTGAGCACAAACTTCTACGTATTTCATTTGGGACTTAAAGGTGTAAATAAAAAAAACAGATGGCTTTTAACCTTTCTTTTTTTAACTAATCTGAAATGTGTCTGTTTCCAGAATTTATTTTTTTACTATTTACGCCCACAAAAAAGTTGAATTTGATCAACTCCTTTCAGATGTCCAGTGGAGGAGTGTAAGGGAGTCCTGTGTGATCACTGCACAGTCCACTGTCTGAAAATGGAGCTTATATTACACAGCAAAGCTACCAAGACTGGCAGCACAGGAAAACACAGCATCCATCTATATAACTCAGGAAGTGAGCCGGAAAGTTAACGGCAGGATTCGTGTTTTATTAAGTTATACAAACCGTGTTAAAAAAAAAAAACTAATAAAAAAGCCTATTTTAGTCAGGACAAATTCAGCTTAACTGATTTCTGCTGCCATGTTGCCCCTCGGTTTTGATCTGTAACTTTAAAACGACGTGCTAAGAGAAAATCATAGATGTTTAAAGTTTGCCACAAACTTTAAACAGCTAAAGTTTAATAAAAGTGAGAGGTTCTCTGATCGGGTGAGGAAAAAGAGTGGCTTCCAACCAACCGTGTTCATCAATCACCCTGATCCCACCATCCATAGAGGAAAACATGGTGGTAGCAGCATCATGCAGTGGGAATTATTATTTCAATCAGGGAGAGGGAAACTAGAAAAAAAAGTGATAGGAAGACGAGTGTAATTAAAAACAGGGAAATATTGGAAGTTTGTGGTTCACGAGAACTCGGCTTCAAACTGACTTGGTTCCTGCTGGACGGTGAATAGAAGGCAAGTCCACTTAAGCATCCACCCATTCATCCATTCATCCATCTATCCATGATTGTACAATTTGGAAATTGGGCTGTGGCAGAAAAAGCCACAGGCGAACTTTAACATCCCTCTACCCGGCAACATGCTTTAGGTTGTTCTGAAGTCAACAAATCTTGACATACATCCAGTTGCTTACTGAATAGGAAGTATGTTTGTTGCTGAGACAGACTACTGACCTAATAGGGTTTTTTGGGGTTTTTTTTTGTAACTTGTTGTTTGCATATGCTCTGTATCCTACCAGACTGATTAGAGGCTATTTTACTAGTAAGAAATTGTAAAAAATCTAATTTTATGGATGTGCAAAAATATTACTGAATATCTACAGCAAGACCTTGAACCGAATATCCACAACCGCTCTCCATCCAATTTTGAACAAGCTTGAGCTGTTTTGCAAAAACAATAATAATATCCATCCATCCATCCATCCATCCATTTTCTTCCGCTTATCCGGGGTCGGGTCGAGGGGGCAGCAGCTTCAGAAGGGAGGCCCAGACTTCCCTCTCCCCAGCCACGTCTTCCAGCTCCTCCGGGGGAACCCCAAGGCGTTCCCAGGCCAGCGGAGAGACATAGTCCCTCCAGCGTGTCCTGGGTCTTCCCCGAGGCCTCCTCCCGGTGGGACATGTCCGGAACACCTCACCAGGGAGGCGTCCAGGAGGCATCCTGACCAGATGCCCGAGCCTCAACTGGCTCCTCTCGACGTGGAGGAGCAGCGGCTCTACTTTGAGTCCCTACCGGATGACCGAGCTTCTCACCCTATCTCTAAGGGAGAGGCCGGCCACCCTGCAGAGGAAACCCATTTCGGCCGCTTGTATCCGTGCTCGTTCTTTCGGTCATGACCCCAAAGCTCATGACCATAGATGAGGGTGGGAACGTAGATCGACTGGTAAATCGAGAGCTTCGCTTTCTGACTAAGCTCTCTCTTCACCACGACGGACCGGTACAGCGCCCGCTTCACGGCAGATGCTGCCCCAATCCGCCTGTCGATCTCCCGCTCCCGTCTTCCCTCATTCGTGAACAAGATCCCAGATACTTAAACTCCTCCACTTGAGGCAGGACAACCCCCCTGACCCAGAGAAGGCACTCTACCCTTTTCCGGCTCAAGACCATGGCCTCGGACTTGGAGGCACTGAGCCTCATCCCGGCCGCTTCACACTCGGCTGCGAACCGCTCCAGCGAGAGCCGCAGATCATGTTCCGATGAAGCCAACAGGACCACATCATCCGCAAAAAGCAGAGATGCGATCCTAAGGCCACCAAAACGGATCCCCTCAACACCTCGGCTCCACCTAGAAATTCTGTCCATGAAAGTAATGAACAGAATCGATGACAAAGGGCAGCCTTGGCAGAGTCCAACTCTCACTGGAAACGAGTCCGACTTACTGCCGGCAATGCGGACCAGACTCTGACACCGGTCATACAGGGACCTGACAGCCCATAGGGGCCCAGTACCCCATACTCCCTGAGAACACCCCACAGCGCCCCCCAGGGGACACGGTCGAGCGCCTTCTCCACGTCCACAAAACACATGTAGACTGGTTGGGTGAACTCTCATGCACCCTCCCGGACCCTGCTGAGGGTGTAGAGCAATAATAATAATAATAATAATAATAATAATAATTAGGCAGAAATTTTGTCACGATTCTGTCTATTCGCCAAACCTGCAACAAAGGACTTAACAAGTACAGTATGTCTTCCACGTTATGGTTGTTTCATCAGAAGAACGAATGAGCGGTGAGACAGGGCCAGGAGGTAAAAAAGCAGGTACTAATGGGTCCTTAATGAAAACCTCCAGTCTGCTCATTAATGTAGACGAATACACACATCAGGGACTTGGACGCAAAAAAAGGAGGGCAAGACTCAACAAACATGCAAGTGTAAAAACACACTTAGAAAGGAAAAATGGATGGTTTTGTCACATCGTGTCACTTTAATGCTCCTCTTTAATCTCTGCTCTCTTCCATCACATATGAAGGTCTTTCAGTGTGACGGGAGAGAAAACAAAACAACAGCCCATCATCGTCAGCTTTGCTTCATAGACGCTGACACAGGCTGCACAGGTGCAGCTCTTCCCCCATCCTCTCAGTAACCATCCAGGTGAATTACTCTCCGCTGGTTGTTTTCTTGACATTTTTATGCTTTCTCTACTAGTAATTACTTCCATTAAGCCAGCTACGCCAGACGAATTCATTATGCTGATTAGAGCAGGGAAGCTTGCTGGCAAAGAGTCTGAAGATCTTTCAGCGAGGCGGTCAATGAAACAAACGACCAATTTTGCACATTTGTTAGCAATTGCTGTCCCTGTGGGAATTCATCTGTGGTTTGTCTAAAACTCTCCTGGATGTTGTGTGTCTAAGGGCTCCACAGAACCGCTCCAGAGTCCATAAAAAACAACAATAACAACAAAAAAAACGAGTAGTCAGAAGGCATAAATTGGGTCAACAAGGAAACACTGTTAGCTATCTCTGCTTTTTTTAACGTCTTGGCTTCTGGCGAGTTTTCATGTCCACTCCTGAGTGATCAATTATTAGCTATATTTGAGCCAAGTTTCAGTCGATTCATTACACAAGCCTGCCTTCCCACAGTGCGACAGTGCCATCTGGTGGACAAACCGGGAACTGAACATCATTTAGGTGAACTGTTGTGCCACAGTTCCTGACTGTAAAGACATAGTCATCACAAAAGCCTTTTCACACTTGCAGACATATTTTTATGAAGATGTTTTGATTTTGCCATCTGATAGGTTCCTGTCAATATTTGCCCCTCAAATATTTGTAAATGTTGCATCCTCCTTGTATAGCTTTGGTAGTGCTGAACTCCGTCTACTTTAGATTAATTACTAATTTAGAGTAAAATATGGGCCTCCAAGTGTAAAATTTTGATATTTAGGTGACTTTTGTCACATATTTAAGGCCAACATTATTCACACCCCTGACTGACTTTTAAGGTTGTTTTTATTTAAAGCCTTAAGTTGTTTTCTGACTGAAAATGACTCCCTCTAGACAACAAGTCAATGTGCGAGACACATCATTGTGACGGGGGAAGCCAGAAACTAAAAAGTCAGAACTCTGTCTTAGATTTTTGCTGTTTATTTCTTCACCATCTTAGCACTTCACTTCACTTCTCACAATTTTTTTTTCTATTTGTTGTTATGTAGCGGGGGTGACTGACATGATTGGGTCTCAGTTTAGGTCTGGAAATTATTCTATAAGTTGAAGTACATCAGGCCATGAAATGCTTGACATGATTGCTGAAGATTTTGGGAATATAACCTTACTATTCCAATCATCAAAAACTACCTTGATAAGTTCTGCTACTGTCAGGTCTTCCTGAAATTCATGCCGTTTTCTCACAGCCACCGTCAATATTTTGCTGCAGTTATACATGCAAAACAGAGAGTAGAAAAATTGACATACTACAAAGAACTGTCAGTGACATTACACCATGTTTCAGACCAGAAATGTGAGCGTTGGGAGCTTGTTTTAGTTTGGATGGATTTGCTGTTAATTGCAAATAATTTATTTAAAAAGCTAACTAAGAAATGTGGTTTATAGGTTCTTATTGTCTTACAAAATAGATTTGCAAGGCGTTGTGAAGGCTTTTCGGTGACACTTTATTTGAAGGGGTGTGCATAAGACTGACATAATACTGTCATAAACATGACATAACACCTGTCATGAACTTAAACTAGTCTCTATGAATGGCTATGACTGTAGTCATGAAATGTCACTTGATAAGTGTTGTGAAGTGTTGTTATTTATCGAATAATTCAATGTTAGCAATTCTAATGGGCTTTTAGTGCAACTTTTAGAACAAATATGCATTAAATGTATCATGTTTTACCAAATGACACTTTATGACTACAGTCATAAACATTCATGAAGACTCCTTCATGTTCATACCAGGTGCCATGTCAGTCTTATGAACCCCTTCAGATAAAGTGTTACTGGCTTTTCAGTGTATTAGAGGAGTCAAAATACTTGGTAACATTTTTTTAAAACATTTTTTCAAACCATCTGTTTACATTTCATTCTGAATCTTGAGGAGTCCTGAGGGTTGTAAGTTAGTGATTGTTTGGACCCTTTATAGGAAGTCTCAATTCTGCCTTTAAATTTCGCCGTCTTCTGTTTGCGTTAGAGGATAACCTTACAGTTCATTTATGTCGGATCTTAGTGGTGTGTTTGAAAGATGTACATTATATGTTTAGGTTTTGCTGATCTTGGCACCACAAACAATAACTTCTGCATTTGTTTTGATATCTCTGACTTATTGCAATAGCAATTTTACTGTTAACTTTGCATTTGAAGGACCAAATGTAAACGCCACATCTATCCAATTCACCCTTGAAAAACTGATTTTCAAAAAAAAAAAAAAAATCCAAGGACATAAGTTAAAATATAGCAATCTGGAAAAAAGTTTTATTGAAATAACCTTTTTTAGCAATCCACAGTTTAAAAAAAAAAAACATCCCACAGTGTGTTTGTTTTGTATCATTGTCACGTGAGCAATTCAACCTTGGCTTTGCTTCTATGTTTTTTCCCCTCTTTCTGGTTCCTGGAAGTAATGCAGAAGCATGTCATTGAATGCAGCAAAACAATCAAACCCACAGCAGAGATTCTCAAATTGATCTGAAATAAAGTGAGAGCACGCATGCAGGCCGGCCTCTCAGTGAAACACTGCAAACACGCGGCGACAGACGAGTCACAGGCCAGGTGTGCTTAGAAAACACACACACGACATATTGATTTATTTTTAACGAAAGTGACTTTAAAAATAGTGCTATTCCTCTAAAACGCAGACCAATTTCATTAAATTCAGTTCAGTTTCTTTTCACTGCTCCAATTCACAACAAATGACATTTCAAGGCACTTCCCAAGAAAAACAGGTCCAATTCATTTCCAATTACAGTTGTCCTCTGCCCGTTCGCAGTTCGGTACTCACAGGTTTGTCTATTTGTGGATTTTTATGTGGAACATTGCTCCTGATTATTTGCTCTGCATGTAGTAGGAGTTTAGTTAGGAAGATAAAAGAATGATGAAACAAAAACTACTGAAGGAAAAACAGTAAAACGCAGTAAGATTCAACTTGTCGACAGCAATCTTTGAGAAGCTGTGATTATGCGGTTCCTTCTGCAGAATTCTGAATAATGTCAAGATCAAGGTTTAGTCTTTCAGCCGTTCAACATGATAGAGTCACTTGAATTTTGGATCCAAAGCTCCTGGACATGGAGCATGTCTTCTGTCTGATGTTTCGCTGTCTTCGTGGGATATTAAGGGTCCCGGTGAGATCAAAGAGTAAAACTCCTCCTGTCCCTGCCGCTAAGACTGAAGTGGGTCTAAATGCAGTGTTGTCAGCAGTTGTACCTGCCTACAGTATTCAGTCCTTAATGACTGTTCATAGAAAATGTGCCTATTTGTGGAAAGCATATCATAAATATTCAACAGAAAATCTGGTTAGGAAACTGGAATACCTAGAATGGATGATATTTAGCATACTATTGACTTTTGCCATTGCCAGCGGTGCCATTAATTTTCAATGGTGCTGATTGGCTGTACCCGTAGGCATAGAAATAAAGAAGACTGCAGTAGTCCTAAGATGGTTTTTTACTGTGCATATTAAGGTATGTTTTGTATCTTCTCTATTAAACCTTTTCAGTTAGAAGCGATTTTCGAGACGGTTTCATGTTTTTTTTTCCATGTTTGTTCTGACCATAAATCTGACCCATAACCCTAAAAAACACTTTTTATGGGCCCATAAGGAGCAGTCACTCACCATAACATAATATGTGTTGGAAAAAAGGTCTCTGCAGTGTATCAGATATGAGCCCACACACACACGCAAACAGACACACACTAATGCACACACATGCACATTAGAAAGATGTTATGGAGAGCAAATGGTACATTTTCCACTCATTTAACCTGTCTAAATGTGGTTAGACGGCTCTATATGGCTTACAAATCACATGCTGTCCACTTGCTTGTTCTCAGACTCATTTCTAGCAGGTGGTTTAAATTTGTTCCAGTTCAAGAAAAGGCTTATAGCACTTCTTCTTCTTCTACATTTTTTTTTGTTTTTGAAAATTGTCACCACTTGAGAAACACTAATACTAAAAATGATTATTTGGATAACTTGAGATGATATTCCACTATATTTAGAATGTTTGAAGTTGAACTGTTATGAATTAGAAGTGTTTAGTTTGTTAAAAAAAAATATAGATATATATTCTATTTATAAGAAGACAGAGGAATGAATTAGTTTGGTTTAGTGGCTGAAAAATCTGGTTGGTCTTGATATAAAACTGCACAGCACTGTGTTTGTATTTATCCAGAGGAACGAGAACAGGACAAGAGAAAGAACAGAGAGCAAAAGGTGTTTGTCTTCGACCACAAACTCCAACATTGTTTCCTTGGAAACAGGTGCTGTGAATTCAGAGAAGCCTGACAAGAATTTCTGACAAGTCACAGTAGTTCGGCTTTAAATGACACATGCACACAAAAACAGGGATTTTGTTGTTTATTTTTGCCCCCAGTAGTTTTGTTAACCATTTTCAGACAAAAAAGCTGATTTTGACTTTAAATTAAACATAATACTTCACGTGAATAACTATGTACATGTTACAATCCCTCAGACACACTTCCTCTTGTAGGATGACTAGAAACATTTTTTGTGACATGATGCAAAAACATTTCCACATATATTTATCTCCTTCATTTCAAGGCGTACTCACACACTGAAATCCCACAAAATCACTAGAGTATTCTGAGCCAGAACTAATATATAAATATATTAAAAAAAGTATTTTCTTGTTGTGAATGGAATTTTAGATTTATTTGTGCAGACTGAAATTGTCAGGGTCTAACAGGTTTTCTTTTAGAGTTCGTCTTCCCATCAGCTCTGATCATCTTCCCTGTTCCCACTGAAGAAACGTAACATAATATCTCCAGCATGTTTTATTGGGGTGATTGTTTTATGTTATGGAATTATGTGTGCTCATCATAGAATCTCAGTAAAACACATCGTGGTTGTACTCGAAAAAGATGTGAAAATTATAAAAGAAGGGGGTGTCTGTTGTTGGAAGTGTTAATCTATTATTTGATCAATAAGACTGTAGGTTCAGTGCTATGTTTTGCTTTTTTCCATTGGAATGCTGGATTGTAGACACACTTCAAATTTTGCAATGATTACATATTTATATTTATTTTAAATATGCTTGAAAAGTTTTGGATGGGAGAGCAAATACACTTACCAATATAGGGCAAACTTGGATTTACAAACTTTAGACATTGTTTTTATGTTCTTTTTACTAAAATCAAAGTCAAATAGTTCAAATACATAACAAATATAAAAATGAGCCTCTTCATATTTGTCATCTTGCGCCAAATGCCTGCTAACACATAAATCATGTCTACCTTCTTTTTTCTGCTTTTTATGTAAAGAAAACAAAGGTCTAATTTAGCTTAAACAAATAAAGATGAAAATTGTTTTTGGAGGCCTGTTCACTTCTCTGGGAGGGCGTTTTAAAAATTAATACATTTAAACTGAAAACGAGTTTTCATCCAGTCATGATCCAAAGCTTGAAAAACAAACAAAATAAAAACTTTACAAACACAGTGGGAGACATTTAGTCGGACTTTAGATTAGACTTTTATTGACAAATCCCCATCGTTTTAATCTGCCACCTCAAATAACTTACGCTGCATGCGTCTCTTCATTCATTCATTTCGCAGATGTTAAAATGTTGCTTGTTTTTAAACTCATCACTGCTTGAAATCAACGTTCTGTTAATGTTAACACACATGCAAAGGTTACAAAAAGCTTTGCAGGTGCAATTTTGCTATGTGCCGTTCCACTAAAGATCACCTCAGCAGAGAATTAAAGGGTTGGTCATTAAAAATTCATGATACTAACTATTCATTTTCCTTTCCTCATTCACTTTTAATTCCCTCTTTTATGCAAATATAATCTTCCTCCTATCGCTGTTTCTGGGGCTTTCTGTCAAGTGCTGCTTCATTAATAGTTGATGTAACTTGGGATAATGATGCACAGTGAGACACCCATCGTCCTGTTTTTCTTTCTCTCTCTCTCTCTCTCTCTCTCTCTCTCTCTGCATCAATCTGAATGCGTGAGTGAGTGTGTGAGAGTGTGTGCGTTTGCGTGGGCTTACAAATCAGGTGTGGGTGGATTCAGGGTTGATAAAAACACAAAGTGCACTCAGGCGATGCTACACTTAAAAAAAATGTGAGTTAATTTGAGATCCACCACCAGGGGCCAGTAAATAACAGGCTAACTGTGATTCGTGCGGAAACATTATTCAAAGGTATGACCACAGAGCACAATACACACAACACTGTGGATTAATCAGGAGTCCGAAGGCCGTTTGTTCAACACGGTGCAATCATCTGTGATACAATATCCGCTGCTATTTTATGTTCTGGGTGAAATTTAGGAGAGTTACCAGGAGTTTCTACTTAATGTCATCCCCATGGTTTCATTTCCAAACTAATATCACAGATGAATGATTTATTAGATGCTGTAAGATGACTGCAATTCTCAAATCAGGAGCTTGGCCCATTATTTATTTATTTTTGACCTGATGAGACGCTGAATGTTAATTTAAGTAGACTAAAATGCCCCCTAAAGAATTGATTCTATAATAGAAGGCTTAATTTCCCACAGTGGAGCTGAACACAACATAACTCTGAAAATACTTTCTTCGGAACCTTGAAATATTCACTTTGAAAAGACGTACCCACGGTTTATTTTAGGGAAATGTAACTATTCAGATGTGGACACGTTTTTTGGGCACCCCTTGGTAAAGACGTCTACAAAATGAAACTACTCTTGATTCACAGTGTGTTCTAACACAGACAAGTATCTGTACATGTATTCAGTTGGGGGGAAAAAAACAAAATATTCCATGTTGAAAAATATTTGTCTTTTGAGCAAAATCTTCAGTGGCACAATTATTGGTATCCCTGGCAATCCATCCGACCGTCCATCCATCTTACACCCTTATCCCTAACGGGTAGCAAGGTGAGCTGGTGCCCATCTCCATCGATCAATTGACTTACTTTGGTTTATTCTAACTAATCTAACAATGTAAGGTGTTAGATATTATCAGCAACTTAATTTATTGATGATAATATGACTTGGCCTTTCCCTGCATGCGGCCACTGAGGCAGTCTGCTGTCGCCGGCTGCACTTTTCTCTGTTGTCATTTGTTAGTAGAGTAGCTAACTCTGCAGAGCCAGAGACAGCAGGAGATAACATGAACTGATAATTAAGGCTGGCTGCAAACTGGATACTTTTCAAACTATTACACATTATGGAAAATACTCCCCAGTCTCTCCATCATACACTGCACCAGCTGCAGAGTGTCTACGAAATAACTGCAGATGCAGACATCTGTAGCGACGGATGCAGAACATGTTTTCTAATTATTATAAATGTCACAATAAGATTTGTCACCTCTGACTTCAGGAAGGACTTTCTTTTCAGATATTGAAATGATGTGTATATTGTACTGGGTGTTGCATATTGTTACAAATGTGCTGTTGGTAAGTGGTGTTTAACTATTACTCTAAAACGTATGCATATTTATGCCTTTTGTTGTAGAATGTGTTTTATTAAATTGATCATATTTTGCAAAATACCAAAAGTTTGAATGCTTAAACTGACAGCAATGAAAAACAGATTGTTCTTTCATCATACAGTCAAGCCTTTAAGAATGTGATAAATATACTTTTTATCGAACCCACATTTCTGTTTGTTAAAAAATATTTTTTGTTTTTGATTGGTCTGATTTTAAAGCTGCAGTATGTAACTTTTACAAAAATATGTTTTTTTGTAGCTCAATTTTTTTCAGATTATTGATGGCAAAACACAACATAGTGATAGTTTTATGTCAGATCCTGGTTTGTTTTGGTGATTGATTATGTTTGATGTTTCTGAGGTCTAGTTATTCTTTAGTGTTAGATTTATTTCTTAATCCCTCCTATGCTCTCCCTCGCCCCCTATGACACTTTCTCTCTCTCACCTGCAATCAGTCAGCCAATCAGTTCTGGTCCATTGTTCCACATTCACTCTCCCAGTAAACATTTCTGTTGCTCTCGCTCTTTGCCTTTGCTAGTTCCTCCAGTCAAATCCTGTTTATTTCCTTGCTGTCCTGTTTTTGTTTTGGTTCCCTGTGATTTTTTAAAGTTTCTCCAGCATTTTTTTATTAAACATTCTTCATAATCAACTCTCCACTTCTGCTGCTCCTGCACTTTAAAAACACTCATTGTGACATTTAACAATGTCATGATATATATATATATATATATATATATATATATATATATATATATATATATATATATATATATATATATATATATATATATACAGTATATATATATATCAATGAAGACCTGCAGTATGTCAGGTATAGATATATATATATACTTGTATATATACACCTGTGTACTATATATATGTACATACTACTTTTTATGCTTTATAAAAGTGACATACTGCAGGTCTTCATTGATTTTAAATGGACAATCATAATTTACAGAAATAAAGACTTTCAAAATCAATGTGTAATTAATCTATAATGCGTTTCACTTGGTGATAATGTTCCTAAAATAAAAGAGCTTTTTAATATTCTAATTTATTGAGTGGAGCTGCAGTACCATGCAGAAGGCATACAGTTTGCTTCAAGCCCATCAGATATAACTAAATTCAATACTGCTTTCTGCATATGAACTGCTAGTCTTTTAAAGTTTCTTGAGGTGACGCTGGTTGGTCAACTGTTAGGAAATAGATAATAGAAACTAATCTAAATTTTGAACTAAAACTGATTAATTTCATTCCAGATGCTTCATTTAGCATAAATCAAATACAGATTTCAGAGTGATTAGCCCCTGGTATTGCATGGGCATAAATTCAGCTTTAGCTAGGTGGGACCATTTCATTATTAACTGGGTGGGAAGCTATACTGCATTTTTCTATTACTGCAACTGCATGTCACTTTCTATAAATATTTATCTCAATAACATCAATAAATGATCTAATGCTGTCTTCATTAGATGCTCCCCCCCCCGCCCCTCGACACAGAGGTGTGTCACCTCTGTCGTTTTCAATCTCCGCGTAAAATCCACACAGTTTCTCCTCTATTAATAGATTTCTGGATGCAACTTGTCAGGGTGTTAGCTTTCCATATTTCCTAACAGATCCATTTTCATCACGTTTCCCCGCTCCCTCCCCAGCGCACTTGTCTGTGAAAACCTTACAGACTTGCACTCTCACCTCCCCCCCCCCACACACACACGTGAGCGACGCACGTCAACACACGCCGTGCGTTCGCACAAAGTAGGTCACATTGATGTGTGAAATGGCTCTCAGTCTGTGCGTATGTGTGTGTGTTTTGGTGTTTCTGTATGCTCGTGGGTTATGTTTTTTCGTCCTCTCATGTTCCTCTGCGTGTGTCCTCGTGGCCCCGGAGAGAGCTGAATCATTAGGCCGGCTGCAAGTCACTTAGCTCGACTCGGATGTAATTCTAAGGCCTTAGGTCAGGTGCATTCACATTCATGTTTTCCAGTCGGATCACATACAGAGCACGGGATAGTTAGATGAGCGTAATTTAATAACACAGGGGTTTTGGAAAAGACATGAAAACCTCCTGCTTAAAGCGGGAGAAAAGGAACAAACACACAGCACACTAAGCCGTCACTATTTTTGGACCTCAGAGTCGATGAATGAACACCCATGAACCCTTTTGGTCAGAGTGAGGAGTCCTTCAGCCTGAAAATCCTTGAGCACCACAGGGAGAGATGAGACGAGGATTTACGCGCACAAGTGGACACTCTCTCAAGCTCTCACAGTTTAACTTTTTTTTTTTTTCCCACTAGGAGCTTTATTTTTGGTTGGCTGAATCCACCACTGCTGTACCATCTTTAACCTCCAGCTAACAGAACATCAGGCTTATTAATAACTCATCGAACTGCTTCGTCTCTGTGACAAACAAGATTATGATGAACTTTTGTAGGACGACTTCCATTAGGTTGGGTGAAGCGAGGTTAATTTTCCTTTTTAATTTCATTATCGTGCACTTTTGTCCTCTTGCTTTGTGAGCACCTCTCCTCTCTGACAGTAAATTCGAACAGGAGGTAAATCCAATCCCGGCAGGCCGACCTCTTTTCTTTCTTTCTTTTTTTTTTAAAGAACATCTCTATTCGGTCACAGACACTTTAAATCCCATCTAAATCATATTTGTCCTTTCACTACCACTGTAATGAGGTATCCCTGTAGATTACAAACTCTCCAGTATGTCTTTGAACTGCTCCTAAAGAGCGTGAAAACACAACTTCTGGTCTGGAAACATCTCCATTAGCTTCCTAACCTAATTTGCAGCGATCTTTAACAGCTAATCACTTACCTTTGCAGATTTAGATTAAATTAAAAGAATTATCTCGGTTATGTAATCTCCTCACCATCGATGTACTTTTAAGAGCACTGCAGTATCACCACACACAGCTGAATACTGGCGAGACGAAAATAGAAAGAAGAAAATCTTCTACACAAACAGCTGCCTTCAAAAGATACATAATTATTAAACAGTGGACTTAATTTAATCTCAGCAAAAAAAATTCACCTGCTGTGCGAAGGCCTCTGAGGTTTGTTACGGAACAATATCAATGCAGTAGACAGGCCAGGAAAAAAGTCGCGAAATATAAAGCGGAGGTGATCAAAACATCCCGAGCTTTAAACATGCCAAGGAGCTTTTCGTTTGAACTTTTCAAGACTTGATCGTCAAACGTAATCTGACTGGTTGCGTGAAGAGAGAGGATTAAATCGAGATTCTACCAGGAGGAACACGCCAGCTTTGACTTGTTGGAGACATCTTCTTAAAAGTGGGTGGATCAAATCCAAAAATATCAACGATACCGATACCAAGTCGGTGTCGGTATTAGAGCAATACTAGCATGATTTATCGAATCTAATTCTACCCGTTGTAGTTTCGTCTCACAGCTTATGAAATAGTTTTTATTTGATCTCAAATTAAATATTTTAAGCACCTTATTTAGGAACAGATGCACAAACGTTGTTCTGTCATTTTCTGGTTGTTTTGTCATGTCAAGATATTTAATAAAGTATGTTGTAAACACCAATGAACGTAATCCAAATCGTAGTCATTTTGTTAAAATCTAAGTTTTAACATGATGAAAGAAAGAACCTAAAAGAGAGAAGTTTGAGAATATATAAAACTTAAATAACGAAAAGTATCAGTATCGTATCGGTATCATATCAGATCTATTCGATTACATGTCATTGGATTGATGCCAATTATATGGTGTGTTGCAAACCTTTAACATCCACAGTTCAGGTGGCTGAATCTATTATATGTGCTCAACAAGTTTTACGTTTATTAAAGGGTTGCAAAAAAAAGAGATCTATATTCTTGACAGAACATCATAAGAAGTTGTAGTTTATTGTTTCCTAGTTATGAAGATTCAGCAAAAATGAACAAAAAGGTCATTGGGTCAGATGAGAATAAACTGATTTTTTTTTTTTTTTTTTTTTTGGCTACACTGAGGAATCAAACTAACACTGAACGTCCCAGTGAAAACACTGTCCAGCTGGGACAACTGAATGTTTTAGATCCATATCCACACAATCAAAGTCTAGATTTCAATCTAATTTAAAACTGAAAACAAAGTAAAAAATAATTCCAGATGCACTTTTTGTAATCAGAATGAATTTAAGCTGTTTTGCAAAGAAGGCTGGGTAAAATTTGTAATGACTAGATATGCTATATTGGGAGAAAAAGCATAAAAACATTTGAAAACTAACTGTTGAGCATTCCTCTTGCCTTTTTTGGTACTTTACATTGTTCTTTTAAATAAAATCACCCAAAAGAAATATGTAGATTTCTTATCGTTCACGTGGATTAAAAGGGCAAAAATGCTGGTCACCTTGAGCACAAATCCAAACTCGTTCATCTATTCATGTGCAGACATTTTTTTTTTTTTTAATCGCCCAGGTTTCTCTTTCGTTAGTATGCAGATGTAGCAAAATGCCTCTCAGCCAGTTTGCAGTGTCAGTATCGGACTGACCCGGGATCAGACTCCTGCTCTAAATGAAACAGCTGTCCAACGCAGCGGCTCCACGCTGGTAGTGGAGCTGCGTTATAGGCTCCCTCCCCAAATGACTGCCGTGATAGGAAACGGTGATGACGACAGCGCGTAAATCGGCTGCTGGAAACCAGAGAGATGCTCCGGTTACGCGGTGTGTGCGGTCAACACAAGTGCCCGCCTGCCTTGCCTGCCAGCCGACACGGTGGAACCAGCGGGAACCTCACATCCAGAGGACGGGGAGAGGTTTGGGTAGGCGCGCGTCCCCTGGATGGATGGACCGCAAAGTAGGGATGGTGCGCTTTCTGATCTTCCTCGCACCGACACCACTGTGATTTTTTTAAAAAAAAAAAAATATATATATATATATATATATATATATATATTATTATATTATATATATATATTTTAAGTCAAACTTTACAAGCTGACCTGACTGTTTCTAACAGTCAAAACTAAAAAAAAAAAAAAAAAATCAGCCAAATAAATAAATAAATAATGTCAACGACGCACGAGAGCTCCCCTGCGCCCAACCAGAGCCACCTCTCCACGGCGGGCTCGGACAAAGCGGACCCCTCTGGGACGGAGAGACGGATCCAGCTTCTCCTCTTCGGCTTGTGCGTAACCATCGCCGCCGCCACCGTAGTCGGAGGCGTGTATTCGCTCCTCTCGCTCCTCCGGATGAGGAGGAAAACCTCGCTGTGTGTCATAGTGGCTTCCATGTCGGTGGACGACCTGCTCAGCGTGGTCCCCCTCTCCCTCTTTATGCTCCTGCAGTGGGAGACCCGGCGGCGGGCTGAGGGGTCCGGCGGTCTCTGCACTCTGTCCGGACTCCTCTACGTGTTCCAGGGGGTTTCCAGCAACATGAAGGCGTGCCTCATAGCAGCCTACACTTTTTATGTCACCAAGAGATTCGGCGTGCTCCACTCCGTCCGCCGGCCGCTGAGAGTCATGTGGGCTATTGGCGGCGTGTGGGCGGTGAGCCTGACCGTGAGCGCGCTGCCTTTGTGCGGATGGGGCAGCTTCGCGCCGGCCTCTCTCGGCTGCTTCCCGAAGAGCGACAGTTTTTACACCCTGCTGCTCTTCTCGTTGTATCTCCTGTGCTTCTGTGGCTTTCTGGGCTTCTTCATTCCCCTCACGTATCAGCTGCTGTGCTCCAGAGAGCCCCAGAGGACGTTACTCTACCCGAGCTATCTGGGCATGGCGAGGGGACTGAGCGGCTCCGCTCACCTCTGTGAGCTCCCGTCGTCGTTCTCCCGGGACAGTCCGGACAGAAGTTTCGGAGCGTACAACGAGCTGAGCCCGAGCTCTGGCGGGACGGGGGTGAGGGAGAAGGAGGACAGCGGCCTTTCCCCCGTGTCCGCCGGCGGCCGTAGGGGGGCTTCCGTCGGAGATACACCTGTTGTGTTCGCGCAGAAGCGCTTCTCCATGATTCTGGCGGTTCTTCGAGTCATTTTATGGATGCCGATGATGGTAAGCAAGCGTTACCGAAGAAAACAAACAAAGGAAAAAGAAAAAACATCTTTGTAACTTGTTTTACCAAGAAGTAACAGTGTTTCCCAAAAGAACCCTAACAACATTTCACATTTTGTCACTTTAAAAAAAATACTAACTTCAGTGTATTTTAATATTATTTTGTGTCAGTCTCACACAAAAGCATAATTGCGAAGTGAAAGTAAATTGATAACCCCCCAAAATTCTAAAAAAAAAAAAAAAAGCTCGTGTCTCACAGTGTTGGTCCAAGCATAACCCATAGTTTCACAGTTGTTGCTAACTTGTCATCACTTTAATAATTTCTGCTTGTCTCTGCTTGAGTCATATTTCATAGTTAATTTAACTGCAAGCTCTTCAATAAATAAAAGCTTCGATCTTCTTTCCTGTTACACTATGGACAAAACTGCCAGACCTAATGAGTAAGTTAGAGAAATGGCCCCTACAGATTCCATAATGTGTCTACTACTATGAATTTAGAAATAATGTTTGTCTGGAGTTGAGGCCCCAAGTGAAGTTATGATTAGGGCCTCACTGAATTCAGACCACCTCTTGATGGGCAAATGTACTCAGTTCCCTTTGAGGCAATATATTTTGGCAATACTTTATTTACTTAATACTTGTCTGATTATATGGGGTTGAAAGTTCAATGATCTATGTAGAATCTGAGAGTGACTCCAAGTTGTCTATTAACTGAATTCAGCAGAAAAAAAAGATCAGATCGCCTTGCCGTCAAATTCACTGAGAGCTTTCAGCTTGTTAAGGTGAATGAATCTTCATCAGTGCAGACAGAGCACCTGCACAGAGTAGCATGCTATTCAGGAATATGGCATTTAAGCAGCACTTACTCCATTTCTATTGCAGTGGCATGTATGTGCATGATATAGGGTGGCTCTAACTTGTAATACATATTCCATAGAATTATTTTCTATTTTATGAGTGCCACAGTATTGAATGCATCTCAGTAACGTATCTGTATATGTATATATAAAATGAACGAAAACCTATGTGACAAAATAATCAAGTACTACTAATTAGCCAAATTGATGAAAAACGGCTTCAGTTTGTAAGGTATAGAGTAGCAGCCATTATGCCTACTCTACTGTATAAACCTGTAATTATGATCTGAGGTTTATTCAGTCTGTCATATTCGGGTTCTGCAATATCATGTGCTTCATCCTTCTAATGGCCAAGTCATATAATGTTTGGTGAGCAGGAGAGGTCATTTTCTTGATTGGCCAATAGAGAGTACACACACTAACCATACCATACACAATTTAACAAAGTCCCTTTTAAGAAGATGTAAAATAAGATGATGTAAAAAATGTGAATAATTGGGATGAACTAGAGAGGGCTGTTCAAATACAACAAGCATTACAATATCCTTGAGAAAAATTATTTCAGACAACATGAGTTTGTTTTTGTTTACATGCCACAAAGAACCAAAGCTGTTACAAAAGCTAAAACGAGACCACAACAAATCAATGTATGACTCTTTTTTTTGGTTAGGTAGAATGAACAAAAAAACAATGAATTAAAAAAAAGAAACGAAAAAGCCATTTTGTTGATGAAGGTTTTGCGTGTCCCCCCCATTCATGTGTCTCCTTCCCTGCCAACTCCTCATGCATTTTGTATGTCTCACTTCTGGGTGAATTAATTCAGCCTTCCCTCTTGCTTTCACAGACTTTGGTCCTCTTACGGCATGCGGTGAACGCGCGCAGCTCTTCTCTGGAGACCCTGAGCTTCTTTCTCACTCTGCTTGCACCTGCGGTCACTCCCCTGTTCGTGCTGTCGGAGCGCTGGATCCATATGCCGTGTGGCTGCTTCATTAACTGCAAGCGGGATCCGGCACAGGAGCCTTCAGGTACAAAGAAGCAATCTAACAATCGTGATTGCTCAAGCACAATCAAACTTCAAACATGACTCACAGTAGGTTTTAAAAGAGCAAAAAAAAAACTTTAAGTTTCTCATTTTGTGTGATTTTTATTTATGTTTCCTGTCTTCCTTGTAGAGATGAAAAGAAGATTTGAGTTCAGCCTTTCCTTTCAGCAAGGCTACGGAGTCTATAAGCTGTCGCATGCCACCAAGTCTCTAAGCAGCCCTCCTACAGAAAAACCCACTTATCACAGCCTTTTTAACTGTGACTTCCCAAATGCACGCCTCGACGCGCTGGAACCCGGCGGGCTCTCGAGATTGGGCCCCACTTTTGATTTCAGCACCCCTCTGCCGGCGGACAGCTCGTCTCACGCCGGTCTCTTCTTGGAGGCCAGCGTAGGGGGGCCGCTGGCTGATCGTCCCGCTCTGCCCCACGTCAACCACAGGGACAATGAGGAATTCCACTGTGTCCCCTCACTGCCTTCCCACCTGCGGGAAAAGGATCACGCCCTGAACGACTCGTCGTCGGTTTTTGACGGACCGGAGAGGAGGCTCTCGCATGAGGAGTGTAGGAAAATCGAGCTGACAGACTGGGAGTGGTGCCGAAGTAAATCAGAGAGAACGCCCAGACAGGTACAGAGTGGCTAGTTGGTTTTTGGTTAACCCTATTATTATTATCATTATTAGTATTATTATTATTATAAAGGCTATTGTTTTCCTAAAGTTAACACACACAGGAAGCTTTATCTTACAAAATATGGTGAGGCCATCTTCTCTTATTGATTACTGTTCCAAGGCTCAAACATCAACATATTGCAACAGTATTTATGCAAAACGTCACATTTGCAACCGCAAACTCCTATGTATTTTTTTAGTGTTTTCTGTGATAGTCCAAAAAAATGGTTATTAGGGCCGGACAATAAATCAGTAACAATTTATATCGCAATAAAACATGCGGTAGATAATACATTTGATAGATGGGGGATGCAGGCAGAGGAAAGAATTAAGCTGCTCAACCTCTTGTGTCAAGTAACTCAGTAGCTCTTTGGTTACCTTAGCAACAACCTTTTGAGTAATTTGTACAGCAGCAGTTTCATGTTTCGCCGCCACGTCTCATAACCAATGGCGGTTTCTGCTATGGGCGACATGGACAACCGCCCAGGTGACAAAAACTTTCTGCAGGTTCAAATCAATTTTCATTGAGGATTGTTCTGCATTGTTTTTACCTCCACCCATTTTCCCATAAACTCTGACCAGTTTCCCTGATTCTGCAGAAGAAAAGCGTCCCATGGTGATGGGAGTAGCGTGTTCAACACTTGCTTTCTTCAACACAGGCCCAGGTTTGAGGAGTTAATAAGTAACAGTTGTCCTGTCAATAGATTTACTCACCTGGGCTGTGTGCCTGTGCAGTTCCTCCAGAGATACCACAAGCCTCTTGGCTGCTTCCTTAAAAACACCTTCTCCTCTTGCCCTTGTCAGTTCAGTAGGATGGACTGATTTTGCTCGGTTTGCAGTTGTCCTATTTTACTTTTTCAGAAGAGAGAATGAACAACAAACTCCTTGTTGCAGTTCGTTTTAAAGTTTTTGTAGAAAAACATGGCATCTTAATCAGTTTTCAAGGCTTTCCTTTATTAAAGAAGGAAATAAAACAATCTTTCTGGTGAATGCCCCTCTGACTTTCTCTGGGCTGGATCATATGTCTTTGGACTTGTTTTTCAAACCTGCAATTACACCTTTTGAAATTGTAATGATCAGCCTGACTCCTGTGCCTGCCATGTAGATAAAAGTGAGCTTGAATCCTCCCTTGTTTACCCCATTTTCTCAGCCATGGTTTTCCCAAGATATCCTCATCTGTAGCAAGCAAGTGGCAACAGATCCTAACTAATGGAGCGATTGATAGGGACGCTATCAGATGCACACCTGTCTTTCAAAGGCAGAATTGAATTCATTACCGCTCTGAGACTCCAAAACGGCTCGGCTCAATTCATTGATTTACTCAGGGGAGTTCATTTAGGAGGAGGGCGTTCAGATTTATGGCTTTGGGATTGTTGTCAATGAAATGTACGTGCCTGAATTCACCTGAGAATTTTCTGTGATTGCTGAGAAAACTGAGGAAAACAAAAAGAAACTGATTCATCTTAAAAGTGGAAAGCTGTATAGACACATTCAATAAAACAGATTAAAATTTAATTTCAGTAATTTAATTTCCCAAATGAGATATTATATAGGTTAATTTGCACACAGAATTACTTTCCAAAATACAAAATTTTTGTAAATGATTCTTCTGGGTTTGGACTCCAGTTTTCTTCTTTGCATTCTGATCATGCCCTCGTCTGTTCCATCATCCATTTTCCTACACCCTTGTCCCTTAGTGGGGTCGGGAGGTGCTGGTGCCTATCTCCAGCTGGCGTTCCGGGCGAGGTACGCCCTGGGCAGGTCGCCAGTCTGTCGCAGGGCAACACAGAGACACACACAGGACAAACAACCATGCACACACACACTCACACCTAGGGGCAATTTAGACAGACCAATTAACCTGACAGTCATGTTTTTGGACTGTGGGAGGAAACCGGAGTACCCGGAGAAAACCCACCATGCACAGGGAGAACATGCAAACTCCATGCAGAAAGGCCGGGACCGGGAATCGAACCAAGAACCTTCTTGCTGCAAGGCAACAGCTCTACCAGCTGCGCCACTGTGCAGCTCCCTCGTCTGTTCATTCCTTGTTAAATTATTTTTGAGTTCTGCTCTTTGTGTTGACTGGACTTGATTCTTTTGAGATGGTTCTTTTTTTTAACTTCATGTGTAGTTTCCATCCATCCATCCATCCATCCATCCATCCATCCATCCATCCATCCATCTATCCACCCATCCATCCATTTTCTTTACACCCTTGTCCTTCAGTGGGGTTGAGAGGGTTGCTGGTGCCCATCTCCAGCTGACGTTCCGGACAAAAGGCTGCGTACACCCTGGACAGGTCACCAGTCTGTTGCAGGGCAACACAGAGACACACAGGACAAACAACCATGCACACACATACTCTCACCTAGGGACAATTTAGAATCTTAAGTGTGTCTTAAGTTGTTCTCTTAAGTTCTCTCTTAAGTTGTTCTCTTAAGTTGTTCTCCAGTGTGTCTTAAGTTGTTCTCCAGTATTTTTCATTCACCTTTCCCAAGTCTGCTATTATGCTCTCCTTCACAGATATTCTTTATAATATCATTATCTTGTTGCTGCATTCTGCCTTCTCTGTTCCCTATTTTCCTCTATGTTTTAACATTCTAGTGCATCTAAGATAAAAAAAATAGTTTTGCGTAAAAGAGCAATATTTCTTGCCAGTCATCTTAGAAAGTGAAACTGTGTTTTTATAGAGATTTATTGCTCAGCATAAAATATTTAAAGCTTCTATTGTTTTTTGTTGCATTTAGAATAACCATGGCTTATAGCCAAAGAAAACTCAAAATCCAGTGTCTCAGAAAAGTAGAATATTTAATTGGTTCAATGAGAAATGGATGTTTTAAGCACAAATACCAGTCTTCTGGAAACTATGTACGTTTCTATGCACTCAGTATTTAGCTTGAATGAATTACTGCATCAATGTACCATGGCATAGAGGCGATCAGCTTGTGGGCTGCATAGGTGTTGTTGAAACCCAGAATGCTTTGATAACTACCTTTCTGGATCCAGTGCCTCTCTAATCTTCATCTTCACAGTTCATTAATTTTCTAAAGGGTTCAGGAAAGAAGAGTTGACTGACCAATGAAGAACAACAACACCAATGTCATTGAACCAGCTTTTGGTTCCTTTGGCAGTGTGAGCAGGTATTAGACCAGATGGAAAATAAAATTAACATCTCCATCCAGCAAAGGGAAGCATGAAGTGCTCTAGAATTTACTGGTAGATGCTGCATTGGCTTTCAGAAAACACAGCAAACTGACACTAACAGATGACACATGCATCCCAAACTGTCACCGACTGTGGAAACTTTATTCTGGACTTCAAGCAACGTGGATTCTCTGGATCCTCCACTCTTCCTCCAGATTCGATGACCTTGATTTCCAAGTGAAATTCAGAGCTTACTTTCATCTGGAAACTTGACTCTGGACACCATCGTGCAAAAATCCAGTTCCTTTTCTCCTCTGATGTTGTCTCTGGTTCTGGGGTGGCTCAATTAATGCAACATTTATGGCCTATGTCTAAAATTGGTGGCTCTTCTGGAATAGATTCCCCTCAACATTCTTCTCAAGGCTGCAGTTCTCTGTCCCGGTGTTCCACCTTTCTTACCACACTTCTTCCTTCCATTCAATTTTCTGATATTATGTTAAAACTCTGTGAACAACCATCTTCTACAACAATGGCTTTTTAGATCACGACCTAAAGCTTCTGACCCAGAGTGAGAGGCCACTTAAAGGCTGGGGAAAACCTTTGTAGGTATTTTGAGTTAATTAGCTGATTGAGGTGTGACACCCACCATGAACCTTTTTCACAGTATTCAAATTGTCTGTGCACACTGAATCGGTGGTT
Organism: Poecilia picta; assembly: GCA_033032245.1. Taxonomy (NCBI): domain Eukaryota; kingdom Metazoa; phylum Chordata; class Actinopteri; order Cyprinodontiformes; family Poeciliidae; genus Poecilia; species Poecilia picta. The sequence continues at coordinate 8,868,870 of CM065365.1, forward strand.
TTCATTATCTGTGAGCCGCCATTGTCAAAATTACAAGAAACAAAGGAATATATCACTCTTTGTGTGATGAATCTATATATTATATGAGTTTTCCTTTCTGAGATGACTGGGAAGAAATATTGCACTTTTATGCAATATTCACTTTTTTTTTCTTTTAGATGTACTTGTATATTCACATCATTTCTCATGCCGCTATACAGCATGGTCCTCTGCCTTATCTTCATACCATGCTGTTTTCCTTGGATGCTTCTGAGCATTTTGTGTTTATCATTAAAATAACTCTGTTAAGTCTCTGCATGTGGATTCCTAACCTAAACATGACACATTAGAGAAAACAATAGAGATGTTGGCTTAATGGAGGCATGTTTAATACCTGCTTTTTTTCGCTCTTGCAGCAATGAACCTTGTGCTTATAAAGTTAATGGATACCTAACTCTTTCCTGTGGTTAAGAAAAAAAAAATATATATATAAAAAAATTCCCTTCTCACCCTCTGCGTGTGGTCTCTCTGTCTCTCTCTCTCTCTCTCTCTCTCTCTCTCTCTCTCTCTCTCTCTCTCTATCTCTCTTTCATCCTCTGAGCTCGGGTCCTCTACCAGACACCTGGGAGCTTGAGGGTTCTGTGCTGTTTCTTGGCTGTGCCTAGAACTGCACATTTCTGGACTGAGATATCTGATGTTGTTCCTGGGATCTGTTTTAGCCACTGCTCCAGTTTGTGGCTAAAACAGATCCCACTAATCCCACTTAGTATGACCACTAATCTTAGCTGCTATGATGCCTGATATGAGCTTCCATGTTGTAGAGACACAGGTTATTGGCCGATAGTTGGACGGGATTGAACCCTTTGAGGGATCCTTCTGTATCAAGATTGTGCGCCCTTCAGTTAACCATTCAGGGTGAGTCCCATTTTGTAGCAGCTGGTTCAGTTGAACTGCCAGTCGCTCATAGAGGGCAGTGAGTTTCTTCAGCCAGTAGGCATGGATCATGTCAGGTCCTGGTGCTGTCCAGTTTTTCATACCCAAGACTCTTTCTTGGACATCTGCCACAGTGATGGTTACCGGAGCTTGTGCAGGGAGATTGCTGTGGTCCTCTCATAGAGAGGTTAGCCACTGTGCATTGCTGTTGTGGGACGCCTCCCTTTCTCCAGCCTTGGTGGGTCTGCTCTGTTGTTAGTACCCTGCCATTGAGAGTACACTTTAGCTGGTTGGGTGTAGAAGAGCCGGTTAATCCTCCTGGCTTCATTCCCTCTCGTGTATCTCTTTAGGCAGCTGGACAAGGCTTGGAGCCTTTGTTTGACAGTTTCAAGTGCTTCAGGTATGGGCATCTGGCTTTACTTCTTGGGTACTGATCTTTTCATTTTTACCCCTTTGGAGCTCTGACAGTTGGCTCACTTCCCTCTTTGTTATCTTGATCTTAGCCTCTAACTGTCTTTTCCATGGTGGGTATTGGGTCTCATGGTTGCTCTTATAGCCAAGCATCTCAAGGATCACTGATGCTGAGCTCATTGGTTTCTGTTATGGTGTTGGTAGCGATAGTTCTCAATGCTGCATTCACATTTTCAATGAGACTTTCTGATGGTGCTTCACTCAGCCGTTGTAATTAGCGTCAGGTTTGCATGGTGTTCATTCGGGCCCACGATTCTCTTTCTCAAGTCAGTTGCTTCCTTGTTCAGCTTTGATGGTTCATTCATTACTAGGGCTACATACCCAGTTTCTGGGCGGGTAGTTGTAGTCATCTCCCCTCTGACCCCTCTGACCTGACGTCCTGGCTCCTCCCTTGGTGGGGGAGAGTAAACACTGAACCTCCAGTCCTGCTGTGTTTTTGTATAAATTTTGAATGCCTTTCTTGCTTTGTTGTCAACATGCTTCGCTCTCATAATGGCGAAAGCTTAAATCTCTCTGTGTGTTTGAGACTCGAATAAATAGTTAAACGCGGGCAGAACAGTAAAAGCATGATGATTAATGCACCTTGGCATTGGCGGTAACAGAAACAGATGGGAGATCAGCCTCGATCTGCTCCCGAAATAGCAGAGCAGCCACAGGCGCAACCCTTTGAAATTTGAAATTGACTTGTAACTTGTGGGGGAAAAAAATAACACCATTAGCCCGTTTTGTTTTTGTTGTTTTTTTTGTGGACGACTCCGAAACTGTGGAAACACACGGGCATGCATGCATGCATGCGTGTACAAACCCTCACGAGCACACTTTATCTCCGGTCTCTGAGTTTCCTCTTCTCCGTCTCTGTTCCACTTGCAAGTATGAAATGTGTTTTTGGTTCGAAAATCACCAGAGGGTGGAAATCCACGGAGCATGCATCTGCAGCTTGGCTTCTGGCACTCACTTTGTATCATGTGGAAGTTACAGATTCTCACTGCTGACTTGTACATCTCGGTGTGTCGTTGTTGTCTTTGCACGCGAGTGTGTGTTTCCTACTTCTGGGCTTCTTTAACAGGGAATTTTGTTTTGTTTTTTTTGTTTTTCCTTAAGGCTTAATCATTGATTGGAGCCTATACATGTGGAAGTACAAACTCACTACCCTCAGCGGTACATGCAGTACCCATGTTGGCTGTGTTTTTCTTCCTCGTTAGCAGGCTAGATGTCATTAGCCGGCACCTTTCCACCCCTCCCCCCCACTGCCAGAGCCTGTGGCCTTCAGCACCCAGAGGGAGAGTTAGAATCGGAGCTTAAAGACATATTTACCCCCTCTGTGACTTTATGCTCTATTACCGAGCACAAAGCTTTAAATACACTTACTAGCCCTTTCCCTCAGGGGATGTGCTGATCCAATGTGCATTCAGTTGTTAGGCCCTGAAAGTCAGTTTCCCTCTTCATAGGATTCATCCAAACCTGGAAAAAAAGGCTCCTCTAATAACATTTGAATGCAACACGCACTCAAAAAACCACAAATGGGTGTAATCATTGCCTCAGTCAGGAAAGCCGTAAAATTGGAGGAAAAGTAGTCTAAATGGAGGTAGTTGAACCCTTTATCTTGTGAGACAAAAAAACAAAACAAAACTGTGCAACATGAAGGGAATTTTCCCTAGAACTTCATGGCACCAAATGTTCTTGTACTCTTTGAAAATAATCTTGATCAATCTTTCTCTGGGGTTTTAAAAAGGTTTTTTTTTAGAATTCGTTCTTTGGAGTTTGTCTTTGTTTTAAATTTTTCCTGTTTATCCTTCTGCCTGACCAGAACAATATTGTAATTGTGCTTTGAAGAAGAAATGTGGACAAAGCCACATAAGGTTCCTTTTGTTTTATTTTATTATTTTTGTTCAATTCAGCAGACAAAATTGGAGCAATGCGTTTCTTTAGGGAATGAAAATATCTTTGTAAAAAATTTAAAAAGAAAGATTAATTTGTCTCTTTGCTAGGTGGAATCCAATTTTGCACATACATAAATTTAGCATTAAATTTTGGTCTAAACGTAAAGGAACGTCACAACGAGTCCCTGCCAGTACATAGTTATGGATTTATTACCACTGACATGTTTTTATTGTATTTTATCGTCATCTTGATAAAAACCAAACCAAAGTTTTATAATACTTTCTGCGGTTGGTTGAGTTTAAGACTGCACTGTATGAAAACAGTAATGTTTTCCTTTACAATATTGGGAGAGAAAAAATATCTTTTTTTAAATTTTTCACCTCAAAGCTAATTTCTTGGACTCATTCCACCCCATCATTGTACCTACTTTGAAAGCAGGATGCTACATTCAAATAATCTTCTGCTGCTTTCAGAATGGCCTGTAAAATTTGCAGCCCTATGTGTTTACGGCTTTGTCATTTGAGTGAATGTGATCACTAACATCCTTGCTTTCCGTTGATCATCACAGCCTCAATCAGATAACCAAATTCAGCTCTTTTTCTCTCACTCTCTCCTCATGCGCCGCATTATTTCATCTCCTGCTCCATGCTAACGTTGTGTGTCATTTTAAAGAAATTATGTGGGAAAAGAATCAAAATAAAAAAAATGTCATGTTCTAAGGGCTAATTTTCTGCCAAAATAAACAATCAGGGGGATGGACATAATCAAACCTGAACCTATAAATCAAACTGTAAACACAATAGTAAAATAAGTTGTAAAAATATGACATCAGCTAAATTGTTCATCCAGTCTTCTCAGTACCTGAAGGTCTTAAATCTTATTTTAGCAGCAGTGAGGGTTTTAATATGAGGAGTAACACATTGGTCTACCGTTACTGGTCATTGTTTAACGCGGCCCAGTTTCAGCAGGAATGAAGTCCGAATGTGAACTGGTTGCCGCTATTATTGAGCTGCAAAGGCAAAACACAACTTGATTTATTGTTGAAGCTCAGGCATCGGTGAGACATTTTTATTTAGTTTTTTTGTTTTGTTTACGATGACTAATCTCGTCATCGTAATTAGATGCCTCGTCATTAGATGCCTAAAGTGGATTGCGGGAGGTAAAATTGAATTTATCCATTGGTATCATTTTAGAGGAGAGGCGTTCAGGCTCAAGGGTCGACGTCCTGTAACGTTTGGATGCATCGGAGTTTTTAACTCTGCCATGTGTCTGGACACACACTGGTTTTTTTTTTTGCTTGTTTGTTTTTATCCCTATGCATGCTCACTAAAATGCTCATCTCAGTCAGTTTCTGCACTTGCAATAATAATAATAAAAAAAGCGAAACTCGTGTTCACTTGTTCGCTGACATCCTCCTCCAGGACTTTGCGGAGGAACACGGCTGTTTTCGTGTTTTACTTGTGGTTTTGATGAAAGAATTTATTTTTTTTAAAGCAGAACAAATTTTCATTCTATCCTTTAGCTGTTATTGTGGATGAGAAAACGATAGGTGATCTGCGCACATTTATCTCCATCTCCTTCATGAATCCACTTTAAACGTAAAGCAAATTGTTGGCATTCAGCAGTTGCAGAAAACCCGAGAAGGTTGCATCGCTTTCAAAATCCCCCTCAGCGTTCTTGCTTTTGTTTCTGTGTGATGTCAAATCTAAGCGACAGCTATTAGATGTAACTCCAGCATCACTCTGTGCTGATGTTTGCATTTAAATTACATATTATTTGGGGCTGTGTGTCACGTAGAGGCAGAGCAGTGCCGTGATGAGGACGTAGTTCTTGATTCATCTACAGCTGGACCTTTGCTACATGTCCCACCCCTTCTCTTTCTGCCCGCTTCCTGTCTAATAACGGTGCATAAAGGGTCACTAATGCAATGTATTCAAAGAGTCTTATTAATAAATTATGTATACATTGTGTTTTGCTCTACCTTTGTCTATTGAACACAACATGCTCGTTTAAATGCGGGCATGAAGTATTGTAAATCATGGTTTTGAAAATTTTTATTAAGATTTTCTCTATTCCATTCAGTTGTCACCACACAAAGCAACTATTCTTTCATTTTTTTAAAAAATTCTACCTGTAAAATATTAGTTTCTCAATTCATGTCTTTTCTAGAGCACATGACAGTAAAAAAAAAAAGTTTGAATGACTTTTTCCCATTTGCATCAACACAACCAGAGTTATGCAATAATGAAACAAAGCAAAAAAATATGTAAAAAAAACATATTCAAAGGTGTACAAGGAGCGTTTATTAACATATATATTTTTTTCTTTTCCTATCACTTCTGCATCCTGTTGCGTCTGAGGCTGATTAGAGAACAGCCGTGACATAATAGAAAAAATGGGTACAAATAACTTCTTAACTTGACCGGCCTGGTCGCTCCCGCAGGTATTCACTGCAAATTGCTTTATGACTTCAGTGCAAGAAAAAGAAAACATATCAGCAGCCAAGGCAGCAGCAAAAATGGAGGAGATCGAAGCGCTTTGTGTATTTCCCAGTTTGTGTAAAAATGTGTAAAAACAGCCGGGCTAAGAAACTCCTTCCATCAAAATACAGGTAGTAATTTTGATTTCGAGGACGATTTTTAAATATATGTTCCCATGCAATGTCACATTCGACCAACCGTCCGAAATCAATGAAAACATGCATGCTCCATAAGCCAAGTCTGGTGTTTTGTTGTGATGTTTCTCAGATGTTGAAGAAAAACACAAATTCAGCTTATACACCCTTCAACAAGCTCACCTCATTTTAATCGAGTCTACTTAGAGAATGTACAGCTTTTCCCTTGAATTACCCTCTCACCGTTTCCTGTGGTTTTCCTTTGCAGAGATCATCGGCTGGTCTTTCTATACCTCTGTGTGCCTTTCAGGGCACTGTGTCTCTACAGGCACCCACAGGCAAGACGCTCTCTCTTTCCACCTACGAGGTCAGCAGCGATGGCCTCAAGATCTCCCCGAACAACGCCAAAAAGGTAAAGAGTCTCGGCTCCGTCTCGTACTGGAAGTCTTATGGGATGACAAGCTTTCGTTTCCCGTTTCTCAGCGTTTTGTGGCAGAAAAATGTTTGACATTTTATATGAATTTCACTTGGTATGTACTTTAGCCGTAGCTTTGTTTTATATAATTGTCTCTTTACTTATTTAATCAACTTGGCATTTGAGAAACAGTGTAACAACTGGGACGACATCCATTGGCTAACTCAGCTGTGACTGGGAGCTAATATTTCAGTCTTAAAGGGCATGCATCATGTTTCGCAGCTTTTCGTTCAAATGCTGATTGAACTTTCCGCTCTCTGTAATTCTGTTTTGTTGTTTTTTTTCCATTATAAGTGAAAAAAAAAAAACTTTCAGCTTTTAGCACAGCTGAAAGTTGCTAATGAACGAGGACACCATTCATCCATGGTCATTCTAGAAGCTTGAAATAATTTTTTCAGTATTTTTTATAGTTTTTTTTTTTTTTTTTTTTTCAAAATCCTCTTTCCCAGTCAGTATTTGGTCATTACAAACACAAACATTACCTACATATAAAACCATTTCTATGCAAATGACACAATCCTAACAACCCAGCGGCTTAAAGGTTTTTGTTTCTCTACTGACAGATTTGATTATGGTTAAATTTAAAACTGTGCTCCTCTCATCTCTGGCTTTGCCCCCCATTGCTACGAGAACAAAAATCTCATGTTTGGCCCACCACGAGTCTTACAATAGGGTGGGCTGCAGAAGATGCACAAGACCCGTCCTTCAAATCCGGAACAATTTGGAGGAGTCTTCGAATTTGGTCGTCCTTTGTCGCACAGCTGTGACGTAATCAGCTGCCTACACATAACGGTGATTGCTGGTTATAAAAATGAAAATTAAAGAAAACAGAAATTGTGCCCACATTCTGGAAGATGTTGTAATCTTTTCCCTGCTTTTTTTCCCCACATCCCATGTGGGAGCTGTATAAAATATCACAGTGGTGAATAGAAGCAGCTGAAAGTCTTACTTTCTTTATTAGTTTGGGATTTCAATTCTTTCAGAGGACAATAACTTTTATGCCAAATACACCCCGTAAGCCCACCTACAGTTAGTTTTCAATAAAAAAAAAGCTTCTGTTTTTTTTACCCCCAAAAAATCCCATTTAAGCCATTTGTGTTTTTGATAACACAAATTACTTCAAATTCTTTTCCACACTTTCCACTTGTAAAGCTTTTCTTCCAAAGACTCTTACTGTGTCAGGAAAATGACTTATTTGCTTAAAAGAACAGTCTGCAGGTAGATTTGGAATAATTTATGTTGGCACTGACAAGTGATAAAGCATGTTCTCCGATGTTCAAACGCAGTCCTCATTCAGTCTTAAAGAGAATAAAACGTCTCATGAGCGCCACAACGTTTGAACTGTTTTTTGAAAAATGCTTGCTGTTTATGTGCAGTTTTGTAAGACCAAGTTGCCCTAATTCTTGTCTTAAATATAGAAACATAGCTGTTTGTCTCCAGGCACTAGTTGGATATTGAATAAAAAGATATGCTTGGAATCTTTTTCCTTCGGAAACTTTCTGTAAATCTCCAGGCAGCACTTGAGCAGATTCTTTAAAGCATGAGAAGAAATCTTGGTTAAACAGGAAGGGGAAAGGTTGCTGTGGCAGTGTTTCCATTTCAAATGTGTGCAATATTCCACTTATGTCAAAAAAATAGAATTTTGAAACTATGGTGTTTCCTTTTAACGAGAAACGTAATTAAAGTCACATGAGAATAAATTTGCTCATTCAATAAGTCATTAAAAAACATGCTTCCTGTCGTCTTCTTTGTCTTTTCCTACAGTGGTAACACCTGACACGTGTGATGTGAAAACAAAGTGTTTCCATTGCAGTTTAGAGAAATATACAAATTTTGGTAGAACCACAAAACCACCTCATCCTGGAGCTTCTTTGAAATTGGCACATCTCCATCAGGCAAATTTATTTTTGTAATCCCCATTGGCACAATTTTATGGTCAACGGAAACACAGCTAGATATGATGTGCTGCTTGGAAACGGCCTAAATAATCTCTATCTCTCAAAGGTGGAAGTGTATCGCTCCAAGTCCGTCGGCCACGAACCCAGCGCAGACGACCCAGCATCTGGATCCCACGCCGAGGACACCAACGTCAGCTGCGTCGGCATGGAGATCGGCATGGGGATGGGCATAGGAGCCGGCGTGGGAGACACCAACGTCAAAATCCACCTGGAGGTCTTGGAAATCTGCGACAACGAGGAGGCCATGGACAGCGTCTCCATCGTCTCCAACATCAGCCAGTCCTCGACGCACGCCCGCTCGCCGTCGCTGCGCTACTCCCGGCGGGAGAACCGCTTCGTTTCGTGCGACCTGGCCGAGACCGCGTCCTACTCCCTGCTCATCCCCAGCGGCGGCAACGCCGAGGCAGAGACCATCAATATCACTATTCCTGACACGGTGGAAGCCCACCGGCAGAACAGCCGGCGGCAGACGCAGGAGAGCTCAGGGTATCATGAGGATATTCAGCTACTTAATGAGGCTTACAGAAAGCAGGCAGGCGAGGGGGAAGAGTGAGATATGTACACAATAACAAAGGAGGGGCCTCTCAGGGGGAGGCTGAAACAGCAACTCAGGCAGTAACGTCATGAAGACAAATATCCTAATCATTTCACATCTTTTTTTTTTCTTTACGATCACAGCTTTAACAGAGTTTAGAGGTGATGTGAACAGAAACTCATAGTGTTGTAATAGCCTCTTTGCTTGCTCCTGTGTTTCTTGTTCTAAGGTGAAAGCACATACATATTTTATGTGTAAACTAAATGGAGAAACATAAGCCTGCAAAAGAAAAAGGCTTTTTGAAAGTATTCATACAGTTCAAACTTTTTCACATCTTGTCTGAAACCACATTTCTCCCAAGTGACAAAAATTATGACTTTAAAAAGTATTGGATGTAATTTAGGTGGCAGAGGTGTGTGTGTGTTTTGATCTCGATCCGATACAAATTAAATACAGGGCAAGTATCGCGAATACCAATAGTTTTTATTTTCTTAAGGTTTATATATCATCAAGCTTCTGACCTTTAGGCATTTTTGTGGATTTCCTTTGAATTATTTTATTAAGGCAGTGTAATGTAAAATCAACCTTTTTGAGCTTTACATCATGTTATAATGTTATTCCTTCACCAAAAGCACACCTGGAGTGTTGCTTTGATTCTTTCATGCATGTCTGAGAAATCCTTTAATCTCCCGTGGCAACCATTCAGATGTGCAAAACGGCTGGGGGGGCAAGGGGGGGACGAGCGCCGACTTTAAGACACAGTTCCTCCTCAGAGCCACGGTTACCAAGCTCCCACCTCACACAGCAGCCCCTCTCCCTCGCAACTTCCCCAATGAACTCCTTCAGACTAGCAACCAGCAATTAGCAATCACCTGGTGGAACTGTGTGCTGAGCTCATTATACAAGCTACTTCCCAATGCAATGTTGTTAAAGAGTTAATAGAGGTGTAAATATTGTGATGGCCTCGCTGAAGGTGGTGGGTTAGAAAGAGCAAGAGTTCCTTAAACAGACGGAGGCCCAATTTTCAGCTGTTAAATTACAAGGTCAAAAAAAGTCGAATTTGATTTGTACAGCATTTTTATTACATATGAAAGCAACATTGGTTACTTCATTGTGCTATAAAATGATACCATACGCCTGGAAAACTCATAATGCTGCCCCTTTAAAACATAGGACAAAGTTTAAATATGCTTTTTATAAGCATATTAACATGATTTGCGTGCACTTTTCCTAAATAAAGTGCAAAAACATATCACAAGTCTTTTTTGATGTAGAGTTGAGAAACTACAATACAAAAATGAAATAAAATTTTCCCGACAGAACCTGAAACTTAAGTATCAATGTTATAATATTAGTATCGATCTGATACAGATACAGACTTGATATTGATATTATCCATATTTTGGATTGATCTGCCACCGCTGCTGTAGATTTTCAAATAGAATGTATTATTTTCCTTCTTCAACACTTGGTTTATGGTCTACAACCACAAGCCACCAGAAAAGATACTGAAGTCAGTGATTGTGACACGACAAACTGCGGAAAAGTTACACAGTTATGAATACTTTTCCAAGGCGTTGAAGTGTGGTGATTGCAATGATATAGGAAGACAGACCAGAGCAGGCACCACGATCATCAGTATTTCATCTTAGATTTTTTCATTTTTTTGCATGTGGCAGACTGTCACCATGGAATAGATTCAGCAGCCGGAGAGAGAAAAACGAACATCACTCAGAGAAGCTGAAGTCTGATCACACATCTCATTTAAAAACAGCTCACGTGGACTACGTCACCGGTGACTCAGCGCTGAGAGGAGGGCCCACCTGACCCATCTGTCTGACTCATTCGTGTTGGGGGCTTAGGGAGGAGAGCGAATCTGCTGTGATGTCAGACAGACGAGCACCAAAAGTATTCACGTTGCACTGAGAAAAGGAATGTGCTATATATATTTTTACCATCCTCTTATTTTTCTTTAAACCCAGCCACGGTGTCAAACATTTCAACTCTCATCAGCGTCGCTCACCGAGGGCCATGCCAGGTTGAAAAATGAACAGAGAACAAGGTGATGACTATAGATTAGATAAAAGAGATTTGTATGCAGAACATTTTTCTGCCTCGTTTAGCTTCTCTGCTGTTCAGAAGAGTGACTGTGTGTTTTATTTCTGCGGGCAGCACATAACTTTACATCCGCGTGCCACTTTGGGGAATCGTTTCCGTTTAGTTGACTTCCTGTCCAATCAGCGACTCAGTGAGACTTCTCATTATCTACATGTGGAAATTTAGTACCAGAGCTGCGCTGCGCTGCGGCCTTCCATAACCATTTTTTTTATCACTGCGAAGACAGTTTCAGAAGCTGTTATCTATTCTCATATTTAATACCAGTGTTTACATTATTACTTCGATGCACATTCCCACGTAGTTCCAGTAGTAAATTAGATATTGTAATTTATTCTCACAATTCAGATGTATTTAATTTTAATTCGCGATGGCGTCTCCGGTATTTTCAGCTTTGACTCAACACCCTCGCTCTGACTGTGTGTGAGTGTGTGTGGATTTCGTTTGCAGACTTTTAGAGTCGCTCGTTGCGTCAGCCTAAATAAAAAAATATAGCTCCCTTCCTCCTGAAGACTGCCATTAAAGATTCATTCCAGGAAATTACCTCCACCAATTTCTGAGATCCTCTCCTATTTCAACTGCTCTGGGGGCAGATTGTAGGAGAGAGAAAAAAAATATAAAAAATAATGTACAGGCATATGAGTAATGATGAATGTAGAGCTGTGTTTGGTGTCAACCTTCTTTTTTTTTCTACTGTTAATTGTGCCAAAGGTTGCCAGTTTGAGCAGCGCTTCACCTCTGCAGCCTAATTAAAACCATCATCTGTGTTGCTCAGTGTTTTACGGTTCATTTGCTGTTCCAGCGTCGTCACAAACCACGTGATCAATAAACTCTTACTTGTTTTCAAAGAACTGTGGGCTGTGCACCAGCTTTTGTTTATTTATTCATGTCATTTCTCCGGGCATATTCGGCGACAACATACAAACTCTTACTGTTGAATTATTTATCAGGGAAAACAGAGGAAATTAGGTGCTCTAATTAACTTGTTCTGAGGTTGACGTCCTTAGCGCGCAACATCTCTGGTTGTTGCCCCACGGGAGTGGGAAAAAAAAGCATCACATTTGTATGCTCAAGGTTATGGAAAATTAACAGCAATTGGCATCCTCTGTGTGCTAGGATTTTCTTGTATGTACAAAAGAATGGGAACCCATTCGTTGTGTTTTTCTTTTCCAACATCAGGTTGCTGGGGGTAACCGTTACTCCCAGTGTCTCTCTCCAGTTAACTCTGGGAGATCCCAAGAATATCCAAAATGGATACACAGTACAGTCCAGTCAGTGGGTTCTGGTTATGGATGGTTCTTCTCACCTCAGTGAAGTTGAGGACAAAATTGATGTCAAATATTTGTGCTCCATTCGTGCACATAAGTTTTTGTTTGTGCCGGTGTCATTTTAAAGATATTAAGAAATGTTTCCAGAGGTCATGAAAGGTCAACCTGCCACCTCCACACACGTTTGTTTGCGCAGCTATATTTGTGGGGACTTTCCATTGACTTCCATTCATTTCTACAGCCTAAACCTTACCTTTACCCTTTTCCTAACCGTAACCATCATATAACTAACCCTAACCAAAACTCAATTCACACCTTAGTCCTAACTCTGACCCTAAAACAGGGTTTCCCCTTGTGGGGACCAGGCTTCAGTCCCCACAAGGAGCAATTGGTCCCCACAACATAGTATATGTCAGGAAAACGTCCCCACAAGGTATTATAAACAAACGCGCGCACACACACGCACACACACACCTACCTTCTTCAAATCAGACAAAATTGGTGTCAATCAACTTGATTACTTTTGTGCTGCAAAATTTGTTGTTTGTGCTGCTTTGGCTTTGAAGATATTAATGAAAGTCTAAAGGTCATTTTTATTTAATGAAAGTAGTGACCTTTTAACCTTTAACCTTTCATTAATATCTTCAAAGCCAAAGCAGCACAAACAAAACATTTTTGCTGCATACACGTTTTACACCAGTTTTGTCTGATTTGAAGGTGTGGGGAGGTGAGCTAACTTCACTCAGGTGTTCTCGTCTCAGTCGGTCCTGGAAAACCTCCAAAAGGCTTTGTGTCCAGACCTCGTCTTGAACTCTAACCTTCTTTTCAACCGCAGCCTGACTAGTCTGTCCATCTACCACTTCGTCTTCACATCACTCCTGAAAAAAAAGACACAATGATTATTCTCTCCTTGAGGCAGATGCCGACCCCCAAAACCTGCCCGCCTTTTTTGATTGAGAACCACGAGCCCAGACTCAAACACACTGACTCATCCAAGTCGCTTTCGACTCAACGATTAACTCCTGTGCAGGGTAACGTCCGTGGCCTGAAGATATGGGCGCAACCTGCAAAAAAATAACAAAAAATAAAAACAGGACTTGAGGTTGCTCAGTCAGGTTAAAAGTAGGAATGCAACTTATGGTTATTTTAGTAATAAGTTATTCTGTCAATTATTCACACAAATTGGATTTTTTTAGAAAATTGCCACATTCTGCTGATTTTTCATTTGATCACTTTCTTTGTGCGCCTTTTTTTGTACAACAGCAAGAAATGCACGTAAACAAATATTTCAATTTCTTGTTCAAATAATAAAATACACATTTAATAGCTAACATGCAGCAACATAGCATTCCGTCCGTGTGTGCTTTGCTCATTTGTACATTTGATTCATTATTTTATATTAACCGATTAATAATTAAAAATGGCTTGAGAAGAAATTTTGTTTTTGCAGAATTTGCAGCGGGTGAAGCTAAAATTGTGCCACTCGAAGAGATTTGAGTAGAACAAATTTACAGACAAGGTTTTTCTTTTTTTTTTGGAACTTTAAATGTATAATGGAAAATATAAAATGTAAAACAGGAATGAAAAGTCCCAGCAACCAGTCAGTCGAGACATACAACACTTTAAATGGGTTAAAGTCACAAAGTTTAACTTCTATGTTCCACTTCCTTTTTAATTCCCTAAATCAGTCCTATGCACTTCTTTTGGCACCAATTTTTTGTCCTTGCTAGACATGTCTTCTCAAATATTAGTTTCAAGAAACCACATATTCATAGCTAACATACACCGAGAAGAAAAACAACCAAAACCATCCAGTTCTTGTTTGATTAATCTGTTTCAAAAGAGGCTGCACTGCCGCTGTAAGATCTAGACTTTAATTTTTCGGAGCCTTAAATGGGCCTAGACGTTACTACGGCGCTGAATGAAACAATTGAAAAGCATGGCAAACATCAAGCTGCCAGCCAGGAGGAAATGAAATATTTGAAAGTGGCAAAATAAATCCGACAGACGAGCGAGCAAACCATCAAGTTGGTTTATATAACAGGAGGAGTAATTACATGAGCAAATGTTGAGCTAATTTGAAACAGAACTGCCACATGGCGGAATGAGATAGGATGAGAGCAATTTAGGATAAACTAAGAAGAAAAAAAACAGCAGCAGAAATGAACCGAAGCCCAGAAACAAAAATAATACTAAAACAAAAGAAGCAGACATCAAAGTCACGGTGGGTTTCATGAACAACACAACAGGCATGCAATGCCTTTAAAAGGTGTTTGTGCTTCGGACCTTATCTGTGCATTTTGAACTATGTGATAGATAAACAAATTTAGGAAGGAAAATGACTCATTTAGAAATGGGAATCTGAATAGAGCGATGTTGATTTTGTGTTCAGTACATTGTGGCGTTCACAAAACTACAGCAAAAAGTCGTTTTTCAGAAGATTCACCAGCTTTTACGTGTCTGGAGAGTAAAACTTTTGTACTGTCTTGTAAAAAATATCAAGTTCAGTCAAATTGGCACTCTTTTCAAGTCTTTGGCATCACGGTACGGCGATTCAAACAAAATGTAACACTTTTCAAATTTCTATAATAAAAAAAGTACATGTAAAAACATAAAGCAAGTATTATTATCTTTCCATTGCATAATCTTGCACAACATTCTGTAGGTATTGGAATCCTAATGAAATATGTACAAGTATGAAGTTGCAATGTGACAAATGTGAAAAAGTTCAGAGAGAATGAATATTTTGCAAAAAACTACTGTATAACACGTGCAGATAAACTATAGCTTGACTAATGTTTATCGATCAAATGTGTGTGTTTTTTTTCACTATGTTGTTTGTGGAAATTACATTTCAAAAAAGACATTAAAATAAGTATGTTAATACATATAAGAAGTATGAAAAAATGGTTCTCCCTTCCAACCATCATATTCCTCAATCTGATATAAATTTAAAAGAGACTTTAAAAAAATCTAAGTGCTTTGGTAACACTGTTGGAATGGGGTGTGCATGAGACTGTCATAAACACAACATGGCACTTGTTATGAACATGAAGGAGTTTTTATGAATGTTTACAACTGTTGTCATGTCATTCGGTAAATAATGACACTATTAATGAAAAGTTACACTAACAGCTGTATTAAAAGCCCATTAAGAGTGTAAACGTTGTCTTATTTGGTCAATACGAACCTTTTAATCCAAAGTTCTGTTAACATTTGCATTAAAAGCCCATTAAAAGCGTTAACTTTTCATTAAAAGTGTAATTATTTACCAAATGACTCTTCCTGACAACTGTCATAAGCATTCACATAGACTCCTTCATGTTCATGAAGATGTTACGTCGTGTTTATGACAGTGCCATATCAGTTTTTTTGCATACCCCTTCAAATAAAGTGCCACCAGACTTTTTTTCCTGTTAATTGCCTGACATTATGACAACAAAAATACCTGCACATACATCCAAACTTCAACCGCTTCCACCGGCTAAAATACCCTGCAGCCATATTCAGGTGTTCAGATAAGCCGAAGTCTTCTATTTTTACTGGACTGCCCTTTATTACATCTGTATTTCAATGATAGTGTCTGCACCACTTACATCAGTGGCCATGCAGCTTAATAAACAACCCGAGACCAGAAGGAAGCGACAACGAGGCATGCTGAAGAGTTTTAATTTCAGGGTGTCTCCTTGGTTAAATGTTTGATTAGATTCCTTTGTGTGCAAGTGTGACAACAAGGTGAAGTGAATATCTGCAGCAGCTCTGAAGATACCGCAGAGCCTCTCACACACACAGCAGACCTCGCTCCCTTTCATAGCGGTTGTTTACGCAACCTCTCTGCCACTCAAACGGCTTTTCTCAGCTTTAATTTTTCAGCGTAGCCCTTTGGTACTTTTCTCCTTCGGTGCTTTTGCATTTGCCTAAATTGCTTTTTCTCTTTCACACTGGCTCATTTCAAATCTATAATTTGTTTCTTTTGAAGCAGCCAGCTGAGATATTCATTGTGCTTGCAGAGTATGAAAAAAAAAAAAGATGAAAAAAAAAAAACATTTTAAAAAATGTCACGGTCTTAAATATAAAACGGTCTTAAATAAGCAAAAGTCGTTCCAAAAAAAGGGACCACGGCGTATTCGGCAGTTTGTTTTTAAGGTGCAAATGTTTGTTTGTAATGTTCTAAGATTTTGCAAGCTAATAGATTTGGTGGGAAGCGTTTGATTAAATGAAACCTTCCAACAAACAGATGTGGAAGGCAGCATCTGGGAAAACGCCACTCAGTTCCCCGCTGGGAAAGAGCTGATCATTCTTTGGCTGGTCTGTGCATATTTATTTTGACAGTTTATATATTGTCTTATTATTTATGTGCTGTAATACACCCTTAATATAATTACCAGGGAGCATGTGAGTAGAAGAAGCTCATTTAAAAGGGAGGAGCTTTATCATGTTAGGCTTTAATAGGTCATCTATGCTTTGTCAAATAGTGCTACTTTTTAACTTTTTCATCTAAAAGAGGTTTGTATTGTATGGCATTTGTGCCACATTAAAACATTTATAATAATCAAGCATGGAGAGTGTTGGAGATAAACTATTTGCTCCTCACTGATCTCTTCTCCCTTGCTTTTTGGTCACAATACTTAAGATGATCAAACAAATTTTTAGATTTAAGATAACCCAAGTATTTAGAGTACAGTTTTTAAATGGCTATATGTAAAAAAAATAGTAACCATAAGTAAGCAGTAAATCTGAAAACTGATGTTTTTGCTGCTGTGACTAGGGGTGTGTCTTTTCCATTGCCATGGGTTATTTTTTTTTACCTTTGCAGGAATGGTTAGACTCTGGGGCTTTAGAGTGTAAACAAACTGTTTAAAATGCAGCATCTCAGTTGTATTTGATTCAGTTAAATTTACGGTCCCATCAATAACAGGCAATACATGCGGGTCCCGAGGAAGAGAGCAATCCCAGACCTTCACACCACAACCACCGTGTTTGTCTGGTGGCATGATGTTCTTTTTTCAGATATGCCACTCTTATCTTATCTGTCCACAGAATACTTTCTCGCAGGTTTTTGGCCTCACTTCTGGGAAGGTTACTGAAATCATTAGTGAAACATAAAGTAGTTTATTTAACTAATCACAAGAAACCCCATAGATCATAATAAGACATAACAAATTACTGCCTGAAATAAATCAGTTACCCGATAATTATGTCTCCCCGTAACTGAATTGTTTCCAGAGATGATTTATTCAGGCCATTTCATCTGTTGAACAAGAAAAATCCAGATTTATAAATCAGGGCCTGAGCTGCTGATGTTGATAACCGAGCTCACGCTCAGCTAAAGCTCAATACATTGGCTTTGTGAAGGTTCCTTACAAAACGCCGTCTGAGGCAAACATTTCAAATGTGTCAGTGGAAAGTAATGGAGCTGCAGCGCAGCAGACTTGGAGTCTGAAAGGTGAGAGACCAAAACCAGTCAAGTTGAATTTCTTTCATCATGCTGTAATCTTTCAGGTCCAGGCAGGAGGTCATTTTCTAATGCTGCTGTGAGACGGATGAACCTTTTCACTGTGCTGCGAGTGTCATCTGTTTGGATGAAACCAGATGTTAATCTGCAATTGCACCCCGTTGTGTTGTGAGTCGATTGCAGTTTGTAACAGCACATATCACATATAATGTCGTTCCAGATATTTGAGTTGTGTTAGAGTAAAAGATGCTATAAGTGAAGAATTGCTAGCATCTCCTAATGCAACAAGAAATGTAGCAATACGGAATGCTACATTTTGAATGCCGTTAAAAGGTTTTGATGTGGCACATTTTAACTGTAGCCCAGAAAAATATGATTACAAATCAGAGGTGCACCAGTTTCATATGTATATGTGATTTATTGAAATATAATTATACACTATTTCACTTTGCTTATTGCATTGCTTATAAACAATGATATTTGTCTACTTCAGTTTTTAAAAAACAAAAAAATCTATATGTACACACACATAATTGTAGTAATATATTTAATTTTAATGGAAATTATATTTTTAAAATTTATATTTTTTTATTGTAAAAAAATTGTCAAAACAATACATCGATATACAAGAAGCATGTTTTTAAAAATGTGTTTATTTCCAGCTTCTAATATGTTCTAAGTTCATCCAATGGATAACATATTTAAAAAGTATTTTTTTTTAAACGCCGCCTATTTAAAATACACTTATCTAGATTTTTATTTTTTCACCTGGGATGAATCGTATAAAATCTTCTTGCTTCATACTTTTGCATGTTTTTTTTCAGCAGATTTAAGAAGACCGACTTTTGAAGAACAAAAGGCAACCAGAAGTGTCAATCAACCGCATCAGAATTGTGAAACTCATTCTGAAAGAAAGGTGAAACACGGTGGCAGTGGATCTCCTCTGAGATCAAGAAAAAAATACCTGACAGTGCCTGTTTCACAGAAGGATTGAAAAGTCATTTTGGACTCATTACATCTGAAGAGCATTGGGGTTTCTACAACTGTGTTTGTGTGAGAACATGCACAGACGAGACCAGCAGCATCTGGAAGCCGTGACATTTGAAGCACATTTAAAGGTGACATGCATCAGCTGGGGACACGGAAACCACAGAGAGACAGAGAGAGAGATAGAAAGAGAAAGAGAGAGAAAAAGAGAGAGAGAGAGAGAAAGAGAGAGCTTCACTGTCTGCTGGCGGGATCAGACACGCCAAATTTAAAAGTACAATCTTACTAGGGTGAATTTGGAATCGAGAAAACTGAAATTTTATTTTAAAAAAAATATAAAATAATGTCTGAAATGTTGACAAAAGCATTACTTTAAAGCTCCTATTTTAATTATTTTTAAAAACACTAACCTCTGTAAGCATTGCCCAACATCCAGTCCAGTCATTGAGGTTCAATCCAGTCACCATGAGGAGCATTTTTGTCTTTTTTCCACAGGTTAAATTATTGTTCTGAGACGACGTTTGTCAAGTTAATGGAAGCCACTCTCCAAATTATGATGCCCCAACTCTGCTGGGACACTTTAGAAGCTGTGTCTATGTACCACTTAAGGGACACTAAGCCTTCATCATCTCCCTCAGACGTTTCGACGGCTCTATTTTTAAAACAGCTTGTTGGCTCTGGTCTTACCGCAATATTAATCAGTGCTAATAGCTCTACAGTTCCAGTTACTTTCTCCTAAATGGTGATCCTTAAGGAGACAGTCAGCGTTTCACAAACTCATGTTTGAAAATTATAACCTCACTGCTCCTCTCTCTCCTCCTCTGCTCTAGATATGAATGTGTTATTGGTGATGAAAACGCTTTTATTTTTTTTTTTTTAAAAGTTTCAAAGAATTGTGCCTTAAGAAGTCAAAACAATAAAATAGGTGCCTGAAAGAGATCAGTATATGTATATATATATATATATATATATATATACAGTATATATATATATATATATTATATATATATATATATATATATATATATATATATATATATATTATATATATATATATATATATATATATATATATACGTATATATATATATATATATATATATATATATATATCCCGGTTTTTCTTTTTTAAAGGTTGCTGTTTTGCATTTTCATTTCGTAAATATTTGTCTTATTCAAAGTACTGACAAAGGCTTTCTTCATTCTACTTTTTCATATCACCAACCTGAGCTGCTGACCTCAGCAGCTCCTCCGAAGATGACATGGCCTCTTGTAAGTTGTTTGAAATTTAAAAATAACAAAGACGACAAAATAATTATTGGAACATTTAATGACTTGTGTTCATTTATTTATGTAATGCATCTTTTATTCAATCTACCAAATGCTTGAAATTTGATAGTGGCACATATTGGTAGGGAAAACTAATTATCAGGTCACCATTTTGAACTCAGCTCAGACATTCCCAGGCAACTAAGAGTCCTCCAGCGATCTTTGCTCTGTAAATAAGATCATAAACTTGAGCGCAATTGCCTGAATATGTCGAATGTGAAGTGCTTTAAGTGCCCCGTAAGATTAGAAAAACACCAGACAAGTGTGTTCGGCTCCTATTTCCATTCCTATGGAAGAAAAAGAGAAAATAAATTAGCCATTTCAGTGATATAAGTAGATTAGAGGAATAAATTGTCATTGCAGGTTTTCAAGACCTTCCTAATGGGAAAGAATATGAGGCTTTTAGCATCTTCATACATCTTCTTGCATTACAATTGCAAAAGTAAAAGAATCTTGGTTTAATTTTAGTTCTTCGTGATCCTGATGCACCCTGGCTCATTTCAACAACATGACTGTTCGGTGAGCAGCGCTCTCTCTGCACTGTCTGTAGGTGTGAGTGTTTGTGTGCATGGCTGTTTCTCTTGTGTGTCTCTGTGTTGCCCTGCGATGGATTAATAACGACCTAATGAGATTCTGCGCTGCCCAGTGGACTCACTTTGAGTTTTAGCGAATACATTGGCTCATCTTTTTTTTCAGTTGAATGTACTGTAGAAAACCTCTGTTACTTGCTAAGGAAAGAAAACGCATCCAATGTATTAAGATGAAAATCACTCATTTAGGTTTGTTAATACAACACACATAACTTGAGAGTTTACAGAATAGCACACTCATGCACAGGTCAGAGTAAAAGCTCTGTACATTGTTTATACCCCAATGACAAAGAGTCATAAACACTGGAGAGACAGCAAGGCTCCCTTGCAGGTGCAAAAAAACATTTCCAGGACAGCTAACCTTCCATCCATTTTCCTACACCCTTGTCCCTTTGATGGGGTCGGGAGGTGCTGGTGCCTATCTCTGGCTGGTGTTCCGGGTGGGGGGTGGGGTGCGCTCTGGGCGGGTCGCTGGTCTGTTGCAGGGCAACACAGAGACACACACAGGACAAACACCCTGCACTCACACCTAGGGGCAATTTAGACAGACCAATTAACCTGACAGTCATGTTTTTGGACTGTGGGAGGAAACTGGAGTACCCGGAGAACATGCAGACTCCATGCAGAAAGGCCGGGGCTGGGAATCGAACCCAGAACCTTCTTACTGCAAGGCAACAGCTCTACCAACTGCGCCACTGTGCAGCCTTACAGCTAACCTTGACTTTGCAAATTAGACAGGTTCATATGGTGACTGGTAAAAAAAAAAACAAAAAAAAACACATAATTTTTTCTAAAATTCTCTGTGAAACGTTTCAATGTGTTGTCTTATGGTGTCGTAGACTGCAATAATTTCCAGTGTAGGATAACTAGATTGTAGGTTTGTTATTTGGTTAATATAAAACTGACTTCATTTGTAAGGGGGGGTGGAATATGGCAATTTTTTTATTCCAGTCTAGAGAGTCTTAGAACTTTGTTAATCTGATGTCATGTTATGTCTGGTTTAATCTTTAGGATATTTGTCTGGGCCAGTTACTGTTTTTCCCTGGAGAAATGACCTTCGTGGAATAAAGATCCAGAAAGTCTCACACACTTTTGTTCCGCCTTTATATATTTTTTCCCCTTACAGTGTGTAAAAAAAAACAAACAAAAAATAAATAAACTGATGTGTTTGCCAGCTGGCATAGCTCTCACTTTGAGCTATTCAACAGTGTATAATTTATGAGCTCTTAATATTTTGCGTAGCATATTATTTTCACCTTAGCAGCATCCCTCTCCCCTCAACATTTCACAGGCGTCAGCGCCACGTCAACATACAGCGTCTCTACACCGCATACGTCATATTCATGCGACACGCCGGACAGAAAACAGCAATTACTGGCCGCTTTTGTACTTTGCCTGCTGCGTCTTGTTTATTTATCGAGTGAATGCATTTCGGTACCTCTACCAGTTAGCGAACTGACAAAGATAGCGGTAGGTTTTTCTTTTCACAGCTTGTAAAAGGCACCAATTCAGCCGGAGCGAGTTAATCGAAGCTGCGTTTAACGTGCTCCTTCCTACATGTGTTGTGACACTGACAGTTTTTACGTTTAGTGCGTTTTCTTGCTCACGGCGGTATGAGTTATGGCTACGGCGGTGGAGGTGGAAGACGAAGCAGAAAAGGAGGTGGAGGATACAGGGATGGGAGCAGAGAGAGACTGGATAGAGGAGGAGGAGGAGGAGGCGGTGGGAGAGGCCTCAGAGGACACGGCTCCGACCTCGACCAGGACCGAGGAGCAGGAGGAGGTCAGAAGGACCGTCCTCCTCCACACCTGAGGGGCCGGGAGATCGGCCTGTGGTACGCGCGGTATGGAGCCGTGAGGAGGAAACAAGCGGACCGCAGATCGGTATGAGCCCTGCTGGCTGACTCTCGGTCGCTGTAACTTTAGAAACAGTGGTTCTTATCCTTTTGTCAGGTACCGAACACCCCAGTTGCATATGCGCATTCACCGAACCCTTCTTATTGCCCCCCCCCCCCCCCACAAAATACTTTGCAATATTCTGATTTACTAATGTAACTATATTGGTTGTGTTACCACCCCCACGCCACTAGAGGCAGTACCAACCCCGAAAAGTTCAAATCCCTGCTGAGAGTGGAGCTCCTTCAATCAGGGCTCCTCCGCAGCTGTGATTGGCTGAGCAATGTAACGTCATCCTCTGCAGCAAGTGATGGCAAATTGGGGCGTCGTCACCACTTTACACAAGTGAGTCTTTACCTCCGCGGCAGAGGCTCCGCCGAACCCCTGGGGTTCGACCGAACCCTGGTTAAGAACCGCCGCTTTAGAAGGACAGGTTTTGGATTTGACCACAATGATTTCTGCATTTGTTTGCAGTTGCCTGTTATTTATAATAACTAGTAGAACATCACTGATGTAATCTGCTTTCCTTTTTTTTTATATTGAGCTATGTAATGTTTTCTCCTACATCGATTTGACACAGCTTTATGATAATTTGCGTGATGACGTGCCAACCCCCTTTTGTTGCCTGTCATTTATTGACACTGGACACCAAAGGGTTTGATGTGTCTTCAGATTTGAAACCGTCACCATTTGGACGTTTTTCTCTCTACTTCTTTCACAGTAGCTTTTAGAACCAAATTCTTACTTACTGCCTTATTTATTAAATTTGTTATCATGACAGGCCTAATTTCTCTTCCCTTTCTACACCTTGATAAAGACGACTACACAACTGCCTTCACCTCTGCTTCTATGCCTCAGTTAAACGCCCCACAATCCTTTGCTGCATCACCTTCACATGACCAAACAAATACCACGTGACCAAGCCCCTATGGTCTCCCCTCAGAAACAAATGGCAACATGATGAAAATATCGGCCCAGTTGTATTTATCGGACTATAAAATGACACATTTTGTGTCCAATACCAATGTTGGTCCCGTGTCTCTTTCCTGTGGACTGGATGTGCTTAGTAGGTTGGTGAAACACAACTATTGTGCAATTTATTTGTTCCAAGCTAGAATGCAATGCCCGACTGGTGCTGTGATTAGTTAGAAAAGTAAAGTAGAACCTTTTAGCGACACAAAGTGCAATAGCAAGATAACATATGTATATATATATGTATTTTTTTTCTTCCTTTTCTTCATATGTTCAGCGAGCCGTGGTCCATATGGACGAGGCCAGAGAGGAACACATCACCAAGCTCCTTAACTCTGTCCAGAGTGACCCGACAAGAGACAGCAGGGACGCACAATCCTCAGCGTCTGACGCCTGGCGGTCAGCAGCCAGCAGCAGCAGCGGCGGCCACTGGTGAGAGCTGCCACTGACTCTCGCTCACTGCCAAGCTTACAGTGTAAAAGGATGTATGAAGTCAGATTATTTGAGTGTTTGTGGCTGATGTCGTCTTATTACCATGTTGTGAAATCAGTTACTTTGATGGGGATATGCCTGAAGAAGAGAAGCAGAAATTGGAGGAAGAGGAGCAGAAGAAAACAAGCCGCACATCTCAACGGTGTGTTATGTTGTCATATTTAAATTAAATTATTCCTTTGAAAGTCATTTTTTGCCAATCATATAAAAAGAATAACTAAACTTGTCATCCTAATGTGTGTGTTATTTAATGTTTTTTTTATTTTTCCAGTGGCT
The DNA here is from genome assembly GCA_033032245.1 of Poecilia picta. Lineage (NCBI taxonomy): Eukaryota > Metazoa > Chordata > Actinopteri > Cyprinodontiformes > Poeciliidae > Poecilia > Poecilia picta. Next base: position 8,893,095 of record CM065365.1, read on the forward strand.
CCTCTACAGCAGCTAAAGATGAACCTCCAGACAACTGGGACGAAGACGACAAGGACGACGTGGAGAAAGAAAAACCGTTGAGCAAAGACAAGGATCTGGAGTTCTTATTTCAGGAAGTAGTCAGAGACGCATCGGTGGATGAGGACTTGAAAAGAGATTTGCAAAGCAAAAAAACAGATCGAAATTACAAAGAAATGTTGGTAAGTGTGTAAATATGAAGTTTTAACTTGCTGTCAACAAAATGTCCAATAAATTCTATTTTTTTTTTTCAAAGAACAATATACTAGTGTAGAGACATTTTCTACAGATAACTTGGTATAGGGTTTTACCAACATTGTGCAAGCAGGATGTTAACATTTCAGGTTTAAAAGTTTAATTTTCAAGTCCAAAATAGGACATGCATTGTTGACAAACTGTACTGCTGAATTTTGCTGCATGAAGTGATGAGGCTGCAGTTGAAAGCAGAATATGTAAAGTGTGAATTGTTAATGTTTAAATTTAATTTGATGATGATTTTGAAATTGTACAAATAAATAAAAACCTGCTCTTCATCTTTTCGTCTCTAGAAATTCAGGGAAAAACTACCATCATATGGAAAGAAAGAGGCAAGTACTGCTGCTTTATCTTCCCTTTAAGCAGTTACTCTCCAACATGTTGCATAAAAAACATACATATTTCTTTCTTTCTTTGTTTTTTTTTTTTTCACAACCTCTTAATTTTGTCCCTTCCATCTCCCCGCATCTCTGATTTGGTCCACAGGATCTGGTGCGGCTCATCAACTCCAACCGCGTCTTGGTGGTCAGTGGGGAGACGGGGTGCGGAAAGACCACTCAGGTCACCCAGTTCATCCTGGACGACCACATCAGCAGAGGCCGGGGCTCGACGTGCCGTGTGGTCTGCACGCAGCCCCGCCGCATCAGCGCCATCTCCGTAGGTTTTCTGCAGCCCTGCATACGTTGACTCATAAGTTCTGGTTTGTCTACTAATGAGGAACGTCGTTGCCATGCAGAATTCATTTTCTAAATTGCAGGCATGACTTGTCCTGATAAAGCAGGTTGTTTTTTTTAATGCAGGCTCTTTTCTTCAGTGGAATTGTGTATGTGTGTGTGTGTTTTTCACCAGGTAGCAGAGCGTGTAGCTGCAGAGAGAGCAGAAAGTGTAGGAAATGGGAATTCCTGTGGTTACCAAATACGCCTGCAGAGGTAAGATTTTTCTCCCCAATAACTGCTGACGCATGAAATGGAGGTAATGGAGTTGACTTTAAAATCCATTATCATTTGACTTTTATTGTATTTAACTGTCAGAAAACACAGGTTTTATGTCTCTGATTATGTGATTCTTAACCTGTTCCCGATTTAAACTTCATGTACTGCTTCAGTTATCAGAGCAAAGCCAATCATGACTTCATAAACGGACAATTATTTTAATTCGCAACATAAACCTTATGCCTAAATTACAGATAACCAGATGTTCAAGCTGAGCTGCATCATCTGGTGGTTTTGAAAATACACTGAAATTTAAATATAGTGAGAAGTTATTAATAATGTCGTTAGTGTATCTGAATAAATATTTTTAAGTCGGGCATCTGATCTGATCCGAACAGAGCGGTGCTCATCTAGCTGGAAAACAAAACAACAAAAGCCAGAGAATAATACTTATAATGATAATAAAAATTGATTTAAGAACTGAAGACGCTTCTATGAAGGTCTGGCTTAGCATCAAACAAAGACGTCAAACCTTTCATCTGAGACTTTATTGCTTGCTGAGGATTCTCAACAACATATTGCAGGTGAATGCTAATAGAAGCAAAAACAAATTGATAAATCTCAGGAGAAAACGGTTTTATCTGGTGTGAGTCAGGATGCAGAAACTTGAGCTTTTTAAAATAAATGATACATAAATGTCTTTTTTTTCCTTGCACCAGAATATGTAGTTGTGATTCATCCACTTTTCTTATAAAATGACTTCAAATCTGTACCACCACCAAGCTTAAATTCTAGGTGAATTTAAAACGACGTTCTCTAGAGATGCATTTGTGAAGCTGCTGCTGTGCTTTGACTGCTCACTGTTGTGGTTTCACAGAGCCCAGCGGTGAACGGTGTGATACCGCTTTGTTAAACCTCTAATGATGCACCAGGTTTACTTAGAAAGAAAAGCTGACATGAAAACTTTACAGCCTTGCTCCTTTTATTCCCTCATTGTGTGATCTAGTTCTGTTACCAGAACCAGAACCTTGCTGCATTTAAAGCTGTTTGCAGAAGTAGACTGTGCTACAAACTGAATGCTTGTTGTTTTAAGGGCTGTTAAAACACACTTAAATGAGAATTATTTTTAACAATATTGGAGGTAAAAACTTATGAGATGGCACAGACGATAATATTGCAATCACAATATGACTTGCGATTAAGCACATATACTTAAACAGGGCTGATGTCCTCCTTTTGGTTCATAGCTCATTATTTGGGTGTTTGCTGTCGTTCCATCTGCTGGGGGAAAATAAAAACATTTTCTCTCTCAACAGAATGGTTTTATTGTAATCTCTTCTGGCCTACATCTATTCTTCTTCTTATGCTTTTATTATTGACTTGACCACCTGTTGCATCAAACAAGTGTCGCCAAATAAATTACATAGAATCGAGAGACTGAATGTCTGCTATTTTATTACAGCTACATTACAATGATGTTAAATATCAACATATTGTGAAGTCAAAGGAAACTTGCAGACAGACTTATTTGTATGTTGTAATATAATTAAGAAGACATGAAAATGAATTTTCACAGATGACACCCCCTGTCTAATTCCACTGAGCTTAGTTTTCTACTATCCTTGAAAAGTCTTAAATTCATGTATCTAAAATTAAGGCTATACAATGCCTTTGAACACATAAAAAAAAGCATGTTGGTCTTAAATTCGTTAATCACAGGTCTTAAATTTTGGCCTGGTAGGACTATTTAATCTTGTTAATCGAGATATATGTAGTTTTCTGTCAGGCCAAAGCTTGAGTCGCTCGCAGACATCTTCACTGCATTCAGTGACTTGAGGTGGTTGATGCTACCACTAACTAGCTACTTGTACTTACCTTGCTACAAGCTAGTCAGCTTTTTAGCGTCTTTCATGAGTAAGTGCAAGTTTGTCACCATTTGGCTGGACTATGTTCATTTTTTTGATTACAGCAGGGGATCTTCCCCCAGCCATTCCCTATATTTACAGTTTTCATTTATTTTCTTTTGTTAAATCTTACATTTAATTCAAGGTGGCATCGGAGAAATCTTAGAAAGTCTTAAATTTGACTTGCTAAACACCTGCAGAAACCCTGCGGAAGCACATCGAGAATTTCAAAAGCTGTCATTTTTCTTTTCGCTGATTAGCTTTGCACCACACCGTGCTTGCCTGTCATAAAATTGCAATCCGTTATAAAGTTTTGTCCATGCCATGTGACAGAATATGAAAAAGATCAAATATTTTAGAAAGGAGCCGTAGGAACCAGAATGCCATGAATAATACACAAGTGACAGGTCCATCATTGACAGCTGACGGCCCTTCTCTTTCTGTTTCATTAAAGGAATATTGTTGCATATAAATACAGCTGAAAAAGAGCAAACAGTGTAACTAATGGGGTAGCTAATGAGGTAGCATGTAGCGACATTAACATCCACAAACGAGGTCTGGCTCACTCGGAAATAAAAGGCGACTGGACTGTCTCAGTCTCTGTTGAGGTTGAGTTGCCGACCAGGAAAGGCAGACTTGTGTTTGGAGGATGAGGCGGCTCATTGTTTGCAGTGTGAACAACGAGACGACCTCACAGCAGACCTGTTACCGGGCAGCGCTGTGCTGTAGAAATGAGCTCTAAGTGTCGAGGCTGTTAGAAGCACAGCCGCTTTTATTTTCCCTGCAGCGTTTCTGCTGCCTGTTAGGACCTTCTAAATGCTAAATAGTCTGCCATGTGTCTGAATGGGGAGAAATCTCGCCATTCCCCTGTTCCCATTTGTGCATATTTAATTTTTAATTTTTATTTTTGAAAATTCCACGTCTTTTTGGCTCACTGCCTCGGTTGTTTTTGTTATGCTCTGACCCTGTGAATATGCGATTCTTTCCTGTGCTCAAGGTTATTGCTTCAGTGTTACTTTTTCCTAGATAATTGTCAGAAATCTTTTTTTTGGTTGTTTTTTAAATGTCACACTTGAATTAATTATACAACAAAGCTGTCAGTGAAGTTCAGCTGCCGAAAAGATGCAGTTGGCAGTTTTGTTTCAAGAGACAAAATGAATCAGAACTCCTTGTGCCATTCGAAGGATAAACTTTTAAACAATGAGAAACATCCTGGTGAAATTATGACATCAAGCCAGTGTGAATAATTAGCATTGCCTTTCCTCATCCCAGTTCAAATTTCCCTTTAGAGCTCATGTCACGAAGTAAATTATTAATCTAGTTGAAACTATTTAAACCTTTTCCTTTTATCTCAGAAAGGTTAAAAAAATATTACCACCAGGAGAGAGAAATAAAGTTTTTTCTCTTCAACACTGATAAACAAAAGGACAAAATCAGTAATGTTGAATTGTATTTCTTAAAAATTTGTCTAAAAAGAAAACTATCACGGTTTCCTGGCTGAAGCCGCAGACTGCCCAAACAGTGTCTCAATGGGAGAATAGGGTGAGGGAAGTGTATTATATGGAGCAAAAAAAAAAAAAGAAGCAAAACCACAGGTGAAAGTGACATATTAAAAAAAAATAGTTCCCCATTCAAACATTTATTTCAAACTCCAACTGAGTCTGTGTGAATTGTGTTTGCTATGCTATTCCTCCTAGATTTTTCACTCTTTTTAACTGCGGACAAACAAAACCCTACATGGAGCGTTAGCGTACGAGTGGCTCTATATACATTATAACAATTACTGTATGTATAATGTTTGTTCTGTCAATTTTGAATAAATAAGTCTATAAAACCCCTGTGCCACATGTTGTGGTTAGCAGTTACCCAACTTGTGACATTTCCTGGAACAACAAACTCAACTTTATGTGACAGAACTCGCGCTTTACTGGAGGAAGTGGTATTAGAGAAATATCCGTTTTGTCTCCTCTCTGCACCAGCCCTAATTTTTGTCATCTGGAACATGTAAAGCCTTTCTTCTGTCTCATCTTTTCCTCCTCACATTTCACAGCCGGTTACCACGGAGACAAGGTTCAATACTGTACTGTACAACAGGAATTATTCTTCAGTGGCTCCGCTCTGATCCGTAAGTCTGATCCATCTTTCACTTTCTCATCGTCATCATCCGCTCCGACCTCCTGCTTGTTGCACATCCTTTCTTTGTCTTGATTTATATATATATATATATATATATCTGCCAAAGTCATTAGCATGAGTCTTCATACTGACAGTGAAATAAAGACGCATGTACATACACTGAGATCTTCTGTTGAATCATCCCTCTTTGCTCTTCCTTACATTCTGAGCCACTTAGATTAACAAGAGGGTCTTAGTGAAATGCCAACTTTTCCTTGATGTTCAAATTTAGTGAATAATTTGAAGACTTTAATTGAGAGACCAAAACAATTTGATGAAGAATTTCTCTCGCTTAATCTGTGGATTGTACATGCAAAAGGAAAAAAACTTAAATCTGCAGCAAATCCCGTTGGTACAGATGCTTGAAATCCTTGAGTTTAAATTAGGAGTTTTCAAAGTTTGGAAAGTGCTCGACATTCAAACTGCACCGTTTTTAAAATAATTTAACACTTGGTTATGCTTCTTCACAGTTGAGACCAGATATTTTGACACACTCAATAAAACGACATTTTTCTTTTCTCACTGTCTGAAGTTAAATCAGACCAAACATTTCTGGTTTTAGATCAGATACAATTACCAAGATTATTTCTATTTACTAATTGCCAGAAAACAATTGCATTGTTTTTAGAGGTTTTTTTTGTAGCTTTCTTTGCATGTTGTGTTCAAGTGTTTAATTTGAGCAGGACAATTATTGACATTAACACAATTTCTTTCAATATGTTTATTATTCCTAACGTCTCAATGAGATTCATCTTTGGCTTATATCTTACACGTCAAAACATAAAAATGTCTCATATTATAGTTTATCTTGTCCCTGCTGAAGAATGTAAAATACCATAACAGAACATTATGAATAACAGTAATAAATGATATCACACAATAGTGAGTTGAAACCGTCTCTTTTTAGTTAATGTGCATTGTTTATACCTCCAAAGTGTGGTCCTGGAAAAGTTTGAAAACTTACCTTGAAAAAGCTTGAAAAGTGTTTGAATTTTACTGTGGGGGAATCTGTGCAAACCCTGACGAAAGGCTGAGGATTAGCAGATTACAGATTAGCCCGTCCCTCGACCGAAAAATCAAACTCCTATTCTAATCTCCCATGTTTTTTTAGGTTGTTATCCAGTGTCAGTCACCTTGTGCTGGACGAGATCCACGAGAGAAACCTTCAGTCAGACGTTTTGCTCGTCATCGTGAAGGAATTGCTCAACCTCCGAGATGATCTCAAGGTCATCCTGATGAGTGCCACCCTCAACGCAGAAAAGTTCTCTAAGTATTTTGGTACGACGCCTCTAATCTACGCAGTGTTGTGTTACACAGAAACAATTATCCTCACCTCTTTTCCCTTTTTTAATTTTTTAATTTAAAAGACAAATGTCCAATGATCCACATCCCTGGGTTGGCCTTCCCAGTGGAAGAGTTCCTACTGGAAGACATCATTGAGATGACCAGGTACTGTTGCTAAACACCTGAATTATTGCAATATTCTGGTAATATTTTTAAAATGTTTCATTCCCACATCTGTGTTTTAAAGAATCTGTAGTCACCAGCTGCGTTTCCATTACAAATGTGTGCAAAAATTTGTCAATATTCTGCTGATGTTGGAAAAAACACACAATTTCATCAAAAAACTTATGCCGCACCTTGGTCCTACAACTACTTCCTGTCACCTTCTCCTTCATGATTTGCGCCACTGGCAATGTCAGGTTGTCGATGGTGTGATTTGTGATGCGAGAAAGGTTTTCCTTTGCAGTTGTGCAAAATAAACCAATTTTGATGCAGCTAAAAAAAAATCCACCTCATCCTAGTGCCTAAACTTTCTGTGGCTGGAAAATGCACGTTAAAACATCCACAGGCTGAGGCTCAGCTTTGACTTCCTAGGCAGTCAAACACTTCCTTAGACATACGTGGGGCTCCAGTGTTTAGTTTCAGCATCACAGCTTGCGATTCTGTTCCACCTGTGCCAAACGGATTGATGCAAATGCATCCAGTCATAAACGGCCATTTTGTGTGCTCTAACTTGACGATTTGTCTCCCTGCCAGATATCGTCCGCAGAATCAGGACCGTCGGCCTGCGTGGAAGAGACGCTTTTGGCAGGGCCACCAATCCAGATCGGAGAAGGAGGAGAAGGAGGAGGAGTATAAGGAGAGCTGGCCGTGTTATGCACGAACGCTGCAGGGCAGGTGACTTATTTTGTTTGGATGCTTTTGAAACCAGGCATTTCAACTGTAGTCTCTTCATTACCCAGTATGGTTATTGACAGTTTTTATTTATTTAATAAAATAATCATTATCTCTGACAGACTATTTCTCTCATTCTTGTCGCATTTAGCAAATATAAATAATTTAGGCAATTTCAACTCAACTAAAATAAGAGAGCATTGCTCTGATTTATCTTCATGCAGTAAGGGAAAAAAAAAAGTCATTTTGTTCTGTGTACGTAAACCTCCGGTTTCAGCTGTGTGTTTCTTTGGCTATAATAAAGCGGCTATGTTGGAGCCGTTCATAAACAAATAGTTTCCCGACAGTTGGAGGGCAATACCTTTTCTTTACCTTCATTATAATTACTCGGTCTCCAGTGAAGAGACTGTCAGCATAATTGCTTGCGCGACACTTTGCCCTTTGAAAGTTGATTTATAAAAACAGCCTCGCCTTGCCTGAGGCCTTGGTACATGGAGATGTAGCTCATTTCCTACACCAAACAGTAGCTCCATTATGCCCTTATTTCATTGTCTGGATTTTGTTTAGTTTGGATTAAAGAGACAAGTGTAAGATCAGCCTCTATTCTGCAGAAGTTGATTTTTTTTTCAGATATAAGTTAAAGGATTGTATCTTTTTTTTCTGTTTTGTGAACAAAGACATTCACTTGTAACTGGAAGAGAAGCATGAGGTTAAATCAGTCTGATTACATCTAAAGGTCTGAGGAGGTGTCTCGTCTTTGTGCTGAATGTTGGCAGGAAGTGTTGAGCAGCAACACACCGTCCATCTGTCCGTTTTCCTAACCTGCTGAGTCCTGTTTAGCGTTCAGGCTGGTGACCTTTTCTGACCTCTGGGTCAATAGTTGACCTCAGAGACAATGGTACAACCAGGGTTTAAAATGGATTCAGATTACACACGTACAGGAAATCTGACTGTGAAGAGCATTTCTGTTGCTTCGTTGTTGTTTCAGTTTGTGTTTGCTCTGTACTCGGGGTTTGAAATCCTTGAAAATGCTTGAATTTCAATTGTCTGTCTTCAAAGTTTGGGAAGCGCTTAATTTCTGTATGAACTCCTTGAAAGTGCTTGATGTGCAAACGGCACAGTTTTGTAATGCAGAGCAATCTAACGTGTGATTAAAAGCCTGCATTTCGGGAAACATAATTTACAGCTGAAACCAGAAATTTTAATGCACCCAAATAAAAAGACACATTTTTATCACACTGTCTGAAGTGAAATCAGACTCAACCTTTATTGTTTTAGGTTAGTTCGAATTATCGAAATTATTTCTATTTGCTAAATGCCAGAAAACTTACAGGATTTTTTTGTAGCTTTCTCTGTATATTGTGTTCAGTCATTTAATCTGAGCAGGAAAGTTTATTACCTTAACACGATTTGTTTGATGGTTTCATATGATCAATATATATTAATATTGGCTCACTGACTATTGATATTTATAATTGAGATAAAAGTTGGCTTATATTTTGTATGTCAAAGAATGTTATTGAAATTGGAAGATTTTTTTAATTAGTGGTTTGCTCTCAAGTTAATAAAGTGAAATATACAACAAAAAGTATATTTCTGGTTTCCCTGGTTCCTGCTGTAGAATGTAAAATCCCATCACAAGATGTTATTAGTAACAGTGATGCACAATTAAAACCGTCTGTTTGTAGTTGATATGTATAGTCATTATCTCCAAAGTGTGGCGCTGGAAAAGCGTGAAAACGCAACTTAAAAACGCACAGTCGGTGCTTCAATCTTCCAAAAATGTACAAACCCTGAACACTAGAGCTGCTGTTTTTAGATGTAAAAATCACAATTCCTCTCCTCGTGCAGCTTGGCTTGCTCCACTGCTGCCCAGAAGTCTCAAGATATTAATCCTGTATGGTCAGAGCATGATCTGAATTGCTGGCCTGAAATTCAATTTCAAAGCACTCAGAGCTGGGCGGGATTGGCTCGTCTGAGCACTGCAGGGAGATTTGTGTATCGCCTGTGGTAAGAACAAGCATTAAACATATTCAGAAGTAAAATTGTTAACATCACACACTAAAAATATGAACTAACAGTGAACGCAATTCACTGTCAACAGGGCTGGTTAGTATATATTTCTTTGTTGTGTTTTGCCCTTCAGACTGAGAAAAAAAAAAAAAAGAATAATGCTCCACAAGTTGTTTCTGGTGGAAATCCGTAATTTAAATCCACCAGAAAACAAAAGAATAAGAAACACCAGTAAATGGAGGGTGAGGGGAATAAACGAAACCCTTCTGGCCTCGATGCGACGAGTCAGAGAACAACAGAAGGGCTTTGTTTTCATCCCGACAGATGAGAGGTGGCGACGCGTTCAATGTTTGTCAATGTTTTCCAGATACTCTGACAGCACGATCGAGGCGGTGGAGATGTTAGACACCGATGAAAGATTGATCTGGAGCTGATCCTGGCGCTGATCCGGTACATTGTGCTCAACGAGGGGGTGAGCATAATCGCGTCTCGGTTTCAGCAGCAGTCAGGAATAGGATTTCCTTTTCTCCAGTAAATCTGCGCCGAGGAAGATTACTTTTTGCAGGCAGCCTCTGATATCAGAGCAGAACAGGCGTCTGCTACCGGAACAAGCCCGGGGGATTTTTTTACATTTTTTTTTAGGTTTGCTCCGTTCTCCTGGCACGTTCAACACCGGCAGTAGCTCACGTGGGAAACAGATCCACGTTAAGTTAAAAAAAAGAAGAAACTTAAGAGGTGACACGGCTGCTTGAGCTGGAAAAGGAGAGAGGCAGAGGAGAGCAGATGGAGGGAACGGGGCGAGCTTCCAAACACAGAGTGACTTTAGATCAGAGAAAATGACACCGATCCTGGCAGCAGATCTGTGCTAATGAGTGATGGAGCAGATGCTCTTCCGCTACACGTCCACTTCTCCCTCCCCCCATCCCCCTTTTTTTTCCTTCCTTCTTCCAGTTCTCATCAGGTTTCATCTTTCACGCCAGCATCTTTTCACTGCTACTTTTGCAGATTACTAACAGCGGCAATCAGTTCAGCTTATAGGTCCTAATCAATTAGATTATCTTTGGGTATATGATTATTTGTGTGATTCTAGAAGTGAAGCTGCTTTTAGATTCATTACACGCAGTGTTGTTGTTCAGCTAGTGCCTGCCTCTGCTAATTTAGAAAATTGTCGCTCGCATCTAATCAGAAATTATTTACATTTTGTATAAGAACAACATCAAAGGATTTTTAAATTCAGAAATATGAATATATGGAATATATGGAAGAGAGCCGACTTGATATTTGTCATTACCAATCAGAGCAATCTAAAATAAAAAGTAATTACTTTAGAAGCTGATGATTCGTAGAGAGCTGTGTCCATAAGCCTGTCAATCAATGAGCAATTAATCACATGATAAATCAAAATAAGCTTGATTTACTTATGGTTTCAGTTGAGCGTGTGTTTTTTCTTTCCTCTTTATTTATTGTATTTTGGTTATTGTGTTTTATTTTGGATGTTTAACATGTCTTCCAGTTCCAGTATGAAGTTTTGTGCACAAAATTCAAGTTTATTTGTCTTTGAGAGAGGGAACATGCCTTATTATTATTATCATCATATTAGCTAAAACTGGCCTCAAAACGACAATAATGTCGCTTATTGCAAATAGTTTCTAGGACAATTTATTGTTGTACAAAATTTATTATCATGACACGCCTACATATCCAAGCATATAATTGAAGAAATGAGTGAAAAATAAGTTTTTTTGAAAGAAAGTTTGGAAGAGGTTTTTAAAGTTATTTAAGAGTTTGGGGGACATGAAAGAGGTTGTGGACTGTAACCAAGGTCAGTGCTTCAAGAGCTGCCTCATAAAGACATAAACTACAAAAGTCACATTACTCATGTTAAACTGGTTCTTAACAAGAAACTATTTTAAAAGCGTGTCCCCTGTTGATATCAAAGTTAACAGAAATAAAAGTATAAAAGTCTCTGGATAAAGTGTTTACATAGCTTTCGCTTTTTGTATCAGGTTGTTAGTACATCTTTAAAAAATCCTTCATACATCTAAAATTAAGGCTTTACAAAATCTTAAATACTTTAAAGAAATTATAAATTGACCTTAAATATGTTAATTATAGGTCATAAATAGTTTATTCTCGTATGTTCATGTGTATGTAGTTTTCTGTCAGGTCTGAGTCTTAGTTGCTACTTGGAGCAGTTGAGACTACCTAGCTAGCTTTTTTGTGTCTATCATGTGTAAGTGTTTTTTGCCATTGGCTCACTTCTGTTCCTAACCTAAATGTTGATACATGCAACAAAAACCTTAGCACCAAGGGGCTTAAGGCTGTAGAGAACCATACGCAGTGAGAGAAATGCAAAGCCACAACAGACCCCAGAAAATATACAGTTTATGTTATGATTGACTGCAGCATCACCCCCCAACCATTCCCTTAATTTATTGCTTTTTCTACCTTAGACGGTGGCATTAAAAAAAAATCTTAACACATAACCCCAGTGTATGTAAATTTTGAAGTAGATTAACTTCTTTAAGTTATATTGCCTGAATCCAAACAATAATGTTGAGAATAACATTTCACAGCAATTCAGGAAATGAAACAAAAGCAACTTAATTTTCCATCGTATTTCTCTCCAAGCAACGTGGGAACCAGTCGTATTGTTTATGTTTGTTTGCGGCCGGCGGCTTTGCCTAAAAGGTGCGAAAGAGTCGAGAAGAAAAAATAGCGCCTTGGAACGAGGAGTGACTAACTCGGACAGACAGAATAATTACCCTCTCCTATATGTAGCCATATCTCCATCAGTCACGGCGCCACTCAGCCACTCGACCAGTTGATTTGCCGTGGCATTGTCAAACGGCTGAGAGGGAAAAGCGCTGATTCGCCATGATGCCGCTCCGCACCAAGGATATCCTATTGAAAGGGGTCGGCCCGTCAGACGGCCCGTCTGTCGGGTTTCGCCTGTGATGATTGGTTAATTATATTGAAGGGGTCTATGATTAGACGTTAAGGGGGTTGACATGCAAGTAATAATGACTGCCTGCTAGGTGAAGCTCTGTATGTGGGAGGATCGGTGTGTGTATTGCCAAATAGTCGGCTAACACCGCTGAACTGTTTCTTTTTCTTTCTTTATTTTTCCTTTGAACTAATCCACTTCTTTGTGCGCCTCAGACTGTAGCTACTGTATGTACACAATTTCTACATCACACACTCGCTCTCATGTGAGTGCAAGCCTTTGGGGATAATAATTACGTGCAATTAAAAGGCAGAGGGAGTTAATGCTATGAAATAACTTCTTTGTCTGAATATTTTCTTTTTATTCCTTTCACCTGATGAAACATTGCTCTTTTTGAAGATTGGGCGTTTTTCTGACTACTTGATTTCACACTGGGATCCATTTTTGCCTAATTTCAGGTTCTTGTGCAGCAAATCTTTGCACAGATTTTTAGAAGTTAGACTATTTTTGGTTGTTTTGTGACATTTTCTTCAAGTGTTTTGTTTTTTTTGCTAAATATGATTTATTTGTAATAGCAATAAAATGGATATAACATCAAAGGTGGTTCAACACTTTTTAAGGGTTTTGTATCCCTTTTTTCAGAATATTACCGTCTGTCCTGTATATAAAACTGTTAATTTCATGTTATTACCATTTGTTTACGTGTTGCAGCAGGCGTAGGGGAGAGGGGCAGCCATGTTTGGCTCTGCGTTTAATTGAAGAAGAGACTGATTTTAGGATTGTGGTCAAGACGGTGTTAGTATGCATTGAACAAAATGTTCAAATCTGTTCATCCCTAATACGTTTTAAGCAAACCCAACGTCAGTTAAGTCTGATAATAAAGCTGCCATAATGTTCTGATGGCAAGGGAAGGAAATGGAGAAATATCTTCCTCTTTGAGATGTAACTGACTGAATATAAAGCTGCTTGTTGACATGCTAGGCTAACATTAGCATGTTTTATCTTTTTTTTGATGTTACTTGTTGATGATTACTAATTCCAGCACGTTTCATCACGGATCCGGGTAATTGTGATCAAGCAAACAGAAATCGTGTGAACTGTCTGGCTCTTAATCCTTAGTACAATTCATGCTTTTTGACTCCTTACAAATCCTTACAGAATGTGCAAAAACGTCTTCTTGTAGGTATTTAAACGCCTCATGTTTTACAGCTGCTTTCCAGGGACCTTTTAATTTTACTTACATTAGCGAGAAAGTGAAACAAGGATACTGGGAGCTTCAGTAAGAGCGCGTCAGCAGGTACAGCATAAACTGAAGGCAATCAAATTACTTTGACTCCAGCAGCAGATCTCTTCACTAATGTTTTTATTAGTTAGTGTTGGATTTCCTCTCCTGTTCGACCAACAAAATATTCGCCTCACATGAGATTGTCTGCTTGCTGAAATGTACAAAGAGGAGTGTTTACATCCCAATGTAGCACAACTAGACGGATTGTCGTCTGCCAGCGATGGTGGTGTTTTGAAAGCTGCATGAAGTGTGGCGTAAGACTTTATTAAAACCGTAGACACAAGTCATGTTTATGTCTAAAAGCCAACCTGCCATATTTTATCTGACTGCATTATTCTGCGGTAGATACTTCTGGTTCAATCCAGTACATTTTTTTTTCTTGTGCAATACATTTTTAGTGTGAAACAACAATCTAAGCGTTTTAGTTACAAATGGAAACACTGGAGGTTTTGATTACTTGCAGGTGTCTGTTATTGCAGCTGTTCAGTGGCTCTGTGAGTTTCTAAGGTTTTTATGTCTTTTTTGCTTATAAAATACAGATGAGGCCTTTTCCATCATGTGTTTAATACTTATGCCTTGTTCCATTCCACTTCATTCAATGTATCTTAATTTATGTGTTCAATGCTTACGTTATCACCTGTATTTATTTATTTCAGTTCTTTTCCCAAACATACATAAAGAAAATACAAATCTGATGTAGAAATTATTGGCTTGTCCTTTGTTCATTTAATTGTTTCAGATATTGCAGCGTTATTGTATTAGTTTGGTTTCTCACTAACTTGGCCGACATCGTCATTTGCAGACTCTGTCCATGGTTTCCTTACATTGCAACGTCTGCCAGCTGTCATTTCTCTGCATTTTTTTTTGTTGCTGTCTTTATTTGGTGGTCTGGTTTTCTTTCGCGTTGTCAGAGAGACGTGAGCTGCTGTGCAGCAGAGACTGACCCCTTTCAATAGGATGTCATAACGATGTTGGCAAGGCGTTCCGTCTCTCATCGACATGCCGAAGGGAAGTCGGCCTCGTTGGCTCACCTCGGCTCCTGGCTGCTGGGCATCGTGCTCGTTCATTGTTGTAATGACTATTTAACGGATGTTTGGCAGGTTTGCTTTTACCATAACCTTTGTTTAAAGATGGCTCTAATCGTTTCTGGCAGGAGGGAGCAATCTTGGTTTTCCTGCCTGGCTGGGACAACATTAGCGGTCTGAATGACCTCCTCATGGCACAGCAGATGTTCCGATCAGGTACGCTCATCTTTTATTCAGCAGTTATTGGTTTCGACTTCATTTAGCACAAGAGAATAGACAGTTTTTTTTTTCTGATACACCAACAACATTATTTCTTCTTGGCAAGAATGGACGAGATTTACAGATTACATCCTTTAAACAATTTGACAAATGTCATGGCTTTATAAACTTCTGATTTTGGTTAATTTGTTAGATTAGGGCTGTAATGATTCATGAAACTCAATTTTTAAAATTTGTCAAGTTTATTAATTAAACTATTTGTCTTTCCATTTAAATTTCTAGCTTATGGGCAGCATGTTTTTAAATGTCACTGTTTGCAAAACACACAACCAATTATTTTACTTAGATGTAATAAATACAGCATTTCATGCATTTACATTTAACTTATCACCTATTCTATTGTTCTGTTTGCTGCGGTTTTATATCGGCTTTGCTTTCCTATCCAATGTTTCAGAAAGGTTCGTCATCATCCCTCTGCACTCCCTCATGCCCACTGTTAATCAGACACAGGTAAACCTTCTCTTTGTTCTCTGATCATCCGCCAGTCAACCAAAATATTCCGTTTCATCTTTCTTCTCCAACCTCCTCCAGGTTTTCAAAAGACCCCCGCCAGGAGTTAGAAAGATAGTGATTGCAACCAATATCGCCGAGACCAGGTGTGTATGTTTGTTTCCATGATTAGTCTCAAGTCCATTACCTCTCTAAGTGCAGCCTTTTTTTTTTGTTTGTTTTGTTTTGTTTTCTCCTTTGTGCCAGTAATAATGCGCTGAGTGCCAGACATTACCGGGATAAAAGCTAATTGGATGCTAATTAGCATATTTTTCTTGGATTGATCACAAACCTTGTCTCCACAACATGGTTGAGAAAGTTTAATTTAGTGTTCACGCAGCGCCACATTCACATAAACTGAACAGTTTGGGAAGCTGCTCTAACATCACCTCAGTTATTATGGACTCTTCTTGTTAAATATGCTTCTTTTTTATTTTTTAAACGATTTCATCAGATTTTCTCTTTTCTTTCCTGACTTATCCCCCCCACCCCTCCTCTCAGCATCACCATCGATGATGTCGTTTATGTGATAGATGGAGGAAAGATTAAGGAGACCAACTTCGACACCGACAACAACATCAGCACCATGACGGCCGAGTGGGTTAGCCTGGCCAACGCCAAACAGAGGAAAGGACGTGCTGGCAGGTACTGGCAGAAGTGGACACTTTGTGCGGCGCATGGAACTGCTGGCCGCCTTAGCAGTGTGAGATTTATTACAGGCGCATCGTCAACATCATATCAGTTTCAAGTCAATAGCCATATTATGCCTGATTTAGATGTTTAATAATGTTCAACATGCTCCTGGTTTGTTTCTCTAATTGGCAACAACAACAAAGTATAGCAGTGCCACAGAAGTGTGTATAAAATATCAATTTATTTATTTTAAATAACCATTTGAAATCCACAAATTTGAAAACAAGAAGAAAGAGCCCAGTGTTAGCGCAACACATTAAGTTGAGAAAGGCAGGTTTGAGTCTGGGTTTGGGGGAGTTTTGTAGGGCAAAATTACAAATGCACTATATTTAAAACAACTAAAAGAAATTCAGAAGGGCACTTTTTTTGTCTGGAAGAAATAGGGCAGGTGCTCTAGCACCGCCTGGTGTCTATCTGTGCATGTCCCTGACCTTTACATTTAGATATATTTTTAAAACATGTAGAATGAAGACACCTTTCCCATTAATCCTTCTACTTATCACGCAGTAGAACAGGAGATTTACCATAGATATCTTCCTCTAGCTCACATCTTACTGCTTCCCCATCTACAAACATAGAGAGGCAAAGTTCAGACATTCCCAGGTTGTTTCGTCTTTCTGCGACTTGAGACGTCGGTTCTGTTCGGTTGCTCTGACATCAAAGTGCAGCAAGGCCCAATTAGCAGGAGCCGCTTACTGTGTGCAGTTTCATCCCACTGATTTCTCAAATTAAGCCCTTGTCACAGGACTGATATAACATGTAATCTTTTTTTTTCCCTTCTCGCTGTCTGGTTCATTTTTTTTTTTATCCAGGGTGCAACCAGGAAAGTGCTATCATCTTTACAATGGGCTTAGGGCCAGCCTGCTGGAAGCCTATCAATTACCTGAAATTATGAGGACACCGCTGGAGGAGCTCTGCTTGCAGATAAAGGTGATGTATGTGGGCAGAAAGAGATTGGCTTTGGCCGAGGAACCGAACTGAGGGGAGGTTTGCTTCAGTACCAGTCAGAAATATACAAGCAGCATAAGAATCAATGTGCTTCATTTGTGCTTCTTTTCCAAGCATGGGAATATTTAATTTTTAGAATTTACAACTATTCCCTTGAATGTAGAAGTTTGAATTTAATGTAGATTTTCTCTTGTCCACACAGGGTTAAAATTCTACATACACGCTCAGATATAAACATGCAACCTCATTAATGGCTTTAGTTTAATCTTTTAGCATAATTCCAGCTGGATATTTCACCACCCCTTTATCTAAAACTGTGGACCTTGTTTAAACAAATCAAAAGGGCTTTTGTGTCATATGCTTTGTTTTTAGACACAGTCCAAACAGCGTTGGGTCATTTACAGAATCACTGTCCAGTTCTGTCCAATTTTCACTTTTGAAAT
The DNA here is from genome assembly GCA_033032245.1 of Poecilia picta. Classification (NCBI taxonomy): domain Eukaryota; kingdom Metazoa; phylum Chordata; class Actinopteri; order Cyprinodontiformes; family Poeciliidae; genus Poecilia; species Poecilia picta. The sequence goes on from CM065365.1 coordinate 8,910,679, forward strand.
GCACAGTGTCTGTACATCCTTAAACTAATGCATATAAAATTGAGCCCATAAAATGTCTTAAATTAATTTAAAAAAAAGTAAGTTGGCCTTAAATACACTAATTGTAATTGTAAATTTTGCGGTGGCATGGCTATTTAATCTTGTTTGTAGTTGTTTACTTCTTGCAGGACACTCTAGGCGTCGCTAGCTAGTTGCTAATACAACCTTGCTAGCTAGCTATTTTCTAACATGGGTAATTGCAAATGTGTGACCTGCTGGCTGGACAGGGTTGTTTTTACTTCTGTTGCCTGCTCATACAAGTCAACAGGATTCCCCCAGTCATCCCCTAATGTGTAGTTTTTTCTGGCCTAAATTTCATTCAAGGTGGCATTAAAAAGATCATACAAAGTCTTAAATTTGACTTACAGTTTGCATCTTTACAATGTTTTTTTCATAGCTTGCATCTTTTGTCATGGAAATGTAAAACTCATCTTTCAGTCGTGATAAGCAATAAGCTTCAACCTTGATGGATCATGATTTTTCTTTTCTTTTTCGGCCCAATCTTAATTACTTCTATTTATGAGAGGTCACATTTTGGGTCGGATAAATCAGCCTTTGCTGCAATTGGGTGTTGATCCCCAACACACACCACAGCCAGTTTTTACGCCAACATCAAGCTTCTAGAAATGCTGCGACATCATTGGAAATGCATGGACCGTTTTTAAAGGCTACATCTATGCCAGTTTATCCGCTGCCGCTTCTGCAAAATTACAGCAATCAGATTTGCAACGAGAATTATGCCAAAAAAAAAAGTATTAATATCTACAGAAATCCCCTGATTTGCAATTTTCTAAGAGACATTTATCCTACTTTATGTGTTGTATCTGTTTTCCAACCAAGTGTGAAGGATTAGTCAGAGCTGGTGGGGTTTGGTTCTCTTTTGTTAATGAGGATTGAGGAAGGACATCCCAGACTGACTCACACCCCCTTTCCAACTGTTGCTGTTTTTTTACATTCAGTGAAATCACATCTGTTTATTGCCTCTTTCTCGTACATGAACATCTCTCTCTCTGTTTTTTCCTCTGATGGCTGCTTGCTGCTGTTTGTCTCTTTGAATCCGAAAGTGTTTAAAGCATCGCTAATGGAACATAAAGCCAAAGTTCATTCAGTTCTGGTGTTTGCAGAGATTGTTCTCACCAGCAGCTTTATTGTATGGGATTTCAAGCGTGCATCTTCCTGCAGCCTCAGTTCAATAAATTTGAGTGTGTGTGTGTGCGTGTGTGCATTATGTTTTTTTTTTTTCCAAAGCTGGTGGGTGAGAGGCTGACTAATGCGTCAGACTAACCTCAGAGTGAGAGACACTCTGACAACACGCAGACCCCAGGCTGAATGTCTAATGCACAGACACTCCACCGTTTCTCCCACACCCCACCTTTTTGTCAATTGCAAAGTGGATGTGTGGTTGCTACTTTGGTGAATTTAAAAGTCTGCCTTTTTTTTTTTTGATGTGGAAATGAATGCACTTTAAGTGAATGTGGACATTCACAGAATCAGCTCTTATCACAAATTCTCTCTTTCTGGCACTAAGGGAATCGCATTAAAGCGGCTCCATGCAAATGCGTGTCGAGTGGCGCGCATCCAAACCGCCTTTCGAGTGCGCTTGTCGGACAGCGAGCGATGCACCCTAATTTCATGCAATACCCAACAGTTTGGTTTGTAATCTGGTGTGCGATGAAATGCTTCGGCTGACTGGATGAAAATTGATGTACGCCCTTTAGATTCTGAAGCTCGGCTCCATTAGTCGATTTCTGGAGAAGGCCTTGGACCCGCCGAGCGAGAAGGCGGTTAACCTCGCCATCAAGAGCCTCACAGACCTGGTAGGAAACTGTAAAGGTTATGTATAGTTTGTTTCAGGGGGGTGGGGGGGGGGTTTACAGGGATCAAATAGTTCTGTAAGTTCGTCTTACATCCCCATGTCTAAAATAAAGCATTAAAATGTTTTAATTTCATGAAATAAAAGTTAGTTGGCCTTATGTCATTTAAAATTTTCCCTTGGTAGGAATATATACAAGTATAATTGATGTATAGATACTAACAATCCTTGTAACAGCAGTTTAGCTTTAAAGAAAAAAAAAACATTTCCACACATTACACAAAAAATTTAAATCATATCAATATTACAGGAAGGGCAGGAGAGAAAAGAGAAAAATAACTCATCTTTACTACTTCATACATTTTGAACCCTTTATATACATTGTTTCAAAGACAAAATACTGCATGGCACAATACTGTATGACATAATACTGTATGATATAATTTGCTACATTTCTTCTTGTTTTTAATAAATCAGTGTGTATGTAAGTTAATTGGAGAAGGAATCCTCCCAATTTCATGAATTTTTTTTAAGGATTTTTAGGATTTTTGTTGGTGCGTCCATAATTCCATATCTCCTCATAATTTTTAAAACTATTTTATAGCTGTTAATGTTATTTTAGTCAAATATTTGTCACCCAAGTTAATTTTACAGACGGTTCCTCCCAGGAATACTGAATGAAAATCATATCAAAAATCCTGACCAGTGATTGTTTGATAACATCAGTCGGTTCTTTATCATTTTTAAAGTTATTCAGAGCCACAGTGGAGCCACAGGCTGTGGACCATAACTTTTATTTAAAAGAATATTGGAAAACCATGCTTTACTTTTCTCCGAACGTCGCTGTTTTATCATACTTTGTGTGGGTCTTACAAAGTCCCAATGACATGCAGATTTTTGATTTGGCAAAATGATAAAATATGAAATAGTTGAAGAGAAATAAAAACTGTAAAACACCATGCAGCCTTATGGGGATCCAGAGCAGCCAGTCCTCACACGATGAGGCATGTTTGTGTCTAGTTTTGGATTATTCATGGTGTTTGAAGTGTAAAGATTCCTAACCTTCATCATAGGAGAAGCAAAAGAGAGAAAAAACCCCACAGTTATCATGTGTGCTTGCATCCCCTAGAATCGATTCTGAGATGTATAAATTTTTATGTACATGTATATAAAAAAAAAAAAGTTTGGATACCTTGCCTGAGGGAAAATTGAGGTTTGTTGATGTACTGCAAATTTGTGTCCAATACCTAAGCAGCAAACTGGCACAGTCACCTTCTATTACCAACTGGTTACCTTGAATATAATTATATAACAAATTGAAAAAATATGAAATTAAATACAGAAACACAACAAACACGCCCCATTTTCTCTTAAAATCACCCAGTTAAGTTTCATGTTTGATGATGCAATGCTGCTGACCTTATTGCAAAGCTCCTGTTATTAAACTCAGAAGTGCTTTCAACGTACTTCTCCTAAAACATGCTACGCACTGACTGTAAGTCAAACCTCTGCCACTTGATTTTGACGGGTGTGATTAGAAACGCATCGTCCTGAGCTCAAGGTGACATGAACCGTTTCCCTCTGGTCTTTGTGACGCGGTGCGGCAGAACGCTCTGGACCACGCAGAGAACCTGACGGCACTGGGTTTCCACCTGGCTCGGCTCCCCGTGGAGCCGCACATCGGCAAGCTGATCCTGTTCGGCGCTCTGCTGGGATGCCTCGACCCCGTGCTCACCATCGCCGCTTCGCTCAGCTTCAAAGACCCTTTCTTCATACCCCTGGTAGGTTGCGCCGCGTCCACAGACATGAAAGCCAACGTCGACAGCAGACGCAAGCACGAACACTTCAGCGCATTGCTGCAATCTGCCTTCTGGCAGTTTTTTTTTTTAAATTCTTTATCGTGAATATTTAAGCATTTATTTTGGAACTGCCCGTCTCTTTTAGGGTAAAGAGAAGATGGCAGACATGAGGAGAAGGACTCTGTCCAGAAACTCAAAGAGTGACCACCTCACTATTGTTTACGCCTTCAAGGTAAACGAATCCCACAGCCATGAGCCTGACTGCGTCTCTTAAGCTGCGACTGTTGGATGACTTAATTACGTCTTAATTTCTCATGCGCCGGCTGCCAGGGATGGCAGGAAGCCAAGCAGCGGGGCTCCAGGTACGAGAGGGAGTACTGCTGGGACAACTTCCTGTCTGCCAACACACTCCAGGTGAGGCTGGCTGATTGCAACGCGTTTCTTTTTTCATTTTTTTTGCATCTGACAGATGGGGGAATTTTTTTTAAAATTAAGTTTAAAGTCATTTGCAGAACATTTAACTCACAGACAAACATTAGATGATATTAGGCTAAAAAGATGAGATTATAAGCAACGTTTTCGGGACAAAATTAGGAATTCCTGTTTTTTTTCTTGTTTTTCACAAATAAAAAATGTTTCACAAAGCACATAATGTGTTTTATAATATAACATTTAATAAGTGTAAAAATGTTAAATTCAGGATTGACTATTCTGTATGTTGTGGATGTGAAATAAATCTCAACCTTATCAAATAATCTGAGTGCAGAATTTATCAGTTCAGGTGTAAAGTTTGAACTTTGAGGTGATCAAAGTATATCATAATTAGTTTTTCTGATGTGCCCTCGGCAAGAGCAAGACGCTGGTATAAGGAAATGAAAAAAAAGTTATGTTTTGAAACCAGTGAAGTTTTGACTTCTTATTAATCTTCCAGTTTAATATCCTTTCCATGAGTTTTCTCTGGTCCCACATGTTTCTTTCCAATATTCTGACCTGCTTTTATAAAACAAATAACATATTGGATGAGCGCATACACATATTGTTCTTATTATCTTTAACTTTACATATAATTCTGTGACCACATGAAGCCAAAGGTTTCTTTGCTGTCTTGGCCTACAAAGCTGATTCCGGCTCCGTGACTCACATGTTTCGCTTTCTCACTTGCAAAAGATTCAAAACATTCTAGATGGCGTGGGAACTAAATGACTGCCACCCACCACACTTATAAGTGCAACCTTGTTAAAAAATGACAGTATCCAAGCTGCATTTGGTGTGACTGCCAATCAGCCGGCTGCAGGTTGGCTGTCAAAACAGATATTCTGGGTAAAATCATGTTGCTACTCTGTAAACGTCAGAAAACAAAAAGACGTTTAACACTCTGCACATGAAGCGTGTAAACTTACAAACTTCCACCCCGGTGAATGTGTCCTTTTTATTATTTAGATGCTGCACAACATGAAAGGTCAGTTTGCCGAACATCTCATGAGTGCTGGCTTTGTCAGCAGCAGGGATCCCAAAGACGCTAAATCCAATATCAACTCAGGTAACTACAGGAGTTTTCTTTTTATCCTTCAGACTATTTGACTCTCAAAACGTTGGAGATTATTCGGCTTTTGTGTCAACACATTATCTGAGATGAAGCAATCACCATTGAATGCGTCCACCTAAATGCCATAGTTTTCCATGGATTTCACCTGAAAGCCAAACATCCCCAGCTATTAATGAGCAGTGCATGTTTTCAACCAGAGAACCCTTCAATGGAGCCATGTGTAATTAAATATGATGGTCTTCTATTTTCTCAGACAATGAGAAGTTGATCAAGGCAGTGATTGTTGCTGGGCTGTACCCTAAGGTGGCCATGATCCGACCCTCTTACAACAAAAAGAGACCTGGGTGAGTCTGTCAGTCTGAGAAAGCTCACAGTTGAGAAGTAAATTATCCATTGTGTCTTTGTTGTTTTTTTCCCCTCTCCCTGAAAGACAAATGGTGCCAGTGCTACAGTCACTCATCAGTGACTAGAAGGAGTTTTGGATGGGAACTGTGACAGTCGCAGCTGTGCGGCAACCGTGTTTCAAAAATTGTCAAAAAAAAAAAAAAAAGAATGAACGAAGGAACGAACGAAGCAAAGGCACTTTTGCAGCTCAAGATCAATGTGCACATCACGGAGGTGCCCTGAGGCAGCTGTCATATGTGGCAGCTTTGACCTGTGTGCCAAAGATAAATGGCTTTGGGAATGGCAGTTTTATTTATATATCACATTTCATTACATATCAACTTAGATTACAAGCAGTATACGATACAGTGCTGTAAAAGGAGGTTTAACCCCTTGCATATCTCTTCTATTTTTGGCTTGCTGAATGTCAGACAAGAGTGAATACAAAATGCAGTTTTCAAATAGCCAATCATAGTTTATTTTTCTCTGTAAAACATAAATAAATAAATGAATTGTTTCCCCCTTGGGGTCGACTGCCGTCATTGATAGTTTCCAGCAGCTGGCAACAAATCCTTTACATCGTTCTAGAGAAATGTTAATCCAATCTTCTTTTTGCACAACTGTCTAAAACCAACCTCTTTATATGAGATTTGAGCATAGACAGTCTGTTGAAGGTTATGCCTTCTCATCTTTTTGGATTTTAGTCCAGACTTTGACCAAGCCACTCAGAAATATTCATTCTGTCTCTCATTTTTTGGGGTTTTTTTTTAGAAATAATTCGGTTGAGCTTTGCTGCTTTGCGCCAAGAGTTTTGACCTGCTGCTTCATGTAAAGATCGCAACAGACAGCCGCACGTTTCTACCTTCGGGGTTATTCTGCTAAGGATCAGAGTTTACATCTCACAGATCCCGAAGCAGACAAGTCGGTCAAACTACCACCACCACATTTGACGTTCGACTTTGTACACCACATGTATCCTGGCGCACATCTTCCAAAAAAAGTTCACAACGTTTTGCCTTTAAGATGTTTCAGCCTACTTCGTGTTGTCGGACAGGTCCTAACAAAGTGAGGGCTAGCAGTAAACAGGCCCTTGAGTGTGTCTTTTAAAATTCAGGTTTGGCTAATTGTCATTTATTAATTACCTTTTCACATAGGGCCAACTTGGCATAGTTCATGTTTTTTTCTTATTATTTTTAGATTAAGTCCTCATTTGAGGGCACCTTTTTGTATTTACGTTGATTGTGTTTGAGCTAAAACATGTATGTACGCCAGCAAAACAAAAGCTAAAGAAATCTGTAAGGGGGTGATAGTTTTTCGCAGCACAGTTTATTTAAACGATATCTGTCATAATCAAGGGATCAAGCTTCTGTTTTAGCGCTTAGCAACACTTTCATGAATGCCATGAATTTTCACCGAGTCCTCTTCGTTTGCATGTGAAGCTAGCCGGTCGTATGATAAAAGGATTTAATTGCTTGTGTAAGGGGCTCTTTCCTTTGTTACCAAATCAATCTGCAGTTAGTTCTCTGCTGTGCAGCAGTCGGTTTTGTTTTGTTGGCACACACACACACAAACACACACACACACACACACACACACACACACATTTGGAATAGGATGTCACTTTAAACTTGGACATGATTATCAGACTTTCTGCTTTCTTTTGTTCTTCTGTTCTCTAGCAGACATGAAAGGAAGCATTCTGAGAATAACGAGCTAAATGCATGCAATTGGATCCAGTGATATATATTTTTTTCCCTCCAACAAATTTGATCTTGTCGGTTTTCGTACCACTGAGAGCAGAATATGTGCAGACACATAGCCTTGAATGTGAGGCATAAGACGTAATATTTCCTACTTTTCGAAAGGAAAAGTGTCTCGAGCGATAGACTTTATATGAAAGTCAGACATAACCTTTCATTTGAATTCTGTGAATGGTGTGTTGAAGTGTGATTTTACCATGGGAGGGTTTTCCTGTTAGACATAAAATCCAGTGAATAGAAGTGGTCAAAATGCGCGTGTCGTTACGTAACCAGTTGCAAACACCTTTCTGCCGGAAAGCCATGGTCAAAAGTCAGATATAGATATTATGAGCTGTCCTGCAGTTGAGTTGTCCGTCACTTTGGATGAAAATAGATGTTTTGACGCCACGGCGAATGCGCCAACAACTCAGCACATTCCTGCTGCGTTGAAGCAAAGTCGATCTGAACAGTTTCACACAGCGTCATATGAACGCTGTTTTCTATCAGCCTTTGCATTCATTACCTTCACTTTGTTACATTTGGGTTGCATTTGACACAGCTAATACGGTTTATTAGATGTATTGGCAAATAGTTATTTTTGGAAGTCATCCTAAAATGAAGCGTTTGGCCTTTTGGTGTGGATGAGAAATGCAGTGTGTGGTGGAAAACTTGAGAAAGGAAAATAATGCCCAGGAAGAGAACTATATAAATAAATCATTTTAAGTAACAAAATCCTCAGGTTGTAATGTTCTTAGGTTTAGAAATGTCACACAAAGTAACATTCACACACACACAAAAAGTCACAAGAAGCAAATCTGTCCTGTAACTTCAACTCATATTCCAGCCCCAGGAAATGGCTTTTGGTGTGGAAGATGAAAGCATAAATATAACTTTCTGGTCACAAAGAGCTGAGAAATAATTAGAGAATGTTTGTGATGTTTCATCAAAAGATCCCCTGGCCCAACTTTTCAATGCGAAGCCTGATTTTTTTTTTTTAGAATTTTTTTTCATGCCTTGGGATTGTGCTGCTGCCAATGTGGCCCTGGAAACATATTACTTGTAGAGGAAAAATGGATTCAATTAAATCAGAAAAATTCTCAAATGAACTCCGGACTTTCTGCTATGAAGGGGAGTCTCAATAGGAACAAGCCCAAGGTTTTCATATGACCCTCGACTAAAGAGTGTTCTTTTTTTCTTCTTCAGTTTTTTAAATTATTTTTATTAAAAGCAGGGTTGTGTGGAGTGTTTATAAGTAATGTAGACGGTAACCGCAGCAAACTACAAAAACCGTCGCAGTTTATAGAATCACAAAGAGATTCTCATTTAGAGTAACAACTTTTTGCTCTCGGAAGATGTTAAACGCCCACCGAACTCCCCACTCTGAGAGATTAACTCCATCCAGCCAATCGGTGCTGAGATTTCTAAATCTGCTGAATCTCACCCTGAACAGCCTCTGTAGGAAAACAATTTTCTTTTTACCCAGGAAGGCTTGCCTGACCTTTGACGACCCACATCAACCCGCGTCGGTCTGCGAATGAGTCCGACTGAGTAGGATTCACAGACCACGTCCAATAATGGTTGTTCTTCCTCCGTTTTGAAACTTGGCCTTGATTCTGAGCCAGATATTCTTTAGTGACTCGCATGGAGCCCCAGTGGTGCTGCTTTGGGCTTAAGGCAACCTTTTTAAAACCTTCTATACATTTATGAACCGTACAGCAAGGCGTATTTTACCAACTTAAGATTGAAGATGCTGAATCGGATAATTGAATGTTCATAATTTCTGTAAAACTGTACATGTTTCTTCAATTAGTGATGCTTTGGAAGGGTCAGTGATGACTTAATTTAGCAGCACCTTAATACAGAAACCAGTTGTTTTTGCTTGTTGAAGCAGAATCCACCAAGAACGTGAATATCAGCCTTGCTGTTTTCTCTCGTCCACCTCAGGGCCAAGGTGTACACCCAGACCGACGGAAAGGTGTGTATCCATCCCAAATCTGTCAATGCTGAAGAGAAGGAATTCAACTACACATGGCTCATTTACCACCTGAAGATGAGAACCAGCAGCGTAAGTAAACGGACGTTTTGTTTTGTAACAACGGTAGAACAAGCCGTGTGTGTGAGATCAAAGAGTGTCGCTTGCTGACATCTTGAGGAAATTCTGATCTGCAAAATTTAGTTTAACGGTTGTGGGAACGTGAAGAGATTCTAACCAATCTTCTGGAGCATCAGAGATTATTTTCCTCTCCTCGCCTGGTCGGCGTCATCAGAACGTGTTCGTCTTCCTACAGTTTTTTTTCCTTTTCTGTCACTCTTCAATATTTCACATCATCAAACAAATTGACTATTTTCTGGAACCCTCTTGAAAATGAGATCTAGATCTCGATGGAGTTTTACCTGGTTAAATAAAAACTAGTAAAAATAATAAAAACTATTTGAATTTATAGCACAGATAACCTCTGTAAATGTGAAAAAAATTAAATGAGCCAAAACATTATTTAATTTCTGAAGGTCAAACAGACTGTATTGAAACCAGCCTTACTTTATTTAAAAAAAGAAAAAAAACGTTGCCTGTTTCACCTAACACCTGGCTGTGCTACCTTTGCCTGCAAAAACCAGCAATTTGCAATGACTGGCTATAAACCTTTTACTTCACCATGTAGAAACTTTAGTCTTTATTTACTTCAGCTTCTTTGCAGACCCCATTTAAGGTAACCCCTCAGCTTCTCAATTGGATTCATGTCCAGACTTTGACTAGGTCAGTTCCCTTTTTTTTCGTTTTATTTATTTTTATGAGCTATTTACACTTGGACCTGCTGGTGGGCTTTCAGATCACTTCCCTCTTCCATAAGTCATGTCTGCTAGAGCGTGAGGTTTTTAGATCGGTGAAAGTTGTGTTGCCTCCAGACAGGTATCCTTTAAGCGACAAGTTGATTTTACAGGTCGGGAATCAGCAGAACAGTGACTCGTCTATATTTGGTTTATCACATCCCACCTCCTGTGCTGCGTTTTTGTTTTATTTCCCCCCCCCCCACCCAAATATCTTGCCATTTGAGCTCATTGCTGGCGGAAAATCTCCACCTGTGAAACCCCCGGCGTGAGCAACAACAACAACAACAACCGCCGCTAAAAACACAAGCCTGTATTGTTCGTGTCTTCTCCTGCACCTTTCTGCTCTTGTGGTGAGAAAACGGCTTTTGGGATTCTGCCTGGCCTCTTCTGAAGAGCACCTGTGAGAGGTTTTGGAAGCACCAGTGGCTAAAGGTCGGCTGCGGTGCCACGCCGGCTTTGCACTTAATGAATATTTGATTAAAAACGCCGCCTTTCAACTCTCTCTCAAAGGCTATTGGGCTTCAAAGCTTCCAGGCACAATGCAAGACGCGGTCAGAGGGACGAAGCGGTCGACGCCGATTCCTGACCGCAACACTCAAAAGCGTCTTCTTTTTTTTTTTTTCTTTTTTTTAATAAAGCGTTCCTCAGAGTCTTGTTTTCTTCATCTATCTGTCTTTTCACAAGAAATAAAACCAGGTTTCACAGAGAAATTGCTCTGATTGCATCCTGGATCTTCGTCATCTCTGTGTCGACGAAGAAAACGTGTTGGGCTGTAATTTACCTTTGTGTCGCATTTAAATCTTTTTCTTTTGTTTAGTTTTTTTTTTTCCCTCGCTCAATGCCGCGCTTCTGCGTTCGCAGAGTGAGGTATTCAGACAGCGTGAGATTTCCAAGGTTATTTGCTCGCTAAGAGAGGAGGAGACAGAAAGGAGAGGGGAACCGAGGAAAATGTGTGATGACGTTAAACTTGATCTCCTCTGACGCACTTGTCCCCGGTGATCCATTACATCACAGACTTACAGGGTGAATGTAGGTGTGCCGGCTCTCTCTCTGCTCATTTCCTTTCCACTGACTCGACCCTTAATTTTCAGCTTGTTTTATACCGCTGGAATATAAATGGGTTTCGTTTTGACCTTTTTCTTTTTTTTTTTTTAATATATTTTATTGTCTTTTAATTTGTCGTCAGACAGTTTGTGTTTTTTGAAAGGACACTGTAGGGTTTTCTTTTCTTTTTTTTTTTTTTTACTTGAATGCAGTGAATGTCCTTCACGTGCTTTTTGGGCAACATGAACCTATAGCATTACTTTTGTTTTTTTTGTTGTTTCTTTTGCTGAATGGAATGTTAAGGCAGCAAACAATATGACTGGAAATCAAAAATAAGATTGAAACTGAACATAAACATGAACTAACGCTGGGATAAAATGTCCTTGAGCAAATTTGAAAGGAACCACTTCCTGCTTTCTGAAAACATCGTGAGTTTCTAGCACTATTCTGACTGGAATTTTATCTCTCTTCTTTTTTTCTTGTTCAAGAATATGCAAACGTATTGAGTAAAAATAATAGTAGGATTTTTTGTGATGAATTGATTGTTGAAAAAGTGTCAACTAATCTAGTAATGAATAGTTAACTGCCGAATACAGACTCAAAAAAAGGATGTTTGATGAAGTACAACATATTCAGAGCAGTAATTTAGCCAAAACTGTACAAAGAGTTTTACTTTTTTCCATCTAAGATAAAAAAAGTGTTTGTAAATGTGTTATTACCCAGAACTCCTTAAGTAGCATAGTTTTAGCTACACCTGGTTCAAATTGTGTAAAAGAATAAAATAAATTTAAACACTGTTAAATGCTGAGCTTTTCACATTATTAGACTTCATTATATTATTTTTTTTAGCTTCAACATGATCTACAATACACTAAAAGAATGCTGTAACAGCATAATTGGCAATGAAATGTTTATTTTATAAAGAAATTGAATCATTTGCGTCTTTTATTGTTTTTTTTTAATATTGTATAAAAAGGCTTAAGTGATAAAATAAAAAATTAGCAGTTTGCCAATTATTTTTTAAAATCCAATTAACCATCAGAACAAATTATAAAATAATCAATTACTAAAATAATTGCCATTTGCCGCCTTTATTAACTTTAGTTTCGTTCCATAGTTTCGACTTTGTCCCGAGAAAACCACATTACATCTAAACTTCTTCTTAAAACACTGAATGTTCTGTTATCAATGGCCTTGATGATGAGATGATGTGAAATTCTGACTAACAGCTTTGTAAAATAAAGATGAGCTAATTGTAGGTGAAGGCAATTAGCAGACATTATGATCATGTTGACTTCAGTCAGAATCAATACATTGATTAGTACTTTGCAGTGACTTTATGAAACAATCAGTTATTTCTGTTCCATTATCATCCTTCTAAAACAAGATTTTAATTCGATTTTAGTTGTCTCATGTTTAAAAGCCATGCTTTTTATTGCTATTTAGGTAAAAAAAATCTGAGTATTACACTTGGCTTTCAGAGTTTTCAGTCCTTCATTTCGTGTCTCGCAGAGCGAGCTGCTTTACATGAGCAGCTGTCGGCCGAGGATGTGAAATGAATAGAAAGAGTGTAGCACATTAGGGAGATTCACAGATGGGGCAGGATGACATTTCTCCTCACACCAGAGGCACCGAAACACATTTCAAACTGGCACAGCCTCTCTCTTCACTAATGGGACACTTTCAGCCCACACCGCGGCGTCGCTGTCGGCCTCAGCAGAGGCGCCGCTCCCCGTCCCCGAAACGTATTAATCTGCTGCAACGATGCCGTAATTGCGCATACGCGCCATGTCGCCGTCTCCCTTCAGATCTTCCTGTACGACTGCACCGAGGTGTCGCCGTTCTCACTGCTGTTCTTCGGGGGAGACATCACCATCCAGAAAGACGAGGACCAGGAGACCGTCGCGGTCGACCGCTGGATCGTCTTCAGGTCCCCGGCACGCATCGCTCACCTCGTTAAGGTGATCCAAGCCAACGCCAGACGCTCGTTTTACTCCGACGTGTCGTTTGTTTTACCTCTTTCTTATTTTTTCTTTTTCTAATCACTCTCGGTTTTGTGTCCTGCAGAGTTTGAAGAGAGAGCTGGATTCGCTGTTGCAAGATAAAATCAGTAACCCGGCTCCTGTGGATTGGGATAACCGCCAGTCCAAAGACTGGGCTGTCATCACGGCCATCATAGACCTCATCACTACCCAGGAAAGGCCTGCAGGCAGCAGCAAGGACGACGGCAGGACGTGGGCGTCTGCTCCCAGTGGAAGGCACTCTTACTTCGATGATGACGACGACGATGACGACGATGATTGAAAGTGGCCAGGCGTTTGGCTGGCAATGAAGAGAGGAGGCTTTCACGATGACTGACTGGACCTTCAGACATGAGTCTGTTGGAATATTTATGATAGACAGCTGGCCTCCTTGATGCTTCTGCTTGGTTTAAAACTTTAGTGCTCCCTAGATGCTGAAGGCCAAACACGGAAGGCTTAGAGTGCTGAAAAAGTGAAAATAAATCCTGCTTCTCTTTCGCTTGTTAATATTATTCAAGGACCAACCTGTCTGTATGCATCCTTTTTTTGTTTAGTTTGTACATGTTATGTTTGGGAAAGTTTCACCTTTCTTCCACATAATTATGCAATAAAGAAGCTACTTAAAGTCACTGTGTGATGTCTGCTTTTCAGTTAATTGCCTAGAGAAGGGGTGTTTTCACACGATAGTCTAGTACAGTGGGTTTGATTAGGGACCAAAATGGCAACATTTGTTCCATTTTCAGCTGTACGGTTCACTTTCTGACTGCACTGTGTCAAAAGATCCAAACCCTGTGAAAAACTTGTTCACCCTGTGGTGGCACTGTGCAAGAACCATTGATGGAAACGACACAAAAGCCTCCGAAAGAGACATGAGCTCAACTTCTTTTCTTGCAAACTGTAAACAGAAATGGTTTAATGTCAGATTTAAAGTTGAAGGATTTCTCTTCTGTCATTTGTAAAAGTAATTGTCTCCTATTAGAAATAAGCCAGCACGCTTGTTTTGGTCTTATTTACCCAGAATACCCTCTGCCACAGCCCACTTCTTGCTTTTGGAGCGGTCTCCAAAAAAGCCAAGACTTTTACATTTGCATTTGAACCGCGCCAGAGTTCACTTCACCCGAACCGACACACGGGTCCTGAAAAACTGTTTAACGTTTACTGTTACCATCCACTTTTATGTCTACAGCTTGGGTTTTTAAAAGTTTTTTTGTCTAGAATCGGGTTAACACAGGGAATGCAAAGTTGCAGCCCATTTCTTCAGTACCACTTTATGTACTTTCTCTTGAAGCACAGACTCCAGTTGCGGGTCACATCTTGTGAAACTCTCTCAAACTCTTGCCGGAGCTTCGCTCTCCTCTTTATTCCAGTCGTTCCTTTTCTTACCTCAGATAATCCTTCCACTCTATGTTCCATTAATATGCTTGCATACGGCATTTTGAACTGCCAGGTTCCTTGGCTCACACACCTTGGTGTTGAAACTGAACTGGAGACTCAAAGGTGAAGATGTCTGCGAGACGGACAGGCTGTACTTTGGGGAATTTTAGCTCTTTCAGTGTTTGCATCAAGATGCTGGCAAGTCTGTTGTGAAGGGTGTAATTTCTCCGAATGGACACTAGGTGGTGGAAGAGTGCCTTCCTCTGGACAAAAAAAGTGTCCTTCTGAAATCTTTTTTTTTTTTTTTGCTTTTTTTATTTTTACCTGCATGTATAATTATGTAGCATTTCTGGATCTCATCACACCTCATGATTAGCAGAGATCCATCACACTTGATCAACAAATTTATTTCAGTAAGTATTCATTGACAAAGAGATATGAAATAGCTTTTGGTCATTAAAGTGATCTGACACCATGCATTATCAGCAGCAGTAAGCATGTACATATAAATAATATATATAAATGTGTGGATGTAAAATGCTTACTAATTCTGTCGACATCAATGTAGTGTTGCTACACTTTGTTGTTGCCAATTTGTTAGAGACCAACCAGTAGATCACTGAACATGATTAGACACCTGCATCAGACAACATTCGGCTATTGATTTGAAACCGGTTTATTATGAGGTGTTCAAGCTGTGCCTGTACTAAATCTCGGAGTACCAAGGCAGCCAGAGGTTTCACAAGGTACGATGTTTTCCCCACTTACACACCTGCCGCACAAAAAATCTGTTGAAATATGAGTATTTTTTTAAGGCTTTGTATTCCTCTATTTAAAATGCTGAATACGGCAATACATTTAATTTCTAATAATTAATTCAGATTCACGTGTAACGTTTGCAAGAGCATCTGACTGAGCATTAGTTCTTTGATGACATGGTGACGACAAGACAAAACTGCATTAGCTTCAGTCTGTCAATATGCAGAATGAAATGATCACTTGGAAAACGGCACGGAGAGCAATTACACTTTTATTAAGAGACTAATTAAAATTGCTTTTTCTTTTCTTCCAATATAAATCTGTATTCAGGAAAACACAAATGTTACTGTACATATTTACACATGCAAATCTGTTGCTTTTTGTCTTTCTTTTTTGAAAATAGTTACAAAAGGAGGAATATGTTGAAGCAAAAGAAGTTCATGCATCAATTTTTTTTTTCCTGAGTGCAAACGTAAAGCCTGATGAGGTGTGAGTCCATTTGGCGGGAGAAGAGGGGTTTATTCTGTCCAACAAAACCTCAGCTTGTGGTCAACATCACTGTTGGGTCCAGAGCTGTTGGCTTGATTAATTGTGTTATCGCCAATTTTTTTTCTCTTTTTTCTTTCCCCCTCTTTAGCCGGCAACAATAAATGATGACTCACACACCGGACAATCGCATTAAAAGCAGGGCCAGGCAGGGGTCTGGTCTCACCGACGGCAGACACACAATTTCTTTAACGTCACATGCATTCATAAAATATACATACATGGGATTATTTATACACCGCCACGTCTGGCTTGCATCAATAGTGATATTTCTCGCAGTTCAAACTGCAGAATTGATGGAGTCGGGGGTGCTGGGGGGGAGAATAATGGTGCTTGAGATGTAAATGTAGAGTCTGATTCATGAGGGTGACATTAACCGCTGACAAACGGCAAGTTGGAGTGCAGATACTTGGCCCTTCTGCTCGACTGGATGCCATAATATATCCCTTCTTCTTCCCTGATGGCTGTAATTGGTTTTTTTTGTCTTGTTTTGTTTAGTTTTTTTAATCAGCTATGAGTATTTACAGCTATATTTACATATGGATATTTGATCTTCTGCTCGGCTGTTGGTTGAAACACATTTCCAAGCTTGTAGCGACACGAGTTACCGGGGCGGAGGGGTGGGGCAAGAAAGCCTTTTATCGCCCGGCCGGAGCCTCGTTAGCGGGGCGTCCGGGCTGCTGTCAGATTCCCTCTAATTGGGTTTGCTTTACCTCCCGCAGCGCTACTGTACTCATTACGCAGAACGCCATTTACAAAAAAAAAAAAAACACACATTCATAAACTTAACAACAGTTGTTACGTGGCAGGGTGTTGAAAGCAGCTGCTTCGGCTGCAGTGTGCGTAAAGTTTTCCCTCAACCAGTCGGAGAATTAATCGGTGTGACACATGCCCACTGACTGGGCCACCAACACCCACTCGGAGAGCGATGACTAATTAAAGGAATCCGCTTTCGTTATTGTTCTCCTCCCGTGTCGGTGCGAAGCAGGATGAAACCCTCAGCAGGTGCAGAGTCCGCAGCCGAAAAGTTCGGCCGGACGGTCTCTCGGTCGGCGCGGCTCACACGTTGGTCTCCAGCCCCTGCAGCCGGTCCATCCTCTGCATGTTGCGTTCGATGGTGGCCTGGCACGTGATCTCCTCGCCGCACTCCGCGGGAAACCACCCGGCCTCGCCGTCGCGCAGCCGCTCGCCTTCGTACCAACCTGAGGGAGGCAGAGAGAGAGAGAGACACTCGCGTTACAGTGACTCACGTCAAAGCCTCTACTTATGCAGCGTAGATTGTTTTCCTTTTTTTTTTTTTGTGATGTTGTTGTATCCCTTTGGCGAGAAAGCCTGTTGCTATGGTCACCGAAGCAGCAATTAACTTCCAGGCTTTTGGTTAGAGATGGATGGGGGGGTGGTGAGGATTTCAAACACATCAGGTCCATTATGTGAACAAGATAGGTAGCAAAAAGGGAGAGGAGCTCGAGTGTGAGTGTGTTGAAAGGAAATTGAGGCAAGATTGTGAAAACTCAGAGGAACGGCTCATTGAAAAGTTGATTTATTTCAGTAATTCAATTCAGAGGGTTAAATTTGTTTACTATGGAGATCTGCAACCACAGTGATGAAATTTTTTATTTAGGTCAATTTAGATTTCTATAGATCCCAGCTAAAAAATATATTTCTTTTTTTTTTTGGAAATTAGAATATTAGTAGTTGTATATTAAAAAAAAAAAGTCTTTCTAAACAGAAATGGTTTATTACTAAGCCGCTATATGTTACTGCTCTTCACAGAAGGCTCTTTATCCAAGAATATTTCTGGGAAGCTTAGGGGAAGAAAGAAGTATGGTTGGAAAAAAAAGATGGTAAGTTAAATTAGTTAATAAGATATGGACAAACTCTTGAACAGTGAAGCTCCTTAAAACGTGTCTTGGTCTACATTCCCCTCACAGCTGTACTTGCCACGGTTTTCCTTCCACTCAACTTTTTGTTACGGCTTATTGGCAACAATTTTTCCCATCACTGTGTGGACCATAAAGAATTTCTATAATTATATCTTCTTTTATTTGTCTTATGTAATATTCAGATTTTCTAAGTGTAGGGAAAAAAAACTAACATTTTAAAATCTGTGTGTGAGCAGCCTAATAAATGAGTTTTTGCCCTCATTTGAAATAACTGAAATAATGTTTTCTCAATGATGCTGCAATCTATCGAGACGAACATACATTTATAATCAAGCTTCGTAGTAAATGTGAGCGAAGGAGAGGCGACGTACCGTCCACATGCTGGGAGACCAGCACCACGTCGGCCACCTGCAGCGACAGCTCGTCTGGCTGCTTCGCCGTGTACGTCCTTATCACCTCAACCTGCGTGACATCTGGAAGAGCGAGAGAGAGAAAAAAAACAAAAAAACATTGCCTTAAGTTTGTTCCAGAATTCACAATTGCATTGACGTTCAGTTTCGCTGAAGGGCCACAAGGTGGTGCAATGAGCTCAAAAAGGAGTTTTTTTTTTTTTTTTTTTTTTTGAGACAACTTACTGGTTCTGTCATGTCTCCTGTCATTGTTGTCATTCTGGCCCAGGGCACTGATCCAGCGCGCGCGCTCATTCCTAAACAAACACACAAATAAAAACATTTTCTTTGAAAAGCTTTTTCCAGAGTTTTCACTTTTAAAACTACAGATGTTCGACACCTTATGTTTCAACAGAAGTTTTCCTTCCCTCCCTTTCCAGCCCCTATTCACGTGAAAGTGATGAGATAAATTGAGCACAAAGGCCTGATTCTCGTGGAGGACAACCTGCTCGCTTTCTTCCGCATCCCCCCCCGTGCGGGCGCACTCCGTGGGAAACGAAATAGGTGGAGCCGCACGAGTCGGATCCTGTGAAACCAGATACCATCTCACCTGCTCCGAAGAATTCCCACCAAGCAGGTTGGGGGGGGGAGGAAGATGGAGGGAGCGATAAAGAGAAACTGGGTGGGGGGAGAGGTGGAAAATGAAGAGAGGATGGTTCATTCAGAGGCCTGGGTGACTCAAGTGTTAGTGGCCTCCAAACACAGACAGTTGCACAAAAGTAGCTGAAAGTAGCAGATCAGACGTGAGTCAGATCCATTATTGAGCTTCCACCAAGTTCTAATGGGGTTTTTTTTTAGTCGCACATGCAGCAAAACGCAGCAGCGAGTCAGTAAGAAACAATGAAAAATCACCAGAGAGACTTTTCATTGTAAAGAAGCTCTTTATGTTTGTGCTGGTCATCAAGCTGCCCACACAGCAGCAATCAGAGCAGCAACCTTTGGGTTTTAATTGAGCCATTAGGACCTGTTTTCTTTTAGTGTCGACTAAAAAAAACCCCACCTCCGTTCAGAGTCCAAAAATTAGTGTTGTTTTTTTAGATCAGACTTTAATCTGATAAATAATACTTGTATTCTAAAGGTGTGCTTAATTATATAACGAAATACGTACTTTTTCATTGTTAGTGTGAGCTGGTGATTATGTAAGGACATAATCCTTTAACTGATGACCAGGGTTGAGGTGTTACTGATAGAACTGATAAAATGCTCCATCACACTATCCTTTTATGTCCTGTTCATAAAAAGCCAGAGAAAATAATAGACTACACATAGATTAACCAGTGGTGCCCCTCCCACACCTGCTGCTGATATTAGATGGTTGCTCTATTTCTGTTTTGGCAAAAATGATGAATACAGCTGGATTTCAATATTCCTGACTGCAAAAAAACAAATATTTCGCTGCATTAAAGGGGCAGTATTACATATTTTCCAGTCATTTTATAGCACAGTCAAGTAACTATGTTACATTCAGTTATTATAAATATGCTGTACATATCAAACATTGCATAGAAGAAATTTGACTTTGTAATTCGACTCCTTGAAATTGGGCTTCTGCCTCTTTAAGAGGCTCCCGCTCTTTCTGACACGCCGCCTCCAGTACGTCGTTACAACAATGAGTCTCATTACGCCGTTTAAGGTCGTTCTTGGGAGCGTTGGACTGACAAGTGATCCGTCCGATGACCTCAGCAGACTCGCAGTTTCACCAGGAGTTTGCTAATTGCTGCTGCTATAATTAGCTGAGGGGGGAAGTGAGGGAGGTGAGGGGAGAGGCGAAGGCTCGGCTGCTCCGAGGAGGAGCTTTGTGGAAATAGGCGGAGCTTTGTGAGCGCAAGGAATTAGGCAGTCCTAAATGGTTGCCATGGGAGACTCAAGGATTCCTCAAACGTGCATGAAAGAATCAAAGCAACCCTCCAGGTACGGTTTTGAGGGAATAACATGATAATATGATGTCAAACTCTAAAAAGTGAGTTTTACATTTCAGCCTCTCTTAAGATACACGTCTCCTGTAAGTAAAGAAACGGTTACTGACAACCACACACAACCATCCTTTTAAAAAACCCTTTAAATCACACGTGTCAATACTTAGAAGCATTACAAGCATCATGTGTTTCCCACTCAATTTCATGGACATCAATATGCCTCCTGTGGCTGAGACAGCTGTTTGCTTTTCTCGACAGCCGGGCCTGCATGCCAACAGTCGGGTGTAAACTTGCGCGCAAAACAAAAGTCCCGACAGGTCGGCCTCTCGCTCAAAACAGCTGAAACAACCAACAAATACAAGAGCAGGCATCGGCTGGGCAAATGCATGCGAGACGTACTTAGACTTGTGCGGTATGCACGCTGATAGCAGGTGCTTCCCCCCCCCCCCCCCCCCCCAACCCATTCCCTCCCGCCTTCCCCTCCCATTGACTGAAAAGCCTGTGAAGAATCGGTCTATTCATTGTGCAGTGAGACTTCCTCCGGCCTCAGCCATTCATCCTGCCGATGAGAAAGGAATGCCAAGATACATAAATCCGTTGTGAAAGGCTCGCGTTTCACCTCTGAAAAGAAGAGCGAGTCTCGCCGGGCGGATTGCGAAACCTCTAGCACACAAGCGGCTCGAGAGTGATGACTGCCCCTTCTCTGACCTTCCTTCCTGCGTCGGATGACCCGAACATCACTGCCCAGACTTTTGGGTGTTCGTCCCCGCTTCGTCTTACAACTCAGTTTCCCTCCAACCGGTTTGTTTACTCTCTGTTGGGTCGGCCTTCCTGCAAAAACTATTACTTTACCTTTATCCATCACAGCATATCAATATGAGAAATTATTTCTGTTGTTACTGCTATAGTCAATATTATACAGTAGATATAGAAAACATTAAGAAAGACTGTCAAAACCAAGTTAACATGAATAGTATTATTGGATGATGCTACTTGAGGTGGATGGAAAAATCTGTCAATGTGTAAACATACATTACTGATGTTCGTTTGTATATAGTTTGCATATACGGTAACTATTCTTTTACTACACTACGTTCAGTGGGGCTTTGGATCGAACCGTTTTAACAATAACTTGAGTAAACCATAAAAAACTGTTTTCAACCAATGATTTTTAACCTGTAATATGGAGAAAATGTCAATTAGACCTAGATGGGCGTTATGTGGAAAAGAAAAGAATCATCCCCCTTCTTTCCAAAAAAAAAAAAAAATGAATTCACTTTTCTGAACCACATTTTGGCAACAATTCAAGTTGACCCTCTCCAGACCTGATCACAGCCACGTCTTCAGCGATTCAACAGAACCTGTCAGGCAATACGACGTAGGTTAAAAACACATCTTTAAAAAGCAACGTGTTGTGGCTTTAATGAGAGCCATCACACCGATTCCGGTTCAGCTCAGGTCATCGTTTGTGTCCCAACAATCATGAACACCGGGGCTTCTTAATTGCTGCTCGGACACAAGCGCAGCGCTGTCATGGAAATCCCCGAGCATCTGCGACTTGCACGTTACATTTCCCATCAACAACTTTCCCATTATCGCATCTAAACAAAAGCAGACAGAGTAGGCGAAGAGGGGGTAAAAAAAAAAACTCCAAAACGATCCAGTGTGCAGAACAGAAGCACCGACTCCCTTCTCCGATCAGCTGAATATCGGTTCTGTTTTCCTGCAGGCTTCAGAAGCCGCTCTGTTCCACTAATAGACGAGCGCTATTCACCGATTCTGAACACTAGACACAGCAACAAGGTCACGGGGAAAGCAACCCAGCATACAAGCAGAGCAGAAAGACAATTTAAAAAAAGAAAGAGAGAGAAAAATAGAAGTCCACACAGAGAACCGTCTCTCTGACCCGCCTCTAAACAGCTGGAATTCCTGATGCATTAAGCCGCCGTCGACATCAAAGGTCGTCCTCGTACACGCCTGCTTCTGGAACGCTAAACGTCGGTTCGCAGACACGGACAGGGCAGCGGGAGAAATGTCAGTGAGTGGAAACGAAAGCAAAAACTGCCAGATTGGGGGGAAAAAAACAAAACCAACCAAAACCCATTTCTGCAGTTTTGTTTCCAAAAGAAAAACAGGCGAGCCTAAAGTCAGAATGTGAAGAATTTCACCGTGGAACGCCAAACATTCGCTGCACTCAAAGTCAGCAGTAAAAGGAAACATAATGGACATTTAAATGTTTTAAGATGAGAATCATTTCTTTTCCATGGAAGCAGATACAATCTCAGTTTTTTGCCACCTTTGCTCTCCAATGCTCAGTAATCCACAAAAAAAGGGGCTTAAAAGTTCAGAATGAACTCGATTTCTTCTTAATTTACCTCCCTGCTGTGCCGTAAAAAGACCATATGTTCATTAAATGCTTCAACAATTTTACATCAGGTATCACACAGGAAGGTTTCCTGTTTTGTCCGGGCCAGACGACCAAATCGTTTCAAATCACATCGGCTGAAAACTTTTAATCCAAAAAAGTTTAACTCAAACTCATCAAATCCTTATGTGGATTTTGCAGAAAATACGCTCTGAAATGTACAGAAAGGTAAAGCGCACGACGGCAGAAAACTGAATCTTAATTCATATTCTACAGCTACGCCAACATTTTTTTTCCTGCTGGAGAAAGTCACTGCATGCTCATACCTATGGGCAATTTGGAGCAAATGACTGACAGTCTGTTGGAGTGCCTGGGAAATGCATGTGTGTGTGTGTGTGTGTTTGTGTGTGTGTGTGTGTGTGTGGATTTGTATAATTGTAAAGCAGCTTGTCATTCTCTATTTGTGAAAAGCGTATGGGGTACCAGACGCTGGTTAAAAAAAAATTGGCAACAACTCAAATCAAATCAAAACACAAAGTAAACTTGCTAGCATTAGCCTAAGACTTCAATGAATTATTCAGCATAAAAGAATGAGCAGCAAGATTGAGACAACGAGTTTACTTGAGATAGGCTGTATGTATTGGGTCATACAGTATATGTCTTTAGAAATAACTGAAGCTATTCACGTTTTATTTGTCACAACATTATGACATCTTTTTTATTGGAGCAGATGTTAGCCTATGTAGCTATCTCTAGACACTGGGGTACTAAGCATTTGGCTAGGATTAGTACTGGGGAGGGGGGGGGGGGGAAGGAACGTCTCTCATTGAACTTTTTTTATCTATTTTTAGGTGCTAACAGCCTCCCTTGTTTAACTCCCAGCCTGCTGAGACAAGACTCCATGTTGTGCGACTTTTTTTTTTTCTTTCTTACTAAACTTGGGACGACCGGACGGGACGGTCATCAGAAAACAAAGAGCTCACACAGTCCTCTTTGTGAAAGAAGAGGCACGCAGACTCTGGGCAATGTGTCGAAGGATCGGGAGAAGTAAAGCAGCAGCAGAGAGTGGGTGTGTGGGTGGGGGGCACGGCCGTGGGAAACAGCCAGCTTAGCTGCTGTCTGTTGCTAAACAACAGCTTAAACAAAGCCTAGTTACCACCATGACACTGGACTGTTGCCAGGGTCTCCCTGCTGGGTTTTCTCGGCTCATTCAGGATTTCGGTGAGCTGTGGCATCCGCAGCCGACTGCTGCAGACGCCACCAAACGAAGGGAGTTGGGTTGGTTCTTCCACAACTACTCAGAGGAAGGTTGGGCAGGAGGATTGCATTCAGATGACGCCACAGACACAAACCAGTACCTGTCGAGTTTCATGTTTTCATTGGAGTAAAATTTAAAAAGTAATTAACAGCTGCAATGATATTTATGAGAAGCTAGAAGCTGAAAAAAAAACATTAAGAGGGGAGATTTATTGAATATTGAAGATTTTTTGGCAATGGATAGAAAAGTAGTGAAAAATATTATGTGTACTTTAGGGTTTAGTTGAATAGGTAGGCTTCAATGTCTGGTAAAAGTAAAAACAGGAAGGTGATAGAAACGTTTGAAATGTTCCACACAATAAATTTCTCTACACAAAAGCAATAAATCACAGCTTCTCCCATCAGAAGATGGAGGGAGTCTCTCCAGCTGCATGAGAGTGAGGTGAAGACTTAGCAAAGCTTTGAACCACAGCAGATGATTACAGCGTTACGGCACTGTGTGTTTACCCATCCATGCATGTGAACGAATGCGAAGGCCGACGTAAAGCAGATCCCTTTCCTTTGTTTGGGTTATGTAATCCGAACATCCTCACTTTACTCCCTAATTACTATAAGAGGAGAGATGAAGTTACAGAGGGGTGAGTTAGCTACCGCTAAGAGCTCACAGGCTGTTTGTAGGACTTTGGTGGGCACTTGCCAACTTTAGCCTTAAAGACGACAACATATTTCACTTCCACCTTTGTGTTTGTTTTCAGAGCAGATTCAGAAATGGACTCTTGTTACTTTCAATGTAGCTAAAACCACGAGGGAATTTTGCCCGTCTGTGAGTTAGAAGGTGAACACAGCAGGCTTGCGCTTTTTTCCACACAGAAATTCAGTCAGAATATTAAAAGATCTCAGATTCCCTCTGCTGTCTTGAGCCAATAGTCCAGACCTTCCGTACGTGAAATTTGAACGGGGAAGATGGCTTGTTAAAAAAAAAAAATGGAAAAGAAAAAACAAAACAAGGCACTCACTCCAACTCCGTTCCGAGGATCATCGCCACCTTTTCGCTGGAGTGGTTGCTAAGGAAACACAGCCGGAAGAGATGGTTTGCGCCGGCCTGCCGTGAGCTCAGCATGCTGGTGGGACTCTTGACCGGTGAGAGGTGAATGTCTTCCGGCTGACTGCTGCTTACTTGGATCTGATCCCGCAGGGCGTAGTCTATGACCGTGTGGCTGTCCTCACTGGTGGAGAAAAAAAAAAAAAAGGTACAAAGATCGATAACATTTCTTTTTTTTGACTCAAGATAGTGAATCTGTCTGCAGGTGAAGAAGTCAGCCACACACTTCTGTTCTTCATCGATAGTAAAAGTGAAGATACAGTGCTCTGAAAACGTCTGCAGTGCAACTATTTTTTTTTTCTATTGGAGCAATAAACTTTAATATATTTTATTGTCATTGTATTGCTACTACAAAAAAAATCATATAAGGGGAAAAAAGACCACCGACTGTACATTAAAATTTGCATTTCGCCAGGTAAAAGTAATTTTTAATGGTAGCAAACAAGGAATAAGCTCAGAGAACAGGAAGGACAACTTTCCTTCCTGGAAGTAGTGCATGGGGACAGAAAAAAAATATGGAATAGCTTGATTTGACTGTTAAATTCACTAAGAAGGAAGTATTTGCACCATAAAATTATTACTAACCAGAGCAACAAACACAGGTCTCAAAATAAAAATTACAAAACAACATTTTATTGGAATTGAGTCTAATTTCAATTCCACAAACCAGTTTAAAAAAAAACAATACTTTTACTCTGAATGAGCCCCTACAGATTAAGGACTGCAAACTGATTAATTTAGTTATTTTTGTCAGATGCCCCAGTGTTTTAAAGGGAAACTAAATATCCTTTGGCTCATGTAGTTACGTTGTAGTTTGTAGCCTTGCATGGATACATTTAGCTAACATTTATAGTTTTAGAGTTTGGTCTTGCACAAGCTGGCTGGACGCAATCAGAGAGGATGATGCTATCTGGGTGAGCATTGCAACCTTGAATCTGAATCTGTTGAACACGTTATTTAATACAAGAGTAAAAGTTGTTTGCTTAAAGAAGCCAAGGTCAGAGACAAGCAGGAGAAAATCACCAACTAAAGCCACCTCCGCAGGCTCTGTGATCAAAAAGAACTGTTAACATTTTAAGTGATAATTTCCTTTAATCACTGTTTTCTGTTTGGTCAGCTCGCTCTCAAAGTACAGAAGGTGCAGACAGCTAACCAATCACACACACAGTCTGTCCTTCAGGCTTCATGATTTTATGCAAGTCAGGAAACATCAGCACCAAGGCATCTGAAGCAGAAGTCAGGCGAAGACGTGACATGAGAATCTCCGAATCCCATTTTACCAGCTGACACACCTGAGAGCTAGTTTGAGTGCTAAAAGTGTCATAGTTTTATTTAAAAACACAGGAAGCCAAACACACATGCTGGTAATGAAGCCACAGTTTCCAACTTTTGAGTATAGTTCAAACAAAGAGCAGTGTTGGGGCAGAGTTTTGTTATGCTACACAGCCAACCGCTACACAGGGACGCTTGGATACTGCAGGTACATATTTACGCTCTTTTTGACTGTAAACAATTTAACTGTGACACCTAAAAACTAAACATGACGTTTAGACACGAGTAAATAGATGCTTTTATTACGTTACACAAAGTTAGTTTTGAGCTTTAAAGATCATTATATGAAAACTAAAATCAACAACAAATGGAATCTTTATCTTTATCGACTGAAAACCCAATAAAGTAGAGATGCTCCAATCATTGATTGGTTGATTCTTTGCTCATCTGATTTATCTTCAATAAGCACAAATGAAACAGCTGTCGAAATTACTAGTTGTAATAATTATAGTGTGTGAAAAAAACTCTCATTACAACTGTGTTTTACTTATAAGCACCAGGTCATCAATCACTCCAACACGGCTCAAGCTGTGTAGAAGTAGAGTTGGAAACGTATCTCGTCCTGGTCTTCCTGATTTTAGGATTATCAGCATTGTTGCTTTCCTGAGGACAAATCTACCGGTAAAAATGTCAGGAATGCCATTCTTGTGACGTGAACAGGATGGGTGGGGATGAGCGTAACATTTGTCCGGTGAGTCTTCATGAGTGATCGGGTGAGCAGGTATCCTGCCCTGGTAATTGCTACGTAGCAGCTAAAGGGAAGCGGAAGACAGATGCAATCACATTTTGACATGAATGCTGAGGATAATAAACACCGAAAATGATATACGACAAAAACGACCGTAAGGTTTAACCAAACAAACGCACTGCTCTGGATTAAGGGAGCTCAGACATCAACCAAATGTTTCCGCATACCATGCCAGCTTCTGCTTTCCTGATTTACACTTCGCTCTTTAGCAAACACACCGGGAGTCGCGCAGTCTTTCAGGCGGATGGGACTCCGGCTCAGACATGCAGACAAATGAGTACATGCGCACCGAAGAGCTTTATGTTTACTGGTGTGAATGTGTGTGAGAGAGAGAAAGAGATAAAAGCGCTGATGGTGTCCAGGGCGGTTTTTATGTCCGCTGAATGCACAGGAGTAAAGACAGATTACCAGGCTGGACTTTCTCAGCTTTTCACACTGGTTGTTTTGGTCACACGAGTTTAAAACGGTTGCATGTTTAATTGTGATCAATTATAAAGAATCAGCATCCGTCAGTTTGTGGCCGTTTCTGGTGTTAAAACGGATAATATGTGATATTTTGGGGCCTCTGGGAACTTTTTTATGATTTGAGGAACAAATCATCAAAAGTAACCAAGAAGAAAAACGACAACAACACTGAAGAGGAATGTTAGTGAAAACAATATAGTCAGAAAATCCTATTTAAATTTTGATTTCATATCTTCGAGTGCATATGAAACATGTCTGACTGCTAAACTGTGATTAAATACTTAAAAAAAATAATTTTTTCTAACTATAACTCGTCAGTAAGTCGCTGCGTGTTATAATCGTTTCTGGGTATCTGAGTTCTATATTAGTTTTGATGTTTCATTGTCTTATCATATTTTAAGTTCACTGTGTTTAATGATTATCAGGTCTTTAAAAAGTGCAATGTTTTGTAGCATTGCACTTTGCTCTTAAAGGATTTAAGGGGCTGGCCTAAAATTGTATTCCTCTAGGTAACAAGTTGCTAGAAAAGCTGAACGAATCCTATCTGCTTGGTCCATGTTATTCTGGACCACCCCTGTTATCTTAAAATCAGAACTGGAACCATCATTATGGAAACCAAATGTTAGGGAGAGTTAGCAGGCCTCCGCTGAGCTGCACAGGCTTTCCTGAACAACACTTTTAGAGAGTGTGATATAATGTCATGTGATTTCCAGAGTCTAGTTGTAAATCAAAAGCTGCTTACAAGAAGCTAGTCATTACTTTCCACTGAGTATTTAAAGAAAAAAAGCTTAAAAGCAATAGCTTAGCAAAGCGCTAGCTTTCAAACATATAAAATGTGGGTGAAACTAACACAGCTCTTGCTACATTAGCAGAATAAAGTACAGGACAACCAGTACATTACAACATCACTTCTGTTACAGGTATCATTATCTAACATTACCTTCATCCTGAAAACCTTCTAAGGTCAAAGTTCGTTGTTCTCTAACGTTTAAGTGTCACGGCTCTGACACGCTGTATTTCTCTAGCATTTTGAGAAATACAAACAGGACAAGAAGAAGCAGGAAGGTTTCTTCACTAGGCAACGTTGGATTTAGCCGCACTCCGGGTCAGAACCAACGAGACAGTTGCTGTTTTGTTGCGTCTCAGAGGGCGTGTGACCCTGCCGCTGTCCGGGCGGCCTCGTGAACCTCCGGAGCGTTTCCACTTTCAGCGCCGCAACTGGAGCGCGGCGGAGTGGCGTGCCACGGCGCGGCCGCGGCTCTCCGAACGGTACAAACCAATATTATAACAGCTTCTCCCGTTCACACTGATTCCAAAGCACTCCCTTTACCAAATCCCCTTTTCCAAACACACGGTCCCTGACGCTTTTCACTGCCGGAGTCTGCTGGTCCAGATCAGATTCTCAGAAAAACACAAGGAGGAATGTGTTTTAGTGTTTTTCTTTTTCTTTTTCTTTTTTTTTTATGATTCTTGGGAACTCTCAGTCTGCGAGAAGCATGGCAATCGAATCCAGACACGTGACAAGAAACGACAGGATATTTCGGAAAAATTTTACAAGCATGCGATTGAAACCGCACACAGATGAGAAATACACAGCTTTACGGATGTTCTCTGCATATTTTTGAATGTTTATTTTTGCTGTTGTCTAAAAATAGAGACATAATTATGTACTCGAAAGCACAGATGACAATGGAAAGAGCAGGAAGCTGATTCATGCTCTTCTTTGCAATTAATGGAAAAGCATTTATGTCTGCTGAAGGAGATATGAAGCATTTATTTTTTTGACATGTTTCGACTAAACTTTTATTTAAGTTGGGACTGAACCACTGTAAAAAATGTGTTAAAATCAAAAAGTTGACTTCTAATCCAAATCTATCCTGAGTCTGAATAACTTTGGGCTTTTTGCAGTGGTAGCATTTCTCCAAGACACGTGAGCAACAGATTAAGTCAGAGCACGGAAATGTTTACATTCAGCCGGTTTAGACTAAAGCGGCTTCTTTTCTCCCATCAAGAGGCCTCTAATAAACCCTGGATGCTTGTGTTCTGTGTGATAAGACACCTCTGCCTTCAGATTTTTTTCCATTACACAAGACAACCGTCAGGGATGTGGCTCCTTTTATAATCTGGGTCTCTTATCTCAAAAATAATCTGGGCAGGCCAGGTCTCCAGCCAAGTTATACAAGCACCAACTTCGACATACCGAAAGCGCTGCTGCTGAACCTGAAGCACCTTCCATGTTGCTTGGCAACCTCAGAGGTTTGTAAAACACAACAAAATCATATCTTCACTTTTCAATCTTGCACAGAGCAGCTATTGTCACACTGAAAATGTTTAAAAATCTAACCGTTGGAGAATGTTTTTAATTAATATGCATGCTTTTAGAAAGAATTTTGTAAAAAAAAAACAACTATATTTTTTCCTATTTCAAACATTTAAGCGTCACTTTATCCAACAGAAGGTTTTTAATAAACCTGAAACGACTGATTTGTATTAATGGTGTTGCTTTTGACCTATGAAAACTAATCCACCTGCAAAAACACCAAATATTTTTTTATCTGGTTTGCAGTGCAAGCATACTTTTAAAAATCAAAACTAACCTTCAAGTAACTTTTCAGCAAGATATAATAGCTTCCTTTAAGTCAATAATTATTTAATATTTATATAAACATAAGTGTACTATGAGATTTTTTCACTTACGTTTTAAGTAAAGAAATCTGCCAGTAATAAAATCAATATTAAGGAATAATTGACTTAAAACACGCTTGTATATCTTAATAAAAAGTTATAAATGTAATTAGGGCCTGCCATTGCAATGCATAAGGAGAGCAGTGACTGACCTGCGAAGCAGGTCAGTCACTGCCTCCATGCATTTGCATGGCAGGCACTTCTTATTCTACACCCAATAGAATGTCTCTTTATTTATATATATCTTTATTTTTCTTCCATTACCGTTAATGCGGCTCGTACCGCTGCGTGCCCACCCACAAAAGTGGTATCAAATCGAGCGGCTCGGTGCCGAGAAGTGAGCTATTACTTTTGTTGGGATTCTGACTTAAAATGACGACAAAAATTAATAAAAACGAAAAAATTGGAGATTGAGGAACTCGCAGCATCAGTAACCTTTCTGTCTGAAACACACACACAGGACTCCTGATGGCTTACTGAAAAACTGTGTTTAACTCGCCCTCACAGGCATAAATATTGCCCTATTGGTCTAAAACTTGGTCATAACATAGATACACATCCCTGCTCCCGTAAAATGTTTTCAAAAATTTCCTAGGGCTTATGGATTTTTGTCAGGGTCCTTCAGACTGGCGCTGGGTGTCTCCCAAGTATAGAAACTAGGGAGAAGAGGATTTTCCCGCTCTTTGTCTCCTCACAGCTGCGGGGCATTAATTACCATAGTAACGGGTTCCAGCCAGCGGCAGCCATTACTCTGAGAGACAGCAGAGAGTATTTCCTGTGACTATTGATATTTTGTTTAGATAAAATTATTATTTCTCTGAATTTTTCAGTGTGAAATGACATCCTTACTATGAAGGCTGAAAGATTTAGAGATTATGGACTGTTGTAATTTTTTTAATATTTTGTACCGTGAGTGAGAACATGTGCGAAGCTTCAGTCTCGGTCTGAAGCTCGTTAATCATTAACAGTGTCAATTAGCGGTGCGCTGCTATCGTTGTCTCTTGTTGCCAATAACCTGCATGTGCAGCTGGACTCACAGCGGCGGAGCTCGTCAAAATATATCAACACAATGAAGCTAATACTTGACGCAGATTGGCTACATCGAGGCTCACTGCAGTAAAAAAAGACATGGAGGATCAGACAGCCGGGAAAGCAGCGCTGTACTCTCACAAACGGGCTCAGAGGTCACAATGCATTGTGGGAAGAATACATATTTCCTGTGATTATTCATATTTTGCTTGCATAAAATTATTATTTCTCTGAATTTTTGAATGTGAATTAAAATACTTAGTATGACGCTTGAAAATTTTCAAGAAAAAAACAATGACCTCTTTATTTATTTTTTTTATTTCAGACCGTGAGTCAGGAGGACATGTCCAAAGTTTATATAGATGTCAGTCTGGTACTGAATTTCTTTGAACAATGAGTTTAGCTGTTGATTGTTGCTGTGAATCAGATCAGCCACTGTAATGTTGTGCTGGATCTGGCAAAAGCTTCAGTCATTAGCAACACGGGCAACTGTGGCTTTCAATTGGGAGGTTACAGGTTAGACTCTTGCTTTCTCCAGCACATGTTACTGTACCCCTGGGCAAGGCACCCAATCTCAAATTGGGTTAGGGTTAGGGTCAGAACGCTTTATTAATCCGACGGGCACACTTTGGCAGGCCCTTTAAAATTTCTGCGGAATTTTCTAGTTTTAATTGTACTACAATATTCGCACTAGTAGTTAGACAAAAACTATTCGATAAGATCTTGTGTTCTTTTCAAACTTCGTCTACATCCTTCAGTTTAAATATCTTTTTATTTTTCTAAAGGGATTTTCCCTGAACAAGTTCAAACACGACGACCGAACCGACTCTGCTGCGAAGCCGGCCCGCCTTCGGGATGCCCTGAAAACCAAGGGGCTTCTGGGAAATCACTCTCACGTCGCGGCACGTGAATTACGAGCAGAGCCCGACGTCGTCCGCGTTCGCCAGCTCACCCCTTCTTCTTGGTGACGATGAGAACGTCGTTGAAGAGGAAGAAGTAAACGTGTCGGGATTTCCGCTTCGTGAAGATGCCGCTGTCCTCCACGAATGCAGTCAGCTCGCCTCTTTTTACCATCCACCTGGAGGACGAGACCAGCGGGAAAGGCTGGAGGAAGAAAGAAACAGATCGAAACAAATGTAATAAAAATGCATTCACTTAAGAACGTTGTAACGTCCCTCAGCTGGAGGACCAAAGGTGGATCAGTTGTCGACACAAGAGTTGTCTGTGAATCCCAAATGCTCCAACAGCTTTTTTTTTTTTTTTTTTTTTTTTTTTCCCACACTGGTTAGACACACATGAGCTGCCAAGCCTTGTGTGTTCAGTGAGTGTGAAGACTTGTGCCAACTGGACGGCAGCGGTGTGTGCATGCTTTACGTTGCTACGGCTACATGTGTGTGTGCAGCTGCATTGCGGCCCTCGTTTTGCCCCTGATATAAATTGCTGTTTTAGAGCAGTTGTTGAAAGGTAGGGAAGAGGACAAGAGACATTTAGCGACTAAATATGAGCCAAGTGGTTGTCAGTTCAACACGCAACAGTTCAGCGCTAAACATGTAAAGTCCAATAGAACAGAGAGGATAATTTTGTATTTGTTACTCAGTAAAGAAGAAAGAAAGAACAGCCAAACATATGGTTTCCCAAGTAAATGGAAAAAAAAATTGCTCAACTACACAAGTCATGTAAAGTATGCTTTCATGTTGGTAAAAAAAAATTGAGACAAAAAATGAAAAATGCTGCCTTTAGAAGAACGTCACAGCCATTGTTCATTGACTGATGACAGACATGTTGCACATGGCGTGAAGCGTAAACCTGCTCTGATTTGTTCACATTGAGAAAGATAACGCATGAAAGCGGACTTGTTCTCCATGTCTCATTTCTTGGCAGAAATTAACCCTCAGGGCAAATTATCATAAAAATGACATGAAATGTGGTTGAAAAACAGGAGGAACTAAAAAGTCCAGAAAAATGTGTCTATTAATGTTTCAATTTGGTGAAAAGGGTTTGAGAATTGCTCCAATGTGAACAATGAGAAGGACTTCTGGGGTCTTTTATGAGGCTGAATTTAAATAAATGTATGGGAGCTAAAAAAAATGAAAGAAAATAATACGTCTAGTTTTCAACTCTTTCAAGGACATCCAGCGTATGGAGAGGAGCAGCAAATTAAAAAAAAGCAAAAAAAAAAGCGAATGACCTTCATATTAACATCAGCAAAATGCAACTGTATTTTTAAACAGTTAACAAACAAATTGAAGTTTTACATTTGGCTTGCCTCGTCTCTTTTAATAAAAGTCATTAAACTGGATACAAAGTTAAAAAAAAAAAATCACAGAATGAGATTTGAATCCGATTCGGTGGTGTCTCAGTTAATAATACACAAAGCACATCAGTTTGAAAACAAAATATTACCACCTGCAGGTTGGTTTGTCTTAATTTACTTGTTAACTATAAAAGGGAAATTGTTACCTTAATCTTGAACTGCAGCTGAGTGCTGATTGTGTACATCATCTCTGTCCTCTCCATCGTTCGGGCGCCTTCGTTGCATTTTCGCACCACCTGTTCACACAGATAAC
The DNA here is from genome assembly GCA_033032245.1 of Poecilia picta. Taxonomy (NCBI): domain Eukaryota; kingdom Metazoa; phylum Chordata; class Actinopteri; order Cyprinodontiformes; family Poeciliidae; genus Poecilia; species Poecilia picta. Next base: position 8,944,370 of record CM065365.1, read on the forward strand.
GAAAAGAAAAAAAGTCACTGAATAATGACAAAAAAACATGTTTTCAAGTACATTTGATAAGACGCAGAAAGAATTTAACTGGAGAACAGCAATGCTGCTCTGCCTCTCCTACTGTTTTTGTCCTGTGCACTGCCAGTTAGCTGGCTGAAAGAGGCTACTATTTTTACTGACTGAAATTATGTGTTTTTGCTTAAAAACCATCACTACAATGAAAGTGTGTAGTTTACGTGTTTACTTAAGTTTATATCAAAATTGCAGCGAAGTACTCGTACATATTACACCAATAATAACTTATAGTGGTATTCTTGCAATGATATAAGCTGCTTTCCTACTAAAAGCTTCTCAGTTTGTGAATTAGGATCTTTTTACTCAAGTTCATCATAACACGAAAATCTGGTACTGCTCTTTGACATTTTTTTAGCAATTATTTCAAGATGTTGTACATTTATTTCCAGACCAAGAGCTGCAGGAACCAATCTATTTTTTTCCATTACAGTCTAGCGGTGATCCAGTAATATTAATTCTTGACATTTCCATAATCATCAGGCCCTGCCAAAACACACTCTTCCAAATCACCATGATTTGTTTTTTGAACAGCGTGGTTATTGTGCTACAACACAACATTGGCAAAATTAAAAAACAAAACAAAAAAAACAGATTATTGCATTGCTAATGACAATTAAGGTTCAGTTTAATTTACCATCAGTGGAGACAACATTATTTTATTATAGATTCCATCTAATAAGCAGAGGTACAAAAAAAATACATATGTCTTTGTTTGATTGTGGTAAAGCAGACAGCTAAATTCCTGTGGGAATAAGTTGTATAACTATCAAAGATAAACAGACCACCAGATGGCCTAAATATATTTCATTTCACTATTTTGCAAAGTTATCCAGATATTAAAAGGTTTAAAATAAAACACAAACCTTGCTCACGGCTTGCAAGGCTTTCTTGCATGCTTCATAGCGTGCCGAGTCTTTTGACGTCTTCTGACAGATGGTCTGCAAAACACACACACACACACACACACACACACACGTTTCACATTAATAACGAAACAGTCGTGGACAATAGCACAGCCACACTCTCCACTACGCTCACGCAGAGCAATAAAAAGAGACTCCTGAAAGAGTTTTATGGTTTTTGCTTTTTTGTCTTCCACCTAAATGTTTCAGATTATCAAATTCATTTTGATATCCAACATAACCTCAGTAAGTACAGAGATAAGTAAATGCAAAACAGGGTTTTCAGGTTATGACTTTCTTCATTAAGTGGGGAAAAAGTGACACTAACCAGCCTGGAACTATGTGAAGCAATAAGTAATGAATGAAGACTTAACTGTGATTAAAAACATTTTTCTGGAATTGGTTATTAGAAGACCTGCAAAATCAAGAAATCACTAAACTAGAACCTGTCTGACATGATGAAGTAGGCTAAAAGTTTACAAAAGTGCAAAAATGGCTAAAAGAGTCCGGACATTGACTTAAATCAAAGTCCGGACATTGATTTAAGTCAAAGTCTGGACTTAGATGGAGAAGCTGTGGATTCTCCTCAAACAGTCAGTTCATACACAAACACCAATTAATGGTTCTGAAGTAATAAAGTTAATTATTTGACTTGATTCCTGAGTTTTTCACACAAGGCCAGGTGGAGTTGGACAGATTGTTTCCCAAGTAAATGGGATTGTTTGCTAACTCCATTGTGTATTTATTACAGTTATCTTTGCTTGGAAAAAAATCAAATGTTTGCTGATCTGAAATATTAAAAGTGTCACAACAGAAAACAATAAATCTGTGGAGAAGTTGTTCACAGCCCTGCATCAGCAGGGACCGAATTCTAGCACTGTGGGAGTAAATAAACAAAAATTAAACTTTCTCAGGAGCCAAAATTATCTCATAGTACAAGCATAAAACCTCAAACCCCTATGGAAGCCATTTAAAAAAAGAAAAGAAAGGAAAGGAAGAGGAAAATCAAATTATGATGAGAAAAAAAGATAAAAGGGAGACACAGGGAACTCAAAAACTCAGTTCCAATACAAAACAAACGAACGAAGATGAAGTGAAAATGAATCACAGGGGATTATTAAAGAATGATGGGGCGAGGTCACGGAAACGCCTGTGCGGTTAGAGCACGTCCCGCGCGCAGTCAAATACACAAAGCGTTGCGTAACACTCAAAAAAAAAAAAAAAGTCTTGTAATTCCTCAGACCTGAGCTACTGTGTGCATTTCGGTTCACTCACGTCCAAGAGCAGCGGCAGGCGAGTGACCCTCTGCATGGGCAGGATGAGGAAGGAGCTCATGGGGAGGTTCCTGCAGTCTGGGTGGCCCTCCAACCTGGTCAGCACCTCTTTGAAAGCAGAATTCTTGGCACCGCTGAAAGTAAGAAGGCCGAGTCAGAGGAGAAACAAGAGAGCGTCTCTGAGGAAGACACCGGACAGTCGGTCGGCCACTCACACCAGCCTCTGCAGCGTTCTCTGCTGGTACACCTCATTGGAGCAGTACTTGATGTAAGGGTCGAAGCTCGACTCGGCGTGCTTGCAAACAATGTCGCTGATGTCATCGATGACGAGGCTCTGTTGGTGTCTGTCCTCAAGCTCTTTGAAGAACCTGAGACACGAGTGTAAAAAGATAAAAAAAATGTAAAGAACAAACTAAAGGTTAGTAGGCCACAGACTGCCATGATGGAATGACATCAAGTTATGACCCCAAGGGAGGAAAAGACGTGACGCACTAACGGACGCAAAGTCAGGATACCGAGACGACCTGCCAATCAACGTCTTGCCTATAAAAACGTGCGGTAAGATCATGAAGCAGAACTCCCCGACACTAAAAATAGATAAAAGCCAAGCAGCACCCATTACATTAGATGCGTTTCCTCTTCCTAAGCACCAACAGATGGCCGGGTTAATGACACGCCATTTGTCCGACTTCAAGAGAGCGAGTGTTTTTGCTCGCCCTAGCTTAGGTGCCAAACAGGAAGCAGGGATACAGACACAGGATGCTGCCCTTGACCTGCCGGACCATGTCCGAGCTCAACTGGAAAAGCAGATGAGCAAAGACCAGCTCCTTCACTCAGCAGACCCGTTGCAGGTTGCATATGGCAGACAGTACTTCTTGTGACCATGTGGCCGTTTGCTAATGTCTAATTTTGTTCTTTCCATGAGTCCTAACCTTCTGCCCCCATTGTCCTAAATTAAGGATGTTAAGACGTTAAGAGAATCAAAATTCCAAGAAAATGAGACCAATAAATCCAAACTGCTACAATAAATTGCTGGAGTTAAGTCAGCATACGAACAAAGACATTTGCAGAACCACTACTGACAAAGAGCACAAATTAAACCACATCCTAAATCTTATTAAATGCTCCTGTCCCAGTTATAAACGGTCAGATTTCATGTAAAACTTTTATTAAGTAAGCCATACCAAAGGAAAAATACACAAACAGGAACCCGCCTGTGTGTAAAGGAAGCACGAGGTGGGAGGGGGGGGAAGACAAACACGCACATATACACACACGCGCATACTCCCTATTATACAGACTACACAGCATCCTGGCTGCAGGCAGATATGGCTCTCTTGTTTCGAAAAACAAAAATTCAAATTTGAAGTAAAAGATGTTGCTTAACCGGTGTTGCAGGGAGCAAATGCACATTACCGTGTGCAGGTCACAAATATGTATGACGAACAGAAGTGAGATGGGTTGCAGCGTGTCCACACAGTAGATGGAGTAATACTGAGTCATTAAAAATGCAACGATACATTTCATCAAGGCAGTTTTAACTCGTATGATTTAATGCAAAGATATTTTTAAAGATGAGCGGGTTGCAGATCTGCTTGAAAAGATGTAGCAAGAAAGATTCAATAGTCATTAGTCTGAAAATGGCCTTTCAGCTGGTGGATATTTTTGATAGTGTGTCATTGGTAAATTTGTAGACCAAAATTTAATTACAAACCCTAAGAGAAAAGCCGATTAGATAAAGAACAAAATCAGAGAGTTTACATAACCATGTGCCCAAACTCTATTTATGTGGCTACAAAGGTCACATAAAGTCACCCAGTGCTCACATGGGCCAGTAACCAAAGGTTGTGTATGTTAGAGTTCAGCTTTATGACATTCTATCAATATTTACTTAACGCTAAACTTGTAAAAATGACTAACATACTAATTGACACACATTTGAAGTGGGTCAATTGCTTGTTATAAAACTGAGTAAAGAAAAATCCAACATGGGATTCCACAAGGCTTTGTTGTCAGAACCTCTTTTATTTAATAGCAACATTATTGTCCTAGATCACACGTTTATGTCAATGACACAACTTTACATGTCTTCGCTCACTGAATGAGTGGCTCCAAAAAAAATCCTGCAATTAAACCCTTAGACTCAATGGGACTACATAAGCTACACATCTTTATAGTTTAGTGTTATGAGGTCTTTACATTTGTGTAGAAAGTCAGTTGCAAATGTTATCCAATGGGAAAGGTAAAGGTTTTGTTATTACCAATAGCATGTCTTATGTTTTTCACTGTTTTTTCCCCTCTTTGAAATCCGCAAGAGAGAGAGAGGGAGAGAGAGAGAGAGAGATCACATCTACAAGCAATCCTTTTGTAGAAGCAACAAATAAGTCAGTGAAGCAACTGCTGAGGGAGCAAAGATTTCCACGGTCTCAGCTTTCGTAGCCTCTAATGGATCAGTGTTTCCAGTCATTTGTGAGATAAATGGAAGCTCATCGTGACCTGAGCCAGGAATTTTTCAAAACCAGTCTGAACATATGAGCTAACAAACCATAACAGACAGCTTAGCCCAAATATTTCCTTGCAGCTAATTGCAGTCAATACTTTGTGTCACAAAAATGGAAGCCGGTTCTCTTGAGTTCTCGGCCTTCTGTCAGTCACTGAAAGCCCAGTTCCGAGTCAGAGTGATAACAGCAAGCGATGACATTAAAGCAGAATATTTGCAGCATGAAATAATCATAATTTGGGTAGTAGCTAGTTTCATTTACTCAGGTACATTTACTTGAGTAATTTCTTGGACGGCTACGTCTTACTTTTTACTTGAGCAGAAACATTTTGAAGTAGAGCTACTCTTACTTGAGTACAATTTTTGGATACTCTGCCTACCTCTGGAAGTGATACTCATTTAAGCAAAGACAACATTTTCTCATCTTAAACGATCGATTCCCCGAAAAAACGGCAAACGTACTTTTTGCTGGCCTCGCAGACGTCCGAGATGTTGGAGAAGAGATGGTGGTGCTCGATCTTGGTCATCGCCTCACTGAGCTCCGATGAGTTCTTGAACATACGGATGAGAATCTCCAAGCTGTGGAGGTAGGAGTGCTCCGATGAGATCATTTCGAAGATGGCCTTAAAAAAGAGAGAGAGAGAGAAAAGCAACACAGATGAGACCTGATGAGATGAAAAATGAGCACGCCGGGTTCAGGTCCCCTGGGTTCTGTCGTCGACGCGACTCGCATACCTGCAGACTTCAGTCACGTTTGGAATGTCAAAGCAAACGATATTCACCCAAGAAGACTTGTGAACCAGTTGTGTCTGTTTTAAAACCGACTCCAATACTCGTAATTTGTTGCTGTAAATGACAGCTTAACGGAGCGTCTCTCTAATTGTTCTACTTTAATGGGTTTTTTGTCGTTGTGACACAAATCACGGGTACAAACAGGCATCCCAGTTTTTAAGGACACTTGAGATTATTTAGTGGTATGAAGAATAAAACACAAGTCCTACCTCTTGTCTTTTGCGTTCCTCCTGACTCAGCTGTTCAGCCAGGCCATTTTTTTTACCTTAACGAAAAGTACAATTCTTCAATTATTACTCTTATAATTTAATGGTTAAATTAAATTAATTAATTCATTCACTCATTCATTTATTTAAATGTATTAACTGTAGTTACCATACAACAAATGCAATTGTAAAAAATAAATAAATAAATCAGTAATAAAGAAGGAAATGGCTTGACCCAAATAAATACCATGGCAACAAATCCAGTAAATAAATAAACATTTTCATCCATCCATCCGTCCATACCTGTTTGTCCTTGTGGGGTTAGTGGGTGGACTGGTACCCATCTTTAGGGGTTCATTTAATTATCAGTCCTATTTTTTATTAATGATTTTTTTATTATTATTTCACTTTTCAATAAAATACAAGCAAACTAGTATTTTGAAATGGATTAAGAGTGGAATAGTATTACATTTTTCAGCCTTAAGTGAAAATGTGCATCAGCCAGAATGAGACTCTGAATGGTATTGAAAACCTCATTAAAAAGAAAAAAAGAAACATATAGCGTAATGGGACTGTGTTCATTAAGACATTTTGCCCACCAGCTCTTTGCTTGCCAGCTCTAGTTTTAAAGGAGTCATAGGTCACAGAGAAGATCGGGGTCAGGGTGGGTGACTGTTTCTCACAAAAGAAAGTATGCACAAATAACCCAACTGAACTTTTCTGTAAGTACAAAAACAGCCTCCAGCTGACCGGCTAAATGCAGCAACAGGTGCGGGAGGTTTCAACACCGCTCCACTATATCCCGGCTACCAGCTCTAGGCGAATGCCTAGGTTGCGATAGGGTCAACCAAAGCCAGCATGGCTCCTTCTCTTCTTCCACCTCATTCCACATAGGTAACATAACACCTAAATAAGCATGATACTTTCTTTCAGGCCTCATTCCTGACAAGGTATTCTCTTACTTCCACCAACTTCTCAGCCTGTTTGGGTCTGAAGTGAACGGAAGGAAACCGCCTCCTTCAGAAGCGCCGTCGACTCTGTGGTGGTATCTGCCCTGCAGTCTTTGAGCCAAACAACAAGAACAAGCAATCCGTAGACGGTCAAACATCTTCAGCGATCTTTCTGTTCCCTCCCCACGCGCAGATATCATTTATGATTTATTATTTATGCTCTCTGTTTTGACTGTTTAACTTCCTCGTTTGAATATTCTTTTGGCAAAGGCAACAAACTTCCAGGGAGCACCAGGTGAATTCACCGTAATTTGTACAGTACAGGGCGTGACTGGAACACATTCAATTAGGTGTCATCATATAAGATGAGCCTGTTTTATTTGCTCAAGGTCACACCGCAGGATGTAAACTCCAGGTAAGCCGTGCCTTCTGAAGCTTTTAGCAGTTCTGGAACATCATCATCATTTCTGGGATTTGATGTCACATTTAAATTTTAAAAAAAAAAGACGCGCAAGAGAAAGGCAGGGCTGAGTGAGATGTCCCGACAAGCTGTGAGTCACTCGAAGACAACCTGTATGTCTGGTTGGTGGAATCAAACCGAACTAAGCTTCCCGTCACACCTTGACAGTAACAGCGATCCTTCACCATTCCCCAAAAACAAAACAAAAACAAAAAAAGGCATGACTATGACTCCCAATGTGAATTTACAGAAACACAAACTAAACTAACACAATATTCCAAACTGTGCTGCAGCTGTGATGGAAAAAAACAACAACTCTTAGTTCAGAAAAATACTGGCCAACCTGGTGAAGATGGTCTAATGCTCAAACCACATCTAGGTCCAATTACAACTAAGGACTATAGAAAGTATTTGCAACCCTTCACTTTTTTCCAAATTTGTTACAATACACAACTGAAAGCACAGATGCATATGATTTCACATGCTTCAGCAAGTCAGCTGGAGTCCATATGAAATCATTTTACTTGACTGGGCATGATCTGGATTGGAGTGCACTTACTGAAATAGGGTTTTACAATTGGCAGAGCGTATCTATCAGAGCAGAAAGAAACTCCCTGCACACCTCAGAGACAAGACTGAGTCAAGGTCACCTCTGAGAGAGAAACAAAGCATTGAGTATCCTGAATAAGTTCTACAGTCTCCACTGTTCAGAAATGGAAGACGTTTGCAACCACGGTTTTAAGTTTAACCCTTGTTGATGCACATCACAATCCAATTTTCAAGAGTGGCCAGATGGAAGCCGCTACTCACTGAAAACCTCGTGGAAGCCTGCTTAAATTTTCCTAAAAAGCACCTGTCAGGTCAGACACAACAAGAACAAAGAACCAATCATCAAGAAAGAATAGCTACCTGGTTGAAACCATCCCTACTGTTAAGCAGTAGGGATGGTTTCCCCCAACGTCATGTTGGGGGAAGGTTGTTTTTTTTTTGTGGGAGTAAATGGTCTTAATAATTTCAATCAAGTGAAGAAAACCTCCCCCAGAGAGCTCTGGAGAGAAGGACAGCTTGAAGGACAGCCAAGATTTAAAAAAGGTGAGGCTTCAGTGTTCATTTAAGTGACCTAGCCAAAGGACAGTAACTTAAAGACTAAAGACAATTGAACGTTTCTGAAAGGGTCCACAAACACTAGATATGCACTGCCAATTCAACCAGACTAAGCTGTCGATGATTGGTCGACAGAATGCTTTAAAACATACATCCTGAGCTTAAAACACAAAAGACATGAGGCTCGGTTTACTGCTAGAGGTGCTATAAGACTGTATCATTCCTTGGGTTTGATTATTAACCCAGGATCAACAAACTCTTGAAAAAAATGTATTCTTGAAAATGCAGCTTTAATATATGGGAAAACTGAAGAGCAGTGGCTCTTTAAATACCAGCAACCGTTTTGTTTTCTAACTTGTTAGTAATTCCTCATTTATTATAGTCTGAAACTGATACTAATTAACTCCAACACTCAGCTTTCATCCCAAACTTGCGCAACAAACGAAAAAAACAGATGATGAAATGGGTTTGGAATGATTTAATAAAGAAAGAAAAAAAAAACAACAACCAATAAATTAGCCAACTCGCTTCCGATATCCCTCTCTGAAGATTCCAATCCGTAACTATTATTATGCAACGGAGGATCATCCCACATATCCCTATGGGGAACATTTTGAACATATTTGCAGTGTGAGTATCGAGGGTTTGCCAGCTCACTGGCAAGACGCCCAGCAGCAGTAGTGCTTCCAAGACTTCTTCTGACTGACGGACTGTCTGCCTCTGAGGCCGAGTGTGTCCTAGAGTGAGCGCGCTTCACTGATAAACAGCGAGTCCCAGAGAAAAACAGAGGCAAGTGGGAGGGGGATGGGTATAAAATATGGCTCTACTGGTTGTGACAGCATTCTTTGGAGCACTAGGATTCCAGCACTTTGGAACCGCAGCAGCCGGATCGTGAATACTCAGAGAAAGGGTATAAGTTGCACACGACTAACTGCGGGTTTTGTTTGTGTGTGTGTGTGTGTGTTGTATCTAACCACGCTCAGTTGGCTCCAGGAGGTACGTATGGGTCTGTACTGCACGACGATGCCCTGATCGGGTTTAGGTCCCCTTGAATCAGCATCCTCATCGGAGTCGTTATGCAGGGCCTTCTCCTGGTAGTTCTGGTAGAGCTCCTCTTCTGAAATGTGTTTGTTGTGACAAAAAAAAATAATAATAATTTCAAAGTACAGTGACATTAAAACAGCTGAATGCATTAAAATAAATAAATAAAATTGGCCCAGAAAGACAGGTGTTACCTTCACTGTCAAATGTCCGTTGAGACATCAGCTTCTTCCTATTTGGAATCTGAAAGAGGAATAAACAAACCTCAATCAACTTAAACTGTGGCGTACCAAGGAAACATGTATCTACATGTATCTACACTGTCTCATTACATCATAACCGCCAACAAACAAGTTAATTGTTTTCCTACAGGGCTTTGTCCTAACCCAAGCTTGAACCACAATGGTCAGTCTGTGTTGTGGTTTTGTGATTCAGACTTTATCCCCTCCTGATCATGTAAGTTTGTCTCAAAGCAATCTTTGTGTACAACAGTATGTTAAGCCGTTAGAGAGGTCGCGATTAACCCAGTCAATAAATTGCAACCAGTTACAACAAAGACACAAAAAGCATTCAACAGATTACCAACATTTACAGGGGCTACTACTAGTTGACTACAGAGTGAAGTAAAAGGAGTTTTGCGACACGTTTGAACTGGAGTGGCTCCTAAATGTTCATCCACCTGTTAAAATGACAGGTTTTTGCTTAATATGTGTCTTTTTACACACTTTGCCTCTTTTACTGTGTCAGACATAGAGTCCAATTGAAGAAGAGGACAAATATCTGACAAGATTACAAGTAATAAATGTGCTTATCCTGAACACAATACTTGCTAAAGCATATTTTAATAATAATGAAAAAAAAAACACTTTCCAGTCTTCTTTAGTATACCAGTATGCGACTTGGTAGTATTTTTCTTTTCCTCTAAAGTGCAAAAGTTTTCCAATCCATCACATTCCACTTCCTAATTCAGATCACCATCCATTTTTGTTTGTGTCAAAACAGATTTGTGTTTGAAACTGTTCATGACTTAATTCACTTTGACAAAACCTTCATTTCTACTGAAAGAGACCCTCTACCTACTGCTACTAAAACAACCACTTACTGTTAGTAAAGTTTTGTTTGCGTGCCCCTCTCTTAAGAGTTAACATTCATATTGCATGTTTCCTCTTAGGGTACCCCAAATATATTCATTATCAGTTCATGAATAGATTTGCCCACCTTGCTTTTGTTGTTGCTTTTAGTTTTATCCCTCCGAGGGATAGAAGACTTTGAGATCCTTGGGCTGGCAGCTTTTGGTGCTTCGGCACTTGTTGGACTTAAGGTGGAAAGGTTTGTTGAGCCAGTGGGTGAACCAGGATTTTCAAGCCCTTCCATGGCCGGCATCTTTAACTCAACCAAGGTAACATCCTTGTCTGCTTCAGTCACGACTGCCCTCCTGTAAGACGTACTCCTCAAAGCTCTCCGTAACGCCCCGGGGCTTTCGGTCTCTCCCTCTGCCTCTTCGGTGTGACCCCCTCCCGTAGAAAAGTAACCTCCTGCTTCCACCATGCTAAGAACTTTCATCGCTCGTTTGGAATGGTCCAATCCCAGCCGTTGGGTTCCAGTAGGAGGCGCCTTGGTTTGTCGGATATCGGATGCCAGTCCTTTGGGAATAAGCTGCTGGGTGCCCATCTTCAAGGCAGCGGGGCTGTTGGTGCTAAGGACGACGGTGGGAGAGGGGGATGCAGTTGGGGAGAGCGACGGTGATGTGGAGAAGCTGGAGGAGGAGGAGGCGTACAGGGTGTCATATGAGGATGCTGGGGAAGTTGTCTGAGACTGCAATGGATTCCCTCTGTCAGCTGGCGACGGGGAGCGGGGCGTCGGAGGGTCGGAGGAGGTCAAAGACGAAAGTGAGGGGATGCTTGAAGAGGAGCTGTGAGAGGGGGTGAGGGTACCGTACCCTGGAGATGAGGAGCTGGATGCCGATGACTGTGAAGACAGCTCGTAGTGGTAGTGATTTGGCGTGTGAGGAGAATGGACGCGTGAAGAACAATTGTCAGTAGGAGTTTCAGGTGTGGGTGTGTTTGTCCCAGAGGAGATCTGGTCTTTCTCCAAGTCGAGATCAAGAGGGTTTGTGGTTGATCTCTGCAGGTCCTGGTGATGATTTTCAGAGCAAACGCTTCCATTCTGGTTATTTCTCCTGTTGCTACCTCCATTACACACTCTGTTGTCCAGCGTAGCTCTCTTATCCTCAGCCCTAAACTTGGACAATGAGAAGCGTCCATTGTAGAGGCGCCCAATGCTAATACTCCGAACGATTCGCTTTTTTTCCGAGGGCTTGTTCAAAACATGCTTTAACACCATAGTGTTTGCATTCAAAGGCTGGGATGGCTGGCTCAACGTGAAGGAACAGCCATCGTCCCCTGCAGGGAAGTCTGCAGTCGTGACCCCGTTTAGGTGGTAGCTCACGGGTCGTGGCTTGAGTTTGTTCAAGTCTTGGGAACCTTCACTGAGGTCTGTGCGCCGCCTCCACAAAGGTGTGATGTTGTTGTTGGATAAATCCACATCATTTCCCAAATCCATGGCGGTTCTTCTTCTCTCTATCTGTGGTGAAACGCTGAGATATCAGTGCAAAACAAAAAAAAACACTCTCGTAGTCAAGATTTCCACCCTTGAGATAAACAAAAAAGAGGAACAGCAGTCAGTGTCAAAGAGCACAGAAAGTATCCAAATTCACATGGATTACTTATTAACAAGGTTCAGGAGATAAGAGCAGCAGCCACAGTCAAGACACATCAGTGGGCAAGCTGCTTGAAACTGAAGGAAAGTCTGTGAGAGCAGTTGACAGTCCTTTTGTACTTGCTCACTGTGGTGAAATGCCCCAATTACAAGTTCCAAACTGGCAAGATAATGTTAGCACCAAGCAATTACTGTAATGCCACAAGGAAAAACTGTGGTACGAGGCAAGAGCTTGGAGGTTTCTTAAACCACCGTAAATCTTTTAACTAAATGAGGTTCCAGTTGCTTTAATCATGGGCACATCTTCTCAAAACATACAGGCAAAAAGCAGATAGGGAGGAGGAGGCTGTAAATCCAACAAAGTTCTCCAGCAGGTTAAAGTCCAACTCACCTCTAATCTGTTGATCTGGGGCAGAACGCGCTCATTGTGCCAGCGCTCTGGGCAAAACAAGCAGCTTTATTGAGTGAACCCACCAAGAAGGCAATAAAATAAAATAAAATCCAAGAGCACCCAGACGGTACTCTTTCAAAACGGATCCTGTTGTTTAAGTTACAGAAGTTTATCGGAGACTCCCGAGCGCGTCTGTGCGCCTCGGAGCGCAGAGGACTTTCTGATCCCCGAAAGGAGGAGGAACGGGAGGAGCAGAGTGACAGGAGGAGGAATGGAAAAGGAGGGAGTGCGTGTCTTACTTTAGGTATGTCCAGTTTCTGCCCCGCCTACTTATCAAAGTGGATTTCCGAGAACACGAGAGATTCATTCTGTAAAGCCATTTCAACGGTCAAGAGTCAGCGGTCGATTCAAAGGAAAAGCGGAGTATGAAACTCCGTCACAGTTTTGCAGTTTATGGAACCGTCCAAAAAGAATAATAAAGTAAAAACCTGGAAATGATATGAAATTATTTGGTAAATGAAACTACTCTTAAAAGTTGTTCATTGGAAAACAAAATAAAATGACCTTGTAGTTGTTGTCGAAATATACATTGCATTACATTTTGACAGCGTTTTCTCCCCCAAAATAATAACACAGTCTTTTGATAGTCAAACAACCAAATACATTATTCTCTAACACTCCCCATCTTTTTGGAGTGTTTATGAATCACCTTTTCATTATATCTTCTGTTAACTCCAGAATAAGGTGACACCCTATACAAAACATTTGCAATGGTGATTTTGTTCTTGTGTTCTTGTGCTTCTTTTGATTGCATTGCAAGAACAGCCAATGTTCTTCCAGTTCCAGTTGCTTTACATCCTTGTCTCTTAGCAGAGTCGGGAGGGTTGCCAATGTTCTTCTTCCACTTTAGTTGCGTTTTGTCGCCCTCTGCTGGTCATTTTTGGGTAAATGAGTTTTTTTCTCCTATTGCGTTATTAAGCATGTTGTAATAATAATAATAATAATAATAATAATAATAATAATAATAATAATAATAATAATAATAATAATAAGAAGAAGAAGAAGAAGAAGAAGAAGAAGAAGAAGAACAAAAGTAGCAGCATACACGTAACTGATCAGTTTGCCAGTCATTTGTGGCACTTGAGTTACTGTTAGATTTAAATTAAGACCAGATCAGTTCTTGATCACTTGAAAGGAAAAAAAAATACTTGTTACTCTCTTACCATGAAACGAGGGTTTAGTTTCTTGCATGCCTGGACCTCAGTTAAAGAATTTCATGTCAATTTCACTTTTAAAAGATATTTATTTTGAAAATTGGGTGTTAAGTTCTTGTTAGATAAATTTAGGCCATATGGACTCGTTCAATAAATTTGAATATTGTCGAAAATTTGTTTCAGGAACTTTCTCACTAATTGAACACATTATGTAGATTAATCACACACATGGATGTTTGATATCCTTTATTTCTGTTCATTGTGATGATTTTCCTCTATCAGTTAATGAAAACACAACATTTAAAATTAGAACATCGCATCAGGCCATTAAAAAAGTTCTACTTTAAGAAACAGAAATGTGAGCTTATGCCAAAAAGCTACTTAAAGGTTATTATTTTCAAAGAGGTCCTTTAGTACCTCATCAAGACATTCCTAATTATTGAGTATGACTGTCGTACAATGGTCACTCACAACGCTTTTATGAAATGCTGAGTGAGGCTTCTAAGTAATGATAGGCTATTACAAGCAAACGTTGTATTTTTACACAAGAAAATGTCAATCATTCATGAATGCATTTGTGTGGATCATCTGTCATCCAGGACATAACCATTCCAACGCTGGTGTTGGTCACGTCTTTTGCCGAACTGGTGTTGTTATTCCTGTTACCACGTCTTCATTTTTATTTATTTTTATTTATTTTTTTTGCATTTGGGATTTCTATCTGAGGTCACGGCTCGTCCAGATCCGCATCTGGTTAGAGCTCGGTAATCGTGTATGGAATTGATTTTATCTACTTCCAAGAGTGCAAACTCAAAGAAACAAATTTAATTCACTGTTTGTCCGACTTTGTAAACATGGACAGTTTAGTTTTAGGACAAAAAAAAAACAGTTATTTCCTCAGGAAATTCAAGGCTGTTCCTTCAAAAGACTAACATCAGCTCTGTGTGGATGGAAGGAGCCTTTTAAGTCCAAGAGTGATGGTAGTTTATATAAAATTGTGTCCGCATCGGCACCAACTTTGGTGCTGCAATCCAACTAGGTATATTATAAAAGGTACAACGACCTCATTGTCCCCGAGTTGTTCCCTTCTTATAAACATCTCACCAATCAGCCAAGAAATCTTGATGGATTTACGGTTTTCATATTCCATTCTAACAAAATGTCTTGTGCAACTTCTCAAATGACAGATTGTGCAACTCTGTGTGTGGCACAAATGTCCCTGTTAAATTGAAGGCAGACTCAGCTTCATCTCCATAAACACACTGTTGCTTGAATCTCAAAGTAGATGCCAATTTTTATTTATTTTTTTCTTTCCTTAAATCTTCTTATGGTAATAATAAGCCTCATTACGTCATATATTTACTCCGTGAGCTGGCTTGTGTTACATGCTGTCGGCCACTAAGGGGCGCGTCTATTCCGTTTACCAGCGCAGGGAAAACCTGACGATTTCAGAGATTTTCTTGTCCCTTTAAGAGAAATTTTGATTTTAGCTTGGCAGTGACACACAGCTGAAACAACAACAAATAGAACAAGAAATAAAACCAGAAATCCAAAGTTAGGAAGCTGGAAGTAGAAAAGGGTAAAAAAAAAAAAGAGCAAATAAAGTTGCAAGTATCTGTCACAGCTGGTTAGTTTCTTCAATCTTTAACAGTGGATTAAGTTCTTCATAACAGTGGTATCATCAGTAAAGTGAGGGTAATGCTCCTGTGTGGTTTAATCTTCCAGTCATCTGTCCATTTGCCCTTTCTGTTTGTCCAACCGTCCATCTAAAGACACAGCACACACACCCTCGGGAAAAGCCGGTGCACAAAAACAACAACAAGGATTCAGCCATTTCTTTTCAAGTCTGCTTTTCCATTTAGACTTTTCAACTCACACCTGCAGGGTTTCACATGTCCAGGCAGCACACCATGGGAACATCTATTGTGTGTGTTTTATTGGCACATGTAAACCAAAATTGATAGCTTTCTTCATATTTCACTAACCTGCCGTCTCAAATTGCTGCCTGCAAATACAAATAAAGTAATACATCTGCCACTTATACACTTTTTTTTCCCACGAAACTATTCATAACTCTTGAACTTTTTCTCTCTCTTTTTGACATTTTGGTATGTTCCCACCATAAACTTCAATGTATTAGGGATTTGATATGGTAGATCAACACAAATCAATTCTCAAACTCTTTTTAAGAAGCAAATAATGGTGCAAAGGGAGGAAGTTGAAACTTAAAAAAATAAAATAAAATCCAATATTCCATCCATATTTCAATGAACTCTTATCGTTCCTCTACCAACTGGAAAAAAGTATCCCCACAACACAGGTATACTGCTGTTCTATGGAAAACTGAACATGCTCAATTGGTTTTTCCACCACACTTTGCATTTTGCATGCGAGTCAAGGGAAGTTACATGCTGGTCTTGTGGCATACTGACTTATTATCTTCTTGCCACTCTTAGCATGATGCAGCATGATGAAATCTAGTTGCTGCAACATAGTTATCACCAGTAAGCTCTGACCTGAGCTGTGGCTCAACCTAAATGACCCTCTAAGGCTCCCAAACGATTACTGCTCTGTTTTCCTGGTTTGTCAGTTTACTTGAACGATCATGGCTTGGTACGTTTGAGGTTTTTCTCTTTCCGTTTCTGCATGATGAGCCGAACAGCGCCGTAAGAGCTGTAAGAACTATGTGGTTTCATAACCAAACACTGCTTCGAGCTGCTCCTCAATGCCACAAACGTCTCATACCGAGATCAAGTTACTCACAGGTACACTCTGCTTACTGACTGACTGAGTCATGAAGGCAATTGGTTGAAAAGGATTTTATTTGGGGGTATACAATTAAGAGAGAGGTTAAGATTTCAGAGCCAAACCAGAGGAAAAGCCTGAAAACTATGTGCAGATTTGCTTCTGTTTCATTTGTGAGCCAAACTGTGTTGGTTCAACTTTTGAAATCTCAATAAAATAAATGAAAAACGTGATGGAAATACATTAAAGCATTTTTAAGGATGCAGATAGTTTTACTAGGTGTTGTAAAGTTCTTTTAAAAGTTATGTTGCCTCCTTTTTCAGATTTCTTTTGTTTTTGCTTCCTGTCAAACCTCTATGCTGTTTTTTATATCAGCTATTCAAAAATAAAGATTTTATTTATTAAAAAAGATGCAGTCTAAAAACTACACTCCTTCTCTCCTAGAGTTTTGTAACCTTTGCTGACAAACAGTAATGAGTTACTGTAGGCATGTTCCACTTTATTCTTTCCTATCTTTTTCTTTTAAAGATTCATTTTTCCTTCACATAGCTGCTAAACAAGCCATGCTGTTAGCCTCCTTATGCCATAATGTCAACAGTTATGATTTTTTTCCCTTCTTTTTACTCTCACTGTGTGAGAAAATAGATGCTTGGTGTGAGCATGTAGAAAGAAAGTGAGCTCTCCAGAGCGTCGTTTCTAGGAGCTTCAAAATCAATCGCCTTCTCTTTCTGTGCACAAAATAAAAAGTAGCAGCGGCTTTCATTTGGCATTGACTCACCTTTTCTCTCGTGGCCAGTAGGAAATAAAAATAACGTTTTGCATCAGGATTGTTGTAGTGAAGTGGTTTTCTTTGCCCTTTATTGATATCAGAAGGACTTTCTTCAGGCAAAAGACGCAGGCGAGGCTGGAAGAGGAGAAACTGCGTGGTTCTGAATGGTGTTACTGACGTTTATGTGTGCCGGGATTTATCTCAAACTGTTCAAATCTAGTTTAACTCTATAATAGTCCCACCTTCCTAACAAATGAGTCATCACAGCAGTTTCCCCGGTGATGCAAACGAGGCCATACCGCTGTTCACGTCGGGTCACCGAATGGCTGACCTGGAGGATACATTTTCTCCCTTAGCTCACCTTCGCTAATTTCCTCCTACGTGGAAAACCCAATGAGACATGAATAATTAGATCTGCTTGACGCTCTGAAGGCATTCTAATCAAAGGCAGCGAAGTTGGACCCAGGTTCTGGTTCAAACGAGTCAAACGAGAAACGCACGCAGCTAACGCTTTAATGGGCTTATAACTGCTTTAAAAAACGAGAAAGAAAAAAAAAATACCATCTTGTTCTTCGAAGTGCCAAGGATTACTGCCTTAGCCTTCATTCTTTTGTATGAGTAAGCTGCTTAACCTGAGGCTTTAAGCAAAAGTGGTCACCCCTGCAACGGGCATTTGCATAAAACCGAGCTTCAAAAAAACATTTTGCCTTTTGCATTTTTCACTGTTAACTGTAAAATTGTGTTGCAAACCCCCAGACAAATCAGCAAACTTGTTTTGAAAAAACCCCAAAACGCAACATCCTGCTTAACTTAGAGATTAAAGCACAATTCTCAGATTTCATTACAGTAATTAGAGAAGCTGCAGTGAACATTTGTCTTACTCTAAGCGAGGGACTGGTTGGTGTGTACATGTTGGAGCTGTTATGGGATGCTTTCACACACAACCTCCTATGAACCAACCAAAGAGCTTTTCTTTGTGATGCGCTGGTTTCTGATGCCGCATGCTATGAGTGAGCATTTATAGTATCACTTGTCGTTTATTGTGGATGCGTTTCTCGTCACTGTGAGGATTTTGATTCATTGCTGTCAAGATAAAGTCCTATTAATGAAATCTAAAAACTGTAAACAACTGTGTCACCAGAATTGTTACTTTTACTATTTACTACTGTTTATTCAATGAGTGAATCAATATCAATAAATTAGAAAATAGGATTAAATGCAGCTTAGTGAAAAAAGTCACACTTTTTTATGTGACTGGCGTCTATAAGAAGATTATTGCAGATGGGAATTTTATTGTATTTGTTTTTGTGTTTTTGGTTATATTAATGCAATCACAGCCATACAGCTACCTAAATAATAATAATAAAAAAGACAATAAATATTTCTTATCAGCATTTCCATCATTATCTCAGAATAAGGTGACAAAATATACTTGTAGAGTATACTTTACGAGTAGAAAAATCCAGTATATTATGTATGTTGTGTAATAATCTATGTTTTCTCCTCTGGTTCATTTTGAGTTTCTGCATCATACACTACATTCCTGAACATAGTCAGTATTCTGGCATTTTAAAAAGGCGCTCCGCACTCTGACCTTTACTCAGCTTATTTCTCTATTTTTTCTCGCTTCTGCTTTTCTTCTGATTCACGGCTCATTGTACTTCTCTTACTCAGTGGTGCTGTTTGCTCGCTGTCCTTGTCTCTCCCCCCCCCCGCCTCCCCCTGCATCCCCTCTACACACACACACACACACACACACACACACACACACACACACACCTCCCCTTACCCTTTGCTTCCACCCACACGTCTCTTCATCCATCCTCTCAGAGAACAATGCGGAGCTTAGCTAACGACTTTAATTACTATAACTTCGAATTGTTGAAATATTCGCCAGAGAGGAAATGCAAAGCAGATTAAGGAGCTGTACGTTTCATATTTATTTATCAATTATGTTGAGACTTTGGTCTGAAAACAACCGATACAAAAGTTTAGCTGCCCAAAAGTTTTGAATCACTACCTATCCATGAACACATATGGGACCACCCCGGGGGGGCATCTGCCACTTATGCACATGTTTGAACCCAAGCTAATCCCCATGGCTACCAACCTTTTGGCTAGGCCTGATTGGCCCGTGTGGCTGCAGTGACCCCCGATTGACTCTCCACCATGGATTCTTATTGGCCACCCGCCCCCAGAACGGTCATGTCGTTAGCTAGTTGTTGCGGTAGATGTGGCATCGAGATAAAAGCTAAAGCGGGCAAGAAGGGGAAATGCAGAATGATGTGCATGTCAGCCACTGTAAGGTTCAACAACACCCAAAGAGAGGTGATTTTCTAATCAATCTAGAGTTTATGTATCGCTGAAAACAACTGTGAGGTTAATGTAATTTCTTCCAGTGGGTTAGGTAATGGTTTTATCCAGCCAGCTGCTCTGCTCCCAATCACTGGGACATATAAATGCCTTAAGAGAAAGTGAGAAAGATGAAAAACAGCTAGAGGGAATATTAGACTGACATAAACAAACCCCCACCTCACCTCACAAGTCTCGGGTCAAAGGGCCTGTTGCCAACAACAACTTCTACCAGATTATTTCCTTGCTCTTAATTTCTCTAGGTCCTCCAGGTGTATTTTGGTAGTCCGATAGAGCATGGCCCCAACTGTTTACCGAATATTGACGGATAAAGCTACAAATTAACGGTGACTAATTGGAGGTTCACTCAAATCAAAAGGTTTGTGCTGAGAGAGCACAGGACAATTTGTACCAATCTGTTGGAGAGTCAGTCTCTGCTAATTGATGAGTAGGCTAATTGTTTTGCAGGAAATTTCACATTTAGGACAGGCGTCCAAAGACAGACAAAAAGTATGTGCGACCCATAAACACTTTGGCCTTTTGTAACATTATATCTATTAGAGTGACGCATAATTTCCAACATGCTTTACGAGAGCAAATATGACAATATACTCAACCCCCTTGAGCTGCAGAGCCACTTTTTGCTAGCTGCATGCTGCAAAATGTGGTTCGACATCCAGTTTTTGCTGTTTTTAATAACCTCTGCTTTCTCCTCTATTACGATAAGAAGACTATAAATCAAGTACAGCTCCTGGCCTGTCCTCTGTTTTATGAATGACAGTCAGAAGACAGTATTAGTTTGAGCACAACTTCCAGCTGAGATGTAGCAATAGGCTGTAAAGGAGGTGTTGACATAGCAATTATGAAAGCAATTATAAAGGCACTCAGTGAAACCAAAAGAATGAAGCAATCATTCATCCTTTGGGGGGGGGGGGAGAAATCCCTGTTAAATCAAGACTGCATAAATAATGTATTCGTTCGCCTTTATAAAAACACAGATGTTGCTATTGTCGTGCACGTTTACGGCACAGACAGCTTTCTGACTAACAGTACGCATTTGAGCAAAGAACAATAGGGAGTACTTGTGTGACTTTTAAGCCATCATGAACTTAGCTCAAGCAAACAAAGTGGAATCGATGGATAAAATAAAGCGTCGCTTCAACCAGCAAAGTGAGATGAGTAATGGATTTCTGTGGCTGCATGCGCTTCCTATCTCATGCCAACTTCTCTGTGCCTTTTCTCTCCTCTTCCTGCTGCTGAGTCATCTCCAGAATCCCCCTGCCTTGTCCACTTTCTTACACTGCCTACCCCCGTCACACTTTTTTTTGCCTTCTCTTTAATAAATTATGGCATCTAATTCTTCTTCTAAATGCTGCTCAATGAAGCCGTCATTGAAACAAAACTGGAATCTGTCTTCATCTTCTTGCCGGCGCAGCGGTCTGCCGTCCCTCCAGCAGAGGCGCTGTCAGGATCCACAAGCACCGCAGGTTCATCCCACTCCTGAGATGGTTCGTCTTTGATCGAGCAGTAACTACATGGTGTTTATGAAATCATTTTTGTCTCAGAATAAATATTTCAGATTCAAACAATAACTGCGGCCTTCTTTCTGAATGTGGCATTTTTGTCTAAATAGCTCACATAGTAAATCTGTGCTTATGGGTTCAGCATATTTGCATGAATGATTTTCTATATGAATGATGTGGTTTTGTTTTTTTTCAGTTTTGAAAGTCTAGAACCCCCCTCACCATAATCATCTATCATCATTAGTGCTAAGCATCAGTTACTGATGTAAAGCAGAATAATGTGAACCTGTCTACTTTTTTCAGCTATTATGTGGCCTGTGAGTTCTATCAACGTAAAAACATTTACTCACATAAACAGAAAAATTTAAGATCAGACAACAATTACAAAACCGAATGCTAATTCAGCCGACAAATTCAATTAGTATCAAACTGTACCATCGTTTCCTTGTTTGTGCTGCAAAAAATTCACTATCCTTATTCTAATTGTTGCCTTTTGTGAAACTCCTAAACCTTCAGAACTCCCCAAAACGTCTGTAAAACCGTACAATCGTGTTGTATTTATTCAAAGTTTCACCGTGAGTTGAACCCTGCCATAATTCACAGCAAGTGTGGAGTATGAATCAATTAAACAAGAGAGAACATAAATGCTTTTCACAGCTCAAACAAATCATCCACTCCTCTAATCTGTCACGTTTCGAAACGATCCACAATTATTCCTCTGTTGCCAAAGATTACAGCCGACAGGATTTAATTCAAACGTCCCCGAGACACATCTCTGTAAGCTTTTAAGTAAACAGTGCGTCCGTAAACACGATCCAGTAAACCCCACAGGAAGCGGTGATGGCATCGCTTCCTGAGGATGACTATAGAGCGAAACGACGACTGCGGGAAGCGGAAACCAAACGTATGGGGTACGACTCACCTTCTTGCCGCTGTTCCTTCAGTAAAGGAACACAGTTTGATTGCTAAACCGCAAAGCGAAAATGTTTTCAGTGAGACGATGAATACTAATATCTCTGGGGCCTCGCATCCGAGGTGTTTACCCCGCAGCTACAAATTTGTAATTATATTTGGGGGAATTAGCAGAACGAGCAGAGACCCTGGGCGCTAATTAAAAATAACGGCTTGTTTTGGGGATTTCTCACAACCAGGACGTAACTCCCAAGGCTAGAGCCTATATTTAGTGGATTTATCGATCTTCTCTTAAGCATCAGACACAGACAAAGATGCAGCATGTAACCTGCAGCTTCTGTTTGAGTCATCCACTGGAAGGAAGCAGACAGGACAAATGTTGACCTGGAAGGGGGAAGAGGACGACGAGCTTATGGAACGAGTCACGTCATGAAAGAGCCGCTCTGGGAATCAAAGGAAACAGAGGAAGTATGAATGTTGGGTGTAAAGGGAACTGTATGTTTAGACTAAAGGTCGTCAAATAGGTCTGTATCTTTGTTTGCTTCAAGAAAAGTACATATAGACTTCACTGCTTGAACTCCAAAGTGTCCAGATAGTCCAAACAGTCTTTGCCCATCTCCAGTATTGGGGAGTACGCTCAGGGTTTCTTCCTGATAGATGATTATAGAAGCAAAACTGTTACAGCCTTTCCCTTCCAGCAAGGTCATTTCTTCAAAAAGCTTGGTTATGAGAAATTTGTCAAGACGTGTTTATGGGAATACTTGATATTCTGTCAGGACAGCAGTTTGGGGTCAAACACTGAGATGAAAAAAAACTGGCTCACTGTCTCCTCTCTAATTAATCCCAAACGACAATCATGATCCACCACTCCCGACCCTCTCCGTGTTTCATATCTTTAAGGGTCTTACTTTGTGCACATGATATGAGGGTTCAGAAACAACCCCAACCACATATTGAATTGTATTTAGTGACGTAAGGTTTGGATGAAAGTCCTTGGCCATGGAAAATCCTTCCATAAAGTCCCATATGCATCCGATGGCCGTCCAAAGTTTGGAGGTCTGTAGCTACTGACTCTGTAGACGATGGGCAACTTTTGCACACTATCCTGCTCATCATCCTGGCACTCTGACTGAGTTGATGATGTTCCCAGTTGATAATGGAATGGTTAGCAAAGGATATCTTACAAATGAGGGCAATGCGCAGGCGGCATGCTCTCAGTGTGTCACGTTTTAATTGACTGGTTTGTGCAGTAGGAGCAGTTTTTACACTCAGCTTCTTGATTTTGTACACCTTTGTTAGAAAGGTAGAAACTGCTGATCAGGCCCAAAATCTGGGTGCAGTGATGGACTCTGAACTGACCCTTCAGAGTCAGATAAAGACAGCTATGAAATCAGCCTTCTATAACCTGAAGAACATTCTACAATCAAAGCACTAAGACCTGGAGAAACTCATCCAGGCATATATCTTTATTCGCATTGACTTGGATCCCAAAGTGTCAATTCCCTGAATGAATTAGCATCACAATACATTACAGATCTCCTCTTGTTGTGTCAATCTTCCAGACCAGCATTCAGCTTCTGTGCACCACTAATCTGGAAAAAATTTCCAGAAACAGCCAAAACAATGGGTTCCTTGAAATCTGGACTAAAAACCCAGCGGTTTAGAGTTGGCTCAGACCCATGATCACTGGAACATTGACCATCATATTTGATGTTGACCATTTTTATGATGGCACTCGAAAACATTTAAGATTCTGTTACTGGTTTCTCAATTGGTGACTATATAATGATTTTGCTACTTTTCATGTTGTGTTTTTATGATGTGAAGCACTTTGAATTGCCTCGTTGCCTTGTGCTGTGCAAATAAACATGACTTGACTCGTTTATTGACGTGACTGTCACTCCTAATGGTAAATTCAATACTTTTGGCAGTGTAGTATACATATTAAACAACACAGAGTCACGGCACACAAATTTTCAGTCTCTCAGCTTAAGGTAAACAGCTACGTGTTGTAGACAAGAAAAAATACAACACTCCTCCTCTGAGCCCCTCTGCAATTTAAAATCTTAGTCATACCACACCAAAGGCTGTTGTAGCCCCTCCTCCACGCTAAATGCCCTTAGGCAGTTTTCCTCCTCTTTCATTTTTTTTTCTTGTATGTGTTTTTCAAGGTACTGATTAAGTCTACTGATAGTGTGACAAGTGAGGAAACCATCCGGCTTGACTTCGTCGATCTGCCCGACTCATACGTGCATCAAGTTGAACTCGATTGGCCTCACAAAGCCTCTTTTATCCATCCATCCATCCATCCATCCATCTCACACACCCCACCTCCTTGTCACTCAGTCACTTATGGACAGACAGGCTCCTCGGAATATAGATGTCGCTCCTTGTCAGTTTTTTTTCATCAGACACCTCACAGACTGCCAAAGATCCGCTGTTCCTGAGTTTCCCAGAATACTTCTGAACGACACGCGCTGTCCAACGTGCCACGTCTGCTGCTGACAAATCTGGCAGCGTCTTGCTACCGATCATCTGCTCATATCATCTCCTTCTCAGGCGAGACCCTTTCTGTTTTAGCTATTTCTCTCTGTCTCGTTCTCTCCAAACATTTAAACACTACATTTTCTTTTTTTTTTTTTGTTGTTGCTGCTGCTGTATTTTCCCTTCTATGGAAAAAGATTTTTTTTCTTGTTATCCTTGATCCAAATCACAGCCAGGACTGAGATGTCTGATGTTGTTCCTGGGATCTGTTTTAGCCACTGCTCCAGTTTGGGGGTTTCTGCCCCGAGGGCCCCGATGACCACAGGCACCACTGTGGTCTTCACCTTCCAGTTCTTTTCCAGTTCCTCCCTGAGGCCCTGGTATTTCTCCAGTTTCTCATGCTCCTTTTTCCTGATGTTGTAGTCACTTGGTATAGCTACATCCACCACAACGGCTTTCCTCTGTTCTTTATCCACCACCACAATGTCCGGTTGGTTCGCCATTACCATCTTGTCTGTCTGGATCTGGAAGTCCCACAGGATCTTAGCTCGGTCATTCTCCACCACCTTTGGGGGTGTTTCCCACTTCGATCTCGGGGCTTCCAGTCCATATTCTGCACAGATGTTCCTGTACACTATGCCCGCCACCTGGTTATGTCGTTCCATGTACGCTTTCCCTGCCAGCATCTTGCACCCTGCTGTTATGTGCTGGACTGTCTCAGGGCCTCCTTGCACAACCTACACCTTGGGTCTTGTCTGGTGTGGTAGATCTGAGCCTCTATTGCTCTGGTGTTTAGGGCCTGTTCCTGTGCAGCCAGGATGAGAGCCTCTGTGCTGTCCTTGAGTCCAGCTTTGTCCAGCCATTAGTAGGATTTCCTGATATCAGCCACTTCAGTTATTTGTCGGTGGTACATCCCATGTAGGGGCTTGTTCTCCCATGATGGAACCTCTAGCCCCTCATCCTGTGTTCCCCATTGCCTGAGACATTCGCTGAGCATATCGTCCGTTGAGGCTTTGTCCTTGATGTATTTATGGATCTTGGATGTTTCATCCTGGACAGTGGCTCTCACACTCGCTAGTCCTCTGCCTCCTTCCTTACGGCTCGTGTATAGTCTCAGGGTGCTGGATTTGGGGTGGAACCCTCCATGCATGGTTAGTAACTTCCGAGTCTTAACATCCGTGGCCTTTATCTCTTCTATTGGCCAGCTAATTATTCCGGCAGGGTATCTGATTACTGGTAAGGCATAGCTGTTTATTGCACGGATCTTGTTCTTACCATTGAGCTGGCTTCTCAGGACTTGCCTTATTCGTTGGAGGTATTTGGCTGTGGCTCCTTTCCTTGTGACCTCATCGAGGTTGCCATTTGTTTGTGGTATTCCCAGGTACTTGTAACTGTGCTCTATGTCTGCTATTGTTCCTTCTGGGAGTGAGACCCCTTCTGTGCGGACGACCTTCCCTCTCTTTGTAACCATCCGACCACACTTTTCTAGTCCGAATGACATCCCAATGTCAGTGCTGTATATCCTAGTGGTGTGTATCAGTGAGTCGATGTCTCGCTCACTCTTAGCGTACAGCTTGATGTCATATATATATATATATATATATATATATATATATATATATATATATATATATATATATATATATATATATATATATATATATATATATATATATATATATATCGGAAGAGTTTGACACCGTAATGCAAGAAATGAGATTTTCACTCATATTTGGGAGGGAGGGGTGTAAATATCTTTTTAAGGCAGCGTGAATAAAAAGTCATAAAGAGAAACTCCTTTTTATTGCTCTAAAATCTTTTGAGGAAAGTCTCTCTCAAATCTAATATTACTGATTGACTTAAAAAAAGCAAACAAAAATAACAATATTAATTCTAAATCTGCCGGCGGTACATATCTTTTTTTTAACTTGAAGTCTCATTAGCACGTACAAAACATTATATGGACATTTTAATGAGGGTTTTTTTTGTGCGTAGGTGGAGTGCAATATACATCACATTCATGATTGTGTGTATTCATCCCCTTGGATATTTAATGTTTTGTGCCATAATAATGCAGATGGCTGCTCTTCATCTGAGAACAATGTGAAACCTCTGCTGACTTACATTTACTACACCCACACAGCAATAGATAGACAGAAAGACAGACAGACAGACAGACAGATAGATAGTCACTGTTATTGTTCTCTATAATAATTTCTGTACATTTCTCTGCTGTGCAGTAGCAGAAGAAATGAAGAGCCTGGGGGTCCAGATCTGTTTTTCCTGCTCCTACACATTGTGAGTCATCTCTCCACGCTAAGCTAACCCCTCCTTCATCTACCTCTCTTAAGGACGGCGCACTGGAAGAGAGCCTCCACTCCCAGACAAGCTGTTTGACTGTCACCTACACAAGCTGATGGAGCTCTTCAACACGACACCCTATTTACTTTCTCAGTTTGAAACCTGTCAAAGCAAGACAGGCGACCAAACCCTCCACTCCCCCCACCCCCATTTATTTTTTCCCCCACCGAAAGCGTTTAGTGATGAACTGCGAAATTCGTGGAGAGAGGAGGAGTTGGTCTTAAGTTTCTTCTGGGTGAGATGCAACACGGATTTCTGGAAGGCAGCTCGTTTTTAAGATAAAGGGCTAACACTTTATTTGAAGGGGTGTGCATAGGACTGATATGACACTGACATAAACATGACATAACACCTGTCATGAACATAAAGAAGTCTTTATGGATGTTTATGACAGTTGACATGAAATGTCATTCGGTAAATAATGACACGTTTAATGCAAAGTTGCACTAAAAGTCCATTAAAAGTGCCAACTCTGCATGATCTTGTAAATTATGATAATTTCATGCAAAGTTGGCATTTTTAAAGGACTTTCAATGCAACGTTTAGAGCAACTTTGCATTAAAACTGTCATTATTTACTGAATGACACTTCATGACAACTGTCATAAACATTCATAAAGACTTCTTTACGAACATGACAGGTGTTATGTCATGAACATATATTATGTTATGTTATGTCAAAACAGAGTTTTTTACAAAAGAGAAAGAGGAAAGAAAATGCAACCCATCTGCTAGTTTGGAGGGAAACAACTGGGCCAGGTTGTTGCTACGCATGACTGTGATAAACAAGATGCAGGGGTTGAAAAGTAACATGAAGCACAAAATGGAGAGAGACCTGCCCTCATCCACCAGTGGATGGAAACTGTCCACTCCACTCTTGTGAAAGTTTTTTTGGGATTTTGCCGTTTCCATCAACTGATTCAAATGCAATACTTCAAAATGTGGGTTTAAAAAAAAGCATAGATGGAAACAGCTTGTGACAGAAAGTGTTCAACAATTGTTGTATAAGTTAAGCAGTTAATAATTCAGACTCAACTGTAACTTACTGTAAAACTTGTCACTCCAGTAGTTTCAACCAAAACCAAATTCAACATACTACAAAGAAACATATCTCAAAAGAACTGCAGCTGTAATGGCCACAGAAGCTGATTGTAACACAAAATTAAACAAATAGTGGAAAACATATGCATGCCGCACTTTGAAGATGTTTTGTGAGTAAAAGCCATGTAATTTTTGTCCTTCACATCATACTAGCATGATGCCTCTTGATTGTTGATGTCAAATAATAATAAAAAAAATACAATGTAGTTTGAAGTAATAGCGTGACAAAATGTGAAAAAGTGAAGAAGCATCAAAATGGAGGACTGAGATCTGTTAGTCACCTCAGCAAAGGACATTTCATTTTTGAGCTTTATGTTTATTAAACCATTTTTCAGTTCTTTTTTACATATGACATAGAAACCCTATCTGTGTTGTACAAAAACAGCACATAAAAATTATTAGACAAGATAGCATTTGAAACTAGATGCTGAGCCACTGGGCCGCTGTGTTTGTGTGTCTGTGACAGGCTCTCCATTCACCAGAACACAATAACGCCTCCCAGTACAGCCCAGCCTCCCCACTGTCCCGTCTGGTGGCCAAGTGGCAGAATGCAGACTGTTCTACAGTATGGTCTCTCTCTTTTTTTCTGGTTTTAGGGAGACACGGTCATTCATGCAGAGCACAAGAGCCCAGTCATTTCAGGAATGACTACCGGCATTCAGAACGATGGGGGGAAGAACAAAAAATCATTGAATTTGGGGAAGCGTTTGGCTTGAGTTTGACAGGAGGGTAAGAGGCCAAACGTCCAACCACCGAACCGCATACGCAGCGGCACAAACAGGCATGCAAATTTGTGGCCCCGAACCATCCCACCCTGTTTCAGTTTCCTGTCAACGGTCACAATGCTATCAGGCAACCCATGCCTATCTTATCGAGTGCAGGCTCAGACATGGCCAGAAGTTTGTAGAGTGTTTCTGTTTGAGAGAAAGAGGGTTTGTGTGCATGTGTGTGTGTGTGTGTGTGGTGTGTGTGTGTGTGTGTGTGTGTGTGTGTGTGTGTGTGTGTGTGTGTGTTGTATGTGTGTTTTTCCCCGGGGGTATAAGCAAATGAATTCAGTGTACAGGAATGTACAGCTGAGTGTTTTCTGATGGGAAAAAAAAAAAAACTTTTTATGCTTCTGATGACCTCCATATTTAGTTGTTTCTATTACTTTTGCCAAATGTTGATCTAGAGTTGTTGGTTTTTTCAGTACTAAAAGCATTAGTATGTTTATTTTTTTGTAATAACGCTCAACCATTGCCGTAAACATACTAATGTATTTGATAAAAAACATAAATATTCACTGATTTTGTCAGTAAGTTCACACACAGGATGAAATTTGTGTCATTTATGTTGTTTTTTTTTTCCCCAATATTGAAAATGCTTCATCTTGACATAAAAGTTGATATTATCCCCTCTTTTTATTCTCCTGTTGAAATCTGCTACAAAGACATCCGGCGATGAGAAGAGAGATACGACATTCCCTGTGAGCTCATCTTGTCTCGCATCAGATATCCACTTCAGCCTGCGATTGTTGATAATCTCTGCACATTCGTCTTGCTTCTCATTCCAGCTGTTTGAAGCCTAGGAGAATACCTCCATCCTGTCCTGGCTTGAACACTTTCCCCGTACCGCCTACAGTTCTCTGAAAATAGACAAATAACCCACAGGGAGCATGAGACACATTCAGAGCTCTGCACCTTTAGAAACAGTAAATTGCCTTTTGCCAAGCGTGTTGCGATCACCCCCCTGTCCCTCCACTTGGCTCTCTGGGCTCCCCCCACCCACATGTTCTGGGCCCTGTGCGGCCAAAGAGATGTTTACTTTATGAAGGTTACGAGACGAAAGTGGAGAGATGAGACACGGAGCCTTTTTAGTTAAATGTGTGTCAGACCTATCTATTATGTTACGTCATCTGAACTCAACTTGATCTGCAGAGGGAAACCATCCTTATTGTTTGGACTTTTTTTTTTTTTTCCGATTGCATTTTTGAGTGTGTGGCATCAAAGTGGCTGGATCCTGCGAGCAAAATTCCTCTAGTTCATAATTAAAAGTGTTATATATAATCAAGGAAGTCTGGCTTTCTGTAATGAAAAGGGAGATATTTTGGACTGGTGCATCTACACACACAAATCATTTCAATTATTTTGTTCTGGGCTTCACCGATTTAAATATTTATATCTAAAAGAGCCAGTATTGCTGGCTCTTTTAGGAGACATGCAGACATTTCAAGCATTTAGAGTCTGTCTGTTGGACATAGAAATAAATAACACACTGAACAAAAAAAGATCAAATTTGCTACAAATAATCAAATTAAGTTCATCCAAGTAAATATGTTTATTAAGTTGTCATGTTAAAAAAAAACTGAACATGTAAATAAAACAAAAGTAACTTGATTACGAGCGATAGATGAACCGTTTTTATTTATTTTTTTTAAAAGTTGGAACTCCATTTTCTCGCTAACAAGATGCTACTACCTAGCGCTTGTAATGAAACGCTGACCAAGACATTCATCAAGACGCAAGGAAATTGTCTTGTTGCACAGAAACAATCCATATACAATCTGAAAAAAACTATGGCATCCTATTAAAATCTCAGCTATTTTAACAGAAATGCTCACATAAGGTGAATCAGTCTCTGTGGGACGGGGGTCAGTGAGTGAAGGAGTTCATCCACTTAGGCTAAATGAACTTAAGAGCAGAGTGTCTCTCTGGTGTACTTGACAAAATAATGTAAAGATTCAATCAACTTGTCCAACTACATTGTGGCAATGAGACAGTTCGCAGTGGGCGGAAATACGGCGACCGATCATTCACGTTGTAAGATAGACGGACTACAAGTTGCCTGAAAGCTCCCTGATTTGCCCTTTTATGTCAGCGACACATACAAATACATATAAATATGAAGCCGCGCGGCTCTGTGCCAGATTATACTTGCCCACAAATTACAGTAATAACAGGTTCTACATGTTGCCAGCAGATTGAGAGACGGCAGACAACTGCAGTCAGCAGCAATTAAACGGTGGTGTAAGTGTGTTGTTGTCATGGCGACTAAGCTCTGAAATTCTATTTCATATTAAAATGCCGCTGCTTTTGTTAGTGCGCCTCTGCATCCTTAACCTCCCCTTCCTCAGGTTGCCCGGCTCTTATGTCATCCCTGCTTTCCATCTAGTCTGTAGGAGAACATCAGACCAGTTCACCAGCTCCACCAGCACCACCAGCACCATCAGCACCATCAGCACCATCAGCACCATCAGCACCACCAGCACCACCAGCACCACCAGCACCACCAGTCTTTGTGTCTCTTTCTGCTTCTCTCCCTGCTGTGCCCTCATCCATGTTACCATGTTAGACAGTTAGGAGACACATTGTGGCACAAGATGCAGCGGTGGGGGTGGATGATTGGTGCCACGGGGGTTTTACAGTCCGTCTCCCCTCCACCACATACACATTTCTAAAGGAAACGGCGCTGCATTGTTTTGCCCCCGGTGTGCGGAGAGACACCGAGGTAAATCGCTTTATTTGCTAGCCGCCTAATACGAGAGAGAAAGCCTGACTGGAGATGTGTGGGAGATTTGGAGTGTTTTTGATTTCTGCGACCTTCCTTCTTTTTTTTTTTTTTCTTTCTTTCTTTTTTCATACAGTCTGGCTCTGCTGCACGGCGCTAGGCAGGTATTAAGCTAAGACCGTGTACAGCAGCCATCAGGTCTCTGTTTTTCCATTTTGATGTAAGTAGTAGCAGAATTGGAGGTGAGTCTGAAAAGTGAACTGAATATCTTCGAACACATTTGGAGTTGTTTTTTTTTGTTTTTTTTTCCTATTGTGCCAGGACTGATGTGGTGACTTTGTGTGAGCCACTTGACTTTGTTGTCTCCAAACTCTGTAACTTTTAGCGGTGTGTTAAGGGCCACCGTCCAATTGGAAAACTCGCAGCCAAACACGATGCTGCTACCGTTGTGCTACACAGACGTAGAGAAATTGGTAATTATGAAAAAAATAATTAAATTTTTGTTTCATCAGACCACATAATGGGTCTCCAAGAAATAAAATCATCCTGTAATCTTCCTTTCTTTTTTCTTTTTACTTAAATTATGTGATTAAAACCATAATAAGTCAATAAATTAAGTCAACTTTATTTGTTAAGCACATTTGAGCAAAATGGCAGATCTAAGTGTCTTACATAAAATAAAATAAAAATACAGTAACCAATTATGAAACAGCAATAAACATTTGGTCAAATAGAATATTTAAAATGATCAAGAAAATACACATCAAATTGTGTTGGTTAATGTCCCAGGTATAAACTGAAGCAGGTGGGTTTTGGCCTTGATTTAAGGAAACTCTGTGTTTCTGTTTTTTTGCTGGAAGTTTCTTCCAGACCAAATCAAAATCTTATTAAAGGAATAATAATCTCAGTATATATATATAATCATCTCATCATTCTTTTGACACTTAGAAAATGTGCCATAATGTTGGTCTAAATGGCCTAAAACAAGATAAGTTTAGCGATCAAATAGGGAAAAAAATAAACATAGAGGGAGTGCATATTTCAACCCTAAGTGAAGTTTATTTACTGACATGTCTGCTAAGACACCCAATGTTCTCGGAAGAAAACCAGAAACACCCAGGAAACAACGCAGACCTTGGAAGAACCTGCACACATTTCACAGTAAAGTCACACCCATTCTGCAGAGTCAAACACATGCACTTCTTCCTCTGTGTCAGCGACTTTGCCTTTGCCTCCAAAATTTCTTTAAAAAAGTTCATTTGTTTTTAATACATTTTTTCCAGCTCAGGTGAAAAACACATACAACTAGAGAAATAGATGGTAAGAACAAGGAGGGGGGAAAGGCTAAAAAAAGAAATACACAAAGTTGATTTCTGAGCTATGGCTCAGGGGAGGGCTCATGGAAGGTTGCCTGGAAATAGACAAGCAAAGGCAGGTAGGCAGGAATCAGATCAGCAAGGGGAAAGGACGAGAGAAGAGAGAGGAGGAGGAGAAGAGGAGGAGGAGGAGGAGAGAAGAGGATGGGATGGAGTTGGAGCAGAGTGAGAAACGAAGAGAGACCGACAGATGACGACCACACAGGCCCGGTGTTATGCAACAAGAGACGAAAAGGTGCAGACTAATTACAACGCACAATGCAAGCAAACCACACTGAAGTTGGTCTAATTGTGGGAACAGTTTGCGTGCGTGCGTGTGTGTTGTGTGTGTGTGTGTGTGTGTGTACGTGTGCGCGCGCTGCTGTCTTTTCATGCAGGGATTTATCTTTGCCCAGCAGGCAGTGGTATACCATATGGTCCACACCGAGTGGATATTCCTAAAGAAACACGTTCGACGCTCACACTTTGACACAAAGAGACGCGGGCCTCGCACGCGGACGCCTCGCACGCAGTCGCGTTGCGTTCGCGTGCAGAAAATGTGACGGGCAGGGAGGAAGTTGAGAAAGCGAGATAGAGCCAATCTGCCCCGTGGTTGGAGCTTTGCTGAGATCCACGAAAATCACGAACCGCATCATTACACAACGAACCAAGCTAGCTCTGTGCTGAGACAAGCGGTGGGTTATGGTTGCTTCAAAAAATAAATAAATAAATATTATCGACAGGAAATATGAACCGGTTGAAGACATGAGAGGGCGCCTTTCCCGAATTCCCCTCAGACATTAGGAACCCCGAAGGAAGCGGGAAGGGGCTGTGGGGGGAGTTGGCTGGGAGTCCGCTAAGCCCCCAGAGCCCATATGGTCTGCAGACAAACACACACACACACACACACACACACACACACACACACAACACACACCCCAAAACGACTAGACAAGCCCAGAGGCTGGAGCCCCAGAGAAGAAACAATGAAAAGACTGAATGAACATTTAGCTGTGTGCTCTAAAAGTCTTCCCGGAGAATCGTGTTCATGTCCACACATGACAGCTATTTGTTTGCTAGCGTTCAAGGCTAAAGAGTTTTTTTTTATTTATTTTTCTGATTAAAATAGCTCTGCAAGATAGGCAACATGGTGAAATTTATGTGAGGGCGAGTCACAGAAAATAAATAAGGCCAAGAGACGACTCCGTGCCCCCGGATGTGTCGACACTTCTGGTGTTATTATGAATGAGAAACCTCCAGCCTTGTCATGTCCCTTTCCTTGTGTGTGTGTGTGTGTGTGTGTGTTTTCCCTCTGTTAGCTCAGATTTGCTTCCAACTCCTTTTGTCTCCTCGTTTTGTTTGGCTATGTCATGTTAAACAGTGCAAATACACTTTTAACTTTCCTGACTGCTTACAGCAAGTAGGTGGCTTCTCATTATGTCTGCCAGTTTGTACACTCAGCGATAACCATCCCAGTTATCAACCTTATCAGAGATTAGGAGGGGCCTCGGAGAGTCAGAGAAAGATAGAGAGAGACACTCAACAGAATGAAGATGAGACGGGTAATAAACTGGATGATTTTCCACAAAGTCATTCTTGAGGCGTTTATGGGATTGAAAGTTGTACCAACACAGACAGAAAGAGGGGATTGACATGTAACAAATATTCAGCTTACTTGCAACTGATTGGCAGAAGTTGTACATCATGCCATCAATGTGTGATCTACGCAACACTTGGTCTTGAGCTGAACTCGGAGATTCACAAGTTTTACAACAGATCCGTTTCTCTCCAGTATTGATCGCAAATCTGTCTAAATCTGTGACGTGCCACCTCACAGGTGTGGCAAGGACAGGCGCCGATAAAAGGGCATTCTGAAATGTGCAGAATGGGAGGGTCAGGAAACCAGTCAGTATCTGACCATTTAGCTGGACGATAAATTGTCCCAGAAGTCATTGCGATAAATGATAATATTGTTGTTTTGAGACAATTTTCAACTAATGGCAAAAGAATGCAAGAACACACTCTCAGAAATCCATAGATGTTCATTACAGTTTAAAGTTTAACACTGGAAGACATTTGAAATATCCAAGATAAACAAGCGACAGGGCTGTACAGTGGTGCAGTAGGAAGCATAGCAAGGAGGTTCTGGGTTCGATTCCCAGCCTGGGGTCTTTCTGCAGAGAGTTTGCATGTTCACCCTGTGCAGTACCCGGATTCTCTCTAGAGGCCATAAACATGACTCTCAGGTTAATTGGTCTCTCTAAGATCTCCTTCAGTGTGTGTGTCTGTCTCTGTGTTGCCCTGAGATGGACTGGCGAACTGTTCAGGGTGACCCCGCCTTTCGCCCGAAATGTCTCGCCGTAGGTAGGTACCAGCACCCCTCCCGACAGAAAATTGATGGATGGAAATGGAAATGAAGTGAAGTCTCTGTAAATAAAATTGGGCTAGTTGAAACAAAAAAACCCCACCAAACTGAAGTCTCTATACTCCAGTTTTTGGTAGAAAGAGAGGAAAAGAGAAAAACAATATGTCATGCCAATGGAAGTCTTTGAGCTTGTTTTAATTTATCATGCAATTAATTAACTTATTGAGTATTGGGACAGGTGTAGTGCAGTGCAACATAAAATCGAATGTGAGCATTTGCCCAATCAAATTTGCCACAATGACAAACTGCAGACATGTTGAGGCTCTGACAAGGACGACGAGCGTGAGCTTCTCTAATTCGGCGTCTGACAGTTTGTACTAAATTTATTTGGTCATGCAAACCCATTGTTGCAGAAGCTGACCCACTGGCTGGTCTCAGGTGAACATACTGGATGGTCTGTACTTGAATGTGCCCAATGCCCACGGACAAATAGAGGCAATCCCAATGACAGGGGTGGTTTATCTTTACTGTCTAGCATTAATATCATTTCATTTCCTTTATTTAACCAGGTAAGCCCCATTGAGATCTAGATCTCATTTTCAAGGGGGACCTGGGCAGAAGTCTGCAGTACACAACATACACACACTCACACCTAGGGACAATTTGGAGAGGCCAATTAACCTGACAGTCATGTTTTTTGACTGTGGGAGGAAACCGGAGTACCCGGAGAAAACCCATGCATGCACAGGGAGAACATGCAAACTCCATGCAGAAAGGCCGGGGCCGGGAATCGAACCCAGAACCTTCTTGCTGCAAGACAACAGCTCATAAGTCTCACAATCCTAACTAATTTTAAATGGAATACACAAAATGTTCCCATATGCTGATGTATGACATTTTCTAACTAATCTTAAATTTAGAAAGTCCTTCAGACGTATTGAGTAGCTCCACCTTGTTTTATGTCTCAGAAAATTAGACAACAACAATGGTGTAGTAAGTTGGCTTCCAGATGGTGCCGCCACCGTCCGTCCAACACTCCAATGTTTCGGCTTAAAGGTTCTCTATTACTCCAGCGCTAGTCAAATTTTCTTTTTTCATCAAGGCAGGAAACTATTGAGACTGTAGGGAAGGAATAAATTAGTCATTGACATTAAATAGTGTTGTTGCTGTGTCATGTTAGCTGCACAGTGGCGCAGTTGTAATGTAATTGCCAGTGTAGAGATGAGCAGCCAACATGTACTCAACATAACATTTTTCTTTTTTGACACAAAACTGTTTGTGACATAAAAAGCCACAACTAACCTGAACAGGAACTAACTAAGGTCAGGATCTTCACCTCTGCAAAGTTCTGCATGCGAACACATCGGCTAGAGTTTATCAAAGACGTATTGATAGTTAGAAATAAGAGAAGAAGAAAAAAAGTCCAGCTCCCAGTGTTCCCTTTTGGATTGCCTGGTTCAAATTTCATACTTATCTCTGGGTTGCTCTTGATGAAGCAACAGCAGTGCATATTTTGATTCAATGACCTTTGAGGAGCCAATTAAGAGTTTGAGTACATTTTTATTTTAACCGGATTAAACCGGCAACCTTTGAAACGACAGCAGCAGCAGAAAAGTGATCCATTTTGAAAGGTAGTGAGTTCGATTTTGGAGTAACGGATTCAAAATGAGCTGGAGGTAGGTACCACCGCCCCTCCCAACCTGAGACCTCACTAAGGGACAAGGGTGTAAAGAAAATGGACGGATGGATGGACGGACGGATGGATGGATGGATGGATGGATGGATGGATTCAAAGTGTAGATCAATTTTGTCTGTTTCTTTTTGTGGTCCCATATCAATGAATCTGTACGTTAGTCAGACAAAACTTGACTTGGCATGTGCTCAAATGGAAACGTCGTTTTTCTTGTAACGACAGCAATATTTTCCATCAGTTCGTCTAAGGAGGAATGGAGCAAAATGTGGCAGAAGAATCTACATTTAAAAACACCAACTACAGACCCGCAGGTGTTTTTGCTCGAAAACTAAAACCCACAGAGAAAGGGACATCTTCGCCCCGCTCGAGCTTCGGCCATAACCGACAGACAAATATAAACTTCTGAAACATATTAAGAGTCGTACTGAGAGTTGATCGAGTTTCTTTATTAGGTCACAAAAATAACAAGATACTTACTTCATCCTGGGCTCTTCCTCCTTGTGTGTTCTCAATTGACAACAGAGAGCTGATTTAAAATCCCAGTAAAACATATATCAGCTTTGTAATCAACAAACAATTACATACATTGCAAAGAACCATCAAGTTTACAGCGAGGATCCTCAGGGCTGACATTTCCTCCATCTAGTACTTGTACCGGTCCAGGGTCAGGAAAAGAGCAGTGACCCCACACACCCTGAACACAAACCGTTTAGACTTTTACCTCCAGGTTGGCGCTGCAGAGCAGGATTTGCAAAAACGAGGATATTTATGTGCATGAACTTGACAAATAAAGCTAATTCTGATTATATTAAGCAATAATAAAATGATTTATTTCATTAATAATGCAAAATTATTAAGAATGTCCTCGCATTTGACTTTTGTTAACCTGAAGCAGAGGTAAAAAAAAAAAAGAGCCTTTAAAGCACTCAATCTCCTTAATGCAGAGAGTTGATTCTTGACAAGAGGCCATTCGATTGCAACACGGTCAGATGGTCCAAGAATAGCTGATAAAGTAAATTGAGAAAAATGTGAGTGGGAGAAATAAGAGGGAACAGGCCTAGACATGCCATGGAGGGGCGGGGGAGAGAGAGGAAGGGCAGAACGGAGGAAAAGTGAAGGGAAAAGGACAAGAGCAGCAGAAGAAGCGACACTGAGTCACACAGCAAGACAGGAAGTCTTACACGGAGACACCCTTCCTTCCTGTCAGCACCCCGATCACCAACACTGGACACCATTCAGTCTCACATCACATGACACATGTGACAGGAATTATGGCGCAGCGCATGTGTTGTGGCTGTGCTTGTTCCTGTAATGATAAATTGTGTGCCTAAAGGGGCCGACTTCAGCAAAACTCGAAATGAAAAGAATCCAATGGGTGAAGATAGTCTTCCTGAGACAAGATTTTACCATAATCACAATAGCAATAAAGCATCTATGACGACATCGCCCTCCAAAATGTGAACTTCTGACTCGAGATCCCCGTGTGACAGTTGTTTCTATATTGTTGTTTTTGCTCTACCAGAGATTTTATTTGAACAGCATGTGAGGGGGAAAAATGTATTTGAAGCCTAATGATTGACTTTGGAACTGTACTTTATCGCCTCAGAACAACCTCACCTGGAGCTGGAAACGGTTTTATTGGCAAAATGTAGAAATATTCAAGGACTGTGGATACATAATCAGAAGTACAATTCACAGAAATAGGCCATAATGTAAAATTTTCAGAAAATAATATTCATGGAACATAAATAATAAAGTTCAGACCAAATAAAATGAAAAGCAAACCATTTTTTTCTATGTCTGGCATTAAAGCAGATGAACTCTCTAGGTCAGCTAGAGTAACCAAAAGATTTTTCAAATTGTTAAACTCTAAAAATGTTTCGTAATGCGTTCCTTAAAGTCTGAGATTTAGAAAAATATCTCTAAGATTTAGAAACATTACTTTCAAACTCCATGAGTTTAGGCAAAACATTGGGGTATCCTCTCACACAATTATTACATATATTTTTTTTCATACAATTTGCTGGATTTCTTTGGCTCAATCCTCCGTAAACAACTGGTTGATGCTCGCAAGAAAACTCCAACAGGACACTGTGAAAACCAGCAACACCAAACAATTCGTTTTCAACTTTTTGACACCAAAAATCACGACTTCCCGTCAGTTCGCTGCAAAGGCCGCATGTTGGTTGTCCACAGCGTGAGTGTAATGTGGGTCAGTAGACTGAGGAATTGCCGTCTCACAGGACACTTCCTCTTCCACAGCACAATGCAGGATATGAGCATTTTTCCCAAAGTCTGGCCTCAAAAAAAATCCTGAGAAATCGACACACTTTCAGAGGGTCACATGTGGGGCATCTGGAACAACTTTATGACACCGTTAAAGTACAATCCGTCCCCGGATGCATTGCCAAATCTCACATCAACATAAAAAAACAAAATCCCATATAAACATGGCACTGGTTTTGGTGAAAATGAAACTATGACTCATGCAGTCATACCTAGGAGATGTTGACAGTGATTAGGCTGGATGTGTTCTACGTCACTCAGGTTGTTGCTTTTATCACACTTATTTCCTTTAAGCGCGTTGACAGTGAAACAGAAACTGCGGCGCTTTGGGTGCGGCTGCTGTGTAGTTTTGCAGAGTGAACTAACTGTGTGACCAGTCAGCTGGGCCACATGCTGATGTAGCTGAACACACTTTCTGTCATGACCAAATATAGAGGGAGAGAGAGAAAAAACATGCTTTGATGATTACCAAATGAGGAATCGATATCATTTGAAAGATAAATTCATGGGGGAGGTAGGTTGTGATTTGCCATTTTAATTTATCACCATCAATATTAAGGATTTTTAAGGCACCAAATAAGCCTTTAAAAAAATATTATTTTCAGTTTCTTTAGCAGGTTGTTCTCCTGCAGTGTTCTTTTTCTGCTCCCTGTTTTCTTTGGTTTATAAAAGGAAATGTTGCGTAAACATGTGCCAGGAGAGCAGCTCGGTGATAAATCTGGACTGTTGGGGTGAAAGAAAAAGGCTAAGGTGTAGAAACGGAAGAAGAGAGAAAAAAACATCCAAATTCATCTATTTTCTATCCTCGGTTATTCTTGCAGGGTTGCTAGGTTTGCTGCTGTCCGTCTCCAGCTGCGATTGGACGAGAGGCGGGGTACACCCTGGACAGACCGCCAGTCGCGCACAACATTCCCACCGAAGGCCAACTTAGATAGACCAAATAACCCAACAGTCATGTTTTTTCAGGGTGTGAAAAATTTGTAAAAAGCAAGTGGTAAAATTATAAAAAATGAGAGTGGCAGGTCATGGACGTCACCACATGTTAGAAAGCTGAAGTCGCTTGTGATGACAGGAGGGCGACCCAAGGGTGGCAGGAGGCAGGAGGAACCCCTGCTAGCCCCCCCCCCACCATCACCCTGTCCCCCCGGCCACATTTACACCGGATTGGCTGAGGGGATGAGGAAACGGAGCCGGGGAAAACTGGAGCTGAAAGCTGATAGCGAGTTACTTTTTGTGAGGCGCATTTAAAGTCTCTGTTTGTTTAAAAGCCCTGAACGCTGGAGAGCCTGGATCAAATAATGAGTGAAGACAGATTTCTCTCACCACAGGGGGGTTCAAGGTTCAAGGCCTCACTGACACCAGTCACCCGGTCCCGCTGAAGCAGACAGAGCAAGACGTTGCTTTTCTCGAAGGAGTCAGCAGAGCAACAATTGACAAAAAATAAAAATAAAAAAATGATTTCATATACAGAGAGATTTTAGGAATATAGATGATACAGAACTGTTTTGTGTCATTGAGTTAGCAGCTCTTCAGTCACCTGGAAGGTATTTTATATGTAATTATTCATTTGTAAATACAAATGTACTGAAGCAGAATTGAAATCAGATGTACACAGTCCAGTCACATTAATGTGACCACCACGTACTTTCCACTTCAGAGTTAAATAACCAATCACAGAAGGCAGGTGGCAGCACAGTGCAGTTGAGCGTATATAAAGGGTGTGTGTGGGCTTCGGAAAACATTTCAATCGTTGGCGTAATGCAGAAACGAAGCGATTTATCCGACGTCCAAAAGGGCATGATCATTGGCTTTCGGGCCAAGGGTGGAAGCATTTCCGAAACGGCTGAGTTTGTGAACTGTTCGCGTGCCGCCGTGGTAAAAGTGTACCGTGCATGGCAAAATGGGACTGTCCAAAATCAACGACGTGGCAAATGTGGTGCACCACGGGCCATAGATGACAGAGGCGAACGACGGTTGCGGAGATGCGTTCGGGCAGATAGACGGGCTACCGTTGAGCAACTGACCACTAAAATGAACCAAGGGGCTACCACAAGTGTCTCCCAAACCACTATTCAGCGAACATTGCTGCGTCTGGGCCTCCGAAGCAGACGCCTGGTTCGTGCACCTATGCTGACTGGTGTTCATCGACGACGAAGGCTAGAATTTGCACGCCAGTACAGCAGCTGGACGTCCACTGAGTGGCGACAGGTAGCGTTTTCAGATGAATCGCGTTTTATGCTCCATCGGACAGATGGACGTTGGCGTATAAGGCGTGAAACCTCTGAAAGGAACCACCCTGCAACCATTGCAGGAACGGTCCAAGCTGGAGGCGGGAGCATTAGGTCTGGGGAATGTTTTCCTGGCATTCTCTGGGTTCACTGATTATTGTGGAAGGCACGATGGATCAATACAAGTACGCATCTGTCCTTGCGGACCATGTCCACCCCTACATGCGCATTGTTTTTCCTCAGGATGATGGCATCTTCCAGCAGGACAATGCGAGGTGCCATACAGCTGCCAGTGTACGTGCGTGGTTCGAAGAGCACCAGGATGAGTTTACCGTCCTCCCCTGGCCAGCAAACTCACCTGACTTAAACCCAATCGAGCATCTGTGGGACCATCTCGATCGAGTTGTTCGCGCCATGGATCCTCAACCGCGTAATCTAGCGCAGCTGGCCACGGCATTAGAGTCGGCATGGCTCAACATCCCAGAGAAGACCTTCAGGGACCTAAGTGACTCTCTTCCTGCACGTCTCGTAGCAGTTCGCTCTGCGAAAGGTGGTTATTCTGGCTTTCGACAGATGGTCACATTAATGTGACTGGACTGTGTAATTTCAATCATTACAGACAGACAGATCAAATAAAGTCAACAATTTTAAGACTGAGCAGTAAAGTGGATTATCTAAGTGCACAGTGCTTCTTCTGTCATGTCAAAAGATGCAGAATGGCCAAAACAACAGTGAAATGCAAGAAAAATAAAACCAGCAACTGATTTGATTTTTAACTCTTTTTAGTGACTGGTACATGATGATTAACATCTGTAATAAATAACTGTAAAGCAACACTTTATTTAATTGGGTCTTGACTGCATCCCATCACAGCTTTCTAAGATCTGCAGCCATGAGCTGAGCACACTTTTTGTTGTGCCTGTATGATTTATAGACAGGATGAACAACATCACTTTAAAAGATGGCCCAAAAAAAAAGAAAAGCTCCAGCTGC
This sequence comes from Poecilia picta, assembly GCA_033032245.1. Taxonomy (NCBI): domain Eukaryota; kingdom Metazoa; phylum Chordata; class Actinopteri; order Cyprinodontiformes; family Poeciliidae; genus Poecilia; species Poecilia picta. The sequence continues at coordinate 8,986,640 of CM065365.1, forward strand.
TTGGAACATACATATTAAAAGATATAAGGGATAACTCAACTTTTCCCCAACGCTGTGACATCTTATTCTTGTAATGAGGAACAGCTGTTAAAAAAAACCCAACATCTTTATCAACAAAATGAAACAGTTATGGCACAACAGTATGTGGCCAGAAAATGGCTCATGTGGGGATAAGATTTATATGTTTCAAATTACTTTCTGCAGAGCCCATCAGATGCTGGTGTTGCTTGTGCCACAGTAAAAACATGGAGTCTGGGCAGCTGGAACTTTGTGTTTTCTTGCTCTCGACCGCACATTTTCTCACTCTGTAGAAAGTAGCAGTAATCCTCCAGTAATGCTGCCTCTTACTTGGCAGGATGAGACATTTACAGATTTTAAAAAAGGTTTAAACACCAAGTTAATCCAGATGCAAGCAGCAATACTGCATTAGTACTCCTAAAACCAGTCGGTAAAGTTCTTGACATGGTTTAGAAATCGGTGTTGGTGAGAAACTGAACTCCTGACAGGACTTTTAGATGTCTGGTGCTTGTTAGCATTAATACGTTGCATTTGCATTGGCATGCAGCTAATGCTAACATGGCTCGGCTTCAATTAGCCTACATTCTTCAGAACTTGCCTATTGAGTTTAACTTAGTGGGCTCAAAGCTCAATTTTTTTCTTTTGTGTTTTAGTGCAGATATTTAATTGTGAGTTACGCTTCACAGTGTTTATATGACACTTAAACCTACTTAAGTAAAACTGTACTTTCAACTGCTGATCATGAAAATGTATATGAATGTTAACAGATGCAGAAGTAATGCACATTAAGGGATATATGTCTGTATGTATTCATGTGATGCTTATGTTTACAAAGAAGAGTTGACAAAGGCCTACACGAATTAGCTAACCAGGAGGACGGCAGCATGTTATCCTGTTCATCTAAAACAGGTCAGGTGACATTTTCTGGGTGAAATGGATGGTGAGCTACTGAAATGAGGCAGGGAGCCAACAGAACCTGTTACTCCATTCTGCTTTGATGGGAGGCTGGCTGTTGCAGTCCATGAACACGAAACCATATATATATATATATATATATATATATTAAAATATTATACATATAATATATATATATATATATATATATATATATATTATATAAAATATATTAATGATTTATTCCAGTCTCAACAAGTAAATGGCATTTTTAACATTTCTATTTATTTCCAATTTGGCACTATTTGCTTTCTCCTCAAACAGCATGGACAAAAAAAAAATCAATTCAAATTCAAAAATACTTTGTTGATTTCAAAAGGAAATTAAATGTAACTCATATTAAATCATGGATTCTCTTCCTTGATGTGTGTCAGTTCGTAACTACATTGACTGTTTTTGTATAATTGGTTATTCTGTGTATTTTCAAGGGGTTTTATTTGTGTCGTTCACTTTGATTTTCGGATGCATGGTACTGCAGTGATGCGTCATTTTGTTGTGTTTTTATTAACGACTGACGGTTGACGACAGATCTAATGGACAAAGAGCAGAAAAAGTCAAAGGACAAACCAGAAGGTGTAATCATGGTCTTATCAGGAATTTAGCTCTTTTTTTAAATCACTTACTGATCGGAGATGTCTAAAAAGTGGGATTTTAAAACCACATTAAAATCAACAGATATGCAGTGATATAAAAAATTATATTTCATTGCTTTTAGATACTCCTTATATTTAAAGTTTGACCAGTTCCAACTTACTTCTCTGTTTTTGTGGCTTCAGTATAATTTTTTTTAAACATTGATGATAACACCGCTCCAGTCCGCACTTAACTAGATTAAGAAAGCTAATATAATAAGATTTGATACGTGCAACATTTTACCAAGTTTTCCTTTACATCTTTTTCTTTTATGTCTGACTTCATATATGAAGCTGTAGTCTTCAATAAACTCATCTCTCGCAGAATGCTGAGGTGGCATAGTGTGGATTTACACGCTTCAATTCATTGGGTACAAATAAAACTGAAGTAAAACGTAGTTCCCCTGCTTAAAAGCTTTGCTTTAAATATCATAACATCTGATGACCTGTGTTTCAGCTGTTAGGCAGGAGCACCTTCGTCCATACACTCGTAGAATTGGTTGGACTAAACATGGAAAACAAGAAAAGTGGTTGAAATAAAATCAGACCGACTCACCAGAAGGTACAACACAAACCCGTTTAGATGACAAGCCGATGAAAGTCAAATGATGCAATACATCCGTAACTTCCCGCTGCCGGTCGGCTCATGTGGCGGAAACCTGATTTGCATGTTACCCAAACATCTTTTATCATCTTTTACCTGTGATGGGACTTCAGAGGAACCACAGATTGTTTTTTTGTTTTATGTAGCCGGTTTAAAACTACGTCGGTTACCGGCGCGCACAACCCGACAGACTCAACAATCTGTTTTGACGGTAGCCAAGCTCGATTACAAATCAGGCCCTTTAAGCGCTAGTGGTTCTCACTGACACCGGTGAACAAAACCTATTAAGACCATAAATCAGTAGTTCTGTCCGCCTGCCTTCTGTGGCCTAGTTTCCCATTCAGATGGAGCTGTGGTGTGAACCAAGACAACTGTGCTATGATTACATAAAGATGGGCATAAAGAGCAGTTGGTGGCGCTGCACAGTGAGACGGCGTCCGTGGGCCTGTTTGGACAAACTCACTCTTTGTTTTAATCTTCTTCTTATTTTCCTCCACTCTCTCTCAGCAGCTTAATCTTTATGTTTTGCAGTTTTTCTGTTTTTTTGAATGACCTTCCCCCTTTGACGCGATTGTGACAATCAAAACAAAGAACAGAGAGGACCGTAAGAGGCAGAACTAATTCAACTCACGAAAGGCAAGTGCAAGGCCGAAGCATGTGATCATACACAAACCACTTGGAGCTCAAGTTTCTCCGTCCCTCTTCAATCCCCTCTGCAGCGGCGGCTAAAGACATGCCCAGACATTACAGTTGAAGGAATGGTGGGAATGAGAGGAATTCTGGGGCATTCCTGTCTTGGCACAGCCAGCTCACTGCGAGAAAGCCACTCCCTGGTTTTCGAACACACGGGCCGGAGCGAACGAGCGACTGCCCATCATGACCTCTTCTAATACGGATTGGGTGTAAATAGTTCAAGATATTTGAAGTGAGGTTCTGTTGAAACATGAGTAAATATTTCAGCTGTCTCTTGGTGTGTTTTTTTTTTATTCTTATTTTTTGGTGTTGGTCCAGATCCAGAAGCTAATGACAAGTCCAAGAGGGGCCAGGACCGCAATGGGCCTTCGTTATGTTAAAACACCAATCTCAAAATAATCACTGCGACTTTAGCAGGCGCTATTTTAAGAAGCTCAGAATAGTTTGTCACATTTGCACTATGCAGGAAGATGAAGATACAAAATTGTACAAAAATAACAGACACACCAGTCTCGTGCACGTATTACGTGATCCTAACCTTTTAAGAAACCAACTTAAAATCATCCTGAACTACTGATTAAAGTTTATACTTGCGGGAAAAATCTGTCAGTTTCAGTCCAGAATGCCATTTAAAAGGACCCAGTTAGCAAACCCAAAAGCTAAGCGATGCGTTAGCTCCGGGAATCTGGACAAACACATAGTATGATGTTGGACCCAAACTGCACTTGTGTTTACAGGCACACACTGCAGCCAAACTGGTGTGTGCATCTTGTGTGTTCATGTGTGAGAGCTAAAAAAACAAAAACAAAAAAAAAAACTCAACCAGCCTTAAAGGATAAGACAAATGAGCCAAAGATGGCTATTTCTGTTGTTGTTACGGTGATGCAACAGGAAATGACAGTAGTAGAAGACGATTAAGAAAAAAAGCTAACACTGCTACTTATAGGCTAGCACCAACACACAAGAGTGTTTGATGAATTACTGCAGAGAGTGATCTGATGACGTGCTGCGTTTCTCCGATGGATGGAAAAGTGAGAACAAAGCTAATAGGAGCAAATGGCTCCAAAAGAGCCAAGCTCACTGCGACAAATGCAGCACACAACAGGAACATCTGCCAAGAAAAATAAGGAAGGCAAAACCAATCTGTTGAACACAAGAGCGCTTCAAAAATAGCCCCGTGACGCTTGGAGAGAAAGAGAAACCTGTAATTCAGCAAGGAGCCTGTATAGTGATTAAGTCCCATGTAAAAAAAAAAATGCAAACACACACACACACACACCACCCACTTGTGCTGTCTGTGTTGCTCCACTTCCTGTCAGAGCAACTGCAAAACACTTAAATTGAGACAGCAATATTCAAACTTAACCTTCAATTTTTAGGCTTGGGCTTAACTATTAAAAATATGTTGTTAATCCACCTATCATAATAGTAATAAGTCACTCAGAAATGAGTGATGAAACACACCAGCCACTATTCCAGCAGTGCCTGATCCCCATCACCCCCCCATAGGTCACAAGGTTACCATGAACATTCATACCACATCCCAAACCCCTGTGCCCCCCTCCCCACCCAAACCATGGCAACCACAATCACATGACCATTTCCCATGACCCAGCAACCGCCACCATGCCGGGTCACTTGAGAACGTAAGCCTCAACGATTTTCTGTCAGTGAATAAAAATCAGCAAATGCATAAAAAAGAAAAGGAAAAAAAAAAAAGAGAACACTCAAATAATGCATGAAAGAGGTCACTGGGAGCCTGATGGAAACATGGCCCATGGAAGACTTGTCTTTTACTGTTTTGCAACTAAAGAGATTTGGGAAGTGAAAGTTTTACCACTTTCCTCTTTATGAAAAGACAGATCAAAAGAAACAGGAACTCAAAAAAGGCACCCTTCTTCTCCAAAGGGCAAATTCTTCTGCTATCAGATGTTTACACCACAGCGAGATACTAAAACGGGGCTACGGCAGAGGCAGCAGCGGCGAGAGGGAGGGAGGTTAGCGTTTACTGTAACTGGGGAATTTAGCTGCAGAAAACTTCACTTCCCCCTTTCATCCACTTAACCACTCTGACTGGCTTTATTATTTTTAAGGCAGACTTCGACTTCAGTGCCGTCCTCGCCTGACTACACAATCTCTATCAAGACCTTGAAGGAAACATGCTATTAGCTTTGGCTTCACAGAGATAACGCAGCTGGAAAGCAGACACTGCTTCCAGTTGGATGTTTAACAGGGTTGGAGGAGGTGGTGTGATCTGTGAACTGCTATCAACAGTCTGACAAAATAAACGAAGACCCTCGGCACGAAAACCGAACATTAGGTGGTGAGGGTGTCCTGTTGGCTTTAAGAAATGAGCGAGAAAGAGAGAGAGAGAGAAAGAGGGGGGAAAAAAAATCAGTGTGCATGTGTGAACATGCACACACTGTTTCTATTTTCACTCCGAACACGGTTGGCAAATAACGTACAAGATCCTTGTGCACACATTATGGATGTTCATTTGGCAACACAGAAGAAAATCACTTCACAGTGATGAGAATGTACCCTAGAGATGGATGATCGAAATCAGACCACTTTCAGGTGGACTCGCCACTGATTTTTGAACTTGGACCAGCTCAAAGCTCAAAAATCAAAGTCTTTTCTGGTACAAATATTAGCCTGGCCACTGACTTGCTATGCAATTCTGCTCGATTCTCATCTCCCTTCAGTGCTCCGTCTGGGACTTCTCCCATTGATTTGAATTCCTCCATTTAAACTTCAACCAGGGCACTCCGCGAACAGAAGTTGTGAACGATGACAATTATCTTCTCCCCACCGTTTTAAAATTCTAATCTGCACTACTTGTAATTTAGCAACAGCAGCAGAAGTGAAGGAAGCCCTCAGTCGGCGTTAGCCAGGCTTACAAATACTGAATTAACATTAGCACCCATCTTGTTTGACTTGCAGTGGACAATAATTGTTTATGGCGCAGGCAGTTTAGCGTTGAATTGGCACATTACACAAGTCAAGGCTAAACGTTAGCGATTGGGAAACATTTAAAACTTCAACAAAGTCCACACCTTTAGCTAGCAATCGTTTCTCAATATCCAAGAATCCAGACTGGGTTGGTTTCTACCTGGCTAACAAAATAACAACACCAAGCAGTTTTCTGGAGATTCCTGTGTCCACATTTTCCTTTTGTAATGCTAGCCACACTAATCGCTAAAAACGAGTTTTAAATGTCACCAGTTCTTCTTTACTTTGTGTAAGAGAAATCAGTTGTCCAAAATAGGCACGGGCAGATCAAACCTTCTCAAAAACTGGAGATCAGAATCGCCCCCATAAAAATCCCACCAGTTGAGTCTTTCGCCTCATCCCAAACCTCCCAGAGCACCGCAGTCACACGGTGCACACGATACTAGGGGACACAAATCTTTTAAAGCTGTGGCGCCTCGTCTGTGGAATGAGCTACCTTGCACCATTCGATCTCTAAATTGTATTGACACTTTTAGGAAACAACTTAAGACCCACTTTTTTAAAATTGCTTTTTAATGTAACACTGTGTTTTATTGCTTATTGTTTGTGTGATGTTTTAAATTATTTTGTTTTTACATTGTGCAGCACTTTGTGACCTTGGTCTGTGAAAAGTGCTATAGAAATAAAGCTTACTTACTTACTTACTTACTATATTGCTTACGCGGGACTAACAGACACCCCAAGCATGCAGCGTCCCACGCAGCAATCTGAGCCAACGAAGGAAACTGACAGGCAGACACATCTGCTCCAAGAGAGACCGGACTCTATTTGGAGCTTATCTCGCGTTTGTTTACTCCGCACCCCTCCAGCCACGCTGCGGTCGGCCCAGTCTGCCGGGTTTAAGGTAGCGCTGGAAGGTAAACAGAAGCTGAATAGCGGCCGCTAATCAGTCCCACCCACCTCCGTCTCCGCATCCCACGACTGCAACTGGGATGTTACGGTGCTACACCCACGCAGCTAAAGAGACATTCACCCAAGAGCTGCAGCGCCTGGCCATGTCTTAGAAACGCATCAGGAGATGCCGGGTGGAAAAGACAAGACTTTGAACTTGAGAACAAGCTAAGGCGATATTGAACCAGCTTGTTGTTCACATCAAGTCGTCTTTACAAGGTCTGCTACATCTGGAGCGTCTTTACACACACGCACAATACTCAAATCATCTAGAACTGTGAAAACGAGCAAGCCCAACTTACTCATCTTGTTTTCAAACTACTCATAACAGATAAACCTCGTTCTGGTTTTTTTTTTTTTCCGTTTCTTTTTTTTTTTTCAGACAGACATTTTACGTCACAGTGGTTTCAGCGTTAGCCACAAAGACAGTTTTGTTGTTGTAGCAGAAAGGACAGCGTGGCTCAGCAGCATGAGAATGAAAATTGAGAAAATTGGATTTTTGAGTTACCGAAAAGAAAAAATACTAGTGGCTTTAATGTTTCTCTTAAAGCGACAAGTTACAGTTTGCTTGGAGTTAATCTGTGGACACAAAACAAAGTGTACTAACAACAAAAGGTGCAGGATTTTTTTTTTCTTCCCCTGACGGCCTAAAAGACCAACATCCTAAAGTTATAGCCGTAGAAGTAAAAAAAAAAAAAAAAAGAAAAAAAAAAGCACAGCCTCAATTTTTTTTTAAATGCAAATTGTATTAAAAGAATTGTCTTTAAAACAGCCAACTGTCGTATGGCTGATTTGAAATTAAACTTACAATCAGTTTAGATTCGTCAACGGTACATCATCACATTTCCTGTTAAAAAACAACAACAACAAAAAAAGACCCAGAACAAACTGGATTCCTTTGAATAAACTGGTCTGAAAGGTTCAAGCGTTGTGCATCGTTACGACACCGAGGTTGGTTTCAGTACCTGTGCATTTCAACAGAAAAGAAATCTGGCCAGACCAAGCAGATGCCAAAAGAATGCAAATCATCACAAGAAAAAAAGACAAAAGAAAAAAGATGGCGGCCAACGTAACACAAACAGATTTCCACCTTTTTTCTACTAACAACAAAAATGAAACCTGCTGTCCTTAATCAAGTTCACATAATCATCCCGAAGAATTCACAAGCTTGTGATTGGCCACGTCGACAGGGTTGTTTTGGTGATGCGTGTGTGGGTTGGCACAAAATCTGAACAGCTGATTTGTTTCGGAAAGGCACTGGACACAAGGGGCGATCAGGTCAGCGTCTCCATGGCGCTTCGGCTAGTGTGAAGGGAAAGATGAAAGAAAAAAAGTGGCACTCGTATATATTCCACCGGCAGATATGTGGTTTGCTTTTGACTTTGGAAAGGAAGAGAAAACGTAGGATTTGGAGTGTCATGGAGCATTTCCCCCCCCCCCCCCCCCCCCCCCCAAAAAAAAGAAAAAAACATTGTTCTCCTCATCAACTGTGCAGTCATTTAACAAAATATATATTCTATCTCCCTGTCTTCTTCCCACACAGAAATACCCATTTTACGAGTTCCTCTAAACCTTTTTTCGTCTTTTTTTTTTCCTTGTTTCCCGCTGGGAGTTTTAGTCCCGGTCAGAAAGCAGGGTTGGGATTTCTGAAACTCTCGATCCGACTCTGCGTTGACGTCGACGGTGGACGCTTTTGATTGTGCAGATACTCCGACCCAGCAGAATTCCTGAAGTGTGGGACCCTCCCCTCCGCCTCGGTCGCTCCCCTCCTCCTCCTCCACCTCCTCCTGTCCCCTGCAGTGTTCCTCCCTTCATTTTCCTCCAAGGCCAGGGTGAGACACGAAGAAGAGCTCGACAGTACAGACTCGCTGCAACACACTGCCACCAAACAAGACACGAGAGAGGGGGTGAATTCACAACTTCACATGAAATATTGACAAAGTACATTTGCTTTCTAGGTTTATTTTTGGGATATTGAATGAAAAAAAATATGTGAACTCTAAATGTGATCCAACTTCTGTGCTTGAGCTCATTCATGAAATTACACATGCTGACTAGTTGGGCGGCTCCCTCCTCTCCATGTTAAACAAGTTCGGCAAACAGGTTTGTGAAGCTAATTAGGTCAGGGAGCTTTTGCTCTAGCAAAGTTCTGCAAATTAGTTCCAAACTTCTCCAATCTGCTTTGTAAAACAATAAGCTTCATATCCCTTCCAGTAAGAGCTATCCTGGCATTTGATTAGGAAATGCTGACAAAAAATAAAAAAATCTAACCCAATACTATAATCCGTCAATCCATAGTTTGAACATCTTGTTATTTTCTTTCGTCTGTCTTTTTTTGGTTTTTGTTTTTTGAGATAGGTACACCAAGTTTTAAAAGTTACGCTTTTATTACTCACGCACCAGTCAGCTGGCTGAAAGTGAGTTACTACCCTTTTTTCTTTTTTCTGGCCTCTAAAAGCCCCGAGTCATGACACAGCAACAATAGTAGCGCGGCCTATCACCTCCATTAAGGCATTTTGCTGTTTTAAAACCACTTTTTGGTAAGATCCAAGTAGATACTTTACTATCAACAAGTCTGCTTGCACTTCAGCTACTTAGCTGTGTCATCATCCACTCACAAACAGCCATTTATCACCTGTAGCGGGTTGAACGTTTGTTGATTCCAAGTGATAATCTAGAACGTACCAAGATTTTTTGTTTTGTCATTCCTATTTGTGAAATACCAAGACTTGTGGTTTAAGTATTGGTCTAAAGAACACCGTTTGATTTACCTGAAGTTGAGAAAAGAATATTTAAAAAGTAATGAAATAGTCTTGTTATCTCATCCAAAACATCAACGTGTTTCATTTGTGAGCACATGCTTCATCAGATCACCCTCTTAAAAGATGAAAAATCTTTTATGTCAATTTCTCAATGTTGTCAGGATGAATATCTGAACTGTTAAGACATTCCATGGTATTATTTAAGGAGAATGGTTTGACTTGACATATTTTGAGACTTGCAACACTTTAATATTAACTGTGGAACATAATTTAGATCTGAAATACTTTCAGAACTTTTCCCCCTTAATTATTAACCTCCACACATATTTTGGGTGATCTAGAGATCCTCTCATTAATACTTTTTACATTTCTTACTAATATTGCTGTTTCTAATTAGATTAAAAGCAGACTGGCATAAAGTTATGACTATGCACACTTTAAATTACTACATTTAGACAGAGTTTTCTTCTATAAATTTACTTTAGTGTCAGACAAAATCAAAATAAAAAAAAAGTTTTCAGTTTAAAATTAAGTCAATTAGATCTGGTTAAACCTTTTCAAACCAATGAAACATGGATATTCAAACTTAATCCCATCCTACTTCCAGGCTACATCAGAGTGATAATCATAACTCTCCATTGAGGAAAGGCCACTTTTTAACTTTAGCTGGTAATCTGCTAGCAACATCTCCAGAAACTACAGGCTAGTTACCAGGATAGCTACCTAAATTACAGATCAGTTCTCCAATTTTCATTTGATTGGAAAGGCAATTAGTTAAAAACCTAATCTCCCTATACCCCCCCTTTTTCATCACATTCATAAAACAAAATAAACTAACATCATTCCAAAACTTGGACAAACTTACAGTTGGTTACATCAACCAGCTATGTCTCAATGCACTTTTCAGAGTTCAGTGAAGGTCTGATAAAGTTTGGAAATGTATTTTTAGATGGATAAATGCAGGTGATCTCGTAAGTTCCTGTTGGAACTATATCTCTGTGACAAGTCATGTCTTGTTTTGTGTCCATTGCAGACATTAGGGGAAAAACATCATCTGAATCAGCAAGTCAGACTTCAAAGAAAATGGGAAATGAGTATCAGCATGCAGGAAAAGTTGCATCAGTACATCTCTAATAATTGTATCTACAAATATAGGAGCTGTAGGGATATTTCCTTGTTTAATAGATTTCACCTAGGCTTAAACAATAAGCTACCAAAAACACATCAACAACATACGAATCACATGCTTACAGAAATGTGACAGCTGTCTGTGCTGTTCGCTTGTGTGTTGACTTACCATTGCAAACCTAAAACCGAGTAGAGAATAAAACTTTATGATTGTCCTTTTTGTTTTGTTTTTTTTTTTTCTTCTTAAAGAATCACACAAGCCGAGCAGCACTTGCCGTCGCCATTTGGTGTGTTGGCATAGTTCATCTGTCGGACTATCTCTGCAAACAGTTCGTCCACCGACGTTTTATTTTTGGCTGAGGTTTCCATGAACGGGCAGTTCCACTCGTCCGCCAGAGCTTTGCCCTCACCGGACGAGACCTCCCTCTCGCCCTGCAGGTCCACTTTGTTTCCGACCAGGATCATCGGTACCCGCTCGTACCTTTTGACCCGAATAATCTGGTCCCGCATGGGTTTGATGTCCTGGAAGCTCTGCTGGTTCACCAGACTGTAGACCAGGATGAAGCCCTGTCCGTTTTTGATGTAAAGGTCTCGCATGGAGGCGAACTGCTCGGTCCCCGCCGTGTCCAGGATCTCCAGCACGGACGGAGACGAGTCCACTTCGATCTCCTTCCGGTAGAAATCCTCTATCGTGGGGTCGTATTTCTCTATGAAGGAGCCAGTGACGAACTGGACGGTGAGCGCGGATTTCCCGACCCCGCCGGACCCGAGAACCACTACTTTGTACTCTCTCATGGCTCTCTCAAAGCAGCCGACACTTCTGCTTCCTCTCCGCTGTTTGAACCCGCTAGCCGCCCCTGCTGGCTTTCAAACCGCAGCCGCCAGCACTTTTCCGCGAGCTCCGGGGCGGTAAAAAAAAAAAAAAAACGGGGTGTGGCCGTCAACTGTCGCCGTTCGGGAAGTAAATGCAGGTATTTCGGCTCCAGGCTCAGCGTTTATACCGTAGCATGCTGAGGTCCCGACAACAGCCCAGCCGGTTCTCGTCCGAGCTTCCCCCGTTTCCCTTCACGCAGGCAGCCCCCGTGCGTTGACTGCGCTCATTGGCAGACGCCAAGCCACTCGTGGCGTGAGCAATAGCGCTGTGGCTCACTTTCAAAATAAAAGCGCTAAATTATAAAATAAACATTGATATTCAAAAATACGTACTAGTTTTACATTTCAGGCTCTAATAAAATAAAATGTGCAGCTTTAAACTGTTATTTTCGACTAACTAGCATTTTATTGTCGTAATAATTCCCACGTACATGACGTTAGTTGCTTGAACTTCTGGTTTAATTCTTGTTTATTTCGCTAACTTGACAGCCCTTCCTGCTCTCACTTTACGCATCTTGCGTCCTACGTCATCAAATAGAGATTCTGACATCCTCAGTTAAAGGTGCAGTGCCGTTGTTATCGCACAGTCAACACAGCTACTGCCCCCAGTCCTCTCGTAGACCTGCCACACCTTAGTTTCGACATCACTGCTTCTTGGGTTTATTGTTGCTTGAGTCATTATACAGCCTACTGGAAACTTCTACCTGTAGAGATACCGGCAATCAGTTTGTTGCACAATAACAACAAGGAATTGTATGTGTGTGTGTGTTTGGGGGTTCCCACTTTACAACATGAGTTGATTCTGTGGAACAAATGAATGTGTTTCTTTAGACCCAAACAAAGATTCTTATTTTGTCTTTGTTTGACTTTGTTGCATTTTTAAAAAAATTAGATCAAAATGTCTTACAAATGTGTCTTTTTAATTAAAGCCTTTCAAGTTTGAAAATCCTATTTGGGGGTCCACACACTTATTGTGAAGCCTGTTTCGAACCAGCTTCCATTGTCATTTCTTGTATTGCTTTCACTTGAGTATTAGGTCCATCCTAGGAAAAAAAGAAATAAAATTACAAGAATAAAGTCATAATATCATGAGAATAAATTGTACAAGAATAAAGTTATAGTATTAACTGAATAAAGTTGAAATAATACGAGAATAAAGATGCAATAACATGGATAAATTCAAGAATAAAGTCACAATATTATGAGGCTATAGTCATAATCTTATATTATTTTGACTTTATTCTCATATGACTTTATTATTGTAATTCTATTACTTTATTATCATACTTTTATTATTTATATTTTCTTATCATGGCCCTAATACTAATACTAATATTAATACTAATACTAATACTAATACTAATACTAATACTAATAGTTTTAATATTTACAAAATTACAAAATTTGGCATGCAGTTATTTTCCCAGTTTTTTTGCTAGACAATTGAATGTGTTATTTTACATTATTTATTAAATGAGAGCAGTTGCTATAAAGAACTGATTTAAAACTGAGAATGTTATGATTTTTACATGTTCAGTTACCATCGTAATTTAGAGATGGAGATAGAAATTAGTCAGTGACAGGATTTGGAGGATTTTCAGCTTGATCTGCCATTTGAAAACTAAAAAATCTGATATTTTTTTAAACAGTGAACCCACCATATAATACCTACCATCCTGACAACATGCTTCACTGTGTATGCTGCTACTGACTGAAGAACACTCAAAATGAGCATTTAGTCAGTTAAAGAAGGGTGTTTTAGTCAGTCAAGGATAACAATGAGACTTATTTAAAAAGAAATTGGATTTTCTAGAGCTTGTTGAGGCATGCTCATTTCAGCAACAACTGAGTACAAATGAGTGCCGGACTTTTGCTAGCAAAAACGCTATATAGCCTATATAATAAAAATAAATAAATAAACAAAATAATAATTTTATGGCATTTTACCAACACAACTATAACTATTTTATTCTACTTTCCCATAAACAATTTGCTTTTTTGCCAGAGTTTAAATTATTTGGTTTCTTGTTTTTTTTTTTGTTTTGTTTTTTTTTTGCGAGTACTTCTTTAGCACACAAAAAAGGTCTGACGGACGGATATTAACTCAAGTTGCCTCGCAAAATAAAGGTCATTTTTATGGCAATGTAAAGTAATATTTGCTGAATCGTTTAATACGTGGTGTTTTCTGTGATTTAAAAGGAGAAAAGCTAGCGTGACATTGCAAGACCTGATGGGAGACCAAACACCCATCATGACTTTCCCCCCGAACACAGTCACCATTCGAAGCTTTCAAATATGTCAATGTTTTGCTTCTGCGCTGCCACCTGGCATCAGATTATTCTTTATTTCCCTGTTCATGAACTTTAAGCCTCATGCCACATTGACCATTTTTAAATTTGTTCTTTGAACCAAAATTCCTGTTTTTTTTTAGAAGTCGTCATCACTTGGTGTCAGAACAACAGCAGTGACCTTAGAACAAAATTAATTACACATATCATCTAATTTTTTTTGTCTTGGGTTTTTTCCAGTTTTTGCTATGTGCTCACCATTATTTAACCCTTATTGGAAAACAACCACCGTGTTTCCAATCAGCGCCTGAAAGCGGACAGATATGATGATTAAGCTGCGGCCTCGACTTCATCGCCTCGAGGGACGGCTGAGGAAACTCTGTTGGAATATCGGGAGCCTAATTTAACCAGAAATCCTCAGCGGTGATGCAGCACATACTCATGCGGCGTCGATCAGCTTTCTGAGTGCAGATACAATCGGTGAGTCATCGCTGTGTGTCACCGGCGTGTTGTAAGAGCTGATCGTCAGGCCTGCACTCCCACTCACAATGTAGAAAGATGGAGATGCCACACAGGAATTTTGAGGATTTTTCTTTTCCAAAGTTCTTTAGCTTAGAGGGGTTGACAGAAGATGAAATGTTTGGACTGGGTTGTCATTGGACTTTCCAAGTGCCCTGGAGCTTAGCCACTCCCCTCATCCCATTAGGAAACAAGCCAAAGCCTTGAGGACAATCAGCACTCTCCAAGCATGGGGGAGTGATGGGTAATGTGAGCTAAGACCTTGTGATGTGGACTGTCACATCTGTGAGAGTGATCACTCCGAATGCCCCGCCAAAGAAAAGACGATAGTTTGTTTTCGCGCACAGCCGATAATTAGATAGACATGGTCACCTTATCAATTACCCCCCGGTGAGAAAGTGGAACAATGAGGGATGTGTGGCGTTTCACACGGTTTCCATGGCTTCACTGTAAAGTCTGTTTGAACAAATTAAACGTCTGTGGGAGTGTTTTTTTTTTTTAAAAAAAGAATACACAAAGTCAACTAGGGTTAGAAAAGGCTCCGGGGGGAATGACAGTGAACCAGTTGTTACTTGACATTATCTTGGAAGTAAAACTTTGACACGTGGAAAGCTAAGATTCATTACACCTTTCATGTTTTGTTTTGTTTTGTTACGTTACAGTTACAATTTATTTGGACTTTCAGGTGACAGACCAATGTAAAATAATGTGTGATTGTGGAAGTAGAAGAAAAAGAAAGACATGACCAAAAAAGTCCAATGTTTGACTTCCGTGTTTTGGGGGGGGGAGGATATATTTATAAATCCCAAATGTAAAATGCAGGCAGTACAAGTATATACCAAGTTACATAATAAGTAAAATGAACCTAGGTATCTTGTAAGTGAATCTTTGTAAAACATATCAGTGTAATGAACAACTTATAGAGCAAACAGCATAACCAAGAACAGGTCAGGAGTGACGGTGTGTAGGGTTTGGTTATGAAATCATTTGAACATCTTTTGTATGTCGTCTTGTTCAACCCAACGTAAAACTCCTATAAACAACATAAAATGTAAACAGCCTGGAACAACTGCAAAGTCTTGGCCCAGACTTTGTTAACCACTCAAACTGGCAGACTGAGGAAAGGAAGCATAAATCAGAGGAGAAGCCATGAGCCCCATCATAACTGGAGTTGGCAACCATTTGTCATTCACTGCACAAAATGTAGCAAAGAAAGCCATAAGATGTTGAATTAAAAAATAAAATTAAAAAAATCACAAGAAGCCATCTGGGGCTCACAGCAAGCGTTTGGAAGAAGAATTTGAGCTTTGTGGTATTTTCTGTAAAAACTGAAAACTTGTCTATGTACCTATGTAATACTGCAACATTTTTATCTGGTGCTACTACAGAAACCGGATTGATTCTTCATTGCATCTGAAGTGTTAAATGTTTTATTTTCTGCCTTTTACCAACACAAACACTTTCAGTTCGTATTATGTTACTTGGATCATACTTTTTATGCGTGTGATTAAATGCAGATGGTGGGACGGCGCTCTTTGTTTTGTAACTGTAGGACAGCCTTAATTCTCTTAAAAAAAAGATGAAAAAAATCCTTAGAAACTTTGCACTAATTTAGAAAAGTTCCTTTCATGGGAAAAACTGGTAAATTATCTAGCTTTTTTTAAATGAAACTTCCATTAGAAAAGTGTCTTATTGACTTCATAAATCCAGAACTAGTACAGCTTGTGAACTCTTTAAAACCTTTCTTTGAAACATGAGTATGTAAACTTCTGAATGTGTAACTGCACTTAAACTGTTTCACACCTCATGTGTCACTTTGTCTAGTCCTTCACAGGCCGCGTTCATTTCAGGTTTCTGTTAGCTGCATCAAGTCTCTGGGAGGATTACTCCACACTTTATTATTATTATTATTTATTATTATTATTATTATTATTATTATTATTATTATTATATTTATCAGTTTCAAAATACTGCTGGAGACTTTTTTTGTCTCATATACAGAAAACAACAATCGGTGTGATTGAGATAATGTGTTTCAACATGGTTGACTTGCTTAACCATTGAGCTTTTTTAGATTTGCTTCCTAAACTTTCCCTTCTTTCTTAAATCAGAGATCAGGTGTTTGTTGCTCTTCATCTCAACTGCATCTGAATGTAATTCAGAGCATGAATTTATTTAAAGGTAAAGGTGCATTTATTTACCAAACACAAAACGTTCTGAAGAGACAAGCGTTCCTTTCTCAGGCGTCCTCCTGTGAAACTCATGGCAGACTAATTAAAAAGTCTCCAATCCCTAATTAACGAAGGAAAGTTTCCTCCTAATGTTTACAACCCACTGAGACATTTAAAATCTAACTTCAAGGCTACAAGAGGAAAGGTAAAATGTGACGTTTTTTTATTTTTATTTATTTTGACATACTGGGTACAGCTGCCCCCCTTTGAAATAATTACTTTACTCAAATCGTCCACATCCCCACTCACCTTTTGTGTTAGGAATTCAGCTGCAAGGACAGACTCATTAATCATTTCAGCACCATAAGTCGCTAAAGCAGGGATACACAAAGCCATCTTGACATTAGACTTAAGTCGAACTCCATAGTTCCATTCATGCATTGTTTATATCTGCTTTTCCTATTACTGGCTAGTCGGTGCTTTTCTATTTATATTTGAAATTGCTACCGGCATTAGAAAGGGGGGTAGATACAGTATCCCTGCAAACGCTTCCATACCCCCTGGAGTTCTCTATATTTTGTCAAAACACAGAAACAAACATCAATGAATCTTCTTGGGATTTCATATAGAATAGACGAAACAAAACAAAATTATGCCTAATTATGAAGCAGAAAGATGTGGCTTGTGTTTGTATTGTCCCCCCTCTAGATCAATACTTTGTAAAACTATGTGGGGGGGTTTTGGGATGTGTTTCTATCATTTGTGTAGATATAAAGAATTAGCTTCCCCCCATACGTCTTTGACTCAGGCAGAGTGGATGGACGACATTGTTTACTTTATTATTTTTATAACAAATCCCACTCAGAATTGTTAATTAATTCTGAGTGGGATTCAGATCTAGACTACCAATATTACATCATGATGGTCTAATGGTCCATCATTTAGGAAACACATTTAATAAAAACATAAAAAGTGTGCTTAGTGAAAAGTATGTTTGATACCTGCTTCCACAAGTACCTTCAATCTGAAAGTACTCATCGAAATGCATGTTCTAAATTGCTGAATATGACTGTAACGCAAAAACTGTGTGTTAAATGACTGGACATGTGCAATAACAAACCAATAAACCTGAACATGCATTTATCCGACAAGTCATCAACATCCCTCTCTGTGTAATGTTTAACGAAGCTCTAGTCTCAGAACAGCTCAACAACAAACATTGTCGCAGTGACGTTCTCTGTCCAGTGGAGGGCAGCAGACCTACACCCTGCCACTGCTGGCATTTCCTGCATAACTTCAGATGTTGATCCCAGCCCATGTGAGCCACTGGCTCCACAGAGAGGTGCAAGAAATGTCAAGTGTTCATGTAATTTTACTCACACAGAACAGAAACTCCTGGAGTATCAAACACCAACATGAAGCGGCTCTAGTTTGATTTCTGAGTATTTTAAGCTCTTTTCGTATACAAGAAAAAGAAAACGGAGCACAAATAAATGTAAGGTTTTAATTGACGTATTGCGGCATGAGACAACAGTGTTGCTCAGGAGGAGTGAGCGCAAACAAAGATGTGATGTCATTGTGATAAGCTGACAGGGATATTAAAGTCTGGCTCCTATCTGAAGTAGGAAACGCAGCGCAAGAGAGAAACCTAATGGAAGGACAAGAGCAGAAAACAGGCAACCAGCGGGACAGTGAGGGAGTGGACACAGGGTCTTTCATCCCGGCCCACAAAGCCGGCCTTTCATGTGTGGAATTTGGCAGTCATTAATAATACATAAATTCGGTGGACAGATCAGTACAGCTGAGGGCCAGGGGTTAAAGGTCAGGGTGGAGTGTCACAGCAGCCATCATCACCGCAGTGATGAGTCTGACATTCTCACTTCCTCACCAATTTCTTCATACTGATCAGTGACGAGTGTTTTCGTTTTCACGGTTTGACTCTCCAAAGTTGACTAATGACGGGTTGGAGGGAGGTGCAGCAGGTTTCTTTCTATTTTGTTGCAAAGTCCTCCAGACGAACATGAATGTTCCTCTGACGAGCAGATGTCATCGTGTGGGAATGGGAAGTGAGAGACTCGGGGGGTCGTGCCAAGACGGACATGACCGACTGCCAACAGCAATGCAATTACTGTTGCCGCTGATATAATGGCGGCAATTCATCTATCAAAATAAGACGTCAGGCGCTTCCTCTCCCGGACGCTGTCTTCCTGTTGGCGGTTGGAAAACCTGAGGGACTCTTTAAAAAGGGAAAGACAGGAAATGAAATCACTTTGGACTTGCACAGTTTGGCCTGCATGCAATTTAAAACGAATTTGCATATAGGTACTTTAATATTGTGTTTTGATTTCTCGTAACTTAAATACACGAGTCAAGTTCAAACCTCCTTCCTCCATCAATTACAGTTTACATGTCTGAGTTTACGTGAAGGGCTTTCTTTGAACAATCAACAGTTTCACAGTGTAAGGCATCTTACGAAATAAAAACATGCATTTCAAAGACTAATGGATTACACTTTATATTGACTATACTTTAAAAGGTGAGGTTAATTTTAAAAATAGAAGTTTAAAATCGACGCACTTATAAATTCTCCCTCCCTCCAAGAATATAATAGAAAGTAAGTTTACCATACTTACGCTTCACAAACAGCACCTTTAAAGACCTAAGAAGACAACAGACAGATTGCAGAGTAGCGTTCAGGGAAACAGCTAAGAGGCCTGGAGTGACTCTGGAGGAGCTGCAGAGATCAACAACATGTGTCTGCAATCTGTGGAACTGTTGAGAAATGACACAAAGTCTTGTTTGGCTCGTCACTAATAGGCGGAATAACAAATGTATAGATGAAGAAAATATGCTTAGAAAAAATGAACTAATGTTGTGCAAAACTCCACAAACCATCTGTCGTTATTATCTTCTAATTTATAATTAGCGTCGCTAAGCTAGCCTCCTTGCAATATTTTTTAAATTTAATCCTGATCAATACATCTTTTAAATTATTCCTTGTGGATTTTCTGTCCAGTACCTGCACATCATCATTGCAATATTTAGTTTTATTCCAAATGACTGTGACCTTTAAATCTTTTAATGCATGAGTTGCTCATGTGCTCAAGAGGTTAGTCAATGTTGAGTTTTGTGTAACAGATAAATTATTGATCCAATATCTAGGCCCTGTTTTACCAGCTGTTTATCAAAGACAAAATTTGTGTCTATATCTTTGGCACAAACTCAGAAAAATATCAAACTCAGTTTGCAGTATTTAAGTTCTTTTCAAGATCTGATAGTCTAAACTTTGTTTACGGGAGATTATCAGCTGATAGTTTGATTTCTCAGATACTGCTTATCTGATGTAGATAGTTTTTAGGTCAGATACCTTCAGAGTTTTTTTTGTTATTCTCTTGCCCAAATGTTTCGGTCTCTGTCATGGTCAGAGAAATGGCTGCAAAGGCTCTCAGGTAAAGAAAAGGAAAATCACAAAGCATGAAAAGCTCTAAAATCACTTCCACCTTTCAAAGCGGCAAGTCTGAGTTCTTGATTGTAAAGTGTGAAGTAAAATAAGATGTTTACAGTTCTTATGTCATACTGTATCTGGAATGAGAAGTAAAGAAAGTTAGATAATTATCCCTCCTGTTATGTTCGTTTCTGAGCTACAGTAATAATGTTCTAGGGACAATTTACCCGGGAGTGTTTAATCATGCAATAGTGTCAGAAACCAAAAGAATCCTCCGAAACATTTTTGTATCTGATTATTAACTCCAATACTAACCATTTCAATCAATATTTGTGCAATGATGCTTTTTTCACAAAAAAGGATCAATGATGACAATTTACTCATTTGAACATAGAAAATGTAATTTACATTTTTTATGTAAAAAATAAAAATTGTAATTTACATTTTTATGTCCACTGAAAAAACCTAGATACAAAAAACCAATATTTATCCTTGAAATAGATTTTTGGTGCATTCTTTTAAGATTACATTTTGATTTTTTATTTTTTTTTCAATGGTTGATCTTTATAATTGAAATTGAGACACACATTCTTTTCTGGGTCAAATTGACCCGCTGATTAAAATCAAGACAAATGAGTCATGCAGAGAGTATTTCTGGCCCCCACCTCCCACACACACACTGATTGTCCACTCAATCAGTGAGGGTGGAGTTTGTCCACGAGAGCAGAAAAAGCTCCCGTCAAATGTTTTATGAACACCTGCTTTCTCGCAGTTTCCTAGTAAAGAGAATAGTGAGAAAATGTGGTGGTGCATGTGTGGTGTGTGTGGTGTGTGTGGTGAAATATGTCTCATAGTTGCAAGGAAACAAATAGAACTGGACATTTTTTTAACCTTTTTACCCTTCAGCTTGAATGCCTGGTCAAACTGACCCAAACAGTATCAATGTAATATGTAGACGCAGTGGGGCTTAATAACGTGTAAAATGAAAACATTTTAAATTTATATGTACAGTGTACCTATTAAGTCTAATAGAAAAAGTTTCATGCAGAAAAAATAATTCCAACTATTAAAAAAAATGCTTAAACTTTAAAATGAGTCAATTTGACCTGCAACATAGCAGGAGGGTTAAGTTACCAAAATGCTTTATTAAACAGTTAGCTTAATAACAGTTGTAATCACACAGAACATTTTGTCCGGTAATATTAATAAGATCACAATGTTTTAAACTGCATCACTGGTGTGAGCTTTCACAGCAGAGTTTTGACACATCACAATAGGCGTTTGAGGTGAAAGTGAAACCTGAATGCAGCCGATTATTCTGACCATCTTGCATTTCTTTGGCAGAGTGACAACTCTGTTTTCTGTGGAAAGAGGAATAGAACCAGAAGCAGCTTTTACAACAGATACATTTTCAGAAAACCTGGCGTACGAGATTCCAGAGGCGAGTTGTCGTGCCTCTGTGTCTCTTAATGGAGCAAGTTTTTTAGGCTCCCCACACTCACACACAAATTCATCTGCGTTAGAGTTTGACATGACCTTAAGCTGACTGTGCTCTCAGCGGCTTGTGCCTCCCACCTCTGTTTCCAGCTCGATCAATACTCCCCTGACGGGCGAGGTCGTGCGCTTTCGGATGAGCCGGGATAAAGCACCAGGTGCTCAGGTTGGCCCAATCTGGGGAGGAAAAAAAAAAAGTGAATGAACCCGGTGGCCCGTCTATGTTTAGCAGAGAATCCAGGACGAGTGGATCGACTTACACACACCCACAGCGTGTGCACGCAAACACACACATAATGTATCCCAGAAGGAGTACTATGTTTTGTTGTTGTTGTTTAAAGGTTTTAGATTAGGCGAATAGGGAGCTGTAATATGAAACAGTTGGAGTTTTGAAAAATTATTCATACGCCTTGAACTTGTTGAACGATTGTGGAGTGATCGCATCTAGGTTATTTATAAAGCACATTTCTGCAGCAAATTCAGTGCAAAGTGCTTTACTCCATGAAAACAACATACAGCAGCTAATTGTGCAACAGGCAACATACATTACTTTTTTTTTTTTTTAAATGACATTATCAAGATCATCATGCAAATTTACATCAAATTCAATAATCAGTATTCCGGCTATTACACTGGTCAACAGCCAAAAATTTGTCTGGGGTTTTTCAACTGTTTCAGGGTAATTTTGATGTGTTGAATCCAAATATCCCATTGGTTTTTCCCACTCGGGTCAACTTTCTGAACTATGGATGCAACTTGAGCATCAAAATGCATGACATGTTCCCACAGATGGATCTGTTTCCTGAGAATCTGGGATAAATAAATGATGAGATTCCATCAGGACTGAATGCTGAATTTACATTTATTTACCCTTATTGTTTATAGAGTTTAATTTACAGAAATCCAAGTTTGTAACATTGAGTCAATACACTGTTAGAAAACAAAAATATATATATTGTTTTGTTGTAACCCACTGTTATGAATCAAATGCTTTTCTAAACAGGTGAGGTTTCACAGCCAATGTGGAAAAAAGTGGCGGGTCAGACCAGACAAAAAATAAACGCCTTGACCAATGTGCACAATGGTAAAACATTGTTACAGTGTCTTTATTTCAGCAGGGAGAGAAAAGCTGGAAAGAATTAACAGGAAGATGAGTGAGACCAAAAAAATGGCAGAAAACTTGTTAAAGGATGCAAAAGACTTGAGACCAGGGCAGGGGTTCACCTTCTAACAGGGCAAAGGTCATAAACATAAGAGCCTAATACAAATACTTCAAACTTTTCAGATGTCATTCAGAAGTCACAGATATGCCCTATTTTTATGTTGGTGTGCTGCACAAATCCAAGCAAAACACAATGAAGTAAGTGTTTATAACATTAAAGAAAATGAGGAAAAGTATCAAAGGCAACAAATTATTTTGTAATAATTTCACATTTAATTCCTCTTAACAGCAAAGCAGCTTCGGTTAAGCGTCACTTCCACTTCTTATCTTTACAGTTGGATCCTCTTTCAGTTCCCCCAACGTGAAACAGTCTGCTGAGTGAGACACAAACCTCCCAGACTGACACTCTCCCTCCTCCTCGCCATGACGGGACATAAACAGGACACCTGTGAAAGGTAAAACGTGTGGCGTGTGTGTGTGTGTGTGTGGGGTGTGTATGTGTGTGTGTGTGTGTGGGGGTGCGTGTGCATGTGTGTGTACATTAGTGGCGGTGCACGTAGACATGAGTGTAACCACTTTTCACCTTGGCCAGTCCCAGAACATTATCACCAGGAGCCGCCGCAGTCACCACACTCTCACACCCGCTTTCGACTACTATGTAAATGCTCACAGACACACAACACACACACACGTTTGCTTGGCTATCTGTGTGGGGACTTTCCATTGACTTCCATTCATTTCTACAGTCTAAACCTTACCTTTGTCCTAAACCCTAAACCTAAGCCCCTGTTGCTCAAGATGGTTCTTAATCTCGAGTGAGAAATGAGGAATCAATATGGGTCGGAACCAATCGTGGTGGGCCCACGATGCCAAGAGTGAAAATTCTCAAACGTAACCCTAACCCTACGTAACCCTATCCCTAACCAAAACTCATTTCACACCTTTGTCCTAAATCTGAACCCTGGTCCAAAAACATTGTTTCTCCTTGTGGGGACCAGGCTTCGGTCCCCACAAGGAGCAGTGGGTCCCCACAATGAGAGATGTGTCAGGAAAATGGTCCAAACAAAGTGTTAGAAACAAATGCGCACACGCACACACCACACACACACACACACACACACACACCCACACACACCCCACACACACACACACCACCCCAACACACACACACACACACAACACACACACACGCTAGCACACACACACACGCACCTCTAAGATTCATGGAGGGAGGCAGTCAAGCAGCACAGGATAATAGAATCTAAATAACATGACTAAAGGGAAAGAAGGGAAGGAGAAATAGGAGGCGTCTGAAGACTGAGTGACTGCTCATGGAGGAAACTAGAAAGAAAAAAGAGAGAGAATTTGAAGTGGAAGAAAAGGGGGCCGAAGGTGAAATTGGCAAAACAAATCCTGTCGTTGCGTATCATTGATGTGATATTTGCTGCCAATGTTTGCCTTTCTTTGACTAAGGCTAGATCCTCAGATGTTTGTGTGCTGATGATGGTTGTTCCTCAGACTTTGAAAAAAAAGCAATAACAAAACATGTAAGCTTTACTTTTAGAGGCAAAAGGCACTCTGCGTCTAATTGTCTTTTTCTGCTATTGGACAAGGTCGGCATGCATTTACAGTACATGCTATTTGATATTAGCAAGGAAAGTAAGAAAGTAAAACACTCATAAAAAAACACTGCAAGAAGAAAATCTGATAAGGCTTTATCTGAGTTGACTCCTTATGTAATCAATCCTGCAGCTGTCTCTGCTTCTGCACCAGGAAGCTGATGAAATCGTATCCTGATGTGGACACGAATGACAACACCTTCCCTTTGGAACATTTTATTCTTTAGACACACTTAAACTAAAAGCATAGTGGCGGCGATAAAAGAGTTCCACCTCGAAGAGTCACGAGGTAAGCATTCAAACGGTGGAGGAAGCAGGTCTCCCACTGGAGGCTCAGCTCCAGATAATCAACTTTTATCGCCGGTGGATCATTAACAATTGTAAAGAACATGACATGACAGTATTAAACACCTTGGGACTGTGTACAAGAATGTGCAGTAAGCGTGCCTCTGGATCAGAAGTATTCAATTTCTACATACACATAATTTTATTCTTTTTAATTTGTGTGTTGAAATACAAAAGATAAACTAAAACTCTTATTGGCTTGTGCTCGAGAGAATCGGATGTTAAAGTTGAGGATATTGATTTGATTTTGAGGCCTTGGTTTATGCCACCTGCTTTTGTTCTTTGCTTGTGTTGTCAGGCTGCGTCTCTATCAGCCTTATTCAGCCTGATTGTCCATCCCTGTTGTACGGTTCACTGCTTAAACCTGCTTCCTTCTCTTTTTCTCTCTTTCACTTCTCTTGTGACTCTTGCGTCTGACCGGTACGCGTCCCCAGATTAGCCTTTGTGCGCCTTGCCCCGTGACAGATTCTGACTGTAAATCTGGTGAGGACGACCTCTGCAACAGATAATTAACGTCTGAAAGTGCTACATAAAAATGAAAAGAAGTGTGGTGGACTGGGTCCACTTTCCCCCTCTGATTCAGGCTCTGTGTGGTCTACACCCTCCCTGACCCACCTGTCCCTCACCAGTTAATGTCGGTGTCCTTGAGAAATGAACTGATCTTCTCTTTTTTCTTTCTCTCTCTTTCCCATGTCCCACAAGTGAAAAAGGACAATCTGAAAACGCTGAGTAATATGAAATTGATTGTTGTCCTTTTCACAAACTCCTGTGTGGCTAAACTTCCAGGCCAGGATTTGGTAAACCTTGGTGTATCTAATGCTACAATACGTAATAATGTAATAAAATTGGGCTTTAAAATGTAATGACATGTAATTAAGGCCACACTATGTAATAATGGATTTAAAAATTTAATAAAATTCTTGGAATTTTGTCAAGATGTGTAGCTTTTCTGGCTATGAGTATGAAAAGGCAAATAAATGACCAAAAGTTCAGCATTCATTGACCAAAGTTTCAGTTTAAAAGCATGTAGAATCTACAAGATGATTATTATTTGAAGTATATTTTTTAGGACGAACACAATCAGTTTGTGACAGTTTATCGCATAATTACATCATCATTTCTAAAACAAAAATGTTGTGTTGTAAAATGAATTCAAGGATTTTATTGACATATCAGATTACATGAAGGATAAAGGCATCGCACTCTTGTCCTAAAAAAAAATTACATTTTCTTTCCTAATATTCTCCCAAACTACTTTTGCCATTTTCAAATCAAGATTAAAATATTATTTTTAACTCTCATGTTTTCATCTTTCCTGAATTTATATGCCGGACAGGAACTGATGTTTCAGAGAATTCATTTAATTTCTCTATGTTGAACCCTTTTTTATACATGTCAGCATATGCGGCAACATGAGAAACAGCAGCATCAAATCCCCATAGCTGCTCTCATGGGCAAAAATAATCATCCCTAATTTCTTTATATTTTTTCCTGAAAAACTTTTAAAGTGCTTTTAGACCATTTTTGCTCTGCTGTACATCATGTTGGAGATAAAACGATGCATAATAAAACGGTTTCCAAACTTTCCCAGTAACTGTGTGAAACGTCGCCGTTGTAAGATTTACTATATTGATATTGGTATTTTATAAACTCTTTCCATAAACTGTGACTTCCTAAATCAACTACTTAAGCTGAAGAGGAGGCTTCTGGACAGATTCCTCTGCTAAAGTTAAAACAACTTTAAAGTAGTTGCTGTTTTTTTAATACAGATAAAAAAACAAAAAAAGAAGTTATTACTTGTTGAGTTTGTTTTGCAGTTTACAGCCTGTGTAATGTTAGCACCCGATTTAGCCTCAACGACTGTTTATTTGTGAATGTTTACATGAGAGAATAACTTAAAAATTACTTGGTTTGTGCGTTAATACACAAAAACTAAACTAAAATGTTTAGTTTAATTTTTCTATGTCTATGTTTTCTGGGTTTTTTTGTTTTTTTTTTTTACATAGAAAAAGTTAATTTTCAGTGGCGGAACATAAAATAAGTTCTTGAATTTTCAAAAATGTATGCAGAGCTGACCTATAATAAGGGACGTCACTTGTTCAGACCACCGGTGCTGACCAGCAGGAACACTTCCTCTCCTTCTGTTTTAACAGGAAGCGTTTAAACGTGCAGGGGAAATTTACACTCTCCCAAGCTTTTCCCAGGGACACTAATGGGCTTTTAAAAGTCAACATTCTCCTATGAGAGGCCGTTCTGAATGACTAACGAGCGATAGTGGAGGGGCTGTGGGTGGGACGTGTTCCTAACTTCTTGTGGTCTTCCTTGCTGAGACGTAAACAGCCCTGATAAATGCAGAAGTGTATAGGACTGATATAAACAGACGTGAATCTTCATGAGAGGACATGGAGTTTATGTTCTTGTCCATGTTTGAATGGCGGGTTCTGCTTTCTGCAAGTTCTTTTGCTTCTGTTTCTGCGGATGTAATCTCTTGAACCCCACCCAGTGACACACTGCTTGGATGGAGTAATAGATATAACTTGCCCTTATTTAAACCTCTCTAATCTGCAGAAAGACAACCAGCCATATGGGCAGCGGGCGCATTATGCTTTATTTTTCAGCATAAATATTTTAGGCTATGATAAGAAGAGATGGTATCTTTTTTGTTTGTTTTGTTTTCCTCTGGCATTTTTTATGTTTTTTTTTTTCAAAAACTTTTTTCTCTGGAAACATATTATGTGCTTTATTCAAAGAAATATATAAAATACATCTAAAAAAGTGTACACCTTTGTCAAATTCTTAGGTTATATATAAAAACTATTTTAAATATGTATATATTTTAAATTTGTATACATATATACAAATTTAAAATTGTTTTTCTGCTTCATGTATCTCCCATAATCAATCAACAAACCAAATTGTCAGAAATGTAAATATTAAAGAGGTACAATAAACTGTTTGTATAGGTGTGTACAACCTTTCACTCACACTTTGCTGAGTCGCCTTTTGATTGAATTGCATCGACAAATTCAAACACTTGAGCTGCAGTGAGTTTACAGATGCTGGTTCAATCTGTAGATTTGTGCAGAACCGTGCACATGAAAGGAAACGAGTCGGTGAAGTCGTCAGGAGGCCAACAGCAAAACAGGTGCTGCGGGAATGTCTGCAACTCCTTCTGCAATTTCTGGTTATGCCTTGAATGCAGCAGCAGTTTGTTTTACTCCCTATGTGCCTGATTAGAGACAGAAGCATTTCCTACCACAGGAAACATCAAGGCCCTGTTCAAATTTCCTAAAATTTTGTCTGAGAAAGGTAGAAACAAAAATACATCACCTCCTAAAGCAAACAAATAACAAAATAGAAAATGAAAACTTTCAACAAAACACCACCATGCCAGCGGTGACACGTCTTTTCTGCAGCTTTTATGCAAATTAGGAGCAAGAAATTAAAACCAGTTCTACATATACAGTAAATTTTGTCCCTTATTTTTCAAAAGTCTTCTGAAAAGGTTCGGAAATTTTTACATGAAATTGGAACAAAGAAAGAATAGCTTCACCAAAAATAAATAAATAAGTTTCTGAATTTTGCATTCTCAGAAACTAAACTTGACAACTTTAGGGTCACCTAAAGGCGGTAGAAGACAAAAATATACATTTTCAGAAGATTTATGCAGAGTGATAAAAAAAAGACTTCTCAAAGGAGGTTGAATGATTAAATTCAATCAAACTGCTTCAACTTTTAAAGTTTCATTCCATGATTGCTTTTTTTTATCTAAAGATTTTTTTTTTTTTTTAAATGCCTTCTTCTCATTTTGTTTCACTTTCCTTCTCGGCTTCTTGTTGTCAGGCCTTATCTTTGCATCTTTTCGATTTTCCAAAGCAGCGGGGCCCTCCCATCTTTCTTATCGCGAGGAGCCGCTCATCTGCACTCTCATTACAAAACCCCCGCCAAGCTGTGTGGAAAACGGCATCCTTGAAAATCACCCGGTTTTCACTTTGATTCATGAGTCTCAAAGCAGCTTCATTACGAATATAAAATAGTCTGAAATTATAGAAAGGAGAAGAAGCAGAAGAAGAAGAAGAACAAGAGAAAAGAGTCGCGTTTGAGTCCAAAAAACACGTTGAGATGCTGCATTTGGCTTGAACGGTTGGGACCGGTTCGTTTCTGATCGGACGGCACTAACGGAACAAGTCAGCGTCGGGCCGGGCGCGGGGCCAATCACCCGGCTCCTACCGAATCTCCGGGCCCCTTACGTGCATCAACTGCGCTGGTGGAGAAACTGTTAAGGGAGGGGAGCCGGGGCGCGTTTGCCTTTTAATTATTACCCAAGAAGCATTTCGGCTTCTTGTCACGTCTTTTCGGCGCCTGGACGGCACGCGATCACCCTCCTTCCTGTTGCTCTGTCGGGCCTCGTGCGGTTTTGCTTTTGGCGCCAGAACTCGAAAGACGGCAAAGCGCGACGGTACAGAAGAGAAACAGGAGCGACTCCCGGTTGTCTTCGCCGCGTTACTCGGAAGGAGAGACGCTGTTTGCGCTTGTTCATGCGAGTGTCAAATCCAGATTGTGACCATGCCGGTCTGACAGCATTAAAAAGACGGCAATTCCACGGCTTCAGATCACGCCACGGACGTAAAAACAAGCGCGATAATCAAGAGTTTGATTTCAAAGGGCTTTTAATGTGAAGAGCCCCGAGCCGTCAGTGGGTTTAACAAGCTCTTACTCTCTCTGCGAAGCCGCGTCGGCCATGATGCGATGACAGCATAGATATGTAAACACAATAAAACTGATAGTGATGACACACGCACAAAAAACTGCCAGCAGATCAAGATTAGAGTTAACCAGACTTATGTACACACTGTAGATTACTTTACTTTAAATACGTTTTAAAGTAAAGCATAAGTATGTCTGTTTGTATGCAAACAGGTATGTCTTCTGAGATACAAAAAAAATAAATAGCAAAACACACCGACAATTACAAACCATAAAGCTACATATATTAACACCCAATTAAAATACAATATTTGTGTATTCCTGGACTCTGGCTGCTTGTTCTTCGTGTCTCTGTTTCTGTGTCATGAACTGATGACCTGTACAGGTAGCATATGCCTAAATATCTATAAAAAAATAAATAAATTCAAGCCCATATATCGATTTCATCCCACTTTGAAATCCCACATGCTTTTGTCAATCATAAAAGATGCATCGACGTTTGTAGATCCGTCACGACAAAAACGTGTAAAGATTCAAACGTTGCCAATGCTTCTGGGAGGTACTGTGTGTCTCACGTTATTTATTGCTGGTGAAATTACACTGAGAAAAAAAAAAGATAAGATCCTTACAGTTTATCACAAGGCACACATTTTATCCACTCTCCAAAGCTTTTGCTGCTTTTGTATTGTAATTTATTCCTGCTCATTGGAATTCCAAATAATCTGCCGCTGGTACAGACATATGGGCCAAAACACAAACTTCTTGACGGTATTATCGCCTGGGAGACAGGTTTATGAGGAAACAATCTATTCCTACAGCCAATCTTCTCTGCAACCTGCCATTCTTTCACTTTGGCTTTGACAGCGACTGTGGCGTCGTGTTTGATGGCATCGCATGTCCATCCAGTGGGGCAGCGATCCCAAACGGTGCATTTTATCCCACGGAGACGGCCGACTGGCATGTTGATTATAACTGAACACGCAAGACGTGGACGTGTTTCTTTGCATTTGAAAATGCTTCACCGGACTCAGCTGTTTCGATAGTGAATAAGGTGTGGGCCTCACTGACCCGGCAACCGGCATCGGGTTTTGGAGTCTGGATCTGTTGTCTCAGAGGCAAACTGTTGACTCAGAAAAGCCTGCGGAAAAAGAAGCTTGCAGAAAATATTCGAAACGTGTCGCTTCAGTCTCACATCACCACTGCTGGACCGACCTCTCACTGCACTGTTTGGTTCGGTCCAATTTCTGCAGATAGCCAGTAAACATAAGTTAATATCTATCAAAGCAGCGCAGCACGTTGAATTAATGGAACCAAAATGTTGCTACAAATATTTTTACAGTATGTTTACTTAGCTGCTGCAGCTGGAAACCGCAAAGTGGTCCAGTGACTTTTTTCCCTAAAAGTCACCAAACCGGTTTGTGTGTAAACACACATTATAAATGACTCTGAGAGCTTATCGGGGTTAATACTGAACTCAGTGTCCTCAGACACAGTGCGAACCGCTTATGACACGGAGTTGGGAACAGTTTCTTTCGGTAATGTTACAGTAGTGGGGGAAAAAATGCAAACCTAATTTGGAGCCTTATATAGTGCAGTGCAAAAGTATTTATGCTACATGAGCCTGACCCGTTACAAACTGAAACATCATTTGTTAAAATAGACTCACCTTCCTAAAATAACGGCCTAAATTCAATTTTTTGTTGTTGTTGCCAAATTTGATTTTTTTTGTGTGCCTGAAACATTTTTGGGAAAGAAAAGACGTAGTTTTAATTTATTTTATTTTTTGGGCAAAATTACTTTTGTATCATTTCTTCAAATGTGTTTAGGTTGAGTTTGTAGAATTGAGTAATTTTCTCCAGAGTGATATCGATTGGGTATAGCATTGCTAATGGGTTTGATAGTGATCTACTGATTGACTTCAATTCTCAGAATTTGCTTAGTAATTTTGAGCGGGAGTGGAGTTTCTTTGCCACTCTCTGTCAGCTATTGGACACGTTCTATCTCCTCTCACCAGTCAATCATTTCTCCACTGAGACGCCGTCCTGCCACTTTAACGGCATCTGTGGAATTAAAGATGTCCGAAACCCAAAAACAAAATCCCATCTTTCAACTTGTTTTTTTTTTTTTTACATTGGAGGATGAATGTGAGATGGGAATGTAAACTTAATTAAATGTTTCAGCTGAGTTTGTTCCTGAGAAGATGCTACTTTATATCACATTCAAGGACGCGAATTTTGAGAGAGCGCAGCGAATCTGTTATTTAGCAGAATCCCCACGTTCCCAGATGGAATGCTGCCGCCGCTTGCTCTGACTATGGGTTTCTGCTGGTTGACGAGATCATAATGGCGTAATACTGGCCAGATTTCATCAGCCAAATGTGTTCTCTCCAGTTAACTGGTTTGATTTCAGGGAAGCAAATTGTTCTTGGGCTTTGCACCGAGAGAGACTCAGGGAGGAATTTGCTCTCTCTCAGTTCGTTCACTGTTGTGAATTATTGGTTAGGTTGTTTCATTTCTGTATCCAGAGGCAACTTCTAAGTTGATACATCTTCATCTCGGTAGCTACTCTTTTCTGAAGCAGTTTGTCGAACAGAGGCGTCTTGTCTCGTAGGTCAGAAAATAAAGTTGAAATCCTACAGTTCTTGATTTTGAAGCAACCCAGGCAAAACCCAAACCCAAGAAAAGCTGTTCCTTCTTTACACCCACAAATGCAACAATATAAACAAAAAAACCAAAGCGTATTCACATGTTAGCATGGTCCAGTCAAAGTCCAGGGCTAAATCCAATTGAGAATCTGTGATGATACTCGTCAGTCCATGTAGTTTGATAGAGCTGCTTTGCAAGAGAATTTGGCAAAGCAGATATACACCAAACTGCTCAGGGAAGCTTGATACAAACGCACACCTCACTTTTCAGATTTGAATGTGTAAACAAATGCAAAAAGACTTCCTCATTCGTGTCATGCACCACTTTAGTGTTGGTCTTTCAGAAATAATCAGGATGACACTTGTGGCTGTAATGTGACAAAATGAAGTGTTTTTCTAAGGTGCTTTATTTATATAGAAAACGGTTGCAAAAATAATAGAGATTAGGGAGAAGGGGGGAAACAAACATTTTAACAACCTCTGGACGTCAAATAAATTGGTATGGTCCAGGAATTTTAGTAGCTGCGTTGTCACACACCTGATCCCAGAGAGAGGAGTGCAGCGTCCTGTTGTCCAACCTGACAGCACATGGCTGCATTAACGCGGAGGTTTGAGTAACCAACCTGCCCGTCTGTGAGGAAACCATTACTGCTGAACGACGCTTTTAGAGGCTCTAAAACATCTTGCTCTCCCATTTAGACAAAGCCGCTTGCAGATAAGTGTCTCACAGGAATGGCACCAAACTAATTTCTCTACAAATCTCCCAAAACTTCTACTATGAAAAACCAAACAAAACAAAAAAAAGGTATCGGTGGGGTGGTGGGATAAACTGCAGAGGAGCAGACCTGTTACTTGTTATATGCTGTTACAATATTACATGTGGAAATGTTTGGTTACTGTTCTACTTGGATTAATAGCTGAAATGATTATAAAACCACCGCTTAGTTTTTTGCACACGGTTGAGCGATGCATTAGAATTTGATTCTTCGCCACGTCACAGTGGCTCCCTGGTGATTATGTGGACATTGTGTTGCTCATCAAGACCACACATTAATGTTTTGAATGCATGAAGGTTTTTTTTTGTGGTCATCAGAAGTTCCTTAGCACGGGCGAACGGTTTGCTCTGCGATCGATATGGATATGGTCCCAGAAATCCACTGTAAATCTCTCAGAACAAAGGTCAGCATTATAGCGTAAAATCGGTCCCAGCTGCAGTCACCCCCCGCCCCCCATGACCAACACCGGACTGAAGAAAAACACACACATTTCATCTACGGCTCTTTCCACTTGTGCTTATGTGTTACCGAATTCCTCCCGCCCCCTCTCCCCCACCACCAAAGTTCGACGAACAAAAGCTCATTTTTCAGTGTTTCATTCAGAAGAGTTAGAGAACCATGTCAGAGAAAAGAGGTGAAAGGTGCCATGGGAGGAGACGCTGGCGAGAATCCCAACTTTCTGAGAGTCAAAATTCGACACTCAAGTTCACAAAGCCCATACACTGGCTTTCCCTGGTTCTCGCGTTCGTGTCACGTAATAAAAATGTGTTCGGGAGCATCGAGTGCAGCTACTGCACAGGTAAATAGCTCATCACAGAGGCATGCTTTTGAAGACGAAACACCCCAAAACAAACAGAGATAACATCCACCCACCACAACGAGGTCCACGCTGCCCCCTGGATCTCTCAACGTAGCGGCAAACGCATACACACGCATTCACTGAGGCAAGTCAATGCAGTTTTGCAGCCTAAAGCCAGGAAATCAAAAGCAGTTTGTAGTCATGGGCTTGTTTTCTTTTTCTTTTTTCCTCAAGAGGAGAGTTTGTTGGCTTCCTGTGCTCATAAGACTGTGCAGCAGCCGTGGGGCTCTTGGCTACAGCTTCACACCCCTGTCTGCATCAATAGTTCTGTGCCATTGTGATGGTCACAAAGGCCGTCTAAGTATACGCCAAGAGGAAAAAGGTGCCACTCTTTATTCCTCCCTCATCCCCTCACTTCCTCTTGGCTGACTTGAAAGAGAAAGTCAAGCGGCGGCGGTGCAGAGGTAGAGTGGGAGGAAGAACACAGAGGTGGACTGAGCGCCACGAATTTGTCCTTGTAACCTTCAGGGATGTGTTGGCATTCATTAGAACTCACTTTGAGCCGTTATGTAAAGCTGAAAGTTACCATTTTGATCTTGTTGCTGTGGATAACATGTCTCAAGATGCTCTAGGGAGATTTGCCCCTTCAATTTTTCGTTAACACACAATGCCACTTTTTCTCTGTTTAGTTCCATTTTATAACTATCATGCCATTTAAATCTTATGTTCTTAAAACATTGTGTTAGTTTTTATAAATCTGTTTTAAGACAGTTTTTTTTAATTATTCTAATCCCTGTTTGGACACATCACTCTTATGAAACTTGACAGATTAGGATTCCTGATTAGAGCAGAACTCCAAGCTTCTTCCTACTTGTAGAAATTATTTGCTCCATAATAGACTCTGAGGCCTGCAGAAAAATCCAGGCCTGTGGTATTGTTGTATAAAAAGTACAAGCTTAGTACATATGCTAACGTTTACCAAGCACGAGCATGCTAACAGGTTTGGTAAAACAGAAACAGAACAAAACTCCTAAATTATTCAGAAAGGCAACTAAAAAAAAAAGCATACACTGTTGTATATTCTGCTGAAGGATACTGTTGGGAATTTCATTTTTAAGTTCCAACACTGGACTGGCATTTGCCTGAAAACGAAACTCCCAAGGCGGTAGAGTTTCACATCAATCACAACTGTAAAACTCCAGTGTGGCTTTTCCAACTTTTTGAATTTTCAACACTTTTTTTATCCTACAATTTTTTATGACCATGCTACTACACAGGGTAAGGTTATGAACATGTTAAGTGTCTAAAATCAAGATACAAAAATTTATCGTGGCTAGCTAGGTGTTGTTAGCTGGTCGCCAAGCAAATAATATACTGCACAGCTTTCTTAACATGGCTAAATCAAAGCCATATTCTGAATGAAGAGATAAAGTAGCTAATTGGTTTTCTTTGTCCAGAGGTTTTTTCTTTACAATATGAAAGAAAATTCTTGGAAAATACCACTCTGCAATCAAATTATCAAGGCCAAAGTGCTCAAACAACTCATCTTTTTGACCGTTATTAAGCGTCCTGTTCACTTTGCAAATATTGACATTGGGCCAGTTACTGGTATCAAGGTGATTTAAAGTTTTAGAAGATAATTATCTCTAAACACGGATAATTTCCCATCACAGCTTTCCTGTGTTAAAAGTGAAGGATACTCTGACTGTCTGGACATATTTCTTGAGGAACTTAAATGAGCACCACCATTTTTATTTACCGTATTATGGTAACGTTGTTTTCAATCTACAGCTGACGAGCTTTGAACAGCTCATTGAGCCCACTTCTTGTTCAAGCGGAGCAAATAGTCTGACTAATTAAACAACAAATAACAGCTTATTATACTGCTTTTATCCTTACATATGACTATTATAGAAAAAAGGTTGAACAAGCTGACAAACAAAAACACACACACTTTTGTAGTTAGCCTAAATAAAAATAACTGCAATTTATAAGTTGTATCATTTTCACAGCTATACCAATGATGGTTTGTTTTACATCTTGATTAATCATAAACTATTAGACCATGCACATTACTTTTTTTTTTTACAAAAATGTGCAAATACAATGAAAGCATTCCTCTGTGGTATTGTTCTCATAGTTTCTATATTGTTAGAATACATACGGGTCCATGTCGAGCTGGTAGCTCATAAAAAAATACCAGAGAAAAAGACTTGACAAAGATGCATGTGGCCAAAAAATGTCTTGCACAGCAGATTTACTTCCTTTTTTTATACTGAAAACAGGCCATGACACATGAATTAGTAGGCTTCAAACATCTACACAAAACACAGGGAGTTTTCACAATCATTTCTCAAGAAGGTTTACAACCGATATGAAACAAATAAAAAAGCTAAAAGACTATCTGCCAAACACAGACACAGTGCACAATTCACTTTTGAGGTATCTCATACAAATAGATCTTCAAGGTGTTGATGGAGCTGTAAAGCGAGCGAAGAATTGTGACTAAGATTTTCTATGTTGCAATGAATGCAAGGGTAGTTAGAACATGCTGAGGTGAGTCACTCGTTCACGCTTTCACCCTGCTGGCCTGCTTTCAGCCTGGACTTCTGTTTTAGAAAAGCTCCAAGTTAGTAAAAAAGACAAAACATACACGTGATGAAGTAAACTAATCTTAATAGTCACAACATCCTGTACAGTACATCTAGAAGAAGAAGAAAACACAACTGTAGCATCAGATGTACAAATACTGCAAATATTACCCTGGTTTTCTGTGACAGAGGTTAGAAGGGAAAAAGAGCCTTTGTAGACTTTGACCTCAGAGAAAACCACACACTGCCCTCCAACAGTGATACATATTAGGTGAAAAGAAAACAACCCCTGAAAATTAACGGGTAAAGAGCAGATAGTCTCAGCTCATAGTGCATTACAATGTCTGCTGTGCACATCTGCTGTTCATCAGGCTCAGCGCATTCACGCTCTCATCTAAAAGCCATTCATACCGCCTGCAACTCCTCAGGCACAATCTCTCACCTTGCTAAATGGGTATTGATTAAACATCAGCAAGTGGCTTGAGAAAATACAATTCACGTTAAGCCGAAGATATTGATGGACAACGGATTATTGCCTGTCCGACAATCTGTTTCCCCTCAGCCAGGGTCTTCACGGGGCTCATTTAGTCCGAAGTGTAAGCAACACAAGCTGCATGATGGAAAATAAAGTAATGGCTCTAGTATTTTGAGTACGACACAATACAAGGCAGTACAGTACGGTAGCTTATCAACGTTGACAAGCGACTGTCGACACAGCGTGTGGAGTAGTTAATCATCTGATAAATTTTTACATCGTCTTTAGTCCACACAGTGCATTTCTTTACTCCTAGTCCATCTTTTTCCCAAGTTAAAAGGACACCGTGGTTAGTTCCTGCGGTTCCCGTTCTCCACGTACTCAGCCAGGCTATTGAGAGCCGTCTCGTCGCTCTTGGACTGAAGGACAGTGTCCCCCTTTCTAGAGGTTTTCTTGGTGGCCCGTGACAGCTTCCTCCTGAACGTGTCCCCGGCCAGGAAGTAAAGGATGGGATCCACGCAGCTGTTGAGGCTGGCGAGGCCCCGCGTCACCTGGTACGTGGCGTAGACGCGGTTGTTGAACTCGCACATGTCGGGGCTCTGGAAGTACAGCCTCGCCCGCATGTTGAGGTTTTTCATGACGTGGAACGGCAGGTAGGAGACGGCGAAGACCGCGAGCACGATGATGACCAGGTGGATGGATTTCTGCCTGAGGGGCGCGTTGTTCATGTCGTTGTAGATCAACGCCTTGACGATCATGCCGTAGCAGCAAAATATGATGATGAACGGGACGCAGAACCCGAACACAGTCAAAGTCATGCTGTAAATGAAATAACCCGGCAGCTCGTCCTCAGTGGTCGTGTCGTAGCAAGTGGTGGCGTTGCGCTTCAGACCTGTCCTGGAATAATAAAGAATCGGGGACATGCTTATGACGACTATCAACCACACCAGAGCGCTGGTGATGACGGCGTTCTTCTTCTTCAGTCTGCCCAGAGACTTGAGCGGGTGCACCACGCCGGTGTACCTGTGAACACTGATGCAGGTGAGAAACAGAATACTTCCATAGAGGTTCACGTGGAATATAAAGCGCTGGAGGCGACACAGGACGTCCCCGAATATCCAGTTGGTTTTGTTGAAGTAGTAGAAGATGAGGAAAGGCAGAGAGAGGACGTAGCAGAAGTCAGCCAGGGCCAGGTTGAACATGTAGACGGAGATGCTGCTCCAGGGTCTCATGTGGCACACGAACATCCAGATGGCCAGGCTGTTGCCCACCAGGCCAGTGAGGAAAACCATGATGTAGACAGTGGGCAGGTAGTAGAACTGGAAGCCTGTCTTGGTGAGGTTGCATCCTCTTTGGATGGATTCATTCAGGAAGGAGGTCTGGTTCAACACCGTGGTCATGGTTTCAGGGGCGGGAAGCTTGTCCTATTAGACAGATAGGAGGGACATTTATGATCAATCTTATCTCGATTCAGTCTTTTTTTTAAAATGCTTGAACTCTGCCTTTATGTTTAATGAACAACAAGGCGGCAAAAATCAAGAGATCACACACACGTAGTGATGGACATTTCAGAGCACTTACCGTAGAGAGAGACTTATATTCCACATTCCTATACAGTGTCCTTCACAGTTGCAACAACAACAAAAAAGATTCCCGTCACATTTCCGTCGTCTCGGCTGACAAATCCCTTCATTCGGTCTCCTGACGACGCAGGGAACAGTTTAGAAAGTTACAAAAAAATGTTAAAAGTCCTCTGGTTTTCTATAGGTGCGGGGAAAAACTAAATCTGCTGTCGGTTCCTCCATGCGTCGCGAAGCTTTCCCACACCAGTGGCGGTGGGACGCAACCGAGACAGCTGCAGGCTCTGGCATGAAGAGCCGGAATTGCAAACTGCCTCCGTAAAAAGAGAGAGAGAGGAGAGAGAGAGAGAGGAGAGAGAGAGGAAGAGAGGAGAGAAGAGAGAGAGAGAGAGAGAGAGAGAGAGAGAGGAAGAGAGAGAGAGAGAGAGAGGGAGAGAGGAAAGGAGGGGAGAGAGAGAGGAGGGAAGGTGAGCTGGCTCACAAATCCGCTCCGTCCCTCTCGTGGCTCGACTCCTTATCTACCTGCACGTCGCCTGGACCTTTACTGTCAAAAGACACGTGAACAGCCTTGAAGCAGCCAGGTTCACTTCGCGTTCTCGTTAATTATCGATTGGAGTCAGAGGCGGTGTTTGCATGAATGCCGCCAAGGGCGAGTCCCTCCTACTTAGGCACAGAAAATAGCAAACATCTGCCTTTGAATAAAAAATTCAAATTAAATAGGACAAAGGTTTCAGTTTGCTATCTAAGGTTTAGTGTTGGTTAATTCGGCTCAAATCTGATCAAAGTATTAAATAATATTAAATTAGATTCATAGATTTTTGAAGCAGTGAAAACAAGCAAAATAAAAAATGAATTGGTTGATGTCTAATGGTGCATTCCACTTGTGGCTGGATTTGGGAAATGCCAACTTCCCAGTGGAAAAAACTAACTCGAATGTCCTCTGAATCAGACGTCCCACTGGGA
Organism: Poecilia picta; assembly: GCA_033032245.1. NCBI lineage: Eukaryota > Metazoa > Chordata > Actinopteri > Cyprinodontiformes > Poeciliidae > Poecilia > Poecilia picta. The sequence goes on from CM065365.1 coordinate 9,025,785, forward strand.
AACTAGGCGCAACTGCCAGTCGGGACTTGCAAAGCAGACCTCTTGTTTCAATATGGCCGCTCGTCACATCAGCATTAGTAAGATGTGGTAAATACAAGACACACGTGAAAAAGTGTGACTAATAATCAATGCTAACATGTAGTGCCTGCAACTCTAAACTGAACCAATTGAAAGTGATGTTTAGCTTTTGAAATTCAGACTTCTTGACCTTCTATCCAAGTGCATTGCGTGTTTTTGTTTTTTTTTGTTTTTTCCCAGTGCACTAACTATACATTACTATGACTTTCTTTGTTCAGGCTTCATTTGCTCCCCCCCAAAGAGGGGGGTTGACCATTCTTAGATAGCTTTACAAACAATTTTATCATATATTTTTTAAATTCTTTTTTATTTTAACAATGTCTATATACCACCCCATAATGGAAGGTGTCATGACCGAGGAGCAGTCTTGCCGATATATTGGACAGGTGACTTTTAATATCCATATTTTTGCCACTTAACGTCAGACTGTCATTCCAGTGGGGAATAATGTGGTGTCATTGGAAAGCAATCAAGTATCCTTTGAACTCCTGTGTGTTCCCTATCAAGATAGCCATTTAATATCTCTGCAGAAGCTAAAACACAGAGCTCAAACTATGAGTTGTACAGCCAAGGACAAAGCGACCCTGGCACAAGCCGTCCACAGGCGGAGGGTGATGGAGAATAGTGAAGGGATCCGGACATGCTGCTATGGCCAAGCATCTTAAAATAGTGTTCGGCAGAGTGAGCCAAGAGTGTAGCAATACTCTAATGGACACCGGGCAGCCAGAGCATTACGCATTGACCTGAGGCCCCTTTAATGGTCCACCAACAGCAGCCTAAACATCACTGGCTTTCTGTGAACGATTACAAAAGCTAACACTTTAAGAACACCAACTAAGAAATATTAGTGAGTAAATATTAGTGACCCAGCTGTCCACACACACATAAATATACCAAAATCTGCTAAGGTTATAAACTTTCTACACTGATTTAATCTTTAAATGATTGTGTTAGTTTTCACCCCCCCCCCCCCCCCCCCCCCCCGTGTACTCAGGCACCTTCTGTACAAAGACGTTTGATTGTACGTGCAAGTATTTTGGAGAATGTCGTTATAAGCCTTGGACAGCCAAATGCTAAAGATTTTACACAATCGACACAAGCTTGTAGATGCAAAATAGCTCAAGCTCAGTAAATTTATCTGTGACCATTAAACTTTTAGACATCTCGTACACTTTTAAGCCTCATAGTGTTTTCACTTCCTGCTCCAATATATCTTTGTTTGTTCCTGTGTCTCTAAGGCACTCCTTCCTGCAGGCCCAGGCTGCTCTTACTGTTGGGATAACTGGCTGACAGACCGGTGGAGTGCCAGTAGATGCACAGTGGATCCACACACATTACTCTGCCGGCGCACAAACAAGAGACCCTGTTTAGACACGCAACTAGCACGCATCCTTCTCAACCTTTTGGATGACTAAAGCAAATCTAGATTCCACTCCATAGGGTTCAGAAGGAGCTACACTTCTAAATCTATTTGGTAACAATTACAAATGAGATGTTGTACGTCTACAATTTTGAAGATGAGATCAAATTTTAGCGACTTCTTACCACGATGCACGAATGACGAAACAGAATCTTGAGTAACAGAGGCGGCTTATAATATTAATCTCCTCTTCCATCTGAAACTCACTGGAATGAATCACCTGGTTGTTGAAAACATTACACAAACAGGTTGTTGGCATCCAATAACTTAAAAGATTGTAAAAGTAAATCCCTGTGCCTGATTCCAAGGTGATGTATGGATTAAAATGATCCTTCCTTGATGTTTTTTTAATTGAAGGTTTCTAAAGGACTGAGTCATTTGAGTAAATCATTAACATGATGCAAAATAAACAATAACAGCTCAAGCTTGGAGATTTATGGGACTCCTAAAGTACATCTAAATATATATATAATATATATATATATAAAAAAAAATTCCCTTCTCACCCTCTGCGGGTGGTCTCTTTCATCCTCTGAGCTCGGGTCCTCTACCAGAGGCCTGGGAGCTTGAGGGTTCTGCGCAGTATCTTGGCTGTGCCTAGTACTGCACATTTCTGGACTGAGATGTCTGATGTTGTTCCTGGGATCTGTTTTAGCCACTGCTCCAGTTTGGGGGTGACTGCCCCGAGGGCCCCGATGACCACAGGCACCACTGTGGTCTTCACCTTCCAGTTCTTTTCCAGTTCCTCCCTGAGGCCCTGGTATTTCTCCAGTTTTTCATGCTCCTTTTTCCTGATGTTGTAGTCACTTGGTATAGCTACATCCACCACAACGGCTTTCCTCTGTTCTTTATCCACCACCACAATGTCCGGTTGGTTCGCCATTACCATCTTGTCTGTCTGGATCTGGAAGTCCCACAGGATCTTAGCTCGGTCATTCTCCACCACCTTTGGGGGTGTTTCCCACTTCGATCTCGGGGCTTCCAGTCCATATTCTGCACAGATGTTCCTGTACACTATGCCCGCCACCTGGTTATGTCGTTCCATGTACGCTTTCCCTGCCAGCATCTTGCACCCTGCCGTTATGTGCTGGACTGTCTCAGGGGCCTCCTTGCACAACCTACACCTTGGGTCTTGTCTGGTGTGGTAGATCTGAGCCTCTATTGCTCTGGTGTTTAGGGCCTGTTCCTGTGCAGCCAGGATGAGAGCCTCTGTGCTGTCCTTGAGTCCAGCTTTGTCCAGCCATTGGTAGGATTTCCTGATATCAGCCACTTCAGTTATTTGTCGGTGGTACATCCCATGTAGGGGCTTGTTCTCCCATGATGGAACCTCTAGCCCCTCATCCTCTGTTCCCCATTGCCTGAGACATTCGCTGAGCATATCATCCGTTGAGGCTTTGTCCTTGATGTATTTATGGATCTTGGATGTTTCATCCTGGATATATATATATATATATATATATATATATATATATATATATATATATATATATACTGTATATATATATATATACACATATATATATATATATTGCGAATCAAAGAATTACTTTTTCAGAAAATGAAAGCATTTGAATACATCAACTAAACGAGGATTGCTTTTTAAATATGCTCCTGAAATATGAAGAAAACACACGAAAAAACCCTGGAATGACACAACTGCTCTTACTAACTAAATATTTCAGAAAGTAATACCGCTCATCATTTATCTGTCAAGCTCTTAGAAGAGAACCTCTGCATTACTTTTGCTGTTGTGCACTAGGATAAAATGAGCTCCAGCTCAGTGGGTGTAGACTCAGAGAGTCCTCAGGGCAGAACAGGAGTTCTGAGAATTTAGTCTGATCCAGGAGCCGTATCAATAAATGACTGATTCCATGTCTGCTTAGCCGAGTTGGAGGTATTTTCTCTGCCTGTTTGCCTGCTGGGAATACTTGCAAAAGAAAAAAAAAGTGGTTAGCGGGAAAAGATATAGACTATGTTTGGTTCTTAGCATAATTCAGGTTCTTTCTATTTCCTCTTGAACAACACAAGGACATAAACAAGCTTTTAAATGGCGAGCAGAACATTTGGCAAACCGGCCAAAAAACTTTAGGCCGGTTTCAATGCCAACACAACGGTGCAGTCTTAAACTGCAAACTCACTCAATTTAGCAAATACGCTTGCATTTCGGACTGCTCAAAAAACCAAGGGGTGATTACCGGGATGCTTTGGGTGACATATTTATCTCAAAGATTAACAACACAATAAACCTGGATCAGCGTGACAGATCATCCCCGATTTTCGATGATACATCATCCTACCTGTTAATGTTTTTTTTTTCTATTATTTTCCTCTTCTTTTAATTTCACGGCTTTAGCCGTCTCCCATTATCGCGCTTTTGCTGGCTGCGTTGGCATTAGAGAAAGTCATAGACCAATTTTTGTTCAGGCTATGCCAAAGTAGTCACCTGGGAGATATTAAGCGAATGAATTATGTGGTAACGTTGATAAGCGATGGCAAAAAGAGCCTGGAATACAAACGAGGTGTTTACGCCGGGAGCTGTCTTTGCTTGAGAAACAGATGCGTGGATTCTCACACTACAGTGACAATTTCTGTCCTTTTATCTGTTTTTAAGGGAAATTAAGCAACATATGAACTTATTCAGACAGCAAATGGTGTGACATTTTTTTCTTCATTTTCACAGTTCATTTGTAAAACCCATGTATCATGCATTTTCTTGTTGCTCTAAGAACAAATATGGTTATTATGTAGCCTTTTTCCAAATTTTACTAAATTAATCTCTCCTCAAAGTTCCCTAAGGATTTTAAGGAAGCATAATAATTTACTACAGTTTGGAGTAAGGCCATAACACTGCGAATATTTTCCTTATGCGCTGCACATCATTTTAATCAAATCAGATTTTTACGCGCACAATGAACAGGTTTGATAAGCTGTAATACCGATTCTGCATTCATCTGTGACGTGGCTTTTGTCGAAACCCAGTCCTGCAGAACAGGAGTTTCATGAAAACATTTTAAAATTAAATGTTCCAAGACAAATTGAGCTGGAGGAAGAAGTGATTCACCGCTACAGTTCTTGATAAAAGACCCTATCCCGTTTAGCTCTGACCTCCATTTCCTTCACCCGCAAGAAGCTGACAAGATTTGAGACATATTGGACACGGCTTGGTGCTCCCTGTAACACTAATGAATGCATTAACCAGTCACATTTGCAAGGTCAGCACACCTCAACCTGTCAAAACGAGCAGCAGCTTCGTGGTGAAGTTTTCTTTTCTTTTCCCCCATCCTGTTTGAAATCGTCTCTTCTTTGCAATACTACAATTTTGGTTGTAGTATTAGCTAGAAAGGAAGGGCCAAAAAAGTTTAGTTTAGTTTAGTTAGTGGATGATTTTTTTTTCTCGTTTAAAGCTCAGCTTTTGTTTCTACTTTTTTTCCTTGTACTTTAATTTAACATTTGTTATTGTGCATTGTTGAAGTTGTAAAATGTAGACATATTCAAAATGCGCAAAAAAGTAAAACTTCAGGCAAATTGAACAAGAAATATAATCTTAAGCAGCTACCATGAAATAATACAATTATTGACTAAACTGATGCATTAAATACAAGATTCCAGCATCATATGTATAAAATAGAATGCTGACTTGAAAAATCTTTGTATAAAATGACAGCTGACAATTTTCTTTTTGTTTTTTAAATCCTGTTTGTATTTTTCCATAGCTTCTAACTATATTAACTACTTCCTTAGCTGATGTAAATTGCATTACATAAATGACATTATGGACTTCTTGCAGATATTTTTCAGCTCTAACAGCTGTGAAGCAGTAATTGACCATTTGACCTGGGATTTTTCATCACCTCAAAGATTTTTCATCCCGTTTCATCCACACACCGCAAAGTGATGTTGGTGAACAACTAACTTCTGTTTCTTTTCCTACATAAAAACAAAACAAGAGAGAGAACAGCATATATTGCTTTTTAAGAAAATACGACTAGTTTTATTCATACATACTTAAACATATTTATTCACAAATCTGTCAGGTCAGTTTAATATCCAATACTACATTTAGTTACATTTTACCTTCAATGTTTTATTAGAAAAAGTTTTCACAGAATGTGTGGTCAAGGCAAATGCAGTACTAAAGTTTAAAAATAAATAAATAAATAAATAATCTAATAACTAAAAATAACTAGCATAGTGCTAATGCGACTGAACGTCACTTGACTCTCGTTCACCCGGCCCCTGCTGTTGCACATTTTGGTGAGTCAGGTGTTCCTATCACAACCAATCCATGTCATATGGAGGAGAACTGCTGGTCTGCACATGCTTCCAGGTGCAAACACAGATAAGGACGAAGTTGAAATTACCTTCTGCAGCTCCCAGTGCAGCTCATGGATCACAAAACAAACCCGGCTGCTTCGGTCTGCTCTGGAATCCCGACATGAGATGCGGCTAAGAGAGCGGGCAAAATCTTTAGCGTTGAAAAATTCTGAGCTTTAGTAGGAACTGGATGTCATTTGACTGTTCAGTGGTTGACTTTTAGTGTCTGACCTGTCTATAAAGCTATTCCCCATCAGAACTGACAGGGTTCACAATCCCCTAGCTGATTTTGCAAATTTTCCTTGACTATGCGGAAGCCGGGTCTCTGATTGAAACGCGTATTAGCTTGTTAATTTGAAGACACATCTCTCTAAGTGGGGAAATCTAATTTTACAAATGAGGGTTTTGTGAGAAAACAATTTTCCACACAGCTTTCAAGTCCTCTTTATTTTTTATTTTTTTATCTCCTGAGCTCCAGTCCATGTAACCTAATTTATTTTTCTAATTTTGTTCTCTTTGTACTTTTGTTCATCCTTCTGCTCATTACATGCACATCTTTTCTGGACTGAGTTTACCAACACAGATTAATGTTTTTATTTTTTTTAATTTGCACATCTATAACAAGACCAGCACACGTGTTTCTGATGAGCATCTTCATTGGTTTTGATCTCTCTTATCAGCTTTCCACCAGACCAGGATGGAAAATAATGAATTTTTTTCCTTTTGCTTCCCCTCTTTCGTCACGCTGCATCGGTCTGCCATTGTGCATCTTTCTGTCCCCCTTTTTAGGTTTTACTCTCACGCTGCCTCCCTCCTGCTCTCCATCACATTCTTCAACTGTCTTCTGTAGAGAAGGGAGGAGATGGTGACTTTAATTTACATAATAAGATTTAGCGGCGGTGTAATTCCCAGCACCATGCTTACTTTCTGTCCTGAAAACTCCGTGCCGGAGGAGGTTGGTGGGAGAAACTGAGATACATTTATGAATATTTGCACCTCTTAAAGCTTGGTTGACTCTTTTTCCTGTGGGATTCACGGTACACCGATGCCTTGTGGGCCGCTTGAAAACACATTTGTGCAGAAAACTCAGTGGCGACTCGTCAACAGCCATGAAAGGTAAATGGTGTTTTTGAAAATTGTGGAGCGTCACGGCTGATGATCAGACAAAAAGAAACAGAAATGTTTTCTGTTCTTAAGTACCGAGACAAAGACTGATGGGAATGACTAGCTAACCTGTGATCGCCCACATTAAAATGCATCACTTTCTATCGATCCTCTTGAAATTCGCCAGACGATTCAAGGGAGCGTTTAATCACAGACAAATTCTGTTCAGTCTGAGGATGTGACTGGCTTCAGAGTTTTCTCAGAGAGTCACTTTGGGAATTTAAACACTGACTTGTCTGTAAGTGTCTGCAGTGTGTTTGAACTAAAGGTCGCCGTCCAGTCATTGCGGTTAACCACCGACTCGGTCTTACTTCCGGGTTTTGACGCAGACAATCGGCGCTTATCTTTCCCCTGATCTCACTCCTTGTTTCCTGCCTCTGTCAAAAGAAAGAAAGAAGGAAGGAAAGAAACGTAAAACAACTCTGCTGCAGTGGTCAACACTCCCTTGTTTGAGTTGCTGTTTCAATATGATGTTGACTGATTTATGTTTGCAAAAGTGCAAGGTTAATTGTCTGTGACAAACTAAACATACATCATGACAAATATAGGAGGAAAAAAAGGGATCAGTATTGAATAGCTCCACCACTCTTGCTGATCACTTTGAAAACCCTGAACTCAATGTAATAATTTTTCCCTCTCAAGATGAAACTTTTTTCTTCTAAACAGTTCTGTTATTTAATGCATTGTGTGGATAATAAACCCCTGGTGACACGCTTAGCTTCAATCATCAGATTCAGTCGGGTGTTGCAAAGTGTGAGGATGGGCTTGTCATAAATGCACCACTGGTCTTGCCGTACCCCAAGGTTGAACTTTTGCTCTCCGCAGAACGAAGCTGAGCACACGCGTCTTCCAGTTCGGGTTTGGAGTCATTCTTTCTCTGCTTTTTAATGTGGAGAAGTCTTGAAAGTGACGATCTGCTGCCCTTTGACTGCATTCACACGTGAATAATGTTGACCAGTTGTCAATACGGTGACAGTACCTGAACCGTTGCGCCTTTAATAATCATTTTAATGTGACTAAAATATTATCTGTCACATTGTAAATGTAGAATCCTTCAGAAATAGTGAAATCACTTTGTCTGTGTCGCTTCACGGGTTCAGTCTTGTGGAGACCGTATTTTATTTGAGGAGATGGTTTTGTGCCATCCATCCATCCATCCATTTTCTTCCGCTTATCCGGGATCGGGTCGCGGGGGCAGCAGCTTCAGAAGGGAGGCCCAGACTTCCCTCTCCCCAGCCACTTCTTCCAGCTCCTCCGGGGGAACCCCAAGGCGTTCCCAGGCCAGCCGAGAGACATAGTCCCTCCAGCGTGTCCTGGGTCTTCCTCGGGGCCTCCTCCCGGTGGGACGTGCCCGGAACACCTCACCAGGGAGGCGTCCAGGAGGCATCCTGACCAGATGCCCGAGCCACCTCAACTGGCTCCTCTCGACGTGGAGGAGCAGCAGCTCTACTTTGAGTCCCTCCCGGATGACCGAGCTTCTCACCCTATCTCTAAGGGAGAGCCCAGCCACCCTGCGGAGGAAACCCATTTCGGCCGCTTGTATCCGTGATCTCGTTCTTTCGGTCATGACCCAAAGCTCATGACCATAGATGAGGGTGGGAACGTAGATCGACCGGTAAATCGAGAGCTTCGCCTTTTGACTCAGCTCTCTCTTCACATCGACGGACCGGTACAGCGCCCGCTTCACGGCAGACGCCGCCCCAATCCGCCTGTCGATCTCCCGCTCCCTTCTTCCCTCATTCGTGAACAAGATCCCCAGATACTTAAACTCCTCCACTTGAGGCAGGACGACCCCCCTGACCCGGAGAAGGCACTCTACCCTTTTCCGGCTCAAGACCATGGCCTCGGATTTGGAGGCACTGAGCCTCATCCCGGCCGCTTCACACTCGGCCGCGAACCGTTTCAGCGAGAGCCGCAGATCACGATCTGATGAAGCCATCAGGACCACATCATCCGCAAAAAGCAGAGATGTGATCCTAAGGCCACCAAAACGGATCCCCTCAACACCTCGGCTGCGCCTAGAAATTCTGTCCATGAAAGTAATGAACAGAATCGGTGACAAAGGGCAGCCTTGGCGGAGTCCAACTCTCACCGGAAACGAGCCCGACTTACTGCCGGCAATGCGGACCAGACTCTGACACCGGTCATACAGGGACCTGACAGCCCGTATCAAAGGGCCCGGTACCCCATACTCCCGGAGAACCCCCCACAAAGCCCCCCGAGGGACACGGTCGAACGCCTTCTCCAAGTCCACAAAACACATGTAGACTTGTTGGGCGAACTCCCATGCACCCTCCAGGACCCTGCTGAGGGTGTAGAGCTGGTCCAGTGTTCCACGACCAGGACGAAAACCACACTGCTCTTCCTGAATCCGAGGTTCGACTATCCGACGGACCCTCCTCTCCAGGACCACTGAATAGACCTTTCCAGGGAGGCTTAAGAGTGTGACCCCTCTGTAATTGGAGCACACCCTCTGGTCCCCCTTTTTAAACAGGGGGACCACCACCCCGGTCTGCCAATCCAGAGGAACTGCCCCCGATGTCCATGCGATATTGCAGAGTCGTGTGAGCCAACACAACCCTACAACATCCAGAGCCTTAAGGAACTCCGGGCGGATCTCATCCACCCCCGGGGCCCTGCCACCGAGTAGTTTTTTGACCACCTCGGCGACTTCGTCCCCAGAGATTGGAGAGCCCAACCCAGGGTCCACAGGCTCAGCTTCTTCAACAGAAGGCATGTTGGTGGGATTGAGGAGGTCTTCGAAGTATTCCGCCCACCGACCCACAACATCCCCAGTCGAGGTCAGCAGCACACCATCCCCACTATAAACAGTGTTGGTGCTGCACTGCTTCCCCCTCCCGAGACGCCGGATGGTGGACCAGAATCGCCTCGAAGCCGTGCGGAAGTCTTTCTCCATGGCCTCTCCAAACTCCTCCCACGCCCGAGTTTTGGCCTTAGCGACCACCCGAGCCGCATGCCGCTTCGCCCGCCGGTACCCATCAGCTGCTTCTGGAGTCCCACAGGCCAAAAAGACCCCATAGGACTCCTTCTTCAGCTTGACAGCATCCCTCACCGAAGGTGTCCACCAACGGGTTCGGGGGTTGCCGCCACGACAGGCACCAACGACCTTGCGGCCACAGCTCCGATAAGCCGCCTCGGCCATGGAGGCACGGAACATGGTCCACTCAGACTCCATGTTCCCCACCTCCCCTGGAACGTGTTCGAAGTTCTGCCGGAGGTGGGAGTTGAAGCTCCGTCTCACAGGGGACTCCGCCAGACGTTCCCAGCAGACCCTCACTACACGTTTGGGCCTGCCAGGTCTGACCGGCTTCCTCCCCCACCACCGGAGCCAACTCACCACCAGGTAGTGGTCAGTGGACAGCTCCACCCCTCTCTTCACCCGAGTGTCCAAGACATACGGCCGCAGATCCGATGAAACGACGACAAAATCGATCATCGAACTGCGGCCTAGGGTGTCCTGGTGCCAAGTGCACGTATGGACACCCTTATGCTTGAACATGGTGTTCGTGATGGACAGACCGTGACGAGCACAGAAGTCCAACAACAGAACACCACTCGAGTTCAGATCAGGGGGGCCGTTCCTCCCAACCACGCCCCTCCAGGTCTCACTGTCATTGCCCACGTGAGTGTTGAAGTCCCCCAGCAGAACAAGGGAGTCCCCAGGAGGGGCACTCTCCAGTACCCCCTCTAAGGACTCCAAGAAGGGTGGGTAATCTGAACTGTTGTTCGGCCCGTAAGCACAGACAACAGTCATAACCCGTCCCCCCACCCGTAGGCGGAGGGAGGCTACCCTCTCGTTCACCGTTCACCGGGTAAACCCCAACGTGCAGGCGCCAAGATGGGGGGCAACAAGTATGCCCACTCCTGCCCGGCACCTCTCGCCGTGGGCAACTCCAGAGTGGAAGTATGTCCAGCCCGTCTCAAGGAGACTGGTTCCGGAACCAGAGCCATGCGTCGAGGTGAGGCCGACTATTTCTAGCCGAAACCCCTCAGCCTCGCACACTAGCTCCGGCTCCTTCCCCACCAGAGAGGTGACGTTCCACGTCCCAAGAGCCAGCTTCTGCAGCCGGGGATCAGACCGCCAGGGTCCCCTCCCTCGGCCACTGCCCGTAACACATTGCACCCGACCCCTTTGGCCCCTCCGACAGGTGGTGAGCCCATTGGAAGGGGAATCCACGTCTCCTCTTCGGGCTGAGCCCGGCCGGGCTCCGTGGTTAAAAGCCCGGCCACCAGGCGCTCGCCATCGTGCCCCACCTCCAGGCCTGGCTCCAGAGTGGGACCCCGGTGACCCGCGTCCGGGCAAGGGAACGCGAGATTCAAAGTTCGTTTCCATCATAAGGAAACGAACTTTGATGGAAAGCACAAAGCACAAAGCCAAATTCAAAGTTCGTTTCCATCATAAGGAAACGAACTTTGATGGAAAGCACAAAGCACAAAGCCAAAGCACAAAACCACTGCCAAAGCACAGTGGTTTTGTGCTTTGGCTTTCATCCTTTGTCAGATAAGATCATCTGAGCTCACACTGAACGAACTTCACACTCTTAGCTCATCATACAGCTTCCAAAAGACAGCGAGGCCAAGCATCCTGTGCATAATAAAGTGATGTGAATGTCACCTTGCTTAAAAAAACTGAATTTGGAGTTTAAAGATGTCCTTCATCTCCTAGTCTGGACACTAAATTTCTATATTGAGTGCAGGGTCTTTCACGTCGAGACTCTAGAGTTTACTCCCTCCTTTTAATTCGATCAGTAAAGATGTCGCTGCCTTTTCACACTTTTATTTAAGAGAACCTCGAGAAGGGACTCAAACTTAGAACAATAGGGAGGTTTTGTGTGTATGTGGTAAATGGGTCATTACAGCGGCTGGAACGGCTTCCCGGGGACATCTGCTATCCCTGCCCCACATTCACATCAAGTGCAAGACCTTAAAAGAAAGGTCAGTTAAATCAGGTGTACTATTTATTTTTCAGTAAACGGTTTGGGCGCGCGCACACTCGATCACACAAAGGTCAGCTGCTCCCCGGGGCTCGTCTGACTGCAGCTGTGATCAACCGGCTGCACCTTATGACCAACCCAACATGCGGCCTCTGCCACATGTTTTCCTTCTCCTTTAATCTTCCCTCTCATTCCCAAATCTCGTCACTATCTGCAAATTACAGGTGCAGGTCAGACTTAACTATACCACGTTACTTTTGTTTATTTCTAATGGGCTGTATTGAAAATGTGGATGTTATCCGACATGATTAACGCATTAATCAGCTGTGGACCCCATTCTGAAAAATGCTGCCCTCAATTATGGTCCATTCATACAAAGGTTTACAGAGATATCTAATCAAAACTTAACTATGAATCCCAATAAAAATAAATAAATAAATAAATAAATAAAAATATATATATATGTGCTAATATTAAGATGTTACATCCTGCTAGTGAAGTAATTAGCAGTGACAATTATTTGTGTATTTTTGTACAGCCAGTGTAATAATATGACTGTAAAGTCTAACTTTAATAAGACAAATGTTTCTTTAAATTGTTCCTGTTTATGATATTTAAAGTTTATCTGATGGCTCAGTGCCTGTTCGAATCTTTCCTTTGTTTTGTTAATGTTAGTTTGTTGTTACCACTGCAAATTCTCTCATTCGCTTATCAGTAAGTTGACAGCAATTCAGCAATGGGAAACAGACGGTATGACGTTAGCCTCAAGAGAAATATTATGTTTTTGTTTCTGAATCCATTACCGTCTTCCTAAACTCACAAAACAAACATTTTTCTCGAGTTCCAACATCCAGAGCACAAGGCTAATATATTTATGCTAGCTGTTACACTGATGTATACTATAAAATCTGATGAAGAGGCTTTCAGATGCTGTGTCACATGTGGCAGTTCTACTTTGTCTAAAATGGCAAAACATGACAAAGAAGATGGACTTCATTTTGCCACCAAACTAAAATAACATGCATCACTTTTTGGACTTTATTTACAAAACATTCAATCTTCTGCTTGTCAGACATTTGTGATGCAAGGGGCAGAGAAGCGCCCCCTGCCAGTCGTCATGGAAACTGGGTGACCTGAAGATGACCACGTTTTGCTGCAGGTCTCATAACAGTGAACTTCAGAGATTTATTCAGTGAAAGTTGAATATGGATCCTCGTTCAGCTGTGCGTTCACCCACTTAGAGCAATTGGCCTTCAAGCTACATCACTACATACTGCAGGCAAACAAGAAGTCATGAATTATTGGAATGGTCATTCTGTTCAACTTAGAAAAAGTCAAGTTTAAATAAGAAATAATGGCTCACGTCAGAGTTTCTTTTGCACGTGAGACCATTCTGTTGCTAAAGTTAATACCAAACTGGAGGCAAAACCTTGATTTCCCAAAAATGTTTCATTGTGAGACCTGTTAAACCTATTTATTTACCTCACACATCTGCAGCGGATGAGCCAGTAGCAGTGGAAGGACTGGGTATTTATAAAGTTGTGTGAAAAGGTGTTGTAGTTGTGGTGGCCTCTGTTTTTTTTATTTAAATCTAATTCTCTCAGTTATGTAGAAAGCACAAAGCCATCTGTAACAGCAGGTGATGAGCGCAGCTCCCAGGAGAGTGAGTCAGTCTGGCATATTTAAGGAAATGAACGCTCAAATGGAGCGAGCTGCTCGGCTAAATTTAATCAAGGTGAGAATTGCTCTGGGCAGATTTACTCAACGCATTTGGGCAAATCTTTGCGGAAGCATTTATGAATTAGGCCGTGTGATGTTTGGTTCGGCCTATCATAAAGAAATATTCTGCCAGTCTTTCTGTGTGAGGCAAATGTTGAGCAGCAGATTAGAACGGGCACAAAGTTATTTCGTGTTTATACAACCTGTGCTGCCTGACTTTAAATGTCGGTTTCTCACATCCATGAGGCACCAACAATGACTTCATTGGCTGAGCAAGACTGTTTAAGCCAATGATTCCCAAACTTTTTCTCCTGGGCCCCACCAGTGGTTTCCAAACATTTTACAAATAGTTGTCTAGTTGAACGACTTGTGCGAGGGGGGGGGGATTTTTTGGGGGGTAAAATGAATGTACGTAGCTGAACATAGACAAGAACACCAGCAGCCTACAAGCTACTTGTTAACAAGCTTAAGGTGCTGTATTGATATTAGCTATGTTTAGCTAACATTACCTGCATCCATCAGCTTTACTCAACAGTCTTAGTTTGGGGGGAAAACTGTGAAAAGTTCTTTGCGTTTTGCTGGTTTGCTGCCATGATTCTAACACAGACCTGTGTAGCTCTGCACAGCAGCAGCAGGTCTCCTTCACTGCTGCACAGGTGAAAACCAAGCGCGAGCGTCGTAGCCATAGATGCCTCATGGTTCTTGCCTATTATTGCTGACAAGATTTAAGGTGGCCATCTTGGAAGGGTCCACCCCTTCTCTCAGCGTTATGTGTTTAGCCGGCACAATGACGTATCAGCGTGTTTAATCGATCATAACACACTTTTTTGTTGCTGGAAACCATATTCAAACATCTATCAAAGCTACATTTATAAACAGATGTATTTTTTAAGTATGTTTTTAATACATAGTTCAGCATATTTAAATATGCTTAGTGGCTATAACAATAGAATAGGAATGGAATATTCTGATATTGATGTATGATGAGCGTACTACAAAGCACACAGCCGTGAATAATTTATTAAATACATTTAGTAATATCAAAACATATTTATATAACTATACAAACACAAATAAACAATGCTTAATAATGACACAAATAAATAATGATTACTACTGAATAATATATATTGGATACATGTATGTATGTATGTATGTATGTATAGATATATGTGTATGTTTTTCTGCCAACAAGTTCTAGCTTCAGAATGATTCAGCAGCTGAGATTGAGTCTACCTGCAGCCCTACAGAACGCTTTTAGGACCACATTTTTTTATAATCCCAGCACACCATCAATTTACGACGGCAAGTCACTGCCATGTGTTGAAGCCTTGGAGAAGCCCATCCACATAGCCCGGAAAAGGTGACCTAGATTATATTTATCCACTGCATGTTCTGTAGAATTGGCAGGACAAGGATATCTGCATGGCACAAATTACCGCCACCGAAACGCTGATGATATATATCCATTTATCCACTGCGGCGGCAGCGTGTCGGTTGGTCTGTGCTAACCAGAAAGCAGTTGGGCACAATTTCGCAACACCGAAACCGTGAGTGAAACAGTGACTAGTGCAGACTGCTATATAAAGTACTCGGGGACCAATTGTTTATTATTAGACATCCATATTTGTAGTGAACGGAACAAATCATGTCCCGTTCAATACCGGACGGATGGCAACATAACTGTGGCGTCCATTCTATGCGCCTTATAATGCGGTGCGCCTTATATATGAAAGAAGTTTTAAAATAGGCCATTCATTGAAGGTGCGCCTTATAATGCGGTGCGCCTTATAGTGCGGAAAATACGATATTAATAAAATAATCATAAAATCTGACTGCTAGCTGAGAATGCAGCTGAGTAGCAGAAATTGAGTCACGGACTCCTAAGTCGCTCCTTTGAAAGAGTTTTTAAGCGAAGCCGCTCTACTTCGACCTGTCATTCATTATTTCAGGGAGTTGAGGCCGGTTGCCCTTAAATAATCCTTCAACTTAAAGAAATCAAGCGCATAGCCTAAATTCCACTGATTGAGCTGTAAAACCGAGGCTAACCAACGAAGCCTTGTTGAGTAGCTGTGATGAATGATAAAACATTTTCCAAAGTGGACGGGTTTGTGTAAGTAAAGAGGTTGAGAGGCTTTTCAGGTCATGTAATGGAGACGATCATCTTTTTCTCCATAAAGTTCACCACCAAGGCACTTGGACGAGTTACACAAAGTGGTATAAAACATGCTAATGGCTACTTAAATATAAATCTCTTCCTCTGACCATATTTTGCGAACAAGGCCAATCCACAAACACTCAGAAGCTTGAATGTACTCCAGTCATCGATCCACACAAAGTACTACTGACTATGAAGCTTTAAGCAGTTCTAATATGCTGCTTTGAATTAGGAAGACATATCTGGTGCCAACTAAACTTTTATTACCATTCAGGATAACTATTAAGTCCCTTCTTCTCCCTCATTCTTTTGGGTGTCTGACATGACTTGTGTGTGTGTGTGTGTGTGTATGTGTGTGTGTGTATGTGTGTGTGTGTGTGTGTGTGTGTGTGTGTGTGTAGGTGTGTGTGTGTGTGTGAGTGAAGTGGACAAATGCAAACAGGAGCAAGAGCAGAAACAAATGGGGACAAAAAATATGAAGAGAAGTGGATAATAACGAGAGGAACCAGCAAGGAATGACTGAAAAAGAGTGGATGCTGGAACAATAGACTGGGTCTGATTGGCTAACAGGTATAAACAGCAGAAATAGGAAAACAATAATAACACCTGGAGTAAATAATGGACATAATCTAACTAAATTAAGACCAACCTAAGTAAAACAGAACCAGAGCAAGGCATATCTAATCACATTAAGAAACTATGGAACAACAAATCTCCCTATCTCCCTTAGAGATAGGGTGAGAAGCTCGGTCATCCGGGAGGGACTCAAAGTAGAGCCGCTGCTCCAGTTGAGGTGGCTCGGGCATCTGGTCAGGATGCCGCCTGGACGCCTCCCTGGTGAGGTGTTCCGGGCACGTCCCACCGGGAGGAGGCCCCGAGGAAGACCCAGGACACGCTGGAGGGACTATGTCTCTCGGCTGGCCTGGGAACGCCTTGGGGTTCCTGGAGGAGCTGGAAGAAGTGGCTGGGGAGAGGGAAGTCTGGGCCTCCCTTCTGAAGCTGCTGCCCCCGCGACCCGACCCCGGATAAGCGGAAGAAAATGGATGGATGGATGGATGGATGGATGGAACAACAAATGAACAAAACTACAAGTTCAGAAAATACAGAATTAAATATTACTGATGCTATAGATTGACTCACAATTTATGAAAAAATAAACAAATGAAAATTCTGATTAAAAAGCAAATTAGAACTTTTTAATATTTTTGGTGATTTTGATTTGAGCACAAAACTGAACGTTATAACAGTATACAGTAAGAGGAAAGTATCAAATGTCTGATCTGGAGATGAGCATGTCAAAACACGCCATGGAGCCTCCGGACGTCCAGCATAAGCTGCATAAAGGAAAGTAAAGAACAGGAAGGCAAAGAGTTAAAGAACCAAGTGAGAGAGAATAAGTCGGAGCGGCATGACGCGACAAGTTCACATCCTTACCAACTCAAACTAATCAGTGCCTCTCTCACGCACACGTGGGCTTAACGATGTTTTCGTTTATTTTGGAGCGCCTTAAGATTTTTTTCTTAATGACCAGATTAAAGGCATTCCCCAGGTTTGATTCCTATGCATTTTTCTTCTTTCAGTTGTTTTTTTCTTAGCGCGAGTCAGATTTATTTCCCCCTCCCACCACCACCATCACCATCATCATCATCATCCTCATCATCTTCATAATGCAGCAGCAACCTGTTTAAAGTTGTCAAAGCATTACAAAAACTCATAAAAAACAATTACAGATTACATAAGACCATGTGGCGGCTTGCCCACATAAACAAGAGGTCTGATGTCGACTCGAATCAGCCAGGTAGTCAGTCGCCGTGGTGATCCCTGATTTAAAGCTGGGAAAATATTATAAATAAACATTACAAGTGGATATATTTTCAATCAGATTAACAGCATGAGATTCACACCAAAGGTCAGGGGAAACCTTTAAACAAGTTAGTCTGTGAAATAGGTAAACTGAAATAGTCATGAAATGCACACAGGACCAAATTGTAAATAAAAAAAAAGTATTTAAAAAAAAACCCTGAAGATACAATGGGGAGAACGGGACATGAAGAAAACTTCATAGAAGAGAGATAAGAAGACTAACCGACATAACCTGCTAAGATGTTAAACCTGAAGAGCTTAAACACTGAGATGGAAGAGACACAGCAAACTGGTGACTCGGCACAGCTGGAGAAGGGAGCAGGCGGAGGTAAGTGGGGAAAATGGGAAACATCTGGGGAGGGAAGCCGAACGGCAGGCTGAGGGAAAGGTCAAAGATGAACAAAGCAGAAAGAATAAAGAAGGGGGGGGGATAATCCCTGAAACTGACATAAACAGAAAGTAATCCAAGGCAGAAATGATGGGAATAAATGAACAAACTCGAAGATTACATTTATTTGTCAGCGGGATGCAGGTTGTATTGTTTATACGTAAGGAGTAGAGACATGACTGCAGCTTGGAATGAAAGAGGATTGGAAAGAACGTATGGAGGGACATCAGAGACAAGTGATGTGACAACAGAAAGGATTAGCGACGGCGTCACCGGAGGCTGAAATAATAATAATAATAATAATAATATATAATGAGACATAAAGAGAGAGTGAAGGAAACAGAAAGGAGGTTGAAACATGTGGTGGCAGTATCGTGGTTGGAGCTGGTTTTGCCATAAAGGCAGAGGAAGGAAAATAAATCTGGCTCACTGTGCAGACACCTGCAAGTTATCTGAATGATTGTTGGATTTTAAAATATAACAGGTGAAACGGCTACACAGGTTTGAAAGGCTGTATTTACTGTTATTATTATTATTATTGTTATGTGACAGTTCTCTTTGCAGCTGAATACCTAGCTGACAATATAACTTATAAACCCAAGTCATGAAAACATTTTTTTCTTGTTTTTTAAATATTTTTATTTTATTTATAGCTCAATTTCTGGTTAAAAAAACACATTCTAGACTTTTTCAACTCTTTTTTGCCCCCTTCCTCTCCCTTTCTTATCACATCACACCAAACAACTTGATGGTCTGGTGAACAGAGTTTTCCAAACCTAATAAGGCCACAGAGAGGGCTGTAGCCAGAACTTGGTAATATTTCATACTCTGCCTCCTTCATGAGTGTCTGTCTGCTATTTTTTATTCCTTCTTTTTTTATTTGCTAACTTTTTATTACTTAGGCTGGAAAATGAAGAGATTCAATGCAAACATTTGCATCGACAAAACTCTGCCTGACTCAGGCCAGTGGTGCTTCGGATAAAAATAGCACTTCTCGATCATCTGTTCGCCCTGCTGTGATAAACTGTCTGAGTCAGAACGCTATTGAAAATGATTCGCACTCGGGTTCAGGAGAAACCGCCTGCCTCAGGTTTGTCGGAGCTGAAGGTCGCGTTGAGGGCCACTCAGGTGGGTTGGCTGCTTTGGTAAAAAAGCAGCCAACCCACCTGACTTTATTGTGCAAGAAACATCCCTGTGACAAAAAAAAGAAAACAATTGAGGACTTGTGATTTATTTTTTTTATTTCAAAAATGTATGGTAAGAGCAATATTATGAAAAGAATATTAAAAAGTGCCAAAAAAAACTCAAAGCATGCATTCAGTCTGGAAAAGCCATTTGTTTTGTTTTTTTGACAAGAGATGATTTATATTAGAGGATTGTTTATATTAGAGTATAATGGAGGTATTTTCAGGATAATTTCACAAAGGTTTGGCCAACAGAGATGGCACTCAAGCCATCCATCACCTTGTAGTTTATTTTACATCCTGTGTTGAACAGGCTCACTTCCATCTCCGTGATCTACGGCAGTTGGGACGAAACTTTAACTTTCTCCTTTTAAAACAACCAGCTAAATGGATATTCCCTAAGCTCCCCATGGTTCAAGGCGTCGGTGGAGATTCGTCTCGACATGTCATGTTGTTTGTTGCCACTTGAGATCGAATCTTAGCAGGAGGAAAAAAAGACAAGGATTAGGGTCAACAATGGCATGCAGTCAATTCAGTGACTATGACAGATGGCACCAGTCAAATGAGCCAACACAGGTGTCGAATTTGTGGCGGTATCAGGTTTCTCAGGTAACAGAATATGCTGCTGAATTGTCCAGTTTTAGATTTTCTAAAATAGGAAATTGTCCATTGGTGTCCAGAGTTAAAGTTGCAATTATCACTGGTTCACCAGAACTTTATTTCCTATATGGGTTTTTGCACCGTTTCATTTTTCAGCAAACACGAATGGCAAATTACCAAACAGTTCTTGTTGTCTGTGGTTTGGCAGTAGTTTGGGTGGCATGACAGCTGGATCACTGGAGTAAACCTAAACCCTTGCATAATAAAATTAAACACAAATTGAATATGTGAAGAAAAGTGGGACTTTCAGCCTCTGCCATTCACTGCCGCAATTTTTTTTCATGCTATGTATCGCATCTACAAAGAGATGACAAGATAATGTACCAAACTGGAACAGATGTCATCTTGACTGTAACTGTCACTACAGGCCTTATGCTGGCAG
Source organism: Poecilia picta (assembly GCA_033032245.1). Lineage (NCBI taxonomy): Eukaryota > Metazoa > Chordata > Actinopteri > Cyprinodontiformes > Poeciliidae > Poecilia > Poecilia picta. The sequence continues at coordinate 9,046,070 of CM065365.1, forward strand.
CCTGCATCCACTGGAGTGACACACATTTTGAACTCAGGCATTTTTCGGGGCCGGCAGTCTGAAAAATGCCCTTTTTTTTTTGCTAAACACATCCGGAATAAAAAAAAAAAGCAAGAAAAAACAATGTATTGAATCAGTCCGTCTGCACAACAGGAAATTGAGGATGTGTCTAATCATCCCTCGTAGAAAACCCTGGTGAGAGCGCACGCTGGGTAATGAAGAAGCTGATTTATGTCGGGTAATTCCCTCTCTGAAAAGTGACAGCGGCGGCAGATGAACCGTTTGAACAAAATGCTGTGTGTTATGGCATTAAGATAAAATCGATGAAACGGGAACAAGAGGAAAAGAGAAGAAAAGCTGCTGAGCGGCTTCTTTTACGCCAATATGGCTGTCTCAGCAGAGAGTCAGCGCACTCTCCTTAAATCATAGTAAGTTAAAAGCAACACAGGGATTTATTCACCAACTGTTGCAGTGCAGATGGGCTGTGTGGTAACGTGCATGCGGGGAATCTTTTGACAGGAATGTGGAAAGAAATACAAAAGAAGGTGCAGCTGAGAAAAATCAGTATCAACAGAGCTGAATAGTGTGCTTTATGGCAATTCTACGGCGCAAATTGGTGCAGCCACAGGTAGTCTGGGGTTGATTTATTGTGTAATTCTGCTAACCATTTAATCTCCTCCCAACCGTCAGTAGCTACGGCGACACGCTTTGACAAAACTGGCTTGAGTCCATTTCAGCTTTTCATTCCGGTTTCTTCAATCCGTCCCTCCAGCTCTCGACGCAGCCCTGCTGTCAAAAATGATGAAGCTTTGGTGAGACCGAGGCTGTTGCGTCCTTTCGACACAACACTCGGATCCCTGTTTGACCCTCTCAGTCGGCAGCTTTCATTCTCTGCCTGGTTCTCCTGTCGCCATCCGTGTTTAAGAAAAAGACAGACCAATTAGCTGGTACACAGGAAAATCTCAGAGCATGCTAATCGGGCCTGTAGCGTGCTTTCTGACCTCTTCATTCTTTGCTCTAGTCCTGCCTTTGTGTGTGGCGCGAAGGGCCGAGGGACATCCTGTCACCGACTGAATAGTGGCTGTTCATCTCTGAGTACAGCTGTGCCCTCAGTAGCCTCTCAGTGTGACCCATATTTCTCCAGAAACAAGCCTGGAAATTTGTTAATGTGCTTTACAGAGCTGTCTTTCTTCCATCATCCGAGAACAAAGATATTCAGTTAAAGGCATAAGAAAAAAAATAAAAGTAGGGTCAATACTTCACTTCTGTAAATTACTGATTGATTCAAATAGGAAGTTCTTGTTTTGATCAAATTCTTGTCTTAATTGTGTTTTTATACAGCTACTAAAGATGAAAAGAAGGGGCTAAAGATATAATAATCCTTTTATTTAAAAAAAGCCATGTAACTATTTGCAATGTTTTTTGTTTTATTTTGCTTAAAGCATCAATAAACACAAAAAATAAGTTACAAAACCTAACCTTATCAGTGTGCAATACTTTGATTACATGGAAAAGGTTAATAGTTCTCGGGTTTGTTTTCGCAACAGCCGACAAATGTAAACTGTCTGAGAGCATCAGAAGTCAAATTTGATTTAAAAAATAAAAAATAAAATCAAACAAAATAGTAACCACAAAGGCTTCAAGGGACAGATAAAGGTCAAGAAGTTACAAAGAAGTTTCAAAAAGAAAACACAGAGGTTGAATTTAAGTCAGTTCAGTTGATTTATAAAGCGCCGACTCAGAATCCATATCCATTCATATCCACAAACACACAACCGCGAACACCGTCAAACCATCAGGCTGATTCAGAGTGAGTTGGGAAAATTTGCAGTTTTTTTTTTTTTCAAAGTTTGTTCACGTTACATTCTGAGGAAACTCAGCAGTTTGCATAAAGTCGCTGATTTTGGAGTTATTCCTCTTACTCACAAACCATGCAGTTTGCTGACCGCATCGTCCTTACGACTGATGGACTTCAAATGTCTGTTTGTTGGTTCCACAAAGGCGTGTAAAGCAAAAACAATTTGTAGTGTTGAACAATTCAAAATGTTGAAAATCCAGACAGAAAAGCTGGGGAAATGAATATTATAAGTATTTATTTATTTATTTTTACAGCTTTTTACAGAGTGCCGTGAACTGCTCTGCCAGAATGAAGTCCTCAACGGCTTTGGATCGACTCAAGCCAAGATGAACCCATTAAAATAACCGAATCCCGGCTCCCGTTGTCAGCAGCAGCAGCACCAGCAGCAGCAGCATCAAGCTGGCTGGCATTAAATCCAACCCGCCTGATCAATATTTCCCCTGTTCCAACAGGAAATGCGATTAGCCTGACTCGCTGCGGCTCTCCTGCTTCTTGTTCCATTAAACCCGGGGAAAACGCTCGCAAAAGCTTTACTGTAAGCAAACACTTACTGCAATTGCACACACCTGGATGGATACAGTTATGCATACATACATACACACACACACACACACACACACACACACACACACACACACACACACACACACACACACACACACACATGTTTGCGCAGCTATCTTTGTGAGGACTTTCCATTGACTTCCATTCATGATGCTGAACAGTGAAAAAATTAACACATGATGTGAAACATGGTGATTAGGGGGTGCAGCAGGTGATGAGTGAAAATTACTGATGTAAAGAAACAGTAAAGAACTGATCACTTATTTATGTTTTTAATTAGATTTGATATATTTATTTCTTCAATATTATTTTTCATGTCCTTGTTAAGGTCATGAGGCTGATGACTCCATGACACATTCAATTTGACTCATAGACAGGGGCGGATCTAGAAAAATATTTATGGGGTGGCAAGAGGGTGGCAGGGACTTTTTCAGGGGTGGCCAGGGGCGGAGCTATAGTGGGGCTGGGGAGACGGTTGCCCCCCATGAACCGGGCCGGATGGGGGCCCGGGTCTGGAGGTGCCAGGGAGAGAGGAATGGATTCAAGTCGCTCGAATGTCTGATTATAGACGGAGAAAGTGCGCCCCCGCCTGTTGAGAAAGCTGTATTTAATATTAAAGTCCACCCCCAAACAAAGGTGGTGGAGAATGACTGAGCTAAGATCTTGTGGGACTTCCAGATCCAGACAGACAAGATGATAATGGCGAACCAACCGGACTTTGCTGTGGTGGGTAAACAGAGGAAAGCCATTGTGGTGGATGTGGCAATACCAAGTGACTACAATATCAGGAAAAAAAAGAAACTGGAGAAATACCAGGGCCTCAGGGAGGAACTGGAAAAGACCTGGAAGGTGAAGACCACAGTGGTGCCTGTGGTCATCGGGTCCCTTGGGGCAGAAACCCCCAAACTGGAGCAGTGGCTAAAACAGATCCCAGGAACAACATCAGATATCTCAGTCCAGAAATGTGCAGTTCCAGGCACATGCAAGATACTGGAGGAGAACCCTCAAGCTCCCAGGCCTCTGGTAGAGGACCCGAGCTCAGAGGATGAAAGAGAGAGAGAGAGAGAGAGAGAGCGAGAGAGAGACACCACCCGCAGAGGGTGGTGTCTCTGGATGGATGGATGGATGGATGGATGGATGGATGGATCCATCCATCCATCCATTTTCTTCCGCTTATCCGGGGTCGGGTCGTGGGGGCAGCAGCTTCAGAAGGGAGGCCCAGACTTTCATCTCCCCAGCCACTTCTTCCAGCTCCTCCGGGGGAACCCCAAGGCGTTCCCAGGCCAGCCGAGAGACATAGTCCCTCCAGCGTGTCCTGGGTCTTCCCCGAGGCCTCCTCCCGGTGGGACGTGCCCGGAACACCTCACCAGGGAGGCATCCAGGAGGCATCCTGACCAGATGCCCGAGCCTCAACTGACTCCTCTCGATGTGGAGGAGCAGCGGCTCTACTTTGAGTCCCTCCCGGATGACCGAGCTTCTCACCCTATCTCTAAGGGAGAGCCCGGCCACCCTGAAGAGGAAACCCATTTTGGCCGCTTGTATCCGTGATCTCATTCTTTCGGTCTTGACCCAAAGCTCATGACCATAGATGAGGGTGGGAACGTGGATCAACCGGTAAATCGAGAGCTTTGCTTTTTGACTCAGCTCTCTCTTCACCACGACGGACCGGTACAGCGCCCGCTTCACGGCAGATGCTGCCCCAATCCGCCTGTCGATCTCCCGCTCATTCTTCCCTCATTCGTGAACAAGATCTATGACTATGGTACTTAAATTCCTCCACTTGAGGCAGGACGACCCCCCTGACCCGGAGAAGGCACTCTACCCTTTTCCAGCTCAAGACCATGGCCTCGGATTTGGAGGCACTGAGCCTCATCCCAGCCGCTTCACAGTCGGCCGCGAACCGCTCCAGCGAGAGCCGCAGATCACAATCTGATGAAGCCAACAGGACCACATCATCTGCAAAAAGCAGAGATGCGATCCCAAGGCCACCAAGACGGATCCCCTCAATACCTCGGCTGCGCCTAGAAATTCTGTCCATGAAAGTAATGAACAGAATCAGTGACAAAGGGCAGCCTTGGCGGAGTCCAACTCTCACCAGAAACGAGCCCGACTTACTGCCGGCAATGCGGACCAGGCTCTGACACCGGTCATACAGGGACCTGACAGCCCGTATCAAAGGGCCCGGTACCCCATACTCCCGGAGAACCCCCCACGAGGCCCCCCGAGGGACACGGTCGAACGCCTTCTCCAAGTCCACAAAACACATGTAGAATGGTTGGGCAAACACCCATGCACCCTCCAGGACCCTGCTGAGGGTGTAGAGCTGATCCAGTGTTCCACGACCATGACGAAAACCACACTGCTCTTCCTGAATCCGAGGTTCGACTATCTGTTAGGCCCTCCTCTCCAGGACCCCTGAATAGACCTTACCAGGGAGGCTTAAGAGTGTGACCCCTCTGTAATTGGAGCACACCCTCCGGTCCCCCTTTTTAAACAGGGGGACCACCACCCCGGTCTGCCAATCCAGAGGAACTGCCCCCGATGTCCATGCGATATTGCAGAGTCGCGTGAGCCAACACAACCCTACAACATCCAGAGCCTTAAGGAACTCCGGGCAGATCTCATCCACCCCCGGGGCCCTGCCACCGAGGAGCTTTTTAACCACCTTGGCGACCTCGTCCCCAGAGATTGAGAGCCCGACCCAGAGTCCACAGGCTCAGCTTCCTCAACAGAAGGCATGTTGGTGGAATTGAGGAGGTCCTCGAAATATTCTGCCCACCGACCCACAACGTCCCAAGTCGAGGTCAGCAGCATCCCCACTGTAAACAGTGTTGGTGCTGTATACATATACATAAATATATATATATATATATACTGTATATACGCCTGTCGGATATATATATATATATATATATATATATATATATATATATATATATATATATATATATATATATTTATATATATATATATATATACACAGTCCAGTCACATTAATGTGACCATCTGTCAAAAGCCAGAATAACCACCTTTCGCAGAGCGAACTGCTACGAGACGTGCAGGAAGAGAGTCACTTAGGTCCCTGAAGGTCTTCTCTGGGATGTTGAGCCATGCCGACTCTAATGCTGTGGCCAGCTGCGCTAGATTACGCGGTTGAGGATCCATGGCGCGAACAACTCGATCGAGATGGTCCCACAGATGCTCGATTGGGTTTAAGTCAGGTGAGTTTGCTGGCCAGGGGAGGACGGTAAACTCATCCTGGTGCTCTTCGAACCACGCACGTACACTGGCAGCTGTATGGCACCTCGCATTGTCCTGCTGGAAGATGCCATCATCCTGAGGAAAAACAATGCGCATGTAGGGGTGGACATGGTCCGCAAGGACAGATGCGTACTTGTATTGATCCATCGTGCCTTCCACAATAATCAGTGAACCCAGAGAATGCCAGGAAAACATTCCCCAGACCATAATGCTCCGCCTCCAGCTTGGACCGTTCCTGCAATGGTTGCAGGGTGGTTCCTTTCAGAGGTTTCACGCCTTATACGCCAACGTCCATCTGTCCGATGGAGCATAAAACGCGATTCATCTGAAAACGCTACCTGTCGCCACTCAGTGGACGTCCAGCTGCTGTACTGGCGTGCAAATTCTAGCCTTCGTCGTCGATGAACACCAGTCAGCATAGGTGCACGAACCAGGCGTCCGCTTCGGAGGCCCAGACGCAGCAATGTTCGCTGAATAGTGGTTTGGGAGACACTTGTGGTAGCCCCTTGGTTCATTTTAGTGGTCAGTTGCTCAACGGTAGCCCGTCTATCTGCCCGAACGCATCTCCGCAACCGTCGTTCGCCTCTGTCATCTATGGCCCGTGGTGCACCACATTTGCCACGTCGTTGATTTTGGACAGTCCCATTTTGCCATGCACGGTACACTTTTACCACGGCGGCACGCGAACAGTTCACAAACTCAGCCGTTTCGGAAATGCTTCCACCCTTGGCCCGAAAGCCAATGATCATGCCCTTTTGGACGTCTGATAAATCGCTTCGTTTCTGCATTATGCCAACGATTGAAATGTTTTCCGAAGCCCACACACACCCTTTATATACGCTCAACTGCACTGTGCTGCCACCTGCCTTCTGTGATTGGTTATTTAACTCTGAAGTGGAAAGTACGTGGTGGTCACATTAATGTGACTGGACTGTGTATATATATACAGGGTTTCCCCCAGTGTATCATAAGCATGGCGGCCCGCCATGCTTTGCTAGCCCCGCCGCCAGGCTTAGCGTTGGGCCGTTTCAGGCGGAGAATCCGCGCTTTCTGATTGGCTGCCTGTCACATTCAGCGTTAAGCTCCCAGTCCGCGAAAACCCCTGATTGAATGGCAATCAGTAATGCATATCAATTAGTAGGAGTATGAAAGACGTGAAAATAATTAACTTTACTACATTAAGAAATTGTATTTACAATTTCTTACAATTTCTTAATGTAGTATAGTTAATTATTTTCACGTCTTTCATACTCCTGCTAATTGATATGCATTACTGATACGCATATCAATTGACATGCATTGTGTCCAGAAAACCATTTATCCCAATACAGGACAAGGAGAAATCTGTCACAAAAATATTAGTAGCGCCATCATTCGTTATTCGATATATCTATTAAATACGACTTAAAATAAAGACTAGAAAACTGATGTTTGATAAATTCTCCATGATATAAATCTATAAACAGTTTAGTTTCTGTTAGTTCTGTCAAGATACAAGAAAGAGCGAATATCAATATTGGTCAATCGTTTTATTTTAAATATGCTGTAGGAGTCGCAGTTGGACGGCTGTTATAAATATCACCACGTTTTGAGAACACAGGGGATTAGCTCAGTTTTTGTCGCTTGTTTTTAGGAAATGCAGCAGCTGCAGTGAGCCACAATAAAGGTACAATAAAGCTGATAAACAGGTGAAGAACCAAACAGAACCACTTCTGACTGTTTGCAAAGCCAAACATCCAATAAAAGTTCCACCAAGTGGAAGCTCACCACTACTGAGGCACTGGGGTCATGTTTCTAGACACGGGCAAAACAAGGTTCAATGTCCAAACTTATTGATTGATCTTGGTGATTAATTTTCCTCTTTCACCAACAATTACAGAGATCAACCTTTCATTTGTTCTCATGCTACCACTCTTAAAAACCATCGGCCCCAAACCCAAATGCCTGCTGGTCCTTCAGGCCCCTGCACTTATAGAAAGTGGACTGACCCACATTACTTCCTGTCTAAATTTAGAAAATAAACAAGAAAATAAGAAAACAAAAAAGTTAATAAAATCAACAATTATCAACCTACAAATAAACTCTGTAAATAATACAAAAAATTATTTATGTGGACCCGTTGCCATGGCAACGGGTCCACGTAATGCCACGTAACGGGTCCATGACATTCTTTTCCTTAAGCAATTCCTCCTCAAGATCGTCATTTTTGTTCTTGTAATAGTCCTTTACATTCTTCTCCCTAAGAAATTCCTCCTCAAGATCGTCAATTTTGTTCTTGTAATAGTCCTTTTCATTCTTTTCCTTAAGCAATTGCTCCTCAAGATGGTCATTTTTGTTCTTGTAATAGTACTTTTCATTCTTTTCCTTAAGCAATTTCTCCTCAAGATCATAATTTTTGTTCTTGTAATAGTCCTTTACATACTTTTCCTCAAGCAATTCCTCCTCAAGATGGTTATTTTTGTTCTTGTAATAGTCCTTTTCATTCATTTCGTTAAGCAATTAGTATCCTCAAGTTCTTTCTGTGTTGCAAAAGTCATGTCCTGTGGCACATATTCAGAAACAGTGACTTCCATGGTGTCACTAGGGTGCAGTAGGTAAGGCTGATCAGACTCTAAAGGAAATGTCATGATAAGAACTTCATCTGAAACACACAGCATTTCAGATCCCTGGCTTTGCTGAATATAATGTCTTTGCTCGGCAAGTTCAACTTCAAAAGCAGGAATCTGTTCTGGCTCAGTGTAAATACTGCTGTTATACTCTGAGTCCACCGTCGAAAGTTCAAACTGTGATTGAAGGTAATAGCTTCTGTAATGGTCACTTTGGGCTATTCCCGTCAAAGACTTTTCACAAGATCTTGGTTCCGAGGTAAAAGTCTCGAGCATTTCATGCTCCGGCACGTAGAGTCCATATGGTTCTTCCTCTGTTTCTGCAGCACACAGAAACGTGTAATAATTTCTTTACATTGCCATGTCTAGGTAAATCCTGGCAGACAAGAAAATTGTTCAAAAGATGAATGGTTCTTCGAGTTTTACTTTGCAAAATAATTTGCTATTAAAACAGCTCTGTTCGCTCTGGACTGTCTTACCACGGGTAGAATACAAGTAAAAACTGACGTCATAGCCCAAGGTTGAACCTGTATTATGTCATAAAAGAAATTTGCATATCCTAGTAAATGATGACGCAGCTCTACCCGCCAGATCGTTTGCATCAAGCCATCGATTTGTCGATGTTGTCTACTGCAAAGAAATCTGCGATAGATGGATGGATGAATGGATGGATGGACTCCTGAGTTGACCTAATTGTTCATGCTTTTGTGTCATCTCTTCTGGAGCTGACTGTGGAGGTTTTTCAAAAGCAACTAAAAGCTTTTTCATTTTCTCAGGCTTTTTTACATCATGATTTTATTGTGTTTCTAGTATTTGCATTTGCTTTGTCACTCTAAAAAGAAATAGTTGAACCAACTTAATTAAATTGCTTCCATGGGTAACAAGCGATTCAATTAAGTTTATCCAACTTAATTTATTAAGTTTAATCAATTAATTATATTCTATTCATCCAACTCAATTTGTTAATTTTTTAAACCAATTTATTAAGTATATTTAAGATAACAGATTTAAGTCAGTCTTAGTCAAATCATTTAGTTTACTTGAAAAAAGTGTAAGTGGACTGAACATACACAGCACTTTTCCAGTCACTTTGACAACTCAAAGCACTTCACATTAGAGTCACATAATATCCACATCGACATGTGGCAGCAGGAAGCTGGAATTGAACCTACAACCTCCTGTTAGCTTCTTGGTGCAGCTCCATTCTCCTGCTACTGGTAGCTCAAATCACGATACCCTCACTGTGTATCTCTTTGAAAAATGAACCCATTTAAATAAAGAAATCCCTCCATGTGTGATACCTCAATAGAGAGCGTTCATTTTATAGCGTTAACACCGGAGCTGTAGTGGTCCGGTATGAAACAGGGGTGATAGAACAACTTAGCACTTTTAAATTTCAATAATCAGAATACAGAAATTGTTTCTGTTGTTTTAAAAGTTTATATCAGACTGCCTTTTCCCCATCAATACGTTTCCCGACCGCCCTGCACCTTAGGGGCTCCATTATATGTCCCGCTTCGTTTCAAAACTCTGAAACGAAGCGGGACATATAACGGAGCGACAAACTAAATGTGAATTATGGCATAAAAACAGAGAATCTGACGCTGAACAGTGAAAAAATTAACACATGATGTGAAACATGATGATTAGGGGGCGCAGCAGGTGATGAGTGAAAATTACTGATTGTCAATAAATGATATTATAAATGTAGCAACAGGAAAGAAACTAAATTGAACATAGCAATAAGCCAAGAGAGGATAATATTAATCAAAGGAAACTAAATGGAAATAAATGAAGAACAAAATGCAAGACTAAACTAAGAAACTAAAGTAAATACAGAGGAATAAACTGGTATGGCAAGACCTTTCCATCAATAATTAATACGACATCTAGTACTGAGAATAAATATATCTTACAGACCATAACAGTAAAGAACTTATCACTTTTATGTTTTTAATTAGATTTGATATATTTATTTCTTCAATATTATTTTTCATGTCCGTGTTAAGGTCATGAGGCTGATGATTCCATGACACATTCAATTTGACTCATTTATTGACTAATAAATTCATAAATAGTTCTTAAAATAGTTAAAAATATATAAAAAGTCAGAATTACACATAGTAAGAATGATGTTAGATTTTATTTGATTAAAAAAATATGCAGTGAAAGTAGTCTCAAAATATCTGTGCATGGATAAAATGATTTGTGCGTGTGTAAGAGGATTTGTGCGTATGTAAAAAGATTTGCGTATGTATGCGTATGTAAAAAGATTTATGTGTGTGTAAAAATATCTATGTGTGTGTAATACTCGATTTGTAAAACTTAAATATGAAATAAACCTTCTTTAGGTCAAATTTTCGATTGTGCCGCTGTCATTTTAAAGATATAAAGAAATGTTTCTAGAGGTCATCCGAGGTCAAGCCCCTCCCCCACACCTTCTTCAAATCAGACAAAATGGGTGTCAATCAACTCGGCTACGTTTGTGCTGGTTTGTGCAGCAAAAATTTTCGTTTGTGCTGCTTTGGCTTTGAAGATATTAATGGAAAGCTTCTAGAGGTCAATCAGTACCTGTTCACGGTGAAACTGTGAATGTCATTTAAATGATATGTAGCTAACCTATGAACATGAATAATTTAATTTTAACCTGGAAGAAATTCAATTCAAACTAGGTCTTATTTAGAATGAACAGGTAGGTACAACCTTAGACAAATATAAGAATAGATTTCTCATGATGTAGGGCAGCCATCTTGCTCAGCGGTATGTGTTTAGCAGGCACAATAATACATCAGTGCATGTAATCGATCATAAAACGGTTTTTTGTTGCTGGAGACCATATTCAAACATCTATCAAAGCTACATTAGTATTTTTTACGTATTTTTTATTTGCATTGATACATAGTTCAGCATATTTAAATATGCTTAGTGGGGAAAACAATATGAATAGAATATTCTGATATTGATGCATGATGAGCATTGTATAAACCACAGAGCCGTTCATATTTTATTTAATAAATTATTTAGCAATAGTATATAAATATATGTAATGTACATATAAATATACAAACACAAATAAATAATGATTAACAATAACGCAAATAATGATTAATACTGAATAATATATATTAGAATGATGTTTATATGTATGCATATAAAAACTGGTCTAAATATATATACATATACATATCTAAACATGTACAGTCTAATATTCGTCCAGCCGACCAGTTCTAGCTTCAGTGATTCAGCAGCTGAGATTGAGTCCAAAATCCGATGTGAGATTCATCCGTGCTGCAGTGAATCTGTGTTGTCCTCCGTCCCCGTGCCGCCTCCAGCTCGCCACCAGGGGGTCTTTCCCCAGCTCCTTTCTGACGCCCCATCCAGCGGGTGTGTCAACACACACCTGCAGATCATCCCATCATTCCCAGGAGCTTAAAAGGAGCCGCCTGACAACACTTCCTTGCCAGAGTGTTGACCTTTGCGGTCCGATCGTGTCTGGGAGCCGGATCAAGTCCGGAACCCATCAAGCCTGCCTGCTGGATCCGGGTCTCCCTGACGAGCACCACCGAGTCAGCCTCCCTCTCCCTTGGCTCCCCGAATCGAGATTCCTCTGGCTCCTGCCCCGCCTCCTGTTTATAGTTTCTCCAGCTCGTGCCCAGTTGATTTGTTTGTAAATAAAACCCTGGATCTTCAGGGGTTTTTTCCTGAGTGTTTCGCTGCAAGTGGATTCGGGATATTCCTAAGACCATGACAATCTGTCTCTCTTTATAAATATCTCCCTCTTCTTCCTCACATCGTGTCTTTAGAAAACCTTCAAAACAAAAACAGAAGATTTTGGACGTATCTTATGTTAGCCTTCATAGCCAGGCTGAAACAGGTGTTAAGTCAATCCCCGTTTCCCCATCAGATACGGTTCCCCCGGCGTCTTCTTGCCGCTCTGCCCCGTCAACATTAGATACCGTTCAGCTTATTTTACAGTGGGGGAACTGTATCTGATGGCCATATTTCACCCATCAGATGCCGTTTGATGGCATATATCTATGAAATATGGCCATCAGATAAAGTTCCCCACTTTAAAACCAGGTGAACAGTGTCTGAAGGGTAATATTGAGCTTTAAAATGCATTGCCCTGTTTTTAATTCATATAGCAATTTTAGATAAAAATATCTATCTATCTATCTATCTATCTATCTATCTATCTATCTATCTATCTATCTATCTATCTATCTATCTATCTATCTATCTATCTATCTATCTATCTATCTATCTATCTATCTATCTATCTATCTATCTATCTATCTATGATATTGCTTCAAAGGGTGTCACTCCACATACCTATTCTTTGAGAGCTGAGATTCTGAGCTCAATATTCAGCTCTGTTCAGTTGAAGTCTGGTGTCCATCATGCTGATGCACAGTGCAATGTGTCCACATTTATTCAAAATATAATGACAGAAAATCCAAGTATTCACTTCACAAGACAGTGCTCCTCTCAGTACTGTAAACTTTATATTCCAAATACAAGGAAAATACCTTTCATTTCCATTGACTTGTCAGTCCTGTCATCTTCTGGCATAGCTCAGCTTCAGTCTGCAGTTGAACAAGGGCTCCACTTTGCAGCATCTCCATGCCTAAGACCAATCCAAAGTCCTGATAGATGCCCAGCAGCATGCAAAACAGACATGTCAGGAAAAATCCTCTGTATGGGGACTGTTTGTCACAGTCACCGAGTGCGAGAACTTGTCTGGATTGACACAGACTTTGGACAATTCTGGGCCACAACTATGGAGCAAAGTGTCACCAAACCCAAGCAATTTTCCCTCAGTGAATTTCCATCAACCCTTCAACTTCAAGAACAGAGATTTACAGTATCAAAAATGATGATCTTGAGGAGGAATTGCTTAATGAAAAGAATGAAAAGGACCATTACAAGAACAAAAATGATGATCTTGAGGAGGAATTGCTTAAGGAAAAGAATGAAAAGGACTATTACAAAAAAATATATAATGAAGAACATCATGAGCTGTTGGAGTTGCGTGCAATGCGGCACAACTTCCTTTTGAAATCTGAAGAGACGGCAAAAAAAACAGCCACTACTGGAGTGATTGTAGAAGAGACCAAAGAAACAATTTCTATTGAAACAATTTCATGCTCCACAACCTGCACAACTGGAGACCTCTGCTGCTATGACCAGGGGCGGATCTAGCGGGGTCGCAGGGGTGGCAGTTGCCACCCCAAACGAGAGCCTTGCCACCCCTGTTGCCACCCCAGGTAGCGACAATGAATTCAATAAATAGTTATGGCAAATCGGACATTAAGCGCATGAAACTCTTTTTTCCCCGACAACACTGAATGCAACACAATGTAACCTGAGACCCACTGCTGAGTAGCGGGGAGTGGAAGAGAAGAACAGAGCGCGAGACCAGCAGCATTGATAGATGTATATATTACTGGACTGGACATTATGTGATTTATCTTAAGTCACACATGCACCATTTCTGTCCATTGAGTCATTAATATCGGTGGTCAGGAAAATACTACAATCAGCAAAGAATCAGAACAACTGACCGATGTTTAGCAGTTAATTCAACCATAGATAATGATAATAAGGGCTTCAGATTTCACAGGTAAGAAAAACGTTTTAATTAAAGAAAACATTGACGAAGTGAGCAGTGGGTCAGTTATACTAGCCTAACTGTTGTTAACCTGCTACTGACTTTGATAACTCATGAGCTGCGCAGTTCGGTGTGTTTTGGTTCCGTTGGCACTAAAACAGGTCAACCCGCCACCAAGTCATCAGTAGAGCAGCTGGTTAAATCGCGTAGTTGATTAACTGATTTAAATCAGATAATCCAAAGGGGCCGCTTTGATTAACTGTTTAAATCAGTTAATCAACCGCCGAAAACTTATTAATCACAATATAGACATTAAGCCTGACAACATCATGTAACTGACTGAATGTTCTGTTTTAGTGTTTTACTACTTTTTTGTGTGGAATATGTTTGTTTTTTGGCGTTGATCCCTCTGATCGGTAATTTCTGCTCTATCTGCTCGTTGAGCAGTTGTCTGTCGGTTGCCATGGCAACGGGTGTGTTGTAATACCGACATACAGAACGAGAAAAGGTGGAATAGAAGTTGTTGGAGCTATTTTTTCTTTATTTCTTTATTTTATTCTTAAATTTTAATTTTTTTGTATTATTTACAGAGCTTATTTGTAGGTTGATAATTGTTGATTTTATTTATTTTTTTGTTTTATTATTTTCTTGTTTAATTTCTAAATTTAGACAGGAAGTAATGTGGGTCAGTCCACATAGGGCCTGGTGAAGGACCAGCAGGCATTTGGGTTTTGGGCCGATGATTTTTACAAGAGCAAGAGTGGTAGCATGAGAACAAATGGAAAATTTTTATCTCTGTAATTGTTCGGTGAAAGAGGAAAATTAATCACCAAGATCAATCAATAAGTTTGGACATTGAACCGTCTTTTGCCTGGGTCTAGAAACATGAGCCCAGTGCCTTAGTACTTGGTGGAACTTTTATTGGATGTTTGGCTTGGGAAACAATCAGAAGTGGTTCAGTTTAGTTTGATTCTTCACCTGTTTATCAGCTTTATTGTACTTTTATTGTGGCTCACTGCAGCTGCTGCAATTCCTAAAAACAAGCAACAAAAACTGAGCTAATCCCCTGTGTTCTCAAACATGGTGATATTTATAACAGTCGTCAAACTGCGGCTCCTACAGCATATTTAAAATAAAACGATTGACCAATATAAGTAGATATTCACCCTTTCTTGTATCTTGACAGAACTAACAGAAACTAAACTGTTTATAGATTTATATCATGGAGAATTTATCAAACATCAGTTTTCTAATCTTTATTTTAAGTCATATTTAATAGATATATCGAATAACAAATATTTTTGTGACAGATTTCTCCTTGTTCTGTATTGGGATAAAATGATTTTCTGGACACAATGCATGTCAATTGATATGAATATCAGTAATGCATATCAATTAGCAGGAGTATGAAAGACGTGAAAATAATTAACTATACTACATTAGGAAATTGTATTTAAGCCTTGGTGCTACATGAAGCTGATTTTGAAACAAAGCAAGTTAAAAACAGTATTTTGTATTGTTTTTAATACGAAATATTAAAAACAATATCTTATATATATATATATATATATATATATATGTATATATATATATATATATATAAAATATCTTATATATATATATATATATATATATATATATATATATATACTAATATATATAACTATATATATATATATATATATATATATATATATATATATATATATATATATATATATATATATATATATATATTGCCACCCCTGCCACCCTCTTGCCACCCCATAGATATTTTTCTAGATCCGCCCCTGCCGAGCTCTAAGCGACACTTGCGGCGGCCGAGCGGCGTCTGATCGTTTTCCCCTCCTCGATGCGTGACAGCCGGGCTGGGAAACTCAGAGTCCTCGCAGGATAAATTCCCGTGCAACAAATTACTTGGCTTGGATTGGGTTTTTATATGTTGTCGTCATACAAATGCCAATCCGACTGGAAAGAGCAGCCGTGATCGGATCGGAGGGGGTTTGGGAGAATGGGGAGTTCGCGTCGCGACGTGTCGCTGACACGAGGAGGTCGTACGTCATCGTTTGTTAGGCGGGCTGCGGGAGCTGACGTGATTGGATCAGAACTGCTTCATTACGCCTCCACGGGACATGCTCTCCCTCTAACGACAGAGAGATGGAGGGAGGGGAGAGGGACGGGAGGGCAGAAGGGCCAAAACACAAGAAAGGCCCCACGATGACAGGAGGAAAGGAGAACAAAACTGCCGGATGTAAAAGACGCGGGAACGTGAATGTGATCTAATGAATGGAAGCAGCCGTCAGTGGTTTTAATTAGTTATTAATTAAGTAGCTTATGATGAGGTGCAGTTCATCTTGAATACATTTGAAAAGTGGTTTGATTTTTATGATTCATGTTTCGAAAATTCACCGTTTCTGTAGATTTAATACACACTGTTTGATTTTTAGAAGATTTTTTTTTTATTTGGGGCTTTTGCAGGGAACAAGAGACTCTTAGACAGGTTTTCTAAAAAATTGGAATATTAAGAATAATAATTGTAATGTTTAAAATGCCAAACATCAGCCTACCTGAAAGTATGTACATAGGACATTCTTCTGTTACAGTTCGCTAATTAAAATGTAATTACCAAGTAAGTACATAATAAGTTACGGAGTAAAACTATGGAATTAAAACAGTTTAACAATGTCTACCTTACCCAATGTTTACAAACTGATTTGGCAGCAAATAACCAGATATTACCAAGTAAATATTAAGATGTAATTAAAGAAGTAAGACACAGTGTATTGCTGTGTAATTAAAACTGATTTTACAAGGTGGCTATAATCAAATGACTGTTTAACAATACCTAAGGTACCCCATGTTTACCAATGGCTTATGTGGTAAATTGTCACATATTAATGCTGCCATTAAATTTGAACAGACAGGGAAAATGTTGAACTTCTGAGATGTTAAACAATAATTACCATTTAACTCGGCTTGTACAGGTTTATGTTAACCCGTCTATAAACAAGCAACAGTAGGTGCAATTCTTATCGATGCATGTGCATAAAGATAAAGAATTTGCATTATTACCAAGAAAAAAATCAATTACTCCGTAAGTAAAGAGAAACAGTGCTGTCGGCCAGTCAAGTTTCTTAGATATTACCATGTGACACAGGCAGATCACATGTTTATGTTTACCTTGCTCATAAAGTAGCACCAGTAATACTTGAATATTATCAAATAAAACACAACAAGTTACCCAGAAAGTAAAGGGACACTGTACAGTTAAAGAAAGTCCATCTGTAAAATGCCTCAAGGACTCAGTTGTGATATGGCGTTGTGTAAGTAAGCCAAATCTATTTGACCTTGTGACCCAGTGACCTTGTGCAGGGCGTCTGGGACTGTTAGAAAACTCTAAACTCAGCTTTCCATCCAACGACTGTGTTGGATATTAACCTTTGATTAGAAGTCCTATGATACTTTCAGATATTAAAACTTAATTGATGGGAGTGAGGAAATGAAAATACAACCATCACCATAAGACTCCACCTCACCTACCAAAGGCAGCTCAACCTCCATAAACATATTTCCGCCAAGTCAGTAACTAAAGTTCAATAAAAAAACTATTATTATAATAAAAAATTATTACAGAATCAAGATTTTTACAAATAAAGTTCACCTGAGTATTAACAGATGATCATAATTCAACTGTTGCGTTTGCTGTCGAGATTCTCAAAGCGGCAGTGCCATCTAGTGGCGCTACTTGGAGACGCATCTTTTACCAACACGCCTGTTCACACGAACCCGGTAAACCGACTGGACAAACCCAGGAAGCTTAACACAAATGTTTTGGATTATGGTTACCGAACCAATTCTATGATTAACGTGAGAAAACTGCAACACACAGCATCTCTAACGGAAAACCAAGTTGTGCAAACCTAAATCCCAAAGCATGTAAGATCTGGTGAAAGCATGCTGAAATGTGTTTCCTTAACCAACTGGGTCCAAATTAGATCGCATCAAAAAAGCCCCCCGACACCCCGGCTCAGCTAAATGAGGCACATGTTTCTATCTCAATTAAAATCTGTGCTCCAAACGAGAAGCTTCGTCGGCCAAGACGGAATGATGCGTCATGCACGGAGTTATCACAAATGGCATTTTAATGAACAACACAATCGGAGCGAGGCCTCCGAGAAGATTAAAAACAAGTCTGCGACGTATTAGGCTAATAAAATCAGAAATCAATTACGCTCGTTATTTCCGCAAAAATAAACAAAGAACTCCTGTGAAATGATGATTGTGCACCGAAGCACTTTTATTGGCTGCATCGATCACCGTAAATGTTTCAGCAATGAAAGTATTTCTTTTTTTTTAATCACATTGGCATCGGTGCTGAATGATCAAAATGGTGATGTTAATCCACAATCCACGTTTATCCACACGTATTTTGCATCATCTGTGCATATACACCATATGCATACTACTGCTTATATATTCACCATAGTTATACTTGTTTATATTGTAGTCTGAATATTGCACCAATATTGTATTTTTAATAATACTGCATCATATGTATATCATATGATGATATACATATCATCATAATGTACAAGCTTACTGCTTGTACATTCACCACAATAATAGTTTGTAGGTATTTAGTCTGAAAATTCGCACTAATACTGTATATTATAATAATACTGTATACTGTACTTGGGACATGTGCAATGACAAAAAAGTTAAATCTATCTATCTATCTATCTATCTATCTATCTATCTATCTATCTATCTATCTATCTATCTATTTCTATCTATCTATCTATTATCTATCTATCTATCTATCTATCTATCTATCTATCATCTAATCTATTTCTCATTTAATATTTGTAAAAAAAATCTGTTTGACCATCCGAAACTCTGAACTGTGACCAAAAAAGTTTAAAATGTACAAATTACGATATGTGAATATGCAGTTTTCTAAGCAAACATTTCTTTAAATCAATCTGTGTTTTAGTTTGAATCTATATTTGTTTCCAACTTACTTGGATTTTTACACATTCAATTTGAGTTAAGAAAAGAATATAACTTAAACAAGCTTTTTATAATGCAAAAATGCTTGAAACTCTACTTGATTGCATGGTTAATGTACAAAAGTTGACATTTTCCACCAAAATAAAATTTAAAAAAATGTTCCAATTAAATATCAATTTAATCACGAACTGCTACAAACCAAGTTGACAAAATGACTCCAAAACAATTTGCATCAGTTGTAAATTTTATTAAATTTTTCAAATTCATAACAGCAAGAATATATAGCAATACAGGCCCCATGAAAATAAAATAACAGAAAAACAAACTTTTTCTCATAATACCACACAACCTGTAAAGTTGAAACATCACTCCAAAGGTTCTATTAAATACTCGACACTTCTTCTTGATTTAGTGCATGTCATCAGTAACACCGAGGCATACACGCTTTTCTGTCAACTTCAAAAAAATAAAAGAGGCAAAGGAAAAAAGTACTGCGCCCCGCCTGTCTGTGAAGCTCCTTCCTTATTTCGTTCCAATGATTGAAGTTTTATGGCTTAAGACTGTTGCAACCTATGCACATCGTTCCCTGTGAGCGCCTTTCCTTTCCCAAACGAGGCGGCCAGCATGCAAACGCAACGCATTCCTCCAGGGGGCCTGGAACAGTAAAACAAGCAGAAACAAACTGCGGCAGAGGACAGGATACATCATCTTAGCACTACGAGCAGAAAGAACAAACATACAAATCATAAAGAGAGAAACAAAAAGTTTACATTATATCATAAATATGAGAAGAGTGTGCTTGTGGGAGAGGAAGGATGACGCCGACTGTTCAGAGCAAACGTTAAATATTCAAACGGAGCACGATTCAGTGTGCGTGGTTAACACTGATCAGTGTGACTTGCTTGACCTACCAGACCTTTTTTTTGTTCTGGATTTGTAAATATATTTATTTTATAAGAGAAAAGAAAAATAGTTTTGGAAAATTTAAAAGAGATCGGCACTCGAGTTTTCAAACCGACTGCATGATAAATTTGTGAACTACGCCTCGGTTTGGGCGCGAACATCAACACTGCAAACGTACAACAGATTTCAGAAGATGAAACTTGTGGGAACAAGAAAGTCTGAGGTTTTGAGTAAAAGCGGATGCAGGGATGAGTCGTCTGCCATCTGGTGCTCAAGGTGAACAGAGGATGAGGGCAGATACCTAAACGGATCACAGATTCACTCTGCGTTCTTAAAGTCAGTAAAATTCCTCCAAAAACAGAATTATTATTAGAACTTTTTTTTTTTTGCATTTGTGTATTTCTGTGATACTGATACCTTTATTTTGTGTCATTTTAGCTCACAGAAGTCTACAAATTCAACTGTTCTGATTGAAATAGTAACAATTTACCCTAAGACATACATCTGAGATGCACTTTTACAACAAAACAAGATGCTTTGGAGGTGGGATTTCACCAAACGTATAGTGTGTGTCTGTATACGGAGTGCTACTGCAGGGATGTCTGGAATGTCCGGAGAACAACGTCCTGTCAAAAGGATCGAACTTGTTGACAAAAAAATAAATCAGTTAAAAGGGTGCCTTTCTAATGGAAGCATATAGAATAGATATCCTTTTTGGCAACACATGAATTTGATGACGCAAGGATCTGTACTTTAGACGCTTTAGAAGTTTTTTTTATTTGTTGCATCCTTTATTAGTGTCCTGCTTCCTGTTACTATATAAACTCCATCCATCAACTTTTTTCCAAATTTCCTGGTAGGATGCCAGTTTGTTAGGTCTCAAAATTGTCATTTTATATGAAAATTTCCCTTCTTGCTGGAAAAATTGCCATATTACTTTTCACTCTCTGAGTCAATTTTCAGAAAATGAACTTGCTAATGACACTGCTATTCACAGCAGAAAAAAACAAACATGAAGAAACAAAACATTAGACCTCTAGAGCTAAAGTCGCTGCCCAGTTGTTCGCCACCATCAGGGCAAAAACAAAAGTATTCAAATGACTGCATGACATGAAGAAATAACGAACAATTAAAAGTAGAAGTTAAAGGCATCGATTGACAAGGAATAATTTGACATCAGTGTATTAATGATGCAGTTCTCTGAAGCCGTAGTGAAAAAAGAAAGAAAAAAAAAAGTACAAATTATAAAACTTTCATTGAAATGAACTCAGTTTAACCCGAGTTTAAACTTTTTGTGAATTCCCATCGGGGACGGAGTGCAAAGCAGAAAGTACTTGCAGACTTGGGACATTTCTCATTCATTTAATAGGGAAAAGCTTTGCTTGACCAGGCCAGAAATCCTTAGTTTTATTTAATCCAAGGAAGAAACAGATATTGAAACAATAAGGACTCCATTTGCAATAATTATAAGGTATTTAGAATACAAGGAAAGCCTTACTGATGGACTCTGACGTCGCTCTGACATTTCCTGTTCAATCCGTTCCATCGACCACAAGCACAGCTGACACAAACGGAAACAAAAATTACTCTTATAGCTATGGTGTTTGTGTTGCATGTATTTTATCTCCCCAAGTGGTGAAACCTTAGTGAGTACAGTCTCTGAAAACCTTTTTTTTTGTTTTTTTAAATAAAACACTACTCTATGTTTTCGTATTTTATATATATATTTTACTCCATTACATTGATAGGATATTGTATACTGTAAATACATCTTTCTGTGTAAATGAGTTCTTAATCAATATTACTGTGTTGTGAAGTTTATTATTATTATTGTTTTTTTTTCTTCGTCACTGTATTATATGTATTTCCGTTGACATGCATTCCACTCTGAGTAAAGGTAAAACAGACAGAACATGTTGTGGTAGGTGGGGCCTGGGATGGGGGCTGTGTGGAGAGGTGAGGGGGGCGGTCATGGCGCTGACTCGTTGATACAGACGGGTTAAGGGAAACTGGACGAACCCCCTCCCCCACCTCCGGACCCCCGCCAGGCTCTTACGTCGCAGGACGGCCGTGGACGCCTCCTTCCAGAAGTTTTATCGGGCAAACTACAAGCTGCTGACAAAAAAGAAGGAGCAACACTTGGCCTTTTATTTTTCTCTGTTTTTTATTATCATTATCAAGGTTTCCCCAGAAAACATGCTAAGTTGGGTGGCTTGGCAGTCATTCATCCAGCCGCCCCTTCGTGTTTTTGAGTTAAAAAATGTTTAAAGTTTGCAGGAAATTGGAAAATATCACTTGATAATTATGTGTTACTGGACGATTGGAAGATTAATATTTGAACACCAATTACAAAGTCTTAAAAAGATTTTAACCAACATTTAAAAAAAAAACTTGAATAGATAAGCAATGCTAAGCCTGGTGGGGGAACAAGTAAAGCCTGGTAGCCCACCAGGCTTATAATAGACTGGGGGAAACCTTGATTATTATTATTATTTTTCGGAAAAGAGGCAGGAGAGTGAGATCTCACCACCCTCCTAATGCAAGCAATTTTTGTTCAGCCTTTCAAAAAGAATAATTTTTTTTCTTTTTGTTGTTTTTTTTTTGTTGTCCTAGCAAAATTCCCTGTCATCGTTTTTCTTTTTTATTCAAAATAAGATCTCAATATACACGATACTCTCTATTTTTATTTTATTATTATTTTTTGACTATGTACAGAAGTGCAAAAAAGTCAACCTTTATTACCTCTTTATCACCACGGTTATCCCCCCCCGCCCCCCGTTGTTTGCGGTTGGCGAAGTTGGAGACGAGCGTGTCGGACCGCCGCTCGCCAAGTTCACCTTCGCCCTGCCGGCTACGTCTGTAAAAGTGATTAAATATGCAGCTTGTTTTCCAACATGGCCCAATTTCCAGGGAGAGTAGAAATATTTAAACAATAGTTAATATTTGAAATGGATACAGTAGAAAATAACATCTTTACTCTAAACATCTATGAACTAGACTTTTCGATAACATCTTTTTTTTCTTTTTTTTTACGCTTATAGGACTAGGTACAAACCTTATAGTCATTAAAGTATTAGTCAGTTATTGACGAACGTTGCCACAGTGACAACTCAGCCTCTCTTGTTTCTATTGTGTCAACACTTAGATACTCATATAAAACATCTTTGTTCAAAGAACACACACAACAAAAAAAACGTCGAGAGAAATGAACAAAAACTGCATATGCTTTGACAATATGCATAACGTAGAAAATATCGAGCTTACAATCGTAACCGTACTAAAAAAAAAAAGGACATTACGAGGAATTTTCGGGAAAAACTCTGGATGGGAGGACACACACACAGAAACACGCACACACATGTACACACACACACACTGTACCTAATATACTCATTATTATAAAGATAAATATCATCCGCAAAACTAAAAAATAGGAACTAATATCAAAGTATTTTCCAAACAAAATGAACACTCCTTGTCTCAGAAGGAAAGAGAGGGTTAGGAGAACACGAGCATGACAGCCACGTGGTGTTCTGTGTGTGTTGCATTATGGTGTGGATTAGGCAGCTGCATGGTTCAAAATGGCGTGTTGCATTGTGCTGACCCGATGGTACATTCTAAGGCTTTGGATGAGTAATACAATCAGGTTTCATTTTCTTGCCGCTTTTAAGCCGTCCTTGTCCGTCAATTAAAATATGCCTGAAGAACACCCAAACAACCACGAGGGAAACAAAACAAAACAAACAAGCAGTTTCAGAGATCTACTCTTAACACCCGAACCTTCTTTGGACTGGGCGTCCTGTTGAAGTCAGCCCGTCTAGTCTACTCATTACAACATTGACACAAAAAGACTTTGGCTGACTATCCGAAAAACAATTCTCAGGTATTTAAAAAAAAAAACACTCTTAAATATGTCGGACCATATATATACACGCACGCACTACACCGACTTTTCTTCAACGACCTGTCTTAGAATATGCATAACCATGTATAAGAAAAACAAATTATGTTTTTTTTTTGTTTTTTTTAAAGAAAAACAAACATCATCACACCTCCACCGGCAGACTCTTCTTTACAGATTTCCATTTGGCCTCACAGCAGTTATTTCATTGTTTTCGTCTTTATCCCAGAGAGAGATACTTTGGACTCTCGCTCAGGCCTGCATGCAACTTGCGCTACCTTGAGAAAGGTAGTGCTGAACTTATTATTATTCAAACTTATCTTATTATTCAACTAAACTTTTTCACATTTCGCTACACGACAACCACAAAAACTTCAGCACGCCTAAATTAAATTTGCTCTGTCACGGACCAACACAAAGTAGCGCAGAGAAATTTGGCGTGTGTGTGGAAGTTCAAAACTTTGACGACCTCGAGGTTTCTCCGGCGGCTTTCAGAAAGTCGTCTGCTTGCCAAATCGTCTGTGGCAGAACTCCCAACACTTCGTACAACCCTGAACACGCCGTCCCGACTCTAAGACGATTATGCAGGCGGCACTTAGCGGGGAGGCTTTTCTCTAGCGGAACAGGAAGGTCATGAGAAAATGGATGAAAGTAAACACAGGAAACCAGGAGAACATCTAAATCTAACTGAGAACATGAGGTTATTTCACAGTTGTGTCATTTTAGAGCTAAGAATTAGCAAAAGGTTTCAGTCTTCAGATGCGCAACAAAACAACTGCAGAAAAAAAAAATGATGCGCTACTTTGTGTTGGTCTGTCACAAAAGAACAAGCGACACATTTGAGTTTGTAGTTTCAGAGTGAAAAAATGTGAAAAAGGTGGTATGAATACTTTTGCAAAGCAATCCAGCCATCGTGTTTCTAAACAGCTGACAGATATTAAAGAATATAGTAAAGACAACAAAAATAATCTAAAAAGGTTTAAATCAGTAGAATATTTGAGGTGCAATAATCAGCGGCGCTTAGTGGGAATTACTAATTCCCACACAGGTCATGTGGCTGGACGCAACATGCTGTCCTGAAAAAAAAGCAAAACCCTAAAACAGACATGTATGAATTAAAGGGAATTGTTGAGTTTAAAACTTTGTAACACTGCTCGAGTACAATTCCTGTATATGTTGAGATGCATGGCACTTTACAGGGACTCCTGCAAGGTTAAAGACGTGTGCTTGAGAGATAAAAAGGTAGGCTACAAAGGTTTGCAAGACACATCACAGACATTCAGTTGCTTTCTTGCTCAGGCAAATTCCCTCATCACTGTCAGAAGAACAGAACCAGATAAGAACAGAAAAAAAATAAAAATAAAGAAAATCATTGTGCATGCATATGTGGTTCAGTCATATTATCTGTTCCTTTACCTTTAACTGAGATACAAGGTGCACCTTGGTGTAAACAAATGAACATATTGACATTCGAAAAACCAACAACCGATAAACAAACAAGACAACGCAAGACGTGTTTCTTGGTCAGCAGACGTACCAATTCAGTCCCGACGACGGCTCCCCCAACCCCACGTGAACCTCGTGTCGACATTCAAAATGTGTCTGGTGAATAAAGGTTAGTTGCCTCTGCAAAACGAGAGGCAGGTCTTGAAATACAAATGACACTCTTCTAATTCTTCTTCTGTTTTTTTTTTTTTTTTTTTGCTGTTGTTGTTTTTGTCTGTCGTCGTGTGAAACTGTGCATGAACTTCACATGAGAACCTTTCTAGCGAGTTGCTCCTTCTACGCTAACATGCAGATGTTATTCCAAACCGGCTTGGCTCTCGCTGTTACTTGTATGAAGGTTGACCGTTAATCTTGGACTTGACACCAGCACGCTCCACCTCCAGTTCCATCTGGACAGGTTAAAAGAAAAAGAAAAAAAAAAACACAGGCACTTAGATTAATATTAGTCTTCTTGTTATTATGTATTACTATACCTTTTGAATCTGCCTTTTTGAGATGTGAATACTTTAACAGGCTCCATCTGTAGTCATGTCAAAGTAAATTTCCACCCACACACATAACATGTTCAGGTCTTAAAAACATGAGAAAATATTATCTTAGCTATGCTAACACTGCATATGTCTTTGACATATGAATAGTCTCATTTTTTTTTTTCAAAACTTAAAATGTATTCATTAATTTATGAATAATTGTAACTATAAATGCTGTCAGACATTTTGCAGCATGTTAGCATGTCTCTTTTTTTCCCCTAAAAGCATTAATTACATGTTTGTAATAACTTTGAGAGCTTGATTCACTTGTGTTCCCCAGGTTTGGTGATTGGTGGTTCAGACACCGATGGCTGCTCAGAGACGAGAGATTAAGGAGTTCATGTTTGGAAACGACAGATTGATCTGTTGCTGTGGAAAGTAACGGCGAGAGTTCCTCTTGCTTTGTTTTGCCAAGGCTTGAGAGAACCATAACAGCTCCTGCTAACATGAAGGCTATTATCATTTTGAAACTGGTGTTTTAGACTCTACTCATTTAAATCAACCCCTTAATTTGATGTGTGGACTAAAGTTCTCTGTACTCCAGAAGATTTGATGCACGATTCCATTCTAATTACTTTCCATCAGTTTTTTTACATCTTTTCATCTCAATTGAAGTTTTGATCATCTATTGTTGATTCCAAATAAATCTTAAATCCCGAGAATCATAAAATTGAGTGGTTATTCTTTTCATGTTACAGAAGGAGCTGAGGAGATCAGAGGATCTTTGAAGGGTTTATTTCTAAACATCAAAGTAGTTAAATGTAGATTAACTCTGTTTAATTATAAACAATAGATGCAATAAAGCAATGATGATTTTTTTAGAAGAAAATTTGTTTGTGCAGTAATAAAAAAAGGCCACTTTTTGTGAATCATACATTGTTTAATTTCAAGTAAAAAAAAATCAGACAAATTTCCAGAACAAAAATGAGTGCAATATTTTGCTAACATTTTTTTAAAAAAGGAAAAAGTTTGGTAACACTTTATTTGAAGGGGGTGAATAAGATTGTCATGACACTTTCATAAACATGACATAACACCTGTCATGAACATGAATAAGCCTTTATAAATATTTATGACTGTTGTCATAAAGCGTCATTCGGTAAATTACGACACTTTTACAAAGTTGACATTCAAAATGTCTTTGTTATGACAACTTGACATTAATCAATAAATCATTACTGTTTAAACTTTACCTTTAATAAGATAAAGTTATCTAATTTTTAAAGTGTAATCAGTAATACTTTTATAACAAATTTATATCAGTAATGATTTATTGGTTAATGTCAAGTTGTCATAACAAAGACATTTTGAATAATGTCAACTTTGTATTAAAAGTGTCATAATTTACCGAATGACACTTCATAAATATTCATGAAGGCTTATTCATGTTCATGACAGGTATTAATGACAGTGCCATGTCAGTCTTATTCACCACCCTTCAAATAAAGTATTACCAAAAGTTTTCTATAAATTTAAGGTTCGGAAGAAGTTGGATTGAAACCTGCTCTCTACTGGGAGGGACGTTTATATTTTTGAACAGAATCCTGCTGAAGGACCCGATCATAATCCGTTTTCCTGACAAGTGGCACCATGTTATTATTTCAAGTCTGAGGTTTCACAAAGTTCCCAGAGCTTGTACAAGAGAAGCAGGCCGACTGCTTGAAGGTTTCTTCACCATAGTCGGTGCAGTGGCGTTTCATCCAGTGGAACATGGTGAGATCGCTAAAAGGCTAAAGTCTTCAACCTCTTTGTTTCTGTGGAGTAAAATTGATCTTCTTCAGATCCTCAGAGAGTGCTCTGCCACGATGAACTTGCAGTGAAATGAGAAAGCGTGAGAGCGATGGCACCAAATTTAACACACCTGCTCCCCATTCACTTAAAGCAAACAAGTGACATAATGGCGGAATTGAAAATGGCTAATTGGGCCCAATTTGGGCAATTTCACTGTGTGCTCACGTTTGTCACTCATGATTTAGACATTACAGGGAGTGGGCTGAGTTATTTTAAGGGAGCTGAAAATTAACGCTGTAGGCTGATTACATTGTACAAATCATATTTTCAGTACTGTCCCGTGAAATATGACAAAATATTTTTTTCCCACTTTTGTTAAATAGTCCAACCTGGATTTTGTTTGCCACAGAAAACCTAATTATTTGCCTCATCCAACCAAATTATTCTCTTCCAGTTCCTTTACTACAGATGCCAATAAGTGTGGACAACAATTTCTATCGTTTTTCTAAACATTTGGTTTTTGACAGGAACTGTGCAAGACACTTCAATAGGAAGAAGTACATACTGTTCTGACAGAGACTCCTACATCTGGGTCACATACTTGTGACTAGTCAGATGGTCCGCAGATATTATTGGAATCTGACAGAGAAGGGAGAAGAGAAAACGGGAAGACAAGGAAAAACAGAGAGAGTTAGCGAATGGACTAAACAAAACGAGTACAAACAGCACTTCATGTGAAAGATGAGTAGAAACAAAACCACAGATAACTAGCAAAAGATCAGACAAGCCTTTGTTTTCTCTTCGTGCATTATTTATGAGGAAGCGCAACAGAATCACATCGTTTAAAGGAAAACAGAAAAAGCCTGAGCCGATTTATAAAAAAAATAAAGAAATAAAAGTAATAATGTGAAAGGAAGTGAGAGGAGCCAGGAAGAGGAGCAAACCTGGTTGGCTGTTGCTGTTGCAAAGGGAACACTTGTGGCAGGTGTGGTGGCTGCAGACACAGTGGCTGGAGAAGCACCGTGCATCATGGGTACTTAAAGGAAAGATCACACAGGCAAGATGAACCACACGAGATTTTAAGCTTTTCATGCTCTGTACCTCATGTACAGTCTGTGCTTGGACTGCTAATAAACATGAGAGAAGTCTCCGGGGTTTTTTTTTATTGTTGTTGTTTTAGTAAAGCAGCTGCAAGTCTTAAATGTCTTGATTGGTGAGTGAATTTAAACATCTGCTACTGAGCTTAGCTTGGTCAGAAACACGGACTATAGATTGGCAAACAAAGGGTGAGAGGATGTTGTCCAAATCAATTTATTCATGCACATTTCCACTGTCAGTCAGGCTGGAATCACAAGATCTTTTCATTAAATCAAAGTAAGCCCTTCATGGCTGCGCCGAGAACAACAACCTTCGGTGCAGACGTGCTGACTTAAGGAAGACTCAGCGGTTTTTTTTTTTTTGTTTTGTTTTTCTATAGGGCAGTGAGGCGTGTAAAAAGGAAGAATCAGAAAGATGCAACCTTTTCTTCTACTGAGGCATGCTGGCTGTTCATCCAGACTGGCTATTCTGCTCCTTCTCCATCACATATTTTTGACATTTTGGTTATTTTGTTTTTTAACTGAATTTTTCTACTATTTGGAGCTACGTATCAATGTTTGCACCCACCTGGGACATTTTGGTAGAACTGACAGAGATGTAAAGATGCTCTTTCTTATCCATGTGAGGTTGCAACTGTTATTGAAAATGCTAGATTTTTACTTCTTGTCTTTAATATCAGAGTCTAAATAAGTTAATATACAGTATTAAGTTGCTAAAGATCTCACACACACAGCAGGATATTGACTCGGCTTCTACTCTGAATAATTAAAGACCAGTCGCTGCAGAAAGATGAGAGAGAGAGATATATTGAATGCTGCTTAATTATGGCTCTCAAAATCAGATCAAATCTGCATTAGCAGTTACAGAGGTTTACAAAAACCAAAGATTTGAAGTCGTCCGCAAATCTTTGATCAGTGCGTCGCCACAACCAGGTTCTCCTAAATGCTGGTGAGTTGCTATTTTACGTCTTGAACAACATAAAGTTCAAAACTTAATATTTAGAAAAAAAACTAAAGTTCATCCAGCTGCTAAAATGTTAAGTGCCAAATAAAGAAATCTCAAATTATTGTTGTAGCAAATTTAGTTCCCTCTAAGATTTCTGTTGCAAATACAAATTCTCTCATGTTTAAGTGGCTTTTCACAGCCTGACAGTAAAATGAAGTACTGCAAGGTTAGCGCGTTTCAGATGGAGACATAATGCAGCAGGGGAATTAAAACTGCAACAAGCATTAGGTGACTCACAGAGCTAAAAAGAATAGAAATGTGTTTCTTAAGGACGTACTGCAGCAGTACAGTAAAACTTCCAATTGATATGTATATATATATAAATATATATACAAAAAACCCTGTAGTTTACAATTTTGCAATTCACGCTGAAGCTGCCGTAAAGAGACTGTAACGTCAGTCAAAGGTTTTGCAGGGTGAAGAATGTGCTCAAAATCACAGGATGACTTAAAAGTGACAGGAGAGACCACAAAGGACTCAAACATGATTAGTAAGGAAAGCTGGCACCTACCAACACTTGTTGCAGGTGTCATGCACAAAATCGAGCCTGCCCATCATGCATTGCAACAGGGAGCGGAGTGAATGGATGGGGAGTGTGGGGAGGGAGGGAAGAAGACATCAAAGAAAAAGTAAATCCATTTTAGAATCACACATCACCAGATTTGACCTGGACATGAACAAATCACGCTCACGGTGGGTTAAACGGCCAGGCTGAATCGAATTGCTCCAGGTGACCATTGAGACTGATTATCAGGAATAACAGTGTACATAACAGCCTGAATTTGCCGGTCCATTAAATTAAAATTAAACATTAGCAGTGGCCTCGTTTCACCAGCGGCCTCACAGCAACTGTTTGCACCATGAAATATTTGAGTGACCTCCTTTTTTGAATCGCCTAAGTGCGCCGTGGTGACCTGACAGCCCAGCGGAGTGAGACATACGAGGAACTGCTGGGAATCGATGGCGAGCTATTTTTAGGCTGTCAGATGAGAACACTGGCCACACTGTAAGATGACTCTGCAACGTCTAGAGATGTGCTATACAACAAGGCTGTCATGTGTGTGTGCGTGCGTGTGCGTGTGTGTGTATTTGATTATACCACACTCTTTAGGTGGAGGGTGTATCCTTCTTACTTTTGATGATCCAGGAAGATCCTGTCTGTCAAATGTCGACATCTGGTTGACTGAGCTAGAAGCCAATTAGGTGCCCTGATTGTCTGATGACTTTTTTCTTCTTTGTAACAGAATTTGTAAAGAAGATGATACATCACTTGCTTGGTTTGGCCTAAAATAGCCTCCAGAGTAAATGTCTGTACATTTGTCAATCTGCCACAAAGCTTAAATTCATACTGTGTCTAAATGTTGACTTGCAAAGGCATTCACACCCCTTGAACATATCCTAATTTTCGCAACTGAGAACAGTATTTTGTCACTGGAACCTTTTCATTTTTATATCCCCACATCAGATCCACTGCTCCCAGTCGCACCTAATTCACAAATAGACTCGATCTCTATTTGATGTCAGAGGTTTGATGGAGAACATCAGTAAACAAGCAGCATCACTAAGGAAGGCACCAGGCAGGTCTTTGAACATCTAGCACTATTCAGTTAATTCCCAAATTTCCCCACAGTGAGACAGTTAGGGGTATTTCTATTCTATTCTATTTGATTATATTCTTCTATCCCTCAACAAAACAAGAAAGGCACAACTGCAAACCTACCAAGAGAAGACATAAATGTCCACCTAAACTGGACAGGCTGTGGCAATCAGTTAAATGACTCATGCAAACTGTAGGATCTATTGATCTATTAGTTTTACAATCCACAAATTAATTCACCAAAAGGTGTCAAGACGAAAAAAAACACTGTTGAAAGAAAGCCGTAAGAACTCCCAGTTTGTAAAACCATAGAAAACTGACATCCTTCTGAGCACTTCATTGATCTGGTAAAATACATATCGTCATGGTGACCTTTGCCAAATAAAGGCATCAAGAGCCAAAAAAAATAAATAAAAAATTCCCAAAATGAAAACCTGTTAGAAGCAGAAAACAAAACAAGTCGGGGCTTTAGTGAAGGTTCACCTGCTGGCTGGAGATTGACCCAAAACAATGAAAGGCTTTATACCAACACATATTTATTTATTTTCTTTCGATTGGCTCAGGCAAAGTCCTGACTTGAACCTCACTGATCATCTGTGCCTCAACTTGAGAAATCAATGCTGTCTCTATTAAATCTGACTGAGCTCTGGATCCAAAAAGGTCCAATAGTTCCAGTTTGGCTTTTCAGCTTTTTTTATACTCCAAATATTTCCTCATTTTTATTCCACTTCACAATAATTCACTAGTTTGTGTTGGTCTTACAATTTGAGGTTTCTGAATATTACATGACAGCATTTGAAAAAAACGTTCAAGGTGTGTGAATACGCGGCTAAAGCACCGTATGCAGTAAAGATCATGCAAGTTGTTTAGCATGACGCTGACACACACAAAAAACACACACATTCAGCCATTATTTAGTGATGCTAAAACATACATCCACTAGTGATTCAGCAGCCTGCATTATGACGATATTTAAATATATATAAAAAACAAGGTCCTACCTGATGGTATGAAGGCAGCCTGCTGCTGAAACTGCATGTTGGCCAGGGCCTGATGGTACTGGAAAACGCCAGCATTGAACATAGTGTTGGCACCGTTGGCTTTTTCAAGTGCAGGTCTCTTTGGTAAAGGAGGCAAGACAGGAGGGAGCCCCTGATCAGGGGGACGACACCAGAAGAAAGGGACGGGAGAGGAGAGAGGAAAACAAAGAGTGGCGACAGCAAGAGTCAGATGAGAGAGAAGAAGAGAACGCCAATAGAAAGCAAAGTTTTCACCTTGCTACAGCTAATACAAATAAAACAAAGTAGCAGCGGGCTGCGTTAAAGTTAGAGCAGCACATGATGTGGTGCTATAGAGCTAGATCATCAACATTGGCAATAAACATGGCTACATGACTGGTACTAAACAGCTTCTAAAGGATAAGACAACAATTTTATCAAAGAATATATGAACATTGATAGCAAAAGATCTAGTTCTTATCATCGGTCAGTGAAGAGAAATAAGATATTTGGCGTGGGACATGTTAATATTGTTATGACATCTTTCTCAACAATTATTCATGCAAAACAAAGATAACACAAACATGCAAAGACTACCAAGACACTAATAAAGACCGCAACTGAAGGCGCACCAAAAGGCGATGAACTAAATTATGAGTTTTCCTTTGTGAATCAAATAATATCTGGTGTTTTGAACTTAATTTCTGTTCTCCGTAAACAGAATGTCATGAGTTCATCCCCAATTGGCGCTCCCACAGTTTCATCAGTCAATGACATATGTAACACCATGGTGGCATGCCAGGCTAAAAGGTGAAAGGTCATAGTACCAGGTCAAATGTTGCGTCGAGGGGTCGCTTCAGCGATTTGACAGCCGACTGAGTCTTAATTAGCAGGCAGCGAGCGCATGATGCGGCAATGGGCCAATGGGGTTCAAGCGCAATAACATAAACCAGCAAGCGAAGGGGCATCATGGGGAGGAGGGGGTGCAGCAGTGCAGTGTGGGTCGGAAAACAAACAAACAAACAAACATAAAAATAAACAAATCGTTTGAATGCAATATACACCACTTACAAGACTACAACATGCGCATAGGGTTACTGGAATGAACATATGGCTGTTTACAGTTATCGAGAAAATTCATGTTCGTCAATCAGAGCTGGAAGAAAGATATTTTGTTCAGACAGGAGGATCAGCTGGCGTTCTTTTTTAAGTTCAATGAAGGGGAAAAGAAACACTATCTGTCACTATCAATGCAGGTTTAACTAGAACAATATTTCGATGATAGTATTTGAAGTTGAAGTTTATTGACTGGGCTTTCAGGAGACTAGAGTCGATACTTCTCTGCTTAAGCTGCAAAACCCATCAGTTATCCCTCAAAGCCGAGGCTTCCTGTTCTGATCGCTGGTCATTATTTTATATATGTAGCGGCATTAGGCTTAGACATGACTGTGGAAAGAAACTGTCGTATTTTATTCTGCTGAATGATAAACTTAGTACTTTCTTTTAGTCTTATTGTCTCCTAACACTGTTTCCCTTTACCCACAGAAGAGTTGTAGCTGAACACACTCTATAAAAACACAACGTTTTGGTTTGTCTTTCACGTCTGCTTTCACAAAACCTGCAGAAAACCTTAAAATCAACAATTATGGCAGCTATTAAGCTTCCATCCATCCATTCATCCGTCCATCGTCAATCAAAGGGGGAGAGGTCGGGTAAAACTCGAACAAGTCGTCATTCCACCTCAGGGTGCCGTTATAAGTTTATTCAAGCTATTTTTTGATGCAGGACTTACTCTCATTTTGCATCATGGTTGTATTTTTCTAAGTCTTTCAGTGTGAGATTTTTTATATGTCTTCTTATAATCTTTATGGGTGCCCATAAGAATGTTTGGCGGCGTTGATCTTTAATTTACGGCCTTGTGACACATTATCTGCCAACAAGATTCTTGTACCAATGACAATCTATTTGACCTTATGCTCTAATCTTAATTAGGTACTTCAGTGTTTTATTTACTGCAGTGTATTAAACCTTATTAAGCCACTGGAGGTTATTTACTGGAAACTTTAATATGTGAGTTTTACATGGTTGGCCTATTGTGCTTTACATAACCTGCAGTCGCATTAGTGTTTGTGATTTTGAATTTGAACTTATATAAGATGTATAACATTTATACAACAAACAAGTTTTATTTATTTTTTCTTAATTGGTGTAAAGTCTAAGTTTCCAAGGCACAGAATTTTGGGTTGTTACTATCTGTAATCGTCAAACTTCCAAGTAAAAACGTCTTGAAATATTTCACTTTTTCCCTAACAATCTATATGCGAATCTCACTTTCTACTCTTTCTTTTCTTTTGATGATTAAACAGCAGTAAACACAATATTATTTTTCTTTTAGGCACATGCAGGAACATCACAGCATGAGAGCTAATCCTCCTCTCTGGATTTACCTGCACAATGTCATTACAGCACTGAGCTAAGCAAAACTTTATTGTGTGTCCCTAGAGAAAGGGATCTCTGCATTGCAGAAACTACACCGATTTGAGCAGTAGTCTCCACACAGTTGTCCTCTCAGCAAAAATATTTTAGCACAGGCTAACTATTGACTGTGAGCAGCAAAATGCACGGCTAATGAAGCAGCAGAACAAGGGCGAGTGAAGGGAGGAGCAGAAGGTTCAGTCACATGCTAGCACAGTCAAGTAAGCATGTGTGTCTTTAATTGCATAGTGACTTAAAGTTGTACACTGCAGACGAAATGAAGATTTTCATGAGTAGGATAGAAATGTCTTCCTCTGCACAAGAGGTTCGTTGGCATGTTTTGCTTGCTCCGAATTTCACAATTTTACAAAGCAAATTAAGAATGAACTGGGAATAGCTCTCTGAATTTATCTCATCCATGCGCTCCTTTGCTTTGGCGGCATCATTGTCGGACAGATACCTACCAAGGCCGCGGCGGCCGCGGCCTGGTTGACTTGGTGCTGAGCGGCTTTGATTTTGGCCTGCAGGTGAGCCGGGGGGTGAAAGTACTTGCACTTCTCCCTCGAGCAGCGGCCCTTTATGTAGTCCATGCACACAGTGACTGTGTTGTCGTTTGTGTCAATCATAGTGCTGTCTGACGGATGGGCGAAGCGGCAGTCGTTCTCCCCTCGAGTGCAGTTGCCTCTCTGGAATTCCCGGCAAACCTGGGCGACAAACAGAACAGGGAACATTTACAGCGTCCTTCGATGTTAACATCAGGACAAGACGGAAGTGATTGAGCTGCTGCTGCTTTTACAGTGCCTTGCCAAAGGAGTTCACGTTTGTTGTAAACAACAGGTGCTCTCACCTGTTGTTTACAGGTACTCAGTTGGGTTGTGGTGTGGACTTGACTGATGATTTGACCTAAACCACTTCCTTGCATGTCTGGCTGTATGTTTAGGGTCTTTGTCCTGTCTCAAGTCTTTCAAGTTCTGGTGGTCTTTTTGTAAAAAAAAAATCATTACTTGCCTCATCTTTGCATGAACTTTTCCAGTGTGCCTGTCCTTGCAGCAGAACAGCATGCCCGTTAAGGGAGAGGCATGCTATGGGATCAGGATGATGATCAGCATCACTGAATTTGTGCGGCAGAAAGTTACTTTTTAATTTGATCTGAATGGAGGATCTCCTCCCACTCTTTAGAATTTGTCCTACTAGATTCGTTCAGAGCACAACAAACAGCTTTCCTGTC
This sequence comes from Poecilia picta, assembly GCA_033032245.1. NCBI lineage: Eukaryota > Metazoa > Chordata > Actinopteri > Cyprinodontiformes > Poeciliidae > Poecilia > Poecilia picta. Next base: position 9,081,952 of record CM065365.1, read on the forward strand.
AACAGATAACTCTCCCACGTGAGCTGCACACTCCTCTGTAACAATGACTTCTTTGGTGCTTCCTGATTAGAAATGTCCTAGTTGACCTGCAAGTTTATGTGGACATCAGTTTCTCTGTGGCTTTGGAGTTGTGTCATATTCTGTGCCTTCTCAGATTGCAAATTAAACTGCTCTCTGTGAGACGTTGAATGCCTGGGATTTCATTGTATTCTGTAACTCTGCTTAGAGCTTCCTCACAACCGCAACACCGATATGTCTGATGTGTTTTGTGATCTTTGTCATGCTTATTGTTCCCTAAATTTGTATAATCAGACTTTATAGAATGAACAGTTATACTGAGGTTAAATGACCTCAGTATAACCATTACAGGACAACCATTTATTTTGAGGTGTCGGAGTATAGGGGGTAGCTATAAATGCCCGATGACACTGATGAAAAAAACCCCACTAATTTGTAGTCTGTTACATGCAATTCCAATAAAATAAAATAAGAATTTGGTGGCAAAAGGACAAAATATGAAAACAACTAGATGATCGATTTGACTTCAGAGCTTCACATCTCAGTAACCATCCAAACTTTGTGACAAACTTGTTCACTTCTGTTGATTGACACATCGACTTGGATTTATTGAGCATTTTTGTTGTTGTTCCCGTGATGGACAGATGGGGGCAGCATCTTCACAACCTCGGAAGGAAACTAAGGAGGGACGTAATTGCTTCAGTATGAAATTTACTGGCTTAAGTGAGGCCCATGGGAAATATGTGGCTGGTTAGGCTCTGGGGAGGCTTTCACTGACGCAATCACCTGAATACACATAATAAATAACACAGAGAGACGCACAAAACCTGGACACACACACACACACACGTACACGCACACACACACACACAGACACACACACACAAAAACATTTTCTCCGGTGACTCAAAGCAATGATTGACCCTAAAGAAGCATGTCTCCGCCTGGCTGTTTTTCTAAGCTGCGTTTTCACCATTAGCCCTCGCAGAGTGAAACATATTTTCATGGTGGGTTGAACCAACCGACGTTTCTATGACCGCACAAGGCCTGTTTACACGTCTGTTGTCTGGAGAACAACTCTGACGAGACAACCCCCGTTCGCCAACACCGACTGACGTTGAAGACTGACATTGCATCCGTCTTAGTCCTCTTACCCTTGCTACACCTCCTTGGGTTTTCTGTTTTCTTTCTTAGTTTGTTTGTTGTTGTTTTAAAGCGAAATCGCCTTGTTGCCGGGCTGATGTTGGCAGGGCAGGCAGGCAGGCGAGGGAGAACAAAAAATATTAGCAGGGCTGATGAATAAAGAGTAAGCGACTGGCAGATGGCGAGTGAGGAAACAGAGGTGCCGCCGAAAAAAATTAGAAGGCAAGAGACGACTAAACGATAACAGATTAGGCGTTTGGGGGGGGCAGGTGTGAGCCGGCGAGCGTCTCCTTACAGTTATGCATTAGCAGGAGTTAAATCAGTAAAACTAATTCACTCCACAAACACACAAAGGGGCCCTTAATCATACTTTTGGCCCCACGGTAGCTGTCCCTGTGGGACATTTGCGTCACCAGGGCTGCAGGTAAGGAACAAATGATTTAATACACATCCGCTTCACTACATCCGCTTCGATGTAGTGAAGCGGATTAGGAAGAGAAGTCTGAGAGACGACAGAGAAATATTTCTGAAGAAAACAGTCTGCAAGATTGTCTTCTAAAATTGGACCTTCTGCCAGCTACAATGAATTATCTACTGACTGGTATGAGAGGGTTTTTTTTTCCATTGGAATTTCTGGTATGTTTATTTTAGACGACACACTTTAGACTCTAAGTCAAGGCAGGGAAGTCTCACTAAGATGTTTTTAAGAAATTCTGGTGCGAAAGTACAGAAACAGGCATGTTTTTTTTTTCTTCTTGTTTTTTTTAATGTTAAATAAACAAGAATTATTGGCATTAAACTAATAAATACAGTGGAAAAGCTTGAATTAAGCCACATGATGGCTTCAACAAGTTTCTTTGGGTTTATTCTAATAGCACAAAGTAGCACAAAACTGCAAAGTGGAAAAAATAAGTTTACCGTCATTTAAATGTGAAATTCTACCACTGTGTTTTGTGGTTGGGAAAAGTGGTTCAAAAAATTAGTTTCCAAACTTTTTGTTAAAGATCCAAAAAGTTCTTCTGACACATTTTTTCATTTTTTCTATGTCTCTTGCGCTGCATCCAGAAAACATTTAAACTGGACTCCTGTCTTTCAACAATGGCTGTCTTCTTCACACTTTTTTTTGTGTGGATGACTCAACAAAATATTTTCCTGTCAACAAATTCTCCCATCGCTGCTCTCTGCTATGTTCTTTGGTTAGCATGATGCTATTTATGCACTAGTGCTCTCAAACGGACCTTTGTGTGATCAGATTTTTGCACAACTGTTCTAAGAAATACTCAAAAGCAGATCCTGTTTACAAAATAGCTAACTTATTGAGGGATTTGATTGCATTGGATTTAATTTAGGGGTGTCAGAGTGAAGAGGACGGAACAAAAATGCATGCCACAATCCTCCAAATCAGTCAGTTTGCAAAAGAAAATGAAATCAAGTGCGGTAATTCCCTTCCAATTCGCAAACATATAGCACTTTGTGTTGCATTTGACAAAAAAAATTGAGATAAAATACATTTATGTGCTATATGACAAAATGTAAAGATGTTTCAAGAGGTATTTATACTTTCCGTATTTTACCACTTTTGCCTGTGAGATACCAATGTCAAGAAAACAGTTTTAGACACAAGTGACACCATTTTAGCCTGCAATCAAGCCTGACCACTCCTCTGTCTGTGACATCCAATCTGTGCCATTTCCTTTTCTGTTCTTGTTATCCTTGTCTGCGCTCGCCTCCAACCCTCCTCTGACGACCACAACAGGTCTGAGGATCGATTTCCAATCGCCCGCTTCATTTCTCTTTTCCCGTCATTGACCCAGTCCTCCGTGTCACACGTCGCCTGCCCGTCCACCTCAATCCGGCGACTTGCTCAGCCTTGTCCCCCCAACCCCCATTAATTACCCCACCACCAAACATCACAAGTGCAAAATGCCAGCTTCCCGGCGTCCTCACACGCCTCCTGCCTGCCCTCCAACAATTTGGCCATTATTCCGCTGCGAGTGTTTCCCCGAGTGCAGCTTACATAATGGATGAGATTTACTTGCCGTCCAATTAGCGAGGAAGGGGAGGGGTGCTCATCAGGTTTCAATGACTAATTGTTTTTCATTGAAGACGGGAAGTTGTTTTTTTTTTGCACAGGAACACACCTTTTGTTGCCGAACAACTTGAGATTTTTGCCAAACACAGTCGTCTGCAGCCTGTTAATTGGAACAAGTTTAATGTTTATCGAGAGATAATCTCATTAGTGTCATTTTTTTTCCCTCTTTGCTTAATTCTTGGCAGTGACTGAGTTATGATAATAAGGTGTAGTTACTGTGACAGAGACTGTACACAAGATGCATAATTAAAGCCTACAAACAAAAATTGTTGAGGCAAGACTTTCCAACTCCTGCCTTTATTATACAAAATAGGCGTCGGTCGACGTTTCAAAGCCTCGTCTGTTTGCGCAGCTTGGAAAAAAGAGAGAGAGAAAAAAATAAGATCCTTGGCAGGCGTGAAGTTTACTGGAGCTTTGCTAATTTATTTCCTAATCTGGGGCTGATTTGGGACTGACAAAATAATAACGCTAATCCTATTCATCTGTGTGATCACCATCTTGAAATATCTGGGATTTTTTTCTTCTTTTCTTTTCTTTTTTGTCTTTCTCACCTCCAGTCTGTCTGTCCTCATGAGCTTCTGTGCAGCGGCGGCAGCGGCGGCAGGTACTGGAACGCTGGGGTTGCTGGTGACCAGTACAGGCGCACTTGGCAAGATGTCGGTGGGCATCAAGCCAGGTGACACGGGGCCAAGGTAGGGGTTAAACGCAGCGGCTGCTGCGGCGGCGTTGGCGTTCGTTGCAAGGCTGGGCGTGACTGAAAACATGGGCTGCACAACACAAAAAAGAAAAATAGATAAAGTTAATCAAAATCAACCAAAAACATACTTTCCAGATGTACAGTATTAATAGACCTTAAACTTGAATCATGTGACGTCAACAAAATTTAATTTTATCTAATGGGTTAACACCAAGTAGCACTGATATAAGCTGAATGGAATTTTTGTATTTTTTTTCTCCCCAAGTCTAAATTGGAAAATATGAGCATTTTAGCCTCTAAACCTAAATAAAACAAATTAACACCTCTTGATTCCAGTTGCTCGCATCTGCATAAATTCATCTCACTGTAAATCCAGATGTTCTGAGAAGGTCTCAGAGGTTTTTGTCAGACGACATCAGTGAACAAAAAAGGCGTTATATTATGGAAACCAAGGAACACGGCAGCCAGGTGAGGGAGAAAGTTGTGAGGAAGTTTCAAGTCGAGTCGGGTTGGAAGGCAAAACCCCTAGCTTTGAACGCATGCTGAAAATAGAAACGCTTTGAGATATCTGCAAGCACACCGAGATGTGGCGATCCAAGTTAACCAATAAGAGGGGGACTTTAATTAGATAGAAGAGGAAGAGGCGAAGCAGGAGAGTGGAAGAGGAACCACAAAATGACGTGTCGGGTACAGGTGCGGCGTACGGGATCAGGCTGGCATTACGGCTTTTCCTGTTACTGTATTAACCTAGTAAGATCACAGTGTTGTGGTTCAAACCTCGACTCTTTGAGGCCACAAAATTAATTCTCCTTCAAACATATGTAATTCGTTGTCTTGACAGATCTGCACTTCTCACTTACCAGACAATTAAAACTGTTTTCATGTCCATAAATCTGCACAAGATGTAAAGTAAATTAAAAAAAACTCTTTGATTATGAACATGAAGATTCACTCTGGATTAAATTAAGTTAGCTGGATCTGCCATGAGAATTTTAGGGACACGTTTGAGGTCAATTTGAATGTTTTCAGCAGTTAAAAAGCCTAGGTTTTGACTAGACCACTTTGGTATTTGGAAGTTAAGATGCCATCGTTTTTAATTGTCATGTAGATGAAACACACGGCCGTTTCTTTTTGATGGGGAATTTTATGACATTAACAAGATTGTGCAGCTTTGGGCATTGTTTAGATTTTGATTATGAGCTGCTTGTTTTGTGAGCTAATTTTTAATTTTGTCATTAATTTCATACACACATAGGAGCTTTGTTTGTTCAAAAAAACGTAGAACTTCCACACCACTAACAAAGTTATTTTGTTTTAAAGTTATGCTTCCAATTTGTCTCTTTTCATCTATTTGATCCGTTGTTTCTATAACTTCAAAAATCACATCTGCACATGTGAAAGATGCTTCTACAAAGCACTGACCGATCAAGTCGAAAAGACGTTGACACAAACTTTTTTCTGATTTTTATTTGTATACACTTTTTGATCACCCAACGTTGCTTTCCTTCACTACTTTGTGTTTTATCTATAACGATGTCCCAACAACACTTAGTGACATTCGTGAAGATGTTTCAGACTGCACATACTACAACGTGAATAAATCAAATCTGCAAGCGTTTGACAAATAAAGCGCGTGTTGCCATCTTATGTCTTTGATCACAGCTTTCGTGAACTGGAGTCACACACATCACAGCAGCAGTAATGATGGTAGTCGAGCCGTTAATCCGCGCGATGTGGGAGAGGCGCTTCTCTGCTCTGCCTGTTTGTGCTGTACAAGAATTTACTCGAGAAAACATCCTCCTCACATCTCCTTTCTCCTCGCAATCTTCCAAAACGGAGGCCGAGGCGTAAACAAGCTGACACGGAGCACCGAAAGTTTTCCCCGCACGCTCCTGACCTCGGCCCCCGAACCGAGGGCTGTCAGCTGGGAGGACACGGTGAGTAATAGGGGAGCAGCAGCAGCCAGAGCTGGACAACTACATTCTTCCTCGAAGCCGCCTCGCTGCTCTGCTTATTCTCAGGAAAGTAAGACATGATGTTTTGAAGCGTCTAATTCCTCCAGGTACCCCCACTGCTCAGGAATGCCTGAGGAGTCCAGATTTGGGTAGGTAGGAGGTAGCTGAGATATCCGTTGGAGGTATTTCCAGCTGGAGCGGTGGGGGAAGACATGATGTCACTGCGAAAGGCTCACAGTCATGAGATTTTAATAATGCAGTGATGTCACGCAGCAAGGAGCTGTGACCTCTCTTGTGGCCTTTTTCGGAATGCTTCTTTATGTGATACCGCAGATTCTCTCTGGCCTAAAACCACTGAACTAAGCGAAGGGGAGGGGGAGGTGTTGATGTAATGAATGTATTTTCTCACGAAATACTTTCTGGTTGTATTCTCTGTTGGAACAGTAATGTGGTTATTTGCACTTTAAAACATTCAACCTTGCTACTATGGAGCCAAGCTGATTCTGTGTTGGCCTTGAGTTAAGGAGAACTAACTGCATTCTCTGTCTGGAGCTTATTCAGTGTGACATTTTAATATAAGGGTGATCTTATTCTGTATTATAAAAAGGTGGAATGAAGCATCACTGTCAAAACAAATACATTTTGCTGCAAAAAAAAAAACAACAACAACATATTTTCAAACAGCTTTGGCCATTTGTAAAAACAGGCTAAAGTGAAGAGTTTTCTTTTTTTTTGCAAAGTGTCACACTTCACACATCCAAATCCTCACTCTACATTTATCTGGTGCCAGTTAAAAAACAAAAAAACAAACATAAACAAGCCTCACTGTGGGAATGATCACAATTCAACCAGTTTAAGTTATTATTATTACTTTTTAAATTGCATTTAACCCACTTTACATTTTCGAAGAAAAACGTTTCGCCTGTGTTCTCATCCAGGAGAATTTGTTTCTGACTGAATATGATTTTTGCTCGTTAAAATAATTCTCACGCAATCTGTCCTGCCGTTACCTAGCAAATCGGCACACATAATATTTTGAAATCTAGTTTTGCATTTGGTTGACAGCTGAAAAAAACAAAATGTTGGCGGAGCTAAGATACTGTTAGATGAATTAATTTCAAGTTTTGACAACCAAAACGTCAAACCTTGTTCAGGTTTGGTTAAAAAAAACCCAACAACACCAAGATTGAATTTATTTCCACACTATTTTTCTGATTTTAAACAATAAACAAACAAATGCAATCAGTAAATAAATAATTGAAAAATATGTGTTCACCACATTGTATCTGAATAATGAGATAAAACTGTCATCAATTAATTTAATTGTATTTGGCTGTGAACAGCAAATTTACAGTGTATTTTATTTTAATTTTATTTGAGATACCAAACAAAATAGCACAAAACAAATCAACACATTAGTTATTATCCCCAAGGCCATGCTGGCAGAAATCCAGGTTAGAATAAGTAGAAAGGTTAGCGACCCAGGACAAACACGGCCAAAATTAAAGATTTAGATTAGTCCTCGGAGGGAGGCTGGCAAACTTCCACTTTTTCACACAATCCTCCTAAAACGCATCTTAACTCAATAATCAGGTTTTAAATAGGCAGTTTTGTCAGCTGGCTCAGGTTCATCTGACTAGGAACGCTTCTAAAAAGTTGCATTACAGTTTGTGGAGATAACAATAACTCAAGAGATTACAGGTGGATTTAGTGCTGCCAATAAATGTAATGAGCAGAACCAGAATCAGCCTTTCAAAATGTATGCTTCTCACTCACTCTGTTGGGTGATGCAGTAAGACTGTATTCGTTCAGAGTCTTTATTTTTGTCTTCTTCTTCTTTTCCAGAGCCCATCAACAAAATCTGAGAAACAAAGGCTGAAGAATCCATTGCAGGACTTAAAGAAGCAGTGGATCATCTTGGAACTGCAAAGCCTTTGCTTTTTCTTTTTTTTTTTTAGTTTATGTCATGGTGAGAAAGTGTTGAAAAGAGAGCAGGAAGAAGACAGCCTGACAGGGAAGGACACAGCAGCAGAAGAAAAGCAGTAAGTGAAAGAGGCAGGAAGAGATAAAGGGACAGAGGAAAAAGGCGGGCAGGCAGGTAAAGTAAAGGTAATGGAATGTCAGCAGACCTTTAGACTTAGCCTACAAAGAAAAGTTAAAAAGAAAGCTTGTCGTGTGTAAAAGGAACAAAGGTGGACGCCCTTTTTCTCCCAGACTTTAGATTTCCTCCTTCCTTCCTCCTTTTTCTTCTGAGTACGCAGTTCGATTCTCTATCCCAGCATCTCTTGAACTGTTTTTCTTTTCCTGTGCTCCCACAACCACCACTTGTCTCATCATCTGTGTCAAAAAAAAGTGCTTTCATTTCACTTGTGAAACTGTCCAGAGGGTGAGGTAATAGGGATCCATAACATCTGGCAGTGAGTGATGGGGCTCATAATACTTTTTATTAGACAGTTAGCATCGACAGATAGTTCATATTATGTTGTTACAGAGCCGCAGCACCGTAGCGCTAATTCGTTTTGCTTGTTTGAGCAGCTCCTCGGTTCTTTTATCCCGCCACACACCCTGGCGCTTTTTAAAAAAACGACCCGCTAGGGTCTAAATGTGAAGAAATGAAACGCTTTGCACCGCTCTCATGAACATGAAACACGCATTCTTTATAATACAGATTCATTACACGTATTTGCTAAATAATTTGTATGAACTTTGGAAAAAAAAGGGTGATACTTTGTAAGGACAGAGAAAGTAAGTTACTTCTTGCTGTGTTGTTATGCAGTATTTAAAAAAAATCTTTGTCATCAACTAACCATCTGGAAGAGCAATGCTCTCTCCCCACTGTGTGTCCCAAGTGATCAAATATTTCTGGAATATCACTCCCCTCAAGCACTCCACATGCTGAGGTGAGGCAGTCTTCACCAGTCCAAAGAGGTTAGTGCAGTATAGGGCTATGTCATCATGAGAATTATCTTCTGGAAGGGGCTTTTATATGCCGTTGGTGTCATTTATGCTGAACTGGCACACATATCTGATATAGGGGTAACTCTAAATTGCTATGGTAAAATAATTTAAATTAATCTTATGCTTTTGAATCAACTCCAGTATGGTTCTTATTCGGCTGCTTCGCTTGCTGTGGAGCAAAACAAAAGCAAAACAATAAAAATAAAAATTTTAATTGTTTTAGAACTTCATCAAAAACTATTTTAAGCATGTTTTTGTAATTGTATCATTGCTGGATTTTTCTTTCATCCTGTAAGCTGTTTTATAGTATTGTTTTATCTTAAATGCATCATTTTCTGCTGCATCATCCAAAGTGACTTTGGATGTTTGTTTTCATTTTTGCTTATTTTTAGGGATCATTTTCTCACCCTTTCAGTGAATTCACATTTGAACAGGGTTATTTTTGATCCAAGTAATGGTTCTCAGGTATTTGTATATATATATATATATATATATATATATATATATATATATATATATATATATATATATATATATATATATATATATATGTATGATGAGAGAGAGAGAGAGAGAGAGAGAGAGAGAGAGAGAGAGAGAGAGAGATTCTGGTCATTGGTTGATTTAATGATCCTGTCATTTTGCTCATTAGTTTGATCAGTCATTAGTAGCTACAGATGTCAGTAAATGCTCTACATGCCTCAAACAAAAAAGTAAAACTCAAAACAAAACAGAAATCCTGTATCTGTTATGCACATATATCCATCACTTTTTAGTTTACAAATATTGAAACTTCTGAAGTAATGGAAACATGCTTATTCTCACTACTGGTTGTAGCTGTGCTCCAGGGATCATGGCGTTGGCGAGCTGCATCTGTTGGGCCAACATGGCCATGTTTTTCTGCTGAATTAGGTTGTTCCTTCCGTTGATCTCCAGCTGTGTCTTTAGGTGGGGAGGAGGGTGCAGGTACTTGCAGTTCTCCCTGGAGCAGCGTCCCTGGTTGGGTGGGAGAGAGAGGAAGAGGTATGAGGAAAAAGAGGGAGGAGGAGGGGCAAGGAGGATGAAGACAAATGTAAGGCCGACTGGAAAACTCTGTCGTGTAATTGAGGCTAAGTATCACAAGGACAGACCCTTGACTCGAGCTGTTGCAACACTTTAACAGAGATTTTAACCTAAGTCACCATTAGGAAGCAAATCAGGCTGTTCTTCTTTTATATATATATATACTATATATACATTGTTTTTTTTTTTTACAAAGATAACTGGCCTGAATTAGCTCTTTTTCTGTTTTGTCTATGAGAATAAAAAAAAGTGTCTTTGGGTGATTTCACACATCCTGCTTGCTTATATTTTGAGATTTTTTTTTTATGTAATAAGATGATTCAAAGCCAAACTAGACATAATGAAACATGTCAACATAGAAAATCAGGTGATTTTAATATATATTTTTTGAATTAAGAGTTTTCGAAATTATGAATTGTTTTATTCTTTCAGCTTTCATCAATAACTGAAATGGAGGGAAAACAGGAGGAGAGATTTACATAGATAAATGTTAGAGATTTCTTAGAGGTTTCTGTTAAACATTTTTGCCTTTTCTTAAGTTGCAGCCAGAATTCTCAATCTGTTTTACTGATTTAATATGATCAGAACAAAGTAGCGAACAATTGTGAAGTGGAAAGAAAATGATACATTGCTTTATTTATTTTTTTCATTACTAAAGAGACCTAAAAGCGTGCTGAGCGTTTAAATTCGGCTCACCCGGGTCGATACTTTCTGGAATAACATTTAGCTGCAATTTCAGCTACAAAGTCCATGGTAGTATTTTGCACATCAGTCACTGGAAAGCAGCTCAGGCTCAGTCAGACGGAGAGCATCTGTGAACAGCTATTTTCTGCTCTCGTTACATATTCTCAGTCAGATTAGGTTCTGAGGATTATCTGACGCATGAATATGTTTGATTGAAATTATTACATTGGAACTGTGTGAGTATCTTTAGCGTTGTGGTCCTACCCTGTACTTAGCTCCATCAACTCTCTGTTCTTGCTAAAGAAAGACACCGCTGTAGCATGGGATTGCTATTATTATGTTACACTGAAAAGACGCTCTGCTCAAGCTGGTGAAGTCTTAGTTTTCCACCGCAAAGCACTTTGTGTGGAGCCCAGAAAGTTTAACTTTCATTTCATGTGATCAAAACTCATTCCTCTACATGTTTGATGTGTGAGTTATTGTAAACTTTAAATTGATGTCAAATCACTTTCGGGTTTTTGATTTTGCCACTTCTCCATAAAGACCAAGTCAGTGGGGTGTGCAACCTGTCAACAGATTGTCCCACCTGGACAACTGACCACTTTTCCTCATTTCATTTAAATACAAAAGTAAGGGAAGTGAATAAAAAAGCATTCCACACTTTTCAGATGTTTATTAGTAAACATTTTTTGAAGTTTAAAGAAAGGGTGGTGGTCCATAATATATGAACTTAAAATTTGAAGGTAATGTTGCAATAACGGTAAAAGACACAACAAAAACTATTTATTACTTCTGTTTTGGGCAACTATATGGCAGTTGCAGCGTGTGAACAATCATGGCCTCACAATCACAAACACTGCTTTTGGTAAACATTTGTAATACTCTTCTTTAGGACACTAGTTAAAATGAAGTGTAATTTGTGCCATTAAGCTGCACATAGTAACCTCACTTAAACACTTATCTATATGAATAATAATTCATATTATTATGAATTAAAATAATATTGTTTGGAGAATCCCGGACAATTGTCGGGACTGTCCATATTGTCAATTCCAACAATACGGATTTGATGATAAACAATGATAAACTTTTTATCATGACGTTAACTCAGAATTCTTATCATAGTAAGAAATTTATCACGATAAATGTCAAACGATGTGATAAATGCCCATCCCTACATTAAAGGCAGTTCACCACAAGTTAACCATGTTACGCACATCAAACAAAAGTTGTTTGTGGTTTGTGTTGAAAATCTTTGTTTGTGCCTCCATAATTTTAAAGATAGGGTAAGTATAAAAGAAAAAGAAATGTCTCAGGTGTATCGTTTTTCTTCTACTTAGGAAATATGTGCTACCTAAGTCAGTACCGATAACATACCAATAAAATGCCAATAAGCTGCTGCCCCCGCTACCCCAGATAAGTGGCAGAAAATGGATGGATGGATGGAAAATACCAATAAAATACACAAGTTTCTGATGCGATTGGTGGAAGAATCAAACAGACAACAAACCACCACTTTGATTCAGTTCTGCCTCTTTGGCTTAAATCAAAAGAAAAAGTATTGTCGTAATATCGCGTCCTAATCGCCTTTACTTTACCGCCCTTGAGACTGCCGGATGTGTTGCAAAAGCTCCATAAGTGACTATTGATTGCCTCCTGAATTAACCAAATTAGTTATGTGTCAATATTTGAGATCATTGTGGAAAAGAACAGGCTGGAGAACTGATGCAGGATCAATACATGATTGAAGCCTTCTGCGAGAGTGGCAAACACAAGCACACATAACAGCAGTCTAATATTATTCCAGTGTCTATAGACAGAGCAGTGTGTGTGTGTGTGTGTGTGTGTCTGGGTGCTTGCTGCTGTGGGTGATTATATTCATCCAGCAGCCTAAGGGGACAAGGAGAGAGTGTAATTTACACTCTCATAATGCTGGCTCCTTCAAATACTCCCCCAGATAGCTGTAATATCTTAGATGTCTCCTCCTCTTTTTCTTTTTGACTCTCCCTTTTTCTCTCTCTGTCTCTCTTTCATTGTTCCCATCTTTCTGCTTCAATCACTTCAATATTCTGAGCTCGGTGCTGATATTTACTCTCATGACTACAGAGCAGAGTAGCTGCAGTGCTGCTGTGATCTGTTCAGGTAAATGTGGAGAAGGCGCACAGCAGAAAGTCACGCTGCTCTCCTTCTTTCTTCCTTCGGCTACCTCATCAGAATGCGCTGACTAGCCTCTCATAGCATTACTGGGGTTTTTTTCTTTTTTTAAAAGTAAAAGTAAAAGTATTTCAAAGAAAAATCCAGAAGAGGAGTGGATTGAGCCCTGACAACACTACAGTGCCACCTCTCATGGGGAGTTATGGGCCCGCTGCTTTATCTCGGGGCGATTACCTGCTGCTCACTGCGACCCGCTGCAACACCTGCTTTTCACAGCCTAACACATCCACTCTTCCAGCTCCTCTATATTCCTGACGCTTCTCCTCTTTCTCTCCCCCACCCCTCCTGTTTCATCTCACTCCATGTCTCCCTTATCTGCACCTCAGATTTCCTCGCGCCGGCTGTTCTGCCTGGCGACAGACTTCGCATTGGAGAGCGGTGGCGTGTTGGGGGGTACCTCCACATTTCCATTGGCCAGCGCTGAGATGGGAACGATATTCCGAGCCTGCCTCCTGGCCTTGAGGCACACATCATCAGAGCTCCGAGTCCAGTTCATCCCCGTGTGTTACTGTGACTATTGATCAGCGGGTAATTGGTTAATGTCTTTTGATTTTCAAAGTACATTCCCTCTGGCAGACTACACTTAAGCATGTCATCTCCTGGGTGTGTTTGTCAGCAGGTATCACTGTTACATTAAGTCTCAGTCGTTAAGAGTTTAGCAGGTTTGAAACACTCATTTTATTTAAATAATTATGATAAAAAATAACTACTCAGGACATGGTGAATGACGAAGCTCACCAAAATAAAATAATACATATATGTACATATCTGTTTGTTCTTAAATAATCATTTGGGCATGTCCAAATCAAAAGGGAAAGTTTCAGTAAAACGAATGTCATAAACCATAGCACTAAATAACGAAATCTGAAATTAATTGATCATTTTTATAGTTTCTTTGACACGGAGCACCATCGCATATTTTAAACAGTAACTGTGGCTTGTAAAGTAAAATGCCCATCTTTCAGATCAAATGCTTTGACTGGAGGCCAGAATATATACAATATTGATGTCATCATTAAATGAGTTAAACACATGATTAAGAAAAGGTTTTGTTTATTGTTTCTGACACTTCTGGACTTCCATACTGAAAGGACAATGAAAGGCTCCTTTTTGTAATGGGAGTTAAGGATGCAGATATTTAATGATAACATGATCAACGTGAAGTGAAATTGTAATTGCATTGTTCTGATTAAATTAATAAATAAAATAAAAAAAACTGAAAAAACAATTGAATAACAGTTGAATAAAATAAACAGTTGAATAAAATAAATAAGAATTGTTCTCTAAAAATATCGGCATGCAGCACATAATTCAGAAATTTGTTTCATAGCAAACTGTTTGTAAAAAATTGTTAAATAATTTTCACTGATGTTGAAGAGATGCAGCTGCCTTTAAATTAAAAACTTAAGGATGATTGATGTGCCAAAAAACAAAAATATAATATCTGCACAAATAAATTAATCTACACTATCACAGCAGCTGACTCTTAAGCTCTTCTAAAAAACAGCTTGAAAGGTTCCTTTAGTTTTAGATTTGAGGAAACATCATCCATCCACACACACCCAGTTCCCAGCAATAATAGTAATAAACCAGATATTTTTCTCCCACGCAATCCTCAGTTCATTCTGGGTGACCTCAGCCACTCTAAGGTCAGAAAGTAAAATCCATGCAGGGCAAAGGTCAGCAACTCCAGTCCTCAAGGGCCACCATTCTGGATTCCTACTCCAAACTCACCTGAATCAAAAGGCAAAATTCTCCACTTGGTATGTCAGCAGATTTTGCAAAGGCCTGGTCGTTAACTATTCATTTGGTTCAGGTGTTTTGGAGCAGGGATGCAACTAAAACTGGAGGACAGGAGCTGCTGACCTCTGATCCTGGGATCCTTTTCCAGTATAAAGCAGGAATCGTGGCCAGATACACCAACCATCTCAGCTGGCTCTTTTCACTATAGAAGAGCAGTAGCTCCACTTGAAGCTGAGGATTCACATCTACTTATCATATGTAAATGTTGGAAAGTTGGACCAATAAGTTGAGAATTTAAGGTTTTGTCTCATCTGTCTCTTTGCTGTTCAACAACTTTAACTTCTACAAAAAAAAAATAAAATTATATATATATATATATATATATACCAAGTGGAGAATTTTATTTTTTATTCATCTTTATATTACTTTTTGTTCGCTCAGTTTTACAGAACTTCTCCAATCTTCTGGTCCCACTGGGCCGTTGAAGTCGTCCCAGTTGATGGCATAAAACATTAAAACAGGCATGTTGGTTTTAATAAATATATTTTTTTAAGAAATTAAAATTAAAGACATTTTCAACTTGTTTTGATTTCTTTTATGATTTGTCCTTTGGATACTTGACAGTCATTAGAAATGTATGAACAGCTCTGCTAAGCTACATTTAATGGTTTTCCTTGGTTTAACTCGGATTATTGCTTGAATTTGCAGCTCAGAAAATCTGGAATATTTGACTGCCTGTTCAGGTTTAACAGTTATTTGTGACTGTGCTGCTGTCTGAACATGCAGTTATGGCAGATGGTAATGCCCAGATGTTTTCCTGTCCCTTCTCTGTCCTTTTCTCCCCCTGTTTAGACAATGTCAGGTTAATGGTGAACCTGTCTGATCTGAAGTCACAGTTCCTCTCAGGTTTGTTAACTGCCAGGCTTTACTTAAGCTGACTCCGTTCTGCCTTCAGCTGTCTGCCTGTTGTCCCGTGACACGCTAATGTGCCAACAGGCCACTTGCAACTGTCTTTCACACATTATCCCGACTGCTCTATCTCCTCGTCGTCTCGTCTTATCAGGTTGCCTACTTTCTGTCTGTTTCCTGCTTCAGGTAGAGTCCCTGAAGATGGAGGGAAGCTGAATGAGCAAACTTGTGATTTTTTTTAAGCTATTTCCTCGTTGTCCTTCACAATATGGTGTTATCCTCCTAGAGCAAGCAACACGAGTTTCAGGTCAAACAATTTAATTTAGAATTAATCTAAAAATGAATTTTTGATGCAACAAGACATTAAACACTTTTATAAGAGATTCATTTATTTCCACTAATTTCTTGCTTAAACATGAGCAGCATTACTTTACTCATTTAGTTGAGATGTCAGTAAAATAAAAGAACATTTGTAAAAAGTATGTCAAATATAGAAAAAAGAGGTAAAAAAAAATTCAATTTTTATATCAAATTCCAATATAGATGACCTGACAAATTTGTATATGTTAATTCAGGTTTAAAGTTTATCTCTTAATATTAAAAAAATCCTGATTTCTCAGTAAAGAAGATGTAAAATTACATGTTAATGGCATTAAAACTAACCAAGTGTCTCAATGTTAAGGCGTTCTTATAAGTATCTAGGTTCTTCTGAATGTCACCTGCATAATTGCTTTTGTTTTTGGAAGTTTAGGAAAAAAGCATGTAGAAGGAGGACGTGCAAATTAAAAAAAACAAAACATCCAACCAGAACCAGAACAAGCAACTGAAAACAGTATCATGGTGCAGCCATTGTATTAAAAAATCACATCTTAATCTAAACACGAATCTAAACTGATGAGTGCTGAAGGGAATACTGAAGAACAAAATCGACACTGTGACCCCTTTTTGCACTATATTGTCGCTGCCTGAAAGACAAAGTATTTCTAAAATTACAATAAATGGAATTTTTACATCAGCGCTTCATAAAATGACCGTGCAAATTGAAAGCGGGTACTCCTGTTAACACCACATTTCTACTCGCTGTCTGCAGTCTCCCTCAGCCCTACGGAGTGCTAGAAACCTGTTAACTTTGACAGCGCTATTTTAAAGTCCTATTATCCAATAAAACATCACCCTTGGTGAAGTTGCAATTACACGCAACAATCTGGTACAAGGGCTGCACAACAAAGGGTAAATGTTGTCATCTGACAGCGGGCTGGAGGCTATGTGCACATGTTCATGTTCAAGTCATTTTATTGTAATACGAAAGCCTGTTTGGGTTGATGTTGATGCCCATGTATGTCATGTTTTCCTCCCTAAGCGAACCCTAAACGTGCCAACAATTTCATACAGGTATCAGTCTGCTGCTCAGAACATTGTGGCAAACATGGCAAAATCCCACAAAATTTTCCCAATTTTACAGCTGGAGTCTTCAACAACAATAGTGGTCACATCATGCAAAATCCACTTTTTTAAAGAGTGCTTAAATACATTTTGTGATATACTTTGACTCTCAAAGAGTGCAGAGAAGTTGATATTAGTGTCTTCCGGTGTGAAATAATTCTGTTTGGGTCGCTTTTTTCTTTTCTTTGTTTTTTTATCTGCTCAGTTTTTTGCTGCTATATTGTTAACAATGTTAACATATTGTTAAACATTGTTTAACAATGTTTAACAATATTGTTAAACATTGTTAAACTATGTTTAACAATGTTGCTATATTGTTAAACAATGTTTAACAATATAGCAATATAATGACTTCTAGCTAACAAATTTTGCAAATATGCCAATTTTATTTCTCGTTGTAATTTTGCAGTTCAAGTTCAAGGACGCTGAAGCTACAAATGGGTAAGTCAAAATGTTTGGCTGTTTGGTGTATTGAGCCACACAATTTATGATGCCGTCCCCCAGCATCAGAACCTGGTTCAATTATATTTTTCTTGGAAATGTACTCACATTGGTGAAGCGCTTCAAGAATGAGCAATCTCTGCCAGTATCTGAAATAACAATTTAGACATGATTAAATGTTCTGGCCATTGCTTCAATGGCAATAGCATGGTGTTTTCTATTTATATTCCTTGAGGACATAACCATGTTGGGTTTTGAATGAATACTATTACTACATAAATAGTTTGGCCTTGTTGTTTTTTTTTTTTGCAGTTACACAATCAAAATGCATTCTTAGCATTCTTGGCAATAGAGTTAGCTAACTTCCTAGCCGGGTTGAAGCCTTGCTTGCAGAACGTGTTCATGATTGACAATGAAATCTTTAGAAAGGTCTGAACTTAGTAAGGTTGATATTTCTCAGAAAAAAACCTGAAAGCAGCTAATTGTGAGGGATTTTTACAGCGTTCAGTTTAGCAGTGAGTGGCTGCTCAAAAAAACTGAACAAAACCTTCAAAGCAAACTTCAGGTAATACATTAAATTCAGAAAAGAGTTTTGAATATTTTCATTCAAGTAGAGGGATATAATATATGTTTGCTACTACCTATTTTCCTATCAAATGTTATCTGACTATTGTAAATGTAATTATTTCTGAAATGAAAACGTTAAATTCACAAGTGGACGTCTTGTGAAATGCCATTGCCCCCAGATAAGATCAAAATTTATTTTAATGATAACATCAATCTGTTCCTGCATGACATACATATTCACAGTCTCATGAGATAGAAAAAGTTTATGCTAAAACAAAAAAAGTAAATCCACTTAAAATGAACAGATGCTGAATTGTAAATAAGTAAAAGTGATTGAAAAAAAAAACAGTTAGTGACCAAAGCAAAATCCATAATAATGCTCGAGAGATTTTTTGGGGGGGGGCAGGGGGAATCACCAAAATAATAAAAAAAAAGGTACCTCAAAATCATTAGACAATACTGCAGGTCTGTTCATCTGCATGATGATCACTTGTGTTATCAAAATCCGCTTTGAGGCTGTGTTACTTTTCACTTCTTTTATCTGTAAAAACTACAACAACAAAAAAACACAACAAAACCTGTAGCAGAATTTCTCTTGTGAGCTAAAAATAGAGGCAAAGTCTAGAGCACCAGTGTTCAAACCAAAAACATCCTGAGCTGTAAAGACAGAAACCCAGCGGGTGGCAGACAGAAACACAAATGCCCAACTTGTTTCTCCTATTGGTATTAATCAAAGGCCGTCTGTGCAGGTGGTTTCTGCACCGACTCAGAAGGTGCACCATTGAAAGGGTTGAGCGGCACGCTGCTTTCCAGCGCGTCCGCAGGGCTTAATCGCCTGCTGGTGCAAAATGATCTTTTAATCTACCCAAGTAAAATGACTAATTCTGACTAAAACTACAAAATCCAACTCCTCTGATCTTTCCTGCATTCTCCACCCCTCCCACCCTTTTCCACTTCCTTCTGTCTGAGCTAGCTGCTGCCACAACGTCAACACCGTGACCAGTGTGACAACTGTGGAGCTCAAGTCTGGACATCCCAAACCTTTGTGCATTATTAATTCTCTTTCAGCAGCTCTGCCTCCGCCCTGCTCCCAAAGACAACCTTCAATCAACTAAGAGCTGTCTGGTTAAAGGCTGTGACGGGAATACACGAGCATAGACTTGAGCACACACACACGCATACACGCACACACGCTGGCACAGTGATTTCCTAACTAAAGGTTCCTGTTGGCAAGCATACGTCAGACAAATTATGACATCAGACACGGCACAAAGACAAGCCTGTCTGAGGATGGCGAGTGCTGCCAGACACTCATACACACGCACACTAATAGAGAGACTATATTTTTATTAGTAATACACTCCAGCCTTCATGTAGTGGCTAATCACACAGTGTATTAGAGAACAGATCAGGCCATAAACAATTTTTTCTCTGTGGCTTCTTCTTTGTCTCTCTGTGATTGCTAATACGAAGTGTCCATATAAGTCTCATTATCTCCTTCCAATCGTTTATCAAATCTGGAACACCCCTGGTGCACCAGTATAATAGCCTGGATCAGTTAATGACCTTAAAAATCTAATTTAAGTGTGCAGAGAGCTGCGCCGCTGGGACGACTAAGATAGAACCATGACCAGAAGAATCATGGCGAGCGACCGAAGTGATGCTGCGCACAAAGCAGAAGCTGTCTGGCATGAAACAGCGGACGAGTTCACAGACGGACGCCGCTCCAGACAGTAAAACCACTATGTGTCACAAATGACACACCGTCTGAGAAAAGCTTTTAGCTATAGTGCTCAATTAGCAAAAAAGACCAATTACAGCCCCCAACTGCACCACTTAGCCCGGCAAAGTTAGCATGTTCAGGTTGGGTGCGGGTAGAAAAAAAAAATCGTTAGCCCAGGAAGCTAATGATGGGGAAAATCATTAACCATAATGGCTAATGACATCACTCTGATATAGTGGAGCTGAATTGTTCTAGATTTCTGATCTAGCTTTGGAACTCTATTGCAGCTCGTGTCTTTTGGTCTTTTTCTCCTAAACTCTATAGCGATATCGCAAAGTCCAAGTCATGACTTAAGTTTTTAAGTCAAGCTCAAGTCAAGTCTAATGTCTACAAAAAATGGCAAATCCAAATCAGGACTTCAGTTTTTAAAGGACAAATCTGAGCCAGGACTGAAGTCTTCAGGGATAGCTCCAAATCCAGTGCTCACTCTTCTCAAGTTCCCATCAAGCAAAGCTTCAAGTTTTGAGACAGTGAGTCCAAGTAAAGTCTAAACGCTTTAGGGTGAAACTTTGAATCGTGTCTAAAGATTCAACTTTATAAGGGCAATGTTAAAGGCTCCCACATACTTCATCCAAAGCAGTTGGGCGTGGTCATGTGGTTGCAGACCGTTTGTCTTTCACACAACCACCTGGGGGACACCCCTCCCACTTCAGTACATGTCACAGTCATTCACAGGCTCCATCTTCTATTTTGCTTTAGCAGGCTCCTCTGTAGACAACGACGTCACAATTCCCATCCAAAGGTTTTTAGGCCCTGGACAGTCTTATTATTGTAGCAGTTATTTAGTGAATAATCTTGTAATTTGCAGATGCCCGCTGTTGTCTGATATGGAACATGCTGGAACTGAACGTATCGGAAATGTCACAGCTCAGGTAAAGGTCCGTGCTCTCTGGGGAAATAATGTTAACTGCACTGATTACGAACCTACGGTGACGACGACTTAAAATGTCGCCGTTTGTAATAATGTCTTTGCTTCCAAACAAATTGTAAACAAAAGATTAACTTCAGTCCTGCCTCACAGCAGCTTCTCACCCATGGAACAATAGTCCACACAACTCCTTAAGGACACAAATAAATTAATTTTCATTTATTCATTTCAGTTTATTATGGAAAATAAAGAATCTTTTTTTTTCTCAAAACGACTCAATTGGATTTAAGTGACTCCTCATAAACGTTCAAAAGACACTTCTATCAGATGCAATAGAAACTCCGCCACTATAAAACATGTTCTTTTAATGCTTAGGAATGCTATCCTAACAACCCAATAATAAACTGGTGTGGTAACACTTTATCTGAAGGGGTTTGCATAAGACTGACATGACACTATCATGAACATGAAGAAGTCTTTATGAATGTTTATGACAGTTGTCATGAAGTGTCATTCGGTAAATAATGACAAGTTTAATGCAAAGTTGCTCCAAAAGTTGCATTAAAAGTCTATTAAAAATGCCAACTTTGCATGATTTTGTAAATTATAATTTAGTGCAAAGTTGGCATTTTTAATGGACTTTCAATGCAACTTTTAGAGCAACTTTGCATTAAAAGTGTCATTATTTACCGAATGACACTTCATGAAAACTGTCATAAACATTCATAAAGACTTCTTTATGTTCATGAAATAACAAATAAAGTGTTACCACTGGTTCTAGTGTTTTTTTTTCTGTGCAAGTTGACTCCTTCTGGCCTGCAAGCAAATTTATGTGACATGTTGACGTGTAGCTAGTCTAAATTACAAATATGACAAGCCTAGATGTGCAATTAAGTCAGTTGTTTGATTGAAATTAACTGTAGCAGTTTAGGAGTATCTCCATCAGCAGTACGTTTAGACTGTAATTATGTTTGAGTGAACCAAGGCAGCCGTTCATCTCAACATCCTAGTTGTAACGCTGAGATGAAGATTATATGCTGTGTAAACAGCAGCAAATATTGACAGAAACAATATTCTGCTTGAAGTAACAACTCACAGTTTACTGGCTTCTTTCGATCTCTCTCACACGATTGTAATTCGTCACACCTGTTTGTATACAGTTGTTTTCTCCCTCAGCATTTCTGTGATGAGTCATGGGCTAAAGAATTGATTGATTCTTACGAAGCAGCTCACCTCAGCATATTGCTTGTGACTAGAAATGCTGTCCATTAAGGTTATGAAGAGAATCGGTGGTAAAAAAAAACCTTGGCAGAGTCCAACTATCACTGGAAACAAGTCCGACTGCTCTGGCACCGATTACAGGAACCCAACAGGTCGTGTCAAAGTGCCTGGTACCCCATACTGGTACCGGAGAGTACCTCGAAACATTCCCCTCATTGGATACTGTTTGTGTGGTACTGCCTTTGGTCTGAACTGACAGGCCTAATTCAAAGTAGACACACAGGTTTGTTTTCTGGTTGTACAGAGATGAATTGTGGAAAAGCTCAAGTGTTACGAACATAATTTTACGAAGATATTTTTATGAGTTGCCAGATATTTTCCCTGGTTTGTTGGTGGACTTTTACCTTCAGCTCACCAGCTGAAACTAATTAATCCAACAACTAGGTCTTCTCCTACTTCCTTGAATCTACGTGGATCTGTGTCCTCTCACTTCATCATGTCTCATCACGATTGACAGAAGTTGATTTGAAAGTAAACAAATGATAGGAGACATAGACGCATATGTTAGGTACGGCTTTGTAAACCATTCGTTTACCAAGGCAGAATCAGATGTGATCAATTCCCTCCGTCTTGCTGCATTTGTACCAGGCTCTAAACTCCACATGAAGGTAGAAACCGCTGCAGCAGAGCTCCAGGACACGCAAGTCTCTCAAGTAATCTTTTTGGGTTCGGCACAGGACATCAGTTGAACAAACTGGCAGACGAGGGAAATGGGCCGCAATATGTAGGGCTGCATATCATGTGATTTTGGGGTCACATGACATCTCTGAGCCTGAACCAATCAGGATGTGTTGCTGACTGCTTTGAACAGGAATATCCTCGTGGTCAGAAAAGGAAAGATTGAGTGCAATGTCAACGTCCTCTTCTCAGCAGCAAGACATATTTTTATTCATTGCTCAATAAACTCCCTGATCTGGCAGAGGTTGCACAGAAATATGCTTTGTTTTTCTCTTATGCTTGTAAAATAAAATAAAATGAAAAAAAAAATCAAGTAAAAAAGTCTCTGCAGTGAGTTTTCCTCTCCAGAGGATGTGGCATACTTGTAGGTAGTAAGTGCTGTTGTTGGTCTTCTGAGAATGTCATGCTGAGTTGTGCAAGGCAGTCTCTAATTAGCTTTGTCCTCATTAGGTTTACAGCACTATCTCCCCTCAGACAGCAGAAGGGAGGGAAACACGCGCACTTGGTCACACGTTTACAATCACACGTGTAAAAGCAGCGAAAGAGCGAGATAGAGAAAGGCCACCCCACAGCCCCCCGAGACCTGGCCCTTCTTCTTCTCTCTCGCTTTCAATTAACCTTCCTTCTCCAGCCTCAATCCATTCATCTTTTCTCTTCATCTGTTCTTTGCTCTCAGCCTCACCATCCCTCTATTCACAATCTTCAAAGTTTACTGCAATTCAGCTTTATCTCTCATTCACCGGGCAGAGGAGACAGCTAGAGAGGAGATCCATTTAAAACCGCCTGGGCGGAAGACGAGTGAATATGCACAAAGGACACAATGGCTTTGGGACCTAATTATGACAAACAGCGCATTGAAGCATTTATACCGGCGGTGCAGGGGTGTTCATAAGTTTGCATACAGCACACTCATCATTGGCATGAATACAAAGATCGTCAGGATTTCCAGGAAGAGTGAGATTAATATGTATGTGGAGCAAAACCTGAAATTAACAGCTGCCCACATAAAAAGCCAATTAAAATTAACTCTAGTGGCTAAATATCTAGCCAGGATTATATCAGCAGCCCCAGATCACTAAAGAATGTTTATCTAATATCTCCTGGTTTGGGCTAAGTGCGTGTTTATGCCCCGGGTGTGGGGTTTAAATGAATTAAAGTTTTTGCAACTCATCCCCACTTTCTGAAATTCACTCAGGCTGTTTGCTGCACAATCTTACCATCCTGGGAAAAAATGGTTCCACAGTGTCGTTAGAAGGGCAAAATTGAGGTGACATTCACGGCGATAAAAAATGCATGCAAACGACTGAGCGGCGCTATCGACTTCACAGCCTGCCGAAGATACACTTGTTTCATTTATAACTTATAAACTCGTGATTTAATCCCAAAAGTAATACAGAAACATGCCCTGCAGTCACTGTGAAGAAGACCCGAGAGACGGGCCAACAAGACATATTAAATTGTTTGCTTGCATCTCTATTTGAAGATTACAGATATTCCATGTGCAGGGATACAAAATGTGACGTTGTCCTTGTAAAATGAACAAAAGCCGACAAAGTCTAGCAGCTGCCATTGATTCACGTTGTGATCTTTCGCATACACACAGAAGTGTTTCCAAAGTGAAAACAAAGGATGCTGCTCTCTGTAAACTGTGTTTTTAAAAGCAAACAAACAGTCACAGCTGCTTAGGAGCACAAAAAACAAAAATAAAGTGAGCTCTTTGACATATTGACCAGTGGAGAAATTAGTAGTATCAAATGGCTTATTTATTTCTCAATCCACCCCCCTGGATGAAATGAGTCAGGATCAGATGCCTTTTTGTCAGGGTGCTGGAATGTATCATTAAGTTCTACTTCTGATGAATCATGCGGGTAAGGCAAAGATTCGAAAGGCCACACCCTGAAGCTTCCAAGAAACGCGGAACAAAATAAAAAGCTAAAGGAGACATCTCCTCTTACATGGACCCATCAACAGAAGCATACACACACACACACACACACACACACCTACACACACACACACACACACACACACACACACACACACACACACACACACACACACACGCACACACGCACACACACACTGTAATTTCAGTTCAACAAAGGATGTCGCTGTGCTGGCTTCGGCTGCTAATGTCGCTGCCTTGAGGTTGAAGAAGATATGAGAGGATTAGCATTCATTAGTCCGTAAAGTAATGGTAAGTCTGGCGCAAAAACATCGAGAACAGTGTAAAGACTAAAGACTCAGAGAGTCACAAGGCAGGAACTTGTGTTTTGTTCTGTAGCAACTCTTTCATTTGATCACAATAGTCACTTTTAGTGTAGAGTCCACTCAGGATGACCCCACAGGAGGGTCATACCAGATCTTCATTATATGATGAAATTGAGTTTGAACAAAATTGTATAATTCATTAAAATATTAACATATTCCAAACAGCCACATTTCTTACAGCTCTGGGAAATATTAAGAGACCACTTACAATGATCGGTTTCTCTGATTTTACATTTTATAGGTATGTTTTTAGTAAAATGAATATTGTTCTTTTATTCTATGAACTGCTGACAACATGTCTCTGAAATTCCAAGCACAAATTTAGTATTTATTTGCAGAAAATGAGGAATGGTCAAAATAACAAAAAAGATACAGCGCTTTCAGGTCTAAAATGAAGCACAAAAAACAAATTCATGTTCATTCAGAAACAACAATGCTAGTTTTGGTGAAATAATATTTGGTGAAATAACCAGGAGGTTTTCAATGGAGTTCAGTGCAGTGGGCTCTTAATCTTTTCCAGAGCTGTATATAGCGCTTTTCAGGACACTTTACAATGAAATCAGTCATTCCTAATCATGCACACATTGACATGCTGATGATTGTAAGCGATTGGGAATTGTACCAAGTAAATATTTTTTAAGCATCATATATTTTCTGTACTGTAGCTGAATACATAAATCTCTTAATTGCAATTTATCCATCTTTTCACTGATGCACGTTTGCCACAAATGATTTCAAAGTTGTCACAGCAGTCACTTCACGACGCTCTAATGGCGTCCGCAAATGTCATATCGCAATTTAATAGAGCCCTTATGAGATGTGGTGGAAAGGGGTTGTGTTTTGTGTATGTGCAGGCGACAAATCAGCAGCTACTTAACAATAGTGCCATGACTACAGAAAAACATTTCTGCCAAAAATATTTCAGACATTTAAGTTGTTCTAAAGTTGTTTGAGTTACTGTCAAGGTGTAGCTAATATAAAGTGGTCTTTGACTGTAAGACAGTATAAGTAAAAAGAAGACCTTAATTCACAATTACAAGAAAGATGTGAATAAAAAAAAATACTGATCACGGAGCATGCCACATTATCCCACATAGACACCATGAGCAGAGGGCTATTGCCCATCTTCATCAAGCAGTGTCTTCCGGCAGCACACTCTTCCACATTGATCCACACTGATCACCCTTAGCTTGTACCACTTCAGCAGGGAGCAGGGGATCAGTGGTTAGGGTTATCACCTTCCCTTGGGTTTCTAACAATATGCCCATTGTCAAAATCCCCAACAAAATTCAGCCTAACTGACTTAAAGGATCGATTAAAATCTCTAATTTGAACAAACGTTTGAAGAAAGACGTCTACAGGCTGACGCTGTAACCGAAAGCGAACAGTTGGACAGATCCTGCACAACACAGTTGCTGTTGCCATTTCAGCTGAGCCTGAGATCGCCGTAATCCAGTTAGAGCCTTGTGAGGAATCACAATGACCAAGAGCAAGCCTTTCAACAAGCACTACAACAATAACAGGGATATTACAGACATTATTCAACCCTGAATATTTCTAGCTGACGACTGACACAACTCCCATTTAATCCTCCACCTTTCCCCCTTACGTTATTGCTTCTGTCACTGCACACCCTGTCCATCAGCAATCCTTTCCTCTCCATCTGTCTGTCACTGTCCAAGACACTTTGGTGAATGTCCACGTGCTCATCGATCATTGTTTTGGGTCTCAATCAGCCCTATTGTTGAGCGTTCTTTGTTCAAATATGTCATTAATCTGCTGGGATGACACAGAGCTTTTCACCGTCTGTCTCTGAAGAGATCATATTATTTGCCTCACATCATATGTCACAACAACCTAATTACAGACTCAGGCATTTACGTACACGGCGCCTGACCGTTGGGTCTTTTGGCAGGCAGATTTGTCTTTGCTTCAGCTCTGCATGCAAGCAGACGTGAAAATATTTTTTTTTCTTTAAAATGTAATTCAGGGTTAGTTAATTAGCTTTTAGAAAGAGACTGGAGTGAGAAGAAGAAATGTTGAAAGCAGACAAAAACATACACTCCATAATAGTCGTGTAAATCAATATTGGATGGAAAGTGCTGCCCAAAAGTGTTAATTTATGTTGATTATCACTCCTTACAGGTCTATCTTTTTGTCCACATAACTCTTTCCCCCTTTTTTCCCTCCTCCATTAAAAACATGTTTTCTTTGGCCTCAACACTTGGTCTTTCCTGTGTCTGCCTATGCCATCTAATATTCTGTCTCTGTGCAGCGCAAACAAAGTCGAGAGGAGGTAACCGAGTTCTTTTCATAAGCATGATAAATATCCCACTTCTGCGTTTGTGGCTGATGGGTCTCAAGGACGAGATTTAATGAAGCTCTCATCCAACTCTGATTATTTTCTAATTAAAGAAGTGACTGATGGGGGCAATGACTACATTCATGAATGCATGCTTATAGCTTGTGGGGTTTGTGAAGAGGATGTGGGGGGAGCTAACACAAAGACAGTAATCATACTCTGTCGAACCTTGTTTGTTTCCCTCCCTTGAGAGCTCAAATCACTTGGCGGAACAGATTACAAATCTAACATAAAATTCTGTCTAATACAACAAAAAATGTATTAATATTCATAACATATCTGTACCTGATTGGTTATTGAGGATTGTTGAGGTATACTCGAGTCAAATATTTCTGGTGGAATTTGTGAGAGTGTTGGATTTTGCTTTAGAGATATTTTAAGAAAAGGTCTGAAATGAGAACATTGCAAAGTTGTTGAAATGTTAGCTCATAAGGAACTAGTAATCCTGAGCCAAGTATAACAATGCGGTCTGATGAAGGCGCTTTTAAATGACCAAGGTCCAAATCCTACAACGTCAAGTTGATTTGTTATTTTACCATCAACCACATTCATCACTGAGCTACAGCGAGAAAAAATCTGAACGCCCTGCAACTTGGGTTCTCCCACTTAGAAATCATGAAGGGGTCTGAAATTTTCATCTTAAAATTTCAGATGAAATAATCTACAAAAAAAAAAAAAATCCGGAAATCAAGGTGTATGATGTTCAAATACTTATTTTCCTCACTGGAAGTGCCTTTGTTCTTGTGGCTGGGGAGGGAAATCTAGCACAGCTCATGCCTGACCTCAAATTAGCCTTTATTTATAGTGCAGAACATATTTTTGGGGAAGAAGGAAAGAAGGCCTGAAGAAGATATGCGAATGGTACACACTGGATGGGAATATTATTTGGAGTGAGACATTGCACAGGTCTGCTTTTGCAAGAGGAGTGTGAACATTTGGAAACCTTTTTTTTTTTTTTTTTGCTTGACAGAGACGGTTTCCTGTAGTGACATGTATTTTGTGGCGGCACATCCAGGAGGATGTCACACATATTACTGACAGTTCGACGTCTGTCTGACTGCTGTCATGTCAGGTACAGGCCGTCCACTGCACAAGACATCTTTCTGTTTTTCAAATTTCCCTTCAAATTCTTTTCCAAAAAAGACCCCAAAACTTACTTTCCTTCCTCTTTTAGTCCACAATGCCTTTCCAACCAGACCCAAAATGGAGTGACAGCCCATAACTTCTCGTGACTCTCACATTTGCTAAGCTCTATCTTAGTATTTGCCAAAGGTTTTTCTGTCGTCTTCTTAATGTCCTTCAGGTTGAAAGTGGACAATTGCACATAGGAAAGCTAAAAGAACTCAAATCCAGAAAAATGATTAATAACTGCTCTAAGAGAAGGAGGAAACACGAGGAAAAGGTAAGAAGTGCCCTCTGCCAAACAATGAAAGGAGGAATGTGAATCGGCAGACAACTCTGTCCAGGTTGAATAAGTTGCACTGAGCTTCTTCACTTTTGCTAAGGTCCTTTCACACCTTCACTTATTTTAACAGTTTGTTTTGCTGTATGAACGGTGAGCCTCAGTGACAATAAGATAATTGTGAAATAAAAGACAAGAATGGAAGAGCAGATGAAGACGCTGCCGCTCCTGGAGACGCGAGAAGTTATCTTGTAATATGGGTTACGGATGAGTGAGCAGACAAACGGGGACCGATGAGCCTATCGCTGAACAGGAATGGCAACAGCAACGAGACAACGCAAAATCAGACCGCCTAAACCTCCAAGGTCCTCCGGCTTTGCGGAGAAGTGCGGAGAGATTGGTTATATTGAGCGAAGGTTTCCAGGCAAACGTCGAGGTCATAGGCTGAAGGGTGCTTAGAAGCAGGAAAAGGATGACTGCATATGGCAGCAGGCTAACTTCTCTGTGCCCTTGCATCCTTGTCCGCGCTGGTGTTGTCGTGTCACGTCTCCATGCTGATGCAGCATGTCTAAAGATGGATGTGTGCAAGTCTATGCTGATGCAGCTTATCCACAAATGGATGTAGAAATGATGGTCTCTCTGAGGACACAGAGACATTTAGAGGATATGCTTCAGACAAAGTTAATAGCTGCTGGTGTTTTTTTTTACTGGTTCCATCATAGCAGTGTTCTAATAGAAGTATGCCTGCGTGGGGATCTGTGGGATAAAATGGGTGAGTTGTTCGAAATTATTTTGCTTCTCTTTGAAATGATAAGCTATAAAAGAAATCTGTCCAAAGCTGTTGATGGTAGAGCAGTATTATTATTCTTGTTGGAAAAGGTGTTGATTTTGGCACAAAAATACAAAATAGACATTTTCTTTTATCCTAAAATGGATGCATCATTTTTAAGGCAGTTTGGTGCAAATTAAGATTATCTGTGATGTTTCGCCATATGCTATTGCTTTAAGTCAGTTTGCTATTGTGTCAATAAGCATTAGCATTATTATAAAGCTAAGCTAAACTTAGCCTTTATTTGTGTTTTATAAATATTCCAAGCAAATATGTTGCTTAGAAACTATTCTTCTGAAATATTTTTGTCCACAAATGACTATTTTTACGCAAGATTGAAATCAATAAAAAAATAAAAAAATAATTAGAAATCTTGAAGATACTGCTTTACATCAGCAGTGCATGTAAACACTTAGAGTGGTGTAAAGGATCATTAACCTGACTGAGGCTGATCCACTGAAGAATGGCACAGATGTTGAGCCTGCAAGGAAAGTCCAAACCAGCAATTGTGCATTTCTCATTCCCATTCCAAGTGAAACATCCAGAAAATTCCAAGTAGACTATAATAAAGTTGCTCGTATTTATTTATTGCTCAGAGTTTATTTTGAAGCAATAACTTAAGATGGCTTCTGTTAGAGTTTCGACCCAAAACAAACCAAAAATGAATGAACTCAAAGAAGCGTGAGCAATATCTACCCACAGAATATAAATGACATCTTCCCATCAGCCAGTGAAAGAAGAGATTGAAAACAAACAACTTTCCACAAAAATTTAAGAAATGCGTTTAAGAAAAACAAAACATAAAAAACAGGAATGAAATTGAGTAAAATAAAAGTCAAAAGTGCCTGGGATCCCTGGAAAAGAGGAAAAGAGGAGAGGAGATCACTGGGGTGTTGAATGAATGGGTTGAGCAAAAATAGATTGACAGAGGTAATGAGAAGAAGGACTACGAGAGCAGTAGCTTGACGGTGGAATACAGATACAGAGGAGATTAACTGAGTTTGAGTGTGTTTTCCTTTCAAAGAGGTTCTTATCCATTATATCCTATCCCTCTGTGCAGGGCGTGCACACATGCATACTCACACTTATGCCTGCTGGGGCTCCCATCCCTATGCATTGCGATATCTTTTCTCTTTGCTTTCACATCTCCATCTCCTCCTCTGTGCACTCACACCTACCTTTCTTCTACATTTTCTTTGAACATCTAAAGTACACGTCAGTGTAGGGCACCAAAGGTTGCGGCGCTGAAAAGTTGCGGCTTCTTACCACGGCGAACTGTATGGGTGAAATGCAATGAAATGTAAACTGCGTGCAGAAATGGAAGTGAACTTTAAATGTGTGCTTTCATCTACAAAGAGGATGCAAAGTGAAAGGCACATGATGTGAATTTAGGTCAACAAGAAAGAAAACTTTGCTACACAAGTCATAAGTATCTCTCTGGTAAAAGAAAATGTGCACAATACTTGTTAATTTAATTCTTTAGGATGTTATGTTTTCTTGTTCTATTCCATTAATTTCCAGGATTTGTCAATTCCAGCCCTCACGCTCGTGGAGTAAGAATCAAGCTTTTCTTCTACTTCTCATTCACCCCTTCCATCCAAATGAATCTTAATCCCCCCCAAAAAACGAAAAAGAAAAATTCCTGCACTGCAAGCACCGTTTTCTAGAAATAAAAACTTTTTGTGCATTTAATTTCTTTAGATAGCTTTTTTAGACATGCAACTTTTAACGTACCAAAGAATAAGATTTGCTTGTTTACAACTGTGTACATGTATTGTTGTTCAAATACAAGTTTGGATGGCAACTGCTTTACATATTATTATGTCTTAACAAGCCTGTTCATAACAAGAGCAGCCAAGAGTTAAATAGTAAAGGTCCAACATCTATGTACTTTTTTATGTAGATGTTGATGTAAAAAATGATCCATCTACCATTAACACTCACATCTTTAGGATATTCCACAGCCACTTTGACACGTGACAATTTCAAGTAATTTTGTGTCTCTAGGAAAATGAGGTTTTCTGACTTAATTAAATATTTTCTACAAGAAGATACAATAATTGCACTGTAATGTAAAAACAGAAGAAATTAACAAAGTGCATCACATGGACCTTACCACAGGGGCCGCGTTTCATTGGCTAATGCCCATTTTACGTCATAGCGCAGCTACCACGTGCTTGACCGTCTCACAAACGCAAGCTACTGTAGTAAATACATGCTGATGTACATTGTGGACTAGCAGACCGGCAGAAAGTTTTTGCATCAGGACTCGAAAAAGAATGGTTCTCCACCGTCAGTGGGGTATCTGTACAGGCGATGTCAGGTATCCTGATCGTGTTTGTGGAACTAAAATTCACAGATTTCCAAAATCTGAACTGGAATGCCTTGCTTGGATCAAAGCTTGTGCCCGACAGCATTTGCAGCTCAACCGTCATAGGATCAATAAGAACAAAGGAGTGTCTGCTGGTGTAAGTATTATTGCTTTGCTTTCTTTGTATTTAGTGAATGAAAAAAATAGTCAATAAAAAACACATCCATTATGAAAACCTTTTAGCCAAGTACAGCATAATGGCAGTACCGATACAACTTCTACATCTTGAAGCCTGTCTGTTACAGCCTTACGTTAGCTGAACAGATCAATATGCAATGTGTACCGTATCTGACATACATTAAAGATTTTATTTGACCTGAAAAGGCTTTTACTAAACTCTAATAGTGTTAGCCACCGAGTACCATGTATCAGGCCTAGGCACATTCGAACCCTCCAAAACCATGAATGCCCGACTTACCCAGCCTTGCAAGAACAATAGGCATCAGTGATCTTGTCCACAGCCATATTTATGCTGAGATGTGAGGATCTGCTGTTTTCCTCATCGACCAATAGCATTTAGCTGTGACGCACACAATGTTGGAGGCATCACGTGGCTAAAACACCGTGATGTCGTCCAAAAAGGATGACATGAACTTGTTGGTTCCCCTGTCCATTGTTGTGGCTGATATTTTGTGAAAATCCAGAAGAAATGTTAAACTAATCGACTCAGAAATACTCTGCAGAGAGTCAGTCGAAATGAAAAATGCCATGTTTACACATAGAAGCCAAGCACCGCGAGGCTTTGCTTGTGAGACATGTAGTCACATGGGACTTTCAAGAGGGGTTTCTGGGCGGAGCTTGGTAAGGTCCATAGATTAAATACCTTAGAAAACTCCAGTGACTAGATTTTGCACAGTACAAAAAGAAGTGAAGACTGAAGAATCAGTTTGTTTAATCAACTGGAAATAATTAGCAAAGAGGCTAACTGCCATCTGAATAAAATCAATGCTTCTCATTGTCAGCTTATTAATAATGTGACCTGCTGTTTTTGTTTTACAAGATCTGATGTGAATTGAGGCTAAAAAACAAATGATACCCTATTAGTTCTCCTAACAATATTGTTATATTGTGAGTTTTCCCACAGGTCTCTGGCTGAACGAGAAACAAACGAAGATACAATCTGATTTAAGCGTTTCACTTGTGATCTGAATTTAATGTATTCTTGAAGTAAAATTAAAAATTAAACTTCGGCAGAGACCATTTAGCAAACAGTTGCACTGAAAACATAAAATTCAGAGGAGGCAACACTGCATGGATATAAGATTTTAGGAATATTAAATTCCTCTGTGAACAGCAGCACAAACCGAGTTACAGCAAAATCCAACATATAGGTTATCTCACGCCTCCAAGCCCAAGAAAAAGTTAAATAAATTAAGTTTACCTTAACATTATGCATTCTGCAAATCTCTTCCACCTCTCTGTGGAGTTCTTCTGAACGATTTAGTAAAAACAGTTTTAACGTTTTCCAAAAAATACATTTAATATGATTTTCTCGCTGTTTTTTATTTTCTCCCATCAGAATTTGGCTTAGATCACGTGCTGTAGGACAAGGCTGAACGCCGGTAAAATTGAAAATTATAAATCATGCCCTTTCATGCTGCAGAAAACAAATTAGTCTTAATACAACAAACCCAACAGCAAGTGAAAAGCCGAGCATTTCCTTGGCACGCTCTCGGCGGTATCCATCACAGCCTCAAAGTGTGGATTTATTGTATTGTGTCAGCCTAAACACTAACAGCTTGACGTTTTCTTCATTTTCATTCAGGCCAGCTCAAGCTCTTGCTGTTTATAGCAACAAGCTGCCGAATCCCTTCAGCAGGATCTTCTCTAAGTGTAAAGCTGTTTTTTCTGCAACCTGCACAAACTCTTCTTGATGAGTCGCTGTGTTATGCTTTCCGGTTAAGGCAGCTAAAAATACTAGGTTGGGGAAAAACTGTCTCAGAGAAGTGGTTTTAAAAAAAAACTGATCAAACCAACTATAGCGTTGGTCTCTTCAGCATCCATCAAACCTAGAGGACTCTAGACTACTCCTCCTTTTTCCTCAGAAGTCGAATTTGAAGATAACTTGAATAAAGCCTGAAAAGGAGCTATTGTTGGTGTAAACTACATTAGCTCCTTTGTTTCCTTTTACTTTCCCCAAATGGCCATTGTGGTCAATAGAAAATTCAAAACTCAACACAGTTTACATATTAATTCTGCACACGAATCCGAATGCTTTTACTTGCATAACATGCTGGGTACGGAGACGGCTTACTGAATTCAAAATTGTAAATTGTAACTTTTCTGTCATCTGAGATCAGGTGAATTGAAACATTAGATGTTTTATTGAAGAATATATTGAGTAAATCTCTGCAAGAGCATTTTAAAACAAAGAGGAGAAAATGGTAAAAAGGAGGAAAATATATATATTCATATGATGTCCTATCGGCTATGCTTAAGCTTCCCTTTCTTTGTGCGCTGCATATGTAACGAAGGGGCATGTGGCATGACAAATTCTTAGGAGTGTAAAGCCCCGTCTACCAACATTCGTTTTTTTTTTTTCTTTTCCCTTCACCAACCTCTTGATTGTCCTTTCCTTATCCCCTTTGCCTCTCTCTCTCCAGGCCAGATATTTGTTATGAATTTATGTGCAGATAAAGCAGATCTATCATCCTGTCACAAAGGCAGGGAAGGGAGGTAGACTGTGGAATGCCCTGGCACGGGGAGCAGGGAAGGGCTCCGTGCAAAATGCCATGCTTCCCCGCATTCCCCGTTGCTCCTGCCCGTCTCCAGTAATTCAGCGTGGCTGCAACACCCGGGCAACCGCGCTTATCCTTTCCTGTCGTACCTGTACCAGCCGTACCCACCCATGTCATCGGAGCACCAGCCATACAGCCAGTAACGCCGGCGCCTGGATTAGCAAGAAATCCGGCCTCAGGTACAAACCGAGGTAGGCAGCAGGCCGAGCGGCTCGACCGGCTGCTAACTGTGGTCTCCAGTTACGCAGAACGGCAGCGACCTCCCCATCAGGTAGGAGGCAAATTACAGCGTGTGTGCAGAGCGCGGAAGAATGAACTATCGGACACCATCGAAAAACATCGAGCTCGCTGATCCAAATCATGGCAAGGTCTGCGGTGATTCTGCCGCGTCAAAAACATCTAGACAAATAAATAAATATTAGGAAAGTAATTGTGCATTTTGAAAATCTGCTAAAGTTAGAGGAAGATGTTCGTCTCACTGCAGGACGACTACCCTAAAACAAAAGTACAGTAGGAATTACAACAGAAGGATTTTGATTAAAAAAAAAAAAAAAAAATATTCATCTTTTAACAAACCATGGCCATGTACAGACCAAATACCAAATATAATTGAGAATGGTCAGGCAAGACCTGAAAATTGGCATTTTGGAGACAAATCTCTGTCTAATCTGCCTGCGCTTGAGCCATTTTACAAAATAATAACATTTTGAGTCAAGAGGGCCTGAATACATTTGCATCCTCAAATCTTAACTGTGAAAAATTCACAATCCATGTAATCATTTCCTTCCACTTCACAGTTAAACACTACTTTCTTTGTCTGATATATAAATCCTAATAAAATACATTGTAGTTATAGTTTTACAATGCAACATATAAATACTGTTTAAAAAAACACGCTTGGGGAACTTCTTATTTGTCCCGTTCAGCTGATAAAACCACCAGTGTGCATATTTCCACAAAGATAATATGAGCTAAACTTACCAAACTGTTGTTCACGTTCTTAAACATCCAACATTTTGTCACTTACTGATGAAGAACTGACCACATGCAATTGTTTTTTTATTGCTCCTCTTTTGAGTCCCAGATTTGCAAGAGAAGAAAAGGATTTTTTCTCAAGTTCGAATTCACTTCTCAAATGCTGAGAATAGTGCGCTGACTATAGCGCCGCAGGACAAAGTCAACGTCTGATTGACTGAACCGAGCCAAAGTAGAGGAAATTTAATCAAACAAATGAGCCAGTCCAAACTGAGAGTAAGTGTAGTTTCACTGGTAGATGCAAAAAAACATATGGTTGGATTTGGAAAAAAATAAATTTCAAGCTGTTGTTCAAGACTCTAAAAAATGAAAAGAAGATTACTCCTCAACAGAGACGATATGAAGGGTGAGACAAGGCCTTAATACTCTACTAAACCGAAAATTAAACGTTCTTTGATGGATGTCAGCAAAACAATTTCAGTTTCACTTGTTGTAACTGGAAGAATGAACCTAAATAAAAAATGTTTTACTTGCCAAAGGTGTTTTTACCCACTTCTACATGTGTAGGGCTCACGACCATTAATTAATTTCCTTTCATCCAAAAAAAAAAAAAGTATTTTCAACTTGTAATATTAAAACAAAAACTCATACAAATTAACTTAGCTTGGTTTGTGTGGGTGTGCAGGGCAAGTTTTAACGTGGGCTTAATTGTAGCAGAAACCTTTTATCCTGCAGCTGTGGGTGGAGATGTGTGTGCTACCCGGCATTTTGAGACCTTTTCTAAATATCTCATATTTCTAGACAGGACCCACATGAATTTGCAAGGAAATATGTCTGAATAAAGCCTTTCTATTTAATTTGATTATTTGTTGCTGTGTTGGTTTGTCAGAAAATGGATCCGGCAGAGAAAAAAAGAATAACAATCATGTAACAGGTGTTAATAAAAGTTTGAGCTTGAAGTATTACAATATAATAAAAAAGTATTATAATTAACTCGCCCTTGCAGTTAATTAGCAACGTAAAAGCAAAGTGTAAAGAGAGAAGAAGGCAAAGTCACAGATGAAGACATAATCTCTAAAGCAATAAATACAAATCAAAATGAAGGAGGCTTATAAAAAATTCATAGGAATAAATGATGAACAATGAATGTGATTTTAGTGTGTAGCTAAAAGAGGGAAAACAATTAATCAATAAAGACATGTAGCTATTACCCGTCTCTTTCATAAACTGTCAGAAAAGGGATTAAATGAGAAGTTGAATAGTGAGTCTCAAAGAATATTGTGTGAATCCAGTTGCATTTAGTGAATTGGAGACAGTATTTTAGCAAATAATAGTTTTGCCACTTTTATGTAAAAAATAATCTAGTGAAGCAACATGTCCTTGTTGGTATTATGTTGATAAAATAAAAAATAATTACACTTATATATTTTTCATTTATTTTTAAGACCAAAAAATGGGTTTTGCACCACTGTGACCGACACAGTATAGGATACAGTATGTAAAGCATATATTACTTACATTCATTATTCTTACCAACTGCAGTCGTATCACTATCGAGATAACGTTTTTGTCTGAATTAGAGTTCAAAACTTGGTGAACAAATGGGTTTTTGACCTTGGACTCTATGAAACCTGAATCATCGTCATATTTTTCACCAACTCCATTTAGTTCTGATTGAGCCGCTGCTCAGTTTTCAAAAGCAGAGTTTGCAAGCAAATGCACTAAATGCAGAAACGAAGCAATTGAAATAAATCTTTTTTTTTTAATCCTTGTTTTTATAGCACTAGCATAATCTAAAGTGGGAAATTTAGATAAAGAAACTAACATTTGAACATTAATAATACTTTTACCAAGCTGATTGCCCTCCTTCATAAGTTTTAATGATCTTTTATTTTTTCACTTGATTGGACCTTCAAAATGGGAAGCACAAGAGAATATGTGAGAACAGCAATTAAGACAGACTTGTGTGTTACTTTTTGTAAGGCAAGTAAGGGATGCGTTACAAAAAAGCCTCTAAAGTTTTCCACACTGATAATCAGATCAATAAAAAGATTAAAACAACTGAAAATGTAATAAACACAGTTGGGGTGAGGGGTAGTGCGAATGTTTCCGTTTCCAAAATTCGAAAATAAACTCAAAAGTCAGTATCTTTGCTGTTAAATCTGACTCAGCATCTGCCAATACGCCACTGTATAACAGTTTAAGAGCATATAAACAGACTTTTAATGAGATTGCACAAGTGACGTATACAGCCACATAAATGGAAGCCAGTATAAAATTCAATCCCATCATGAGTTATTATGAACTCAAACATCCGCAGTCTATAAAGTCCATAAACATCCTAATCAGATGTGCAATTGCCTCATTTCACCGCATGTCTTGTCAAATCCCTTAATGTATTTTTTTTTTTTCTTTAACTACTAGGCTCGGTCCACTCTGTTTTCCCCCCACTTCTCTCCATCTTTAATGCCATTTGATTTTTTTCTACTTTTCTTCGTCCTCTCTCCTTTCTTCCCTCATCTGTGAGAGGAGCTACACGGTGGGAGTGTGTTGTCTGAGTGCCAGGGCAAAAAATAGACGCAAATTACAAAGCCTTCTGAGAACACCCCACCATGCAGCATGACCTCAAAATAACACAGCCAGACGTATAGTCCCATAGAAATGCCAAGTACACATTACGCCGTCCTACTTCTGGTTCTGCTCGCTTGACGTGACGGTCGCACAGAAACCTTTGCCAACCAGCAGTCCGACGCCGTGTTTGAATTTATGTGCCTCCGGAGGGAAAGTCTGAGTCTCATTCACAGATGTTAGTGTGATTACAGCCTCGTCTTGGCGCACTGTTTCAGAAAAGCACACATCTAAAAGTAGTTACTGCTGCGTATCGGTTCCTTTGCCAAGGTCAAACTTCGTCACTGCTATTTCCTTCAGAGCAACGACTGTTTTCCAGCAGGAAAAAGATTTAAAGCTGCACTCCTCACTGTAAATTGTCACATCATGCATGCGCTGCAATACCTCTTCAGCGTCCACAAGTTTTGTCACATTCCAACCGCAAACCCGAACTGGGATTTTTTGCAGTAAACCATCAGAAAGTGACGTAACTGTAAAGTGGAACAATGAAGTTGTACGTTTTTCAAAACTTTTTATGATTGAAAATGCAAAAAGCATCTTGTGCATTTGCGTTCAGCCCCCTTTTACTCAGGCAAACCATACAAAACCTAGCGCAACAAACTGACTAATAGATAATTAATTCCTAGTGTGTCCACCAGTGTACGACTGATTCCATTCAACAAGCCTTTATTTTTGTTTTGAAGGTTTGTTGAGGAATATCAGTGAACAAACACCATCATTATGACCAAAAGACAAGGCTGACAGAATGCCAGTGCAATTTCGGAGAAATCTAATTCAGGGCTAGGTGATAAAACAATATCCAGAGATTTGGACATCTGACAGAGCACTATTTGAAAATGGAAAGCATCAATCATAACATAACTACAAAACCTACCAAGACATTGCTGTTCATTTTAACTGAGAGGCCGGGAGGGAGAGCATGAATCAGAGAAGCTGCCAAGAAACGAGCCACGGAGATCAGCAGAAGAAGGTGCTCCGGTCAGATTAAACCAGAATCAGACTTCATGGCAGTGTTACGTTGTGGGAACTTGTTTCTTTGGAAATTGACAGCAAAGCTTATCAGAGTTCAAGGGAAACTATGCGGATCTGAATTCAGAGGAGTCTTCACTTTCTAGGAGGAAACCACCTCTAAACGTAAACCATATCTACAATTATTCATATGTTAGAACATTCCTGAGCTGAATGCAAAAGACAAAAAAAGGAAAAAAAAGAAGCATTTGCTTATTACTGCTTTCTATTTGCTCACAGTTAACGTGATTTGGTGATTGTAATGCGATTAAATTAATACCTGTATTTAAAACTGACGCTGATTTACGAGGCAAGCGGTCAAAAAACCAGGTACCCAGCGGGAGTGATGAATGAGCATCACAGGTGTTTGTCACACTCACCTTGAGTGAGTCAAAACAGGCAATGACTCTGCCATTTTCCACCTGACAGCTCTTGGCAGGGTGGGCGAACTTGCACTCGTTGTCCGGCCGCGAACACGTTCCTCTCTGAAATTCCCGACACACACCTCCAGCGTCAGCCACTTCGTGTCCCGGATCGGTGTCACATTCACCGCCATTTCAAACTGAAACAGGAAGGTGTCGATCGGGGGAGCTAGCTGTCCAGCAAGCTTGCTGTTCTCTGTAAAACCGGGGCAAACGATGAGAAGGGATAGGTTGAGAACATGAGAAAACAAAAAGCCCAAAACAAAAAACAACAAAAAAAAAACACAGCTTCAGAGGTTGTGCTCCAAGGTTGTGATCTGAAAGAAGCCTGTTGGGGGGGGGGACTCTCCTAACAACCTGGGTCCATCCCAGGAGTCTGTTTGTGGCTTAAACTGGAGTCATTCAGAGCCTGTCAACCGAGGCTTGTGTCGCCGATGACCGTACAGCTCTGTCTTGTAACCTCTCTCTCAACGCACACGCATGCACACACAACCCCAGTTCTCTCAATTTGCTCAGTTGTCAGCCGAACCGTCAGACGAGATGAACGGCACAACGCGGTATCGATCAGGCATGGCCCATGATGACAGAATGCAGGGGCTGGCAGACGAGGGGGGGAAGCAGCTGGAAGAGAGGAGAGCCAGCGGAGACAACGGCAGTGAAACAATTTTCTTCAGCTTGCAGGAGCCGATAAAAGCTGTTTGCCTTCAATATTTGTCTGCTGAGAAGGTGCGGGGCGAGAAGGAGCTGGGCCTTCACAAAGGAGGCTTGAGTGGCATGGATGGTGGAGAGAGCAGGATACAGGGGCGGGGGGAGGTGTTGTTCGCACAGAGACTGCCTTAGCGGATGGAGCTGGCAGTCATGGCAGCCCTGGTGCTTTTGGTGTGGCCCCAGGAGCTCCGGCGGACTTGGGCAGGCACGGGCGGCCTCAGAGGAGCCAGATGGCCAGGGGGGTCAGCACATGAAGGCACTTCTCTCTGCAGGGAAGCACAGGTCAGAGGTTAACACATACAGGACAGAGTCACGTATAAAGCTTCAGTCAGTGCATCCTCCTATACATTTTCCTCCAGTAATCAACCTTGTCCGCCGGCTCAGGGAAAAATCTAATCAGAAATTGCGAAGAGAGGGAATTTTAAGCATTTAAGCTGAAGAAGAAAAACAAAAGAGAGATATGAGAAAATGTGCGAACCATGTTTGGAACTCTGACTCAGAATCGAAGCTCATTACAAAACAGCTTTAACTTATGCATAATGCACTTGAAACATTTATGCAATCGAGAGGAATCCTCAATTTCACTTATTAGCATTAATTACAATCCTAAAAGACCCCGTTGTAATATTGTAATAGTTAATAATGTAATCATAGATGATAGCAATACCACACAGAGAGCAACTGAGCATGAAATGTAAAGATTAGTAAGTTGTAAGTAAGCTTGTCCCTGGTGAGACTGCAAATGGCCAGTCAGCCAGCCTGACAACTCCAGCAATGCTGCTGGCTGCAGGCCAAGTGGGAGAGAGCGATTTGGACGGGATGAGGTCACCATGAAAGACAGAAGAAGA
Organism: Poecilia picta; assembly: GCA_033032245.1. Lineage (NCBI taxonomy): Eukaryota > Metazoa > Chordata > Actinopteri > Cyprinodontiformes > Poeciliidae > Poecilia > Poecilia picta. Next base: position 9,123,050 of record CM065365.1, read on the forward strand.
GACACAGACAGACTACCTTCATGGCACACCTGTAACATATTCTCCCGGTTCACTATAAATGCCTTGCTAAAACTGAGTCTGTACGTACCTGATTACATTAGTTTATTTGTCGGTTGAGGAGAAATGTTGTTCCTTTACCAAACATATGCACATACTACATTCAAATATATGCACAACCTGTTGATGTTGAGATTAAAAGATGACCACTTTAGCTGTTTTATTTGTTTGCATAGCTAATACCCATGTAGATAGTAGCACAGAGTCTATAAAGCAGTCATGAAGCTTGGTTTTTATTTCTTTAACCCAAATGCTGGATTTATGCTGTAAGGGCAGATGTTGGTTAGTTCCAAATGAACATTGGGGTCAAAGATTTTGACCCAATGTTGGGTAGGAGGCCAAAACGAGCCTTGTTGTCCTTCACAGACCCACAGTTGGAAGTGTACACAAGCCCAATCAGACTTCACCGAAGGAAGCCTGATTTTTTTTCTCATTGTGTAGAATACTTCTGATGAGATGACATAAGTGTAACAAACCCTGCAAGTAATCAACCTTGCAGCATAAGCAACATATTAATGTATTTGTGCTCTGTGTTTGACAGCTTGACAAAGCCAATGTTTAGTTTTTACGAGTTCTGGTGTTGGTGGAACATTCAACAGCTGCAAAACACCAGATGAAAAGTGATGAGTCGGACGGATAAACGCGTTTCATGGAACAAAATGCAGTGTTTTGTAAGTGATGCAAAACTAAGTGGAATGGGGAGAAAAAAAAACTTTTTCAATGTTCCATCTCTACGTGAAGTTTAAAAAGAATAAAGGTTGGCATTTTCACTAATTTTGTTAAGCAAAAGCAGAGTTATATTCCTCCCTGTCCCACAATAGACAAGAACATAAAAACAACTGAAAAGTTACATTAAATGCCCATTAAGTGTCACTTTTGCATTATTGTGTAAATATTTGCACTTTTAATGCAAAGTTCCATTAAAGCTTGCATTAAAAATTTTGCATTAAAAATGTCACTATTTACACTTCATGACAACAGTCAAACATTCATGAGTACTCCTTCATGTTCATACCAGGTGTTATGTCATGTATATATATATATATAATATATATATACAGTATATATATATATATGTGTGTGTGTGTGTGTGTGTGTGTGCGTGTGTATATATACACACGACACACACACACACACACAGTGGTGCAGTTGGTAGAGCTGTTGCTTTGCAGCAAGAAGGTTCTGGGTTCAATTCCCGGCCCTGGTCTTTCTGCATGGAGTTTGCATGTTCCCCCTGTGCATGCGTGGGTTTTCCCTGGGTACTCTGGCTTTCTCCAACAGTCCAAAAACATGACTATCAGGTTAATTGGTCTGTCTAAATTCTCCCTAGGTGTGAGTGTGTGTGTGTGTGTGTGTGTGTGCATGGTTGTTTGTCCTGTGTATCTGTGTCGCCCTGCGACAGACTGGCAACCTGTCCAGGGTGACCCCGCCTCTCACTCGGAACGTTAGCCGGAGAGGAACCAGCAACCCTCCCGACCCCCCTGAGGGACAAGGGTGTAAAGAAAATGGTTGGATGGATATATATATATATATATATATAATATATATCCATGTTCACCCATTAAAATTATTTTGCTGATATACAAATGAATGGATTCCATAGTGCAGTTAAATGCAGCACATGTGGGTATTGTGTGGTAATATTACACACACACACACATATATATATATATATATATATAATATATATATATATATATATAGACATCATTACTTAAATGATGAATGCTTGCTGGCTTACTTAGTTTGCTCATATTTCCAAAGAAGATTAATTAAATTTAGAATTAAATTCAGCCCTTCTGTATACCACCAGACAAAGTCAACTCGAAACTTAGCGGTAGAATAGAGAAGCAGAAAGAAATGGTGAACTAACAGTTAAAAAAAATGCACCCAAGGCTCCCACCACAGCCCTGCTCTTGCTTTTCCTGAGGTCATGCATTTAAACAGAGAGGAAATGTGAGATCAGAGCAGAAGCCCACAGAATATCCAGTAGCAGTCTCCTGCACAGAAGCAAAAGAGAAAATAGTCCGTTCAAAATAAGTGACGGCCTTAAACAGCTGGAAAATTTTCACAAATTTCATTAGACAATCTTATCCTTGTGTCTTAGGGGCGTTGGATGTTAGTTTTTTTTTTTTTTTTTTCTCAAAGGAGTTGTTTCCTTTGGACGCTCAGAAGCTCTTGTGCAATGCGGTGCTGAAAACAGCTACATCAAACTGCAGCCAATTCAATAAACCCGGCTCCACCTCTGTGTGTTATTAGCGGTTGTTCAACACGGAGGACTGAATGAGGTTCACTCCAAAATAGAAAATGGGAACAAAGTCATATCAGATGTGAAAAATGGCTTCAACATCCAGGGAAATATATAAATAAAGGCTCCGTCAATAAGCATCTTAGCATTTGTGAATAATGCATGTGATCATTTCCCATAGCCAGAGGCTAAATATATTATTATACCTGCAGATCCACTAGCCGAGGTGATAAGGTTGGGTTAACGGTGAGCTCAAGGGAGATGTAGATCATATGAAACAGTAAATACCCCATTGCCCTTAAAGTGTGCACTTTAACATGTAGAGGAATTCAGTAAAACACTAGCAACATTTTTCTCTTCAACATTTTATTTTTATTTTACTAAAATACAACCACAAACCTTAATTTAATTTACTGGAATTTGAAGTGACAGACCAACAATTGTACCACACTGAAGTGGAAAGAAACATGTGATGTGGTTTGAGGTGAAGGCACCTCCAGCTGTTTTGGAGTTTATTTCACAAAAATCCAAATAAAATTGTGTAACGTGATAAAATGTGACAAAGCTTAAGGGGTGTGAATATATAGATATACAGTATATACTTTTTTTCTCTTTTTTTTTTTTTGCAAGGCGCAAGTGTAACCATTACCTCATTGAAAGAACAGAGTGTAATGCCAAAAGTGCCACAGAGGTTCAGGTAATCCCTCAGTTGAAGAAAGTTGTCTGATCTTGAGCTCATCTGTCAACGCTAGCCTCGACTGATTGCAGCGAACCCAAACACACACACGCAGACCCACGTGTGTCAGAGATGGAGACTAATTTCTGAATTTAAAGCATTACTTTTCTAATTTTTCTCCAGTGTTTTCGCCTGCGGTAAACAAGCCGGGGCGAAATGTAAACACACTGATACAGATTCTGTCTCCGTGCTTCCTGTTGCTGATCATGACCTTTGCTCATGGATCAGTTTGCACACACTCACGCCAGATGACATGGCATGAATTACAGCAGAGGTTTATCAAGTCCCATCTAATAAACACTTTTCCGAGATGTAAACACTCTTGGGGCTAATCATCATTATCTCTTGTTCAAAATGTTAGAAATGCATACAATGTGAAAGCAAATATTGTAGGCAAATTTTGCTGAACCATACACAGTTCAGTCCGAAGTTTATAGTGGATACAACAAACATGTTAGTGAAGGTGAATTGGTCAAATGAGACGTCACTTTATTAACTACATACAAAAATCATATGAGCGGAGGAACATTAACGTTGCAAATCACCCTTAACTTATCAGGGAAAACGCATCATGAGAAGATGTGCAGAGTTGTTGAGAAGATAGATTGAGCTGAACACTCTTGGAGGAAAACCAAAGGTTGATATGAATTAAAATACATTTATGAGTTAGAAAGGCCTAGTCAAAGTCCACACCTAAATCCAATTGAGATTCTGTGCCAAGAATCGAAAACCGAGTTGGCGCCTTAAAAGAGTTACACCTAAAATTGCAGTGTAAGATTGTTTCATTAAGTATTAAGTACACTACTTTTCTGATTTTTGTTTGTCAAAATTTTAAAAACCGTGAAAATATTCCCACCGCTTAACAATTATGTAGTTTTGTGTTGGTGAGTTGTATGAAATTCAGATAAAAAACAGTCAAGTTTGCAGTTATAACATGAAAAGGTTTAAGAGAGATGTATAAGAAATATACATATTTTGTCACTTGACTTTAAGAAAGTTTAAAACCCTTGAAATCGAGATGGAATATTCTGAACTCTGCATCTCTATTTTTATCTTTTCACTTCAGGACCGCAGCATCCTGACCCCACACATTGGCATCGTTTCTGTTCTATTTTTAAATTAATTCACATTGTCTGGCCAAGAAAACAGCATTGTAATTGAATGAATGTCAAGCACAAGTATGGGATAAATGTTTGGATTTGTTCAAATGGAAAACCTTTGAGCAAAAATACAAAGCCAAAAAAAAAGACTATCGGTCATTTAATTGACCGGTAACACTGATGTCCTGGTATCCTGTGACAATTTGATATGAAAGGAATATAAATGATTAAAAAAAAAAAAACACAGTCCTATGAAAATTAAGTTTAAACAAGTGATGTCAAATAATTAAATGAACAAAAAATAAAAACAAAGTTACAATAAACAGGACTGAAGACTTTGCGTTAAAGCCATGCTTTATGTGGTTTTTGCTTGAGGTAGCTGCAAATCCTGAAATTAATGTGCACAGTTTGGCACCAATCATGTGGAATTCCACAGTTAACTGAAGCCACATTTGCCTCTTCGTGCATATGAGAGCAATGTGCAAAGGAAGAATGAGAGGAAAACATAGCAAACAGAAGCCAGAGATCTGAAGAACTTATTCACCTTGAATAACTCCCTTTGGAGAGAAAAAAAAACCCCCAAAAAGCCCTAACAGGAAAACAAAGGTTTCGAGAAGAGGTTAACAAAGTTTGATGATCTTTGACACAGAGAGCGAAACAGAGGCGTGACGGCGAATGAGAAGATGAATTTGATTTAAAACAAAAGATTCCCCAAGAGTCACTGCGTCAACTATCGTCTGTTTAAATGTCCTGGGAATTGGTGTGCGGCAATCAAAAGGGTTGGAAATATGATATTCCAGACATTTCCTGTCAATTTTTTTCTTATCTTGCCACATGTTGGTACATCTAAAAAATAAATAAAAAACACACACACACGCACACACACGTCAACACAAGAAAGAATATTGAACCACAAAAGAAAAATTGAATTTTCGTCAGTGACGACAGAGCATATACAGAACACAGATGTCAGGTCACTGACACTCAGCTTGCATTGCTTTGTGACACACGTATGTGTGTTTTGCATCTTTATGTCAATTGCTCGTGCTACAGAAGTTGCGTGTGATTTCATGCGTTCATATGCGCATACATTTTATAGGATGTTGTAAATTATTGTTTGTCAGACGTCTTTTTTGGGGGGGCTGATTGCACAGCTTGATTCTGATTGGCTTAGATGCCCTTTAACCTCTATGCAGACACATTGTGTTAAAGATATCTGTAACAAAATGACGGCAGCATGTAGCAGAATTATTGCCTACTTTAAAACAGACGCATAACAATGTTATCTAGGGTTGAGTTCAGATATTCATGACCTCACAGTGTCAGTGTTTAGGAGGTGGACATTTTGAAAACAGGAGGAGAAAACCAAAACACGAAAAAGAGAAAGTAGAGATGGAACAAGGGCAGTATATTCAGCAAAATGAGAGGCTAAAGGACGCTGACTGCAGCAGCTGGACGCTTCGTATTACATTGCATCGCCAGCTGACGAGAATATCGTCTGTAAACGACTGCGCTGACCTTTGCGTGGGGAGAAGCATTGAAGAAAACTTAGATAGGGAAGTGGAGCCTAAGAGAGAGGTAGAACTATTAGACTGACAGTGATGGGACACAAACGAGAGGAGTTAGTAGTGAGAGACAGGGGCTGGTCTCTGAGGCACAGGTAGGAAAACCGGCCCCCCTTCCAATCCACAGATGATAAAAACACACACATATATATCGTTCCATGTTCAACGTCTTTTTCTCTGCATCCCTTATAGATATTGCTTTATTCCTTTGTCCATTTGGGTGGATTGTAACAGTTTTTGCTCTAGTTCCGCCCTTGGGCACACACCAGTAGAAATAAGAGTGGAAAGCAGTACGGAGGAGAGTTGAATCCTTATTTCAGTGGATTGCTGCTGCTTCTGTTCTACCATCTTGACACGTTTTATCACAGTTTATCTCTTTTGATTTCCCCGCCTTCCATTTTTTTCTGTTTTAGTTTTCTTTTCTCTATTCAGCTATTTCTTCCCATCAAAAATTGCTTCAACGTCTCCCCGGTCGCACCAGTCGTATGGTGTGACATAAACAAGTTGGTGAACGTGAGCCCTCTTTATAAAAGTACTTATCTTCATTTTATTTACCTACACCGCCTCACCCTTCCCTCTAGCTCTCCTTCACGCTGTCTCTAGATCATTTCTTGTTCACACAGCACCTTATGCTGCAGTATCACCGTAAAGTGCTGCAAGGTCATCATCGCCACAGCAACGGAGTCAACCGCGCTCAAAGCAAGGACGAAGCGGTTAATGGTGTCAGGTCCAGCCTCATGTCATGGCCATATGGTCAGAACGGCAGAAAGACGCTGTCTTTAAACGACACTGCGCCATAATTGCAGCCTCTGCTGAGTCTGTAGCAACAAGCTTAGATGTTACAGCAGCAATGGGTTGAGGTTAAGGTGCAATGTTGAAATGTGTCATTTTAAAATTTAGCAGAAAAGATCACAAAATTAGCTCAAGCTCTAAGCTATGCAAATAAATGAGTAGTTGGTTACAGACATCCACCAAAGTTACTATGATAATCATGTTTCACCATTAAAAGATGCAAAACTAATAAAAATGTCAATTAGTTAAAGACTTGCTTAAATTCCTTCAGATATTGTGTTCTATCATTCTCGGCCAAAACAGCTATTTAAAACATTTGTCTTAATGTACTTTTTATTTGGTATGAAAGGGATGATTTGGACTTCTTGATGTTAGATTTCCTACATATTAACATGAGCTCTTGATGATTATTAAGCTCAGAGGTCAAATTGAACATTGTTTGTTTTCACAGACTTTAGCCATTTGTAACAACTCCAACAAGACATGTCAATATCAATGTGATTATAATGCGACGTGATCAAATTTGTCTAATGCATACTATATAGTTTCCAATTTAAATGCATAAAATCCACTTCGATCTCAGGCATAGTCAAAGTCAAATGTAGTTGAAAATCCAAATTGTTGAAAAGTTATTTGGGTGAGAAACCCCGGCTGATTACATTAACTTGAATTTGCAGTAATTCCTCCTTTTGAACAAGCACATATATATTTTATTTTGAATAATTCAGGCTGGCTGGTCGTTATTCTCATTTGCTGAAGTGTGTTCAGTTAATGAAAAAAAATGTTAAAAGCTTTGCTCGGCTGGCCCTATTGAAATGGGTTAAGTTAATCACAAACAGAAGACATCTTTACTCCTCCTTTCACTTTCTGAACACATTTTCTCCTTGCTTAGACAGAGGACAAAACCATCTCCTCTATATATTTCCAATTAAAATTTGGCAAAGGGCCATGATTGCGAAAAATACCTTAGACTTTAGAAGGATTTATGAGCAACACCACAGAGCACGGATACATTACTTTTCTTCCACCAATCAATTGCCTCACAAGCTAGTAAGAACGCGGAACATATCTGTCCAACCTCTTTAAAACGTGGTACTGATATTTTACAAAATATTCTTGAAGTTTTTTAATTTACTTCATCTTACTCACTAAAGTATGCCACAAAGACATATTGATTGAACGAAGTGACGGATCTGCATCGATTTCAGAAGAAATGCACCAAAAAGCATGCATGACAAGAAACCAGGGTCTTGCTGTTCAAGATCCAACCATGTGAGTAGCATGTGCACAAGTGCCCCACCATTTCTAGCGTGCTCTCTCGACGCATAGCTTTCCCTCGCTCTCACACAAACGCACACATAAACAAACTCAATCTATGCCTTGCTCCTTCGGCTATAAGACAAACAGAGGGGAGGACAGACGACAAGTGCAGCCAAGTGGCATGTGCGCAATCTGTTGTCTGCACCGTGATATCAACGCTTAAAGAGCCCTGTGTGGAAACAGAAAGAAGGAGCATTTACATGTGAGTTAGACAAGAGATGCATGAATGTGCGGTCTTGGGTGTGTGCTGCGCAGAAAAGGTAATGAAATGATTTGTGTGCGATGCATATATGGATATTGTTGTGCAGGGGCCATATTTTGCAGTATGGCTTGTGATGCCACCATGGTGTAATGCAGCGCCAGCGGAGGGTGTCACTGAGTTCATGGACATAAACCAAGCCACCGCCAGACTAGTCTGCTCCTCTCAGGAATAGCAATGGCCGAGGTGTGCGTGCGAGTGTGTGTGTGTGAGTATTTGTGAGAGTTTTTAAAAAAAGAATGTGGGTGGGAAGATTGAAAAAGATTGGAAAACAGCTAAAAGAAGAGGAGGATTCACAGGAGCTGAAAGACAGATCGATGGACAGACAGGCAGTCTCTCGAGAAAAGACAGTGAGTGATAGATGTCCAGGGGATATAGAAACATTGTAGACAACAGGGAGAGAACAAAAAAATAAAAACCCCTACTTTAGAAAAAAAAAAAGAAAAAATCCTTCTAGTTTGATTTCACCACATCGGCATGTGGCATTTCAAGCACATAGGCCGTTATTACTCATGAAAAATTGCAAACAGCAACTCACACACACACACACACACACACACACACACACACACACACACACAACACACATTCTCTTCTGCACAGAGGCATGCAGAAAGCCCTTTTAAGGTTAGCTCTGTCACTCCTACTCTGACACTAAAGCACATGTCAACCTGGACAGACGTGCAGCCATGAATAAGGGAGAAGTGTAAACAACGAGAAGGCAGACAGTGACAGGCAGATGGACGGACAGGTAGACTGGTGCGAAGGCACAAGTGGCATGGCCTGTGAAAAAAAAAACAGAGCGAAGATATTTGGTGAATAATGAGATAGGAGCCCAAACAGACAAGAGGGTAACGGAGAGGTTTCAGAGAGAGGGAACATAAATCGAGATAGAAATATTTCATAAGCGATCGGGGCGATGAAAATCTCTGGCAGGGTATGGATCACTAAAAGCGAGACGATTGCTGAAAGATGCTAAACAGCTGAAATTTTTTTAGCCATTAAGATCAATAAATAGCATATATATTTGAGAAGATTTTTTTTTTTAAATGGTGGGAATTTTTCACATTCTGTAGTCTGGAATTTTAGATCCAATCAGGAAATACCAAAGAAGTGGATGTTCCCTGAAAGAAAACATCTCCAGCTTTCCAAAATCCCTATTTCTCTCTCTGTCTCCCTTTCTCACACACACACGCAAACACACAAACGGAGCGGCACAAAATCTCTTTTCTCATCATCAGAAAAGGCATCGGGCACAACGGGGGGATAATCTGTACTCTTCAGTCGTCTATGACCAGTGATTCAGTTTGACACCTTAATCTGTGGAAATCACAGAGGACTCCTCCATGGAGCCAACTGTATTTACTACAGATTACATCTTCCACTGGTGTGCATTAGTCCAGTGACAGCTTTGCAGACTGCAGGGAAAACGGCAATCATATGCCACTGACAAACTCCTCGTGACTTTTGCCACTCAGCGAATGGCCTTGCGGGATTCCCCCCAAAACCCATGGGCGGTGTGAGTGGCTGTCAATCCGCTGCTTTAAAGCGCCATGTGGAACTCCCACTTTCAGCGACATTCTCCTAATGCGACCGTTGCCAGTGAATCCTCCCTGTTTTCTTTACCCCTGATAACAGAAGAACTTAAATCAGGTCAGAAAACGCGCTCATTTAATGGCACATGTGAACTAGTTTCCATCACTCAAGCAAACGCTAGAGACAGCAGGGAATTTGTGTTGCTTTTATTCAATGGGACAGGACAATGATACTAGAAGGAGGAATAAATGAGCCGTACCTCAGGTCTCTTTTTAAAATGGAGGTCGTTGTTAAAAGTGGACAAAATGTTAGCTATTGCCAGTATTAGTAAGGTCTTTTAAAATAAAGTCAGATGAAGCAGAGATATCTGGGAAACTACCAATGCCAAACTAACTACTATTCCAAGACATCAGTAGATAACAGGGCGGCTCAAGAGAGTGTGACAAAGTTGTCTGCTCAGCGTCTTCTTCAGATGTTTTTATGTCCGTTTCCTTCAGCAGTTCTTGGTGCAGCACCACCGCAGGCGAAAGGCGAGGGCAACACGTTTGTCAAAGAGTTTGGTTCATCTGACACAGCGCAGCATGAAAGTGAACTAGCACTAGCTGAAAATGCAGCAAATCTTTCAATTTTGGTGCCCAGTAGAATTGAGTCTACCGCACCATCAGGCGTGAAAACATGCTCAGTGTCTTTTTGCTCTTGCTACCCTATACTCTAATGACCTTGTGGCTCTCTGTACCCTGATCTGCAGAGAAGAATTTTCTTTTTTTGGCCAGACAGACAGAGAGAGAGAGAGATAGAGACAGAGAGACGCAGAATGAACCATAATAAACCCCTAAGACAAAGAATCAGACAGAAAGCTGCAGAGAGGGAGAAAGAGAGAGCAACAAAGGCGAGGATTTGTGAGAATGCAAAACTGTGAAACAGAAAGAGAGGTGTTGAGATCAGAGGCTGAGAAGGATGTGTACACAATAACAATGGACATGGCACAGATGAAAAGCAGAGTGTAACGCATCGGTTCGAAAAGCACAACATGGAACCGCACAAATAAATGCTGCAAAAATTATTTGGACAGAAAGAAGACTTATTGTGCTTCCAGCGACGTGCATATTAGTGGGCGGACCACCCACACGTCTTCATGATTTCTTCTTTACAAATGGAAGTTCAGTTTTCAGATTCGGTGTTTGATTTCTGTAACATTGGAGCTGCACACTTAGAAGTACTTCCCTCACAACATAAGAATCTGTGGCTCTAAGCAATGAGGCTTTTACCTCGCCAGCCTGTTGATCCAGACCGTTCGAGTTTCAAAAGCAAGCTTAGCAACTGGCAAACAGCACTGGTATTGCATTTAGTAAATAAAACGAACCGGGCCTTTGTTTCAGTTCACATGAAAACAAAACACAAAACATCACAGGCAACAAGATCATAGGTGGCAAAGGTAAATGAAAATATCAGAGGATATTAAGAAATCTTAAAGATTAGATAAATAAACTGTTTATTTTTCCCCCAGAATACATTTTTCATTTAGGTCTGTTCTCTCTTCTTCCTCATGAATGAGAAAGTTCACATCTTCTTAGAACAGTGCCCTCTCTCTCTCTCTCTCTCTCTATATATTATACAGTATATACTGTATATATATATATATATATACTGTAAAATTTTACACAATTTCCAAAGAAAGGTTTAGAGAAAAGATTAATCAATCAAATTCATTTGTAATAACACATTTCAGCAACAAGACAGTTTAAAGTGCTTTACATCATAAAAACATAAATTTTGAAATATCACATAGTAAAAAATTGTGAAAATCAGCATCAGGCGTAGCATTTCGTCAAGTGCCATCATTAAAATCAACTTTTGATTTGAGTAAATTCATTCAATAAGGGTAAAAATAGCCAGTGGTAAAAAAATTTGGTTTGATTTTTCAAACGCAATTTGTCCAAAAGCGTTTTTGTTCCCTACTGGAAGCAATCGTATTATTTTGGAGCGATCAAGCCAGAGTACGGACTTGAACCTGATGAAGAATTTTTGACGAAAACTAAAGATTATTAATGTCGGTTCAAGTTACCAACATTAAAATAATCGGTCAGTAAATTAAAGAAGGGTTTGGTTGATGTACATTTTCAACAAGATGTCCGAAAAAGAAACGTGCTTATCTTGTGAGAGAAACAAACTTATTGGCTGAATAAAGATAATTCAAGCAATAATTAGGAATATTAAAACAATTGAAATAAGAACCAACCAAAATGGCAGAGAGATAAAGAAAATCTCAGCTGTTAGATTACATAGCTGCAATGAAGATAAATGTAATTTAGCTTCATTTTTTTCTACCAGAGGGGCCAACTAATGATGTCTAACAATAGATTTGTAGCCTACCCGACCTCTGAACAGCATCTGGGAGGGGCCCCACCTTTCTAGGGCCATGATGTCCTTGCCCCACATCCTCTGCTTGTTTCTCAATAAAGTAACATCATATGTAAAAGGGAGCTTTGTCATTTTATAACTTTACTTCCCTAATTTGAAAAACACCAAATCATTTATTTCCTTGCTATTTTACATTTTTAACTGATTTATTTATGCTTCCTTTTCTTTTCTTTGGTCTTTTGATCCCTGTAGGGCTTTTGCTTGCATGTCAGATGAATGACGCTAGATTTTGAATCATTTCCTGAGCGCAGTCTGAAGTCTAAGGCAGCAATAGTCTTGCTGGTAAGTTGGAGTAACGCAGTGAAAATGAAACTGTGCTTTTTTCCCCCCTCCATTCATTCCTCCATGCGAAAGGATTTAATACAATTTGCAACAAACGCACAAATCAAAGTGTTTTCTGGAGAAACTGATGTTAATCTCTACATATATATATATATTTTTTTACCGAGTTGTTGTTTATCACCTCAGGTCTTTGCCCCGTTAAAACTGCTCAAGTCCAACTAACACTGATTTTGGCTGTGAACTAATTCATTCAGACGCATCCCTTAGCCTCCAGACCGCGAATAAAAGATACGACAGGACAGGACGAAAATAATAATAATAATAATTAAAAAAAAAAAACATAATCGACATAGAGCTTTGTTTCTAAGTAAGCACATAACCCCAGACACATCAACCCCAGTAAACAGTAAAGACTTACTGCCTCTCTGCACGGACTCATCTGACGGCTGCTGAGGGGAGAACGGGAAGCGAAAACCTCATGCTTGCTTCGCGGCAGTCCTCTCTCTTTCACTCTCTCCGTTACTCGCCCCTCTCTCCTCCTTCTCTTCCACCCTCCCCTGCCTCTCCTCCTCCTTCTCTTCCTCCCTCCCTCACTCTCTCTCTCTCTAGGCAGAGCCTTACTGTATTCAGCAACACCAGTCTCCATATAAGGCGGCCCCGCTAAACATGTCGCACATAATTTATCCACGGCAGGCAGCAAGTTCACCTTTCACAGCTCACACTTGGACCGCATGGAAAAGGAAAGAAGGAGAGAGAGAGAGAGAGAGAGAGAGAGAGAGAGAGAGAGAGAGAGAGAGAGAGAGAGAGAGAGAGAGAGAGAGAGAGACGGAGTGTTGTTGTTCAACTTCAGCCACGTTCCACAAAATTTCACGCTCGGTGAAGGTGCGCGCGCAACTGTTTTGAGTGCGCGCGTGTGTTAACAAATGCTAAGAGTCAGACCGTGAAAACGCTACCGGGAGACCAACCGGCACGCGGCTCGCCTACCTACACCGTTTCCCCGCCTCTTTGCATCCCTGCCCGTCTGTGGATCTTTGCAGATGCTGTGAAAAGCCGTGTCCACCTACAAACCCACTTTTTCTTCAAGCTCTTGCCTGCGCTGCCACCTTTCAAATCTGACTGACAGTAATAATAAAACAATAATAATAATAATAATAATAATAATAATCCTTCGTCTTTGTTTTGTGACTGAAACGGGAAAGGGCAGCAAAAAAAGGTGGGATGAAATAAAAGTGTCAACAAACGAGATCCCTTCAGAGCGCTTCCTGGTTGTGAGCATCAGCCCAACTAGCTGCGATGATGGCTCAGTTTCTGCGCTATCAAAAAAAAAGAAGAAAAAAACCCTTCTGACCTCTCCTCCGCCTCTTTCTTTCCAACACACTCACAGAGAAACAAGAAAAATAAAATAAAGCACCATCCAGACAGCAGTTGGAAAACAGATGAAAACAAAAAGCGGTGATTTGCAGAAAAAGACAGATTCGGAGGAAGGAAAACAACAACAACAACAACACAAATAATAATAGCAACTCTTTGAGTAGTGGTTCTGGCTGGTATTTTCCTGCATCCTCCACAGCTTCGGTCCACTCACAGGACAGCAAGAGTCACCTCTCTGTTGCCATGGCGTCTAACTCCATCAAACGCTACGTCAGGTGCGTGTGTATGTGTGCGAGCATCTGTGACCATGCCGGCGTTTTGTTTTTTTTTTTTTTGTTGTTTTTTTTCTTTCTTTTCCTGCTCATCAAATGTGTGTGTGTGTGTGTGTGTGTGTGTGTGTGTGTGTGTGTGTGTGTGTGTGTGTGTGTGTGTGTGTGTGTGTGTGTGTGTGTGTGTGTGTGTGTGCGCGTGCGTGCCGGGTGGGTGTTGCCAAGTGATTCAGAGCCACATCACCGGTTGCAGTATATCAGGTTTGTTTGGGATTTATCACCGCACTGGCTTTTGTGTGTACGAGATTGTATGGAGAGACTGGAAGAGTAAGGTGTTGATTGAACAGCAGCCTGCAGCCTGCTCTCAAAAGCACCTATGATGAATCTCCGCGCTGCTCAACGTGTTAATGTTTAGCTCCAGCTACTATAAATATTTATCAGCTTGCTCATAGAGCCAGAGCAACTCACCGCGGGGCCCCCCGGCTTGTGTGGAAATTTTGATTTTCCCCTGCATTGTCTTGTGCCCTAAAAAGGTCCTGCGGCTGCTTTTCAGGATTATGCTGAACTTTTAACAGGTTCACAAATGAAGAAATTCTAAAATACACACATATCTATATCAGCAATAACAGCCATGATATTCAGAGAGAAGCTACAAAATGTATTATAGTTAATTTATTGTTAGTGACTGTGGAATAAAGATATCAGCGATTCATGCACATTAGAGAAGGCGCCGTGCCAACGCTGTCAGTATATAATAAAAACACAAATTCAATAAAGTAGATTAAAACTTTAATTGTGGCTAATCACATTTAGAGCCAGCCCACAGTATATGCAAACAAAGCAGCCGCTTGGGCTCCCCTGGGAGTGGGTGGCCTCTCGCTTGCACTAAAACTTTAAATCTGTGATTAAATTTATTCAACACAACTTTTAGACTTCAAATATTTCTGGAGAGTAAACCTGTTTCCATTTTGATTAGAATATGCTAGTAGAAACCATGCTAAGTAGAATACAAGAGGTATTTATGATAAGTCATAATTTACTGCTGATGGACTGAAGGTGTTTGTAATGCACACTGTGATCGGTGGCAACTGCCAGAGCTGATGCTGTAATCAGGGGTAAAAACAGAGTCGACACACAACTTATTTACTATTCATTTATCAAATGATGCAACGATTCTGTAAACTAAATCTATCTGAACCGTCTT